>JAWNPA010000001.1:7660000-8947053 GCA_035045345.1 Drosophila hamatofila
ATAACCATCATGTTTTGCATTTTGTGGCAGGCCGAAGCGCAAACTGAACACACAGAGTACTACTAGACATCAGTACATCATTATCGAATCGTCCGCTATTGGGTTTTTGTTACATTTTATGAGCCCTTTGGTGTAGGGACGAGCTCGCCTATCGCAGCTCATTTGCATCCATTCAACGAATTTTACAAACCATTGCACGATGTTGTGCCCCTAAGTGGGTTTTCAAAATCAACTTCAAATTGGCAACCGACATGAGCCCGGTTTGTATGCCAAACAACTTTAGTTCGTATAGCCGCATCTATTAACAAATTAAGTGGAGTCTGACTGTGTATGTGTGTGTGTGTATATGTATTTGTTTGTCCTTGTACGAGCAGTGTCTGTGTATTTGTATTTGTATTAGCAGTTGTGCTTGAATGTCTGTTTGTGTTTGTATTTTGTGTTTGTGTTCGTGTTTGTGTTCACATGCAAATGAGAAACTGCAGTTCACATAATGTCGACGAAATTTAGCGCATAACTCGATGATTCTTGTTTGGGTAATTGTGCATTGAGTCCGCATTACACTCTTAACTGTGGCGAAATACGCGCTCCTCAAATGTGCACTCGCTCTGTTCGCCGTCCTCAGTGAGTGTCACACATTATTAGTTTCCCAAAAATTTGATATGTCAATCAATATATACGCTGATTGAACCCATTGTCCGGATGTCACATGGAAAAGCTTCAATGTCATTCAGAATATTTTTGATTAATGTTCGTGTCAGGCGTGTATCGAGTGCATGAATATGAGGAATAATTATTAACATATCTGATCGGGTGAATCGATGCTTAAATGATTGGTTATAAAAATAAAAATAAGTCATCGTTTTTATTGATTCAATAATCGGATATTAAATCGTTAGGTGATTAATACAGTTTAGTGTGATATTAACATAATATTGTAATATTTCAACTGCTTATATCTAAGAAAATTGAATTGAATTTTCTCATGTATTTCCATAAAAAATATTTTGCATATTATGAAAAAAGTAGACATACTCTCCATGCATTTTATATTTGCCTCAAGTACTATTTGCCATCAATATGCAAAATTGTCAGCAGAATAAAATTCTTTGCATACTTCACCTGCTATTCTAGCATACTTGACTTGTCTTAAATTGCCCTTTCGGCAATGGCATTTTATTTTATTTTTTCTCTTTCATTTTCTTCTTCTTTGGGCATGCATACTCATGTTTCCCTTTGCATTCGCATTTAAGTTTTTTCCAACCTAAAAGCGGGCGATTCTCAATTTTACGGCCGGCGAATCGAAGCTGTCAAAGCTAGAGAGAGAGAGCCGTCCCAAATTAGACACGCACCTATTCAACTCACTTCAAAGTCTTGATAAAGTTCGAGGCCAAAGTCAATGCCAAAAATAGAAAGAAAAATTTAGAACTATTGACACTGGCGTAATTTGTGTGTGAGTGTGTGTGAAACATTTTTTTGTGAATTGAATTCTGTTGCAAAGTTTCGGAGCTAAGCGAATTGAACCTAATTTGAAAAGGGAAGAGCCGACCGAGTCGACCTTTTTGCAGCTCATGGCATTAGAGTGCTAGCTTTTGTGGTCAAATTGAGATATAGGTGCCACGCACCCACATCAAAATTTGGACATGTTCTGGCCAAGTGGGACACGGATCATGCACATTGGCCGACCAAAAAAGTAATGCGATTACCGTAATGCAAACCAATATTATGTAGTTTGACACACATACATATGTATACACATTTTGATATACATTACATAATTATGTATACATTTCCCTTCTTTCAATTCGTATAGTTGGCTAATCAAAGGCGATTAGTGAAGCAATTAATTTACTTTCATTAATTAAAGGCGGACGCGACCCTTTTTTGATAGAGAGCGAGACCCAGCCAAAAATTAGATGCTCTAAGCCAAGGCCTAACAACAACAACAGCAACAATATCCTGCCGTCATACTCGTCTAATTTTACGCCACATCCTTCTCAGTCTCTGGGCCAGCAAAAGCAACTTGCTAGCGCCCAAAAGTTTAAATTGAAGTGCTCTACTCTGCTCTGCTTGCTGTCCGTTTGGCGGCAATGCACAAACTTTTTAAATTACCCGCGCACCTCTCTCTAAATGGTTTTGAATGCCAACCATTTTTGCTCTTTGTACTCGCAGTCCAATCCAATTTTCATTTCATTCTTTTCCCAAACTTGACGCTGACTGTTCAAAAGAAAACTCCAAGTGAGAAGAATAAACAGGCCACAACAACACAAATGATAAAGCAGCCGAAACTGAATCACCAAAACAGAGGTCAGCAGCTGGCAATAGATTTGAACTACCTTTTACGAACATTCTGCACAAAATAATTACAGCTTTGAGTAAAAATGGGATTCATCTAAAGCAGTCTTTTCGAATTCCGTCAAGTTGGCCATGTGACGTGCTTCAGTTTAATAGGAACTCTCATTAGTTCTTCAAAAATATTTCAGTGCAAAGATTTATTTTTAAGATATGCTAATTAAATTAAATTGAAGCCGTCAACATGAATAAAGACAAAGTTTCACATAGACAGATGCAGCAGGAAAATGAGAAAAAAATGGAAGAGAAATTGCAGCTGACCAAAGAAATCGAGAGCATCAACTCCGAGTATCGGATGGCCGTGCGCCAACTATCCCGAGTGCCAGGCAACTGTCCGGTGAGCAAGTGCCGCGAGGTTGTATTCCCATCGAATTTGATGATGCACATGCTGCACAAGCACGTGAACGCCATTGGCAGCACTAGCTCGGAGATCTACGAGCACAAGCCTCTCATAATGTGCTTCGATCCCAATAATTTCACCGAGTTTGGCATCAACAACTGCTTTGCCACACTTATGTATGGCGGGGTGAAGGGGCAGGTGTCGACGCGACCGGGCCATAGCTATCTGAGCAATCCGAATTCGGCGCTGATCAACGATCATCATCGCTTCGATAACTTTCTGCCCATAATGCTGATTGTCTGCCGCACCACCTGGTATGCCCAGCTCAAGGACAAGCATCTGGAGACCCAGCTGGTGTCGATAAATGCCAGCAAGGCCGGCATCTACGTGTTTTGGCTGGTGGCACCGAAAACAACACGCAAACTCTACTACACACTAACCATCTATGATCGTTACTATTTGAATTCACGCAGTGTTATTCGTGTGGTGCGCGATTACACTCAGTCACAGAATCCCAGCGAATTTCTGCCGAATGAGGACAACTACCTGTTGCTGCGTGACTCGGAGGTCAAGAGCTTCATGAGTATGAGCAGCTCTGATGCAACTCCGCAGCTCAAGCTCGGCATACCCATTGAGCTCATCCTCTACGAGGACCCGAATAATCCCCCAATACGCCACAGTAGCCAGAGGGAACTGCACGCAGCACTCCAACAGGCTCAAGACGTCTACCGCATGGACAGTGTGCCTCGCTTAAGAGGATCTGTAAATCGCCCAACCACAGCAAAAACCAAAAAGCACCGTGCCAAAAAACCACGTACTAAACCAGTAAGCTCAGCGAGCGAGTGTCCCATTAGCTTCAGTTCAATATTTCACCTTTAACCTTCAACTGCTGCAACATTGTATCGTGTTAATTTAATCTATGCTATCTATTAATCTATCTTCTACTGCCATCCAAATTCCAAAAAAATGTCCTACAAAAATAGTTCGAATAAATGTGTATACTCCAGACTCCAGATTAGAATCCCCGCATCCGGCTATGGCAGCTGTCTCATTATTATTATTACCTGCATCTGATGAGGCTCTCAACTTGTGGCGCTTATAATTAATTACAGTCATTAGCTGACTTTGCTGGCGCTATCTCCATATCTCCATATCTCGGTATCTAATATTCCCCGTTGTACATCAATAATCGCCATACAAGTTAATGGGCGTATCCAGGAGACATGCAACAGGCTGGGCAACAAACTAGCGCAACTAATGCCGCCATTTACTCCATTTATTCGACTCTTATTTAATTTTCATTACAAATTTGAGGGCGCACGTGATGTGCATGCCGTCGTGCCATGCCAAGGGCATGGTATTTCCATTTCCATTTCCATTCCCATTTCCACTAGATGACCAACAGATAATGTCCTGCTCCTGCTCATCTCATGCCACTAACTGTTCGCATTTGTATGCGCCATTAGCACACGAAATACAATACAAAAATTAGTCGAAGCTCAGCCAGGCAGACAGAGAGACAGAGAGAGATAGAGAAAGAGAGAGTGGGTAAAAGAGACGGACTAAAATACAATCAGGATATTATATTGCCCTCCGCAGGCAGCTTCTGTTGTTGGCTATTCTCCTGGTCACCATTTAATTAAGCACTTAATTATTTAATGCGCTGATTGTGCAATATTTCAAACGTTGCCTTCAACTCGTCTGCTTAATGACAACTCATCCAATTGCATTGGCTTATTGCTCTTAGAGTGTGTGTGTGTAGGTGTGTATATCAAGTGTGTTGAGGTGTCATAATTACCACATGTAGCTAAAATTTAATCAAGCAACCGGAGCTCACACTCAACCGGGTATTAGTAATTAATCAGCATTTTCCACTAGACTGCATTGAGTCGCATTATCGCAACCTTGATACTATTAGCATTCGCTTAAATTGCTTCTAATTGTTAATACTCTGATTTCATATATATATAAACTCCACTTTAAATTTTAATATGTTTATTTAACGATTTTTCAACCAACTGCAACACATGTCTTTGGCATTAGCTGCATATGCGCCCAAGTTGGCAACGGATTTAATTAAATTTTAATAGAGCTAGTCATTTTTCTAGACTGTGGCACTTCATTACCATATGCTGGCATTCATTAAACCTTATGCCACCATTGGCTGACCTCTCCCACTCCATTTAAAAGAAGCATACTGCTGGATTTTATATTAAAGGTCACTTGCATGCTTTGCATTGCATGCCATGGCTCATTTTCTGACTTTCGGCAAAAGTTAATTAAGTAAAAGCGATAAGGTGGCTTACACTTACTACTACTCTGAGCATGTGAGGCAAACCATTTTAAAAATCCAGTGAATAAGATTAGATTTGCTTTTCTGCTTACGGTTTTAATTTGCTAAGTAATGCTCTCATTGCTTTGATATTATGTTTAATAAGTATATGAAGCATTTAGATGTTTATCGAGCTATCGCGTGTATCAAGACTAAAATATCAATGCTCGTTGTAAATAAATAATGCAATACAAATTTTAAGAGATGCTAACTCTCTCTCTCTTTTTCTCTAGAATTCTTTCTCGATTTATCTCTTTGTAATTCTCACTGTTTTTATTTCTATTATTGTTTTTTGACAAAATTTCACTTATTTTGGCATCTCTCTCTCTCTCTCTATATATATAATTCTTTCTCGATTTATCTCTTTGTAACCCTCACTCTTTCTATTTCTACGACTCACTTGTTCGTTGTCTCTTTTCCAGTTCACCAGCCATTATCTCTCCTCCCTTGTCATTCTCTTAAGAATGACTTCAAAACGGATTCACATGGATTCTCTCTCTCTCTCTCTCTCGCTCTCTCTCTCTCTCTTTCTCTGTCTCTCTATGTCCTTACTTTATCTCATTGTTTCTATCAATATTTCTATCTTTTTCTACGACCCACTTTTTCACTTTCTCTCTCTGTCTTTCCCAGTTCACCCTGTCACTATCTCACCTTCCTCTCAATAAGTCATTACTAACTTTCTTATTCTCTGAAGAATTGCATTAAAAGCTCTCTCTCTCTCTCTCTCTCTCTCTCTCTCTCTCTCTCTTTCTTCCTCTCTCTCTCTCTCTCCCTCTCTACACACACTTACATACCCATAAAAATTGTCTTTATACTCCAAATTGCCCAACTGTAAAATTTATACCCTACATTTTCTACATTATCTGCGAATTATAAATGGACTATTCAAACTTGTTAATTAATTATATGTTAAGCACAAAAAAAAGGCTTTTAAATATTAACAAGCCTTAAATATAAAAACTCGTATTAAAAAGAAAAAAATAAATGAGGAATAAATTATTGTACTCAAATTAAGAACGCAAACAGAATGTTGCAAGTGTAAACAAGTTGTATAACTATATTAAATTAATTCAGTAAGCAAAAAAATATATATATAAAAAGAAATCAACAACAAATTTCACTTGCAAGTTTACGTATTTTTGTTTTACACACACACACAGAGAAACGATAGAAATGAACTCGTGTTGCACGGAAATGTTTTATAAATGTTATACCATGTGCTCACAGTTTCAAATAAAATCATTTTTCAGAATTGAATTATTTATTTATGAAAAGCAAAAGGGGCTATCAATATGCAATCAACTATGACTAAAATGTGAAATGCAGTTTCTAAAAATTTAATACATTGCAGCTGAAGTTTCGGAAATTGCAGATAAAATTTAATAATACTATCAAAGTTGATATTGAACTCAGTACTTAAGTTTATTAGTAGTTTTATTTACAGCTTCCTGAAATATATATTAGTATATATTAGTGTTGTAGTCATATTATGCACAGCAGGCATTTTAATTCAAGCTTTCACTTGTCATATATATCAATATTATTTCAATTTCAACAGAGCGTAAATTTACATCAATTTCGAATTATTATTAAACATTAACTATATTATATAACAGCATTTCTGTTTGCTTTTTGGTTGGATCTATCTGCAAAATTATTGTTGGCATATTCAAGACAAATATCATTTTAATTTCAACTGAAATATTGCTACCAAATGAGCGTAAATTTATATCAATTTCGAATTTACCTAATTGAACACATTAGACAATATGTAACTAAATATATTAAATTACTTCATTTCTGTATGCCTATTGGCTATCTCTACCTGCGAAAATCTTATTCAAATTCTTCTAGACAAATATAATTTAAAGACAAATATAATTCCTTTCAAGTCTGATTTCGGTTTCCAATGAAAACTAAAATTTACGTTTTGGGTTGAACTTAATTCGATTAAAATAATATTGCAAATTATATATTTCCTAGAATATATTTCTATTGTTATAAAGGGTACAAATAACAACTTAACTGGAATCGCAATACGTTCTATTAAATTCTCTTTAGAAATAACTTGAGTTCAATTTCTATTGAAAAAAATAAATGTAAATTCATTTTAATCAAACAAACCTTGATGTGTATATGTATGTAGTCATATTTGTGTGAAAATATTCTCTTGTGACTTTATATCATATAATCTGGACGTGTCAAGCTCTTCTCATCTCTATCAGCTACGAATGACACAAGCTTGTATTTGCTTATATGGTATGAATGGGCATGCATACACGAACACGTGCATGTATACATGTATACACACATGTACACATGCATGCCATGTATCCGCAATATTTCTGTTGTGCGACAGAAAATTTGCGCTATTAATATTTGCATTGCAACAGCTACGGTCCGCTTTTCTCCTCACTTTTCCCCTTTCACTCCCTTTCACTCGCTGGCCGCATTGTCGGTTGACAATGCCAACGAGCGCCAGCAGATGAGGACGAAGAACGAACGAAACATGAGCAGCTGAGCTTGTTGGCAATGATGCGTATGAGAATTTTTATGCGAGCGTCACTGAGTGTCTATATTTAAAATGGCTCAAGCGGCACTTAACTTCGCCTCAGCCCATTTGGCCAGCTGCAGCACAGTGGGCCAGAAGAGCTAAATTGCCTCAATGAAAATAGTTTCTAAATAGTTTTCTTTTTTTTTTTTTGCAAAGCATTTTGAGGAGAAGTAAGGGCGGTATAAAGGGATGTTTCTGAGTAGAAAATATACTCAGTTTAATGCAGATTCAAATCTATAGTTTTTAAAGCTTTAATTGGTATATATTTACTCATATCAAATATGATCTTAAGACAAATTATACAGGGCTGTCCATATTCGACAAACCCATCTGAGGTAGCCCATATTCAACGAACCCATGTTTTTTTTTTTTTATCAAAGAAAAACACAATCTTTTAATGTTGACGATTGTAATCATTTTATGTAGTTCAAATATAATTGAATGTGATATCTCAATATAAACAAAAAATGTTTTTTATATTTAAAAATAAAAAAAAAAAAAAAAAAAGCATTGGTCCGTTGAATATAGGCAACCTCAGATGAGTCCGTCGAATATGGACAGCCATGCATTATATTATATTATTTGTTATTTATATTTTAAGTATCTATTCTAGAGGTTTATTACATTTGGTAAATCTATTTGATATTTGATATATTCGAATATGCTAGGTAAAATATCAAATCAACATGTTTATGTATGTAAAGTTGCAAAAAAAAAAAAGGTTTTGTCAAACATCCTGGTTACACAATCTTAACAGGATGGCAACACTACACACTTCAGAATAACTTTGACAGAGGCAAGAAGTATACGCTGGTGATTAAAAGTCGTTCAAGTAGTCACAGTTACTTAAAGTTGTATACGTTGAATTCAAATGAAAATACAATATCTCGTTACTCTGTTTAATTTCATACTCTGTTAACTACATTATTCACACAATATATACTCAATAATTGTTACATATATATATGGACAGAAGCAGTGATAGACTCATGCGACTAGATCCGCTCGAATTTTAATCCTGACTAAATATATATACACTTTATGCAGTAGCTCTGGCCTTCTTCGGTCTGCTGCATTCATTTGAACAAAATGAATATATTGAATTATTATATTATATTTTTTTTTTTATTATTATTGAAATTTGATTTTATTATTTAATTTTGCTTACCCCGGATATAAAAGCCAATTTTTCTTTCTAATGATATATTATAATTATATACATGTTTACGATAATAATATTAAATATGAATATATTTTTATTGAGCCTACAATTTTAACATAATTACATAAATAATTTTAACCACAGCTTATAATTATTTGTCGAGCATTTGTTCAACTTTGTCCCACTGGCAAAGTAGGTCAATATTCATAGTATACTTTAGCGCGTCACTGCTGGTTGACAAAGTTTATACGCTTAATCGCATAAATATAGCTTAAGGTTATTAAATATGAGGCGCTGTTAAAGTATATCGCACAACAGATAGCGAGCGCGTTCGCAGAGCTCACGCCTTCTAATCAAGGCATTTGATTACCTCATAGAAAATGTTTGTTAATCATTAAGAAAATAATCTTGTATATAAAACTACGTTAGTATATGTTTATTATACTAAGTTTAAGTGTCAGCTAAACAGCTCATGATGGTATTTTTAAAGTCTTTAAGCCATGCTGGTTAAAATAATAACAAATTTAAAGCCTTTCTATGTGGCATAATGGGAAAGCTAGCTAGCCCAGTTTAAAGCACCAAAGCTGAACGCGACAGCAGCAACAAATATAAACTAGAAAATCCGCTCAACTGAAATTCTAACTAAATGGAGCCATAAAAAGTGCATTACAACAACGACAAATGCCAAGCCCTAGAGCAAATTTAAATTTGCTCGTTTATTTTTAAGCACAAATAAACTTAATTAATGTTATGACAGCTGTTGCGTTGATAAAAACTCTCAGGTTTTCATTGAATTTAATTAAATCAACTAGATAAACTAAATTATAGAAAGTGGGAATATTAAATTATTTTATTTTGCATATAGAAATATTCATACCTATTTACTAAAATATATATAAATTCATATACATGTATTGTAGATAATTCATACCAAGCGCAAGTCAAATTGAATTATAAAGCATGGCATTTTGAGCATTGGCCTACTTATGAAATTTTCACTGATTCAAGTGAAACTCAAAAGCATGCTTTGATTATGCTTTTGACCCTTTTTTGTGCTCTTTAAGTATTTTGAAATAATTCTTAAAGAGATTTTCATTAGATGCTGCACTGGAAATTAAGGTCAAAGGCCGAACATCTCCTTTTTGATACTTTTTATTGAAGTTACATTCAGACAAGAATTAGGCGTGTCAAAAGACATTTAATTAGACTGAAATGATAGCCCTAAAAGCTTAAGCGTAATAGATGTTCTCGACAAAGTCAAGTGATTTCTGTTAAAAGTCAGAACAGTATTCTGCTCTCAAAGCGGTTTCAGATTTGAATTTTACAGATGAAACCCTAGCAACGTAGTACTTTATGTACTTAAATGCTCTAGCTATTGCTTACAAATGGTTTTTAGGCAATTATTATTATTAAGCAATAAAGTGTGTCTATGCTTATACCATACTTTTCTGCTGTCTAACTATCTTACTTCGTCTCATTTCCTTCTAATTTACAAATTGCTGTTTGCTCACCTATATAAACTCTCATTTTTAACTTTAATTGACATCAATATACAAAGTTTTGACTCCATTGACTAAGTAATGAATGAATAGTCCCGCCTATTAACAAATTCATACAAATTATAACATTATTTGACAATAAAAGTATATTCACATCAGTCAGTTTAAAATTTTCCTCGAGGAATTTGCATAAAGTAATTGTGTCTTGCTATCGTCTAATTTAATGTAAATAACTTGAAATCATGTGTAAGTAATACACAATAGTTACAATGTATTGCCGGCGTTGCTATCGTCAGTTAGTTTCTAGTTAGTTACAATTGCTGCTTGGCCCAGCTGCAAAACTGGTTGGCAACAACAACGGACTGAGGTTGGATAGGGCCAACTTGAAGTTGATTCAAGGCACATGTAGTTTATGATAAATGCGTTGAGTGTGGGGCAACTGAGGCTGAAGGTCTCAAAACGCGCTGTTCAGCGTTGAGCTGATGTCAATTATCTCTGCATACATTGCTGCTCTGAAACGTAGCGAAGTGGAAAACTGTGACGGTGCGTCATCGGCAAACAACAAGAAAATCCCTTTTGCCAACAAGCGCCGCACACTGTAATTAAAAGACACTCAACAGAACTGCGTAGCAGCAGAGAGCAGAGCCGTGCCAATGGGTAGCGCCTGTGGCCAATGGCATGGCGCAAACAATGCTGGCCATGCCCGGTCCCAGCCCACAAAGCTGACCCAATTAGCAGACTCGCTGGGAAAAAAAAAAAAAGAGAAAATAAAAATGCCTGCGATGTTTCTTTAGCTTTTGCTTTGGCACTGGCACAGGCAGAGGCACAACTGATGCTGGTGGTGATGCTGATGCTGATGCTGCCATCGATGGTGTTGGCGATGGCGATGGTGATGATGACGCTTAGCACTGGCTCTGGCCACGTTTGAAGCCACGTTAATTAAATTATCACGTGTCAATTAATGCTGCTCCCAGAGCGACTGGCAACAAGAACTGATGTTAGTCGCTTTTCCCAGCTCACGGTGCGTATGAGTGATTTTAATGCTGCACCTCCACTGTCTGCCAACTATCAAGTGCCATAATTTTCGCTGCCTGCCTGCCAGCCAAACCACCCGCCCGCCCATCCGTCCGCCCGTCCATCAGTTCGCCTGCCTGCCTGCCTGCCTGCCTGGGAGCCATATTGTTGGCTCTTGATAACTTTGCTCAGTGTCGCAAATTTATTTTCCAGCCAGCAACCAAAAACTGTCGCTCAAAAATTCTCGTTTGACTTTGCGTCAAAGTTGCCGCTTGTGGCATTATTAGATGCCAGTGGAATGCCTTTTACCAACCGCCAGCACCCAACACCCTACACCCATTACCCACTACCCAACACCTACCACCTGCCTTCTGCCAGCTACCAGCCGGCACTCAACTAAAAAGTGTCGTTTATATTCTCTCGGGGACAAATGCCGTTTAAAGTTTTTCAATTAAACGCTTAAATTTCGCGCGGCTCAGGTTTAATTAAACTCATACCGAACCCGCCCCCGCCCCCTGGTTCAAGTAGCCCAAAAACTGCCAGCCAAGTGAGCCTAGAATTTTGTTTAGATTTATGCTCAATTTGATTGGCGAAATGCCAGCGGCATACACGAAATCATTTTGTGTGCTTAGGCTAATTACGGTGAGGCACGAGAACCTGTTCTTCAAAATCTTACCACTTGCATAATGCGTATACATTGTTCGCCTCAAATCTAGGTTAAGTAATCGCAGAATTTATGTAGACTTAACTTGAAGCTGGCTAAATTTAATGTAGTCTAAGAAACTTGGCTTTAAAACTGTAAGAAATAAACCCCTTTCAAGTTTTGTATAAATATAATATAAAAGGACACTTTAAATGTGTACTCTAAATTTCTAAGCAATGTTTAGCTGAATTTAAACTTTAGTTAAAAAAAACTTTATATTTTTAATACCAAACTATACAAATTAGAACACAAAATTAATCCGATTTTAGTTAAATCGAATTAACGTAAAATTGAATAAACTTATATTTTTATATACTATAAATCCGACACTTTTCAAAGTGTGTTGGGTAAAATGCTTCACATTTTGAAAAAATAAAAATAACTAAGGAACTTACTTACATTTACACATTAAGAAACATTACATTAAGAAACTTTCAATAATGCAAAAGATATTGAAGTAATTAGCCTGAAACATTTCTACCACAAATACAAATATAATCCAGAAAAGTTAATATAATTTTGTTTACAATTAACTTCAAGCTGGATAAATTTCATACAGTCTGTAAAGTTGAAGTCTTCTAAAACTTTTTATTATTGTTTTTTATAAAAAGCACTTTGAAAATATTGAATCTAAAACCTTTTAATATTGTTTATAAAAATAAAAAGGCCTTATAAAATATTTAATCTAAATTTGTATACAGTTTTCATAGACCAAAGATATTTGAGAAGCATTTAGAATTAAAAATTCTCTTGTTTAGCATTTAGAATTAATTTGTTTTGATTAAACTTGAGTCTTTTTTATTTTTTGTATTTATTATTTGTTTATTATTTTATCTATTATCTTATTAACATCGCCAGGTTTATATGTATTAGCTACTAATTTGACCTTATTTTTAATCTTAAGTAAAAATTTTATAAATTAATTAGAGTTATCTTCTTAATGACTTCAAAATATATGTGGTATACCTTTCATATTTTGCATATGATTCCTTATTTTTTCTTTTTATTATTTTCACTTATCCTTTTAAATGTAATGAAAGTTTACGCTCTGATGCCCGAAATTCACTTCAAGCTGTACAAATTTAATGCTGCTTAAGAGCTTCGGTCTGCAAGCAAGCTCTGCCCTTAATGCTTTCAAAAGTTCAACGAGTTAACCTTTAATATTTAACATAAATAAACCGAGTTCAAATATGTTAACTCTTACTTTGCTTACTTTTTCTTAGAAATTTCCATAACCGAAGACATTTGCAATTTGCCAGATAACCTTTTTAGCAGCATTACAGGCTGCTTAATATTTAATAGTCTTTAAAGGCGATTTTTGAATATATTTAAATCACTTTAAGAACTTTTTTCTGGGTATGCCATAGTTTATGATTATAGCCATACTTTATGGCTAGCTAATAACTATTGATATAGATGACGCACATATCTCTCTCCTATCTATCTCTCTCATCTATCTCAACAGTCTAGGGAATGCAGAGCTTCGCTTTGCCAATAAGGTTTGTCTTAAAGGCATCCAAACGTACAAAGAGTAATCCCTTAACATTAAATATATATAAGCCTGCCTAGTAAAAATATGCCAACTCATGTTTTTCTTTGGAAATTCCCCTAACCAAAGACATTCCCAAAAGCCCTTAACAATCCTTACACCTCATAGATGTAATTCGAATTTAATAACCCCATTAGGCCCCATTAGGATGGCCAAAAATTCCCGAAAAATCCAACAAAGAAATTAACATGAATTCAATGCGTGTCAATTTGCCAGCTGCTGCGACGCACAAAGCGCTGAATCACATGTAAATTTATTTATTAAATACCCTTTGCAAATAAAATGTGCAAAATAAACATATTTTACGCCTAACAAGCTTAGCAAGCAGCGAGTCCTTGTTGTTGGTGTTGTTGTTGTTGTTGTTGGCGTTTGGCATCTTAAAAGGATAACCACAAAACCACAAAATTTGTGCTGCATTTGCCAGTTTGGCAACACTTCAACTCCGAACGGGCTCAGCTCGGAATACATATACGTAAACACGTGTACACATGTATATATATAGGTATATATATGTATATATGTATATGTATATGTATGTTTTTGGCTATAGCGCAGTCAATTTTAATAGCACACTTTTGGGCGCTGCGCCAACCACCTGTTCGGCCGGCGAGAATGTGTCTCAGGTGTGAAACATCAACGGCACGTTATTGTCGCCATTGCAGTTGTCCATAATGGGCCGGCCATAAGCCCCAGCAAAATGGCCGCGGCGCACACACACACACACACACACACACATGGCGTCCCGCAGGACAATTGTACCGGGCAACGCGGCACAGACATTAACAGGCAGTTTTTTATCGCAGCACCACATGCGGCAGCCACAATATATATTAAAATACATACATATATACAGAGACTCTGTTTTTTTTTATTTTTAGAATTTGCTAGGCTCAGTTTTATTTTCACTTGAGATTTTATGCGCTGCCTCGTTATGCGCGTAATTATGTGCAGCGGAAATGTTTAGGATTTTTTTTGTTGGTGGGGAGGGGGCTGGGAAAATTATGCTGCAATCACTTTAACGGGCACTTAAAATGTTGCCACGCCCACCAATGCCCAACAATTCGGGACACATGCGCTGATCCTTTAAGTAACCAATGCGTATACTCGATTTTTATTGTTTGTCATTTGTTTGGGTTTTTTTTGCTGTTGGTTTCTTTTGAAGTTACAACCGGCTTGTGCTGCTCCCCAGCTAGCAGTAAAATTCAGGCAAAACAAATATGACAAAAAAAAAAAATAAGGAAGAGGAAAGAAGAAGCAATGAGAAGGACGAAGAAAAGCTGAGCATTGCGCCCTGGTTGCTGAGGGGGATTACTACTGGAATTGGGCTGACATTGCTGCAGAAAGTCTCAGCATTTCTTTTACCCACTTAGATGAAATTAGCTTCGCTTGCTCTGCCTTTGCCTTTGCCTTTGCTCTCTGCCTTTGCTCTCTGCCTTTGCTCTCTGCCTCTGCTCCTTCTGCTGCTATCTCTGCTCCTTTGGCTTCTGCCTCTGTCTGTCGTTGTCTGTGTTATTTTTATGTGGTCTGAATTTTGCGTGCCCCATTGACGGTTCAACAATTGTGCATTTTATGGTTACCATAAGATTTTCATAGCATTTAGATGTGTGGAAAAGGTAAGCTCAATTAAATTGTTACTTTACAAGCAATTGAGCTGCTGAGCTTTAAGATTTTCTCAAGCTTATCAGCAGACATACAGACACACATACATACATACATACAGATGTACAACATTATGAATATCGCAATTGTTATTGTACTTTCATTACAATCTTGTAATTGCCAGCGCAAGTGTATAATTACGTATTTCTATCACAAATCAATAGGTTCAGGGTATACAAAGGCTAATAGCATAGCAAAATCAACTGAGCCGGAAATCGAGCTAACATGCAATAAAATTTGATTGGAATAGCTGACTGCATATTTAAACAAGCAAAAGTGCTTTGGCAGGGCGGACTGGAATAGTAGATACCCTAAAACTAAGTTGATCAAAAGTGAAATATTATTTTCATATATTTTATATGTATTAAGGAAAACATATTGATATAAAGCAAATTATATCAAATCAAAAATAAATATATGCATATTAAATTTTACACACAGCTTTAATATACTTATAATCTAGATATTCTAAATGTTTTCTTTATAATAAATTTCAAAAAAAAAAATCTTGTTACTCATATCAAAATGAATTTATTTTTAATAAAATGTATATATATTCAACAAAACAGGCTATGAAGATAATATTACTATATTTTAAAATATTATAATAAATAATTTAAAATATAAAATAAATAAATATTTCCTTATAGTAAATTAAATAAAACAAATCCATTTTATTTATATCAAAATAAATTTGTTTTTAGCGGAATATATGTATATGTATATATAACAAAAAAGGCTAAAATATTATACTAAATAAAATTATAATAAATAATATAAATAATATATATACATATATATATAATATAAATAACTCATATCCTAAAACTAAATTTCATAAATCAAATCCATTTTACTCAAATCAAAATAAATTTGTTTTTAGCAGAGTATATATACATACATATATAAAACAATAAAGGCTAACAAGATCTTTAGCATAACATTGAACTATTGATATACCCTTTTTTTAAACCAGACTGACCCTTAGTTCACTAAAGTGCCATCTGGGGTGCAGTTGCAGAAATTGCAAAATTTCCGTAAATGGAAGCTTTAAAAATGCATAGCCTAACAGATTTGTTTCAAATTTCGTAAACATTTTGTGCAGCAGTTGGGAGTGAATATGAGAGTGGGGGCTGGAGCTGCTGACAGGCATTTGGTTAGAGCTTCAAAAATCTTGCGGCCGGAATTTGATAAACGAAACCATAAATGCTGGCAAAGTAGACTGCATGCTAAAACAGCAAAGGCACACATACATATATACACACATACATATACAAAACACAAATATACATACATACACCCAGTGGGGTCATGCTGTTCTATGCTGTTGAATGGTAGAAATGCTTAAATCGGAAGATAGCAAAATTGAATCCAATTGCATAAGCATTCGGTACCCTCGGGTCCATTTCGAATCATAGCTGGACGGACAATCTTATCAAACTTATGGCATTTGCTGTCCGTAAGCGCTGGGCGATGTCTGTGCTTGAGCTAGTGGCTGGTGAGCGGTGGGTGATGGGTGGTGCTTGGCGGTTGGCATTTTCTAAGCCGTTAAGCTCCCAAGTGCCATGCGACAAAGTCAGTTTTGGAGCCCATCAATGAAGTTGAGCAATTGACTTTTGTTCTTTGTCGAGCAACTTAATATTCATAATTTATTTCCTTTTATGCTTTATATTGTTCTGTGTTCGGGGGCCATCGAGTGGTTGGCGCACGACCCGTGCTCAGCGCACTGTAATAACATTTTAAATACATTAAATGCCCGTAAATATTCCACCTGCCCAGCCGTGGCGCGTTGTTATTTTATTTGCTGTCAACGTTCCTTAAATAATTTATCATTAATCATTTTCGCGGCCAGGACATGACCAGGACCGGGACACTGAACCTCTGCGCGGCGAGTTTCATTTTCTCTTCTTTTTTTCTGTTTGACATAATGTTTCCATTCTTGTATTTCTTTTTTTTTTTAAGGCCACGCAATTTAATGCATTTTAAATCGTGAACATTGACCAATTGTCAAGTTGTGAATTAATGAGTATCTTCTTGATTTATGATTTTTTTTCTTTTTTTTTTTGCCAGATTTTCTACTTACATTTGTTTTGCTTTGGCTCTTTGGCTAGCGCAAAATCATTAATGCAACTGACAAGACATTTATCAAAACTTTGTTGACAACAGACTCCAGACAACAAGAAAAATGTGAAGTGAAAAGTCAAAGAACAATCAATTGAAACCAAATATAATTTACACTAGCTAAATAATTTATTGCTGCTCGAATTATCGCTGTTAGTTTATCCTCTTAATATCAGAAGTTGTTTGTCTTGACTGATGGTCTGATTGATGGATTGTTTGATTGACGCAAAGCCGAACGCGTATAAACAGAAAACTAAATAAGCTTAAGTTTGTATTATTTTTTTGTATTACTATATATAAAGATTTCTAGCTGAGCTTAAATCAAACAAAAAGTATTTTAAAGTCATGACAGAAGATGTATATGCATGAATATATGATTGGTGGATATACATGGATTGTTTAATTATACATATATGTACATGTTTACATCTATGCAAATATATTATACATATGTGTATGATTGCATGTATGTATGTGCATTTATACATTAACGGTCATAAAAATAGCAGTGCGACTAAATATTGAAAAAAAACCATAGTGCTAAATTCAATTTCAACACACACTTTAATAACAAAATATGTTAATCTTAATAATTGATTTAAATAGTTTTCAAAATAAAAACTTTGTGCTAAGCTCAATATCAACAAAATCCATTAGCAATAATACATATATAATATAAAATATTATATATAATATTATATATGTTTGATTTAAATAGTTTGCAAAATACTGAATTTATCACCAAGTTTTTTACTCAACATTAAATGTTCAGTCGCTCTACAATTCTTATGACCACAGCTATATATATATAGAAGTATGTATGTATTTGTGTATGCATGTACGTATGTATTTTTGAATAATTGTCTGCTTGCATGTTTGCATGTATGCTTTGTATAATATGATCCTCTGCTTGCATGTGTGTAAATCATTTGTATCATTAAATTAAATCATTTTTGTAAGAGAAGCACTGGAAGTCGGAGTTGTAAGAGCGGGAATGCTGCTCTCCTGCTCTAACTCTAACTCAAAGTTCGTCTCCTGCTCTAACTGCTGTGCGTTCGTCTCCCTGTGCTCGCTTTCTCTACTCTCGGTCTCCCTACGCTCTCCCTCCTAGTCTCACTTACTATGCGCTCACTGCAACTGAGCCGATGAAGAATAAAATCATTGTTAAAGTGACGGACGTTGGTGTGATAATTATTAATTTATATATAAAAGCAAGAAAGTGCAAGCTGCAGTCCCATCCAGGTCTGAACAGCTTGTATGTGTGTGTGCATGTTTATAAATATATATACATGTATGTATGTATATATATATATGTGTATGCATATAAATAATGTGTATATATAAATTCATATGTAATACTTAGATATATACATAATATAATATGTAATAGGCTTATACAAATAGCTTAGTATATGTATTATATATACAGATGTATGTATAATACTTTAATATATACATAATATGTAATAGGCTTATGTGACGTGTTTAATTTTATATATATACGTAAATATATACATATATATGTAGGTAATTTATATATTTCTTGATTTGCCTCTATTACAAAACAATTAAACTTGTCAGTCTTTACAAAATAAAATCAAATAATATATGAATAATAATTTTCCTTTCTTGAACAAATGTAAGCGTAGCATATATAAATATATATACCAATATATAATATATGTATATACACAAGCATATTTAAAAGCTACTTTCTGCAAAACCAATTTAATTTTCAATATATTTTCAATATATGCCACATGCCATATGCTACAATTTTTCCGTAAATTAAATAAACTTGCTTATTAATAGGAAAATCCCAGACTGCAGCTTACCTTCCTCCTCCTCCTCCTCTTCCTTCTCCTGTCAATTGCCTCTCACATTAATCAAGCTTTCTGCTGCAAGTCCTATCAATCAGCCTAGAATCTGCTATTAAATATATATCCTCGAGCTTAAAGGGACACAAAACTAATTAACACAGCATTTGAATGCCCAGGGCTATCATCAATTTTGGGAGCGAGTGCGTCCTGGCCTTGAGCGTCTGTGGCTCCTGCTAATTCTTGTCTAATTTGCGATACACCTGTCACACATACATACCCACATACCAACATACATACGTGTATAAGTAGCCCAAGGAGACCCAAGTCGTCGAGGTGGGCGGTTCAGAATCCCCGTATAAGCAATTAAAAATCCTTTTGCTAACATAAAAATACCATTAAATCTTTGCCGATTATCCTTTTGGGCTTAGCCAATGTCTCGCTGTCTGGCTGAGCAAGTGTGTGTGTGTGTGTGTGTGTGGGAGTGTGGGTGCGTATGTGTGTGTCTGTGCTTGTGTATGCTAAAATATCTGGTATGTGGTTGCCTAATGCGAGTACATAGATGTTAAGATAAACACTGTGACTCGAGGCTCTAATACACCCAAAGTGCTTGGCCAAGGATGTGGACATATTTCAGTTTTGTCCACTTTCATGTTGTTTTGCTTGTTTTTTGATAGCCCATTGCAATTTTTACATAGCTTGTGTCCTCCAAGGCTATGGCTATGGCAATGGCAATGGCAATGGCTGCGGCTGTGACTGTGACTGCGACTGTGGCTCTCGTTCTCAGGCATCGCCTTCTTATGGCCATAATGATTATTTTGAGGATTATTTCTTGGTACTTTTCGCAGTATGTGCCTTACTTATGTTTATTGGCATTGTTAATATTTGTTTTCTTGCCATTGTTTGTTTGCTCTGTTATTACACGCACACACACACACACACACACACAGACATACAAACAGCATGTACAATGCAAATGTTGCTTGTCCTATGCCCCCTACGCCCTCCACTACCCCCACCCAAACACACACACACACATTTAGTTTTATTACGACGGGTTTTTTTTTTTGTTGCGAATTGTTGCCTTAAAGTTGTGGCCAAACAGTCTTTAAGCCATGTTTTGTGGCTACTTGCGTGCCAGCTGCTATGGATTTTCTTTAAGCTTCAGCATTTTGCCAAGGCTATATAAAAGTCTTAGCTTCAATTGAAATATTGGCAATTGTTGCTTACATGAATTTTCCCCCTCTGGAAAAGGCGGGGCAGTGTTTTCCAATACAAATCAATGCCTCGTTTGCGTGGGCGCGTGTGTGTATACATATTTTTTTTATTCTGGCTAAAAAAGTTGAAAATAGAATACATTTTAATATGAGAAACGTGCATCCGTTTATTTGCCGCACATTTATGTAATGTTGACAAACAAAATTATGTAAAAAAAAAAAAAATAAAACATGAAAATCTGCAATCAGCGTCAAAATTGAAATTGCGAACTTGATTCTGGGAACATGTTATTATTGAGTCTGTTCAAAAATTTGTATTTCCACTGAACTTTCAATTCATACCACTCTTATTAGCTTTTTAAGTACCTTATTGATGAGACAGACTTATGCGAAATTATTGACAAAATACTATTCACTTTGACAGACGAAGCAGAAGCATTCCGAGTCATTCATGAATGCCTAATCATTAGTGGTCAATGTGGAATATAGTATATACATATGTATATATATAATTTGCTTAACCGAAGTGGACTCACAGTTTTATGGATGCGCGGCGGCTATAAAGCCGCTTGTGGTCATTTGAAATGCGGCTCTTGGCTCACGGCACTGGGCCATTCAGTGCAATTGCTGCATAATTACAATTTTAGTTCGTGTTGCAGCAGTGGCATTTATGTTGCCGTGGCAGCGGCCACAATTTTCTTTGCTATTTCATTAAGCTGGTCTTTGGTTTGGTGAGCACACACACACGCACACACACACACACACACACACACACACACGCCACAATCGCACAACTCAACATGCGGCATGGCTAGATATATGTATATGCGATGTGTGTGTATGCCACATTCTGCTGCAGTTGCAGACAGCAAACTATTAAAGGCCACTTCGGAACGAAACCGCAGGCGGTCCAAATCCTCCACTACCAACAAGCCCTTCCCGAATGTCTGTCAGCCAGTCTTGCAGTCTCACTATCTGTCTGTCTGTGTCTGCCCTGCTACCTGGCTGATTGCTTAAAATTTCAGCTACGTGCGCGGTCTACGTGTGTGCCACACCTGCACGAGTCGCAGTTGGAATCGCAGTTGTACACACACACACACATACGCACACACACACACACACACATACAGCTCGAGTCAGAGACAGAAACAATGGGCAACTGGCGACCTACGTAATTTAATGTTTTATTTCTACACTGTTGGCCGCGCTGGCGTATACGTAATAACAGTCGGCACATGTCGAGCACGCGATGCCAACGTGCTGCGGCCTTCTAACCTGATGACGTTAACGGCAACACTAGCGCCCAAACAAGTTGTACTAAATAGAGCTGCGCACGTGATTTGGGATCGTGTTGCACTATTTTAGTTAAACAATTTATTCTAAATAGAATAGTAAAGTATACTTTTTATTGTTAAAGTTTAGATATTAATTAAGTAAATTTATTTAAAGAATATATTTACATTTTTATATTTCTTTAGATTTCTATGAATAGACTAATATATTTCTTTAGATTTCTATGAATAGATTAATACTATCCTGATTCCTTAAATCAAATATATGTATATTTTATCAATTTGTTTAAGGTTTGTATAATATGTATTTGGTTTATTCATTATTAAAATGTATAAAAAAGAATAATAATAATTATATATATGAAAAAGTAATTAATCAAAAAAAATATATATATATAGATATAAGAAAATATATTTTAATTAAATAATAATTTTATTTTATTAATATTTTAATAAGAAATTTCATGAAATTTAAAAGAATAATTTTTATAATTATTTTAATAAGAAATTATATAAAATTTTAAAGAATAATTTAATTTTAATAATATATTAATACGTTTTTAAAATTAGGAAAAGAAAGGAACAATTATTTTTTAAACAATTTTTATAAATTTTGTAATGTTAAGAAAATATATAAAAATGAAAACAATAATTGTATTTTACAAAAATTGTTTAAATATTTCAATTTTAAGAAAAATAAAAGCTATGATTTTTTTGTAAAATATTTGCAACAAAAAAGCTGAATTCTATACTTTATTTTTCTTCGTGGCCAATATCGATTTCAATTTATTTCCGCTTTGCTGCTGCTTATAGCAAAACTTTTTATATAGTTAATCAAACTATTTTTAAAACTAATGTCAACCTGAATTTTTACCTTACAACTTTTCACCTTTCCGTTACAATTTGTAGTATAAAGTAAATTGATATGCCGAGCTCAAAACCTTTTGGCTCCTTGCCTAACTACATTGCTACCTTGCTAGCTACCTGGATAGTTCATGATGCTGTCACGTGACCAGCTCAAACATTGTTAGAAAACTTTGGCAGACAAAAGTCAAAGTCCAAATTGGAGTTTTGTCGTCATCGTTGCTCGAAGTGTTTCCACACCTCCCGTGCACAATTAGAGTAATTAGTGGAACGTTCTTGTTGTTGTTGTTGTTGTTGTTGCTGCTGCTGCTGCTGCCTCTGCTACTACTATTGCTGTTCTTGTTGTTGTTGCAATGGTTTCCTATGTTGGTGCTCTCCGCACACATAACATGCAAAGCCATTTTCATGTTTCACATGCACAAGTATTAAACCGCCAACACAATCAGTCGTTCATTTATTTTAGTACACCCTGTATTTGTAGTATTTGTGCAAATGGATCGATTGGAAGTGGGATAACAAAGGCCATAGGCTTAATTGGAGGATATTTGCATATAGTATATAAATGGATGTATTAAATATATATGCTGTGGGAGAAGCTACTTATACCTACATAGATTTAAAAGGAAATTTCCTAAGACGGATCAAATTTATTTTAAAAATATTTTATATTTGTCTAGATTTTAAAGAAAATTAACCAAAATCAAAACCTTTTATTGAAGTTCTTTTTTTAAATTTTTTTTTTGTCAATAATATATGCCTAGGTTTCAAAGAAAATTAACCAAAAGCAATAAGTTTTTTGGAAGTATTTTGTAAAAAATTGTTTTTTTTTTTTATAAAATTATCTGAAATCAATTCAATTTATTTGCATTTCTTTTCGATTTTTGGTAAACAATGATTATTTCAAACAGATACAGATTTATTCAAGTTGCCATGAGAGCGAAGACCAACCAACCAAGAGTCGAATACATAATATTAAATTAATTTATCGTGAACAGATGAGCTGTACTTCCAAATGATAGGTCTCAACTTCTCTCTCAAGTCTCTAGCGTCTAGCTTTATACATTGTAAATTAGACACAAGCATTATAGCATAAAGAATATCCAAGTGCTTCCTAATAAAATAATAATATATTTAAGTATAATACGGAAGGAGGCTAACAAAACTTATATACACCTTTCTCAACATGAACACGTATAACAATTTATATTACCCCTCCCACGCACTCTACAGGGTATCTCTTAGTCCAGTCCACTCCAGCATCTCCAGCATCTAGCTTGATACGGAACTAAATTCAGAAGAATATCAAAATTTTCACAACATGAACGCGCTTAACAATCTCTCTTAATTCTCCCACACACTCTACAGGGTATCTTTTAGTTCAGTAAACTCTGCCGCAGCATAATTTGTTTTATTTATTTTTGTTGTCGTCGCGTGTTTACCATCATCATTGTTGCTGTCGCTGTTGCCGCTGTTGTAGTTGTTGCTTTTGCTCCGTTCGCTTGTTATTGTTGATTTAACTTGTGACATCGAATCAGAGCTTGGCCCGCAGTTGACCCTAGCTAAGGTTTTTGGGTGCTGTTATGCATTAAATTTGCAATAATCAAATGTGTCGCTTGTCGCACAATCAGAATATTTAATTAGTTCATTTATTTGTGGAATTTCGATCAGACAGTCGATTTGCATTCACCTGCCCATGGGAAATTTCAGCTCTCGCTCAATCTATGTGACACCAAAAGCAATTAATAGATACACAAAGATTAACATTGAACAAAATACGGCCATTAAATTTATGTTAAACTTCTTATTTGATAGGTTAGGTGGATGCTTTAATCAAGCCTTATTTACCTTAATTCCAGCTATATAAATCAAAGACTTAGCAGATAGATTTCGAATTGCAAGCTTTGCAGTATCAATTAAAATCATTTCATAGTCATTGCACACGCACACAAACAGACAGGTAAGTTCTACTTATTTTCACACCTAATTTACTTAGCAAACGCATTAAACCAAATTCGTCTCTGGAAACGTCTCAATTTGCCTGTGTTGCCTGAGTCCATTTCGAACCAAAAGGACCAACTGCTGCACTATGGATCTAATTAGAAGCACAAAGCAGCTTCTGTAATGGCAATGAGAAGATGCGATGCGATGCGATGCGAGGCGATGCGATGCGATGCGATGAGATGAGATGAGCCTGACTCGCATCTAAGCGCATTAAGTATGCGCCTCGTGCGCCAATTAAGTTGAGTCAGCGGCCACGCTGGATGCCGCGTGGTTAGCTCCACATTTTTTCATCAAGCCGCTTACAATGCAATTAACCTTTTCGCCACGCAGCCGCTTACCGTTCGTAAGTCGCTTAATTAGTGTGGATTTCAAGTATGAAACGAAGTTCAACTTAAGCCACAAAGAGCATTGAATAGAAAATCGAGAACATCTTTCGATGTGCCAGGAAAAAACAAAGAAGAATCAAGTAAAAAATGACCACACCACAGCTGTATCAATGTTCGTTGGCTTTTTCAATTAATTATTAGTTGGAATTATTAGTGGTTTATTTTTAGTCTGCTTCGTTAGATTAAAAGCAAGTCGTTTGTATTATCTGTTACATGATGCTCATTATTGCCATTTACCTATCTATTTATCGTCACTAACAAATGACGTAATCCATTTATGAAAAATATTATTTTCAGCGTAATAAAAAGCGCATAATAAAAATCAACTTGTATTTGTTTCAATGTTGCAAGAAAAAATATTTTCATGAGGGTAAATTGACTTTGAGCGTGTTTAAAAACTTTAAATAAAATGTTAGTTTAGCACAGATTTAATAATATTTGTACATAGATAATTGCTATATTAAAAATGTACATATATATCTGAGAGTATATATCTTCCCGAATTTAGTCAATTAGCTATGAGTCTAAGCGTCTATGAGTCTCTGAGTTATAAGTCTATGACTCTTTGACTCTATGAGTCTATGAGTATGAGTCTATGAATATGAGTCAATAAGAGCGATGCAAGCCATCGACCAAAGCAGAGCTGTGACAGGTTCTGGAGGCTTAGTTTGTTAATTTCTATTAGTCTTAGTGCTAATATATGTAGACAAAAAATAATAATATATTTAAACTCTTGTTAAATACTTTATATTTTCATTTTTTATTTGTGAAAAACTAAATTTTATTAGTTTTTCTTTGAAAAGTGCAAGTGTATCTAAAAACAAAACAAAAAAATATGGTAATCTTATATGTTAGTGCATTTGAAATTGTTTAAAAAATTTGTGTTTATCAATAAAGTCTTCTGCTCAACCTTTCGTGCACAGTCGCACTACTACTTTAATGCTCACAACTGATTATACATACATATATTTATATACATATATAACCTACGTATGTATATAACATATGTACATATGTTTCGATGTTGTAAGTATGAATATACATATATGTACATATCAATATGTATGTACATATATACAATGCTATATATGAATATTGTATATGTATATTGTATATGTATGCACGTAAATTTATTGTATTATGGTAATGTAATCTCTTTTTTTTTTTTTTGTAATTACTACATTCTTTGTATGACCTCGAGTAGCATAGAGAAATTGTTAGCATTGGGAAATCAGTTGAGAATGTCGCAATTGCTCAAATTGAGAGCTAATCGGGCAATAGCATTAAATCCGCCTCAGAAACCTAGCAACACACTCACCCGGAGTGCGGTTCACGTCCGATTGCTGTCTGGCTGCCATGGCAGTAAAGTTGGCCTAGATGCTAGCTTTAAATATTAATTTGTCTGATGGCTCGTCTGTATTTCGACGATTTCAACTAAAGTCAATTGCAATTAGTAAATTCGAATACTAAGACATTTTGCAAAATCTTTATCCGCATTGTGCGCCACTCAAGGAGATCATGAATTGAGCTTATTGCATCGCCAGAAGCACTTGACTCGATTGCGAAAGTTTCCGTGCTCTAACACCGAGAAGCCATTTAATAAATTGAACTACATTTTGTCACAGCATTTTTGGTAGTTCGCAGTGCATTTGTATGAATGCGAGTAAAATAATGCGAAACTCGTGAACAAATATTGTCTACTTACAGGTCTTCTTTTCTTTCACTTTGAAATTGAGTTCTCTTTCTCTCTTTTATACGTCATAGAGTGCAATGGACAGTAAAGGTCAAATTATTAAAAATTATTTACCTCAAAAAACACTTTTTAATTCTAATAACATTTTTGGTTTAAACAAAAATTACATTTTTTATCTCTAATAAATCATAGAAACTTATCGAAAGTCGCAGTAAGAGAGATGGTAAAATCACTACGGTTTGCTCATCACTAATTTTAGCTTCGCTTAGATCGCGCTCATTTTTACATATGTTTTGTCTAATTTTTTTTTGGTTTTGTCACTTCTATTTTTTTGCAACAGTTACATATAAAGGTATGCCTTTTAAATAATTTACTATATTGTATTTGAACTTACATATTTAATGCTTTACATATTGCTTTACAATAAGATCAAAAAGTTATAGTAAATATAAATCTGTTATTAAAAAATCTAATACAAAGCAATCAGTACTTGATATGCTGCTCGCTTTTGTTTACAATTAAACGGCTGATTGATATTAAAGCGTTGCCACCTCGTTCGAATTTAAAAGCGTGTATTCTTTGTGCTTGTTTATTGTAAATAAATCTAATTTTATTTGTGCAGATGTCCACTAAGAACACAATGGATGATGATAACAGCAAATTTGAGGACATCAACAATAGCAGCACGGAATCGTTCGCTACAGTTGACGATTGGGAGCAAAAGTCTATTAAAACAAAATCTCTGCAGCCGCACGAATTTTTATCTCTAGAGCAAAAGCTGAACCGCATTATAGTTATCCAGCAAACGGACCAGTCCTATCATTTGGCGCTAAAGGATATACGCGACCAGGCCATAATTTCGCTATTGGTCGAACCCAGCTTCTATGGGAGACACTGCAAAACATCTGTGATTGTAATTGCCACGGCGAATAACACTTATGTGTTTGATCTAAAAGCACTCGGTGCCATTTTTCCTGAACTGTGTGTTCTGCTGGAGGCGGAATATCCTAGGAAGATATTGCACTATAGTCATCGAATATGTGATCTGCTGTTGCATCAGCACAAGCTAAAGATAAATGGAATTTGTGACACGTTCGTTGCCTTGTGCGTGGTTCGACAGGATCGAAGTCATTGCACCTTACAGGATGCCATTGAAATCATTTTAGAAATACCGCCAACTGAGCTAACCTGCAATGAGATAACTAGTGTAAGAAAAGTATTTACTAATTATGGTACTTTATATATATGTAATATTTTTAATGCAGCCCAGCGAATCGGTCCGAAATTTTACAGCACGTCCGCTGTCCATGGGTCAACTCCGGTATCTGGCTAAACTCGCCATATTACAACACAGGCTACACGACACCCTTATCTATGGAAATATTTGCAGCGATCTGCTAGAAATGTCAGGGAAATTCAGCTGTGAATTCAACAGCCAAAGAAAATCCGATGAGGTGGCAATGAAAATGCATCCAGGTAGCAAAGCTGGCTTTGATTGCATAAATCCATACTACAAAATATCTACATCGATAGAGTAGATTCCATTATATTCATATTCAACTGAAGCAGCCACATGCATGCTGTTCACTTTCCCTATATTTAAAAATATATAAATGCTTGACTATTCTTAGTAAAACAAGTAAGAGAGCTGTAGTCGAGAGTGCACGACTAGGAGATCCCCTGAAATCTGCGACAGCTTGTAGTTTTCTAATATAATCTATTTAAATATACTCTGTTTTTGAACTGACCTTAAATTTAATATATATAATGTCAGTATTCTATAAAATACACACAAATCTAAATTAAACATTTGGAGACTAGCTCAAAATATGTAAGAGATATTATTTGTTAGCATATGTTTTTAACCTTTGTGTACTTTTTTTAATATTTTATGGGATCTGAAACGCCTGTTAACAAAACTTAACTATTATAACCTGATTTCCTATTTTCAATAGGTTCAGGGTATACAAATTGAATTCGATTGCGACAATACATAAATATCAAAATCTTAATATAATGTGTTCTTTACTCTTTAACTGTAATGTATAGTTTTTTAAAAATATTCCACTTATGTGCATGCAGATTCTTAGTATGTACAAAATCAATCATTTAAAATACCTAATATTTTGATTAAAATAATGCAACGGTTAAATTTAAATCGAACGAGTAAATTGTATCGCCGATAGAACGATACATCGCACACCCAACAAGCATCGATACACAAAAGGGAACGGTTGTGTATCACTATTACGAACAACCGCGACCGGTCCGCACGTGTAGTGAATCTTCACTTACAATTATCAATTAAGTTTTAGCTATTTAAAGCAGTCCAGTTTTGCATTTAATAACATAAAAAATGGTGAGTACATTGCTAAGTTTGATTTGAAACATCTGAGAACCCCTAGAGAACAGAAGATTTAATCTGAGCTTCTCGAAGTTTCTGCATATGCTGATAACTCATTCGCCTTGCCGGGTTGTTGTGTAACTTTGCTCTGGTGCAGCTTTTGGGCAGCAGGGGGGAAATAATGTCTGACATCAATTACCATAGATTGCTTACTCAATCAAATTACTTACAAATATTTTTAGGCAGCCGCAATCAAGAGAATCATCCCCATGCTGGATCGTATTTTGATTCAACGCGCTGAAGCTCTTACCAAGACGAAAGGTGGCATTGTCTTGCCTGAAAAATCGGTGGGCAAAGTGCTAGAAGGCACTGTTGTTGCCGTTGGTCCCGGCACCCGCAATACTGTAAGTATTTCATTGATGTGTGCGATTATTACAACAGTTTTTAAAAAATTAATATTAAACTTTGGTATATATTTTCAGTCCACTGGCACCCATATTCCAATTGGTGTGAAGGAAGGCGACCGCGTTTTGCTGCCCGAATTTGGCGGTACCAAGGTCCAATTGGATAGCGACGACAAGAAGGAGCTGTTCCTTTTCCGCGAGTCGGATATTTTGGCTAAGTTGGAATAGATGACTCGTAACAATTCTATGAATTCTGTTTTCTATTAGTACGTAATTACCTACAATAAAAGTCCCATGCAATGTTTATGTTTGCATTACATACATAAAAAAATAAAGCTTGAAAACTTCAGTGTTAACATGTAAAAAACTATATTTTTATCTAGAAACTTAATAGCTAATCCAATTTTAGATTACTCAATCCGTACACCTGATTGAAGGCTGATCTTCGCTTAATGTCGGGGTAGCCTTCGACAGCAGCACGTTCCCGAGAAATATTGACCAAGGCCTCAAACGAGCGTGGCTCCCAAATGGCCAATTCCGACAGCATTTTTCTATAAAATTAAGATTTTAAACTATTAATAATCAGAAAAGTAATGCGTTAACCGGCAACTAACTTGTTCAACAAGATATCAGAGCGGGCGAGGCCCTCCTTGAAGGCGTCCAAGGGAAGTCCATACTGTTGGCAACCGGCTTCAACTCGCGTTGTCCATAGCTGTGCCATATCCAGTTTCTTGAGCTTACGCCCCTTGGTTGCGTAGGCGAGGGCACGATGTACGCTGCGTATGGCAAAGGTGTAAACATTCCGCGTTCGACTGCGATAATGCTAATTAACAAGAGGATTGATAACCAGTTAAAATAATGTAAATTATTAGTATTCTTATACTTACTGCAGCGAGCTTAAAAATGCGCCTTTTACGCCAGAATTCATCGGGTCCGCGGGCCCTTACCATCAGAGGAAGATTCAAGAATACCATTGCAAAGTCTTATTAACAATATGTGCGGCAATCTTTTCTATTTTCATTAACAATTTTATAAATTTACATAACCTGCACACATCAGTTTATCGAAATTGATGTTGTGCACGCGCAGCTGACGGCCGATAAGCTGTACATCGTATTCTTGACTATCGATAACAAGTCAGACGATTTATAAATCAATGAAGGTTACACTATATTTACTTTCTAATGCGTAGACAATAACATCGGAGGTAATTATTCCTTTGTTTAGGGAATACCATTAAATTTAAAAATCTCTACTGCTATTTTTACTGAACTATGCCAAAAAAAAAAACATATTAAAACAATCAGCTTGCATGACTAATGTACTTTGAAAAAATTGTAGTTTTGAATTTCTGCTATTGCGTACATAGTGACGTAGCTAATCGCAACAACGGAGTGCAACCTTCTAGTTTTCTTAACTCTTTTGCTATTGACATACACAGCTGCTGCCGGTTTTAAAATATTTATTTACGCTTCTGCAAATGCTACAAAAATTCAAAATTCCAATGTGATTTATACATAGAATTAAAGAAAAGCACATTTAATTGCATTACAATGTGCGCAATGAATTCTCGGTCCTCGGCAGGACCCCGCTTCCACCTCTGTCCCGAAGGCCGGATCAGTTTGTATTGTTTTCTAGCTACAGCAGGTCTGATCCTGTTGCCCTCAGTACCTCAGATCTACTTTGAAATTGTGCCAAATGTTTGGGGTGCCATCCTGTGGGGTCCAGTGCTATATTACGCCCTGATCAACTTAATTATACGGTTTGTCCTCCGGAACATGGAATATCAGGTATTTTGCATGACTCACACTTCCATTGCACAAAATACATATCTCAATCTGATTATTTTATCAACTAGGTTGCCATACGCGCCTCTTTTCTGGGATTCGTCATGGCGGCGAGCGTACTAGTCGTCTGTTTCGCGCCCGCACCATGGCAGCAGTTTGGCGTCTATGGCTGCTTTATGGCTTTCTTCCACTACTCGGAGTTTCTGGTTATTGCGGTGGCAAATCCACGAACGCTCTCACTAGACTCCTTTATGCTGAATCATTCGGTGCATTATGGTTTGGCCGCTGCAGCCAGTTGGATAGAGTTCGGTCTAGAGCTTCACTTTCTGCCCGACTTCAAGCGATACGCCCACATTTGGTTGGCGGGCGTGGCACTATGCACTTTCGGTGAGATTGTACGAAAGTCGGCAATCATCACAGCAGGTCGCAGCTTTACGCATTTAGTTAGTATATGCTTATCAACTGTTGGTACATCTATTTATAATCTAATTTGTACTCAAATAGGTGCAGGATGAGAAGCATTCGGATCACAAGCTGATAACCCATGGCTTATACGCGTACAGCCGGCATCCGTCATATGTGGGCTGGTTCTATTGGTCAATTGGCACTCAATTAATCTTAATGAATCCAGTGTGCATCTGCATTTATGCATTAGTCAGCTGGCTGTTCTTTCACGATCGCATATACGTTGAGGAGTATTCGCTGCTCTACTTCTTTCAGTCTGACTACGTACGATATCAGAAGCAAGTGCCAACGGGGCTGCCCTTCATCAAAGGCTATCTGATTGACTAGGAATCATCTCTACGGGATCAAATGTCATCCACACAAATGCAAATGTAAATGTAAATGCAAATGCAAAGCAAAAACAACAAATGTAATTCTAGTATTTCTCCATTTGGAAATTTTGGGCACAGAGCAACAATAGATATAGAGTGACGAACCTTTTTCAATTATTATCGAGTCTATTTGTATTGTGTTTCAATATGTAAAACTATAAGAATGTATTTAAGCGTTATTGTTTATTATCTTTTTGTATTTTGCAACAACGAAATAAATTTAGAAATGTGAATAAGATAATGATGCATTCTTTTAGCTATATATTTCGAAAGCCTCTTCTGCATTAGTCTGCAGTTGTTTTATAGCTTGATTATAATCTCTGATTCAATACATCAATGATAAGCTGCTAACTGACTTATCAACAGGTTGTACAAACATGAGGTTGTTGAGCAACATAAATTAGCTTGCTATGATGTGATATATTACATTAACAAATAAAAATAAAACAATGATATTTGAGCACACTCAACGACTCATAGCAGTAATCGTGTCTTATCTAATCTGCCGCTGATTCAATTGTTAAATAAAGCCAAAGTCATAAAAAAAAACAACAACAAAACACAAAAGGGATGCAAATGAAAGAACAAAAATAAACAAGCTTAAGCAATTATTGTCAATTATAATTTCTTAGGGGTTATTTGGAGGTCAACTCACCAATCAACGGTTAAATAGAATTTGTTAGATTTCTGGGCTTTTGTTATTTTATTATCAATTTAAATTCGAATATTGCTCTAACATTGTATATAAACGACAAGGCCGTGCATAACTCACAAGTTCGTTGCCAACTGTGTTTGTCTCTTTTTATGTGTGTGTGTGAGTGTGTATATATGTGTGAATGTGTATAGATTATATGTACAAATAATTAATAGTGTTAACAAAATTGTCTTAGTCACTTTTAGAACTTATTTGCATTAATAGCAAATACATTTGCGCCATGCTTAATGCCTCTTTAGTTAGGCTTATCTGCGAGTGTTCGTTGTGTGTCTGTGTGTATGTGTATGCCTGTGTATGTGTGTGTGATTCCGGTTAATGTTTACTCATTAAACTCCGGCTCACCGGAATACGTGCAGCCCGGATTCTTGATAATGTGACCCGCCGCATAGTTGCCACAGCGTATGCAAATATCGAGCGACTTGCCCTGCACATACTGCGATAGGAAACCACCGACGAATGCATCCCCAGCGCCATTGGTATCTACAATCTCATGGACCGCCAAACGTGTCACTGGGAACTCCTGGACCTTGTCGTGCTGGATGAGCAGCACGGGGTCACAGCCCTGCGTGAGTATGGCAATGCGTGGTCGCTCTGGATTGATTTTGGGCAGGGCCACCAAACGTTTGCCAATCTCACGCAGATCCGCATCGGCGGGCCAGCCCTGCGCCGTGGCAAAGGCATGGGCCTCCGCTTCGTTGCCAAAAATGATATCCACATAAGGCATAACTTCCAGCAGCGGTTCCATGAAGAATTGCGATATGAATGGTGCGCTGAGGTTCATTAGGAACGGCCGCTGCTTGGCATGGGCTGTGGCGGCCACGCGCATTATACTGGGCGGATTGACGGTCAAAAAGAAGCCCTGCAAAACAAACTAATCAGTAAATATGCCAGATTAAGCGGATGGCTTACCCACCGAGATATAGTAGTATTGAGCATTTTCTATCAACGCCTTATTGGCCGGCTGCTCCAGGTGATCGATGGTGAATTTGTTGGCAGCCGCCAGGTTGGCGCACAGTGAACGATGCGTGCCCGTGATGAGAACCGCACAGGTGCCCGTGGGCGTGTCTGTGCTCACTTGATAATGGGCATCGACGCCGGCAGCGCGTGCCTTTTCCCTCAATATGTCCGCATAGTCGTCCTTGCCCACACAGCCGAAGAAGACAGCAACTTTGGGCTGACCCAATATCCACTGTGCTATGCGCAAGGAATTCTGCACTGAACCACCGGCCAGATACTCCGCCTGGTAGCCTTCGACCAGCTCACGGTAAATGGGCATGTGTCGCTCCTCCGCCAATATGGCATCATCCACATTCATGCCATAGCTCTCCAGGAAATGCATGGGAACTGGTGCCGAAATGTCCAGCAGGGGATTGCCACATCCTACCAGAATTCCTTCTCTGCAAGTGAAATGAAATGAAATAAATCCAAATGGATTAGGCTACAGTGGATGGTGCGCCCTAGAGATACGCAACCTCGCGTTTCTTCTGTTGCTCATGTTGTCCAGTCGAGGGCTTGTCGTTAATTAGCTATTGAAACCGAGTCCAACATCAACGCTTGCCGCTTCAATATTAATATTCAGTATCAGTTGCTGATGAACCACGCGATAGCCCACAAATGAAGCTACAGTGCGGGCTAAATTGATGTGCACACTGCTATTGACGCTGAATAAATACCGAATCAAATAAGATTGTATTTTTTGTAACGTGTCGAAAGCTATATTATATTATTTTAAAGAGAACATCTAAAGATGTATGTATGTATGTCGAATATCAATATCAACTTCAGCTCGACTACATTTTTTGGCAGCCAGTGTTGTTTACGCTGCGCATTGTTGTATTTGCTTAGAGGAATGTTCTTATCAGAAAGTCGCATGGCAATCATTAGGGAAATTCATTCATACATAAAAGGCATTCCAATTGGATCAAAAGTACAGAAACCTAATTCAGATAACATAAAGCACACAGATAAACGACGACACCAACTAGAGCGTCAGACAGTGGCACACGATTTTCACATGTTGCTGTAAATTTCGGCAATTAGACGTACGAACCAACACGAACACGTGGGCCCCATTTGTAGACATTAATAAACTACGACAAAGTGTTGCGGGCTGAGGGCAGCCGGGGCCGATTCACTCAACTTACTGTAGCTTGCTTGTCATTTTGTTGTTGTTATTGTTATTGTTGTGGGTGCTGTGATGTTGACCGTCGGCTTATGTAAACATAAACACGTTATTGCACTTTGAAGCTGTAGCTTACAATTGATTTGATATCACTATATAACCTATGACTTAGTTTAATTAGACTTATTAAGAGCTATTTTTAGCGTTGCTAGCGAGATGCGGGAGCTGCTTGGCTCCAAAGATTTTGGGCGCAAAATGGCACAGAAACCAGTCGCTTAGAATGTGCTAAAAAATACTCAATTCATAACGATCAAAGCTGTCGTATTTTTCCTAATGTACCTAATTTTGAATATTAACATTATTTTATTTAATATGTTACAAGAGCAAGTAGGTATGAATAATAAATAAAAATATGATATTTAGGTTATTTAAAATGTGTACTTTTAAATTGATTTAGTCTATTAATTCAAAAACAATGTGTGTGTGAATGCGTCGTATAGTAACTAGCTTTTGAATGCCATTTGCGGTAAACAGCTGATATCGATATGTCAAAACATCACTAAAATCGAAAACATGAAGTTGGTTGCAACGCGGCTTGGCTCTCTTTCTTTCCGGTTGTCAAATAGGTACGAAAGCGTATTAATTTTGTGCTGAACTTGCTAAGAAGAATTTAATTTACAATTATGTGCGGCATCATATCTAATAATATTTTTATTAATATCATTTACAGTGCAGTGCAGCCTCAACCTTTCAGATATGGCCGACGTTGATGTGTAAGTGTAAAATACTATAAAAATTTTAACTCCAAACTGTTTCACTATGATGAAATTAATTGGTCCGTGTTTATGAATTTATATTGATTAAAAACCTTCCAATTACTGAGCAAATTCTGTGAAATAAGTTTTGAACTATAAACTCTGTGATAATTGATTGATTTGATTAATAATTTACGATACTTTGTTTCTTTCGGCAGAGATGTGCCCTCCGCAGCGCCCGTTCTTGGCGGTGCCATGGACATAAACACCGCGCTACAGGAAGTGCTGAAGAAGTCGCTGATCGCCGATGGACTCGTCCATGGCATCCACCAGGCCTGCAAGGCTTTGGACAAGTAAGCAAACAAATTCTTAATGGTTTTTTTTATTAATTTGCTGATGAAATTAATTGGTCCGTGTTTATGAATTTTACATTGATTTAATTCAATTCTTCCAATTACTGAAAAACAATGGCCAATCAATATATGCAGTTAAGTAAACAATCATGACTAACTTTTCTATTTTGTTTTCTAGGCGTCAAGCTGTCCTCTGCATTCTGGCCGAATCCTTTGATGAGCCCAACTACAAGAAATTGATCACTGCCCTGTGCAATGAGCATCAGATTCCACTGATCCGCGTCGATTCGCACAAGAAGTTGGGCGAATGGTCCGGCCTGTGCAAGATCGACAAGGAGGGCAAGCCCCGCAAGGTCTGCGGCTGCTCTGTGGTCGTCATCAAGGACTACGGTGAGGAGACGCCCGCATTGGATGTAGTTAAGGACCATCTCAGACAGAACAGTTAAACATATTGTCGTTGCTGTTTCCCCCGTCTGCTGAATGAGAGACTACCTGGCAAATTTTTTATTGCTAAATAAAAACAAAAACTTTACGAAAAATCAACATTCACCATCCACCAATGGAAACGTTCGCCATTTTTTGGAATGTTCTTTATTTAATAATGAATATGCATAATACAAACGAAATGATAAAAGTTAATCCACGCTGTTCAAGCAGGTGTCCTTGTGCTGGGGCCAATCCTTAAGCTGGCATTCTCTGTAATTTAAAGGAAAACCAAAGAATGTTAAACTCGCGTAAATCGGTATAATCTGTGGAACCCACCGTGAACAATAGTGAACCATCTTGCAGTTGGCGCACTTCTTTTTGGCCGGCACCTGGCAATTGCCGCACTTGTGAGTCTTTTCCTCCGAGTCCTCGCTAGTGGTAGCCGTGGCGCTGTCCTCTGATTTCGGTTCATCCTTTTTCAGTTCCAAATCCTCCATGTGCTGCTCCAATTCACACAATAGCTCCGTACCATAGGCATTGGTCAGCTTGGTGGCCAGAGCACAGATCTCTTCTCGATTGTTGTTGAGGAACACGCCATCCTGGTTCTGAGCGACTTGATAGAAGCCGCCATCGCGCTCCACCTCCTTGATCAGATTGTCTTGTATTTGTGGCATGTCCTCCAAAATCAAGTTCTGAGTCTTTTTGCCCGTATTCCCGCCAATAGTCAAACGACTGACAAAATGCTTGAGCTCGATCAGCACGGGCAGCTGATCCAAGAGTGTCTCGTGTAGCATGCCCAGAAGCTATGGTAAAATGCATTAGGAAAGGATTTCAAATTTGCATAGTGTATATTACCTTTGATATTTGCTTGCAACGCGCCTCGTTTAGGGGATAGTTGTCGGCTATCTGGGGACAGAGCAGCAGCTGGCGTACACAGAACCAGGCTTGGGCTTCCGGCTTTATGATTTTGGTAGCATCCTCCACGGAAGTCCACTTTTCATCAATATACTTCTCCAAGCCCTTGCTGGTGTTGCGTTGCCAGGGCCTGAAGCAGAGCACATCCACCATCAGCCAGGGTATATCATGGGTGACCAGCATTCGGCGAGCTGCGCCCAAGTGGAACAGCGAAACGTTGTCAGCCAGGTAGCTGAGCAAGGACACGCAACGCAGCCCAATCTTATAGATGAGATCGCGCTTCTGGCGCTCGAGTTCCGTGAGCACGGCTTCGTCTACATCCACCTTGGTCTCGTTCTCATGATATCCCATGCTGACCAAGCCGATGACCTGGGCCACACCCTGAGCCGCATAGTCGATCAGATCCAGCACCGAATCCTGTAGCGACTCGCATCCACTGGGATGGTAGAGGCACAGATCCAGCAGTGCCACCACAGCCGCCTCGTGGTACAGCACTGTGTAAATGAGGAACGTGGCCTGTGGATTGGGATCGATTTCCAGCAGATGGGGCAGCACACGCGACTTCCAGAGATTCACGCAATAAGCCTCATTGATGAGCACCGACAACTTGTCTCGGGAAATGAGAAACTCCTTGACTTCCTCCTCACGCTGCTCGACCACCTCCAGAGCCGCCTGCTGGCTCAGCTTGATGATCATCTCATGCACCTCCAGCCACTTGGTGCTGCCCACATCTCGCACCTGAAAGCAGCGAATACTCTCCACGAACAAATACAGCTCCTCGGGATATACAAAGTTGACCATATTTAAAAATTTTATAAAATGATTTAACTGAATTACAAAAGTATTCACTTCTCAAGAAGATCGTCAAGTGAAAATGATGTGAATAAAATTTAAAATAAACAACTTTCGGGTTGTCATGGAAACTTAAAAAGGTTGGGTTGCTAGGTTCCTTATGAGAGAAGCTGCAAAAGGGTTGCTGTGTTTGTTTATTATTTCTAGACTTATGAGTTGAGGTGGATTTTTAACAATATCCATAAGATGAGTAGAATATCCATTTAACCAGTAATAAGAGTCGAGTTCTTGTTTAACATTTTGTACATTTAGATTGTATTTGAAATAAAATAACTGGATAAATTAGTTGAAATTCAATTTCACATCCTTTGGGCTAAGTTAGCCTAAACACACGCTTCATAGTTAATACTCGTTATATGGCTTATATACATCATATAAATATATCTATATATATATAATTGTGGAATAAAATCTAAGTGTCTTTGACTACAAATTGTAAATTGTTTTCTTGCCAGGATTGTTTACTGGGGTCAACAGTTTACATTGAGGCTCCTGCCCACATTTTGTAAGTTAAGCGGCAAATGGATGCCACACACAAAAGCGATATAATCACACGTTTTAGTAAGTTTAAAGCCGACATCGAGCTGTCTAACGATATAATTTAACTTGTTGTTTCAGCTCGCGATCACTAATCCGATCCTTGAGATTCAATTCGTCCTCCTGTTTGCGCAGCAGCTCGAAAATGGCCGCCAGCTGTTCGCGCTCAATGCGTCGCTCTTCTTCTATCTGGCTGGGCGACAAGTTCTTCTCCAGCTTGTGCTGGTAGCGCTTGGCCTTGAATTTGCCCACCAGGTTACTATAGTTGGGCGCCTTTCCTGGTCCCGGCTCCGTGTCGCTCTCGCTCAACGGCTCCTGCTCCTCCTCGTACGCCTCGTCATCGTCGATTTCGCGTTGCAGGCGCGCTTGCATCTGTGCCTTCAGCACAGGATCGTCCTCCAAACGTACCTCGTCAGCACCAAGGCCTTCGTCCTCCAGGTCCTGCCTCGAGTATATGAATTATGATTACATTTCTGTAAGGTTAGCTTAATGCAATTGTTTACTCACGGCATCATCCTTCAAGAAGTTGGCAAAATAAAGAGCTATTAGAATGCATAACAGTAGAGTGGTCAAGGCCACCACATAGTAGCCCGAAGGATCAAACCACATGTCCAATAGATTTGCCCAGTTTTGGCGTTTATATTTTTTTGCGTTTGCAAGACTTTTGTTTTGATGACTTCCACAATAGGAATGTGACCAGCTTGCGAAATCATTTAAATACTGAAATACTATAAATACTAAATTTAATGCAGACGTTAATATTCAAAAACATCTATTTTACCTTTAACCATACAATACATAGACTGACGAAGAAGAAGTATACATTAGGGCCTAGTAAACTTCGTGCCTGCTCGGCGCAGTCTGTTTGGGTTCGGGCAGTGAAAATAAAAGACGCCAGTTCAGGCAGTTAAAGTCTTCTATGTTTCCTAAGTCTTTCAAGTTTTCTGTCTTCTTAATTTTCTTAGTCTTTCAAGTTTACAAAGTCTATCAAGTTTTCTAAGTCTTCCTAATTTTCTAAGTCTTTCTAGTTGTCTAAGTCTTTCAAGTTTTCTAAGTCTTCCTAATTTTCTAAGTCTTTCAATTTTTCTAAGTGTTTCAAGCTTACTAAGTCTATCAAGTTTTTTAAGTCTTCCTAATTTTCTAAGTCTTTCAAGTTTTCCAAGTCTTCCAAGTTTTTAAGTCTTCTTAATTTTCCAAGTCTTCCTAATTTTCTAAGTCTTTCAATTTTTCTAAGTGTTTCAAGCTTACTAAGTCTATCAAGTTTTCTAAATCTTCCTAATTTTCCAAGTCTATCAAGTTTTCTAAGTCTTTCTAGTTGTCTAAGTCTTTCAAGTTTTCTAAGTCTTTCAATTTTTCTAAGTCTTCCAAGTTTCTAAGTCTTCCTAATTTTCAAAGTCTTTCAATTTTTCTAAGTGTTTCAAGATTACTAAGTCTATCAAGTTTTCTAAATCTTCCTAATTTTCTAAGTCTTTCAAGTTTTCTAAGTCTTTCAAGTTTTTTAAGTCTTTCTAGTTGTCTAAGTCTTTAAAGTTTTCTAAGTCTTCCTAATTTTCTAAGTCTTTCAAGTTTACTAAGTCTTCATCATTTTCTAAGTCTTTCCTCTAAACCTAAGTCTTTACGCCTTAGCTCAACAATCATTAACATTACCTTATATCTACAGTTTTTCTTATATCTAATATTCAAACAATTCTTAACAATTATTTATAACTATTACAATTATGCTTAAAGTACTTAATATTATTAACAAATAAAATATTTACCTGACCACACTTCATTTCACTTCACTATCACTTTCACTTCACTGCACTGCACTGCTGACCCCCACCGGGCCTGGACGACTGAAGAAATGCTGCAGCTGCTGCTCTTTATATAGGGCGACTATCACTCAAACTCCAAGGCGTGCTCAAATGTTGAGCCTGCGTCGAGTTGCGGTCGCTGTAGTCGATCGTGAAGTGACCAATGAGAACACTCTCTGCTGCTTCAAGCATTCTAAATGAGTTTAGCTTAAATTTAAATGTAAGCAAATATTGCTGAATACATAAAGACAACAGAAAAGATCTTTTGCTGCTCATTTTCGTTGCTTGCTTTGGTTAGGCAGACAGAGAGAGACACAGACAAACAGACAGACAGACTTAGAGATAAAGAGAGAGAGAGAGAGAGAGAGAGAGAGAGAGAGAGAGAGACAGACAGACAGATTTGCAGATATACAGACAGACATATTAATAGGCAAACAAACAGAGAAGAAGGGTTCAAGAATATTTAGTCATCCCCACCAATAGCCAATGAGAATACATTCTGCTGTATCAAGCATTCTAAATAGGTTTTATAAATATTGCTACAGACATATAAAGGTCTTAAACTTGTCCTCTTCTCTCCTGCTTATGTATATGAATTGAGTTGTTCATGTCTGTTTGTCTATCTGTCGGTCAGTGTAATTGTCCAATTTCTGTGTGAGTAGCTTCCCAATTTCGATAGTGCATGAACAACTCAATTCCTATAAGTAGGAGCAATATTTATATTTAAGTAAAACCTATTTAGAATGCTTGATACAGCAAAACGTATTCTCATTGGCTATTGTCTGTCGTTTGTTTGCCTATTAATCTGACCGTATGTCTGTCTGTATATCTGCAAATCTGTCTCCTTCTCTCTCTTTATCTCTAAGTCTGTCTGTCTGTCTGACTCTCTGTCTGTCTGCCTAACCAAAGCAAGCAAAGAAACTGAGCTGCAGAAGATCATTTCTGTTGTCTTTATGTATTCAGCAATATTTGCTTACATTTACATTTAAGTTCAACTCATTTAGAATGCTTGAAGCAGCAGAGAGTGTTCTCATTGGTCACTTCACGATCGACTGCGGCGACCGCAACTTGACGCAGGCTCAACATTTGAGCTCGCCTTGGAGTTTGAGTGGAAGTCGCCCTATATAAAGAGCAGCAGCTGCAGCATTTCTTCAGTCGTCCAGGCCCGGTGGGGGTCAGTAGTGCAGTGCAGTAAAGACAAAGTAAAAGTGAAGTGTGGTAAGGTAAATATTTTATTTGTTAATAATATTAAGTACTTTAAGCATAATTGTAATAGTTATCAATAATTGTTAAGAATTGTTTAAATATTAGATATAAGAAAAACTGTAGACATAAGCTAATGTTAATGATCGTTGAGCTAAGCTGTAAAGACTTAGGCTTAGAGGAAAGACTTAGAAAATGTTAAAGACTTAGTAAACTTGAAGCACTTAGAAAAATTGAAAGCCTCAGAAAATTAGGAAGACTTAGAAAACTTGATAGACTGACACAACTAGAAAAACTTAGAAAACTTGATAGACTTAGTTAACTTGAAACACTTAGAAAAATTAGGAAGACTTGGAAAATTAGGAAGACTTTGAAACTTGGAAGACTTAGAAAACTTGAAAGACTTAGAAAACTTGAAAGACTTAGAAAATTAGGAAGACTTAGAAAACTTGATAGACTTAGTAAGCTTGAAACATTTAGAAAAATTCAAAGACTTTGAAAATTAGGAAGACTTAGAAAACTTGATAGACTTAGTAAACTTGAAAGACTAAGAAAATTAAGAAGACAGAAAACTTGAAAGATTTAGGAAACTTGAAATACTTAGAATAATTTAGAGACTTAGAAAATTAGGAAGACTTAGAAAAATTGACAGACTTAGAAAATTAGGAAGACTTAGAAAACTTGAAACACTTAGAAAAATAAAAAGACTTAGAAAACTTGAAAGACTTGGTAAAATTGAAAGACTTAGATAATTAGGAAGACTTAGAAAACTTGATAGACTTAGTTAACTTGAAAGAAAGACTTCGAAAATTAGGAAGACTGAGAGAACTCGAAAGACTTAGGAAACTTGGAAGACTTTAACTGCCTGAACTGGCGTCTTTTATTTTCACTGCCCGAACCCAAACAGACTGAGCCGAGCAGGCACGAAGTTTACTAGGCCCTGATGCATACTTCGTCTTCGTCAAAAAATTTTGTACAGCTAGTACAGTCTATGTGTTGTATGGTTAGTGATTTTATTCAACTATTTATTAGAAACAAGAAAAACAACATTGAAATGTTCTTTTTTTACATTAATTAACATTTATACAACTAATGTCTAATTCGTTATTTCTTTTTTTTTTTTGTATAAAAAAAAAAAAAAAAACAGGATAAAATGCGTATTATTGATGTATAAAATTACATTACGATTATATATAGTATAATGTAATAATATTGTTTGGTTATATTGCTGGCTCATCGAAACATCCGCATTAAAACCTTATTTATTACAGTCGACGTTGTGTTTTAAATATTGTTCGGGGCTTTGCAAGAAGGCTTCCAAAAACTCGATGCCCTTTGGCAAAAATCGAATCCTCTCATCAAATTGATATAGTGGCGGCTGCAGAATGTCCTCAAACGAGATCTCCTGAACATTACCAATTTGAATATTGAAATTGATTCTCTCCGTGCGTGCATATGCCTCATCCTCCTTCTTTACCGATCTGCGCACAGTTTTTCTCACTATAATCCGATTCGAATCACTAATAATAGAAATATCAAATTAATTAAGTGAGTAATATATGAAATTAATTTATTTTACCTGAGCAGCCGCGCATGTGCTGTGATTACCGTCAAAAGCATTTTTCTGCACATCTTATTAATTTTCAAACAAACTCCATCGATGTGTTGTAGAAATTTGACCATATCTGCAACATCGTTGCCATCCAACAGCCGATCCAGATTCAGCGGCAGATTGAGTTTAAGTTGAAAATCCAACAGCTCAGCAAAAGCATTCTTTAAAGCTGGAATGAAGTATATTAAGAGGTAATAAAAATAAATTGGAATAATAAAATTCGACACTTACGTGAGGGAGGTGCGGATTTTGATTGTAGTTGAATGTTGCCTACGCGTATTTTGGTTTCCATTAAATCCAACGGCTCGTAATCCACAAAGATTTTAAATGTGGTAATTTGACGATGGGAGAATATATAGGTGCGATAGCTTTGCAGATTGGAATCAAATATCCAATTGGGCTGGTCAGCATGCAATGAGGTTCTTAAGCACTCTGCAAAAGTTTCAGCTGGCTGTGGTTTAGGCCAACTTTGAGCGTATCTAAAAGAGAATTTTAAATATATTATAAGCTAAGTCCATTTTAAAAACATATATAGACAGATTTTACTTACTCTTCCCACTTGCTGTTAAACATCTCCAGCATCTGTGGCAACCTTAAGCGACTTGTATTTCGTGAATCGCATTCCGATTCCGTTTCCTCCTCATCGTCGTCATCATCGGAGTTGTGCTCCAGTTTCTTGAGCTCCCAATATTTGTGGACATCTGATATGCGTGGCTTTAGTCGCAGGCGTTGTAAACGCTCAAGTTGCACGCCCAGGTCCGGCCAAACCGGCAACTCAAATGTCTCTTCGGCACTCATACGCGCTCTCGTCCTGTCCATTGAGCGGCGGCAATGTTTGCACTTTTTGCACGCATCCTCAGCTCCAGCCATGGCTGGCGGATCGAGCTGCCCAAGGCATGTCTCATTGGTCGCCAAGTCAATGTGGCTGCTGTTAGCTGCTCGGTTTTCTTCGTCGTCCGCCTCGTCCAGCAAGGTCGACACCAGACTGAGTCGTGTCTTGTCAATTTCACAATTGTCCGACTTATCGCTAAGATCATCAACATTGTTAAAGATGATGGTATCACCACTTAGATTTATAAACTTCTTATGGGCCGTAGCGTAGCTCTTATTGCTATTCTCATTCGAGCTGCGACTTTCAATGGATGCCTTGCTGGGCAGCTGCTGCTGCCGCTGCTCGGCTAAACTCTTGGCCAATTCTCGCTGTGACTTGAAGTGGTTCGACACATCCGATATGGTAATGGGATTATCCTCATACACAGTTGCATCGGCTTTCAGCTTATGCTCCGTGAAGTGTGGAATTGTCATGCCTTGGCTGCCAGTTTGCCGCATCATTTGTGCTCTAACCATCTGCACGGTGCCGTCCAGCTGCTCCGTTTCACGCCAAGGGGAGTTCAAGCTTTTCTTGCACAGAACAGGAATGCGTGATTTATTTGTGGAGTAATCCAATTCCTCCACATTTTGTTCTGATGTTTCCATTACAGGCTGTGAGCTATTAAAAATACAAAACACAAATTAAATACACAGTCATTTCTAAGGTCAGAAAACACTTACATATTCTCCTCCTCCATGTCAATATGCAGCTGCAGGCTGCGCTTCTTCGGTTCCGGAAAATTGGGCGTCAAATGTATTGGCATGCGTTTCACATTGCATGACGTTTTCTTCTCGGGCGTGGCATAGTTTGATGTGTCCATGTCGAGCTCCATGTCCATTGCTTGATATATGGATCGGCAGGCAGTTTTGGCAGCTGGAGTTTTGATCTTGCAATCCTCCTCCAAGTCTTCAAACTCAATCATTGATCGACCTGGTGTGAGGGCAAACATCTGACGCTTCTTTTTCATTTCAGGCGTTTCAAAACTGGAGCCGATAAAAACGTTTTCTTTGTCTAGAGTTTTGCGCAAGAGATCGTTCTTCAGCACAGCTTCCCTCAGTGTGGGCTTGGGTCTGCCGGAGCGCTGTTCAGTGGACGCCACATTTGACATCTCCACATCCATTGGCTCCTCTTGGTATTGTGTGTGTCTTGGCTTGCGTGCCAGTTGCTGGCTTTGATCTGCCTGGCGCATCTTATTATCATATTGATTGATTGTAGACTTTGATGCCTTGACTTCGTCAAGGGCTTCACTTAGATTTAAAGTTTGGCTGGGCAACTGGTTGCACTTGCTGTCTTTGTTTGCGTTTGTTAAATCTTTCTGAATGGACTCCGACAAGATAAATGTTTGTCCACGTATGATGCTACCTTTTTTTGCTGGAGCAACTGCCTGTGTGGGAGTTAAATTCTTATCCACATCGATGGCTTCTGTGTTGAGCATTGTTGGTCTATATTTGCAGAAGCGATTATCCTTGGGCACAGCGATTGACTTTGAACAGAAAGAGTCTTCTTCCATGGGATCAACCACATGCAATGTTTGCCTAGGTCGGTGGAGCTGCTTTACTTCTTTTTCCTCTTTTAAGTCATCTTTCTCAATTGCCGCACTCCTTTGTTGCTCTCTGGCAGCGTTGGATGCTGTGCAGAAGGAGTCTTCTTCTATGGGATCAGCCTGGTGAGTTGTTTGTCTACGCTTATTGTATTTCAAGTCAACTTTAGGAGCATTATTGTCAATCGCTGCAGCTATTTTAAAGGAATCTTCTTCAATGGGATCAGCCATGTGAGTTGTTTGCCTACGGCTTTTGCCTTTCCACCCAACAGATTGTGGTTTTATTTTGTTTTGAGATTCCAAAATATCTTCTTCAATTGGCGCATCTCTTTGTAAAATAAGCTTATGCGGTTTGTCAGAGGGCGGTGTTACATTAAAGGAATCTTCTTCAATGGGATCAGCCTGTATAATTGTTTTCCTACGGCTATTGCATGGCAAATCAACCAGGGAAGCAGCTGATGCTGGCTTTTTTTCTACTTCCGATTTCCAAATTTCATCCTTAATTGTCTCCACTGCCGGCAAATAATGTCTAGGCTGATTGGCCCCAGTGGATGTCGAATGGAATGGGTCTTCTTCAATGGGATCAGCGTGATGTACAGTTTGCCTACGTCTGTTGCTTTCTTCCCATTGCTGCTTGGGTGCAGTGGATGTTGAGCAGATTGAATCCTCCTCAATGGGCTCAGCCAGATGTAGTGTTTGTCTCCGTTGGCTGTGATGCAAATTAGCCGTGGATTGTTCCTTCATATCTGTTGCATGTTTTAACCTATCTTCCTTAATTGTGGCATCTCTCTGTAAATTATGTTTTTGCTGATTGGCAGATGAGGATGTTAGGCTGAAGGAGTCTTCTTCTATGGGATCATCCACGTGTAATGTTTGTCTACGCCTATTGGATTGTGAATCCAATTTGGAAATTGCTGACTGTGGCTTAAAGAAATCTTCCTTAACTGACTTCTCATTTGTCTTTTTAGCTGAGCAGATTGGGTCTTCTTCAATGGGATCAACCTGAAGTAATGTTTGTCTACGTCGATTGCATTCATCAATGATATGCTGCTTGGCAGCTGTGGATCCTGAGCAGAAAGGCTCTTCCTCAATGTCATCAGCCTGATGTAAAGTCTGTCTGCGTCTATTGCTTTCATTGCTTTGCTGCTTGGTAGCTGTGGATGTTGAGCACATGGAATCGTCTTCAATGGGATCAGCCAGATGTAAAGTTTGTCTACGTCTATTATACTGAGAGTCAGCTTGAGTACGTGCTGAGAGTGGATTCACTTCTTCTTGGGGTTTTACATTATCTTCCTTATCCTTCTCTAATTTACCTCTTTGCTGATCGGCAGACGTGGTTGTTGAGCAAAAGGAGTCCTCTTCAATGGGATCAGCCAGATGTAATGTTTGTCTACGCTTGCCGCCCTCCGGTGGCAGTGCATCGGATTTGGGCTTTAAGTGAATTTCTCTCTGCAGCTGAACAGCTATTTCTTCAATGGATTCAGACAAGACCAGTGTTTGTCGACGTCTCGTGTAATGCTGTACACTTTCTGCAGGAGCTGCAGTCCGTGACTGTACGTAATCCGTCTCAATGTGCTCGGACATGTGCATTGTGTGCCTGTTCTTGTTCTGAGGCACTTCCTTTGGGCTAGCAGTTGGCACACAAAACGAGTCCTCTTCAATTGCTTCGGGTATATGTATAGATTGTCTACGTCTGCTGGAATCTTTTTGTACAACAGGCATTGCCTGTGGCTGTGACTTGGCCTCCTTTTGCGGCATAACGATCTCTTCCTCAATTGGCTCAGTCATGTGCAATGTTTGCCTTTGCTTATTGGAATTGGGTTTCATTGAAGCAGCTTCAGTTGCTTTCTTCGAACAGAATGAATCTTCTTCCATGAAATCAACCACATGTAATGTTTGCTGACGATTATTGATTGCATTTGACTGCAATTCCTGGCCTGGCATTACAAGATCTTCATCCATGGCTTCCGTCAAATGCAATGTTTGTCTGCGAACATTGAATTTTGTTTTAGGTGCTAAGGACTCCGAATTTTGCTTTGCCTCATCCTCTTCAATGGGCTCAGCCATGAGCAATGTTGGTCTTGACTTGCTGCGGTGCTGAGCTGGCACAGATTCTTGTGTTTGATTGGATTGTTGAACCACAGCTGGAGTCGTCAAATCATTGTTTACATTTTTACAGGGGCTTAAGAAATCATCCTGTTCCATTGGCTCAAAGTGAAGCATGGTTTGCTTAAGTTTCGCACCTTCCAGAGCTGCTTCTACCGCTGCCTCATGCTTCTCTAGTACATCCAATTCCATGGCGGTATTATCGTATACAGTTTCACGCCGCGATGAGCACTTGGAGTTATTTCGTGACTGTGTTTCATCCCCCATTTTGGCATTAACTAGAAAATTGGTATTGTCCAGCATTAGCTCGTCTGCCTGAGAGAAGCGATAATTGCGCTTAGCATTAAGTGAGCTCTTAGCCTTAACGGGCTGATCTGCATTGTCTGCTTTTGTTTCGGACTTTTGTGGAACGGCGGGCGACATCATCATGCTCTCATTGAAATTGAGCGTACCGCGTGGCTTAATCATTTCTCTGTTTGGAACTTCCTCTTCCGTGGGCTGCTGCTCTAGGCCATGCCAGAAACGTTGATTACCTTTGCGATCAGTAGTTGGAGTTCTCGGTCCATTGGGGAATAGCTGTATGCGGCCAGAATTCAAGGCATCGTTCAATTGACGAAAATTCAGTTTCTTGCTAATGCCATTCTCTGAAATTACGTCCAATGGAATTAAGGGTGATGACAGCGTTGAATCATCTGCAAAATAGTTCATATAATCCTGTTCAGCCATGTCCATGGATGCATTCTCTTGAGTTAACTTGGGCACATCTTCAATCATTCCTGCCGGCTCTGTGATATGAAATAATTGATATATTTATCTGCAGTCTGTTAGATTACTATATAATCGTAGTTACCAATATCACTAAAGTCACACGTTATATCTTTGTTCTCAAATACCATAGTCTTTTGCTTCACTTCAGCTTTCTTTTCAGGTAAAACACTTATGTCTGTGGACATCAAAGTAGTTTTTTGCATGTTGACTTTTTCGATATGCTTTGACTCCATCTGAAATAAACCAGAAATTAGTCAATATTTGTATATGAATTAAAGTACATTTTCTTCAAATTATATTAAAGTTGCTTTTGGCATTCCTTAATTCGAGTTTCACTCTTATTTGTCACCAATTTCAACTCACCCCAGCATAAGCTAATGTTTCTGGCATAAGATCCATAGTTTTTTCAAAAACTGTCATTTTGTAAACACTATTTTCTCTCAGCTTCTCACGTTCTATTTCATTCAAAGATAAACTGTCACTGACCGTTTGCTCCATTCGGGTGGGCGATTCAATGCGCCGACGATTTCGGTTTAATTCATCCGGCAGCAGCGTCACATTGATGCTCGATTGCAATTTGAATGTGAAATCGCTCAATCGCGAATTCTGCTCCAACACTGATGAAGTGTGGTTGGCTACTAAGAGACCTTCGGGCGATGCATTTTCCTTATCCATCTCATCGACCACATAGTTATGTGCTGTACTTTGCAATACAGACGCTCCCATTGTGCCAAGGGATTGGCCGGAGCTATCCTCGCCATTGGTGTGATCTGATATTTCATAAGAGTTGTCATAGTGTGGCGTTTTCTCTGTTGTATGAAATACTCTGCATTTGCAAAAGAACTCATTGATTAACAGAATTCGTTAATATTATTTGGGATACATACCGTATAAAATTTTTGCCGCTGAAACTGATGCGACGCTGTGCCCGTACATGATCAACGTCTTCATCTGGCAGTTTCGACACTTTTTTAAGCTACCAAAAAGGATATTTTATAGACTCTGCTTATGTGATTTGATATTTTACTCACCGAACTTCTTGCTTCCTTTTTATTCATTTTGTTTTGTTAGATAAATATTATATATTATTCTCGTAATTTAAAATAAAGACGCCAGAATATATGGGGCTGTCAACTTGTTTAATTATTTGTCGCCTCTCCGATAGATTGTTAAAATGTAAATGTAAATATATCGATAAGATATTAAAGCAGTTATATTTAAATTGTCTATATACAGCGTGGTTGCTTTATTTATCCATATACCATAAGATATTTAAGCAATGTGGTCGCTTTATTGGTTCATATGTGCCTTTCCTGTAATTTAATCAAATAACTTCTTCGTCGACATCAATCAAAATTTTCTGCAATTAACAATGTGGCTTCAATTACTTAGCAACTTTGAATTCTGCTGAGTTGTGCTATCAAATTTGTAATAATATTTATAACAATAATATTCTGTGCATTATCCATAGTAATAAATTCTCTTCGCTGAATATAATAAACTATTTATTTAAATATTAATATAAAAATATTTAAGTATTTCAACTACTACATTAGTCAGCTGGAAGCTAACTATCGTTATCGATTGCATTTGCATAATATAATCAAGTTATCGTAAATACAACGATTCGATAATAGACTTGACTCAACACTACCGCCAAGCACATTTTTCTGTGTTATATCTGCTTAAGATTATCCAAAATTGGATTGTGAAATGTACGAGTTGAAAACATTGTTGCCTCAATTTGACATCAAACTGCCCACCTGTATGTACGAATTAAGGAATGTCAGCCTCTCCACAGGCCCTGCGCCATGTCCTGAAGTAAGTGTGTTGTCCCAGCTGCCGTGGCCAAAATTAGAGATGAGCATTGTTGTGAACATAAATTCACTGTGACTCAAGTGCCAGTGATTAGCTTTATAATTGATTATCAAAAATTAAATAGCTTAACTTAACAATTTCTGTAAAGTTATATGTGAAAACTTAAAAAACCATTTCATTTTCATTCAACACATGATTTCGAAAAAGGTCCGTCAAATTCAATGCAATGGCGCAGCGAAGAGTGAAAGCAACAATTCAAAATCGGTCACCTGTGCACTTGATTTGGACATTTTAGGCAAACAAATACAACATTTGCTAAAGGTTATAAAAAATACAAATCTATTTATAAACAATACTAACAAAAATGCATAACACGCACCGTGCTTTTGAGTTTGTGTGTTCATACTAGAAATGGGCGCATGATAATACGTGTTGTTTATAGTTAAGAGTACGTTGGAATGGAAATCTTCTTTAAACTCTGTGTCAAAGTGTGGTGATTTTAGATAAAATCTTATAATAATCAACTCGATAAGTATGGTTTCTTAAGTAAACGAAGAATGTAATTTAATTTATAGAAGTCTGCAATCACGATAATCAAATTGTCACGCGCCCATCTCTAATTTTCGTTAGTTTTGTCAGTTTATACTAAATGGACTGTCCTCCAATGATGCAATTTGTTTGTCTTTGCAGAACGAAGACACGGCAGCAGTTTTGCAGCGCCAACAGAAGGTGTTGAAACAGCTAGAGGAGCTGAAAGCACAATTGAGTCAAGTACGGGAAAGTTTGGGTGTTAAAGTGTGCGGTAAGAGCGTTCAGCACACGACAGCCTGTCATAACGGTGGACTAAAGGAGGTGGGTAATCTTAATGGCTTAAAGTATGGAATCTAACAATTTGCTTTTCGATAGGTACCACTGCATGATGTCGTGGTTAATGGACATCCCAACTTTATACCATATGCACTGCTAGCATTAAAGAACGCTTGGCGGGATTTGTACACGATTGATGTGAAGACGTTTACACACTCGACTATGGCAGATATTGGTCCAGCGGCGCGCGAATTTGAGGCCAATTTAGCCAAAGTGGCCGTCAATGAAGCGTTGCCCAAGATCAAAGTAACCCTAATCTGGAAGAACTGTAAGCAGGAATTAGAAAAAGTCCATTACAACAATATTTATGTCACATCATTTATTTGCAGGTGAACACACCGAAATGATTAGCTCGCCCACTATGTATGTGCCCATTTATGGTGAAGTGAATATCATTAGATATTTGGGTCGAGTGGGTCCCACAGAATATCGCTATGAGAACTCGCCGCTGTGCAATGAAATCGATGCTGTGCTCGATATTTGCTATCAACTGCTGCGGTGCAGCACGCATAAAAGCCAAGTGGCCATGGTTCGCCTGCTCGACAAGCGATTAAATCAGCAGCAATATTTTGGCGGCAATCAAATGTGTGTGGCGGACATTGGTGTCTATAGCTCCCTGATACGCATGCCTGCCATCACGGACAAGGATCTGACACCAGCGCTTCTTGCATGGCGCAAGCGGGCCCAACTCATAACTCAAATCTAAAATATTGCAAAATTTAAGAAATAAACTGTTAGCAAAAGAATCTCGGCTACTGTTTCGAACGAGTGTCAGAATCGATCGATAAATTGCGATAGCGATCACGAATCGTGATTCAGTAATCGTAATTCTAAATCTACTTTTGAGTGTCATCTCAATTCGATAAAAAATATATTTATGAAGTTTTTAAAACTAACTGATGTAGCAAATAATATACATATTATTATTATTATTTATTGCAACGTTTTATATTTGCTAGCAGAGCAAAAAAGATTTTGTTGCTGACCATACAAGATTTTCAGCACTTTAAATTAGACAAAGACGTCGTTTTTTTTTTTTTATCATTTTATTTGGCTTATTTATCTGCAATTAATTACACAATGCAGTTTCTCATTTTTTTTAATATTGCAATTGGTGTTTTGTTCCTGGATTTGCACTTACAAATGGCTTAATTGCTACGTTTATATTTGCTTTATATTGTTGAAATCCGTTGATTGTATATTATCTTGTTTCTTTTATTAGTTTAGCTTTTTGTTAGGATGTCTCTCGCTTCTTAGGAGGAGGTTAGTTCACGTTAAAATTATTTGCATCTGTTTGTAGCGCCCCCCGTTAATGATCTGTACCATATACAAGCACATATGGATGCGTGTAATTGTATATATATTTTTAAATAATAATTAATAGCTAATACATATGTATATTGTATATATATCTTGTATAATCATTATCAGTTTTGAGTGTTATTTAGTTGCTGTAAAAGGAATCGCAAGCTCTTGAAACTCTATGAACGGATTCAAAACGTGCCTAGCCAGAGGCTAGCTGGGAATTAAAAGCAGGCCAGCTAAGAAGTGATTCACGTTTCAGTTTTACAATTGTACACAAATTAAACGTAAAAAACAAAAATTGTGTTAAGAGAAATGAAAAGGCGCCAGCTAGTTTGGCATCCGGGGGCGTCTCCTAGCTGCTTAACTCGTTTCTTTTTCACACTTAGTATTTCATTTAAATGCTACGCAGACGCCTAGGGCAGGAGCAGAGTTGAGTTGGAGATGGAGTGGAGCGGAGCGGGTGTATCTGCATTATGTTGTCTCGCCTTTACCGCTGTCATCAGCGGACTCGGCATCATCTGTTGCAGATGCATTCGCTGATTTCGCAGAGAGGCCATTGTTGTTCGTGCACTTTGTATTGCCATTATTTTTGCTAATTGCTGCACTATTTTCATTCCCATCTTCCTCCTCATCTTCATCTTCGTCGTCCTCATCCTCATCGTCATCATCCTCATCCGAGTCTGTTGGCAAATCTTCCGTCTCCAAATCAAAATCGTCATCATAGAAATTTGCATCCAGGCCAGATTCTGTGCTTGGTTTAACAGTGGGCTTAAGGCAATAGTCCTCCAGGGTCATAGGCACCACAATACCCTCTCGCTTGGCTTCCGCATTGGCAGCCAACGCCTGCTTGCGTATGATGTTCGGATATTCGTTGTCTTTGCCCTGCATTGTATATAAGAATATAGTTAGTATATATTTCTGCATAGATTATGGACACACTAAAACTGAGCTTCACTTACCTGGGAGTCCCGCCATCGGCGATACATCACCGAGGCATCTACGTTGGCCGGCGAGTATGTATTGGGCTCATTGAGCAGCGAAATGACCGAGAGGAGAATGGTGCGCACATTCTGTGTGGGATTCCAGCGTTCGCAGGGCAGCTCTCCACTTTGGGGATCATCGACAGGCGGATGCAGTATAGATATGCAAAGGTCGCCGTTCTCGTAGACATTCGGATGCCATACCTTGGTGAGGAAGCGTATGGTTGGCGGCGAGTACGGATAATCATGTGGGAATTTCATGTGCGCCTTGAAATAGCCACCCTGATACAGCGTGTCCGGTGGACCAAAGATGGCCACCTCCCACTCGAATAGATTATCATCGTTCATTAGCTTGACGCGAAATCCCTCCACTGGCTCTTCCTGCAGGGACTTGTATTCCATGGCCAGGGCGCGCACCGCTGAGCTACTGGGTGTCGTGGACAGCGTCGTTGTCGTCGTAGAGCTTGCGCCGCCAGCTCCGGCAGCAGCCATCAACGTTGATGACGCATTTTGCGATGTGGAGGCAGCAGTGGTCATTTGTTCACCTACCAAATGAAAAATGTTTCTATGCAGCGACTTTTGTTGGTATGTACGTATGTATGTGTGTTTTTTTTTTGTTCGTGCTTAAATGTTATATGTATATGAATCAAGCGTACAGGGTCAATATCTTTATATACGTTGACGCGCACGGGAGGGGAAAACAACAACGACTACGGATTCAAGGTGAGCAGCGGCACTCACACATATTGAAATTGTTTTTGCAAGTGGAACTTGAAAATTTTGGATAAACGATTGGGACAAATGCGTTGCGTCTCGTTGCCTTGCTTTTGTCGCCTTTTTGTTCACGTTTTTAGATGGAATGAGAAGAAAATTATAAGTGTTTTTGTTGCTGGTGTTGTTTTGAAGCAGACAACAAAATAATTCAGACAAACAAAAAGAATTTAAATGAATATATGCCAGTGGAGTTGCCAGTTTCTTTGCAGCCTACTGTGTTCAATACGTACTTCTTTTGGCCAAATAACTTATAATGAATATGCGGCTTATTGATAGATTTGTATTATTGTTATTTCCTTTGCAACAATTTCACTTTACACATATTCGCCATAATTAGAGATTCGATACTATTGGGAGCAAGCAGGGTGACATTTTGTAACTCGATGTCGATACATCGCCATCAGAATTGCTCACGAATCAACGATAGTTGCGAATTATATCGATGTATCGATATATTCCATTTTAATATCAATAGTCCGATATTATCAGTACATCCCTAGCAGAAAAAAGCAACGCATCGCTAGTGTATACACAAGTGCTGAAGCTGCAAGTCGTGCGTGTTGGGACGCGAAAATTATTTTAAGAGCCACGAAAACTAACCAATTAATTTAATAAAAAAACAAAGCAACAACCAGCCGCGTCGTTCCACTTATCACTTAGCATGTGGATTATATATCCTTTGCTCAATATGCTGCAACGCGCCGCGCTACCTACGCTTCAACTCTGAAGAGACGGTAACTGTGAAAAAGAAAGAAGTAGCAAAGCAAAAAAAAAAAAAAAAAAGTGCATACAGGAGTGGCTGCTGTGAGTTCGCGAGCATAAAAAATTGAAATTGCCAAATCTAAGCAAGCATACACACGTACACGCACACACACACTCATACATAAAACATATAGCTCTTGTTAAATTCAATTTAACATTTGTGTAATCTTAACGAACAAATTAATTACTACGTACGAAGAAAATTCAAACAACGCCCAAAACAAAAAGAAGAAAAAACACAAAATTAGCAGATACAAGTACGAGGAGCAGAGCAACAACGACAACAACGAAAGATAAATGCATACAGAGACAAAATAGCAACAGCAACAACAACAAATTCAACTACTACTACAATAACAACGCAGTTACATTCCAGTGGGAAAGTAAAGGGGAATCGAGGAACATGTTTTCAGCCAGCATAAAACAGCATAAAGTTGTGAGCGAGCACATTTTTCTGTGAAAACCGAACGCCCGAAAGAAAAGTGTTGCCCACACACACACACACACGTATACTCACATAATTTAATATACATACGCGCGTACGCAGGCAAATAGCCGCACACAAACAAACCGACGCTCACACTGACACACACACATACACATACACAATGTCCAGCTGGGCTGAACGCGTGCATCGACGCGCTGCTGATTTGGGCAACGTTGTCACATCCTGTGGGCATCCGGCTACCGCTCCCGCCTATCCCTACCGCCTGGAGAAGGTGAAGTTCGGTGTGCCCCTGGAGGAGGTGTGCAAGCACAACAACAACATTCCAGGCCCGCTGCTCGTATTGATATTGAAACTGAACAAGGAGTCGCCCAATCGACGCGATGTATTCCGTGCGCCCGGCCATCAGGGCGCCATGAAGAAGCTCATCCATTTCCTGCAGGCGGGCCGACTCGTCAACGTTGATAATTATTCGGTGTTCACCATTGCCAGCGTTTTAAAGAAGTTCCTCCGCAAGATACCGAACGGCATCTTTGGACGCAATGGCGAGATGGAGCTCTTTGCCATTAACGAGCTGCAAAACGAAGCCGAGCAAACGGACCGTTTACACAGGTGAGTTGACAACTTTGACAATTATGTAGATGCATATATATATAAATATACACTCGCATTTATCCAAACTTATGTTGACGACGTGACACGACTTTATTTATATATTTTTGGCGCCATTTTTGAAAATTACCTTATCAATAATTATCAATTTTATTTTTGCAACATTTGGATATTCAGTTTTATAATTTATATGCCCCATAATCTTTAAAGAGCATAATTAAATATACTATATATCGTGCTGACACGCGCTCATCTCTAGCAGCATTGATGTGCCCATCTTGTGTCTGTGTGTGTGTATATATTGTAACTAGCTTGCGGTAAACTTGCTGAACCGGATCTAGATTTGGTTGCAGCTCAAGAATCTTCAATACACACACACTTACACATACACATACACATGTATGTATATGCTGGCAGATGTTGGGTGGGTGTGCGAGCGGGTGAAGAGACGTCTGCGAATTTAGTTGAAATTAAGTGAAAAGCGCTGACTATGTTTTGCTATCGCTGCGTTTGTTGCTTTTGCTGCGTTTCACGCCCGTTTGACTTGGCACTTGTTGACACATTTGCCAGATTTTCACCAATTTTCACTTGAGCGCTAAGCGCAGGCGACAAAAATTGATGGTGGGGAGTAAAATCCTCTGGGCTCGTAGTAAGTACTTAGTTTGCAGCTGTAAATTGAAATGTTTTGTTTGCTCGTTTGCTTTGCGTTGATTCGCATTGCTTTGCGTTTGCTGTGTTGTTGCAATCGATTTCTAACCGAACTGAATTAGAGCATAAAGCGTGGGCCAACCGACGAAGAGACTGACAGACAGACAAACTGACAGGCCCACGCATGCTCAATTAAAATAAAACAAAAATTATTGCAGTTTTGTAATTTACAATTGCTTCTGTTACTTTTTTTTTTTTGCAATTGCAATCGCATTGTGGGTGAAGTATGTAGAGAGGAGACGGTAAAGTGAAGTGAAGTGAGCGGCACTGGCAATTAAGCATTAACAATCGCAATCGATATTTATCTTTCGTTTTTATCGGAGCTGCAGTGGTGGCCTTGCCAACTTGAATTGGCATTTGACAGCTGTTTGATTGCAAACGCTTAATATGCGTCTATTCAGATTTCGTTTTTGTTAATACACTCTGCCACTTTGATATATGAGGATGAATTGGTGGTTGGATGCGGCAACTGCGTCAGCAGCAGCAGCAGCAGCATCACTAGCAACAACAACACTGTTACATTAATGCTAATGTGCGTGTAAACAAATAACGTCAGCAATAAAACATAAATTTAAAATTCGGATATCGGTACATGCGTAGAAATCGACCGCCAAATGATTTTTCCATATCAGCAGCAGCCTAGCAGCAGTTCGATTGAAACGTAAATTTTAATTTGGTTACTGTAAACTTTGCGTTCGTGGCCAGCATACAATTATATACACATTTATTGTTGTAATTGTTTATGTGTAGCCGCTGCTGCTATTGCTGTTGTTACCTTTCTTTTGTTTATTTACATTTTAGGGCAGGCGCAGGCCGCCAAACCAGCAAGAGCAACACCAAAAAGATATCTACGAACACACACACATATATGTACAAACACACACGCACACATTAAGCAATCGCAATCAGATTCGTTGCCGAATCAAACCAATGCGCGAAAATAGCGACTCTGCCACTGAAACATTTTATAAATAGATACACACAGTAGAGACTTTGAGACTTTGTATCAATTAACGTAAACGTAAAACGTAAGAGCAGCCCAACAGGTCCCCCACAAAACTATTGGCACTCAATTCAATCAGTTGGCACATCATTTTGTTGCCGCTATTATTGTTGTTGTTGCTGGTTGCTGCTAAGTGTTATTATTATTGCAGCAGACGAACGGCGGCCGCTACGACGTCATTGTTGCACGTTTTTGCAATATACTAGAATATAATCCTAAACAATACTTATGCATATGTATGTACATATGTATGTATATATCTGCATAGTGTGCTAAATGCATAAGACCATGTGAGTGTGTTATTTCTGTAGACTTTTATTTGTAAAATTACCTGTTGGAAAAACAACAAACAACAAAACACAAACAAGACGCTGACGTCGTTGGTATCGAAAAAAGTTTGACTGCAGTCAGGTGTGTGCGTATGTATGTATGTGTATATATGTATGTATGCATGAATGACCCAAACCCGCTACTTGCTTATCGTTCTCTATCTATCTCCCTCTCTCTCTCTCTCATTCTTTCCATCTTCTGACTCTGTTTCGGTTTCCTGTTAGCTTCAACTTGTTGCCTAGCCAAAGCTTTTTTGGGCCTTCGTTTTTAAGCTCTTTCGAACGCCTGTTGCGCTCATTCCGCCTGTCCCAAGGCAGAGCTTAAGAACTTTACCAAACGCTTTGCCACGAAGTGTGAAGCTTAGCGAGTTCTCCTCTTGCAAATAAAATACTAATAAAATTAAACAATTTTCTTTTATGATTAAAAGTAGGTTAGTGCTTGAGTTGAACAATAAAAATAAAAAATCTTTTTAATGGTGAGGCAAATCTAATTTCTGTCAATTGTCTAGGGTATTTAGGCATTGTGTCGCTGAAAAGATTTATTTTTAAATTTCTTTTTTTGGTTTCGACCTTTTCATATGCCAGCTGCCTGTCATATCATGCACACTGCCAAAGCTAATAGGATATTTACACAATTGCTGCCTGGCTGTCGGGACTGTCCGGTTGCCCGGTTGCCTGCCTGTGACAATAGTTAGGCATAAACCTTCTACTGCTGTTGGCGAATATCAATAAGTGCAAAAAGAATGCAAAAATTGCCCGCTTTTGTTGGGCTAGACAGGCGAAATGGCAACTGAGCAGAGACGGCTGTCTGGAATATACAAAAGTACAAAAAAAAAAAAAAAAAAAGAAAAAGAAGGGACTGCGACTGAGAAAGAGACGGCGACAGGGAAACAGTTTATAACAAAAGCCGCATTGTCCAATGCATTAACAAGAGGCGACGTGGACGTCTGTTTGGGTCTATTGCAATATCGACTGATGTTCACTTCCTGATTATTACATTATGTAGTCAGTCACGGACTGCACAGAATTGTGCCTCGTTTTGTTCTCTACTCTTGACTGTGTTGTGTGTGCTAAAGTTGTCATATTTGTTGTCTTTAAAGGGCTTTGACAATCGCAATAGCAAATATAACAAAAATAAATAATATATATGTTTATGTATATATATATATATATATAAAAATTGCTACCTCAGAGTTTCCATTTGGCCACGCTGCATAAATAAACTTAAACTGCCGCCAGAGTCAGTCAGTCAGTCAGTCAGTTGCCCAGTATAAACAACCCACAATGCCCAATGCCCAAACAAAACCAATAAAAGTAAAATAAGCGAGTGCACAATATAAATATACATTCATATATAACGCATATAAACAGCGATCGGTTCCACAGTACATACAGTCAGTAAAATGTGCGTCAGTAGAGCTCATCGAGTGCGTCGCGCGCTGTTCGTCTGGCCCTGTTTTGTTGTTGCCAGCTTCTCTTATTCATTTTCATCATCATCATCATCATATTCAAATTCATACTCATATTCTGTATCTGTCTCCATTTACCCTATCTGGGGGTCTTTCTTGGTTGGGCTGCCTGTCTGGTTTGACTTTTCCAGCGATTGCCCTGAACGCTGATCTTTTGGCGCGGTCATAACCAAACCATATGCCGGACAAACACTGCAACAACAGCGATATTCAACTTTGGACTACACGAAAAACTTTGTTGCTCACATTAGATTATATGAGCCAAAACAAAAGTTAGTGCATCTGAGGTTATATATATATTTTAATATATATATCTTAAGTGTTTTGCTTATTAGTGTTAACTAGCTACACTATTAAACTATAGTTGGATTAGTAGTCGATGTCTAATATATTTGTATTTGTAGATATACATATATATACACCTACGGTAAAAAAAAATTTTAGTACAAAAAAAACTTAATGATATACTTAATTTTTTTTGGAAACAATTTGAAATGAAAATCAAGATTAATATATATTGTTATTTAATTACTAAGCTACATTATATGTATATATATATATATATGTATATATATATATAATTTATAGCTAATACAATCTTAATTGATACTTGTAAAACGTTTTGCGCCTTTTGACTTTATTGCAAAATGAGAATCGCAGAGAAGCGCGCAAGTCAAGCGTAAACGGTATCCGTGTGTCAAGTACGCTCGACTTTAAGATTCTCATTTGTATCTCATGCCTGGGCCAGGCCAGTTTCTTGCTGTCTGCACTTTGGATATATATATGTGTGGATATATATATGTGTATCTCTATATGCATATATATATGAGTAAATTTATATGTTGAAACCGCTTCATATTTTTTTTTATGATTATCGTGCGTTGCGTTTGCTGTTTTACTTGGCTCATTATTATGACGTATTGTATTTTTCATTCGTTTTTTTGTTTTTTGTTACCGCCAACAACAACAACAGCTACAGATTTTGCTGCTGCTGCGGTTCGCGTTTCGCATCTGTTTGAATCTCTCATTTTTTTTTTTTTCGCTAAATTAACACAAAGGCTTTTGGGGCGTGGAGCCGCGTAGCCGCAGACGATGAGACGCATATCGAAGCCGCCGCAACGATGAATATTGCTGCAGCTGCAGCTGATGCAGACTCTAAAGCTATACTTGAGAACCCTTTAAATACAATGACTGACCAACTCCGCGGTTAACAGCAGCTATGTGTACGAATAGCGAATTGCTATCCTTTGTTCTCTCATTAATTTGTTTTAATTGTGATTCAAGTAATTCCTCTGTACTATTTGTAGATATATAATTGACTCACTATTTGACTAATCTGCATTACGATCTAATGTACAAACATTTCTTTAATGAGCATTATGTTTGATTTCTTATTATGGACATATACTACATAATATAAAGCTGTGTGATATAGCCTGGTTGCTTCCGAGTTAAGCAGTTCAGTACTTCAAGCTACTTTCAACGCCCCGCCCTGCAGTTATGCATTTATGGGCCTTATCAGCCGGTAGAGCTGGCATCTGAAATCGTTCAAGTGGCACAAGAGTTGTGGGAATATCAAAACTGGTTTCTCTGTAGGGCACAAATACGTAACAATGCATATATATAATATACATATACATATACATACATTCATTTATATATCTCTCTGATAAATACAAAAGAAATTTAAAAAAGAAGAAGAGAGAAATAAAACAGTTACAACAACATTAAAAGAAGGCAAATCAAATGCGGCACTTGAAAAGGCAGACGAGTGCGAGAAAAATAAAAACATTGTATTCGACGGCGGCTACGGCTGACATATTTCTTTTTTATGAATGAAAAAATACAATATAATAATAAATGATTCATCTATAATGTGACGCAGCGTTGGCCTTAACAGTAGCACTTACACACAAGCACGCACACATATACATATATTATATATGTGTTAAGCATACGAAAAACTATTTAGCATCCAATTCACAGAAATGCCTTTAAATATAGCCGGTTTCTTAAGCATTATGTAAAATCAACGCCGTCTGGCTGGCAACACGGCGCATGCGTAACGTGTCTCGATCAACGATTATATAAGGAGGCAGCTATGTGCGTGCACCCAAAATGCGGGCCTCTAATGTATCCCATTAATAATATGCATAAAATCATGTGTAGAAACAATAAAAACTTGAATTGGTTGTGTTTGAGAGAACTCGACTAGAAAATGCCCTGAAGAAAATGAAAGTTTGACTGGCAGTGAAGTGTAGAGGGAGCCTTTCTATGCGATTTTCATATTTAAAATACAATAAATTATGCTAAGAAACAAAAAATAATATATATTAGTTGTTTTTTTTTTTTGACAGAATTTGATTAGAAAATGCCCTAAAGAAAATGAAAGTTTGATTGGAAGTAAATTGTATAGGGCGCCTTTCTATGCGATTTTCATATTTAAAATATAATATATTATGTTAAGAAATAAAAAATATATTAAGGCTCTTTGACAGAATTTGATTAGAAACTGCCCTGAAGAAAAGGAAAGTTTGACTGGCAGTTTGACATGATTAAATCATGTTTAAAAACAAAAATATAGTGAACTTCTTTGAGAGATCTTTACTAATAAATGCATGCCCCAAAGAAAGAGAAAACTTGATTGTAAGTAAAGTATAAAGTTCACCTTTCTATGCGATTTTTATCATGTCTTAAAACAAAAGGAATACATTGGACTTCACTATAGAAAATAAATGTCTGTTTGGTATTAAATTACAAGTCGCCTTATCATGCGATTATAGATATAATATAGATACTTGATTTTCGGTTTAAATAAATCAAATACTTTGTTGATATAGTCACGTATAGTAGTCACTTCCGTTCCTCTGAAACTATCATATACTATAAATTAAAACTTGTATTCAAATAGCTAATGCTTCAAATAATTGAAACAGCTGTTCTATGAACCACTCTTGATATTTTCTAGTTGTACAACGAAGTCTTTGTATACCCATTTAATAGCAGTTTAACTATTTTTCACTTTCAAGAATTTGGCGTCATCCTGTGAAATATGTAGAAACAGCTTTGAAATATTTTATGAATGCCTTTACCTAATGTAGATTAATTCAAGCTGATTGTAAAATACAATAAAATTGTATAAATAGCGAAAATAAAATCAAATTATTTTGAATAATTTAATCAAATGCCCCCCATTAATCATCCAATGAAGTTTGTGTACGATAGCCCAAAAAAAATAAAATAAAAATATAATTATTGCTTTATCGCATCCATATCAAACGACAACGACGTAAACACTTGTTTCGTTAAGCAATCGTTCAATTCTACTATTATATTGTTTTTTGTTGTTTTTGTATTTGTTATTGTTGTTTTTCCAAACGGAATTCCTCGTAATTAATGCAATTAGTAAACAATTTGTACGCATTCCATTTATGAGTGTCGCCGAACAGCATAAAAGTAGTAAACAAAAGCCAAGCCACATACATAGTCTCTGATACGTATTAATAATAGATAACTTATCTATCATATATTTAGCTTAGATTGCTTTGATTTGATGGGTTCGACTTCGAGTTCGAGTTCGAGTTCGAGGCATCCACACTCTGATGTCCTCCATATGAAGAAGTTGACAAAGAATGGAGCTTAACGCACTTTTCGATAAGATTGGACTGTGGGCCATATAGAATATATGTATTTATGGTATTACAGCGGCGGCACGTTTTCATTTTTTTAAATATTTAATACTTTTTTTGAGGTCTTGTTTGCTGCACTTCGGGTCGTTGATATCGTTGGGGGCCAGACCTAAAAAGTTCAAGCCATAGGCTAGGCGGCCATTGCTCGGGTTGCTCTGTTTGCTCTGTTTGCTGCTCTTTATTTGCTCTTTTTTTGTGCTATGAGGAAACAGGTGAACGCGCTGATAGTTTAAAGATGAAGTAACTTTATAAAGCCTTGACCCACGATATGAGCACTGTTGGTAAACAATGTTTATCACTAATGCGAAGCCCGCTAACCCGTTGATTAAAAATGTTGAAAAAAAAATCTGTAAAATCTGCTGAGCGGAGACAAAAAACAAAAAGTATTTATGAAGACCGAGGCAGCCTGCTACGAAGATAAATATATCTAGAGATTTGGCTTACTGTAGAATTTATCGTATACTGTACGGAATTTGCTTAGTCTGCCGTAATTTGTGTACAAATATTATAGAAATAAGAAGCCAGCGTCTTTTCTTTTCTTTTCTAATAATCAAAATAAATAATCGGATGAGGATCTTTTGCAAAGTCATGATTTCTTTTTATACAAAAGGGATATTTATTTATTTATGTTATTTTTTTCTATAATTGGAACTGCATTTACTGGCGGCCTATTATTGAACCTTATCAATGCATTTAACACCTTTATAGTGTTATATTTTCTTGTTGCTGTTGTCTTTCTGTTCGTTAGCTTTTCTTTCAGTCTTCTGTTTGTTTGCTCAGCTCATTGTATGCCAATTCACACCGGCAGCTTAATAGACGATGGCGGCCCCTGGAGCTTACTTCTTATATACCATGTATTATAGTATAATTCATTGTCAAGCGACGCGTCGGTTATGGACGTTGACTATGTGTTTGTATCTTCGAGTTTTCACTTTTTTATGGGAGCTGCAGATGCGAAGAGCAAAGAGCATTAATTGATTGGATGGCTGTGATAGTTGCTTAGTTCGCTTGGCTGGTCTCTGGGTTGTGTAACGAGCACGATAGACAGAAAGAGAGGCAGAAAGAAAGAAAGACAGAGAGAGAGAGAGAGGGAGAGGGGTAGAGAGACAGACCAGTTTTGGTAGTTTGTTTGTCAGGTTTTCCAAGCCGCGCATGCCAAAATGAAAGTGTGAACAATTCAAGCAGCTGAATCTTAGTCTTCCTCTACCTCTGTCTAACGTCGTCGTCGTCGTCCCCCATTTTTACGGCACCCGCATACGTCCGCCTGCTGCACCCACCTGGATGGCTTTCTTCGTTGGCCCTGGCTAGACAATGAGTCAGTGCACTGTGTGTAATAAAAACATGAGTAACAATTGCCGCCACACTGCCACCTAGATATATACATAGATAAGACGATCTTTACACGGGCTTCTGACTTGACATTTACGTTTGCCTTCAATTCGAATTCATTGTACTCATTTCCTCTTTGCCGCATTCTTGCCTTTTTGCAGACTGTTTGCATCACTGCCCAAATATACGCAACATCTATTAGTTTTACTCTTTGGCACATTCCGCGTTATCGCCAGCAATGCGGCCCACGCATCCACGGGCATGACCAGCGAAGCTATCGGCGTCTCAGTTGCGCCCAGTTTCTTTCAATCCTGCGTCAGCGATGGCAAAACCGCACGCATGGAGGATGTGCTCAAGTTTAAGGTGAGCAGACTCTATATACACTATATATATTGTATATGCTGTATACTAAGACTCTCTTCTTTGCAGGTGGCCACAAAGATCATGCAGCACATAATCGATAAGTTTGCCACACACGATATCTTTGGGCGCGAGAACTATGAATACTATGCCCGAGTCACGGGTCGCATTCTAAAGGTGCAGGACGAATGGATCTGCAGTTTCCAGTACCCGCCGCCGCCACGCGGCAAATTGGCACAACAGAAATATGCATGTAAGTGGGGAGTGTAATGAGGTGTTTAAGAAATTCCAGAGATAAGATTAGGAATAACATATGTAATTAGAGGAAATACTTTAGAACTTTACTGAATGGAACTATTTAAGATTGTAAGTTTAACTGTATGAATTAGGGTTCATAATCCATATTTAATGATTAGTACTTTATTGATATAGAATATTTGATATAGAATAGAGTTTGAATTTTTATTGTATTGTATTTATAAGTTTGGGCTTATAATCCGTATTTGATGTTTATTGAATAGAAGATAATTTAAGTTTGTAGGTTTTCCTGTATAAGCTAGAAGTCATAGTCCCATATTTAATGTGCAGAACTTTACTGAATGGAACCATTTAAGAATGTGAGGTGAGTTAGGGTTCATAATCAATATTTGATGCTTAGAACTTTATTGAATAGAACAAGGTATATACTTGTAAAATTGTCTGTATATCCATATTCCATCCATCTTTGCTGTAAAATAAAGTCTGGTAAATACGTGAGCAATCTATATATAATTATATATTTTTGAATTATAATATAATATATGGAATGTTTGTCCCATATAAGCAGTTAGACCTGTTTCTGAGTCGCAATTCGATATTGAATATATATAGTATCAAAAGCACCCACAATAAGTAAATATATATTATAAAGGCATATAGATTTTCATTGCATAAGAATTTTTTAATTATAGCAAATTCAATTGTGATTTTTATAAAATTTAAGATATAGGTGTATATATATTTAGAAATATATATATCATAGAAATATACATAAAATTATTAAAACAAGGGCAATAGTGGTTTTATAAAATTTAAAAGATAAATAAATATTTAGGAATAATATAAATATGCATAGCATTATTATATCAAAGGCAAGTGGTTTTATAAAATTAAAAATATAAATAAATATTTATATATATTTAGAAATAGTCGAAAAATGCATAACATTATTATAACAAAGGCAATAGTGGTTTTATAAAATTTAAAATATAAATAAATATTTATATATGTTTAGAAAAATTGGAAATATGCATAACATTATTTTAACAAAGGCAATAGTGGTTTTATAAAATTTAAAATATAAATAAATATTTATATATATTTAAAAATAGTAGAAATATGCATAACATTATTATAACAAAGACAAAAGTGGTTTTATAAAATTTAAAATATAAATAAATATTTATATATATTTAGAAAAATTAGAAATATGCATAACATTATTATAACAAAGACAATAGTGGTTTTATAAATTTTTAAATATAAATTAATATTTATATATATTTAGAAATATATATAAAATTAAAATAACAAAAAAAATAATGGTTTTATAAAATATAAAATATAAATAAATATTTATTTATATATATTTAATCGAAATTTACATGACTAATAACTTTTCTTTTTGTTTCTCACAGTACAACATTCTCTGGAGGCCGAAAAGACTTGGTTGCAGTGCCAATGCGAGCGTTGGGGCTTACGTGAGTACCTTTACTATCTTGATTAGTTCTATCTGCCTATCTTTAAAACTGTGCTATTACTATTTGTAATTGGGGTTAGCTATGTGCTTAGTTCTTAAGTCCATTGCTTGGGCAACATGCTTTTGGGTTTCTTTGCTTTGGGCTTAACACAAATTCTTCACATACACTAGTACTCGCTTTTCCCTCTCTCTCTCTCTGTCTCTCCTCTCTTTGTTTCTCTCTCTCTCTCTATCTATCTATTTCTCTGCACTCTGCTTTGACTCACACACGTCGTGTACATATTTATTGTCTATTTCTCATTGTTCATACAAAACCTCTTAACTATAAATTACTCTTAAAATCGAAACGTGTTGCATGCAGTGGCCCAGGAGGAATCTCGCTCGACGCCCGCACTGCTGACCAGCTCCAGCTCGGCGCTGGAGAACAGCGTGCTCTCGCTGGGCGTGTCGCCGGAGCACTCGTTCATCGAGAGCTGTGCCCGTCTCTCTGTGTCGCTGGAGGGACCGGGCATCTTTGCCATGACCAGCTCGCCGCTGCCGGCTAAACGCAATGGCAACGGCACTGACTATGACTACGATGATTATGTGGACGATGATGAGGATAACGATGAGCTGGCCCATGACTTTGCCGCCGATCTGGAGCTGAGCAGCATTGCTCCGGCCACGCCAGCGCATCTGCAGCAGCAGCAACAGCTGCGTGGCTTGCAGCAATTCAAGCAGCGGCACCAGCAGCTGTTGGGCACAACGAACAACTCACAGGACGATGACGACGAGGAGGAGGATGATGAGGATGACGAGCTGACCACCGTGAAGCGTCGCTATCGTCAGAACAAAAAGAAGCCGTTGTCCAGCGGCCATCATCAGCGGCGCCTGCGCACCGGCACCAAGAGCCTCGACGGCAGCAGCGATCGTCGTGGCTGCAATGCAGCCTCCACAGGAGGAGTCCTTGCTCCGGCCACACCAGCAACGACCAGTGCTGGCCTGGCCAACAGCAGCAGCAATGGCGGCAAGCTGAAGCAGCCGCAGAGGACCTGCAGCCGCTGCAATCGTGGCATACGTCACAGCAGCTCGTGCAGCTCGAATTCTGGCGGAGCCGCTGGCTCCAATGGCGGCGCTGGCGGCATTGGCGTCACTGGCGGCAACAGCGGTGCCAACTCTGGCGGCATGACCATGGAGGAGCTGCGCGCCGTCAATCGCTATGCGGAGAGCACCAAGAGTCTCTCATATTTGCCACAGGTGAGGGACAAGTTCTGGCCTGGTTCTAGAATATCCGTTTGAAAAGAGCAACCAAATCTCCCCACAAAAAAAGAAACGAAAAGAAAATTATATCCTAATCCAATCAACCCTCCCTTCTGCCATTAGCGAATCCTGCTCGAATTTTAAGTTCTGTATTCTATTTGCAGGTTTGAGCAAGCAAACTGCAAAAGATATTCCGAATTATTTGATAGTTGATAAGTTTTTCTTGATTTGATGAATTTTTTAACTTTTGATTTGTATTATTTTTACTTTCTTTATTTTTATTTTATTTTTTGCTGTAACATTATTATTTGTTTATTTACCAATTTGTTCAATTATATATATTTTTTTTGTTTAATTTTCTTAATTTTATATCAAATAACCTTTGGACGGCCGCCCCCCAAGCCCCCAAGCCACGCTATGAACTTTTCCACTCTCTCACCTTTCTTACTTACGAAATTGTTTTTAACTAATCTAAAACAAACAAGCCAAAACAACAAACACAATGTTTTTAAATAATTTCTCAAAATTTTGAACGTTTTCTCTCTAGTTTTGTATTTTATTCTATGCTCTATATACTATATACTTATATATCTTACTAAAGCTGCGCCTGCAACAACAACAACAAAAACAACAACTACCACTTACAGACTCACCAATACAAACACGCAACACACACACACAAATATATTTATATATATAAATATATAAAAAACAACAATTTATTTTTACATTTAAGTCTATTTTTAAGCAAATCTGGCACTAAAAGCTCAGAATAAAACTCGAAAAAAAGTACAAAAACTACACAAATACACACACATTTAATTTTGCAAAAAATGAAGAAAATCAGATAACAACAATAAGAACAATAACTGTATTCTGTTCATTTTTTGTTATCATATTTAAATCATTTATAATTTAATTTATTTTATGTGTTCTTAAAACTAAACTTTAAAAATCGAAAAAGAAAAAAAAAGAAATCAACCAAAAACCAATCAAATTTTAATATAAATATAAAACAAAATTTTACAGAAATTTTGTTAAATTAATTCTTATTTTTTTTTGCATTAAATAAACAACAACAAAAACATGAATATTCTAAAATCTTTATTTTTAAAAACAACAACTAAACAATTTAGGCATTGTACATACATTTATTTATAAGTTTATGAGCAACTCAAACAAATTATGTCTTATCATTGTTTCCCGAATTAAACCTAGTTTGTATATCTTATCATTATAATAATTATTTTTTTATGTTGAAGCCAAAAAACTAAAATACAAAAAATACAAAAAAACACAAAAACTGCTGCACAAACACGAAACGAATTTGTTTTTTAGTTATCTAGTTAATAGCCTAAGTTATGTTTTTAAGCCACGCAATTGTTGAATTTGCATTGTTAATTGTTAATTGTTTATTGTTAATTTGTAGTTTTGTTTTGTTGTCTGTCGTCTTGTCGTTGCCTCAATTAACTTAACCAACTCTTTGTTTGTAGCCTGTGCTCGTATCTTGTATCTTGTATCTTTTTTCATTGTCTTTTCATTTGTAGTTTGCAACAAAAATTAACACAGATTAACAAACACACACACACTCACACACACACGTACACTCACACACACACCTCGGAGAGCTCCGCAATTGCATATGAAATTTCTTTCATTTGTTTCACAATAAATAATATAAACTATATATATCTTGTATGTTTCATAAAGTGTGCTAAGCAAATGCTTGTTGGCGGTTCTTAAATTATTATTTATAGCAATTTATTATCAGCTTAAATATTTAGTTTGTTTATAATCAAAAAGGGTTATTCACAAGTGACTAAAACAAATGATTTATATATTATAAATATTATATTTTACTTTTAAATTCTTATAATATCCCTGTGAATAGCCTTAATGTTTTATTTAATATTTTATAAACAATAATTTGTTGATCGCACTCTTTTCTCTGCTGCGCTGCCTTTAAATACATATGTGTAAATAATTGAAATTCTAATTTTAAATTGTTAACAACTCTTTTAATTATTACAATTTTTGTTTGTATTTTATTTATTTTTGTTTTTTTCAATTTATTTAATTTTCTTTGAAAATCTACAAATTAAGGAAAACAAATTTAAAATTCAGCTTATAAAAAAATACAAATACAAAAAAAAAAATCCTATTTAATTATGAACAAAATCGAATACTTTAAATGCCAAAACTCTAATGCGAAATTTTTGAATCCCCGTCTTCCCCAACAACAACAACAACAACACATCACAACGACACATGACAACTACAACAACAACAATACAACAATATCAATGCAAAAATATTCCAAAAATATATAAATCACACACAAATGTGTTAGGTCCATGAACGCCAAACCGCACGCATGCGCACCCGCTCCGAATGGTTCTTGGGGCCACGGGATGCGGTCGTCTCGCTGCAGCTGCCGGTGGACACGTGCAGCAACTGTTGCCTGGCCGTCGCCGCCGCCGCCGCCGCCGCTGGCTACCTGGGTGGCGGCAGCACGCGTGACATGCGGCAAACGGTGGGCGGCGTCGGCGGTGCGGCTGACCTTGAGGCGGAGCGCAGCCAGGCCGCGCTGCTCTATCACTTCTATCGCCGGCAGCAGCGGGAACGCGAACTGGAACTGGAACGGGAGCAGCAGCCGCAGCTGGACGATATGATGGACACCGAGGACTGCTACAGCTACAGCCGTCAACATCAGCACCAGCAACAGCAGCAACAACAAAAACAACAACAGCAACATATACATTCCAAGGGTCTGCTGCGACCGCCGCAGCAGCAGCAACAGCGTCGCCTGTTGCTGGACGCCAATTCGGGTAGTTATAAAACGGCAGCAGCACTAACCAAGAATCACCAATTCACCAAGAACGCACCTGCTGCCCAGCAAATGCTTAACAACAGCAACAACAACAGCAGCAACAACAACAACAACAACAACAACAACATGTTGCATGCTCGTAGCTTTCATCTAGACAACAACAATTCGTGTTACTACTCAACACAAAATCTGCCAGCTGCTGCTGCTGCAGCAACTGCTGCTAGCGCTGTTGGTGTTGTTGTTGCGCGTGTTGACAGCGCCAGCAACAAGCTGGATTCTGACAGCGACTGCGATTCGCTAGATGGCCGTGTGTTGCACACGCTGCAGGCGCACGAGCTGCAGCAGCATGTGCAGCCAACATTGCGACAATTGCGACATTCGACGCCGCTTATGTTGCAGCGGCGTCTGCGTCAGCGCCAGCGCTTGGACAGCAATGCGTCCGCTTTGTCGCTGTATCAGTCGTTCGAGACACAGCGCGGCAGCAGCATCATTTATCGCAGCAACAGCAATAGCAACAGCAACAATAACAGCACCATCAACATCAACAGCAACAGTCATGCCAGCAGCAGCAACAGCAGCGGCAACAATAACAGCAGCAACAGCAACAACAACTTTGTCACAGTCATTTTTAATGTTTTGGATTTCCTGTTTTAAACTTGTTTTTATCAAAATATGCTTTCATTTGTAAAATCATCGCTTAACCATAAAAAGAAAAAAAAAACAGTTGCAAGTGGCATGTCCTATGTGTTGTAGATAAGTCCCGTTAAACTCCCGAAGAACTCATTATACTCATTTGTATAACTCTGTTGAGTTGTCATTCAAAAACTAACATTGTAATTTATATATTTACTGTATAGGAAATGGTTCAGCGATCTCTGAACTTTGTGCCCATACAAAATTTGTCGAAGCATCGTCATGAATGTTGTTAACTTATTAACTTGTAATTTGTGTATATCATGCATTAATTAACGAACATAATTCGTCGCCTGCTTTATCAGATATAGATATAGCTGAAATAGCCAGTCGTATTTAATTTAAATCTTATTCTAATATATATATATGCTCAGATAATAATATTATATAATATATATATATTCTCTAAAGATAAATTCTCTGCAGAGCTGCTGCTGGTTAAATTTTAAATTTCTAAACAATATTTGTTTAAGTAGCCTTTCTAAGCGATTCTCAAAATCCAAAGTTAGCTCATTATGAGTTAGTATAAATATCAGAATAGGTTTATTTTCAATTTTTATGCATATTCGTCGAATATCCATCCATTTGCATGCATAAAATATATTTAAATAAAATTAAAGACAATTTAATTTTGTTATCGAAATATTTATTTATAATTCCTAATTATAATTATTGATAATTATTTGATATTGTTTTATGTAGAACGCGTGCGCTTTAAGAAATTTTCAACATATTTTCTTATCTTCTTTTTTTTTTGTATTCTGAATGCTTTTTATGTGTAAACAATTAGTATTTTGTTTGTATACAATAAATATTTACATTTATTTATTAAATGTTAAGCTTTTGTTTGTTTAAATGTTTATTGATTCCTTTTTTTTCTTCGTATATATGACATTTAGAAATTGTTGTAAACACACCTCACACCAACACATCTACACACACTCACACACACCCACACACATTTATTGTAATTGTTGTTTCTATTATTATTATTTTATGTGTACTAACGAAACCCACAAGGAACAAATTTTGTGTTTTATGTTTGTGTTTTTCATATATGTTTTGAGTTGTTTTTTGGCTGTTAACAACACGCTCAGTCGTAACAGCAACAACAACAACAACAATTAGCTGTACCAACAACCATCCGACTAAACCCATAAATGAAACAAAAAAAAAAAAAAAAAAGAATATACATTTTATAAAAAATCTGTCCCATTCTTTATGTGAAGCCCTGTTCAAATTCATAAACAAATTTTATTTTTCGTTTTTCTTCTTTCTCTCCCCCTCCGCCATCCGATGCTTGTACATATATAAATATATATATGCAATCAATACGTAACCTGTGTATATAAATCCGCATTTAATCAGTTGGCAACATCCGTTTGAGTAACAGCGCCGAGTCCATACAGTACGCAACGCGTCGACCCAACATCGTCGGCAATCCCAACACCAGCAACATCATCAGCAGCAGCAGCATTAGCAATCCCAACAGCAACACACGCCGCCTGCTCATCAATGTGCCGCGGCAGTATCCCTTGCGTTCCTCGCTGCGACGCCACAAGGAGAAACAGATTGGCGGCAGCCAGAGCAACAGCAGCAACAGCATCAGCAACGAACAGTTGACTGGCAGCACAACACCAGCAGCAACAGTTGGCGCTGCAACGGCAGCTGCTGCTTCCGCTGGAGTGCCACTAAACAAGCCGCTGCTGCTGGTGGGCCTGTTGCCGGGTGCCGAGCAGCCGCCGTCTGTTCGCAATTCCATCGCGGACTGTGGCAGTCACGACTATGACAAAATGGACACCCTGGAGCATCAGCTGAGCTTGGAGTGCAGCACGACGCTGAGCTTCAAACCGCCGCGGCTGTAACAGCAGCAGCAGCAGCAGGAGTAGTTCAAGTTGGAGGCAAGCGACGCAGGCTCAAGCAACATTTCTAAAAAAAAAAGGAACCGATTTAATTAATTTAATATTTGACTAGCGTTTAATATAATATTAAATGAAATCTTACACACACACACACAAACACATTTATATATTAAAATATATATGTATTTGTATTTATGTGTATAGCAAGAAAAGGCTGATTTTCTTTAGTTAATAACGATACAATTTAACGGATATTGCAACAAATTGCCAAATTTTATTTGAGACAAACTGCAAAGCAAGAAAAAAAGAAGAAAAAACTGTACGAAATGAAATTTAATGCATTATTTTGTTATTCGAATACGTTTAATTTGTAATATTTTATTTCCTTTTTTAATGTAAAGAATCTCAATCAAAACTGAGTACAGAATTCAAATTCAATTCACTCGTAAACATTGTCAAGAGAGAACTCTTAGGCTAGCTGCATTTCTTTTTTGAAACAATTGACCTGAGCATCAACAGATATATCAAAAAAACAACGAGAAACAAACAAACAACAAATCTTACAAGCTAAATACAGTATCAATATTATTATATTGTACATAGAATATACACGATTTTTCAAGTTTTTAAAGCAAAGACTCGCCCTGCAATCAAAATAAAAAGAGTTCAATATTGTTAGAATCTTAACTAAAAAACTCAATATTATATATTATATACGTAAAAGTACAAAAATCGAGGTCGAAAAAAATATTAAAAAAAAAAAGAGAATGAATTGAGAAATATGCATACTATTATATTACCATACACATACTTATAAAAACCCATTGTATATATACAAATATGTAGCATTTAATTATAATAATATTAAGTAATATATAGGCGCCCAGAAAATTCAAACAAAGTTGTAATTATATTTATAGCGAATGTCTGTGTGTCCAAAAAACAAAACAAAAATATGTAATACATGTTTACATATATAATTAATTAAAACTAGTGCTAGCACAGCTCGAGCAATACGATCGAGTTGAGTCGAATCGAATCGAGTGGAGTCGAGTCGAATCGAGTCAAGTCGAACTGAGTTGAGTCGGATCGATCCGACTTAAGACAACAGAACCGAACCCACAGTAAAGGTGCAGAAGTGAAAATAGTTTAAACTAAAGTAATTGAACAAACAACAAAGTAAATACGAAGAAACAAACACAGACTTAACAATTTGTTGCCCAGTTAAAGCCAAGCAATCCCAATTGAACAGTATGTCATTATCCTCTGCATAATGTACGCTCCAAACTCGTTCACTGCCCCGCTAAAATCCTCCACATAATGCCTAAAATCTGTACCATTTCCTAGCCTTTTACCATTTAACTGAAACAACTTGCTGATATTTCGCGCTGTTTAGCGAAAAATCCATCAAAGTTAAGAAAAAATTCACTCGCTGTGCTGCCGAGTGTTTGTTTGACAAAAACAGAAAAAGAAATGAAAACTTGAATTTATATTTACATAAATGTAATTAGGCTTAGTTAAAGTTGAAAACAAAATTTAAGAAATTGGCCATTTCATACATAGTATGGAAGCCAATCTGCAGGACCTACTAAAAAAAGTGAAATGAATACGAGCAACACCAATTTGTTGATTAGCAAACCTTTTATTACCAACATCATTTTTTATAATGCCCGTTTATGTTAGGCTGTAAGCGATATATATAATAAATATATATATATTACTGTATATGTATAAATCTTACATAGTACGATTTCGAGTGAAGTACATTCATTAGCCCTTAAATATTATAAATCTTATGTTTATTGTATATGATTCATAAAAAAAGAAAACAAATGAAAAATGGAATAACCATACAAAGTGTGCAGGGTCTACTTCCATATTTAGATAAAATACATAATATTTTATAATTCTGCGGCGAATGCATTTCGAATATATTTTTAAAAAATTGGCTTCATTTGTATATATAAACATAATTATATATATAAAGAAAGAAAAAATAAATTGACATTCTTTGTTTCTTTTTTCATAACAAAAAGAAAAAGGTGCATAGAAATTGTATACAAAACTTCTGCAAGATAATGTAACCAATTTTTGAAATGGGAAAAATAAATAACTAAATTGAAACATTTGAGACCCGAAGAAACTAACTCAAAACTTAAGTGTGATCCGCTTAAATGCGAGACGGTCGAACACATTATTTGGTCAGCTCTCTTTTAGCTTATATCCTATATGATTCACAATCTGTGAACTTAATTGTATAAGGCCTTATCGACTATGATGCCATGCTCGATGAGGAAACTCTCCACGTCGGAAGCGAAGAAGTCATCGCTCAAATCGTCGGTCAGCCGCACAAAGTTGCCAATTAGCGCCTGTGCCTTGTACACTAGTAGAGCGGGCAGGCCCTTGGTGCGAAAGTCACGACTCATGCCCGCCACGGAGCTGCAGATCTTGGCAAACTTAATGGATGGATAGTCGCTGGCCAGCGTGTCGAGGCAGCCGTTGAGTGTGGCGCAGGCTGATTGATTACGCTCGTATATGTGTATTATAATGGTCGTGTGCTTATTCTCCTGTTCCACACATGAGAGGAACTCCTCGTGGGTGCTGAGCTGCAAGACCTTGCCGAACTGTTGATGGTGGCCTGTTTGGCGCAGCATCTCGGCCATGCGCTGCTTTTGATATTGCTGCAGAAAGTCTTCGCTCATTAATTCTGCAAATTCAGCGTCCAGTTCCTCTTGGCGTTTACGCTCCTCGTCTTCTGCAGATGTTGCAGTCGTCATGCTAAGCTTCTTGGCCAAAGCCAAACGCTGGCGCTCGGTTTCCTCACGGCGCTCCGCTTCGAGTTGTTTGAAACGCTGCCAGTCCTGCACAACTCCTTTGGGTCCTGTATTGGTCGAGCATTGTTGGCGATAGCCGCCCGGTGGTGCTGCATTAGGATCTGTGTTGATTGTCAATCCGGAGCTAGCAGAGCCTTTGCTACCTCGAGCACCTTGCTCGTCGTCGCCGTCGCCATCGCCATCGTCTCCATTGTCTTCTCCTTCGCTGCTGCTGCAGTAGTACTCTAGCTTTTCACCTAATAATTTGTCTTCTAATGTGGCCATGATTGTAGTTTAATTTATACTTTTCTAATTTAATTATAGAAAATTTATCAAAAGCACTCACTCCGAGGTATATAAAAGTATCGATATATTTGCAGCAACAGCTGTTTGTGTAGCCGTATTTGGTGAATGGCAACTATGCCAAAAGTTATCGTAAATCTGTATTGAAATATATCGTTTAAGTTGGTGCGAAAAATTCAAAATTTAATATTTTATTTTGTGAGTTATACGAATTATATTAAAGATTTTTTGTAGCTTCTCAGGCACTTCAAACTGGTTAATTATCTGTTCCATGCTGTTGAAGTCAGCTTTTTCCAATTCATCGCATGAATCATCATCACTGCAAGCAGGATCCGATAGTGTCAATCGCTCGGCGAAGGAGACAATGCCGCACCAGGCGCGAAAATCTAAAATTCCATTGCCATCCTGCTTATAGTCCAAATGATTAAGTGTATTTTGAACGTTTTTCTCATTGCCATGAAATTCTAAAACATCCTCTAGGGCCTGTGGCAGACTGCGCCAGATCATAGTGCGCTCCTTGTACTCAATTAGAGTTCCATCATCTGTTTCCGCTTCCGGTTCCTCACAGCGGTTCAAATACTTGAGAAAAACGCGTTTATAGAGTTGTTTACGTTGCTGCGAGACCCAAACATATTTGCTGAGATAGTCCCAAGGCGTCATGTCTACAAGTATTTAATATTATATAAAAATTTATATTATATTAATGTTGCAGGTACAAACTCTTTAGCATGGTTAGATCCATGGGCACATCGAAGCGCGTGGCGGATTTCGAGAATTTCCGTGGCATTTTGGAGTTTGAATTAACAGTTGTTTTGTCCACTTCTTCAACTGGCTTATGCACAGGTTTCGGTATGTATTTGATAGCCTCGCGCAGTGCACGATTTAGCTGCAGGAAAAGCTATTAATAACAAGTTTGGGATACTTGAGCTATACTAACATATCTGCCAAAAGTGTTCTCTATTAGATCTACTGTAAGATCCGTTTTGAGTGCCTGAAAGGCCTCATCGGTTAGGAAACTGCCTTTGAGCAAAATGGGCTCCCGCTCCAACTCGCGTCGATCCTTGGGCAGCAGACCAACCGTGTTGGGTATCAAACTGGGTCTGGTGCTGGCATTCAGTGAATCGGGTCCCAATGCAGCTACCTGAGTCTCTGGATCCTCGCTTAGGTGAAATGTTGTGGTGGCTAAGAGTTTGTTAAACAATAATTGTTAATAATGTAGGACAGTAAAAGCTTAATGAAATTTGAATATGTTCAGTTCCTATCTGAAATTTCAGCCTGATTCCTGAATCCTGAATCTTTATCTTTGTGACTTACGCACCTTGCGTTGGCTTCAGCCTTTTACGCTTTTTGCCCCTTCGCGCATCCTCGTCGCTCATGTCGTGCTCATTGATGCAAATCTTGTGTGGCTTCTGCTCCAGCTCAGCATGCTCATCATCTCCGGCTGTTAACGTTGCCGTAGCAAGCGAAGACTTGGGTCGTTGCTCATTGGATTGCTGGTGCCGTGGTTTCTTGTCCTCATTGGCGCCCGCGCTCTTTGGCTTCTTGCCCTCCTCGATGCCGCTTTGTGTTAGCTCCGAGCTGGGCTTCCAGTAGAGCGTCTCTTGCGAGTGCGTGCGTCGCAGATCTAATATAATCTTCTTGCGCTGAATGTTCTCATGTTTGCCCCACTCTGGCGTGATGCAACGCCGATAGAAGGAGCCGGCACTGGTGCGCGTATGGATGCTGGTCACAGTTGGTGTCGGTGTCATGGGCCGGGAATCGGTTTCAGCATAACGGCGAAACAGATCCTCGGGTATATTGTCCGCCTCGTGCGGCAGCAGTTGCTGCTCCAGTGGCTTCTCCTTGGCCGCCTGCGTCACACACTTGCCCTCAATGGCCAACGATGTTTTCAGCTGGTTGATGACATCCTTCACAGCCGGCGGCGCTGGATGGTTGCAGAGCACGGAACAGCCCTTGGCGAATGGATTGAATAGCCCACCAAATGGACGCAGCGATAGTGGCATCGGCTGTGCCTCAAATTTCAACGGCATACGCGAATCGTCGGCATGGTGATTTTTCCTCTGTGGATGCAAGCGCTCGCTTTAGATGAACAGCTACAAAGCATATGCTATTGTGGATTGTTCCTTTACCTTTCTCACATATTTGATATGCCGCTTTGGCGTTGGAACCAGCCCGCTGCGTGTGGTGCCGCTCATCGTTCACGGAAAACTATTGCGAAAAGTCACCAAAGCCCTCGGCGCTTCATAAACAAACCGAAATCGTTGCCATGACGAGTGGGCCAAGTCAGAGTTTTGTTCTGTTATATGGATTGCTGGCAGTTCTATTGCCCCCCTCTGAAGTGGCAGATACAGTGTTTTATTTTACGCCCAGAGGCGTGTCAGTTCAATATGTGCTCAATATAAAAGCTAACCACGGTAAGCCGTAAAAGGGAAAAGCAAATTGGAATTTTGGGATATATTTCGACTTTTTATTTATACCCCATGAACTTATGGCTTTGTTAAAACAGTTATAAATTATGCTTTTGTAATGCTATATAGGGTTATTAGGTTTGCTTCAATCTTTGATTAGCTAGAAAAGACAACAAATCCTATCAGTGAGCTTGATATTCATCTTTCCTTAAATATCTGTATTTAAAGTGCCAAAATTGAACTTAGAACAAAAATTTCTTTGACACCACTTCACATAAGCTCTCTATTATCTAAGCGAATATTAAACTAAGCTTGAAGTCTTTAATAGTAAATAATATTGTATATACATAAATGTATACTTTGAATCATTGTAAATAAATGAAAATAAATAAATGAAATAAATATAAATGTGACATTTTGTTGGACATTTTTTATCAGGAATTTGCTTTTAAAAACTTCAAATTATTTATGCAATATATCTCTTTTACATATAAGCAAAATCATACCAATATTTCAGCTATTGAAATATAGTTTTATAGGAAGTATTTCTACAGCTTGATTTTCATAATAGAAAACTTTAGAGTTTTTTATTTTAAAAATACATATATGTTAAAAAGCCAATGAGCTATGATTGCTCAAAAATTGGTATGCATGCATGAACTACATTTTAGAATAGTCTCACATTAAAAGTAGGGTAAATGTATATTGGACTGGTATACAATTTACAAAGTTAACTCTAGCCGGTTGAAGAAAAATTTTCTTACTCTTACGTAAGTAATTTCTTAAACTCATGTATACACTCATAACAAATTTTCCTTCCGCTAATTAACCCGCAATTCGACAATTCCAGAAATAAAAGTCATCAACATCTTTAACTACAACATTTGTATAAACACTTTATTATTTCATATATCAGTTTGTTGTTGTCGCTTATAACTAGAAATTAAGTAATTGAAATTTGAGCGCTTGGCATTCGCAAATGCTCCTCAGTACAAGGAGCCACGATGATGCAAATGCCGCAAACGCTGATCCAGCAGCTGGCGCTCACTGGACAGCGACACCGACGACGAGGATCGATGGATGGGCGGTAGCACATCGGTGCCAGTGGCAATCGTGACATTTTGCATCGTTGTCTCAATGGGTCCGAGGCCGGCGGTGTTCCCCACAGCGCGGGAGCGCAGCAGATGGTTGCGCAGCGTGGAGCGGGAGCGGGAGCGGCGGCGTAGCGAGTTGTTGAATGAGATCTGCAACGAGAGGCGTTTCTCGGAGAGCGAGGCCAGGTGCTCTGGCGACAGCTCAATTACCTGCGAGGTGAGCTGCGAGCCACTGGCGCTGGCCGCCACCATGGCAGCTGCTGTGGCGGCACTGTAGCTGGGCAGCGAGCCAGTGGGCGAGGTGCCGCCACAATTACAGGTGATCGAGGTAATTGAAATGTTATCCGCATTCACTTCGCTAGCCGTGGTCTCCACCAGGCTGTAGGAAACAGCAGGCTCCTTGGCCCCGCCGGCTTCATTGTTGGCGCTTTCGAAGATCTTGATGACGGGCACAAAGGAAGGTGTTAGGATAATGCCCGCTTTACGGAACTCCTCCAGTGCATCATCGTAGGTGGGCAAGCCGGAGACAATGGTATAGGAGGGCAGCGATTCGGCTTCATATTCAGGCGGGCAATGGCGGCAAACTTCAATGGTGGCATCGCCATGATTGGCGCGATCTGAAAATAAAGGATATAAAATATGAATAAAGTAATGATGAGAGTCAGATGGCATTCCCTTCCATCATAATCCAGGTGACCTGGATTATATATTCCCTGAAGTGGAATAGTATATAGAGATACATAGCTGTTCCCCCATTCCCATTTTTTATTTAACTCTCAACTCGCAGCCGGAAGTTGCAACAAAAAGACAAAAGGCAATCCAAATTGCCAAATCAATTCCGTTGTACCTTTGGGACTTTGCAATGCTCCCCATCCTTACTTTTTGTAGTTGTTGGAGCGTAGGTGGGGGCAGGCATGTACATTAATGAAATTTTTATGTTTGAATGTCGCAACGTTTTGTTAAAAGCTACGAAAACCTCCTGCCGCCGGAAATGTGCAACTTGCGTCCAACCCTTAAAAGTAGGCAACACAATTTTTTATTGCAATTGCCCTGTTCTACAATGTGGAGAAATGAGCAATGTCCCCCCTCTCCAACACATAGAGGTGAGTCAGCAAGCTGCCCACCAGGAACTGCAGAGAAAACTGTTGATGCGGCAAGCGTTTAGAGACGTGCTACACGATTTTGAAGATTAGCCGCATGCTGCGTGGCTTTAAAAAACACACGAAAATGGCGCACGCTTCGATTCACACCCTTTTGTGTGGGTGGAAGCTTGCTGGGGGGTGGTACCGGAAAAACCGGGAGCGTTTTCACACCCACATGAACGGACGTTCATTTTTTATGCAACGCTTTGTAAGCTTACGAAATTAAATTGATGATGCACACAGGGCACAGGACGAGCAGACAAAATGGAAACTCATTGTCATTTGTGTGTAGGCGGTGGGCGTGTGGGGACGGTGGATGGTAGATGGGGGTTTAAGGGTAGTTTAACCATATGGCAAAACCCACATTGACTCTGTTAAGCTGCTCAGTTGTGAAAGCAGCTTAGCAAGCTTAAGACTTTATGTAATTTTCAATTGACTTTTGTTTAATTGCGGTGCAACTTCATTTGGTAATATATCGATGGTAGTATATGTTACGATCGATGTTTTTGTGCCGAGAGAATCAATGAGTGTGCTGGAGCAGCGACTGCTGACATGTTTTAATTAATTCAAATAATCTGTCATACTATAGTTTTTACTTAGCATTAAGCATTTATTCGCATTTCAATGAGTCTGGTTGCATTTGAATTATCTGAATCCCTGAGCTACTTAAGCGATGATTTACTTAACATTGATCTACTATAGTGCATCGCGAGTATCGATAGCTGCGATATTGCACTGAGAGCTCATAACTAATTTCCATCAGTCCGGCAGCATTTTCTCTACTCAAAACGTTGATACTTAAAGTCTCAGTGTTAAAGCTGCATCAAATATTAAATTATGAGCTGGCTGGAGGGCCACTTAAAAGCTTCATTTGATGAACTGTCTGTCGCCATAAGCCCCAAGGATATACGCATTTCAATTCCCCAAGCGCAGCTTAGCACCACAATAAAATGAAGTGCAGCAGTAAAACGAATGAAACGGTATATATATATTTATCCATATATATATATAAATAAAGAAGGCACAAAGTGTAAGTGCGTTGTGCATAAAGTATGCGCCGCAAGTTATAAGCCAAAAGCAAAATGGACACCAAAAACCTCACTAGTCAATATGCTAAAGGTCATGAAGAACCCAAACAGAAATAACTAGGACGCAATGGACGCAGCGCCGGCTTACAGCTAGAAGCGAAGAGCAAAAAGCATAACCTAAGGCAGGCCAAAGATATTTGGGGGCGTTCACGAAAAAGTTAAACACAGTTTATGTTAAGGGGGGCTATGCGTTAGTGCTTCTATCTTCTTCTTCTCTCTTTTTTTTCGAGGATTTGGGCGCCAATACCCAAGGAAAAAAGAAAACAAACGACTCAGCCCAAAGCAGCCAAAAATGACGTGCCCAGTAGAGGAAGGTTGGCGAATGGCGACAAGACCCTGGCCCTCCGCCTGGCAGGCATAACCAAGAATAACAACAGCCCCATTGAACGGGGGGATAAGGTCTCGTTGTGTGATGCTCGCCAGGCACGTAAGCAGTTGCTGCCCCTGTGGTCGTCTCCCCAATCCCCCATTCATCAAGGCAAAGGCGCAAAAAAGAAAACAGCAGAAGCCACAGTTTTGGATGCTGCTGCTGCTTCTGCTGCTGTCGTTCGCTTGTACTTTGTCCTTTGTCCTTGGGGTTGGTAAACACGGCACCAAATTGCCGTTTAAATTTCTCTCTTTGTGTGGGGCATGGGCGGCCTTGAAACATTATTTTGACTACTGTTAGTTGCTTGCCTCCAAAAATACCTCAATGGCCTGCCCCCAAAGGCCCCCTTTGGCAGCTCTGCTTCAACTTTATATTTGAAGTTGTGGCAGTCAGACAATGTCTGGAGAATTATCCGGTAGGCGTTAACTGCAACCAATACCTCCCAGTGGAGTCTGATTCTCGTCAAGCACTTGAGACGCCGAAAGGTTTATGCGTCTGGCCTAAAGGTAAAGGGGATTTCGCTTAACTAATTAAACTTGTTCCCAGGTACATGCAAATATTTTTTGTTTTCAGTCCACTCTCAACATGTTTTTCGAGTCTACTTCTGAGGAAATTGCATGTTTTTCTTTGGCTGCGGCGTTGTGGAAACAAGAAAAATGATTATGAACATGTTGGCATGGCTGAACAGAACATGGGAACAGGACACGAATGCTGTGTGTGGTTCGATCTCAAAGGCTTTTGGATGAGCTACAAGAGATTCATAAGGCAAGAACTGTAAGAACTAATATATAATTTACATAGTATATCACTGTGAGTTATTTTAGTAATAGATATATGAAAATTTAAATAACCTTAAGAATCTTGTACTATTTTAGTTTTGTTAAACTCCTCATAGTTGGCGTAGCGCATTAAAACTAACTGCTAAATTATTAGGAAAGTAACCCATCCATCTCCGAGATCTTTTGAGGAGGCGCCAGCCACCGACTTCGCCGTGCACAGGCGAAAACAAAAAATGAAGAAAAATTGCGGCATGTCAGTTAGAGGCACAACAACAATAAAAAGGGACAAAACAGACAACATGAAGAAGACATTGCCAGAGCAGTGAACACGCGCCAAAAGCATTCAACAACAACATTAACCAAGGAGGAGGAGGAGGAGGAGGAGCCCATCTGTAGCGTCCAGGACGAAAATGTAATAAGTGTGTCTATTTGTTCGCAAATATTTCATTTCCCGTGCCTTTATTTCACTTCACCGGCACAAAGACGACGCGCACACACAATGCGTTTATAGTCGCTTAGAAAAATGAGCAAATCACGAAAACGAAACCCCAAAAACTTAATTTAACTTTATGATAACAATGACCAAGATATTAGGCGACAGTGTTTTCACATCTGATTATCTTCTTGCTTGGGCCAGGTAAACTGGAAAGCTAATAACGTTGATGAAGCTGCTTGCTTTATAAGTTAATTAATTATAGCTTTATCTTGTTTATATTTTACTTCGACTCCAAGTGAAAAGCAGCACAGATGTTTGTGCCAATTAATTATAAATTACGTTATAGTATAGGTATTTAATAAGTATAGTATAGGTGTAAGTATATATATATTTATATATATATAATATATATATATATATATATATATATATTTGTACCAATCACAGTCAATAGCTATTTAAATTTAGCGCTGTTCTGTTCGATTGACTAGTTGATCGCTTCAATTTCGATACCTGTTCGGAACCTGTTATGCTAAATCGAGCTCTGTCTGTAGAATACATCGATCAAGATCAAACAATCGACATGTTTAACATTTACCATGAAATCTATTAAAATTCATATATAAAATGCAACAATTTAAGTAATTCTCTGCCGTTTATAAACTCGCCAAAAGTATACAGAAAATACAGAATATTTAACTTTTTGGAGGCTTGGCCTCAATTCCCTAAAATTCAAAAGAAGTCAAAGGTTTAAAGGTCACGGCACATGGTTCAGAATATTTAACTATTCGAGCGCGCTCTTTTAATTTAAATTTAAAGAATTTCATTTAAATACTAAATAAAAATTTGAATTGATTTCTCTATGTTGTTCTTTTTGTTGTTTATTTTTAATTTAAGTTGAAAGCATTTGACTTATAATGCCGCATAGGCATTTGGAGTAATTTATGCAGTGCACCACGCACATGTTGCCACAGCGTTAAATGTTATTAAAAACAATATAAACAACTTGCCAATGGTACGGGGTCGGGTCGGGCCGGGCCGGCGTGGGGTTTTTAGTGGGGTTCCGGCCGGAGTCATCGTAGCACGTTGTTTATGTGCGTCGGCGGCGTCAATGAAAAGTGGACCGCAAAGTACCAGTTGGTACTACCAGCAGCAACAGCAGTAGTAGCGGCAGTATGTTTAGTCGTGGGGCGGGTTGGAGGCGGAACTCGGCATTGCTGCGGCTGGCTGTGCCGCAATTTTCAAATTGACTTTTGCACATGTTGCCCGGCGTAACAAAATGCGGCCAAACAATGTACACACACTTCGAGCATGATAAAAAAAAATGAGAAGAAAATGTACACAATAGGCCTGTGCGCTACCATTTATGTGTGCGTGTGTGTGCGCTCACCACGAAATAGCACAAAAAGACCAAGTTGAAGAAAAGCCGCACAAAACGAAGAAAAATAACACCGAAAGATGCACTGGAGGCCACACTTAAAACGTGCCAATTGAGCGCGTGAGCCGCATAGTCAAAACGTTTTGGCTTTACTGCCAAATATGGGTTGGCAAGAGTCAAATATCTATCAAAACGACATTAGCAGGGCTAAGCAGCAGCTGCATTACTTTCAAATATACGTTATATTACCATTATCGATAATGTATGAAATTATATCGATTGATCTTTTTGTTTGTTTTCTCAACTGAGCCCATTCGCATGCTAAACAGCAAAGCAATTAACATTATAATGTTACTAACATTGCAGAAACAGTGTTAGTCTTGCCATATCATTTTTTGTATTCAAGATCTCAACAGGGTGGCAATAATGATCTGCTTTGTTATTGTCTGGCAGCACGAATAAGTGAACAAGTTCACTCAACCACCATCTGGCAATACTACTCAAAGAACAAAAGAGACACAGCGACTGAGAGCAACAAAAGAGAGAGAGAGAGCGAGCGCGCAAGAGCGTTAAAAAAAGTCTGCCAGCGGCGTCAGTGGATTTAGTTTTGTTGTAGTGGCCTCAGTGGTGCGCGTTGCTGTGCTCTCAAAGTAACAATAATTATAATAATTTAAACATAAGAAGAAGGTGTAATTAATTAAAATAAAACGCAAACTATTCATTTGCTGTTTTCTGACATGCTCAAAATGACAAATGTGCCGATGCCGAACACGCTCAAGCTGGGCAGCGCCGCAGCAGCGACAACAAAAAAGACACAGCATAATGGTGTAGCGGTCGTCGCAGCTGCGTCGCTGCGCTGCGCAACAGACGACACGGACGAGTCGGACGAGGATTCTGAGTCGGATTTGGATATTGAAGAGGAGGACATCTTGTTGGACGATGCCGATGATGTTGTGCTGCAGATTGACAGTGAGGACGAGGCCGAGCTGGAGGCGCAGCGTATACGCTTGGACGATTTGAAGGCGGCGGCTGCAGCAGCAAAGTCGCAGGTCAGTAACGGTAAAATGACAGATGCAGCGCAGCAGCAGCAACAACAACAGCAGCAGCAGCAGCAGCAGCAGCAGCAGCAGCAGCAGCCGTCACAGACGCCGTCAGAGTCGCAGTCGCTGGCTGCTTCACGCAAGCCGCGTGGGCGTCCACCGGGCAGCACAAATAAAAACAACAACAAAAACCAGAAAAACAAAAACAAACGCAAAAGCTCAAAGAGCCCCAGCGGCAGCATAAGCGCAGGCGTCGCAGTCAATGTACCGGCCTCTGTCTCCGTCACCGTCCCCGTCCCTGCTCCCGCTCCTGCTCCCGTTTCCGCTCCCTTGCCTGTTGTGGCTGCCAAAATACTCGCAGATGAGAAGGCGCATCGTTTCATTTACAGCTGCGCTAGTTGCTCTCTGCTCTATGGGGATGCATTGGCGCTCTCTCAGCACTGGCACAAAGAGCACCATGCCCAGCAGCTGTTGGAGAGGGAGAGCAAACGTTTCAAGAGCAAAGCGTCCGCTGAGGAGCAAGTGAAGCTGGAGCCGCCACTGGAACTGAGCGATGGAGTCCGATTGAGCGATTTCAAGTGCTGCGCGCAGCTGTTGTTGACGGAGCTTCAGGATGGTCTCAAGCAGCAGCTGCTCTGCAGCGTTTGTGATGCAGCATTTGAGCAGAGCAAACTGCTGCATTTGCACCTGAGCGAGAGCCATGGCTTCTTGAAGCTGCTGGTGCCCAAGGAGGAGCCCAGCGAGCCCATGGTCAGTATTCCAAGTGAGTCGGTTTTAGCTTTGGCGCAGGCGCGGGTGCAGGTGCAAGATCTGCCGCAGGTGCAGCTGCAGGTGCAGGTGCAAGCCTTGGAGTTGCCAGAGACACCGCCGCCAGAGACTGAGACGGCTGAAAAAGATGATCTCGCTATGATAAGCGCCATGGTGGCGGAAATTTCCGCCGAGCGCAGTCCTAAGGTCAAGAAGATGATCATCAAGCTGCCTGTGGCCAAGCGAGCAGGGCGTAAGCGCAAGAAAGACGAGAAACCAAAGCAGGAGAAGAAACAGCAAGAAAATAGTCAAGCCAACCATGGCAGCCGTAAACGAGGACGCAAGGCACAAAAGACAGCACAGGTTGATAAAGAGCAGAAGGAGCAGATAGAGAGCGAAAAGGAGCAGGTGCAGCAAGAGAAGAAAGAAACAGATCAGCAGAAGCAAAGCAAGGAACAGCAGCAGCAGAAGGTAGAAAAGTTGCCTCTGTCCAAGGAGAAGCAAGAAAAGGAGGAAAAGCGACCAAAGGAGCAGCAGGAGAAGATCGGAAAAGAGCCCACAAAAGATGACAAGGAGCTGCAGCAAGAGATTAAAGAGGAAGTGGAGCCGAGACGTGTGCGCAAATCACGCAGCTATGTGGACTACGTTGTCGATGTGAAGGATGAGGACGACGACGACGACTTGGAGGAAGATAAAGATACCGACTCCGATGTTGAGAGCTTGACGCCGCACAATAGCTCCACGGATGAGAGTCATGCAGCGGTCTCCATCAAGCGTGAATCATCCGAGGAAGTACAGCGCAATGGCACCATCCACACCTGCAATTTTTGCAGCAAGACCTTTCAGCGTTTCTCACGGCTGCAGGATCATCTCCGCCTGCACACTGGCGAGAAGCCCCATGTCTGTGGCCAGTGTGGGCGTGCGTTCCGCCTAAAGATGCGCCTGGCCGAGCATCAGCTGCGACATCGCACCGAAAAGGCATTCAAGTGCGAGCTCTGCGGTCTCCCGCTGGCCACCAAGCAGGACATGGCGCTGCACATGCGCCACCACAAGAACGATCGGCGCTACAAGTGCGAGCTGTGCGGCAAGGGCTTTGTGCGCAGCTCCGATCTGGCCATTCACGTGCGTGTGCACACCGGCGAGAAGCCCTACAGCTGTGACCTGTGCGGCAAGGCGTTCCGTGCCCGCCAGAATCTCATTGTGCATCGGCGCACGCATCTGGGCGACAAGCCCATCCAATGCGAGATGTGCGACAAGCGCTTCTCCCGCAAAATCGACATGCGCGTCCACATGCGCCGGCACACAGGTGAGTGATCTGCTAGCAGCTGTTATGATTGCTTTCATCTAATTTTCCACATTCTCTTTTAGGCGAAAAACCTTTTAGCTGCAGCTCTTGTCAGCGAGGCTATTCCTCGCGCGTCAATTTGCAGCGCCATCAGCAGCGCGAACACGGCGGAGAAACGGCAAAAGAATCGAATAACCAAGCGCAACAGGAGTCGCCGGACAGTAACAAGTCGAAGCCAGCTACGCGTCGTCCACGTCGCGAGAAGCTGCAGGAGAAGATTGCCGCTCAGGAAAAGTTACTGGATGAGCTGAAGCGTAGCCTCAGCACGCTGAACGACATTACCGAGGAGACGCCTGCCACCCCAGTGGCGGAGAGCAAACACAATTTGTCCGAGCTGGCAGCTGATGCGGGCGCAGGCACAGGTGGTGGTGGTGGCGGCTGTGCCCAGGTCTCGGTCACCGTTTCAATGCAAGTGGAGCCGGCCAAGGGGGATGACGATGAGGAGACAACGCCGGAGAAGGAAAATGCACTGTCCAGTGGCTCAGCAACGGACGCTGTGAGCAGCAATGGCAAGACAAAGACTAATCGCAAGATTACAAGCTACTTTACGGTAGTTGGGCAGCAGGCGGAACTCTAAAGACTTATCAGACTCCAATCCACAACTCTTACTCATTAGGTTAAGATGCAACTGTACTTGAAACTCTGTAGCTTAGTGCAAACCTCGCAGACCTGGAGACGATTTCACTCTCTTTATAAGATTTTCCATTTTGCAGGGATTAAGTATTCTCTATGTATACAGACTTATTAACATAACGAATGAAGCAAACATTTTGAAGAGGAAACCATCTAAAGATAATCTAATTTTTTTGCATTTAATTAACATTTACGAACAGAAAAGACTACGTTTTAAAAGCATTAATTGTATGAAAAAATATATAAAAAAGAAAACTAAAAAAAAAAAAAATTAAGAGACTGCAAAGAGTTTATATTTATATATATACATCATATTTTTGATATGGACAAACAGTCAAACTATATACATTGTAAATAATTCTAAGATACAATATGAATTGTTAATTTAAACTATTGTAAAATCGAAGCAAAGAACAAATCAAATTCCATTCAACTTGAATTGTTATGGATTGCCAAAGATACCTTTTTATTTGGTATATAGATCCATGACATTTCGACTTGAATGAGTTTATATAATTGTATACAGGAACAACAACAGCAAGTCAATATACAGAGTTGTTTTTTTCTCTCATCAGAATTTGATTTGATATATGCAAATATGTAATTTAATGAATTATCATTGAAGCGAGTAAATTGCCAGTCATGAATTATGCAATTTTTGTTATGTGTAAATTCATTAACATAACGCATAATCAAATTCCAAATTGAATCTAGTTCAGCATATTTCTATATACACCCATAAAAACTTAATGCATACCCAACTCACGCGAATGCTGCTTATTTTATATATATTAAATTGATATATTTATTTCATAGTTTGTTTTAAGCAACTCATTTATTAAGAGATTCGCTCTCATCATCATATTTCTCTCGAATCTAAAGCTAAGCGAAAAGACAAGCGCACGCATGAATTCTGCGATTTTTGCAGAACAAAGCATAATTTTTTGTAATTTAAGACAACGAGCATTTATATAAATTATATATAAGCCAAGATATCCAATGAAAATACATTTATTATGATTTCTATATATGCAATTGTTGCTTCCTACTACAAACCAACCAACCCCTTGGTGCAATTACCTCAATGTCATTTGGGGTGCGAGTGTGTGTGTGTGTGAGTGTGTGTATGCCGGTGTGTGTGTGTGTGTGCATCTAGTCTCTTGTACCTTTAGCATGCTTTCGACGGCCTTCAGTTTTATGTTTATGGCCAAACAGCAGTAGCAGCAGCTGCTATCAGCCCCTTTGTCAACTTTATAGGGCGTCTGTTGCTTGCCTCGACTTGGGATCAGCAAAAGGGGGTGGGTGTGCACACGTACTATATATTTATTGCGAGAGCAAATGTTAGAGAGCAAAACTCAAGATAGTTTGTCAATTCACAAATGGGGTGCATGTGGTTAAAAGGGGTGGCAACGCTAAGAGAGGGAGAGACTGAGAGAATGAAATGATCTAGTTCGGAGTGTGCAAAAGAAGTGGAATCAGCTCCGTTCAACTGTAAAATATTCGACATATTTGAAAGAGGCTTAAAAGACATTTTCTGATTTATGCTCAACAAACTCAATAAATTGAGTTGAAACTAAAAATCAATAGCTATGTTATATCCATTGTTGTTGCATTGCCATGAACATATTTTAGTTTAGTTTACTTTTATTGAAATCGAGCATATTGTATATTTATTGTGTTGTTTATAATGGCGAAATGTTTTCTTTATTATACTACTCTTATCATCAGCAGCGCGTCGCTATGACAATTTATTTTACTTATATAAATATACTATATACATTTGTATATGTATTTTTTGACACTCTGGCGTAGCATCATATCGTTTGTAAACAAAAGCGAGCGACAAACAAAAGCATGAAATCTACTTTTTTTCTCTGTTGTATAAAGAATCAGCGAATAACTGAAATCAAAATAATAAAAAAACGTTGCTAAGCAGAAAAAGCTAGAATAAAAAATGGAACAACAAAAAATTTGGTTGCTGCATGCGCTTTCAATGCAATATTACGCATACGACGTGGTGCCAGTGCACCACATGTCTCAGTGTGTGTGTGTGTAAGTGGTTGTGTGTGTGTGTCGCACAATAGCCAAAAAGATAGTCAACGTGACAGCTAACATGCAGACAAGAGAACGCAAGCAAACACACACACACACACAGACACTTGGACAGATTCCACGATTTTTGTTGTGCAAAAATATGCAAATTAAGTGTGGCGAGCTTTGCTATCGTTGTTGTCATTGTTGTTGCTGCTGCTGCTGCTGGTGTAGAAAGCGTAAAAAAGCGCACAACAACAATACCAACAAATATGATTAAAAAAATCTACAAACGTATACACATTATTTGGCTGACGGCTGTAGAAAGCAGGCAAGCCGAAAAAAACGAGTATACGCCCCGTTGTACAGTCAACAAAGGCAACGCCAACAGCGACGCTGCTTTCCAAGCATGCGCTAGTGTGTGTGTGTATGTGTGTGTTTGCTAGTGTGTGTCTGTGCTGATCGCTGCCGAAAGCCGCAGTCTCGGCCGCAACCTCAGCCACAGCCATAGTCGCAGTCGCAGCCCTTTTTGGCTGTGTCAGCATTTTCACACTTTTATGTGCTGTTGCCTTTTAATTGAATTTCGTTTCAGTCTGCGACTTTGTCTGTCTCTTCTTTTGATTTTTACGCTTTTGTTGCTGTTCTTTTTTTTTTTGCAGCTGCGGTTAATTTTAAAACTAGCCATAAAAGCCACACGCAGCGACAGCGGCACCAGCGCCGCTTGGCTTTTGTCGCCAATACAATTTACCAGCCAGTTCTTCTGCGCTCTCAGTCGCTCTCGCTCACGCTCTCTCTTAATCTCTTTGCTGTGCTGCAGCTGTCTGACTCTCTTGTGTTTTTTTTTAATATGCGCTCTCCTGTCTTTGGTCTGTCTGCTTGCCAAGTCGCGTCGCTCTTCTGCGCCGTTCTGCACGATGTTCTGGTCGCCGCTTGTTGCTTGCTGCCTGCTGCATTCTTTGCGCGGTCGTTAACATGCGCTGCCGTCAAACTGTGGAACATGTTTGCTCACTGCTCTTCTTCTAGTGGCTGTAGTTGTTGTAGTTGCTGTTGTTATTGTCTGGTAGCGTCTGTTATTAGTTTTGTGTGCGTGCGCGTGTGAGTGTTAATTGCGCGTCGCATTTTGTTTTGTTTTGTTTTGCTTTGCTTTGTGTGCGCTCTTTCGCACTAGCTCTCGCTCTTGCTCTCGCTCCGCTTGCTGAACCGCTTGGGCAGCTGTGTAAGCGCTCGTTGGCTGTTTGACATTTCGCAGCACTATGCTGAGCGCGCTTTTTAGATATTTGAATTGTAACGGTGCGTATGATTGATGTTAAATAAATAATTAAGTATAATATTGAATTTTAGAATTTTTGCGCAGATAATTAAGTTTGGCAATTTGTATATCTAATTTTTTGATTTCAAATTTTAGCATATTTTATTATTAATTTTATTTGCTGCAGCGCGGCACCGATTTGGGTACATTCTTTTAGACTTTCTTTCTTTCTTTGCTGTCGTGCCGCACGAAATTTAATACCGCCGCTGACAGCTCATCCGCGTAGTAAAAAACGCATTACAATTATTTATACATAAATCATGGGCCGATTAATAAATAAAAATCACAGTTCATTTCCGTCGACAGCGAAAAGACAAACAAATAAACAGACGAACAAACAAACAGAGTGTGGTAAAAAAAATATTCCAAAAATGTATAAATAAATCATAACTGAAAGACCATCATTCCAACGCTGCTGTCTGTTAAACAAATATTCATAAATTATACAAAAATAAACTCCAAAGTCAGCGAGCATCACAAAAAAAAGAGATACAACTGCAGAGGCCAGTAAATAATATTAAAAAAGAGGAAAAAAAAAAACTTGTGCAGAGTTTTCAACTAACCGCTGCATGTGCATAATTTATAAAGCTAATTAAACGCGCATTTAACTAATTAAAAATATAGCGGGCTTCAATTATTGAAATATGCTGCAGCAGCAGCAGCAACTGCATCCAGCTGCCCTTTGGCCAATTATGATGATGATGTGCTAGGAACCGGCTATCTACATACATATATTTACAAATTTGTAATTAAAATGGAACAATTTTTCGCAATGCATTTCAAATATCGAATGCCGAGCGAATGCTAATCAAACTGTATATTACGTATACGACAGCGTGACACATGTTGGAATATCGAGGAGTGGCGCGACCGGGTGTATGTAAGTGTGTATGTGAGTGTGTATGTGAGTGTGTATGTGTCAGGCGAACAGCTAATTTGGGCTATTGTCGATTTTTTGGCTTTTAGCAGGCAAATACTAATTGACATTTTGCTATGAAAGGCACAACAGCAGCGCGGGCAGCGAAGTGCGGAAGAACGGAAGGGCGGCGGAAGGCAGCAGCGGAAGGTGGGGATGGGGGCGGGACATGGCGGAAAGTAAGCTAACAGTAAATGCAATGCAAAAACAGTTTCAATTAAGCAATTAGCGCCATTGAAACAAATCCAACACGTTTTGTGGCTTATAAACTGAAGCATCATGTCGACTTTGGTTAGCCAAACTCCGTCCGCTCCGCCCCCCCATGGGCTTTGGCTGCTTTGTGGGTTATTCTCTGTTTAGTTATTGGCCTGTTACGGGTATTAGCATTGGCAATGCAATAACAAACTTGATTTTAGTTACTGTTGCTAATTCGCGTTGCTTTTTTGTTGGTTTTCGCTGGCTTTTTGGGGTCTGGGGTTTTTATTCATTTAGCATATTTTTGCGAAATTTGCGTGCGATTCAATAAATCGAAAATAACAAATAATATTAGCATGCGTATAATATATAACTGTATACATATACACGCATACATATATAATTTATCTACTTATGAATAAGCGGCTTAAATTTGTTGCATACTGTGAAAAACATTTCATAGCCAAGTGGGAAATGTATTGACGTCAAAGCTGCTTAAGGCTAAAGCGGGGTTGGGGCAAGTGAAAGTCACATTTAATTCCCCACTGACAACGATAATGATGTTGCTTATGATGTTGTTGATGATGATGATGCTGCTGCTGCAGCATTGCCATTGCAATTTACGCTTTATTAATTACTTGCAAATTTAATCAATGCCTAATTTAATTAACATTTCGCAGCTTTATTTGCCAGCCACTCAGACAATTTATTGAAGTGCGGACGGGGTTTGCGGAGGGGCGATGTATGGAAAAGTTTAACGACTTTTTTCGAGGATTTTAATTTTCCAAAAGTATCATAAAGAGTGCTCGAAATAAACACCTTCAGTAAATACACTCAGAGAAATGTTGTACATAAAATGGTAATAATAATTTAATTGTTGTAAAAAAAAAATTTAAAAAAAACCAAATATTTATGCTTGAATTAGTATTAGTTTTCATGGCATATAAAATATGTAAAATTAAGTTTAATATTCAAATTAATTATTCGACACTTTTAATTTAAATATAGTTGTTTTTATTTTAATTAGTACTTGGCATATAAAATATGTAAAAGCAAAACAATTTTAAGAATAATAATATCACATTTTTTACATATGAACAATAATAAATAAATATTTTTCATTTAAATATTATTATTTATATTAATTTAAATATCATAAAAAATATCTAAGAACTTTAAATAAAAATAAAAAACAAAAAGTTCTCATTTTGTACATTTAAAAAAAAAATAAAAATAGATATTAGTGGTTAAAATATAAGAACTTTATATAGCAATTAAAACATGTGAAAATAAATTTTATTATTGAAATAATAATTTCATATACTTTACATATTTTATATAAAATAATAATGATAATAATAGACAGCCCTTATAAAATGTGTAAAAATTTATAATTAAATTTTTTAAACAAAATTTTCACATTTTTACATATCTCAACAGCTTTTGGCAGTCAAAATGTTTTTCCTCAAAAATAATAAATAAAACTATAAACAAAAAGCAGCGTTAAAGTTGTTGCCAAAAACAGTTATGATAATAATCACGCAGCGCCTCCAAAAAGTGACAGCTGCAAAGGCAACACCAACAACAACACCAACAGCAGCAGCAGCAACAAACAAAGATAAACAGCTCATTAAAGGTAAATTAAACAGCCGTGAACTGGCTGAAAAACGTCACTCATACGCACCGCAGCACCGTCGACAATGCGTACAACGTTGCGTATGAGTGACGTCGCATTGTTTGTTAAGTGTGTGCACATGTACTCCAAATTTAATATGTTGACACACTCTTTGGCTGCGCTAATTACATTTTTTAATAGCTTTACAGTGTATTTGCGATTCGACTGTTTCTTTTATATAATTATTTACAATACGCTGGGCGCACGCCAAACATGCATTAATCGGCGAAATAATATTCTTAATATTTGCATAACAATGGCGCAAGTTTAAATTCCAGATGGCTTGAAAGAATGTTAAATACGAGTTGAGGAAACGAGACTAGCAAGAGCTTTATTTGTTTGCAGAACGCATTGTTTTTGCTGAAAGTCTTTTGTTTGCAAACAAATATGAATAGAGGAGCATTGGTATGGGACTTGATTACAATCTTATTGCCTAGTTCGTTATCAGTGCCCATTGAAATGGATATCGTTCATTCACCACAAAGCACTTGACTTGCTCGCCTGCACCCCCCCCCTGGTGAGGTGCTTGAGCTGTTCAGTTGATTTTGCCTGCATTTGATGGCCGCCTTGTCAGTGTCAATCGATGCACCTCTGCTGAATTGCTGGGCTAATCAAAATTGAGAGTGGATTGGTATTTGGCCATTAACAAACAATTGAGATGGCGATTCTTTTGTTCAGCAGTAGTACAAAACAATTTGAATTGATTAACACACATTTGCAGTGTAATCGAGCCTCGAACTGGGCAAACAGAGCACTTGATTGCATAGTACATATCTTGGCCACTTGACTGCAGCTTTAATTAACTGAAAATGTTATGTTTGTTTTCGGCTGTCAAACAAAAGGCAGAGCCAACGATACAACAAGGAGATAAGATCTAAATGCATTTCTCTGTCTGTGTTTTGTCTGCCTGTGTGCGTGCGTGTGTGTGTGTGTGTGTGTGTGTGTGTGCGTATATGCTTAATCATTGCAGTTTAGAATTTATTAGCTAATTGCCTTATAATTTATAATTGAACAAAGCCAGACACAAATTATGATAGGAGCATTCTACCTACACGAGCCCAACAACTTAGCTTATGCTTCTATTCCGGTTGCTGCTTTCAGGCAGTTTCAGTTATTTGCCAATTGGCAAGATAAATAAGTTATTTGTTTATTTCCATATTCTATGGAATTATTTCCTGAGAGCTCTCTCAGTCAGCATGCTATGCAAATACTTGGTGCTAAAATTTGTCTGCCTCTAAATGGTCGTCATTCCCTAAGAGTCACACCACAAAAATCAATATCATCATCAACGTTAAAAGCATAGCCAGCATCTGTATGTTTTCAGATATGGTTTCTGGCTTTAATTCTTGCCCAATTTGCTGCGTAAGTTCTATAGTTGCATTACACTATTTAATGAAAGCTTTTATGGGCTGAATGTGAGGGAATCTTATTGTTTATAAGTTAATCAAATTACCGCCTACGAATTATTATATTATCATTATTATTATTATTATATGTCTCAATAAGTTAGTAATTGAATTCACTAAATAACATTCACACACATTACAAACTAGTCTATTTAAAATATCTCTTTATTCACCCCCACCTCGTATACGCAATGTTTTCTTAATGACTTATCAAGTATACGCCGTGTGGCTTGCACTCACATGAATTCTTCCACTGTTGAAACTTGTGATACAAGAAGCACGCGCAGATGAAGAATATCACAAACACAATGAGCAGCGTCAGGATGACTCCAATCCAAATATCGCTCACCACATGAGCGAAATCCTCCTCTTCACCAGTGTAAATCCTCGAGCCGTGCGCTATGTGTGGCGTTGGCGCACGCACAGGCGGCAGGACGTCATTAAAAATCAAATCATCGGCCACATCGGCCACATCATTGGCCGAGGCACCACTCAAATTGATCTCCACCTCCTGGCGATCGATGGTGAAGTTGCCTAGAGCCGAGTCCAGGCCCAGCGCCAATTGCTCCAGCTTATTGATCAATATGGAATAGTTGCCCGGCAAATCAAAGCCATCCAATTGGAGTTTCTCGGCGCTGCTGGCGGTGGCATTGCCCATCGTGGTGGTCGTCGTCGTGGTGGTGGTGGTGACATTCAAGGCCGTGCCATTGATGCTGGGCTCAGCGGCAGCGATCAGTGCAATTGGATTCGATACATTCTCGAGGCTGCTGTCTTCAAGGCCCGCCAACAAATTGCCCGTCAAATTGAGCGCCTTGAGTAACTCGACCATGTTTAAACTAAGTTTTTCACTTGTTCTAGTTATTGCTGTTATTTATTACAAATATATATATATATATATATTTTTTTTTTGTGGTGTCACACGCGTTCTGTGGTTCAGCTCTGAGGCTGTGGCTTCATTTCGCGACTGAAACCCGACGACGAGTGTAAAGTTGCAAATTTGTTGTGGCGCTTTTTGTCGACAGCCTCGCTGCGTATTTTTTTCTCAATTTTTTATTATTTAGTTAACAGTTTTTTTTTCGCCGTTTCGTTTCGTATCGCATATGCGCATATTTATATATATATATATATATCAATATATATATAATATATATGAGATTTTTCACTTTTAAACTAATTGTATTAACGCGTTTGTGTTAATTCGCCCCATACGCATCTGTGGCTGCTGCGGCTGCTGCTGCTACGATTTCGTCTGAATCTTATGGCTGCGACATTTTACGCCACCTCGCATTGAGCTCGGTCGCTCTCGTCGCTTATTTGTTGTACAAATATTGATAGTGGCTATTAAACTCCTTGCTGAATTTATCTTAGCAATAAACGTTTCTAAATGATGTATCTGACTTGTGATTCGTAGCCCGGGCTCCGGCTCGGGTTTCAGGTTCGGTCTCGATCTCGATCTTGGTATCAGTATCTCTATCCATAAGATTTTTATGAAGGTGCCAAGTTGAATTCGCTCGGGCTATAAAAGTGTATGGAAGTGTTACTCGTGCTCGTGCCTTGCTCTGTTTCATTTACTGCTTCCCTACTACTTGCAATGCCATAAAAAAGTGTTCTTCTGTTTGAGTTAACAATTGTTAGCTACATGCCAAGATCAGCGAAGCTGGCGTAATTCGATTATAGATTGCGCTGAGCTTGGTGGGATGATATATGGGTGCTATGTTAGACAATTATATTTGACTTATGGAGGTAAACAATTCATTGGAGATTCATAAGCTATGAGTTGCGGAAGCTTTTCAGATATAGTTTAGCTTAGAAACCGAAAGGTTGGGAGAGTAAATCTTAAATTTGATAGCAAATGTAAATCCCCATTTGATAAAAATAAAAGCAGTTCATAAACCCATACTCAGATACATGTGTGTGCTCAGTTAATAATGATCTAAATCCAAATTTGATAAAAATAAAAACAATTCATAAACCTATACTCATATACATATGTGTGTGCTCAGTTAATAATGATAATAAAACGATTTGAGGAAACTATTTTTGTCGCTCAGAGAACTTGTCGTCAATTGTTATCTAGATTAAGCGAAGAGAAACATCTACAAGCAGTTCCAATTAGACTCAATTGTATGCAGCTTAACACATGATTGCAGCTCATAAAAGTCGTCAAGCTGTCGCTCATTAAGAAACTTGCAATTAATTATAAGTATTGTAGGCCTCAGTTCTTAATATTCAGCTGCACTGTTTGCATTGTAATTTTGTTTTATTAATTTGTATTTGTATTTTTTTCACTTTTATTTTTATACAATTTGCAGGCGTTAAGGGCGCAATTAATGAATAAATCAAGTGGAAAATTTCAAGTTTTCAACGCTTGCATAAAGAGTAAATTATAACAGAATTAGAATGGGCTCAAGTCGTGGGGAGTCAATGAAATTGACAGGCAGCCGATAGCGTCTGAGCTAAAAATAGTTGTTTTTTTTTTATATAAATTAAAAGCAGTTTTTTATGCAGTCGGCAAAGGTTTCTATACCCTGAGTCGGAAATCAGGGTATAATGGTTTTATTGCAATGTATGTGAAATACATTGAATTGAAATGTATGAATTGATCTATGTCAGTCTGATCGTCTATCCGTTTATATCAGTTTTATCGCAGCGATCTCGTAAACCACAAAAGCTAGGGACTTGAAATTTTGAATGTTAGCTCGTATATCCCATCTCAGTCTTAACTTATTATCGATAACTTGTTATCGATGACATTTTCATATTATGGATAATTTAAACACCTTAAGAGCTTAAGGTTTTAGATTTACAGCATTGGATTGTCAGCTCTTCACAGTATTCAGGGTATCTGCTTGTCGACTTGTCTCGACTAGAGCGCTATTACTTGTACAAACAAGTAAACTAAATATAGTTTCTTTGCTTGAGACTTATGAGTCTTTATTTCACTGTATTTCAGAGCTTTCATTTGATAACAACAATCATGCATATTGAATTTGTAATCGAAATTCGCCTAACATTTGTATTTCTTGTACGTTAAATTATGAGATATGAGAAAAGAATTCACCGATTCATACACAATTTTTTTTGGTTTGCACTTTTGTTCAATAAACAATTCCATTTTAATCAGACACTTTTTATTTAATTGAAGAGCGCATTCTCAGCATTGTAAAAGCACAAAAACAATTCACTATGGCATTATTTATAAATAATAATAAAAAAGCCATTCAAAACAAATCTATAGAATACAGAGCAAAGACAAAAGCACAACACGCGAAATGGAAAAGTAGGAAGCGATTGCAATTCATAATATCTATGGAATTACTATATACGTCTCTCCATATATATGTATATCTATATATATCTGTTTATATATATGTATATAAACAGATATATATTGAGATATTTCTTTAGAGATTTCGTTGACGTCTCTGCTTACATTTTGTTTATTTTGATCGCGACACAAATTATAAACAAATTCTGTAGACTTTCAATTTGAAATTTGTTTGCTTTGGTATTTTTGGCGCCGATTCCATTGCCCGTCCGGCATCAATTAATTTGCATAAATGCTTTTAATATGGGCGCACAACAAAACAAATTCAGGAATATTTCATGACCTCTATCAACAAATGTTTTTGTGTTGGAAAACAACTCGCGGCTGATGTGTAATTTCGTTTTTTTTGTTTTGTTTTATATTTTCTTTAGAATTTTTTATTATTTTTAAGTTGAATCCGAACGCGCGCGCTTGTTTACAACAATTAAAATGTGCTACGTAGCGAGCAGCAATTACAGCCAAGTTAGCTGCCAAGTGCTTATGTTAACGTGAACGTTAACTTGCTGCCGACTGCGCTGCCAGCGACGCAGTTGACGTCGCTGCCGTTGCTGCCGTTGCTGTCGCTGTTGTTGCTGTGCGACTGCGATTGCGGTCCAAGTACGAGAGTATCTGTATCTGGACGGCGACACAAACAAACACCGCCTAGCAAAGAGCCCGCACACAGCTGACTGCTGACTTCGGAACGCGTTGCCGACACTGACTGTATCTGTATCTCGCTGCCTCCAAGTGTAGGTGTGCATGTGTGTGCCTGTGTGTGCATGTGTGTGTGTGTGTGACGTGAAGACGCCACAAAATAAAGAAAAATTAAATAAACTGAAACAACGCAGGCCCCACCGACTACGAATCAGGCAGAACGTCAATGTTTTTCACTATCGGAAATAAATTAGAAACAACAACAAAGCACACTCACACACACTCACACACACACGCTCCTATCTTTGAGTTGACGAAGCTTAAATACACTTACGCAAAGATTTCTATGAGTGTTTATATGACAGATTTAGGCTATGCCTATGCACAGACAATCCTAATCAAGGCTATAATAATTAGTAATCAAATTTGCGTAGATTCAGTTTACTTCTCTGAGTGCGCAGGGCTTGTTAGCTTAGCCTGCTTTTGGTTTTTCAAATTGTATTTAGTAAGTATTTTGCAAATTGCTTGTCAAATATTTGATATAGTTTCCAATCAAACTATATAAGCATATAATTCAATTTAATTTAGTATTGTATATGTAATAATTTTTAACATTTTACAAATATTGTTTTTGCAATAGATTTGTTTTATGATTTAACAAAAACTTTCGCCAGCAGAGATTGGTTTACTATTGAGGTACTTAATTTTTTTTATTTTTTTTTGTCTATTTTCAAAAAAGTTTTATGTTAAACGATTTATTTATTTCATCATATATTTAATTCATTTTATGTTTTTTATATATATTTATTTAGCTGCTTTAATTAAGTATTATCTTTATCTGATATTATTCCAGCAGATTCTGCTTAAAGTTTAATTTATTACTTTGTTATTTTTTTTTTGTCTAAACTGACATAAAATAAACAAAAAAGCAAAAATCATATCAGCTATATTGATAAATAATTAATTATATTTATATTTCAATATCAAAAGCTAAAAAAAATTTTAACTGGTAGGTTAGACTAGACTAGATAAGAGACAATATTATAGACTTTGTGGTTTTATATATATTTTTGTGTTACATATTACGTTAGTTAAATATCATACCCTACTTACAAACTACTTACAAACACAAATAGAACAATCACAATACAGGGCTAATTGTAGCGATAGCAGCAAGCGCGACTTTTTTAGTTAGTTGTTATAGTCGTAATTTTCTTCAACTTTAATTGGAATTTAACATACTCTTACGTACTTACAACTTTTTTAAATGTTAGTGAAGAAATACAGTTCCTGAAGAAACAGTGCCTCTCATTGCGATTCTCATTAATGCAAGTAGGGCTCACATTTTTAAAAATTTACTTAACATAGTAGTCATTTTCTTGAAGTTTAATTGGAATTTAACAAGTTCTTATATATTTTATGTATTTACAACTTTTATTGAATGTAGCTGAAGAAATACGTAGAGTTATTGCATAAGCGATATTTAGAGACTTCAATTGATTAGTTTACTATATGCTTAGTTTGCCCTCGGGCTAGTTCTGGTAATATGCATATTATTTGCGAAATATTTCATTTATATTAACTGCCAAATTTCACAGACAATTTTGCACAGGCTAATTCAATTGAACTTTTAACTGACCGTAAAGTCATTTTTGGTTTAAATACCCTGTACAAATATGAATAAGTAAAATATGCAGAGAAGACCAATCTGTGTTTTGGAACTACGAAAATTCTTGAAAATTGCCTTAAGTTTGTTCTAATAATATTTTTAATATAACTTTATTTTATTTATTATTTGAAAATATTTTAAAATATTTTAGAAAATATTTCATAAACATGTATAGGCTGATATAAAAATAGTAGTTGATAAAGTTCATTTAATTTTTAGTTATATGAAGATTATTATTAATTTCTTAATATATTATTATAAATGACTTATTCTGTTTTTTAATAGTATTTCTTCGCCACGCATACCTCGCATAGTCGTGTTTATTAAAATTTGCATTTAATTATTTTGTTGGAAATTTATAACCAAAAATTCCACTTTGATTATTTGCGCAATTTGCGGCAGCAACATTGATAATGCGAATAATGCGGCACGTTGCATAGTTGCGTGAACTTTTTGTATGCAAATTGTGGTATGCATGCAGTTTATGCAATTGCATAAGGCGTGGCTATAGCGTGGCCATAGCGATAATCAAAATCACAATAGCAATCACAATCACAATAGCATAATACTCGTAATCACACTCAATACACTTATAGTTGACATCCTTGCAAATTATTTGAACTTTATGCTAGAGAGTTGAATAAAATATTTGTCATATTAATCCTCAGCAGCACGAATTTGTGATGATATGCTTCTTATACCCTGTACTTTTAAGTATGATTGAGATTGAGAGAAGTAGAAAGTATAAGACTGTTTTGGCAGGCAGTATAAGACAAAGACCAATTGTGTATATGTGAATGTTTCGATTGCTGAATTTATAATTATATATCCCTAAATGCTTACAGAGTATTAGCTAATCGTTCATTCTTCTTCTACAACATTCCAATTCATTTTGTTCACATTTGTATATGCTGTGTTCGAATCAATTAACATTCCACACAGCTTAGTTACACATGATTTAAGTTATCAGCTTGTCGCTCGATCGAATATAGTATTTAAATCGAGAATATCGTTTACACGTGGCATAAATACTTAGCTGCACAACAGCATTTAAAATCAGCAAATAGTGTCTCTCTTTGAATGCAAGTAGTGCTTACAGCTCTATTTACTTTGCCCATCTATGGCTAGTGCGTTGTGGCCTCTTAACCCAGTTTGTATGCCTAGTCTTGAGTGCGTAAAAAAACATTTTGTGTGAAATTCGCATGATTTATGAGTGGGCTGCATTCTATGGCGATGGATGCTTATCTGAAGCGTCGTTTATTATCTCTGACAACTTAAATGCCGCACTGCCATTTGGCGTATATCAAATGGAGCAGAGCATTATAAATATGTGTGTTAAGTATCACTCGTAATACATGTATATAATATTTATTGCCCATATCTCTCTCAGCATTGATTGCATTTTGTTGTTTGCTATTATTTGACTTTTACAATTGTGTAAATATGTGCAAGGAACTCTACAAATGTGAGAATTAAATATTTAAACCTATGCGGAAAAATGCTGAAAATATTGGCAGAATTTGGTTACAACTGGTTCCAATTAAAGCAATTAGCTGACAAATAAAAAAAAAATGTTTTTCCTTTACATTTGTAAATATAACAAATTAGGTTATTTGTTCGAATTTGAATTATTTACATATTTAGATTAGCATAGCAGTTTGTTTATAAGAGTTTATGTCCATACTATATTTATTGAAGGGCGAACAACAGCAGGAACTCAACTACAATCTATTTAGTTAGCATGTCAATAATAATAAGGTTTTGTGTGTTCACTAAAAATAATATTTAATGTAGATCAGAATATGGTTTGTGTCATAATTGCTAGCTATCAAACAGGGGACTATGAGGTTCTGTGTCTTCACTAAGTATTAACTAACATTCATGAAGCTTGCATTTCAATAATAATAATTAGGTGACTAAGTATTCAATAGACGTATATAAGCTATAGGCTTATGTTTACACTAAGTACACATACATATGTAATAAAAATATATGTAATAATAATTATGTGACTTCAATTGAAGGATACAAGTAAGAGGCTTTTGTCCACACTAAGTATACATAAAGAAAAGATCAACTGCTGTAGCACATATTTGTACTAGGCTGGAGGGTTTGCTTAAATTACGCAAATCTGCATAATAATCAACTTCTACAATAATCAAGTAGAATCGAATTCATAGCAATAAAACTGAAGCATGTTTTGTTGATATCAGTTCAATGGCATGTTATTATCATTATAAGAGTTTGTGTCATTACTAAATATATGTATATTCACAGGAGATCTACTACGGTTTGTGTCCTGATTGCTATCAATTAAACTCTTCTAAATGCACTAACGACGATGCACTTAAAGGTTTGTGTCTCTGCTGCAGGCCTACTCCAATAAGACTCACCAATTAGAATCTCATTTTGAATGCATTCATCAACTTGATAACAATAAAAGTAAAATAAAAACAACCCCGGTAGCGACTGTTGTGCAAGTCATGACTATAGCAAAAAAGGGGCCAAAATACGTATGTATATTTAGTACATTTTTAAAGTGCCTTTTGTTATTTTTTTATTGCTGCTGATGTTGTTGTTGCTGCTGTTGTTAACAATCAACAGGTGCAAACTGGTAACTGGTTGCGCATGCGTGAAATAATCTGACTATAAAGAATGAAAAAACTGGCACAGAGTCACACTCACTGAGTCATGGGATTCACACGGCTCACATGATAGCTACTACACTGGAGCCTTTTCAGTAGCAGCGGTGACTCAAGCGCCAGTTAGTCTGGCTGAAAGATAAAACTGTCTCTCAAGCCCGACTGTAAATCTATCAGTTAGGTATGCACTTCGCTGTTTAATTTGTCTATCTCTGGAATTTCACAATATCAACGTAGATTATATCGTACTTTAAACGTGCGACGACTGCGAGTCACGCTGATATTGGCATTGTGTTATTAGCCTTTTGGGTTTTAAGTTCTTAGGTTCATAGAGTTGAACACGTTTAAATACAACGTCATCTCTGTTTGCACTGTCTCGCAGTCTGAAAGTATGAAAAACACAGGTAGCCGGGTCTATTTATAGGCATTAGTAAGGCTCTATTTCTATTGGCTTGGCTAAGGTCTAAGTGAGTAAATGTTGTTTGTACTTGTTGCTAGTCAGATTATATATATTTTAAGTAATAAAATAAAATATTTTTTTTTGATTTGCAATAATATAAATTAGTTGTAGTGTATACAGTAGTCGTGACTATATTATTACAGTTTTAACTACCTTAATTACCTAAGCCTTAAATTTAGATTATGATTAAGTTCTTTGGACTTTCTTACACCTGTTTAGGTCTCAGAGCGATGACAGACGCTCAGAATGTCGACAAATTGAATAAACATAAACTATTTAAACAATACTTTATTTATTGACAAACAACATATTTCAACGATGAGAAATATAAGAAAATAAGTAAATAATGCAAACAATATTTGCAAATAAACAAAAATTATGTGATTAAAGCGGTTCAGAGCTCAGCACAGAGTCGAGAATTGTTGTTAATAAAAATTGTTTTTCTTTTATAAATAAATAATGTCGAAAATATTTGTGATACAAATAAAAATTGAACATATTTGTTGCGATATGTCATGAAAAAGACGATAAAAAGTCTAAGACAAATAAGCGAAAAAAAAAAACAATATTTGCTTTTGTTTTATAACAATAAGAAAGAAAAAAATGTTGAAAAAAAAAATATATTTACTAAAAAAAAAAAAAAAAAATAAATAAAAAGTAATTATTTTTTTGCAATTATAATTGTATTCGAAATTTTTGTATTTATTTAATAATTTTGGAACTGCATAGACTTTTAATTTATTTCATGAAGAAGGTTGATTTAAGAATAAGTTTTTATATATAAAATAATTATAATTAAATATGAAATTATTAATAAATGTATTATATTAATTTATTAATGATTTCATATTATTATTATATATTTCATATTATTATATATATAAATTTATTCTCAAATTAACTTAGCTAATAAAAAAATATAAAGTCTATACGGTTTTAAGTAAATGATTGTATGTGAATACCAAGTTGTAGCTCATCTAATTTTAATTAACGATAATTCAAGCTTGACTCCATGTTAAAGTCCTGTTCAAACGGAAGCTCATAACCTTGAATATTAATTAAAAGTAGTTTATAACTATAAGACACTTTATTCTGACTAAATAAATGCTGCCTCAACATTATTCTAAGTCTGCCTTTGCATTAGCATACGCTTTTTCAACCAAAACCTCCTTAGTTTTCCTGTTGTCTTGAGCTAAACTCATAATGCAGTCAAATTTATGAGCCTCTGTCTCCATGGATGACACAAAATACGATTTGTATGTTAAAATCCTTTGACACATTTAAATTTATTCGATATATATTATAGAACGGAAATGATCAAACGCCTCATTACGCCTCAGTTTCAGTTTTAGTTTCAGTTCCCGTTCCAGTTTCAATTTGGTTTCCTTTTTTAATAAAAATACAAAGTAGATTTCTAGTCCCTGCTTCTGTTGTGGACATTGTTGACAAACAGCTCGTAAATTACACGCTCATTTTTCAGGCATTTAATGTGTGGAGGGAGGGCAGCGGCAGCGGCAGAGGCAGAGGCAGAGGCTTTTCACCTTGTTCGAGGCTCATTGGCCACGGTTTGGTTTTAGGTCCGGGCCAAACGGTCATTTCATGTCTTGCTTGAATGCACCGCTTGAACGGAAGTCGAAGAATGAGGTCAAAGAATGCCAGTTAGAGCTGGTGACAATCTGCTATTGAAGATCGATAATTGAATAGCGTTTGCATAACTCGCATGAGCCATTGAGACTATGCGATGCTCTGTGCCCTCTGTGTCCTCCGCCTCCTCGGCTTGTATTCAATTTCCTGTTCTCACGCACAAAGCATAGCCAAAAGGCAAACAAATCAATATGAATAACCCAGTCGAGAGATGAAAAAGTAGCGCCAACGATTGCAGCCAATGCCTTATAGTAATATATATATATATACTATATTTATATATACATATATTTCTGTACATATGTCAATGAATACTCGCATACCTGTGCACTCGCTTCGAGGTGCAAAAGCAGAGAATACAAAAAAAGGAGAGGATTGAATACAACAGAATACAGAGTCGCAAAGGATGCGCGTAGCGAGCCGTGCATTGAGTGCCTTTTGCGAGGGGTGCCTAACCGTTTCCGTTTAGCAAAGAAAACAATAACAATGAGAGATTTTCCTCAAACGATAGCGAGGGGCCCGTGTAGCATCGACGTAGACCGGAAAAGCGCATTAAACGCGATTTGATGGTTTACAAATTGGCTTAAACAGCTATCTCCGGCTGAGGCAAAGGCAACAGCAACAGCAACAAAAGCAACAACAAGAACAGCGGCAACAGCTGACGGCATTTGGTTGTATCAGTATCCTTTTTTGTTTCTTTCTTTTTTGGCTGACATGTGCTGGTACAAAGGACATGCTGGAGATGCGGCATGTTGGTCTTGATAAGATTGTAGCAATAGCGAATAGTGGGCTTGGGCTTAAACGAGTTGCGTGTCGCCTAAGACAAAGGTGCCGGCAGAGAAGTGAGCTCAAGTTGTTCAAACAATTCGTTGAGCTATGCCAGCTGATTGGGCTTATGTTCGGTTAATAGTTCCTGTAGTTAGGGTTAACTAATTGGCATTACCTTTTTTCTTACCAGGTAATTGATATATGAGAATTGGTTTTATTAAGTTAAAATATATCCATGTAGGAGATTATGTAATATATATCTAGTTCCGAAAACAAGAAGTTTATACTTGCATATAAATACACCACTTCTGCTATAGTTGTATTTATGTGTATTTATATGTAATGTCTATTTAAGGTATTATTAAATTATCTAGCCTATGTCATGAACTGTTAAAAAATCATCTATCACTATAGTTCCTATTAGAAAATAGTTGTACTTAATTAGATTTCCAATCCATATTTATATTATATAAAAGACAGCATTGTATAGAATTTGAATATTATAAATAATAAACTGGCTCTTTAAATAAATATAACGAGCTAATATATTACATGAATATTATGATGTTGTATTAATTAAAATATAATGTTGAATGATTATTATAAAAAATACTTCTTTAAATGAACAATATGAATGAATATATTACAAAATATTATTATTTTAAATGAATTAACTTATTATAGTAAATGAAACTTATAATAAATGAATTCGTTCTTCATATGAATTAATTCCTAAACAGGACACTATTATCGAAATATTGAATTACCTATAGGTATATGGCTTAAATATATTTAGTTTGTATTTAGTACAGAATTATAAAGTGATTTCATTCGAATAGTTCCTAGTCAAGAACCAGTTAAGATGATTTATTACACAGACAATTTATTCCTATATAATTATATAGTTGGTTTTTGAATTACGTCAAATCCCTAGTGACATAATAATTTAAAGGAACTCAACATTTTAAAGAAGAGTATATACATAGTTCTCACATAGTTTGTATCTAAATATTAGTTTGGCAAAGCACCTGCTTTTAGACAACCTTCAAAGTTTTCTTAGTTCACTTTTGGAACTAGTTCATAAGCACTTGCCGCACGATCCACGCAGACAATTTGAAGTTGCTCCAAACTTGTTTAGCTGACTATCTCTAAAGTACTCCCACACACACACACACACACTCACACATATATACGCGCACACCTTTCGTGGTGGTTATCTTTTTGCCAGTGTTGAACAATCAATCATAATTGTTTTTCAGTTTGTCAACAAAACTTGCAGAGCGCGAGCGAAGTGAAGTGAAGCGCTTCACTTGTTGAAGTTGCCATACACACAATTTTATCGCAATGCAACCAGACGACGCGCCACGCCCACATCTGCAAGCGCAGCAGGCGCTGTCCCTAAGTCCTAACAAAAGCCGTTGACTTTGCCACCGTTCGAAGTGGCACGTTGCAAGTGGCGTTCGTTGCTCGTTTGCCGTTTGCCGTTTGCATCAACCTAGTTGGAAAAAGCGCGCCATGGGAGCTGACAACAACAAACGCGCAGCGACAACTGATAAGCGCTGAAACGGAAGTGCCTCACACACACACACATACACACATACACGTAGTAGTAGCCTGTCTGTGTGTATTGACAATATGGCGGCGTCAAACGTGTGACAAATAAAAACGCAACCAAGAGACAGTTGTGAGTGAGAAGAGCAGGAGAAGGGTGAAAGGAGGTGGCAGGAGTTGTTGAAGGTACGCAACAGTTTGTTAGGGGCATATTGATGGACGGAGCTGCTATCAATGCCGCTGTTGGAATTCCCCAGGCGAGTTCCTCGGCGACACTGAAAACCGATTACGTTAGCTGGCGACTAAAGGCTGATGATATGCAAGGACTTGCACACCCTCTCTGTGTATGTGCGTGTGTGTGTGTGTGTGCGTGTGTTTGTATTCATGTATATCTGTGCAAACACAGAAGGCGCCCGGACGCGCTAACATATGATTGTCGTGTGTCTCTCGTAAGTGTGTGTGTGTGTGTGTGTGTGTGTGTGTGTGCACATAAAAAGGATAAAGGATAACGAAGCGCAAATTTCAAATAATCATGAATATTACATGAGCTGCAAAGTAGACAAACGTTACACAGAGGACAACACACACACACACACACCCACACAGAGACAGTAACGACGCCTGGACGGGAATTCATATGAAAATCATTCACACAAACCAAATTATTTATTAATGTTCTATGCAAAATGTGTCGCTAAGCTGGCAGCTAGCAGCCCTTAAGAGGAATGACACTTTGACAGTTTTGGTTTTTTTCCCATTTTGTCCAATTTATATTTAGCTGGGCTTTGACTTTGAAAAGCGTCACAGACCATTGAAAAATCGATTAGAAATTTGTTAGGTCGTGTGCTATAAAAGGCTTTCGGGGTACAATCTACTTATAATAGAATTAGGCGAATTATTCAGGTTTATTCTATTAATAAATATCAAAGCGAATGTATTTTTTGTGGCATACAATTTTAAAGCTTACTCAAATGAGCATTTTTATGGGTCATGCCTTATATTTATATTTATTTTTTATATTATGAATGATATGACAGCTGCTGCTCGGTGTACATAGCAAGTGCATCAGAGCTACTTGGCAGTGACATCACAAAGGAAATGCTAAAGTCAACTTGACTGATAGCAATAGCACGGAAAAATGCGAATCAAAGGAGGAGCCGGCAATGAGCTTGCAATAATGTGATAAGCGCAGCGGAAATGAAAACAAGCACAAGTGAGCGTTGACGTTGGATGGATGGGTATGACAATAGCCAACAACAATAGCAAGCAGCAATAACAACAGCAGCAGCATGCAGCAGGCAGCAGACAACCAACAGCAGACAACCAACAGCAGCAACAACAATTGAGCCAATGAACAGCGCCCACAACAAAGAGCAAGCACTTAAATGGGAGGCAGCTACGTCAAGCGGCTGGCAATAAAAGTAAAATTGCAATTGGAGTCTTATTGGAGCCTCATTGGAGTCGAACTACCCACATGAACTCTGCCCCTGCCCCCCCTCCTCCCCCTCCTGCCCACAGCTCGCTTGCTTGCTCGTCAGCTCATGTGCAGCACATTTTGCTTCAATTATTTTTATTGGCACGGCGCAAAAATTTATGTTGCATACTTTGCAGCGCAAGCAGACGTGGCGTTAATTTCGTTATGGCAAAATGCAGCGACTTGACGTGTGAGTGTGTGTGTGTGTGTGTGTGCAAGTGTGTGCATGAGTGTGAGTAATGTAAGTGGTGTGTGTGTGTATGTGTGTGTAAACGGCAGCCCTTGCCTGGAGGGGAATAAAAGAAAATGGGCGCCAATGCGGCGCCATTGCATACAAAAGCGTTGAATATTGAAAAGTTTCGAGTATCTTAATTAAAGGTTAAGTGTGCGCCTTTTGAAAGCGCGAATTATGGTAATTTACGTTGAAAGGCTGCCAAGTGAGCAAGGGATTTGCCAAGTGAGGCCAGAGCAAGGAGTATACATATACATATACACAAATAAGTAAGAGCAGTGTGCGTAAAAATCACTTTAGGGCACACTCACACACACACACATAACACACACACACACACACAATGTACTTGATGATAGTTCTTTACAGTCTATGAAGCAAACATAAATGAAATTGTTTGCAGAGCTGTTTTATAGTTAACATATGGCATATACACACACACATACAATACTATTTTTGTCTTGTTATTAAATATATATTTAAAGAACACTAGAGGGAAAAAGAATATAAAATGAGAGAGCTTCTTTGAGCTTAATAGCTCACAGTTTATAGACTATAGTAGTCTCGTAGCTTTATAGTTAAATTTAATATGTATATGAATAGGTGAAGAATTTATTTATAAGAAATAATTGCTGTTCGTTTGGTTTATAGTTCATATAAACTTTATGTTTATGATTTGATGAGTGCTCGAGACATTATATAGCTATATATGCAAGCTTTGGCTAAAGTTTTGCGTCATCAAATACAAACATTAATGCAGAAAGAATATAATCTAAAATATATTTATATATGAAATATATAATGTTATAAAATATATAAACTTTTTCTTAAATTTTGTGTTGTCAAATAAAAACATAAATGCAGAAAAAATATTATAAAATATATTTATGAAATATATAATATTATGAAACATATATCAAATATATAAACACTTTTTTAAAAGTGGTATTTATTAGGAAATGCTAGCTATATTGTAAATCAATTTTGAATGCTCAGTCAAGAATTTAATGTATTCCAAATAAGGATAGATAAATCTATGTGTTCAATCATAAACATGGAATTCAAGACTAACTCAAATCTCACAACGATTAAGTTAAGGGAGCTATGCGCTAATTGCACGTCGTGCGAAAAGATGTCAATAGATAAGTTGTCAGCTAAGAAATCTCGTAACAACTAACATTTCAGCTCACTCATCGAGCCGCAGTTCTCACTCTTTCATATACTAAAGATCAATTTCGATCGAAGCACAAGTTATTTATGTTTCGTAAATTCAATAAGCTAATAAAATCTTTGCTTTCAGATCATCTTAGAGAAATCACATTCAATGCCCATTTGATGCAGGTTAACTGATGCATGCAGTAGAGTTTTAACGCACTTTGCAATGTTCTTTTATTATACACTTTTTATATTACCATAATTAAGATGTTTTTTAATAATTATTATATATTCTCTCTATATTCATTGTCCAATAATATCACTGACCACACAAGGCTGTATAGTACATTTTTTAATTGATTATCTTTGAGTTGACTCTATTTCTGTCAATATCTTAAGTAAATAAATAAATAAATAATGCTCAAAAACCATTTTCACAAAGAAATATAATTAGGTTTATTTATATAATAGGTCCTACCATTAGACTAAGCTTATAGCTTTTTGCTTTTGGTAAAATAATAGAAAACCAATTGCTATGTAATTGCAGTAATACAATATATGAAATTTGTCGTCATAAATTAAGGATGTGCATTTCTAAGCCAGATATGCTTGTATGTTTGCTAAGCACTTAATAGGGGCATGTATAATTGAGCACCTGCCCATAATTATGGCATTAAACTAAATTTGCTGGATAGGCAATTGCAATTGCAATTGCAATGGCGATTGTGAGGCAAATGTATTCATTGTTTCGGCTTAAATGACGCACACAGCTCGGTCAAACAGCTACAGAGTCATCAATACACAAATTTAACATTATTAATTAATATAAATGACACTACAAAACCAAAGCAATTTGCATTTATTTATAATTGTACAACAAAAGCAATTAAATGCAACTTAATCAAATTGCATAATGTCAACTCCGAATGCAGCTGCAGCTGCCCAGTTGCCCCAGCGAACAGACCCAGCTCCCAACCATCTCCAGTCCCATTTTCACAAATCCAATTGACCCCAATACAAATATAACTACAGAGAATAACAGCAACAACAACAACAACAACAACAATATCATCAACAACATCAACATATATCCAACTGCGTGTATCTGCCATGTTCGTAGATGCGAACAATCAATAAAAATTACCCACAATCAGCAGTCGAAACGTGCGAAATGTCAGGGAATCCAAGCAAGGTTTTTGCCATTGGATCATTCCTCTCTTCTTCTTCTTCTTTACTCTTCATCTGCTTTGGAGTGGTCAATGCTAATAAAAATGTAAATTTTATGCACAATTTGAATACGAGAAAAAAAAATATACAGAAATAGAAAGAAAAAATAAATATAAATTGCACAATAAATACAAATTAGACGCAGTGTTAAGGCGCCAGTCCACTGAGATGTCGGTCACATGGATTAGAGTGAACCAAAATTGACAGCAAAGTAACTAAATCTAATTGCAAATATAAATATGTAAATATGAGAGTAAAGCTTAAGGTGGATTGTGTTGCATAAAGAAAAGAATTTTACAGGTTTTTTTCTGTATAAAATTGGCAATTGCAATTGGAATTTGTTTTTATACGATATTTTCTTTTGTTTGCCTTTAAATCAGAACTTTGAAAATATCTGTAAATGATGTTATATAGAAAATTCAATGACAAAAATAATTTAAAATTTTACTAAGACTATGCGAAAAATTAAAAATAAAAAATATTAATGGGCTACAGAGATAAATATAAAAATATATAAAATATAATAAGTGAAAAATATTCTATGCAATACATACATATGTATATGTTTTGTATGTAGAGATAATATTAGGCGAGAAATTAGAAGGAATAAATTCAATATAAGAATATAAATACATATAACACGAAAAAAATGTCTGTCCTTTGGACAAGCATAAAAATATATAAAATATAATAAGTGAACATAATTATATTGAATATATGTTTTATATACATATATAAATAAGATAAATAAATCATGAAAATAGAAGGAATATATTCAATAGACCGAATATCTGCAAGCTTAAAATAGGAACTACATATAATAATAAGAAAAACCATAAACCATAAATAAAATATGAAAATTCAGCTTAACAAATTTTGTGGCAAAAATGTATATACAAATTTTCAACGCTTACATATTAAAGGAATATTTTATTTAAAGAAAGTTTTCCTCAAATTTCATTGCTTTCACAGCCAATTTGGTCTGACCGAAAAAGCAGAATATTAGGTTTAAACAGGCAGCAAATCCAATATGATGCGAGCCTCAGACTCTGTGAGTCTGTGAGCCTCGGCGAGGGACAGTTGCTGCGGGAGGGGGCAAGTTGCAAACTCACGTACAGCTGCTGTCTGATAGCTGCGAGCGATATTTTCAATGCGCTGTCGGTAAAAATTACGCACATTTAGTTAGTGCCTGGTCCGATGATGTTTTCAGCGAGTTTCTTGGCCAACGATGCCAGCGGCAGGACATGAATATTTTAAAAATTCGCATAGCTCTCAACGCAGTGCTGTACGTGGGCAGCAGAAGTAGAAGCAGCAGCAGCAGGAGCAGCAGCAACAGAAGATTGAAGATGCTGCAGGCGCCTGTGAAGGGGCAGGAGGCACGCACAATGAATAATTTAAGGGCAGCAGTGGGAGATATGATGGCAGGCGGAGAATAAGGCCGTCAAATAAATGCCAAATGAGCAATCAAAGTGCCATGAAGGACTAACTAAGCAGCGCCTCCTGTCTCTGTCTCCTGCCTGCCTCCTTGCAACTTTGCCGCTGATGAGGGGCTGTAAAAAATGATGTACACGAATAAACAGCAGGTGGGGCTGGCGAGGGGAGCAGGGCACGAACAAATAGCAATGGAGCGCGTAAACAGCAAATAAAACTCTGACAATATTTTGCAACATAAATAAAAGGAAAACCAATTTTAAAGTGTCTACAAATCGAAGTGGAAAACTGAATTATATTATAGATTTAAGTTAAGCAACTCAATGGAACTTGGCAAGCTCAATCCGATGCTCAATTCTCGCGCTGAGACAAAAACTTATTATAAGCCAAAGCAGCATCAGCTGTGGCCAGGATAAAAGAGATAGAGATAGACAGAAAGAGAGAGAGAGAGGGGATGCCGGGCTGGGGGTATATTCTCAGTTATTGTCTCAGCCATATCGTCGATATATAAGTAATTGGTATGTACAACTGCGCCTGCTGCTCGGCTTGGCAGTCGCTGAGAGAAATGCGGTTATGAATTCCTGAACAGAGCAACGGAGTGCGAGTGGCTGACAACCCCTAGAGGAAGTGGAAGTGGAAGTGGCAGTGGGTTGTGTGTATTGCAATAGCTGCACAGAACTTTTATTAAAAACTTGTGCAGTATGCGAGCTGTGCCGAGTCGATGCACAGGGCGCGCTGATATATACATATATATATATATATATATATATATATATATATATATATATAATAAAATATAAAAGGCTAAATAAAATGAGAAACTTTCATAAAACATTTGTGACTTTCGCAATTTTTTATGGCTGCAACTTAAAGTTATCTACCGCATCGCTTTGCCCTCTCGCGTTGCTTCGTTGGCATTAAGTTGGTGCTGGTTTTAGGGACGAGTGCAGAGCAAGAAGAAGAAGAATTTATCGCTTGACACACTAAGACGGGTCTTATGTAGTTATCGAAATGGGCCAATGCGCTCAAGTGCATATATTGAGTGGGGGGACGGACCATCAAATCGATTACTTACGAGCTTCTTCGGCACGCCGTGTTCCTGCTTGCAGTTTAGTATTTACGGCTTACGGTTCATGTTGCTAACGCAGAAGGTGTATTAAAATAACATTTCACGACTCTGTCGTTAGGGAAAACAATGTGTCCTGATTTCAAATCAATGTTGCTTTTACTGCAGCTGTTTACTGCCCTGCGATATATGTCTAATCGATGATCGATAAGTGGATATGTTTTGGGGAATTGCAACTGAATTGAATATTAAAGGAAGTTACACTTGAGTAGTTGGTAAGAGATGTTTATCAAAAGCTTGTTTTTATTGCATCTGTTTATCGATAATGGATAAGTTATCGATTATTGATAAGTATTTACTTTGTTTTCTTGTAATTATATACAAAATTTTGAGGATTTGAACTGAAGTGTTTGGTAAGAAATAATTATCGAAAGCTAATAAATAAAAGAGTTATATACTAATTGTCAAAATTTGTTTTGGAAATACGCTCACTAATTTTTATTAATATATTTTATAGTAAAAATATTTTTGCATACAATATTTATCGATAGCTTGTTACTGTTGCATCTACTTATCGATCAATATATGTATACTTTGTTAACTTGAAACTGAAGAGAATACTTTGGCGACTTGAGTTGAAGTGTTTGATAAGTAATTTTCAACGAAAGCTGATAAACAAAGGAACTATGAATTAATTAAAACTAATTGAGAATATTTCTTTTGGAAATACCCTTAGTATTTTGTATGCAAATGTTTTATATTTGACTTAGCCCACTCTTAGTTTTAATTAAAATATCTTGAATATGCTCATATTTCTACATCTCTATAGTCATTTGGTTGAAATAACTTTTAGGAAATTTACATACTAATAAAAGCTTATCGCTCTGTCTAAACAAAAGGAATATTTGGAGCTGGGGCATTTTGGCAAAGAATGCGGCAAACAAAAGCCACTTAAAGCATTTCACAAATCTCCAGCAAACTAGTAGGCCAAATAAATTGCAAACAAATTTTGCGTTATCGATACGAGAGTCTAATGACCCACTGACTGCTGCTGATGCTCCGTCTGGCCACCACAACCACCCACACACATGAACATTGGCTTAATGAAACTCAATATCTTTGAGAATTTAGTGGGCATTGTGTAATGCACAAGTTTCAACCGATAACTGCCTGGGTGGGTATGTGGGGTGTGGGTGTGGGGTGGAGTCTAGGCAGAGGCGCATAAACTCAAAATGATGCCAGAAATATGGGCAATTTGTGTGTGTGGAGTCGTACGTGTGTAGCTGCCACTCGTTTACTTGGCCAAAAGCCAATTTTAGCCAAAACGCATGCCAAATTTACCAATAACAAAACGAAACGAGATACGAAAAATAGCTAAATATTTTATGATATCGATAAGGCAGGCAAGCGAGCGGGCGGGCGGGGGTTAGTTGAGCGGTCTACCCCACCAGAAAAACTGCAGCCAGTGCACAATTCTCAGCACTCAAAACGCAAAATACATTTGCATGGAGCTCTGCTCCGTTGCCTTTTGCTTTTTTCCAAAAGTAGTTCAGCAGTGGCAGCTGAGCGCATTGACAGCCCATACAAATGCGTTTGCCATACCCTAAGCCCCAGAGAAATTCACTTTGTTTAGCAATCGCACATGTGCAGCAGCGGCCATCCCCATGGAGCACAAAGTTTTCGACATTTTCAATGCAAACTGATGACTCTTAGGTAAAAACTTTATAACAAAACGGGCAGGTTTTATAAATACAATAGCAACTATATGTTGGTTAACTAAAGTATTGAAGGGTAGGTGCAGTTGAGCAAGTTGTTTAGGATTGTATTTTTAGGTTGTATGCTAGGTAGGTAGTCCTCGCTCTACTTTATATATTGTTTATATATTGTTAAATAAAAATTTAAAAAAAAATTTAATTTAATCAAATTAAATATTCAATAGAGTTAAAAGGTATTTTAAAAAATTATTTTTATATTAAACTTTTTTTTTATTTATTTAAAAGGGCATTTAAAAATTGTCAGTTAAAAGTTTCTACATAAATATGTTTCCAATTTGATGATTACCTAAAAATTTATTAGAATTAAAGCTAAGCATAAATTAGCTGGCCCAAGCTCAATGAGAATCAAGAATTTTTCATATAATTCCTTCAATTATAACAACCTAATAAAGAGGAGGGTATTTGTAATTCGTTATTTATCTTGTACGCTGTCATTTTTAGGTTATTGTTGCCATTTTGTATTTTTGAACTATGTCGTAGAGAGCGGGAGAGGGAGAGGGAGAGAGAGAGAGAGGTGTGCAGGAAGTTGAGTGTTGCTTTGGCCAACGGTATGCAAAGTTTCATTGTTGTTGTGGCTGTTGTTGCTGCTACTTCTACTGCTTCTATTGCTGCTGCTGTCACATTTCTCAGCCGCGCCAAAAAGTATGCCGCTGCTTTGGCATTTGCGCCGCAACAAAGCTCTCAAGCTAAGAAACTCACCTGCATGAAGTTGGCTGGACTGGTTGCCATTGGTGGTGGTGGTGCTGGTAGCACCACTCTCAGCGCCGCTCAGCGAGATGCTGGCGCGTTTCTTCCCCCGCCAGACGCTCACACCGAAGCACTCGGCACAGCAGCAGAAGACAAAGCCCAGTATCAGCAGTATCCAGGCGGCGACCATTAGCACAATGGTCGATGTGGAACGGTAAGTGTAATTCTCCTGCTCGTACAGCACCAAAATGTCGTTACTATGATTGTTGTTGCTGTTGCTGATACTGTTGCTCACATTCATATTGTTGTTGTTGTTGTTGTTGTGGCTGCGAATACTTTGCAAGTCTGGTGAATAAACGTCGTCGGCTGTGGATAGCGCCGCGAAACTGCTGCCCACCACATGGAGGAGCGGTTGCAGCTTGGTCAGATGCGTATATGTGTTATTTGACATTTTGGCATCGGCATTGGCAGCAGCTGCTGCACTCCACTCAGGGACTCACACACGAAACACTTAATCAATCAGTTCAGTCGATCAATATGGCGATTTATAATACATACAGAGAAGCAATGATGAAATGTGAGGTATTTTTTGTTGCTGTTACTTTTTGCTCTTCTGGCTCACGCGACATTCGCGACAACTGTCAACTGGGCGACTGCGACTGGACGTGCAATTGGCTTATTACGAGTATCAAGAGCACGGGCTACGCCGAAACGTTGGCTCCTACGTTATTTGGCTTGTTTGTGTGCGAGAAAAATTAACAATAACAACAACTACAACAGCAACAACAATGATGACAGCGACTAACGCCGCACAAAAAAATTTTGTTTTCGGCTCGCAATCTTTATTATCACCATGTGTATTTTAGCAGATAGATCGGCTGACAAACAGACAGACGAACATACAGAGAGCCAGACAGAGGTGTGTATTTATATTATATATGTGTGTGTGTGAGAGTGTGCGTCTGTCATTTGGTTTTCCTCTCTGCATCTCATTACGTTTTGTTTACATGCGAGAGCAGCGACGACGCTTCGTTTGCTCTGTGATAGACAAAGAAAAAAAGAAACAGCTGAGCGGTGGTGAATATAAAAAAGTGTGTGTAAGCTAGGCTGCATGCGTGTGGTGAATTAAGCTGAGTTAAGAAAGTCGCTAGAGAGTATGTAAGTGTTGAGCAGCATTCAAGAGCAAGAGAGAGAGGGCGAGAGAGTGGTGAGTGTTTCATAGATCTTGCAAGCTTATGCACTTGACTGATAAGCGTCCGTGTTGGATATTATGTGCGAATTAGTGAGGCTATATAGACTATAATTGGCACGAAGATACGCAGGAAAATTCCACAGTTTGATATTATTACTTGAGTCAACAAAGTGGGCGCAATTCACGTGCTTTTGTCAACTGTTAATCAACTAATTTTCGAGTTAGATAAAAAAGGCACTAATTATTCTCTTTAAAATTTGACATATATTTTATTAATTAGAACAATGCAATACATTTCTCAATCTGGTAATTTTTTAACTAATCCACATATCTTTCCTCTATTTCCATACGTTAGTTTATTACACTTCGCACATTGGCACAGGTCACAGATCTGCATGCAACCAAAGTTACTGAAAATAATTGAAATTGTTATTAATTTATTAATTTCAGAAGTCGCATCAATTAATTTCGTGTACTCACATTCACAGGTGGCACGGTCCAGCTCACAGCGTGTAATATTTTTCCATCGGCGATCGATTCTACGACAATTGGCATTGAAGATGTTAGTCACATCATCGTCGGGTCCTCTTCTACGTTGACATGCAACACAGTCACGGGTCAGCTTCTCACAGATCCTTCTATTTTCATTTGGCTGAGCTTGAATTTGTATCAAGCACAAGCAGAAGAGAGCTATGGGAGAAAATTATTTAATAATCATCCTGTATCAAGGACTCGGTTTGGCTCCGCAACTTACTCAAGAATATTAGAGCCTTTGACATGATTACTGGAACTCAAGATGAACTGTAGGTAAACTTGGATAAATTACCAGCTATTTATAGTCGAAACCCAAGAAGAGGAGGTCAATTGGGGCTTTGTTGTGTGACTCATCTGTGAAACAGATGTCTCATTATGTAAGTCTAAAATTGTGAGTAAAACAATGCATTAACTTTCTTTTTAGTTCATTGAAAATCTTTAGGGAATATGATCAATCAATATTGTTTGATTTATGTTCTAAAGAACAGCTGTTGCTGATTGTTTATAGCATCTATAGTTCTTGCTGCCTATATAAGTCAACTTGAACTCTCAGTTTAGTATCAGTATCTGTTTATAGAGCGGGTAAAATGCAAATTCAAATCATTTTCGTCTTTCTCCTGGTGATCTGCTTCACGGCCATCCTCTCACAAAGGACCGACTGTGATAAGATTTACAATGCCTGTGTGTCCTGTCGAAGGAGTCGCATTAACACAACAGAGTTAAATAATCTGTGTCGTAGGAGGATTCGGGACAGAGTCTGGAGAGATCAAAATCAATGTGATTTGCAGCGGATTTCCTGCAGAAGTAAGTAAAAATCAAAAAGGAAAAACAAACTTTTATATATAAACACGAAATGTTTTTATTTTCAATCCAGATCCTTGTGAGAAATTGAACTGCCAAAACATTGCCGCAGCAGCTAGAATGCCGCCCAGGCGTCCATAGTCCGTCTCAAGACATCATCTTAAGTAAAGAGGAAGATTATGTAACCGCTACATTCCCGGAATGCTGTTGATTTCATTAAAATAAACAATGCAATACATTTCAATATGCTTTTAATACATTTGTGTGAGTCCTCAAACAGAAGTGAAGTGCTTTTTAAATACTTGTAACGGTTTAAGCTTTTATAACAGGCGCCCAACACAGGGCAACGCAGTCCAGCCCAAAACTCAAAACCCAAACCCACTTCAGCGCACGTCATGAACATGATTATGTACTTTATGTATGTGCAGCCAAGACAAGTGGAAGACAGAGAGGGAGAGAGAGGGACAGAGAGCTAGGCAGTATGAGAGTATGAGAGGGAGAGAGAATAAGTGAGAAATATCAATTATAAGATATAGCTGCTTCAGTTACTCTTCTTTTTTATTTAATTTGACATAATTTCAAGTTTTTCAAAACTGAAATTCAAACTCCAATCGTGCTTGTATATAATTATTATAATTTCTAATTTAATTTATATTATAATTTCTTTTTTAATTTCTTTTTATATATTTCATATATTTCATATTCATATATCAAAATTTAAGTTCAAATTCTAATCGTGTTTACATATATCATAGCTGTACTTCCTATTTATATATTTTATATATTTAATTGGACATAATTTCATCAAATTTAAGTTCAAATTCTAATTTTGCTCTCATATATCTTCATTCCTCTTCCTTTTTTATTTATTTTATATATTTTATTTGCCATAATTCCATCAAAATCAATTCAAGTCTAAATCGTATTTACTTGTCATAAATTGAATATTATCACGATTTGCTGAAAAGCACATTCAACTGAAAACTTGGAGCGCTGCCAACTTGATGAGCTAGCCATTGTGCCCATTGTGTAGGGCATAATGAAATGGCTTAAAGCCGTTGCGGCTAGGTGTGGACAGGGGTTTTGGCCGGGGCTGCGACTGCTGGCTGGCCAACTGCTTATATAATACATACTTGTGTATTTGAAATTGAAAATCTTTTGGCGCTGCACTTGAAAAATGCTTAGGACCAGGCCATGGATGATGAACTTTATAAAACTCTTGACCACATTTGCCGCAGCAGCAGCACCACCAACACCACCACCACCAGCACCACCACCACCCTTTTGGTCATGTCTAACCAGCTGACGGCAGCTGGTTGGCTAAAGAGCGGTGGGCTTGGGGGGCGTGGCCGAAGCATTACACTTGACTTTAGCGCCACTTGTAAGTGTAAATTTTATTTGAGCCAACCAAGTGTTATAGATGTAGCTACATAAATACACTTACACATATATAGACACGGTTGCATACATATGCACATACATTTGGCCATGCCCTTTGTGAAGTGTTCAAGTGGCTGCGCTGGTTATTGGCAGAGGTCTGCGAGCTCTTAGGACTTCGTCCGGCTGGGATCTGTTGTAGTTGGCGTCGTGTCGTTGACAGCTAAGTGGTGATAATCGCTTTTGAATTGAATTTGGAGCAAGTAAATTTTACACGCAGCAGACAAAGTTGAAATTCAAAAGTGCAACACACACTCACACACACACACACACACACACACATCCATTCCCAGTTCCATTCCCATGCCCAGGCTCCAGCTGGACATTAGACAAAAGGCTTTAGTAGCTCATGCCCCATTGCTGGTTGGGCGCTTTATACTTTTTTTCCTCTTGGGGGGTGTGGCTTTGTGGCTTGGCAGAGGCGAAAACTGATTTTTCAGCTGTTGTTGTTGCTGTTGTAGCTGATGTTGCTGCGGTTCCTTGTCGTTGTTGTTGTTGTTGTTGCTGGCTTTGCGGTTTCTAATTTGTAAACTAGATTTGGGGCTGGGTTTAGCACCCAACCGGGTTTTGTAAGTCATTTCATCAAATTGTCTTAAATTTGTAAATTTAATCTGAGAAAAGCTCTTAAAACAATAGAAAATTGTATGCAAAAGTGATTGTTTAAAGGGCATTCAAGGGGCACTTAAGTATAGTAGTTATTGATTATGTAGGAGAGGTTAAAGGTTATTTGATTCGTACCCTTTATTGACTTGTTAAATAATATTTAGGTTTAGTTAACTTTTAAGTTCATATAAAATACATTTAAAATTTTTATAGATCTCTCTCTATCTCTCTCTCTCTCTCTCTCTCTCTCTCTCTCTTTCAATTTCAGCTACTAAGTCGATAAAAGTTTCTTAAATAACACAATTTATATGAGGACCATAATCTTGTAGTAACTTTTATATTCGGCTTTATTTGTTTGTGGCAGAGATTCATTTGGTTGCCGCTGCAGATTTCTTGGTATTGCAGCGCATTGTGCTGGGGCAGTAAACAAGTGTCTTCGACTTATTTCTATAAATCTTGGCTGGCGCACAAATTTGCCCCGCTGCCAGCTATATACCGGGAATCCGCAGCCAAGCTTGGTGCATCATTCACGTACTTGGCATTACCATAAAACCCAGACACAGTAACAGACACAAACACAGACACAGACACAGAGCCAATACCAGCAGAGCAGCTTCGTCATCGTCAGCGAGCACGCACAGCATCAGCATCAGCATCAGCATCATCTTCAGCATGGTCACATTATCGTCATGCTAGTCCGACGTCCACTTGATGCATCCGATGCCTCGCTCCAGTTGAGGAGCTCTTCAAAATTTTTGACATGCGCCAGCCCCAAGATTCTGGCTGTCTGTGTATGTGTCTGTCTCTCTGTCTGTCTGTCTGTGTGAGTGTGATAAATATTCCGAAAAAAACATAATTTTTCACACGAAATTGTTTTGATTTTTCTTGATGCCATAAAAGAATTGAAATTTATCACTTCCAAACTGAGCTGCGCCCCAAAAGCGAAGGCGTTTAACGTAAAGGACTTTGTCTAAGACAAAGTTTTCAAAAGTTTAAGCTGAGCTTAAGTCTTTCCGTTTTGTTTTTCACAACTTAATTTTTTATGTTTGCATTGAAATGGAGTTTCTTTTAAGCTGAAACTTTAAATATCTATAAGGGGGATGGGGATGCTGTTGCTGATGCGGAAATCTTTATGAGCTAATCATTTTTAATTATTGCACAGTTCCCTGTTCAAAAATAATTACGAGCATGCCGCAGGGCAGCATGTTGTATTCAACAACATAACTAAAATCTAAATCAATTTGGTGGCATTTCCTTGCCCCACCCGGCTGCACGTAGCAACAGCCGCGTGCCACGTGCCAAACAACAACAATAACAATCCAGGAGTTGCCCTGCATACATTTATAGCACTCGAAGCCAAAAAATTTCATTACCACACTGCATGGCAGAGGGCGGTGCGGGGGACGGTGCGGGGGCGGTGGGTCTTGCCCCTTGGCGGTGAGTCAATTACAGAAAGGAAGCTGTTTTGGCGCTTCCCAAACAAACAGGCGATGACGTCGTCCGCAATGGAGACAGTAGCCCCGCCTGGATGAGAGGGCGATGATTGGAGCAGGGGAAGTTGTTATATAGTTGCTTAATATTTATCTAGCGTCGGTAATCAGCTAACGCAGCTCTGACATGTGTCGTGGATCTTGATAAGGGGGGCGACCCCAAAGAGTGGAGAGCCAAATCTGAATCCAAATCAGGCCCAGTTTCGATGGGTTTTTAATAAACTGTCAGTTAATAACAAAATGCTGAGTAAATTAGATTACGCCCGACGAAAGGGTAGCAGCAACTGTCGCTGTTGGAGCTGTGGTGGGGATTGTGCCAGGGATTAGGGAAGTTCGATTGCAGTTCAAGAATTTTTCATATCACTGACACATTTCAAGCGCCACGCGCTGAAAGTTTTAGTTTAGGTGCTCGGCTATTGAATTTTCCCGCAGCAGAGCCAAGTGTGAAATTTGGCAGCTTGTTATGGGACGAACGGACGGACGGACGGACGGGCAGACGGCAGGGACTACGGGATTGAGGCGAGGAGTCGTAGGAACTATGGCCGGACGACCCCAATCATGTAGCAGCTTGTAAAACTGCAAGCGTGAAAAGCAAATTGGAAACTTGTTCGTGGCGGAGTTGTGAAAGGCTGTTGATTTGAGAATTCTGAAAAAAGTTGAAACAACTTGTTAGCGAATTCGATTTGGGCTAAGGCAAGCTCTAAGGAGGCTTCATTTGCTGTGATTTTTCAAAGTTTACCAAAAACTAGAAGCGTGGGTGAAATATAATTGAACGAAAGTTTTATAAACTGAAGAAGGAGATATTATGAGGATGATGGAATGGAGTAAAGGAAATTGGTGCAATTAAGGAAATTGTTTCAATATATTTTAAAATTTATTATAAGAAAATTTAAAGCTGAAGTATTAATAAATAATATTCTATCAATCATTAATGCTTAGCACTATAATTCCTGTAAATTATATTTATATTAATCAAACTAACTTAGCTCTCCACAAAATACTCTTTTGAACTCTTCGTTTATACGCTGATATATCTCATCAGAGTTAATTTCTTAACCCTTCAATGAGTTATGAGGCCTTTTGGTTGAGACAATATACCATGCTGTCTAGTGACTGTCGAAAAAACCCACCCATTAGGCCACCCAACCACCCGCATGCAAGCCACCCCCTTTTTTACGGCACCCACATGCTCCCGCCTCCCACCGCGCATAGCCCCATCTCTCGCTCTCTCTCTCTCTCTCTCTCTCTCATAACGATGGCACGTTTTGTTGCAATCCCAATGAGGAAATGCTAATCCGCATGTAATATTCGAAAATGATATGAAAATGCCAAACCAAACAACCACCCAACGCAAATGCCGACCAAAATCCGAAATCCGAACTAGGGTTCAGGCCATGGGCCCAATGCCAACATTACTCAATGTCAACATCAAAATTGCTTTGGAATTCATGCATTCAGTGGCTCATTCCCATTCCTTGTTCATTTCGCCCGTCGCGTTAAAAAACTAACGCCAAGCCCGCAGTATAGAAATTTTCATTTTGTATCTCACCGAATTTTAATGCCGCTGCAGAAAGTGCCGCGTAGCGCCCGGGGGAATCCGGCGGACGGTTACTGCTCCGGTCCCTTAAATAGCTGCGCTGGGCGCTGATTAAAAGTGGCAACCACGATGGCCATGGGGTTGGGTTCCTCATTCTGTTTTTTCCTCGACTTGGTTTCGTGTTGCACAACCTTTTCCATTTCCATTTCCATTTCCATTTGGTTCCACGCTCACGTGGGGGTTGTCATCTAAGGCTGCTGCACTTGTTTCCTTGCCCTGACCCAAACGACCGAACATGCCGGCGAAAATTTCGTCACAGACGTTGGCGTGAAATTTCGAAACGAATTCTCTAAACAACAACAACAACAACAACAACAACAAGAGCAACAACAACAAAGCTCACGAAACTCGTAGCGAATGTGTCTCATTGTAATTTTTGTAATGTTTCAGAATTTGTGTTGTGCTGCATGGAAAGGAAGTTTGTTTTTGTTTAAAAATTATTAGAATTCAGTTGGTTGTTTTGAGGGGGTGGGCGTCTATGACTGGGTTGGGGTGTGGCAGGGGCAGGGGCATGGCCATGGGTGGTGGTTGCACAACAGCTGGTGCCCAGAATGTGACCGGCATTTGGCCGCAATGTGGTCGATGTTCAAGGACTTGTCTACGAAGCACTTACTCATAAGTGGAGTCAGGGTTGAGAGGTGCCCCGAGGGGGGTGCGTACACCAAATGTGTTTGCTGAATCATGTGCTCGGGGTTTTAATATTATTTTAGAGGGCCACAGAGTGCAAATGCTAAGCTATTTGTTTGTTAAATCAAACATTTAGAAGAGGGCGTGAGATATTTCGGATTTATTTTACTATTTGCGAGATTTAAATTGCAATTGGAAATTATAAGAGCAGAGATACTATTGAGTGTAAACTAAAATATTTCTGATTGAGGTTTGATATTTAATATGTTTGTATTTTTGTTTTATTTTATTAACTTTTATATAAATAATTTCACTCTTTATCAAATTACAATGCTTTGTGAATAGTTGATTAAAATAATAACAAATATCAGTATAATAACAAATATCAGTATACGTTAATTAATTACCAAACCTTTCTTACTTAGATATTTAATAATTAAATATATTATATATTAAATTTAATATTTATAGTATACAAATAAAATTTAATATATATAAAAATATCAATCCTGCAAAAAAAAAAAAAAAATAAATAAATAAATAAATAAATATATATATGTACAAATGTAAAACAAAAAAAATTATTTAGAAAAATACTGCAAGAAATGATTTTAAATGCAAATTCTCTTCAATATTGTCACACTCAACAGCTTGTCTGTGCCATGCTCTAAATTTGTTATTATAATCATTTTATTTCGTTAGGACAATAAGCACTTTGCTTTTCAGATGTGCTAAAATCATTAAATCTCTTTTGTGGACTGAAGTTTTTCATTACAAGGACTTAAAAACAAAATGCAAACAAAACATTTTCCTGTAAAAACAAACAACAGTTGAGCTTTTCGGATACTTAAACAATTCAATGGACTGTAGTTGCCCAGCCACAGCCACAGCCAGAGGCCAACTGCTTGTTCTGCCTCACGTGGCCCCTCATCCACCACGCCCGAAAAAACCAAACTCTGGTGGCAAGCATTTGTTGTCCATAAGCTGCAAAAGCAAGCTAAAATATTTATAATGCTGTCCAACACTTGGCTGACCACAACAACGACAACGACAACAACAACAACAACAACAGCAACAATAGCAAAGGACAGAACATTGACCGCAGCACAAAAACAATAAATTGATTTTGTATCTTTGAGAACAAGTGCAGGATATAAAAGCGAAATGTGGCCATTGGCCAGGGCCAGTTGGAAATCGTATGCAGAATGTTGCAATACACGCCCCGATAATTATGAAATTTGAACTAAAAACGAACCCAATAAACGAAGTCACAAGAATTCCAAAGAAAGCAAAACAATTTATGGTGGAACACGCCTTCGGAAACTTTAGAAACGCGACGCCCAGCGAGACTAAAAGAAATAGGAATACGACACAAAAACAAAAGACGTGGGCGTGGCAGTTAGAATGTGCAGGCAGGCCCAGGGCAGCAGGGCAACTGGCAACAGGCAACAGACGCTTGAGAACGAAGGATATAAAAGGACAACAACATATGCGAAAGGGATAATAATTCACAACAAACAATAGACCTGACCATATAATAATAATTCAGGCGCGCCAGATGAACCAAAGCTGACCGCATTATGGGCATAGTTTTTGTTCTTGTTTTTTTTTTTTTTGTTGGGCATTAGTCTCTCTCATAGGGGATTGCATGCACTTGTTCTGCACAAAGGATTCAGGATTCAGGATTCAGTACTTTGTAGGACTGTGGGACACTCCGGTTCGCTAACGATGCGACACGCGCGCAGCAGGACAACGTTTGATGTGAGGCGACGCGACTCGACAATGTCCTTTGCGAGCCAAAAATTGACATTTAATGAGCCCGAGAATGCGACCCAGCTCCACAGCTCAGTCCACAGCTCAGTCCAGAGTCCACAGTCCACAGTCCGGAGCTGGTCCTCGTATCTGGTTTATGTAATCGCATAAATCGTGTTGCCAGCAGGAGAGCTGCATGCCATCAGCCTTTCGGGCTTGTGCAACACCTTTTGTTATCATTCAAAGCACTTGTTTTCCCTCTGGCCAGGTAAGGCCATCGGCATCTCTCTCGCTCTCTTTTGCTCTCCCTCTCTCTCTAGCTCTGTCGCTGCTTGTTGCTGTTCAGCCATTTGGCAAATATTACAGGTTTACCTGTATTGTCTCTGTGAGCTTATGTCTGTGTGTGTGTGTGTGTGTGTGTTTGTGTGTGTTTGTGTCTGGATTTTCGATTAGCTCACATATCAAAATGCTACGTTAATTGTTTTCAAGTTCGTGGCATGTCAACAGCACACGTAGCCGCAGCACCGATTTTCGAGTCAATTTATCTGTCTAGCCGGCGATTTAATGGTTTTGTTTTATATACACTGCCCGATAAAGAGACAGATATGAAGGTTGACATTGTCTGTGATCGAAGCGATGTCTGTGTTGGGCTACTCCAAAATTATGCGAGAGATGAGAAACGTAGCGGTCGATGATTGTGTTAACTTAAGGGTATTTGGCGATGATCTAGTGGAATAAGCTAAATGAAGGGCATCTGGGTTCATTAGGAGCTATATGAGATATTCTTGATACTGTATAAACTTGTGGAGTAATTAATGATAGTGTTATCTATAAGGATCTATCTGATGTTGGTAGATGATCTAGTGGAATACAACAGCTAAGTGAAGGTCATTTTGAATCATAGAAATATAGAAGGTATTCTTGATACCACATGAAAGTAATTTGGAGTAGTTGATTGCAGTATTATCGATAAGGAATGTGTCTATTGGATCATTAAGAGCTATATGAAAAATCGTTGTTACAGCATGGTCTTATGATAGTAATTGATGATGATTTAATTGATAAAGATCTATCTATTATATCTGTTTGGCAAAGCAGCTAATAATTGCTCGTTATCTTCCCATTGTACATGTCACTCTCATTTACTCTCAATTCCCTCATGCACAAAGGCAGCCTTAACGCACATATGTAATATTTGTTTATTTTTCTACTTTTATATTCTTATTATTATTTATTTATTTATTTATTTATTTTTTTATTATTCACTTTGAATAAGTGATTGGCTAAATGCTGTTACTGCTATTAATCTATTCTTTTGACGTACGTTTGCTCTATGACAAGTATAGTATTTAGTACTAATTAAAATTGGTTACAGTATTTAATGTAGAATATAGAAGATTCTATAATATTTTCAGTTTAATATACAAGAATTGTTTTTAAGAATGTGCTATTTAGTGTAATTTCCGTAGAGTGTGATATATTTAAAATATTTATTATGCTATTTTAAATTAATGCTAATTTTTTTAAATTTTATTAAAGTTTAGTCGACATTAACTGGATTTTGTTATGATAAAATTGTATTTTTAACTTTAAAATGTTTTGTTTTTCATTTCATTATTTATCAACCTTAAAATTAAAAAATTTTCCCTGTTGTTATTAATTATCAGAAAATATTCTCAAGCTCCAGCATTCTAAACTCACTTAACACTCTTCTTAACTGACATAACTTTTCACACTTTCAAAAGATCTCATTTTAAGTTTATTTATTATTTTCTGAGTACTTTAATTTGAATATAATTCAATGTCCATAGAGTCCGAGGGTCTTGTTCATTAGTTGTCATATGTAAGCAACTCAAAGGCAACTAGCGCAGTAACTTTTCAAGCATGTCCACTTATTGTGTTAGCCGAACTTTCAGGCCAATAAAATGACACATTTGCCAGTTGCTAATTGCAAGCCATAAATTAAGCCAAGCCGAGCCAAGCCAAGCCCAAAGGGGAGTTGTCTGGGTACGACAGATAGATAAGGCCGGGCCATGGGCCAGAGGGGAGACTGTCAAAAACTTTAGATTGCATTAAACTGCGAGGCGGCTGTGGGCAGCAGGCAGTAGGCGCAACTATCTCAGGAAATGGAGCTGCCTGTTTAATATGCGGCATGCAACTATGCAGGACGTGTAGGAAATCGTAGACAAAGCTGCAAAATATTAATTATGACAGATCTGAGTGTGTGTGTGTGTGTGTGTGTGATTGTGAGCCCTGCTCAAAGTACCACAGTCAGGGCGAATGCCGTTGGCCAAATTTGCATTTATATTAAAAACAAACAACAAACCAGGCAGCAGCAGCAGCAGCAGCAGCAGCAGCAGCAAGTCTGAAGCTGGAATCCCGTACGATGACAGGCGCCAACGACTTGCGGCATAATCAAAGACACGTCACCAACAGGCTATGACCAATTTGCAGCCACTACCCCCGACCCGCAATGGCCATGGCCATGTAACTATAGCCCAAAAACTGATTTGCGAATATTTGGACAACGTCGATGCGATGGCTGCGGTCGCCGCTTTAATTATGTCTCATATATCAGTTTGCTCTGCCAGCTTTCCGGTTAGTTTGGGGGGCGGTAAGCATAAAAATAATTTCGTTTTGATTGCAATTACGAAAGCCCCGCACCACCCAGAACACCCAGCCACCCCAACTACCCCAACCACCCTGACTGGCGAGTGGCAAGTGCACTTGAGGGTTGCTTGCCACTGTTTTGGGCTTTTACGTCTGAGTCACAAGTGTTGCCAATTGTTTGCAACTGTTTTGTTCTGTTCGTGTAGCAACCCCAAAGTATGTATCCAGTATGCTATTGCTCAGCAAACTACATGCCCTCGACTCCATCTCTCGACTCTGCCCCCCACCACCAGCCGTGGAAAATTATTAGATTTTATTGCACGCAACATTTCGAAATGAAATGAAAAATGTTTTGATGCGATTTATTGTCAGACGTCTCTGTCATAGTCTGCGGCTCGTTTTTAATATATCCAAGTGGCTTTTGTGGCCAACATTGAGACTGCCATTCGCCATGGACCAGCTGGTAACCCTCAAAAAGGTTTCAAAAAAAAAAAAAAAAAATGCAACCGGGCGTAAATGTTTTCGAAACAAAATTAGTTTGGGGATTTGCATTTGAATATAGTTCAGCTACTCCATATAGAAAGTTGTCAAATAAAAGTTGACAGTCGGCCGTCCGTCCGTCCGGCTGTTAGGGATTGAAATCTGTTTGCCATTTGCATATGTAATAAGTAAAAGGACGCACTCAACTGTCTGGACAACTGATGGCTATGATAATCAGGCGCTTATGACAATCACAAAGCGATAAGGGCAACTGCCTCAAATAATAATAACTACAGAACATTGGCTCTTGCATAACTGATTTCTCAAATGATGGCAATCTCGAAAGATGCTCGACTGAACTTGAAGTACAGATAAAGCGATTATAGATTATTTGTTTGGCCTTTATGAGAGTGAAAGTTGAAATTTATGGGCATCGAATGCTGGCAATAAGAATAAAGTTAAATTTTATTTTTGAATGAACTATTAACAAAGAAAAACCATGTTAAAAAATATATAAAAAAAACTATATATAAAAAAATAATAATAAATAATAATAGATATATTTAATATATAAAGATAAATTAATTTTTTTATATTCCATACAGAGAATTGTCGAATATAAAAGCAAATTAATATATATTTATAAATATATATATATTTTTTAAGTTTTATTTGTTTTAAATTTATTTTAAATATTTATGTTATTGTATAAATGTTTTTATTTATTTTAAAATTATTTGGGTATATTATAGCTATATATATTTTTTTCTTTGTTCACAATTCATTCAAAACAAAAATTAACTTTCTTTAATTATATAAAGGGTATTTTCTCTTGGACAGTGTTGTATAATACTATTACTATACTACAACTACTACTACTATATTTATAATGTTATTATACTATAAGCTTAAGTATTCCATATTAATTTTACGCTCTGTAGATTATCGGTACCTCACTGAATATTGATCTTACTTGTGACTCTCTGAAGTACTAATCTTCATATCTCTAGCTCTAGATCATATCTCAAATACCGACCCTAGCCTGTGTGGTCAGTTGAAGTATTTAGCTGAGCTCTTAGCGCATTCCTACTAAGCTGGACCCAAGTGGACTTACCTAGACACATCCTTTGTTACTTTTCCACACACTTAGCGAGAATTGCTGGGCAGATACTTTAAAGACCATTCAACACGCGCCTTGTTAGCATAAAGGCAACGTACCTAACAATCGTCTCAAATGAACTACAGTTCGCTATAATGCCCATTCAGTGCTGGGGAACAGTTGGCTTGGGCTAGGGCATTAGGTTACACAACTCAAACAGATGCCGGGACGCATTGCTTTGGACGACGCGTCGTTCGATTCTGTAGGAACGCAGACTCAGCCATTGGGGACGGGGCATTTAGCGCATCCTAACAACTGCTACATGACACCATATTATTAAATTAAATGCAGACACGCGTACCACAAGCCGTCCGTTGGCCACCTAAATCGAACCTTTGTGTGCTGCGTCTGTGGCAACAGATGGAGGAGCAAGCGTTAGGTGCAAGTCGAGGCCAAAGCCCGTTGACCATTAATTTTTCAGCTAAATGGTGGTCGATGGCCAGCTCTCTCTCTCTCTCAGAGCTTGTTAGACTAACAAGGCAAACGCTGTTCCAGGAAAGACAATCAATAGATTTGAAATATCTGATAAGGCGAAAAACGAGCAAATGAATGAGTTTTAATTATACAGCTGAGGGCTGCATTTGATAAGGATCAGTCCACATCTCATGTAACTGTAGAGCTACCAGAATCTGTGTACGATCATTTCCATTGTATAAATTCATAATTTAAGCTGGCAGCCAAAAGTCACCTGCCACAGAAATAAAGAATAAATTCAACTGTTGCAGTTGCCTCTCGCGAGGATCATTGATCATTGAACGTGCCTCCTGCTGCCTGCTGTTTGCTACCTGAGGCAGCATCATTTAGTGATTTTTTGACCAACAGCTGCTACGTTTTTTGTTCGGCTTTTCGAGTTTTGCCTCTGCCAACAACAAAATTGATGACGACAGGTTGAAACGATCGCTAGCTGATCCAGCCCAAAAAAACAAAAACAAAAAGAGAAAGAACCTGAAGCCTTCTGTCTGACGTTCTGACGCTAATCGACCAAATTGTAGCAGCTGAATTGTCAGTTTTGTTAAGTGGCCTGCGCGTCTCAGACATGTTTTATCTTTGATGTATTGTTCTTGCCAAATTGTGTTTGTGATTGCGATGCCCAGTCAGCGATTACGCCTCAAATGTCTAGAAGGCCTGGCATTGCAATAGTTTCGAGTCGGCTTTCATAGTCACTTGGCTCATTAAAGCCATGATAAATGTTTGGCAGTGGCCACTTTTGGCCAAAAAGTATCTCACAATTTTGCACTGCAAGAGAATCTCTCTCTCTCTTTCTCTCTCTGTCTTTTGCTGCCCCCCCAAATTCCCTGCTGGATGCCATCATCAGCTGCACTTGTTGTTTGGGTAATTAGGTCCGTTTGTTGTCATAAATTTTATTCTGAACATTTTTGCTGAAAAGTCACATTTAATTGCACTGATTTACAGTTTTTGGAGAGTCGAGTGGCTCCTATTACGTTTAAGGTATTCCGGCTATTCCTTCACGTAATTACGTGCCAAATTAATGATGTTTTTGCGGCTAAGAAGTATGTGTAAAACACGAATGCAGCTGTAGACACATATTTCAGCTTTAAATTGGGCCAGTTCTTTGGTTTCTTACTTTTTTGGTGCCTTTTCACGCAGATCCTTAGCAATTTTAATGAATTCTGCAGGTGCAATTTTTTGCAGCCGTTTGGGCAAAGGCGGAGAATGATAATCATCTCTGTCTAAGAACTCGACTGGAAGGCAAACCGCATATTAATTGGTTAACAAGCAGACTCCAGTATATACCGATAAATTGAAATGATTTGAAAATGTATTTTGATGCAGTAAATAAATGAGATTTTTTAGCTGTCTAATAACCTAAATGATTCAATCTCGCTTTGTCAATTTCACTGAGCAGTAAAGTTCACTTTGAAAGATTTATATCGCTAAACGCTTGCTAAGTAATGAGCTAAACAAATAGAAATAACTTCAACTACACTTGAATTGCTCAGCCAACAGCTCATCGCCTCATCAATGAAACTTGTCGCCACCCCCCACGAAAAAATAATTGAAACTCATCAGACTTTATTGGGTTGTTCGAAGGTGGCGGCTGAGCCATCATTAAAGCCCTTATCACGTATTTCAATGCGACAAAAGCCGCAGCCCCAACCAACACCTTGGCTATATATGGCTCAGAGGATTTGTCTTAAAATTGCTACCCTTAATTACTTGTAAGCTGGCAACCCCCCGGTGTCTAAGCATCGACTTGGTTCGCCCCGTTTGACTTTGCAATTTGGCAGTGCATCGGCTGACGATGCCCTCAAATACCATCGATGCGATGCCTCCCATGCTAGCCCAGGCGGACTGGCCAGCGGACAGGGCTCGTTGATTAAATTGATGATGTTTGATGACTTCTGCAGCTGATTTCGTCTTAGATTTCTTTTGGCAAGTGGTGGTCAAGTGGCAGGAGTGGACCACATATGGCGCACTAGCGCTGCCACCCCTCGCTCATTACGATGCATTGGACATGCATCAAGACGCCTTCAAGTCATGCCTCACACCTCCTCGATTTCCCCCTCTGTGTGCCAAGTGAGCTTCTTTTCGGAAGAAGGAAGCCGCTCGTGTTGGCATTAGTTGCCATGACTATGCCGCTCTCCGTTCTAGGCCAGTTCTCAAGGCGGCATTCTTTTGACAACGTACCCAGGACTGACCTTAATTAATCTTTGCTGTGCTGCTAGTCGCTTGTTGCTCGCTGCTTGCTGCTTGCACCTAGAAGACGCCTGCAACTTGCACTGTGGCCAATGCTGATTAATGTGAGCTGCAGTCGAGGCGGCTTGGCTGGGCCGCGTGACTGGGCGTTTTTAAAAGACCGGGAAATGAGTTGCATGAGTCGCATCGCTCGGTTCGGGGGGCGTGCTATTAACTAATTGCGCGGCATTGTTTAGATGCCGATACAAGATATAAAATATATTCATTGGCATGCATTTCCTACTTACTGTTCGGGACCAGCACCAGCTCATACATAAAGTTTTAAAGCGCATTTCAATGCAAATATATCACATTCAGGACTTTCGACTTGGTCGCTAGCTGCCAGTGACAAACGCCTCCAGGGTGCAATATATATACGAGTTTAGCCACATGTAATGAAAGTGTGAATGAAAATTTCATCTTTTTTGTGAGGCGACTGCAGAAAGAGGAAAGTGGAAAGTTCAAATAGAATTTAACCCCAAGCGCATATTTATAGCACGTTTCATTTTCCTTCTCTCTCTCTCTCTCGACCAAAAGCTTACGTAAAACAAAAACACATGTAACCACGAGTCTGTCTGTGTGTCCATGTGTGTGCATGTGTGTGTGCGTGTGTGTGTGTGTGTGGGCGTACCCCTAACTGTCATGCTGAAAATGACCTAAGGTAAAAAGAGATTTGCCGTTGCTTTGCAAAAGGGCGAACGACAGAGAGCAGGAGGAGTTGCTTTCCAGAAGCTGCAGCAGTTGCTTTTTTGTTGAAGGTTGTTGGCCTCGGGGCAGATTTGAAATGATATGTCAATGTGAGTTGCAACACAGTTTTCAAATTAAGTTTGAACAGTCGAGTGCAATTGGAGCTGCTAATTTCTGTTGGACCAACTAGAATTATAAATCGTTCTCTTTGTAGTTGAATAAGGAAAATTAAGTCTAGTTACTTGTTGGAATTATAGATCGTTCTCCTTGTAGTTGAATTTAAGTTAAGTTACCTGTAATTCCATGACTCTACTAAAGTTTTTGAATATATTTAAAAAATGGAAATTTACAAATTTTTAATTTAAGATTATTTAATGCACCTTAATTAACATAATTATTTTAGAGTACAATTTGTATTTAGAAAAGTAGGTCTAGTTACTAGTCTTTCAGTTATTCCACTAAAATTTTTGGATGTATTTCAAAATTGATAGTTGACATATTAATGAAAAGTTGACATATTATTTAATGCAACTAAATACAAAAATTCCACAATTTTCGGTTTATTCACCTCTTTGCTTACTTAGATAATTAAGTGATATTTTATATAATAAATTTGTGATTATTAATGCCGTTCAAATTAAATATAATTTTGTGTAACCCAAACTTATATGCCTAGATTTTTCCTTGTAATTTAATATTAAGTCTAGTTAGCTGTCTGTCAGTTATTCTACTGAAGTTTTTGAATTTATAATCGCATGTTGACATATCATTAAAATAGATAAACCAAACAAAGTTCATTTAAATTTAGTTGCACAATAAAATAAAATGATATGTTGATTTAATGCAATTAAATTTAGATAAAATTTGTTCGGATTACCTAGGTCTAAAAGTCTTTTCCCTTTTTGCTAGCTTGGATAATGTTTGAGTATATTTTTAAGAATGCATTGACATATTATTTTTATTTATTTCATGCAATGAATTTTTTCCCCATGATTTCGGTTTAATATATTTTATGTAGCTCTTTCACCTTTTTGCTTACTTGTATAATTTTTGTATATATATTTTTCTATAATTCTATAATAAAGAAGTTGTAAATTTTCGACTATTTAATGCAACTAAATTCTAATGCTTTTTCGGCTTATCTAGATTAAAATAGTCTCTCCAGCTCTTTGCTATTTGTATTTGTTTTCCAAATATAAACCCTTTAGTTCTCACACTCTCTGTGTGGAGTGCAGTGTCTTGCTCTCACCAAAGTTGTGCATTTTATAAGATACTATTAGAAGTGAAAAACTCCCTCAAAGCTGCTGCTTGGCCTCGCACTATTTCCACCCTTTGGCTGACAGATCGGGAAACCACTTCAACCGTAGCCGCTGTCAACTCGACCCGAACTCGAACTCGAACACGAACTTAAACTCAAAGGCGAACTCAAACGCACAGAACTATAACAATAAAGAGCGGAAATTAAAGTGTGAAAACCGGCAGGAAGTTGAATTGATTACAAGAGCTGTGAGTGAGTCCTCGTGTCCGTAACCGTATAAGTGTATATAGTGTGTGTGTGTATTTAGGTAGCATATTTGACAAATAGAAAACTTTACAATGCATTTCATTTGCTCAACTGTCAACGGGTAGCCCGAAGTCTGTGGCACTCACAGGAGACATGCGACATGAGGCAGTAGACAAGAGACAGGCGAGCAGGCGACCAGGCGGCCAGGACACAGCCACAGGCCACAAAAGGCGGCGCCTGTGATTGAATGTTAAACATTTAATTTAAACTTGGTCCAACTCAGTTAAGCCTCGCACACGCACACACCCACACACACACACTCACACACACGCACACACACACACACACACTATCCCTACACATAGCTTAGATTCGACATAATTTATGCACGCACATCAATTCGAATGCATCTAATTTGGTAAACAGGCAGCCACTCATCGTCACACCTGCCTGGCACACAAAACGTGCAGCGGCTTGGCTACGGACTCGTCTCCTTGCTGACATTGGCTTAAAATAGTTTTCATTTGTTTTCGTTGTACTTAGTTCGGTGGCTGCAACATGTGGCATTGGCACTGCCACTAAGTAGCCTGTCTGCATCAGCGGCAGCATCTGCGACTCTGTCTCTGCCTCCATCTCTGTCTCTGTCTCTGCCTCTGTTTCTGTCTCTGTCTCTGTCTCTGCTTCTGCTGTTGCCGCCTTAGCTCCTGCATCAGGGAGTTCGCTGCGCTTCGTTTGCGTACATGCAGCTCATTTAGTTGACATTTATTAACGTCACAGAGCGCGCAATGTTTGACAATTAATTAGGCACAGATATGCCAGACGATGTCTACTGTTTACAGCCAGAATCTCGGAGAAATCACTCATTGCACTCAGCTAAGTTTAGCCTCACCAATTTAGATGCTATCCTAACATAAGCTAATTTATTGATGCCGTTATTTAACGTCACTGCCATTCCCACATCTGTGGTATCTGGCTAATTTACTAGATAGTGTGATAGGTCTGTCTGAGGCAATGATCTAGGCATTCTCTTTTCTTAATTGTCTTTTCAGTTGAGATAATATCTGTTGGTATCTTTTACCACAGATCAATAATGAAAACTTTAATTGTGATTAAAGTTGTAATTAAATATTTATTTACCATTTATTACTATTGAGCCAAGCTATAAAATTACTATATTTATTCAGACTTCTTTAAAAATAGCATGATAAATTCTTAAAGTCTTTGTTATAATCCATCCCCATTGACTCAGTTTGCTGCTGGGCAAAAGAAACTTTAGAGGTACAAGTTTCAAACGGATTTAGATTAGATTCTATAAACCAGGAATCTAGGTAAAAATATATTTTTTATAATAAATATATATATAATTATCTCATATATACAATTGAATACAACTTTTATTTCTATACATAATTTTAAATATTTTTATTTTAACAATTTTAAATAAAATACTTTTTACTGCTTCATTTTCTCACATTTCAAAGCAAACTACTTTCAGATCTGAAGTAATTCTAATCTGCTAATTCAACAATCATTCAATTTCAAATTCCCACTTAAGATATGCCACTCAAATTCCGTTTTTGTGCTCCACGGCTTAGCAGAGAGCGACACAGAAAAAATGCTAAAAGAACTGACCGAATCACAGCAATTTTCAAAGTAAACATTTCTCTCCCTAAACCTCTCCATAGGTTTATGTCTCTGTGTGTGTGTGTGTGTGTGTGTGTGTGTGTGTGCATGTGGGACTATTGAGCAAAAAGCGCCAGGATTTTATTTATAAAACACTTGAAAAGGAAGCTGAACAGGACGGACGCACAGCTTGAAGTCCATTTCTTTTTTTTGGAGCATATTGACGCAAGGATTTCGCCTCGAAAAAAATTCACACACTCGCACACACACACAGTGGCAAATGTGCAATGAGCACTGAGTAAAGATCAAACAGCAATAGGAAGGACGTGGCAGGCGGACCGCCTGCCTGGCGAATCCTGTTGCCGAGAGTCCTTTGAGGCATTCTATGGTTTTGAATCGCTTGAGTGAAAGTTTGTTTTGCTTTTGCAAATGTCACATGAAAAATGCGTTCGCTGTGCAAATGCCAGCACTTTGCATGGCTACCCCTGCTATGATGGGCATTTGGGGGTAGCAGAGAGAGGGAAAGAGAGAGAGGGAGAAGAAGCCCCACTCCTTGCGAGGCAGGGTGCTGGACGCCTTGCACGAAATTTCCATTTAATGTGTTTGCGCAAAGTATTAAAAGGCAACGACGATTGAGTATCGAAAAGTAGTAAAGCAAACCGAGTAGCACCCCGATAGCTGAGGCTAGGGCTGGGCGGGGTAGGGATGGAGGGAGGTGTCCATTGCAGGGGTCCATATCGAACGCTGGCTGTGCCTGCAGCTTGCAGTCGCCAGAGGGCGCTTGTGCGCTGAGTGATTGCCATGATAAGTGGCCCATTATGATGCCAGTTTGCACAGCGAGATTGCGCTGCGCTCCATTGGACCATTGGAGTTCGTCAGTTGTGCAGTTCGTCGGTTTGTCAGCTGCTGCTGCTACGTCTGCTTGGCCAATTCTTTTTTAATGCATATCAAAGTGGGCAAAGTTCTGGCCCCCAAAAAGTGCGTCATTGTTGAAGCGCCGGACTCTCCGAGCCGACTATTCTTGCTGGTTTTTTTTTTTTTTTGTGCACTGCTCCCATCAGCATCTTTACTGGAACGGCTGTTGACAAAAGACATTTAATTTTCCCTTAGTTTGCTTTTGCCCGCTTCGAGTATCTCTGCCATAAAGTTTGTCCTTCACTCCAGAGTTTCGTTTCGTCTTCAACGACTTTTTTTGCCATGCCTTATTTTTGGTCTGCGCCAGCGAAAACTTTGATAAGTGAAATTTATTGTGGGCGCTTTGAGCTGTCCACTCTGAACAGCAAAATGCTCAACTTATGTCTGCGATGTTTGCCATTCATCCCAGCCTGTCTCTGTCTCCTCATTGTTTTATGGCACCTAACGAGCAATTTTCAACAGCTCTTCATAGTTTTCAATATATATGTATTTCAGATTTTTCATTTATTGCTGCCATAAAGTACATTTCTATTATGGTAATTGGGTTGGCTTTGATAAACTTTTAGCATTACTAGTAGACAACTCAGAACAGCTTGAATTCCATTCAATTTCTAGAAGATATCTACTGATTCATCATAGTATCGCAAGATATGAAAGATTCGCATTAAGATGATTTCCTTCTGCTCAAATTGCAATAGCACCGTTACCCCGCCCCGTACACCTGACACACAAGAGCGCATTATGCATCGATCATTACTCATGCTATAAAAGGAATCCACTTAATCTCGCAACGAAACATTCAAACATTTATTAAAGACATGACAGACCCTTGTTTTGCGGGGGTTGCAGCCCCCTCAGTTATTCAGGCAAGAACTGCAACAAAAGGTATAATTTATAGTTCGACACCCTTGGAGTATAAAGCCGAGCCATCAAGGCGACTATTTGGGGAGGTCGCACGCACACAGCCAGCCCCTGCCACAGCCAAGGACATCGGGTGGGTGGCCAAATGTAATTGCTGCCGCCCCAAAATTTGGCATAGACCTTGAAAAAAGTTCTCCATATATACAGCAGCAATGAAAGCCCCGTTTGCCGATTGGAGACTGAAGCGTGAGGTGAGTGATAGAACTTAAAGCTCGAACGGCCGTGCGTATGCAATGAATATTTACGAGCGGGCGCTGTTGGGTCCTCTGAGGATTATTCGGCTTTATGCAATTGTGCGCAAGTAAAAATCTAATTTATCCGCCTGCCACCCTTCGTTTTGTTTGACAATTGCCTAAAATTATGCGGTGCATTGGCATGAGACTGTGGCTCTGCTGGCACGTACCCGTGCACTACCGGGCCGTACCGGGTTCGGCTTTAAGGGAATTTTCCGTAAAGCTGCCCGAAAAAAATTGCTTTGCTATTGGCTGCAGCTACCCTTTGTTGGTTAAAGTCCGAGCTTAAGAATTTTGGGGTGGCTTCAATGCGCCCGGTGGTGGGTGGCTGGGTGGTTGGGTGGTTGGGTGGATAGCTGGATTGGTCTCTCGTCTCATCATAACACCACATGTTCTAAAATTGCTGCTGGCGTCGCCACGTCGCCATCTCGTACTTCATGTAGATTGCTATCTATTCTATTGTCTGACTTTTACTCGTGGTAGATTTTAACATTCATTTCGTTTGATGAGGCGCAAAGTTGTGGAATTTATTGCCTCAGCCTCACTGCCAAAGCTAAAGCCTCGACAAAAAGTTAAGTGGATTTTACGTAAATTAATGAGTCCGCCCAGCCCTGAGGGGTTGCAACTGATTCTTTAAGTATTTCCTGGCAAATGCAAATTCAAATTCGAATTCGGCTTCGGATTCTGTTGCAGCTGTTGGGTTAAGTTTGGCAAGTTTTGGCATGCGGCGGGGCGAATTTTAAGGAAGGCATAGATATTTCTTGGTTTTTGTTTAATAAGGGAAGCGGAAGTGTAAAGCTATTTATTTGGAATAGTTTAATGAAAATGCAAAGTTCGGAATCTGAAAATTTAAGTAATACCATTAGATTTGTATTAAGATAAAGATCAAGGAACACTTCATTTGGATTAATGAATTTTTTTATGGACAAACTTTTTAGAGAGAAATATAAATTTCTAAATGAAATTTCTGTTAAACTTTATCATATTTTACATGAAATATTAAGATATTTCTGAATAGCAATTTATAAAATATGTATAGCTATAATTTGTAAAGAAAAATTGAAGAAATTTATATTTATATAAAAAGAAAATATTTATAATAAATTTAAAAAAATAAAATAAATGTTGTCATATTTTACATAAAATAATAAATTAGAAATTAATTTATTTGTTATAAAAAATATTTATATTAAAATAAAGTAAGCTAAATTCTAAAAAAACAAATTTTCAAATTCCTTTTTAAGATAATATTTAGAATTTATATATTAATACATAATAAATATTTATAATCAAATTAATATAAAATGAATTTTGAAAACAATCCAAACTCAATTTTCCATGAAATATAAATAAGATCTTTTTGTATGGAAATTTACATTTTTATAAAAAAAAGAAATATTTATAATAAAATAAAATAAAATAAATTATAAAAACAATTTTCAAAACTCATATTTTCATGAACTAATTAAGATCATATTGCTTAAAATTAGATTATTATGAAAAGTTAATTTATATAATAAAATAAAATGAATTTTAATTACAATTTCTTAAATTCATATTTCCATAAATAAATAAAAAATTTTCCATAATAATTTTGATTTTTATAAAAAATAAATATATACAATAAAATAAAATAAATTTTAAAAAGAGTTTTCCAAACTCATTTGCCTGAATATTTTTGGCAAATACTTGCATTACAACATTTGCTGCAGCTTATAAACTTTCACGGCGTATAAGATCATGCGCGTATAAGTCTTTTACGCTGCTCTTAGATTTGGTTTACCCACTCAGTCTTGGTAAAAACGTGTGCGGCTTAAGCACGTCTTTTGCGTCTGTGTTTCTTTTATTAAACAATGTTCGGCTGCGAGATTTTGTTAAGGCATAAGAAAACAATATTAATACTATTGCTGTTTGCTGTAACGTGTAATATTATTATTTATTTATATATTGTGGAGACAAAACCAGAGGAAACAACAAAGACAACCATCTCAGCGCTCGTGAAGACAACAACAACCGCAATGAAAGTGACATCAACACAGCTTGATCAGCTGGCTGGCAATGCGAAGACTTCAGAGCTAGTGCTGGCCGGTCTGGGCGCACTGGGTCGACCAGCGAAGAGCAACTGGACCGCTGAGCAGCGCTTGGCCATGGAGAGCAGCCAGCGTGAAACGGGTTATAATGCTTGGCTCTCGGAGCGCATATCGCCGGAGCGTAAGCTCTTCGATATGCGGCATCGCAGGTGAGTAGCGCGAGCGACGTATAAGAGCTAACTCTCATAAGCTGCGATAACTGTTGACAGCTGCAAAAAGCTCAAGTACCCAGTGGAAAATCTGCCAGCCATCAGTGTCATTATCACCCATCACAATGAGCAGTCGAGTGTGCTGCTGAGAACGCTGAGCAGTCTGAGAGCTAGAACTTCATCGAGATTACTGCGAGAGATCATTCTGATAGACGATGGCAGCGACCATGAGTTCGTTGTGGATGAAGGGTTCGAGGCACTGGTGCAGCAGCAGCGTCTGCCGAGGCAGCTGGGATTGATGCAGGCCCGGCTGGTGGGTGCTCAGAAGGCTCAGGCTGAAGTTCTCGTCTTTTTGGATGCACACATCGAGGTGACTCGTGGCTGGCTGGAGCCACTGCTAGCCCCCATGCTGGAGAACAACAAGACCTGCACCACACCCGTGGTGGATACCATTGACTATGAAACATTTGCCTATAGGCGTGGCAAGCCCTCGCGTGGCTTCTTTGACTGGGACTTTAACTATGTCCAGCTGCCATTGACGAAGCAGGAGGAACTGGCGCTGCCTGCGCCACATGAAAATCCCATCATGAATGGGGGTCTCTTTGCCATATATCGCAGTTGGTTCTTCGAGCTGGGCGGCTATGATGAGGGGCTGCGTATTTGGGGCGGCGAGCAGTTCGAGTTAAGTCTCAAAATATGGCTATGCGGTGGTCGACTGCTGGAGGTGCCCTGTTCCAGAGTGGGACATCTATTCAGGAATAGCAACTTCCATCCACAGTACAAGAAATCCGAGAGCAAGGCAATAGCTAGGGTGAGTACCTAAGATTAAACTGATTACAAAGGAGGCTATCCAAACCATTCCTGTTACCAGAACTACAGGCGTGTGGCTGAGGTGTGGTTGGACGAGTACAAGGACAAGCTGTATGCGAACATGCCCCATTTGACGCACGTTAAGGTGGGTTCTTTAAAGAAACAAAAGGCACTGCGTCAACGCCTCAACTGCAAGCCCTTCAAATGGTTTCTGGATCACCTGGGTGGGGACTTCTTAGAGCAGTATCCCATAGATGAGCCTCTGGACTATGCCTTTGGCGCTGTGCAAAGCTTAGCGGCACCCTCGCTCTGCTTGGAGAGAGCAGAGTCTGCAAAGCACCCGCAACTGCTGCCGTGTGACGAGGATCTTATGTATCCCAAGTTGCAGCAAAAGTGGGCTTTGAGTCACTTTCGTGATCTGCACTCGAATTCCCATTGCCTAGAGCTGCAGCAGCAGCATCCAAAAGCAGAGATTTGGCTTTGGCAATGCCATCATCATGCCGGCAATCAATTTTGGTCCTATGACATGAATACCAATCAGATTATCCATGGCCAGAGCAAAGCGAACCGACTCTGCCTCGAGGCTCAACTGGAGGAACGCACTGTGATCGCCAATGTCTGTGATACTCAGAGCCAAAGGCAGCGCTGGCGGTTTGGCTATGCTAATGAGAAATTGCTGGGAGACTTCTGGAAGAATGTAGCCCAGTAGCAAAAGTCAGAAAAGGGTTAATGGAAACGCCAGTAAATGTTCTTAGCTAACTGTGTGTAAAATTATAGTATTCTTAAGTTGTTAAAACAATTTAATATATTTAATTAAGAATACTTTATAGTTACCTTTGACTATTGAGAATATGTATAATGGCTTTAATGCGATTATTATTTTTTAATGTGTAAATACTCTCTCTTTGTCTGTCTGGTTGAATGACTCTGTGTCTTTTTATTTGCATATAACCCGCATGATCTCAGAGACTCTTAAATCTAGATTATATCAAATTAAATAATCAACTTTTTTTGAGAAACATATCTAAGATTAAATTCAATATTTATTCATAAAATAAAATTGTTTAGTCAGGATAGTTGGAGTTTTCATTAACTATAGTCCTTCGGAGCGTTCCGAATATTTTAGCCTGATACGTGAGATAATAAAAATTGTATATAACTGGCATATATTCCATCTTTGTACAAATCAACTGATTCGATATTGGCACTTTGAACTGAAATTAAATTATTGAATAAAATAATTTAAATATATAAACAAATAAGCTCACATTGATTAAACGATAATAGGAATGATCCAGGAAGTGTTTGTGATGCGGCATCGAATAATTCAATGAACCAATATAAAAATCTTGCATTTGAAATGGCAAAAAACGATGATAGCCCAAATGATCTCGACTATCGCCAGGCAGAACATTGATATTGCTGAGGCATCGACCGAACTCCTCAAGTGCAGCATCTCCCAGGCGACCAGAGCTGCAGATCGTTTCATTGGGCAAAGCTCGGAGCACGAATTGAGTGAGGGCAGCGCTGCTCAAAACAATGCCTGAGCGATCATACATGTATGTCTAGATGTGGAGTAAGGAATATACATATACATATGTATTTAGATAAATAGATAATTGATAAATACAAATAAGTAAGAAAGCTCTAGTCAAGACTGCTAGCTACGAAAGTCCCTGAACCCTTCGAGGAGCAGATATTTTAAAATTTCTTGGCTTCTTTTCAGCATATACAAGAATCAACACATGCACACACAGACACACACATACGCACGCACGCATTAAAACGAATTAGCTTAATTGTTTCATAACTTTTCTTGTAGATGGAATTCCTTCATAAAACTTTCAGACCGTAATAATAACATTAAAATGTGTGTGTTTGTTAATGCATAAGTCTCTAGTAGAAATGTGCTTTTTGGAAGGAAGGAAGTGGATTTGGATTTATAACAAAAATCGAATTTCTATAAACTATACATAGATCTATATTTAATTTGGTAATATTAGCTCTAAAGGTGTAAAAGATATAATTTTAAAAGATATAATTTAAAAAAAAAGATTTTTTATGGATAACATTTAAACAAAAAAGTTATTGTTTAAAAAAAAAAAACTCGTGCAGATCGAGTCTATACACGGACCTACAAAAAAAATTCAATTCTCTGAGACAGACACGTTTAAAAATACGGACAGACGGACGGACGGACAGATAGGCAGACAGACAGGCAGACGGACAAAGCCTAATCGACTCAGCTCGTCGCCCTGATCAAGAATATATATACCTTATGAGGCCTGTCAGGCCTCCGTCTGCCTCTTACATTTAACAAAAGCATTCAGGGCATAATTAGATATCGGTCAGCTTTACCTGATTGGTCGCACTTCGCAGCTTGCAGCCAAAGTAGATGAGCTCGTCGGGGCTGTAGGAGCGCAGCATATAGCGCAAGTTCTCCACTATCACAAAGCTGCAACAAGTAAAGGTGAGCTAAGCATTTTGTATATGGGGAGTCATTTCATACTTATCGTCATTGATATAGAGAAACCAATCGCCCTCATCAAAGTGATATTTGTAGACGTATTGAAGATGCGCTCGCATTTTCAGCCACTTATCATGCAAAGTAGCAAAAATTGCTGGCTCGAGCTCAGCGTGGGCATCGTTGCTGACAAATATATGATGATCACATCTGCTGGACCAAGTACGCTTGACGTGCACTGCCACCGGATCATGCCGATGGTCGTAGGTGGAGATGATGCAGAAGATACGCGCTGCTGGCAAAGGCTCCGCAGTCTTGAGTTGAATATTGTTTGGCAACAGAAGCAAACACAGAACGCATAGCAGCAGGAGAATGGATAGCTTATAGAGCAGGGAGCAGCAGATTTCTGAGCAACTGCTGCACGGATTGAAAATGCTAATTTTATTTTTGCCGCTTAGGAAGAAGCGCCGTCTGCTAAAGAACGGTCGCATTTTAAAACTGACACTGAAATCAGTTGCACTGATGATGATGACGACGACGATGATGATGATGATGATATGATGATGGCAATGGGTTGTGGTCTGTACCGTCTACAATTTAATTATATTGAGTGCTTTTGTCTGTTGAAGTTTCTCGCTTGCCGGCACTCTAGCCCGGCTCTCAGCGATTGGTTCGCCGCATACAAATTGCCTTTTTCAATTAGAAATATTAACTCACCTGGCCCCAGGCCGTCGTCTCAGGCGCTGCCTTTGCGTGCCGCTAAACTTGAAGCTGATGCAAAACTTGGGCCACACTTCGTTTGCAGTTTGAAATCGAGTATTGACAAGATTGCAGTTGAAAGCGAGCAGCAACGGGGCGTGCCCACGAGTAGTTGTTGTAAGTGTTATCTATTGAAAGGAATATCTCAAATGCTGAATTCCTAATGTGCTTAATGGGCTGAGTAGCACAGCTGGCTGAGGTGTTGAAGGCACATGAAAGCTGACTACAAACTTTAAAGGGTTAAGATAGCAGTAAAATGGACTATATATGTAAACTTCTAAGCTATTCAAGCAAACAACTTATCTGCATTTATTATACTATCCATCTCTACGGTTTCGCCATCTGTCAATTCTTTGAGATCTATGCCAGATTTGCATGCATGCCACATATGTATACAAATCTGTAGATATTTCATAGGAAAAATACAAATAGCTGTCAGATAAGATAGCATACGTCAGCTATTGTGCGATTTGTAGGTGTTTTGCAATAACAAAAAAAAAAAAAATATATATATATACTTACATAACAACATGTGAGTCTGTTCACATGAAACTGTCAAAAAAGAAAATATCAAGAGGGATGCATGAATGGGAGTAAAGTAAGCGATATTCGTTCATATGAAGCATTAATGTCTCAGTTTACGTGCTCAAATTACCAGATGAGCTGGCATTGTGGGCTAACAGGTTGGCAGCGGAAAATGGTAAACAAAAGGCAAGTAAAGTGAAGGCCCAGGAGCAGCCTGAGCAGAAAAATGCGCAATATTGCATACAATTTGCCTTTCGCCCTTTTGGCAAGAGACTCCAATGGCAGCAATTCGAATGCCGGGCCCGAAGGCTGCCACACATGCTGCAACAATGACACTTTGCAGTTGCAACAAAAACGGAAGTAATTTTGCGCAGGCAGCCAATGGGAAACAAAAGGCTTGGGAAAACGGAGACCTGGCTGCCCATAGACGACAGCCAGACATACTTTTCATTGATGAACACGTCTCTCAATTCCTGTGGGCCGAGATTGCCTGCCTGCCCGTATGTGGCATGAATTATGTGAGAAACTGAACTGTTGGGCTAAGTAGATATGTAGTTGATAGATGATATGTGGGTTACACGGAAGTAAACCTAAACGTAAATGTAAACGTAAACCAAACCCAAGATGCTGTCCTCTACACGTAATTGAAACATTCTGAAACACGGAAGTGTTTTGGCAGATTCTCAGCTAGCCGGCAGCTGTGACAGTTTTTGTGTGTCTCTTTATTAAGCCAACAGTTCTATTGAACACGGTCTGGCTAAAAAGATGTAGGTAGAGTAAAACATATCACATAATTTTGGCCTACCTCAATATGGCGTTCGTTTGTTGTGCAAATATTTGTTGATCAAATTGGCTAAAGGAATTTTCTTGTAAACAATTTTGATTAATACACACCTTCTAGGCAGGCCATAAAGGCATACAAGCATATTCCTTTGTAAAGAATTTCTTGCTGATGTCTAAGCTCAGCCAGAATATCAACCATAGTTATGTCCACATAAATCAAGCAGCAACTCAGCTCTGTTGCTAACTGAAACTTTGCTTATAGAAATAAAATAAAGAGAGGCTAAACTTTTATTCTCTGTTGTATAGCACCTTAAGGCTTCGCTGCTCAGCTAACAATCCGATTTCCAATGGATTTTTGTAGTAACACTTAACGCTTATTGGGTTTACATATTGAGCACATTCGAGTTCAAGATTAAGACAACATAATACTTAAAGTTTGTTATTCATATTACTGAGTTATTTACATTTCTTCAGTTTAAGTTTGTAAAAATAAAACTCAATTCGGCAAATCGCTAGAACAAACTCTCCATTCAAGCCGCAAAGTCGTGCGCGGCATAAATGCAAACGCTGATCTCTTGGGCAAACAAGAGAGACAAAAATCATATGCAAAGCACTAAAGATAAAAAAAAAAAATAAAAAAAAATCGAATATACGTAAAGCCGAATGCAAACAATTAGTATTGGGAAACCGTGTCAACAAGTTTCGACAAAGTGAACATCCGAAGATCCGTTTCTGAATGAATGGCGACCCAGTGCAAACCATGCCAAGTTCAAGCCGCAAATGTGCGCAGTAAACAAGTCACACAAACAAAAATAATAAAAAATACAACAGAAAAAAAATCACTAAAATAATAATAATAAAATGTGAAAAAATATTTTTTAAAAAAATCATTCAACATGCGCACACATAGACTCAGGTGCGCGTGTGTGTGTGTGTGCCGAGGTGTGTCTGTGTGAGTGTTTGTTGATTTATTTGCCAAACAAACAGTCAAAATAAGTGTAGATAATGCCGATAAGGTGAGGTGCTATACGCTCGATGCTAGCTAGATGTTTTCCCATCGTTTAAACAAACTAGAACCGGTTCGCACAGCGCACACTTGTCGAAGGTGTTTGAAGTATTTGCCCACTTCGCATGGATATATAGCTAATTAAATTTGCACGATGATCTTCAGAGCCTTTGCCCAGCGAAGCCCAGCAGAAACTGGTTATGAGCTTAGAATAACGCGCTCAGCATAAACTTTGCTCATAAAATATGAAAATGTTTTAATTAGAAGTCGATAAGCCGCGTAGCGACAGACAAGTTGCCTTATTTCAAGGCCCATTAAATGGGACTTAAATGATGCGATATATCATATTCCCTTAATCTCCCTCTATCTCTCACTCTCTCTATCTGTATCTACCTCTTTCTATCTTCCTCTCTCTCTCTCTCTCGTTTACTTTGTCGAGTTGGTGTTGACATCACTTTGTAATAAATTTCCAATTATGTGTGTCGGCATAAATTAAACGAAACTTCCATTGACAGCGCACTAAGACTTAATTGACCCTTTAACAGAAACTTTTCGTCGACAACAAATATATATATATATATATGTGTATGTGTGAAATAAAAAATAATCAAATAAAAATGTCAGCGATAAGCGGCAAGTGTGACGTAGTATATTAATCTCGAACTATTGATTCATTTCATAGAAAATAAATACTTTGAAACTGATTAAATGCGTTGTTTTGTTTCCTATTGACAATTATTACAGCAAATATTGAGGTTTAGTCTCAAAATGCGCAATTTGTTAAGCTCATTTGTGAATTTAATGAAATCAAATATTTTAATTGGGTCAGTTTGCAGTGAAGCCAAAAAAAAAAGAGTAGGTGAAAATTAAATTTCATTTGCTGTGATAAATTATAAATTCATGGATTAAATTATAATAGTATAAAATATAATTATAATAAATATGTTGAATGGTTGGGCTTAAAAGATTTCATTTGTGTAAGATTTAATATCAAATGAATAAACGGATTCATATGAGTTCATGAATAAATTTATGGCATTTATAGAGCTTCTAATAAGAATGTTGCAGTTGCAGTTGACATATATGTATATCTCATGTATAATATATGATTTAATGTCACGTTCTAATGAACAGACCATATAATAATATAATGATAAGTTTATTATACTTATATTATAATGATAAGTTTATTTTTAGAGCAGTTGAAGTTTTATAAATTTATAATAAACAGGCCATATTATTAATAAGTTTATAAATTGATAATAATTGTAATAATATTTTAATCTGATTTATAGTTCATTTATATTTTATATTTAGTATTATTATTATCATAGAAATATTTAATAATAACTACTATATTTTAATCCTATTTATAGTTATTTTAAATATTTATTATATATTATATTATAAGATATATTATATTTACTATTTCATAATGAGTTTATGAAGCTTTGTATGAAATATTAATATTAATGATTTGCCAAGTCCCAGTATTTAAAGATGATAATAATTGTAATAATATTTTAATCTCATTTATAGTTCATTTTTATTTTATATTTAGTATTATTATTATCATAGAAATATTTAATAATAACTACTATATTTTAATCCTATTTATAGTTATTTTAAATATGTATTATATATTATATTATATTATATATTATATTTACTATTTCATAATGAGTTTATGAAGCTTTGTATGAAATATTAATATTAATGATTTGCCAAGTCCCAGTATTTAAAGATGGAACAGACGAAGGTATCGAGTATGTAATTTATATTTGAAGCATAGACAAACATTACCCAAAGCCACCACACAACACCAGTATATACATACGTACATATACAAATATACATATCTGAAGACAGATCTAAATCGATTATAATAGTTGACCCATCTTGGCAGACGATGCAAATGGCAAAATTTCATTTAACAGCATTTGACTTGAGCCTGAGAATATTTTCTGGTTCGATTTCAAAGAGCTAACAAAATTTGTACCAATTATAAAAGAAATCGTCCCCGGAGTGCAATCAGCTGAACGCATATATGTTGTTGTTGTTGTTGGTGGCTGACGATGACGACAAAAGGCAGATACAGATAAAAACTGCTCTCAAAAGATACTTCTGGTTGCCGTGGCGCAGTTGATAAAGGAAACGCTGTGTGAGCCCGACCACAAAGCGGCAAAGGAAGCAAAAGAAGAAAACAAATGCAAAGAGAATGAAACTGAACGGAACGGAACCGTAAACCCATAGCCAGAGGCTGATAACTTTATCAATGAAAAGTCAAATGCAAGCAATGCGGGAGGCGAGGAAGAGCGAGAGAGAGAGAGAGAGAGAGATAGAGAATGATAGAGAGGGAGGACAGAGGAGCTGCAACACATAAAGAAGTTAAACGAATGTTTTGAATGTCATAACAATATGCAAGCGATAAAAATAATGACAAAGAGTGAGTCGGCAATTTATGAGAGCCACAATTTAAATAAACTTATGGAATGATACGCCCTACGTCCAGTTCTTGATCTTGAGAAAGCAATCGACATTGGTTCTTTAGTATTCATATGCATAGATAAGCTGCTGATGTACCAGGGTTCAATTGTCTGTCACATTCTTGAGCTGCACAAAGGCTCCAGTTCCAGATCCCATAGCTTGTCAACTAGCAGCAGCCCAGGTGTAGGACTGACACAGGTGTAGGTCACATACCTGGCCCACACATAGCTGGCCCCACACATACCTTCTTTCAGTACTTGTAGGTCACCAGGCAAAGGACACTCAACTCATCGATAGCTATGGACTCTGTGGCAATTGAGTCACTTTTGGCGCACATTGTAAATCTTCAGTTTGCCCACAGATGACAGATGTACATTTAACAAGATATAGAGCCCGTGAAAGCCAAACCTTTGCTGCCAACTGAACTAGAAGTGTATCTACTTCTGAAATATAGCAGAAGGCAGCACAGTAGCAGCAGGTGCAATAAGAAATTAATCAGACTTTACATACAAATTGTTTATTTAACATACAGACAGAGAACTTCCATTTTGAGCTGAGTTTAAAAATATTGTTGCTTTCTTAGCCAAGTTATTTGGGTTGGGCAATGTGCTCGGTGTTGCGTGCAGTTGCCTCGTAGATTCTTACGGAAGCCCGCAACAGTGAATGGCAAACCAGCTTTTCTTTATGGGTGAGCTCTTTTCTTAATTCTAGTGTTTTTGCGTTAAGGCAATTGTGTTTCTTATATAGAGAACATTGAACTTTGTCAAGTGAACGTCTTTTTATGACAGTCTCTAATAACTGGTCATAAATATAATAATAGTTGTTCTCTTTTTCGGTTTTGTTTTTATGTTGACCCAAGTGAAGTAAATTTATTTCCTTAATTGCTTTTAATTGGCAATATTCGGTTTGGCTTTAAGTGGGAAAGATTTACACACTTCTAGCTGATAATCCGATTTGCTGGGCAATTAAATGCGTTTGATTCGCTTAAAATGAATTTGACTTAGCACTAAATGAAGGTTAAAAGGGTTGAAGCTGTTCGAGCTTACACAAGACATTTGGGTAATTTTGATTCAGCTGTTAGAGCAATTTTTGTTTTTTTTTTTTAAATAAATAAATATATATTTTTTATATAAATATAATATACTTAAGTATTTGTTATTTATATTTATTGATATATTTATGAATTATTTAATTACATTTATTTACAGCTTAACGTACCATTACCTTTTAGGTAACTTAATCTAAACAGAAGTTTATTAATAGATACATAAGTATATCTACTAAAAGCAATATAAATTCTAGCATAGGATATATAACTCAGGGGAAAAAATATATTTTGGGGAGTAAGAAATATGGTTAGGGCTTATGAAATCATTATGAATGAAGAAGATTTTCAGTTAAAGACACGAATATTTGTTATGCATTTTAATAGCTTTCAATATCTACTCCTAAAAATATGCTGTACAATTTTGGAATCTTTAAATAATTATAGAATTTCTATACGATATCTGTTAGTGGCAATTTAATACAAAATCAGCTAAATCTAAAATTTGTTGGTTGTCAAAAAGGCTGAGATGCCGTTTTTAATATTCAACCTTCCGTCTTTGTATACAAACATGATTTGAATAAACAAAGTCAGCATTAACTGTTCTAAAATATCATAAATAAAAAAAAGTCTTAAAATATTATGCAGATATCAAAATATTCCCAGCTTTCTCAATGTCCGCTTTTATATTACCTTATAAGCATTGGATAATCCCTCTAGCACTCGACATCATATTATAGTCATCTCTTATTAGTTTAGATCAATATTGTGACAATAAACAGACAACTTAAGCACAATAAACAGCCACAATTTAAGACTTGCTAGAAAGGGACCATAAAAACGCAAATCCCTGTCCAGATTCCCACTACTCTTGGCTTTAGAGTATTTCTCTTGAAAACTGGCTACAAAAGCAGCAACAAAAACAACAACAACGACAACAACCTGCTGCTCCATCCAATTCAATTCGAGCCAATCCAATTCGAGCCAAGCTAAACAAACATTAAGTTACAAAATAAAATCTGTGGGCCATAAAATTAAAACACAGCAAGAGAGATTGAAAGAGAGAGAGAGAGAGAGAGAGAGAGACGTGGTGAGCTGAGGGAGAAAGAAAGAGTGCGCAACACGTTAATCTTGCAACGCGAAGCTTATCAGCAAAACAAACCTGCAAGCAACCTACTTTATATGTGACTGCATCTGTATATGTACTTCTGACTGTCTACATTTGTATCTGTAACTGTATCTGTATTTGTATCTGTATCTGCGGCTGCTGTATCTGAAACAAACCCTTTTGCCCCTCTTTATCCGAATGCTGCGCTTTGATGTGCTCTGATGCAAGCGCCCAGATAGCAGCAGTTAGCAGTTAGCAACGCCGTTAAATTCTCTCCCTATTTGTCTCCATCTCCATCTCCATTTCACTAGAGTTCTATAGTAGTATATTTTTTACGAGTTGGGATCACGTTTAGTTCTGGCATCTTGCTGCATGCCCATAACTTTGAGTCTCATCTAACTTTTATTTGCATTTTTATTTGTTTGTTCGTTTCTCAGAACTTTTGTTTAGCTGCCGGCTGTATCTAATTTGATTTGTTGACTAAAAAAAAATAGCTACTAAAAAAAAATAACTAACTAATCTCTATATATATATATATATATATATATATATATATATATATATATATATATATATATATATATATATATAAATGCATTTAATTTAATTTATATATAAATGCATTTAATTATTTCATATTTTCAGCGTTTATATACAGGTCAAACTTGACCCCATCCGAGATGAAAATTAGCATTTTTCGAGCGAACGAGCTTGCAAGTTTTAACAACCTACCAAATGCATAAGTTATATTAAATAGATATACTCGTATACATATCCGATAATCAGCTTGAATATTACTTACTGATTACTAATTATAATTACAATTAATACCACTCTGTATTTTAGTTAATGATACCCTTTTGAATCGATTGCGTATTAATAACGTAACTGATTGCTTCATTCAACTCCATATGCATTAGAGGCTTTTAGCTTGATTCCCATTAAAATAATTCGTTCTAGCCAAAAAGAGGCGAAAAAGTTGTATCTAGCTTTTAATAAAATAAATATTCATTCAAATATTTATTCGAGCGTCGCATTCGCCTTGGCATATTACAAATGTAAACAAATCAAGAGGCAAAATCTAGATAGTGTTTGCACAATTTTTAATGTTTACTTAGCCGCCTTTGTTTTTAGCCAAAACACTTCATTCACTTGCGGGGCGAGTAATTTATAGAAATGCGATGTGAGATGTGCAGAAATTGATTGCTCAAGTCGAAAGGAAAGATATAAATATTTCAAAGCACTGTAAAAGCGAGTCTTGGCAAAAAAAAAAAAAAAAAAAGAAGTGGGAAAACAAAAAGCGACAAGAGACGCAAATATTTTCAGGCACTGTGACATTTAATGCGAATGCAAATAGCAATTGTTTAAAGAGATTTCGCAAGCAAATAAAATGTGTAAATTTCGAATATTTCCGGGAGTTGCTTAAATATTTGATAATAATTCCAAGTGCTATCAACCGCCTTGATTCAGGAAAAGATTAAGAATATACGATAACCACGTAGGCAATAAATATTTATTATTTTAGCTTCCATACAACTTAATTGACTTTAAATATTCGTTTTAATTACATTGAAAGTATATAATTATTGCATATAGTGCAGTTTATTGCATGCAGGCTTGGGCCTTGGCTAAACAAAATATTTTTTTATTTCTTACGTAACTTCAAGTGCATATATATATATATATATATATATATATATATATATATATATATATATATATTAAATAAATAAATATATATATATATATATATATATATATATATATATATATATATATATATATTTATATTTATGATATTTTTTTTTTATATTTTAAGAATATATTTTTCAGCTGCAATATACTCTTATATTTACTGACCCAATAATATATATATTTTTATATTATATATATATATTTTTTTTTCTGTAAATTGTTTGACAAAAACTGGCTTGCGAATTTGTTGCTGTTTTTAGTTTTTTGTTTTTTATTTATTTTTTTTTATTTTTTGCGCCAACTACTAAAAAGTGGGTCAAATATTGCGTATGACGTCGCGTCGTTGGATTTGGATTCGGATTCGGAATCGTTGCTCGACCGGTTTTCACTTTCAAACGTCGGCGGCGGGGCGTCTGCAGCGCAGCTATTCCCTCAACGAATTTGGCGCTTAATTGAAAATTCATTCAACTAAATTCCGCTGCCGTTGTGCGGCTTAAGCCAACTTTTAGTTTGGCCTAAACCGTGGGCTAATGTGCATTTTATTAATAAATTGTTCGTTTCATTAAGCTGGTCGATTGTCTGACTCCACAGGGCAACTTTCTCCCCATCTGCATCTCATGGATGGTTTTTTAATAAATAGTTTGCCCTTTGGTTGCGCTTTCTATCTCCTGCCCATCATCATCAGCATCAGCATCAGCATCAGCAGCATCTGCAGCCTCTTCACAATGCATCTGCATTTCTGATACGCATTCAGACTATTTTATTTGAATCTTAGGCTAATTATGTTGTTTATGTTGTATAATATTTTGATATGCTGCCCGATCCGACATGTGTTTTGTTACATTTGCAATAAACTTCAAGGTGCGCCATAGCAAATGCAAATGAGCAGCTCTTAAGATGACATTATGATACGAGCAGATATCAAACTGGGCAGCCGCGAGGCGTGACTCAGGTGTTAATGCAGCAGTATCAGACTATTTTTTTTTTTTAATATAAACTATTACGCTGCAAGCCATTAGCGGGTCAATCAGTGTGCATAAACAAAAACTCATTAGCAACAATTTCAAGTACGCACTTCAAATACTTGCTCGGTTTGTAAGCAATTAACTTTTAGACTGCAAAGTTACAAATAGTTGAGGCATTTTCAATGCAGCTGTTAGCAAATCAGATGTTTTTAAAGTTGGGGTGTTTAGATGAGGGATAGCTCTTGATACTCTTTAATTTTCGTAGCCAATAACTCTGGTGCCTTTATAAAATAGCTGATAACTCCACTGCTAGAATATTCTATTTAATACTGTTCGAGCTGCCCAAAGTCTAAGCACTCAACAGAGAACTTTGGCAGCTTAACAGGGAGCATATTCCAGTCCGCAACGATTATCATAATAATTAACAGAGAATGTTTTTGTAAACATGTATGCTATCTCGAGAACGGAAAACATCATGCGTTTCTGGTTGGTACATTGAGCCTACGTGCGTCGATTAATTATGTATGGAGGTAGGATGGGGAACTTAGTCCGAGCACGCTCCGATAGGCACGCGCATGCGCAACATATTTGGAATATTTTGCGTTGTTTGCTTTTACGATGTCGGGTAATGAAATGATTTGCACACATTGCGGCAAGTCTACAAAATTTGACAAGTGTTCTTTGTTTGATTTAAGCAACAGAAGCTTTGTATACCCTGAACCCATTGGAAGTGGGAAATCAGAGTATAATGATTTAATTCACTGTATGTAACGGGCAGAAGGAGGCGTGGCAAAGCCCATAAAGTATATGAGTCGCTTTAGCACGCACAAATCGAGTATGTTTGATCCATTACTATTCTCTTTTTAATGCTAACAATTAAACACGCTTTTAAAATTCAGCTATTAAATATACCTCTTACATCATTGGAGCAAGATTAAAATTTTTCATTTTAGATTTATGTGTATTTTATACAATTTTAATTTTTTATTTTGGATACCGGCAACAAATTTTACCAAATTCTCATTCGAAGGTCAGCTGCAAATATAAGCTATTATTTAATAAGCTGACATTACTTTTAAATGCCAGATATGCAATTAAATATGTAGATGATATTCTGAAAGTTGCTTTAAAATCGGTTGAGTTCGTTGAGAAATTGTTAAGCAAAACATACGAACGCGCGTGACAGCAGTGAAAAGAAATTGCTGAAACGTGTGCAAACATTCATTAAAGAATCGCAATTGCGATTGAATTTTATTAGAATTCTCAACTGCTACTTTAGTTTCGATTTCCTGTGAAGTGGTTTCATTTTTGCTACAGTAAAGATGTTGGAAGATATTCTGGGTTTGAATCCAGACGACGCAAAGTTTATTTATTTATAACATATAGGCATGCAATTAATTTAATTTTTGTTAACTAGATAAAAACTATGGATTATATATAAAAGCCCAGATTAATCGGAGTTCATGGGATCTCCTAGTCGGGATTACCGACTACAGCTATCTTACTTATTCAATTAATATTCTTGAAAATATTCCATATAGAGAGAGAGAAAAACAGAAAGCTTAAGTCACATCTCGGATGAGTCATTTGTTCGTGGTATTGACCAACCCAGGGGGCCACTTAGAATGCATAGAAAATATCATAAAGTGTCAAATAAACTTACTGCTGTCATAAATCGTAATTACAATTAAAATATATTATTTGCACGACCGTAACACACAGCGGCAATATGCAAATCGCTGTTGCCACCTTTTCGCACATGCATATCAAGTGGTTCCTCCTCCGCCCTTCTGCTGGGAGAGCAGCAGCTGCTGCTGCACTTGTTTCAGCCGAGCCGAGCAATATGATGAATGTTAAGTTGTAAAATGAATAATTTTTACCATCCACTCTATAGTTATGGAATTTTATTTGCTTACGCGCTCACCTGACCTACCTGACTGGCCAGCTCGCCACCCCCTTCCCCCTTCACTCTCACAGCATTGGCGGATTGGATTTTGATAGCAATTTCGCATTGCCAATTGCAGCAAACAAATAATAATAAACGGATTGCAAAGGTAAGCGTGGCTATTGCACTTGGCTACTGAGTAAAAGCAAATAGATAATTTAAAACTGCAATCGAACGTATTTTGTTTACTAATGCTCACTGTGTGCATGAGATTTTTTTTATTTGATATCCATAAACTATGATACGAATTACAAATTGGAAAATCAAACTATAATCTTTTTCTCAATGTATATTCAATGGGCAGTCAGATATTATTAAGGAAACCCTTATCTATCATCAGCCATAGCCAAGCTGATCTTGTCTAACTAGGTGTATAATTGTCTGATAATCTTTCTGTCTACACATTTATATGAATACGGTAATCTCGAAACCGTTTAGAGCCAGATACTTGTGTAAACTCGATTGTCACTTCATTAAAAGGTGCAAGTCAATTACTCAATATATTTATAATATATGAGATTAGATATTAGATACATATATATTAAATTGCTACCATGAAATCGATTGAAAGCAATTGTGAGCTTTAGTTATATGATTATATTGGACAGATCAGATTGGACGATCAGATTGTTAGCTTTCATTATAATCTCCAATTTCATTTCTAAATAGAAACAGAGCTATTTATGCTTAGATGAATTAGAACTCTACCTGCCCTTGATGATATCTCCTTCAAAGATTAGTCTGGTCATCAGAATTTATTTAAATTACAAATAAATAGTGATGTTACAAGATTTCATTTATAGTCTGTGGGCAAAGCAAAAACAAAGCAAAATGCCTGTCAGTTGATAGTAAACCGGTTTGCAACTCAAACTTTATGTCGCTCGTATGCTGAAATGCGAATCACTTGAAAGCAATAAATTAAAACGATCTATTTACATTGCTTTTCACTTTGTAGCACGTTTCGTGCCCTGTGACTGCAAATTTGTTGTGAGCACACATTTGCTGTTTCAAAAAATGATTTTAACATCATTATTTATGTCCACGCTGGGTTCAACAGAGCACAAGTAAACAAGAATTTGCATAGCTGAACCGGACCGTCTATGGCTCTCGCCAGCTTATCAATACAAATGACGGGAACAACTGCACCACTGCCGGCATTCGTATAATATACTGCATAGACAAGAGTTTATTTGAAAATTTAGTTCCCTGCTCCATGCAGCTTATCACTTGGCACGTCCTTTGCTCAATGTCAAAGTCAAACTGTCTCCATCAGTCTGTCTGTCTGTCTGACGCTTGGATGGTAACTGGCTCAATCTAGTCTGGCATCTGACTGTCTCTATAAAGCTCAGCCAAGAATTGCTCGGGAAAGCCCTTGACGGAATGCGATGCCACTGATAAAGACTCCGAGTACGTTTCAATTGAGACGCCTGATGCTGTTTGTGCCAATCAACTCAGTTGCAGTGTCGGAAAATCACGTTTATTGAGAGCGCAATAATAAATGCGTATGCAAAACAAACAGTGCGCTTTGACGTTTGAATATAGTTGACAAAATAGTAGACTGGACATGTAGGTCTTATGAGTGATACACTACGGGATACCAAAGCGATGAAAATAGGGAGATAAGTCAGACTAAAGCGAATATTTATAGCAAAAGCTGTGGGGGGCCAAGTTTGAAGTGATTCATCCTAACAAAACTATTACAGAAATACTCAATTAAGCTCAATTGATATAATATATTGAAAGATAAAGTAAAGGAAGAGCTGTCAAGGAAACTTTAAGAGGCGAGGGATGCTCTACCTAAAACATCCATCGAATTCCCAAGGCATTGTCATTTACGAACTTCTGTTCTGGAAAATAGCAGTTCTTCACTTGAAGACGTAAAGACTGTATCGATTCTTGAATATCCTCACTAGAGTTCACATATTATAATCAATAATATAAGTAGATATTTTCAGGACCTCAATCTGTCCAGCAATATATAGACTGTTGGAATTCTTTTTAAATAAGTTAGCAAGTAGTTAGAAATTAAGTCGAAGTATTTTAAGTATTTTTAAATAAATTCAAAAATTGCTCATCATCTATAAAATATTTTTAATTTTTATCCCATACTTTTCCTTGGGAATGAAAATTAAAATTAAATTAAAGAAAATCCTTAACTATCAAATATAAATATATCTCAGTTCAAAAGCAATTAGCTAATTCCTGTAAATAATGAATATATAAAAAACGCATTAAATGAAATATTCATGTAATGTAAAATATTTTAAGGGAAATAAAACACAATAAATAAAATTAAAAAAATATATATCACTGGATAATAAGTGTATAAAGTATTACTGATTTATCTGTGTAAAGCTTTAAAATAAGTAAAGAAAATGACTCAAAGCTTAATTTGATTCGAAATATTCAGATCGTTGCTAATAAACGACTGCAAAATGAATCTGATAGCCACAATTTAAATGAGTTAAGAAGACTTGATTGATGTAGTTTGGTATTTTTATATAATTTATTATGCGTCGCATTGTTGTCTACTTATAAGCTAATAACAATAAAGCATATAATAACTGAACAGATCGTTGTCGAGAGCATCGACACAGTAATTATGTAGTAGATTATAAGTACAGGTAGTATATATCATTTCTAGCGAGTTGTTTACAATCACAGCGCTTAGGTTGAATCTAAGTACGTTTAATATCAAAAAGTATATCGCGGACAACAGCAACAATTATCACAGAGCACATTTTGGTTGGTATTGCTGAGATCCGATCTAGCTGATCTGGCTAGATCGGCTCGGCGTTCGACATCCCATTGAGGGGCAATCGATTAGCATTTATCGCCCAAGTGTTTCGTAGAGTCGTCTTTCGTTTTCGATTTCTTCTTTTCGTCGACTGTCCTGAAGCCAAATACCTCTGCGTAACTAGGCACGAAATTTGGCTTAATACTTTCGCATGTGGGTGTAGATGTTGCTGTGGTTGGTGTTGTTGCTGCAGCTGTTGCTGTTGCTGGCAGCAGCGGAGTTGTTGCCTCACACAATGGCAATGTCTGTGGTCGCGATATTGTTGTTGTTGCTGCTGTCGTTGTTGCTGTTGTTGCAGCTTCAACGTCGGCTGTTGCTGTGTTGGCTCTTTCATGCTTATTGAATACATTAAACACGCTTGGATAGACAATCAAACACGACGATGACTGAGGTGTTTTCTGCAGCAGCTCCAAAGCAGCCTCATAGCTGGGCAAGCCAGAGACCAGAGTATACTCCGGCACTGGATCCTCCGAATCGGGCTGCAGTTTTAATGCCTCAATATCAATAATTGTGCACTGCGACGAGCTATTGGCATTGTTGTGATCTAAACAAAGAAAGAGAGAGAGGGAGAGAGAGAGAGAGAGAGAGATAGGTTATTGATTAGTTAACTGATTTAGTTTCCTGTTTGTGCTTCAGCCAAGTCGCTGTGAGTTATGACCTTATTTTACATATTTGTGAATACCTTGCTTTATCAAAGGTAAAGTTAAATCGCATATTAGCGAACTATATTTTTTATAAAACTGTTCTATTTGAGCAAACTATTAACTAAATTAAATTTATATTTATGTTTTTTTATTCCTTCCTGTATTAACTAAATCACTTTATTTAAATTTTATCTAGCTGTATTTATTTAAAATAAAATTTTTTTAAGCGTTTTTTATTTTATTTGACACTTGAATGGTTTTTTTTTTTTTTGCTTCCTATACTTATATGCAATTTCTTGCTTTCACAGCAATTTAAATACCAAGACAATTAAATACCAAGAAATGAGTCTAAACAAATAATAAACAGCAAGGTAATGAATTATTCTGAGCCAATTCTTTTGAAGGTCACCACGACAAACAATAAGAATGAGAAACGCGAAAAAATGTACAAAACTAGGTCAGGTAGAGTGGAAATCTTATGAAACTGATATTAACAGCTATGAAATTTTAATACTGATTTTTTCTACACTTGATTATTAAGATAATTCAGATCAACAAAGTGCAGTTGCAATTTTGTCTACCCAATTATTAGTTTAACTAGTTTGTTTACCCAGTTATTAGTTTAACATTCCGATTACTTAATCTTTTCGTTGGGCTTCACAATAATTTCCATTCATGACTGTTTTGTCTGATTCTGATTCATTCATGGGCTGCTCTACATTTTAGCACGTAGACTATGTAACTTTCCGTGCTAATCATTAATGCCAGCAAAAGAAGGTAAAGCCTCAACTAAAATAGTCTACTTGTGATAAGGCCCAATCATAAATAGCCTCATATCAAAATGCGATTGTTCAACAAAAGTGGGACTGGAACTCTTTTTGTTTGCTTTTCTTAGGCATACTTACAATTGCGCTTCCAGGTGCGAAACTGATGGTACAGGAAGCAGGAGCATATGCAGAAGACCATCGAGATCAAGATTAGCGTGAAGACAATGCCGATCCACACCTCGTTCATGAACTTGTCGTACTCCAGCTGCTGCTGCAGCTGATCCACGCTGCTGCTGTCGAGCACCACATGGTTGGTCGCGAAATCGAAGTCCATGGCCACTTCACTGGAATTCTGGACAGAGGCTTCGTTCAGCTTGTGATGTTTCAACTGTATCGAGTTGAAGATGGTGGCTTCGATCTTTTGCAGAAAATCGCTATTGGCCAGCGCATCCAGGGTGCTGATCGTGGGCGTCGATGCCTCGGCGTCCGCTGCCGCGTTCCTGCCGTTCTCCAATATATGTTGAGCGGCGCCGCCGAAATGATCGAAATGCAGATCGTGCGACAGTTCGTAGTTTAATGCGCGTGGCAGGCCCTCCATTGTAACCTTTATATTTATGTATATATATATCGGCTTTTGTGCTCGTTCTAGCCTCAAACTCACTAAGATCACGTTCCGTAATTACGAGCGTATCTTTCGCTGCGGCACACTTTCACTGAATGCGTATCGCTATCTCTATCTGTATTTATAACTTGGCTTCGTTTTTTCTTTGCTTTTGGTTTTTGGTTTTTCGTTTCGTTTCAGCTCTCGGCGCTGCACACACGTCCGGCGGTGGCTACGTCTGCAAACAAACTGATTAGCGCTCAGCGCGCAGAGCAGCCGAGCAGCACCTCGGCTCGATCGTCAAGCGAGCTCCGTTCAACTTCACTCAAGAGCGAGAGAGAGAGAGAGCGAGAGGGAGAGCGCACAGCGTGCTCGCTACCTGGCAAAAGATGCGCTCAAATGTGCTCAATGCGCTCTCAGCAATCGTCTCTTGCTCATTTGCCGCTTCGCTACGCATCACTGAGTGTGTGTTTGTGTGTGCGTGTGTGTGTGTGTGTTTGGGAAATGAACTTCATCTTCTGCTGCTGCTTCATCTTCTTCTTGCTCGTGTAATGCTCGCTCAGTTCGTCTTTTGTAGCCCAGACAATGCCTTCGAATTATGGGCCCATAATTGGCGTTACAAAGCGGCGCACATGTTGCCTGCTCTGTTCCAGTCTCAGTCCCAGTCGCAGTCGCAGCCGCAGTCGCCGTCGCAGTTCCAGTTCTAGTCCCAACCGTACTGTTATGGAGCATCGATCTTTATTTGAGTTCAGTTCAGTTGGGTTGTATTCTTCGATTTCGTTTTGCCTGGCAAATGACATATCTCTCCATTTGTATTGTTGGCTGAGAAAAGAAATTATTGCCGTAGGATAACACACGCGTGTATTTGTGTGTGTGTGTGTGTGTGTATTTATGTCGGGGCCTGAGACCATTTCTCGTTTTGTTGCTGTTGCTGTTGCTTCTTTTTAATTTTTTCGTTCTTTTTTTGGTGGGGTTTTAAATTACAGCTACGTGCAGATATCTTATTTCGGGACTCGGCGGCGCAGAGCAATTTGTGGGCGCACAAGCCTAAGCAACAGTCGATTCTTTATGCATTCACCTGGTGGAAGATCAAGTTTGGTGTCGCTGTCAGGTAAGAGACACAGCAATTGGTATACAGCGCACAGCATGCAGAAGATGCTCAGTTTGGAATTGATGGATATGTAATTATAGGCCGAAAAAAGGGGACAAGATAATGTCAGACAGTTGTAACTGCCGATGCTAATATGTAATATCTACCTTAACTATTTCCCACTAAAACAATTTTTAACATTTTCATATATCTGTTAATTTATATTAAATATGTACATAAATCAACGCTGATCATCATTGGCTATTAGCAGCCTCTCTGTTGCCATTTTTCATTAGGATGTCGATAGGGAACACATGCACTCACAACAAAGCCGGATAAGATCAGTTTGCCGCAATGTACGTGCATCGGAATTGCTTTTCAACGAGGCTTTTCTATGATAAATTCCAATGCAATTTATAAAGGGTTGCTTGCTTAGAGATAATGATGAGCTCATCGAGTGCACAAAAGAACAGTCTTATCATGATCAGCTAATCTTTACGGCCAACGAAATGAATCAGCACAACAAGCGAAGATGTTGATGATGATGCGGTCCTTTCGCCCCTCCGGACTCGAGGCGGCTACAGACCCAGACGATTATCTATTACGAGGGTCAGATTAGCAAATCTTGTTGGGTAGCATCTTCTGTCACAATTGATGACGTTTTTTCCCTCCTACTTTTCAGCTCATTTAATGCTGAAACTTGCGGTTCTTGCGGGCAACCATATGGGCCCAGACTTTGGCCAGGTACTCGCCGTCTTGCCTGGCCCTAGACCTATTGCAGTAATTTTAGTTTTTTTTTTTTTGCAGAACTGTCACACAGTAAGACAATGGGCAACTAATTAGGTGAGCTAAGCCCGCTTACCCCATCGTGTCAGCCATAAAGCCCTATAGCTGTAGAGTCCAGTAGCTGGTGGCAAGACGTGTCTTTGTTGCGGTGTCTTCTGCCGCTTTCTTTTGGCTTCTCGCTTGACCCTTGGGGGCCCAGTTGACCGAGTTGTGTTGGCATGGCCCAACTGGCTTTAATTTAAGACCCTAATGAGCCATTTAGGCATTCTGCATTCTGGCTTTGTATTCAATGCCGACTACTGTGCTGAGCCCCACAAAAATTAATGAGTCCACGGCCAGACTGCGACGGAGACGGAGACGGAGACGGAGACTCAGACTGAGACTGTGACTGGGTGCATGCGGGTGATGGCACTGATAAAGCCGCTTAATTTTTCACTGACTATGGGGTCCAAGTCCAATTCAAAGCCGATGCGCTGCTTTGCATAATGCACCAACCGGACCAACAAATTTAACATAGTTTATTAATTTTTTAGATATTTATTTTTCTCTTCTGTCTATTTCAATTCATTTGTGTTGGGTCATTTAGCCATTGCCTGCAGTCTTGTCAAACGCTTCTGACACTCATAAATCGGCTTAAATTTGATCTTGAACAACGTATTTCATTCCCAAGCCCTGTACGATATGCTCCTAGGTATATTGAATGCATGATGTGACCTTAAAAGCCCAAAGTGTGATTCCCTCGTTTGATTCTACTCAAATTAAAGGTAGCCCCGAACATAAGAAGCTTCATCTTTAATAAGCAAAGGAATGCAGCTGTAATTATATGATTAACATTAATCAAATAGACTAAAAGAAATTTCTTTTATACTGTCATATATTCTACGTTTCAATCTGAGAATGACAATCTTATTTTAAGTATAGTCTCAGGTATTTTTAGAGAATTCTTTAAATATTTTCTTTCAATTTTCTGTTATAATATAATCTCTGTTTTAAATATAATCTCAGGTATCTTAAGAGAATTTTTTAAATATTTTCTTTCAACTTTCTTTTGTACTCCAGCTAACATTTAACATATTCACGCCCTTCCCCAATTGCACAGCTGCACAGCTTTTTCCACTTAGGAACCCAGTGTGAATTTCTGCCACTTAACATTTGAAATGAGTTTATGACGGCTGCTTCCTGATGTTCTTATAGGCATTTCCTGTCCGTCATTTGGAACATTGACTTATTTTCGCACATGTCGAAATCTGTGCTCGATTTCCGCATTATTACATGCCCTCAAATGCATTTCTCACACTCTAATTGAGTGATCAGCTGCAGCCCTAAAAAATCAATTTGGGCCTGAGCAGAACTAGATCTAGCATGGCTTTAACTCCTGTGGTGAGCTGTGCGCCATAAAGTCAGAGCGGCCGATTACCCTAACGACGTCCTGCCAGGCCGTGGCAACTGGAAGCACTTGTTCTCTGACTCCGGAGATGCCCTATCGGCGAAGCACAGCTCTGAGCTCTGAGCAGAGCAGTTCTTGGTTTTGAAGCTCAGCAAGACTCAGCAGCGTTCGACCAACTGAGCTGTGACGCCGGGAGGGATATGAAGAATAACAATAATAATACGAGCAACAACAACAACAACAACAATTGCATAGGCAGGTAATTGCTGCAGTCGGAGCGCAGTGATGTGAAACATTTGTCATATGGACCGAGACGTGCCGTGAGATGCCCTGGGAAAGTAGTCGTCATCGTCTTCGACGTCTTGCTGCTGCTGGCAGTGGCAAGCCTGGTTGTGCCTTGTCTCTAATCTGAGATATGGGTCATGCAACCCTCAAGGTTCCGCGTAGGACCATGCCTCAAGCCCCCGTTGCCGCATGAGGCATGCGGCATGCCTCTGCATTGTCTTTTGCCTTTTGTGCAATGCTCTCTGAATTCGTAGAAATTACGCGTGAGCATGCAACACTCGAGGCTATAGCTATACAAAATAGCCTAGTCCATAGTCCTAGTCGTCGTCGTCGTCCTTATTATGTTTCTGCATGATAATTCTTAGTGTGTTGTCTCCTGTGTCTCGGCTATCTAACAAGTGCAGTTTGAGTGCCGCTTTCATTGCATGCACAATTAAAAACGCAGTTGCACAAAACAAAACAAAACAAGACTCCAACTGAAGCTCTTCTATACGAAAACTTCCCTCTGAACCGCCCGAGACCCAACGTCAGCCCCGACTCTCAACCCATTCAATGTCAATGAACCGCAGCTGTAATGTCACATACAAACAAACACATACACACACACACACACACTCACACACATGCACATCTACTAGATTGTAGTCCACCTACCAAGTCTGTTGACGTTCGGATTGAATTTTTTTTTCCTTATTTGTTTATGGTTTTGCCTGTCTCAGATAATCTTGGGGCGCGTTAGCTTTAGGTTCGTTGCGCTTGGCCAGTTTACCCGTGCCCCGAACCTAGGGCCCATACCCGTAAATATGTATCTATATCTGTATATAGTACTTATGATGTTATTTCATTTTTATTGTAGTATTCGTCTTTGCTGTCGTTGTCGTCTTCCTCTGTCATAGCTCTCAACAATTCTGTTGGTTTATCGCTTCAGAGGTTCCTCAATGCCCGCGTACAACAATTCATTGAACATTATTAGCACTCAAGCATAAATTTGTTCGACATTCTAGTCGGCTAAGTGGCTTTATAAGGTTGTTTTGTTGTTAATTTATTTTTCCATTTTATAGGTGCAGCTAAACTTTGCCATATTGGGGACTGTTTGGGCAATTTAATCGATTTGTGGCTTAGGTGAAAATGTTGTAACGCGACATTAACCAATGCGTAGAACGATTCTGCATGGGCGAACGAAAGCTGCTAATCGCAGAGCTATACATAGTAATAAAGTAATCATATCTAATACCAAATCGTAGTTATCAAATTGCCCTGGCTATGAAAACAAAGCACTTATCAGTATAAAAATGTTAGTGCTCAATAGGCCTATAGTGCCTATAGCACTCATTCGGTACGTTCTCATATCATATCGCTATATAGTATATACACAACAATAAGATAACCTGGTCCAAACTGCTAAAACATGCATATATTCTACAATTCGTTTATTATTCGATAAATTATTCGATTTGAATTAATGAGAATCGCATAGAAGTGTGATCTTGAAAAATTCAATTGTCTATATGGTAATACAAATTGATAACTAGATATCTACTAAGCGATTCTCATAAACTCAAATCGAATACGTTATCGATTATGAAGAATTCAATTGTTTATATAGCAATAAAAATTAATAAAACTAGATATATTCTATGCGATTGTCATGATCACAAATCGAATAATTTATCGATATTGAAGAATTCAATTGCTTATAATGTCATACAAATTAATAATAAATAAAACTAGATATCAAAGCTAAACCTAATATTGTCTATAGGCTTCATTGAGCATTCGTTGACATTTACATTTGCAAATCTCATTAGAATCGATTGGATATTGATCATTAATACCTGCCACTGAGCCGATCCGTAGAATCACGCTATGCTATCGAGTAAATGGCTGGAATAGCCAGCTACATGTGTACAATAAAAGCCTGGTTTTATGACTATGCAAATGACTACACGATTAATTAGAAATGTTAACAGTAGTCGTGCTATAAATCAACAATAAGCCGATTATTTAGACATTGTCTGATTGTATCTCATTCGCTGTGCATCTAATACAACTTCTATTTATAGCCGCCAAATGCAAGTTGTTTACATTTGCTTTTTCTTTCTTTTTTCTCGACATACTATCTAAATTTAAAACTCGTTGCGTGCTTAATTAGTGTAGTCCACGTGTGGAGTAGTCGTTGAACTTTAGCTAATGAAACGAGTTTTGTAAACCCTCCTTAAAAAAACAAAAAATTCACAAAAAAAGGCTGAACTCGTGTACACCATTAGCAATCAAACTGAAGTTACAACAAAAATTTTAGACAGTGTTTGTTTTTTTTGTTGTTTAAAAAGTCATGGTTTATATCGTAAAAAGCGCCTCAATTAACAATTAACCCTAATTTCGCACTTGGCGCCTGGCCCGAGTCGGCCGACTGAAAGCTTTGACGACCCTAATTGACATCAGAAAGCGCTGTGAAAAGTTGTGACTGGCCAATCAATAAATGCATTTTATGATTGATTTACGTATTTTCATATCGGGCCGATAGTATGCTTGACTTGCCATTGGGAAATCAATGGAATCAGTGGAGCGGCTTATCGCTGCGTTCTTATCACCAGCTGGGGGGTACTTGATCGTGGTCGTACCGTAAAATGATATGCAAGGTGCTCAGATGGCTGGCTTTCTGGTTGGGCAATTCATCAAATCCATCAGCCATAAACTTTCAATTTCGAGAACCGTCCGACGCCTTGTCGGGCTTGTCATTATTGACATTACAAATGTTATTGATTGTACTCTGGCTAAGTGTGTCTAGAGAGGGGGTCGAAGGGGCGTTCATTTAGCTCCATTTCGTTTCACTTTTCCACGGGCTGCTTTTCTTTCTTTCTTTCTGTTTCTTTTTTTTTTTTTTTTTCTTTCAGTGCCTGGCTGAAGACCTCAAGTCACGAAATTGAAAGTACATGTTAATTATTTCCACATACAAGCAACAATCACCTGCATTCATTGTGGCAGTCGATATGAATGTATTCGGTCTTGTAGGCCCGATCAGTTTTCACTGATAAGCGCATTAGTTTTCGAGTGTTACCTTGTACAATCATTTCCCCGCCCGTTCCGCCGCCTCGTTTACTGTGCATCTTGGTGTCAATCAGTTCCAATTCGAGTCCCAATTTAATTTTTTTTCTCTTTTATGTTTGTTTGAGTGTTTGTGTTTTTGTTGACATTTCTTTCTGCCTCGTCAACGTTGCATGCAAACAATGAAATCGGTTTTTTTTTATAGACGGCTTTGTGGCTCCCCAAGGGTTGCGGAGCTGCCTGGCCAAGGGAAACAGGGTCAACATCGTCCAACTGGCGACAGTAGCATTACAAGGCGTTTGCTTTCGACTTTGCCAGTTAGCAATTCTGGGAAAGTGTCTCAGCGGCGCTTTGTTTTGCGCTGTAAGTGATATGGCCACACGGCGTTGGAATGGGGTAAGTGGGACAGACAAAGTCTTCAAGTTTCTGTGACAGCCCGAAAATGCATTGATAACTATGAATTATGAAAAGCATGAATAGAAGAAAATTATGAATATAAAATTTTAAATGGCTTCAATGTAAAGCGAGTCAGCCTTAGAGCAGTCTTTCAAATTGTGATCAAAGCTGCAAAAGACTTTTAAATCAGATCTGCACTGTAATATAATTGCTATTAATATAAGTACATAAATTCATAAAAATAATAAAAAAAAAAAAAATTAAAAAAATTAAAAATAAACCCGTAAGATAATATCATAACACTCTCTAAAAGAAAAAGAAATTATTGATTAATAATTTTAAAAACTATTTAATAATAAGTTAAATATATTTAAAATATATTGCTATTAATATAAGTGAACAAATTTATAAAAATATTAAAATCAAATCTATAATAGAAAATGAAAATATTGAGAAATAATTTTAAAAATAATGTAATAATAATTTAATTAAAATAATAAGAGAGTAATCAAATTTGTACTATTCAAAATATATTATAACAAATAAAATGTTTTAAAAAAATGATTGAAAAAAGAATCATCAGTTTTAATGTAAATACCCTGAACCGATTGAAAATGGGAAATCAGGGTAAAATATTTTTGTGGATACTAAAATTGATAAATCAATTAAATATTTTATTTATTTACATTAATTTTGTTAGGTAGATGCTCATCAATAAGTTAGCGCTTAACCTGTCAGACAAGTTACGACTTTTTATTGAAAGCAGAGACAGCCTTATCATATCTACAGTTACTATTATAATTTAGTTATGAATTAAGAATTGAATTTTGTGTAGAACGTAAACTACAAAAAGCAGAAAAGTTTATTTAGCTGGCCTACTTTAATTGCATTTTTTTGCTGAGCATCTTTTTAAGAGCTTACAGAATTTGCATTTCTAATTAGGTCAACAGCCTACGGCTACTTCTAACACTCGGCTAACGCCCAGTGCACAGTTCTAATTACATGACTTACACTTAGCTCAACCATCCACCCATCAAACCATCCATTCGACCAGCAGGCAGCATGTCAGGCAACAATTAATTGCACGCCAAATTGTTGACTCTACCTTATGAAAACACGTCCAAAAGAAAGATTGCCTTGGGGCAAAACAACGACAGCGACAGCAACAGCAACTCGTTGGAGATGGTGGCTGTCGCGTATTTAAAGTCCAATCTGCAACAATTCAATTAAGCCAATAACAAAACCAATTTGTAATACGCTGCAGCTTTTTAGCTACTGCCAGAGAGAATGGCAAATGGCGATGGCAATGGGGACGGCAGCGATGATGACGATGGCTTCAAAGTCTTGGCGGACTGGAGAGCAGTAGGGGAAAGCTAATGCAAAAGACAAAGACAAAGCCACGCGTCAGCGAGGCAAATCCAATTAAAGTGGTGACAACGATGTTGCAGCCACTAAAAAAGGGCACTGTCGGGCGAACGGGGCGTGGCAGCGGGCATAAAAATTGAATAAAGCGCAATTTCAAATGGCGCTGTGGATCGCGGACTGCGAACTGCGGACCGTAGAGCAATGCCACCTGCTGCTGTTGGTTTACATTTGCAAAAGTCGACTTCAAAGCAATTGCGACATAATTAAGTTGACAACAACAACAGCAACTACAATAACAACATTAACCAGAACCAGCACAACAGCAGCTAACGATTGACACCAGTGACCCAGTTAAACGGGCCGGATAAAACTGGACGTGGCCACGGCTCTGGTCTGTCTCTGGCCTGGCTCTCTAGCTCTAGCTCTGACTACAGTTCTGTCTCTGCCTCTGCCTCTACCTCTACCTCTGCCTCTGCCTCTGTCTCTGTCTCTGCCTCTGTTTCCTTGGCTGACTTCAGCGGCGACTGCAAACCGTGTGACGTCGTCGTTGTCCGTCGCTGTTCAAATTGAAAATTAAAATTGTTAGACAGCGTGTCGCGCTGTCGCCTGTCGCTGGCAGTTGCTCAACATATAACGTATACGTATACCCTGCTCTTAGCTATTATAGAAAATTGGTATTTAAAAGAGAAAAGTAGATTAAAAAGTGTCCAACTTAATGGAAAACTGTTTATAGTTAGAGTAAAAAACAAAATAAATAGATATATACTAGATTTTATATGAATAGGCAAACGAAAAATATAAATAAATTTATAAATTTATATTATAAATTTTAAAATAAATTAACTAAAATATAAATATATGTAAAATATATAAAATATTTTTAATATATTAAAAATAAGCTAAAGCGCATGCAGTTGCTTGTGAGTCCAAACCAGCCTCGTATATATATTTTTATAATATATAAAATTTTTCTTTAATATAATAAAAATTGGATAAAGCGAATGCAGTTTCTTGTGAGTCCAAACCAGCCTCGTATATATATTTTAATATTATATTAATTTCTTTGTAATATATTAAAAATTAGCTAAAGCGCATGCAGTTTCTTGTGAGTCCAAACCAGCCTCGTATATATATTTTTATAAATTTTTTGTGGGCGCTATTTTAACGGGTTTTACCAGCTGCAAGGTTCACTGTCTGCCGGATTGGCTGGCCGCCTGGTTGCTTGGCCGCCTGGCTGGCTCTTGTCGTTGACTGCTTCTTAATTTCACACCGACGCCGACGCCAACTGGCGAATGCTTTTTTTTTGCGGCGCTTTTAATGCTCATGTTTGCCGCCACGACGACAAAATCCAATTAAAGAAATTATATTTACACAAACAGAATGAAGTGTAAGAAAAACCTGGTCACATTTGCGGCAAATTGTTATTACAAAGCCATTACAAAGAAAACTAGCAGAAAGGCAGGCAGGCGAAAGGCAGCGCACTTAAAACGTTGACGCCTCAACCACATTGCCAAGTTGCGAGGTATTTTCTCAAGCAAGTGGTTTGTTAAGGATCTATGATTGTTTTCAGAGGATGTGCTGTTAAAAGCAGGAAACATGCAGCCACAGAAATCCACATCTACACATGCTTAGCCTGAGAGAGATGCTTAACAAATTTTTTAGCGTAATTCCAATGAAAACACACACTGCAGCTCTCAGTACATTGAGATACCAGATACAAGATACAAGATACTTTCCACTGGCCGCTGGCCGCTGGCTGCTGGCTGCTGAGCTCTGGCCTCATATTGTATAAGACAGAAGAAGGTTGCCAGCGGCGCTGTTTATGAAAACAAGTTGCTCAAATTACAAGAGTTTCGCCTCTTTGTCTCGCCTTCCACTAAGCCAGCTTGTGTTTACTCACAAATACATGGAGCTATTTGTATCTTGTATCTCAAGGATATATCTGTATGTATATGTGGGAGGAAGCGAGCTGCTTAAGTGCATTATGGTATGGATTACACCATAGCCAAAGGACAAACACATGCACCACAATGTATAAATGCTTGGGGATTACAAATTTATTTGTAAAAAAAGTGAATAAAATTCTAAATATATCTTAATCAAAAGTAGTTCACAGGCAGACAAGCCAGTATCTCTTACTAACATAGCATAGTTTTATCTCATTGTGATTCACACGTCAAACTTAATGTGAATTTCATTTGTGAACACACGTGATTCATGTGCAAAGAGCAGATAGATAAAGATCAGAAACGCACATCATCTTCAAGTGAGTAATAATGAGGTGATAAAAATATTTCAAAATGTTAACTAATATTTAATATTTAGAAATTTCGAATAGCAATCGATTTATGTGTATCTACAGCAAAATAAAAATCTCTTAGGTACTTCATTTAATCAGCTTTGATTTGGTCTCTGATGAACAGCATAAATTGTATCTCTAATTACCATTTAGTGACCCCAGTCGAGAGAGGTCGTCATAAAACTGTGAAAAATATCCAACAGCGCATAAATCTAATTTGGCTTTGGCTTTTTTATGACGGCCATGCAGCGGATCATTTGAAAAACAGAATTGCCAAATGCTATTCATGATGATGGCGCTGGGCTATCTAAGCGGCCAAAACGAAAAGTACTCGAAATCCATTTACACACCTGAGCGTAAAATAACAAGCATGAAAGGATACACACAACAATGATAAACATTTGAATACCCTATTGAGGGAGTTTTTAAATAATTTAACTAAAAATTAACAAACAGAATTGATTTTGTATTTACAAGTTAACAGAACTTCTGTTTCTGATTGCTTATTTTATTCTTTGCAGCAAAGCGTGAAGAATAAATTTCTGCAGTATTTTGTTTTCTTTTATTTGCCCAAATTACTCGCTCAGTTATCGACAGGTCACAGGGTATTTTTCGAAAAGTTAAAAGCCATTCAACTTGGCCGGCAATAAAACGGCAAATGCGAGCGCGAAAAATGTTCAGCTCGCGCACAGAAAATTATTTTATGATGCTTTTAAACTAATTTTGTGGAAAAAACAACGTGCGAAGGCACTCAAAATTTGGGAAAAACAGTTGACGGAACGCGTGGGCACGTAAAAATTTTATTTACCTGCAGCCAAAATTCGTTTGGGGGCAGCGAGCGTGGCAGTCGCGAGTTAGCCAAGTTAATGCCCACATGCGGCGGGCGTAACAGGTTAGGTTGCCTGAGCAGTCAAGGACTAAGGCCTGATGCTGGACCTACGACCATTGCCATGACTACTATTCCATTGCTCTCATAGTTTAGGTCACGAACTAGTCATAAAATTAGGAAACAAAAAAAGGTAAAGTTCCTCGAAGGACTCGAAGGACGCAAATTTGTCGCTTCATTTTCCAGACACTTTCGCTTGCCCTTGGGGCGGCCGTAACTGCAAAAGGACATCAATCTAAATTACATGGTCGGGCCATTCAATTTGAAATTTTAAGCCGCTTTTGACTTTGTGACTTTGGAGCAATAATAAAAATATTTTCTTATATGGCTTGACATTCAGACGACAAATTGATTTATCCGAACTGCGTTCCATTGATGGATCTGTGAATTGTTCTTCTGCTTGTTCTTGGGCACAGGAAGTGAGCAGTTGCAGCATTTGAGCAGAGCCTAAGTAAATTGACATGTTCTGCTCCATAATGAAGCGATCAGTGGCAGACGCAGGCCACATTCTGGGCTAAAGAAAACGAGACTGAGGCTCAGCCTACGCCTATTCATAAATTTTGGCCCAGCCTGCTGATTTGTCAGCATTAGAGGATTGGGCTGGATTGACATTGACAGAGACTGGATTTTTGGTAACTGGCAAATGGATGACAACGAGCAAGGACAGCAAGGACAACGGCGTTGTATGACGCAGGTAGCGGCAACTCGACATCCTACTTATTCGCATTGTCTCATCTCTCAATTCAGCTTCCAGCTCTAGGCTATTGTTCTGCTCATTTTGCGAGTGTGTGTTTGCTTATTTGCTTTTTGCAAGTGACAGGCCAGCAAATGGCAAGCGTGAACATAATTATGGTCTTCAATCTGTTCTCAGAATTTTTGAGCAACTTCAACTCCAACGCAACAGCCACACACTGTGAACTCCTATAAAATTCAATTCGTTGATACTAGGAATTATGCCTGCTGCTCGGCAGGATTCATATTGCTAGATGGCCATAAATTAGAGCCGAAGTCTCGCTCAAGTTGATAGAGCTGCTGCTCCTGTGGCGCAGCAAAGGAGTCCTCAGAGAGCGAGGCAGGTTGATTCAAGTATCAGTGACTGGCTCTCTTAATATAAGTTATCTGTCTCTTACTCCATATTATATGCATTTAAATATACGTTATTTCTGTTTCACTTTCACTGATATAAATAACCTTTCAGCTTCATAATTCATTATCATGTTAAGGTTTGCTTACCTTTTGGCCTTTATTTACCCAACAGTAGCCTGTCCGTGACATATCATGTCTGGATTTTTTTCTTTTTGGACGACTCATGCCAACACATTTCCTTGGCAAACAAGAATGTAATTTCCTGTATTATTTATTTACTTTTAAGTAGTCCTACGACACACATACATACATGCAGACATTGATAATTCTTCTGAAAAACTGGCGCATCATGCCGTGGAAAATGTCCTGACAGCGAAACTCATTCATAAATCAAGGCAACATCGATTGTTAATTTTCGATACATCCTGAGCATGTTTTTATTTATTTTTATATTTTGTTGCCTGCGAGGGAAACCTCTTAAGTGCTTCTAAGTTACTAAAAAACTGCTTCCTCATGGTTATTTCAGCATGAATGTGCTCGGAAATATGATAGTCTATGACTGCGAGCTCTGGACAGCTGACGAATACTGAAATGGAGTGGGCCGTAAGTATTCCTTGTGCTTCCTGCAGTTGCATTTTTTATGACCTTGTTATCTTTAGACGTATTTGAAGTAGGAGTAAGGATTTTTATTAATAGGCAAATTAGGTTAAGGAGGGGGAGAGAATCATAACCATGTCATTTGTAAATGTTATATATATAGCTATATATTAAATCTCAGCCTGACTCATTCTTTCTATTGAACCATAAAATTTCAGGTCAGAAAAACTTCCATAATTCCCATGGCCAATAAAAATTGGGCAAAACGAAAGGTTGCTTCGAGAGATTTCTAAAGAAAAGTTCTTAAAACGTGTTGCAGCAATAAATATCAATTAACTGCGATATAGATACCAAAGCGAGCCACGGGCTACGCTCAGAATATTCGAAAATCAGGCTAATTGCAGCCGCTAGCCGGTGGTCCGAGCTCCGAGCTCTGAGAGTGCAAGCCAAAGGAAGTCGTAAAATTGATAAGGACACAAAATGAAAATGCGCTGCAGGAAAAACTAAGCGATTATGGAAAGTGACCAAAGTGGCCAGGTCACGTTCCAGTCGGGCCAGATGACTCACACAGTGCTCTCTGAATTGTGGAATGTGCTGGCTACAGCTTCAGCTCTTTGTAGTTCATTCTGGGCCTTATCAGCCGCCGTCGGGCGTCGCCAGCGACTGCTGTTGATAACCAGCTACAAATTTGATGACGCAAGCGTTGACGGTGTCGACGGCATCGACGACACATCTTGCCTAATCCAGGGGAATTTCTTGGTAGTTGCTGCCTCATCTGCCTCTAATTTGTTGCTCACTTTGCTTGATGCTCTGACGACGCCTGCCTTGTCGGCTCTTTGAACTCGCCCATAGACATTTTATCTGCTTGCCTCCTCTACTATGACATAGTCTCTGTCTTATCAACTGCTCGGTGTGGTCCTTATCGCCGCACTTGCTGCTGTCCACCTCCATCTCCATCTCCATCTTCACACAGCTTCGGTGTGGCCTCTATACATATTTGCATGCGTCTTGCTTAAACAACTAGTTGTTGGCATGCGCTGTTCTTTTGTCTTGAACTCTGAAGCGAGACAGTTTTTTGTTTATTTAGCTACAGTTCGACCCTGACCTACGCCAAGTCTTTGTAGTCTCTGGGTGTTATCTGCATGTGTTAACTAATATGATATCACGTCGCAGTCTCTAATCTTTCTTGGTCAAGATTTTAAGGAAATAATTTAAGTAAATTTTGCTCATTGATATTAAAATATAAAGCAGCAGTTTATGGCTTTAGTATATGGCATATGAATGGATGAGTCAGAGAGCGCAAAATAAATAGATATCTTAACTATAAAATTTGAATTAGCACATAATTCAAATATCAAATAAAAATAGTTGACTAGACAAAATTTCGAATTTTTAATTGAAGCAAGATCTAAGCTGACATATTTTAATTAGTACATAATTCAAATGGTCGCTTACTTCCTGGAATATTCGATTTAATATGGTAATGACAATAATGTAATGTTGTTATGCTGAATTTTTTTCATATGTGCGACAAATCGTCTGAGTCACGATGTCCACCGGCTTGACACTCTATATTTTTACTTCGTAAAAATTGTATCTAGTTCTGTATGCTAGTCATGTAAGTTTTCTTAGTTGGTTTAGTATTTCTTTCATCAAATTTGCTATAGCTCTGAAAAATAAATTACATTCTAGATTCTAGTTATAAAATAGACTTAATTTCATCAAATTTGTAATAATTCTGCAAACATAGTATAAAATGCGTTAGAGATATTAGTCATGAAATAAATATCAGCAGCAGATTGTTTAAATCTTTCTCAGAATATTTCTTTCTATTTTCTATACCATGCCAGCTATCTTCCATCTAATTTGCTATAACTCTGCAAACATAGTATAAATTGCACTAGAGATTCTAGCCATGAAATATCAGTAGTGAATTCTTAAGGTCTCTAAAATTTTCTATCTATCTATATATACATAAATACCCTTCCAAATTTTGTTTTCCATCAACTCTGCTACAGCTCTACAAACATTATATAAATTGTATTAGAGATTCTAGCTAGATATGAAATATCAATAGATCCAATAAATAATCTATTTAGATCCTTAAAATTTTCTACATATATATACATATGCATATATATAGGTTTTTGTCTTTTCTCTATACCATTCTAATTTTTTTTCATCCATCAAATTTTCTATAACTCTGCACACATAGTATAAATTGTATTAGAGATTTCAGTTATGAAATATCGGCAGCGCAACAGTTTCAATTTTTATGGCCAAATCATAAACACAAACCGAGCCTGATTAAAATTTCATTTCGCACTTTCGACTGGGTGGCTGTGATTGTTCTATTGCCAGTGCAGGAGGCCCGCAGAATGTAGTGCTCGTAAAAAGTGCAGTCGAAACCGCAACGCGTCGTCTGCAGTGCAATGCAGCACCAAAAATGTCAGCGGTACTTCAAGTTTTATGGCACTCGCCGCAAATGGCCATGAGAATGTATCTAAACGGACTGGCCGGGGGCTCTGGGCTGGGCCTGGCTCTAAATTCGGTTAGGGCTAAAACGTAAAACTTTTATGGCTGGAGCAGCGCGCGTGGAAGAAGCTCAGCAAAGGCAGTGACGGCGACAGCAACAACAACAGCGATAACGACAGCAACAGCGACAGCGACAGCGTCTACGTCAACGTCAGCATCGTAAACAAATTTTGCTCGTAATTAATTTTGCATGCAAGTCAGCTAAAGACAGCGAGATGGAAACTGAACCTGCAAGACAGACTATATAGTAGCCGTAGTAGCTATATACAAGGTATACCTATATATATATATATATGTGGTATATAGTGCGTAGTTGTTGTATCGTCAGTTGTCGGCCGTCTGACGTTTGCTGTCAGTTTTGGGAGTTAATAAACGACGCACACGGCAGCTGATTTTGAATGCCGCCTGAACATTGCGGGCAGCCAATTTTGATATGCCAAATGTGTCGCTAAATGATTCTTTCTGTTGACTGTGGGTATGCCCTGACTGGCCTGTTTGCCCCACCGCCCACCGTCCACCGCCCATCGGCACCTACACCCTTAGCGGGCCATCACCTGCGTTGCGCATACGTCCCGTGTGTCCCGTGTGACGACGCGGCTGCTGACTGGCATTAGCTTAGCGACTTGGCTTCGGTTCGGCTTGGTTCGGTTTTGTATGCAAATTGGCTGTCAATGGGCAACAGTGGGGCGGGGGCGGGGGCGGGGGCGGTGTCGGTGGTGTTGGTGTTGACTGCTCTGGCTGTTTGCATACGCCCCATGGAAAACTTTGGCTCTAACAGATCGAGAGCTGCGTGCGAGGTTCAAGTTTTAAGTTTGCATTGCATTTATCAGGCAGCTCATTAGTGTGCTTGTTTGCCATTGCTGTTGTTATTGACGTTGTTGTTGCTGTTGTTGCTGTTGTAGCTGTTGTTGTCGCTGCTGCTCTAGCATTATTTATTTGACATTTTTAACACTTGGCGTTGACAGTTTGCCGTGTTTTGTGCCTTTTACGCCAGTCACATTACGTACTCAAATTTGCCAAACAAGCGTAAATCAGTTTGCTGCATTGCTGTTGTTTTTGCTGTTTTGCATATGCTGTTAATTTTTGTTGACTTTACATGTTGGCTGCTTGTCTGTGTCCTCTCAATGTGAATGCTTCAGTTGCAACACATATGAACATCTAATTGTCTAGTCAAACCTCGGAGCTGTCGTCTGAGATTAGCTCAGTTCTGAGATCAGCAAGGAAAGGTACAAGGAAAGATGTAAGCACAGTTGAACTAGATCAATATGCTGCGAAATCAAGTTTGCTGTGACTCTCACAAGGCTTTAAAATAAACGAAAAACAACAAAAATATGACTACACACACATTTCTCTTCACATTAGACACATCATCATTGTTGAGTTTCATTTTTCATTTCGTCTACCCTGTTAGCGAAGGGCATTGATGCTGGAGTGAATTCCGCAGATCCTGGTGAATGACGAAAGCAGTATGTATCACGTGGACTCTGCCTACGATACATATAGGAAGGCTCGTCGAAAGTTTTCCCTAATAACGTATCTATTGCTGGTGCTATGGCTGATATTGGCTCTGGTACAATGGCTGTTGGTCACACTGCTGTAAGTCGAATTGATGCTGGACATTTTATATATTTTTATAGACTTTTAGTATAACTATTATTATACCTTTTACCCGATTCCAGCTTCGATATGAATCTTGCATTCCGAGATTACTATTTTATCAGCATTGTGGCCTTCTTAATAGCCATTGTGCTCTTTGCTTTGTTTCTGTTCCTTGAGAAGGCTCGTTGGAATGTGGCCGTCGCCGTCATATTAAGCATTCTGATTGTAAGTGCTTAGTTTAAGTTTCGTTATTTTTGAGTACTTTTTTTGCTTTCGATATAGGTAGAACTGCAAATCATTGCCTCATTCACGCTCATCGCCCACACTCACTGGAAAGAAATGCTCATTTACTTCAGTATCTGCCTCGTGCTCGTATTTCTCTTTGTAATAATCGGCGTTTTCTTGCCGCGGAAGGTAAGTGCGCTGCATAGCAGAACACTCGAAAGGGGTAAGGCGAATAGTTACCAGTTTCCTTCAGATGGATCTCACACTTCATGTCGCTCTGCTATTTATTGTGGCATTTCTCTTCTTGTTGATCGGAGTCTACTTCCTGATGCTGCATTTAATAGAGCCTATCATAAAACCATATGCCTATCTAGTATGGCAGATATCCATTACAATAACATTGATGTTTGTAAGTAGGTCGAATTGACGGCTAGTCAAACTCTACGAGAGTTATATCCTTATATTCTTCAGTTTGTTATGTATCATGCACAAACAATTAACGGCAGCCGATTCGCGGAGATGCGACTGCATGATTATTGTCTTGGTTCTCTGATCCTATTCCATGATTTTCTGATCATATACTGGCTAACTTTGTACTGGCAAATTTATGCTACGATAGTGGCAGCTCCCAATTGGGATTCGCGTAATGCATTGGCAGTGGATAATGCAACCCATTCAAAATTCCTTGGTCTAGGCGACGACGACTCTGCTGGTAAGCTAATTCAATTATGCATTATATTTGTCGTTAATGGATCTCTTCGCATTGTACAGCTGGATTCCTTTATATGTCCACTAGAAAGGGTCGAAATAAATGGAGCATAGCTAGCGAAACAACTGAGAAACCGATAACTCTCGACTTTATGACAGATGATATGAGTATCTTGTCAAACCCTTTTGAAAGCAAGTGGCCAAATGTGTTTGATTCCGATCCCAAAGAAAATCCTGCATATGAACTTCGGGAAAAAGATCAAGATTATGTCCTTGATCCCGAAGAAAGCACAACATATCAAGAAGACAAAGATGCCAAGGCTTACCCAAAAAAAGCAGGTAAAACATCCAGAGCTAATGATACTTATAAGGAATGACGAATAATATTAATGTGAGAAAGAAAATAATAATAAAAAAATATGGAGAGAAAGATTACGTTCTTATTAAAGGAATTCCTTTAATCTAAGCAATCTGCACTTGGAATGGGATACGAAGTTCGATTTTAGATTTATGTCAGATGTATATAAAATTTTTATTTTTATTTTTTAGTTATTATTTTGCTTTAAAAAAGTAGTTGTTGATTCCAGAGTTGTTAATTGTCGTGCAAAATTTGTGGTATATGTAAGTCCAAGCAGACGTAGTAAGTTATTAAATTCTTCTCCAGTAAATGGAGCCATGAATGCCACGTACCAGAATTATTTGTACTATAAGAGAGCCCGCCAAGGTTTCGCATGCAAAGTCTATGGTATACTGTTCCTATGGCTGGCGTTGACACTTATGCAGATTGGGGTGATAGCCCTCTTGTGAGTACAAATTGAAACGCTTCTCAAGAAATTTGACGGATTTATGGTTTTCTCTTTTATTTGTGTCATGCAGAATGGACGCAAGGTATTTTTTTTTTAGGAAGTACTACATCAGCTTGACATTATTTGGTGTGGGAATTTTATTATTTGGTTTATTTATATTGTTTGAGAGGTTGCGTTTCATTAGCGTGCTAAACTTGGTTCTGACCATCATAATTGTAAGTAATGATAATAAAGTGTAGTTTTTCAATCTGATTATATTCGTCTTTAAGGTTCAGTCTCAAATTATTGCGCTGTTCGCGTTGGTCGCTCGATCTTTCTGGACTGACGTGCTTGCATTCTATTTAATTTGCTTTATGTTGCTATGGATATTTATTTTATTTGGTTCGGCTCTTCCCAGAGATGTGGGTGAACTTTTGTATTTTTCTATCCCTAGACTATTTATTTGACCTATATTATATATATCCTTCAGGCTGACCTTACTCTAGATGTAGCCGTAGTTTTCATTATTGCTTTCGTTTTTCTGGCTATTGGAATATTTTTTTTGATGGTGCATCTCGTTATACCCCTGTTTGGGTACTACTTATATCTAGTCTTCGAAATCGCAATTACTATAATGATACTAGTTGTAAGTCGCTGATCGTTATTATATAGCTAGCCTGTATCTTATACAGCACACTTCTCGTTCAGTTCGTTATGTACCACGCACAAACTGTCAACGGCGGTCGGTTCGCAGAAATGCGGCTAAATGACTCGCTCCTGGGATCATTAATTCTCTTTCACGACTTTCTTATTATTTATTGGTTAACTTTCTATTGGCAAATCTTACTGAGACCATTTACGCCCAATAATTGGATATTCTTGGCGAACATGAAAGGTCCTACTACTCTTGATCCTTATTGTCATCAAAATCCCGAAACAATGGTAGGTACGATGCCTCCAGTATTTATTAGTATGATTAAACCGCCCATTCAGCCAGCAGCTACTATGACGAAAAACCCGCCAACTGAACCGCCAATTGAACCGCCAATTAAACCACCAATTGAACCGCCAATTGAACCACCGATTGAGCCGCCAGTCGAACCGCCACTTAAACCGCCAGTTAAACCACCAGTTGAACCGCCAGTTAAACCACCAGTTGAACCGCCAGTTAAGCCGCCAGCTAAGCCGCCAGTTAAGCCGCCAGTTGAACCAACAGTTGAACCGCCAGTTGAACCGCCAGTCGAACCGCCAGTCGAACCGCCAATTGAACCGCCAGTCGAACCGCCAGTCGAACCGCCAATTGAACCGCCAATTGAGCCGCCAATCGAACCGACAATTGAACCGCCAGTTGAACCGCCAGTTAAACCGCCAGTTGAACCGCCAGTTAAACCACCAGTTAAACCGCCAGTTAAGCCGACAGTTGAACCAACAGTTGAACCGCCAGTTAAACCACCAGTTGAACCGCCAGTCGAACCACCCGTTAAACCGCCAGTTAAGCCGACAGTTGAACCAACAGTTGAACCGCCAGTTAAACCACCAGTTGAACCGCCAGTCAAACCGCCAGTTAAACCGCCAGTCATACCGCCAGTTAAACCGCCAGTTGAACCAACAGTTAAACCACCAGTTAAACCGTCAGTCAAACCGCCAGTTGAACCGCCAGTTGAACCGTCAGTTGAACCGCCAGTCAAGCCGCCAGTCAAACCGACAGTTAAACCGATAGTTGAACCGACAGTTAAACCACCAGTTAAGCCGCCAGTTGAACCGCCAGTTGAACCGTCAGTTGAACCGCCAGTCAAGCCGCCAGTCAAACCGACAGTTAAACCGCCAGTTGAACCGACAGTTAAACCACCAGTTAAGCCGCCAGTTGAACCGCCAATCAAACCGCCAGTTAAACCACCAGTCAAACCGCCAGTCAAACCTCCAGTTAAACCGCCAGTCATACCGCCAGTTAAACCGCCAGTTAAACCGCCAGTCATACCGCCAGTTAAACCGCCAGTTAAACCGCCAGATAAACCGCCAGTCAAACCGCCAGATAAGCCGCCAGTCAAACCGCCAGTTAAACCGCCAGTCAAACCGCCAGTTAAACCACCAGTTAAACCGCCAGATAAGCCGCCAGTCAAACCGCCAGTTAAACCGCCAGTCAAACCGCCAGTTAAACCACCAGTTAAACCGCCAGTTAAGCCGCCAGATAAACCGCCAGTCAAACCGCCAGTTAAACCGCCAGTCAAACCACCAGTTAAACCACCAGTTAAACCGCCAGTTAAACCGCCAGATAAACCGCCAGTCAAACCGCCAGTTAAACCGCCAGTCAAACCGCCAGCCAAACCTAGGCCGCCTAAGCCGCCAGTTAAACCACCAGCCAAACCTAGGCCGCCCAAGCCGCCAGTTAAACCACCAGCCAAACCTAGGCCGCCCAAGCCGCCTAGGCCTCGTCCACCGAAGCCTCCTCCTGCTCACGCTAAGCCGCCAGGTATGCATCCACCTAAACCGCCAAGACCTGGGCTCAGATCCGGCGGAGACGTTATCAAAGAGTATAAGGATAATTTCATGTATCAATACACTGGAAGACAGGAAGATGATATTTCAGGTCAAGATCAATGGAGAAGCGATGAAATCAGCGAGTTGGGACGTAGGTATAGGGATCAGAAGCACACGGGCGCTACCAGCCAACGCAGACTTATCGCAGACTTCGCTGACAGATACAAACAAGAAAGAATGGGCACTGGAGATAGAGACTCGGCTATAAATTTAAACCGTGGTGCAGGACATGGAAATGGAGAAAATTCGGCTGGTATCAATTGGATGTATGCTGGTGATAGAGATGAATATGTAAGCAGAGATACAGTTGAAAACGGCAAAGCGAACAAAAGATCCACTGGAGGTATTGATAATGAAGACGGTGCTAAGCTTGCTCTGGTATTCACAGGTGCGACAGGAGACGCAGATAGAAGTAAAAATGAAAGAAACTTTTCAGCTGCGGAGCTCAGAGTACAACATCGAGGAGATAATATCCAATATTTTGGTAAAGACAATACTAAAGTTGCTGATAGAGACGAAGATGTGAGAAAAGTCACTGATGAAGTTTTCAGAAAAGACGGACCAGACTCACCTATAGATACTCATATTGGCTGGGACGTAATTCTAGATGAAGAAAAGCCCGACGGTACAGTCATAGAGAATGAACCTGGAATATACGATGCAGACAATACAGCTAAAAAAATCGCGAATTCCGATTATATTGAAACTCATACATCGTTCAAAGAGTCTGTTACTGTAGATGAAAGCCTTGATGAATCTGGTGCTGAAAGTCGCTTAATTGCATATGACCATGACGAAAGCAGAGCTGAATCTGATGATGTAGCTGAAAGAGTTGCGAATGATGAAGTTGAAGAGGTTCCTGCTGCAGCCCAAAGTACGGATGATACTGTGGGATACCTCTGGGCTGGAAGTAATAATGCCAAACAAGTAATATTGCCCAGAATCTGGAGAATGAGGTGACAGAAATTGATCAAAATAATCTGAAAAAATGTGCAAGTGCCGTAGTCTACATTCGAAATCTTGAGAGTAAAATTTTCGCCTTTAAAAATAATGACGAGTTATTCTTTTAATTTGTGTGAGCAAAGAAAGCATTGAAACAGATAAATGTGATTGCTTACAAATACTACATGCAGACATATACATACAATTAGTAATATTTCATGACATTCTTACAATGTTCTTGTAGTATTGTATACAAGTTACTAACAGGTCATCCAAAGATGTATCACTCTGAAAACCAAGCCCCAGCAACCTGTTCAATGAACTCCACTGTAAAAAACAACCGTTCGACCAATTACAGCCAGCACACGTGCAGACCCCATAAAAACGTACTTGACGCATACATACAGAAATACATTTACATACGCATATATCTATACCCTTACCCGTAGCACATAATTACACGACCCATATCGACTATCTTTGCAATAATAGCATTAAACAATATGAATATCATAGCAAAAGTATGATCAAATCAAAAAGTATTTCAAATCGACATAATTGAAGTTTCAAATTCGAATTTCTTCTATTGGAGAGTCTTTAATTGGTTATCTGTTCTATATAAATATATCAAATGTATATTTTTATAGGAAATCCATTGAGAATACTGAATGAATAGATTATTGAAAGTACAAATATAATCTCAGTTTTGTATTCTATATTGTTTTACAAAAATGTTTAAATAGAACTGAGATTTAATTTTGTATAATATTACAAAAGTATATAAGTATCAATCGACAATTGTATATTATATTTATAATAATATAGTATACAAAAAATTGAGATTATATTTGTATTTTCAATAATCTATTCCTTGAGTATCAATAATATCAATAAATAAATTATAAATATTAAATTGAATATTGAATAAAACCGAGAATATTTTGTTCAACCTGGGAATACTTTATCTTCTGATCAATAGGTTAAGTTTTTTCAAGTTCAAAATAAAAATATTCTCATTTTTCCAGAATTTAGAGTTGATTATTATATATTTTCTAATTACATATATAAATGAATTTTCTATAAAAATATAAAATTATCTATTTTTTTACTTTCAATAATGTAATTTTAATTTTCACGTATTTCTTAGCAATTTTAAATAATTTATAATAATGTTCAGAATTGAGCATTGAAATTTGTATCGATAAAGCTTCTCTTGCAGAGTATGCAATCGTCGACAGTTAAGAAAAATAACTTTTGCTTTGCGTCTTATTTTTGTTGTGCTGCGCAGCAAATCATGGCAAGAACGTAAAACACGACCGCGACACCAAGCCCAACGTTGACTGCAACTGCTGCTGCTGGTGTTAATGTCATTACCAGGTTTCAGAGCCGCCGTACCGCCCCTCCCGTACCGGCTACCACCCTCTCTGCCTGTCCCCTATGCTGGCAGTCACTCATGACTGTGACCTGAACCAGATACACGATGCACGATAATATAATTTATGGCCCTGTTTTGGTGTTTGTTGCTCCGCTGCGTTTTGCTATGTATGTTTGATGCGGCGTGTTACAACGTCCATCCGTCTGGCCGTTAGACTCTCCGTTCGACTCTCAGTCGAGCGGTCGGTCTGTCCCACGTCGACTCATCAACAAATCGCACATTTGAATACAAATTGCAGCATTACGAGTTGAGGAGCGCACAAGCCTCAACAAAAGTGTCAAATTTGACATGAAATTATTTATGCCAACACGTGAGCGAACATTATCTGGTTATGCAATATAAGTACATTCCGATTCCCTTGCGTCGCGTCGGCCCAATAACAGTTAAGAGACATTACAGTTTTCGATTCAGATTTGTTATATTTGTTTACCATACTTGACAATATTTATTTATTAATTTCATTATTTAATTAATTCATAAAGTTCATTTGGTTTTAGATTCTAGCTTCCGTATATGTATGTAATTAGTTTCTTTCTGTATTTTTCTTTTATTTTTTATATTTTATTAATCATTCACTACTTATATGTAGCTGTAGTAACTGCAACATTTTATGAGCTAACGGTGCTTGATCAAGAGGTGCCACTGCAATTGAAACCAATTCTTTAACATTGTGTTGTTTAATTAAAACAAATATCAAATCAAATGCAAATAACGAAGATAATTCATCCGAACCGACTAATTTCTGGCGAGGTTGATTGGCTGGCATTAAACTGGGCAAACATGTTGATCCAATGCTGCTCATATCTTGATTATCTTGGCCAGATATTGTTTCTATTTGGTTGAATCATCTGTTTGTTAGGCCACTCGAGCCACTCACGTTCCTTGGGTCAACATCACGTGCGCAATTTCAAGGACAACAAACAGAACGAACTCAAATACTAAGTCAAGGATTCCTCAGCTGCTGCTGCTGCTGCTGCTGCTGCTGCTTGGAATGCCTAGCACTAGGATAATAACTAAAGTAAAAGTAAAAGTGGAATAAAACAAAAAATGGTTATTTAAATTTGGATTTGCTTGAATGGTGGGTTCTAGCATTATATTTTTTTAATATGTTTTGCGATATTATTCAGTAACATTTAGGCATAATCGATAGGCAATTTGTTTAAATTACGTTTTATAGATACAATAAATAATACTCAGTCTTGCATAATACATGATATATATATATAACAAATAACTAAAACGAAATCAAATCATTTACACATATAGGCTATAGGATCTGTTCTTTTTCTCTTTTCATTTTCATATTCATTTAGTCGAGTGTGCTGCTCTACATAGGACTCTACCAGGACTCACCCAACTCGCAGGTGGGGGCAGACGATACAGCTATTTACAAGTGACTAAGCATGTAAGCATGATCTCCAAACCCCGAGCTGCGCCCAAGCCCCAATTCTCAATTCCCCATTCCCCCTAATCCAAGCCCCAACACAATTCCCTGTCCCTTTCCGTTTCGGTTGGCTCTTTAGTTGCTGGGCAATCACGCGGCAACAACAACAACCAATGAGGCGCAATCATCGTCAGCAGCTGCTGCCGGCAGCAGAGTTGGTGCCGCATCTGTCGACACTGCTGTGGACGCCGCATTTCGATGCTCCAGGTCCAGCTCCAGCTCCAACTCATTCCGCAGCTCCTGCTCATCCGGCATGTTAATGCAAATGGCTGGCGAGGCTTTGTCCTCTGCCTGCGCCTGCAACTGCATCTGTGTTGGTGTCTGTGCCTGTGCCTGTGCCTGTGTCTGATCGACTGCTGCTGACAGTTTGCACTTTTGCAGCTTCTTCGAGCTCTGCTGCACTGCGTCCTTTGCCCAGCCGCTAATGCACGCACGTTGATTATTGTGACTGTGACTGTGATGATGATGATGATGATGCACAGCCGCCAGACTGGGATACACAAACTTCATGCCGTAGGCAAAATGGCGCGGCTGATGATGCAGCGCCTCATCGTAGCTGGGCAGCCCTGTGGCAATTGTATAACAGGGTGGCGATTCAATTTGGTAGAAGCCCGCCTCATTGCCACCACCAGCTGAGCTGCCGTTGCCACTGCCATTGCCACTGCCATTGCCAGGCACCTGCTGCAATAATCGGCTAGCGTCGCAGCTGATCAGGTGATGACTGGCACCATGCGAGGAGTAGGAGTCGCTGGCCGCATGCAGCTGGGCGCGTATGTCCTTGTCTGCAAATACCAAAAGGAGGTTGAAAGTTGTTTAGTTTTTGTTTCTGTTTTTTTTTTTTTTTTTTTTTGTTTGCCATTTCTGCTTTGGCTGTCCAACTTTGACTTTGACTTTGACAAACGTCTCATTAGTTTGTTTGTTGGGACTACTCACACACACACACACACACAGAGAGAGAAAGGACACTTGTTGGATTGGCTTAGAGGGGCGTAGTGAGAGGACTTTGCCATTAAATTCAATTTAGTGTAAAGGCGCAAACGCTTGAACTTTGTGAATGGCAGGACATGAACAGGATTCTCTCCAGCTTTTATTGAAAAGATACAAAAAATGCGAAAACAAAAAAAGAAAAACAGAAAACAGCATAAAACCGACTGAAAGAAGTGAAAGAGAGAGAAAAAAACTTTTGTGCCGACCGGAAATGCCTGCGAGTTTGGCCGGACAGGCAAAAGTTTCTCATGCACAACAACCAACTGTCCGTCCGTCTGTCCGACTGTCCGTTCGACTGGCTGACTGACAACAACAGCAAGCTGGCAATAAGCTGGCCGGAAGTGCGCGCGTGGCACAAATGAAACGAAAATACGAATTACGGAAAAAAAGCGAAATAAATATTAAAGAAGATGCAGCAATGTAGAGAACAGCTCGTCCCGTAAAGTATGCAACGCGAAATGTTAAATTTTTCACATTCAAGCGCTTTTCACGCTTTAAAAGAAAAGTCGCTTTAAAGCAAATCGGAATGCACGAGAGATTATTTGTGTAGTGCATCAAATGAATGGTTCGTGGACACAGCGCTCGACAGAGGCTTATCCTGATATATCTACTATATAATTGTAAGCTTCTTTTTTTTTTTTTTTGTCAATTTGAAGGTGGCTTTTATTGTTTACCCGTGCCACAAATTGTTGCGGTTATTAAATGCAATTTAAGGTGCATTTATTAAATGAAAGCCACCTCCTGCAGCTGAATACGACATTTTTTGCATTGTCAGTGCAAGCAATTATTATTTATATTTTAAGCTTTTTATTTTTTATAAATTTCAATTGAAATTAATTTAATTTTTTTTTTCTTCGTTTAATTCACTTTTCTGTTTGTTATGTTCTCCGAATATTTTGGCCAAATGGATTCCATTTAAGCAACTGTGCCTCTTTTTTAAAGTGGGGAGGGAGGCAGCAGACCAAGAGGCGTGGCACAGCAAAAATTGGCGCATTACAATATTAAAACCCAGCCCGGCAGCCGTCACACGGTCGGAGACCAGTAAGAGCAGCACTCGCACTCATACTGGCAGCACTCACTGTGCTGCTGGCAGCGGTTGTTGATTTATTGTTATAACTGTAGTGCAAGCTCGTATATTTTTTGGGTGCCGAGGACTCTCGCAGAGACCCATTTGACTTTTGTTTTATTTTTTGATAGACAGACGGCAAACACGATCAAGCACATAGGAGTCCGCAGTGGGCGTGGCACACACATACACACACATGCCATGGGATTCATATTTTATGCAAGTGTTGGGGCAGTCTACAGCATGCAAAAAAAAAAGAAAAAAGAAAGGAACTAAAAAAAATGAAAGCAAGCAGCAGAACTGGCAGCTGCAGTAGCTGGGAAAAAAATTAGCACGCCATTTGTTTTTGGCTTTTGTTACATTTGTGGCATGTTTTTTCATTTCGGCTGATGCGCCCCAATGTATGCAACAATTTAAATTCATTGCAATGAGCTGACGAATGCTGAAGAGCCCAACAATTGAGCTCGATTCGCTGTTGTCTCGCTTTTTCTGTTTTTTATTTACTCTTACATATAACTGAATGTTTGTATGAGTGTGTGTGTGTGTGTGTGTGTGTGTGTTTGTTTGTGTGTGTGTGTGTGAGTGTGTATTTTTATATATTGCATTTCATAAATGTTTGTTAATTTTTTAACGCGCTCAACGGTTTGAGGGCGCCTTTTATTATATTTAATCGCTTTCGCAGCTGATGTCAATGAAAGCTGATTGTTGAGTGGAGCAGCTCAAATTAAATTTTGCAGCTATCGTGCTGCCATTTTTTGTGCAGTGTATACTTGAGAGTGCAGTACAGCTCTAATTGGATACTGTTCAATTCAATATGCTGTGCACACTAAATGCTCTCGAGCAGCAAAACAATTTGGTTAATTACAATTCGCCATTTACGTCGGGCTAACTGAAAACCAAAAAGCCAGCCAAACACTGTAACTAAAATATACACAACATGAGCTGGCTGTAGGTGGAGCAACTAGAGCTAGTGCTGCGTCCTGCCACAAAAGCCATTAAAAATTGAAAAGACTCGCAGAGCTGAGGGAAAGTTGTGGCCGTTAGTTTTTCTTCTTTTTGTTTATTTTTTATTTTTTTTTTGTTTGTTCTGAGGGCAAATTTTGTGCTACGCTTAATTACATTTTTAACGGAAGTAAATTATGCACAACCTATACAACATAATAAACAGTGGCAGCAGTGGCTCCTGTTTCGTCCTGTTTCGCTTTAATTCACAAGTGCCTGGTGCCGCTGGCTGTTGTCCTGTTAATAAATTCAGTTGTGTGCGGCTCTAATTGATAACAAGCCAAAAACTTGCTACACGTTGAAACAGTGTGTGAGAGTGTGTGTGTGTGTGTGTGTGTGTGAGTATATCCTTGCTTAATAAATAAACTGTAAGACCAAGGCAGAGGCTGCTTGGCATCTACGGCTCGTTAAGTATTTATAAGGTAAGCACACTCTGTGTGGAGCTACAACAAAGAAGTGGCTTGTAGGCAGTCAGCCAGCCAAGCAGTCAGCCAGCCAGGCAGCCAGTCAGGCAGACAGGCAGACAGGTAGGTCGGGATGGGCAGGGGGCGGGGCACACGTAGCGAGCATTAAACGCAGAAAAGCGTGCTACGAAAATCGAGCAAACTTAAGCCAAAGTTGCTTAATTATAAATGACACACGTGTGGCAGAGCCAACAGTGAGCTGCAGCAACCACAGCTAGACACACTACATAAATATATACATATATATAAATATATATATATAAATGTGTGTGTCTAGTTGCTATCTATGTAGGCCAGTCTAACACGTAGTACAGAAATAGAAGCGAAAAAGTAAAACCAAACACGACACTAACGAAACTAATTAGACGCACAGGCGCCCAAAAAAAAAAAAAAAGCGGCTAGCACACATATCGCTCAAAGCTCAAATTGATATTTTACGTAGTGGCCCGGCCCTTGCCACTAACTAAAGTCCCGCTCTCCTGCTCCACATCCTGCCGGGCCAACATTGTTTTGGGGCGGAAAGTTTTTAAGGCTCGTTAGCACGAAATTGACAGTTTGACAGTTGAGTTGGCCATACTTTAATGCCACGGCCTTTGGCCCGCCTCACAACTTGTACAACACACGCTCGATCTCAGTCTCTTCCTCTCCCTCTCCCTCTCTCTCTCTGTCTCTGTCTCTGTCTCGCTCTGCTCTCTTTTGTTGGCCTAAATAAATCATTTGGCTAAATTGGTCTGCAAAAAGTTTGACACTCGAGTTGAGACTTGTTTAGTTTTCGTACTCTCCTAGCTGGCCCAGGTTTTACCTCTGTCTGTCTGTGTGTGTGTGTGTGTGTGTGTATTTGTGTGTGTGCACAGCTCGTTTGCTTCTAATTATGTGTAAAGTGCCTAAGCATATGATTTACTTTGCGTTATTTGTTTGCAAGCGCTTAGCCCAAACAAGCTGAGCAAGCAACAGGTTTTTGGCCAATAACTGGATTTAGTTCAAGCTGTTGTTTAAGCCAGCATTTATGAACTGTTGGCCATATGTATGATTCGCCAGCTTATCAGTTAATATATCTATGTTTTTATTTGGCTGCCCATTACTGTGGCTGCTGCAACTGTGATAAGACTGAATTACCCCATTATAATAATGCTCATATATCACTCAGCTCAGCTCAGTTGGTTTTTTGTCCACTTTCCTGCCACAGACAATTTAACGCCATTCTCTCTGCAGCACCGAAACCGAATGTTCAAAGAGAAACAAATTTCGCACAGCTTCCACATTATCACGCTCGTAAAAGGGGCGCATGGGTAGGCGGGGCAGCTGGGTCAGTTGAATATTATAAATATGCAGCGCATATATTTTGTGGCATCATAAACTTGTGTATCTCAAATTACAACGGCCAAAGCCATGGGAATGCGAAGCGGCTGACAATTTCGAAGCGCGCCAAAATTTATGAGACTTACGGCCATAACTGAGGGGCGGGGTGGGCGTGAGGGCGTTGCCTTTCTGCATTTTATATTGTTTAGCCTGGCAGCCAAAACAGCTGGATAAATGGCCGTTGATAAGGTCGTAGCCCCAACCCAAAAAAAAAAAAAAAACACACACACACACACAAACATTTTGATTAGAGTCACAAAGTCAGCACATAAACGAGGGGGGACTGGGGCAGATCGAGGGTTGCTCTATGAGTACTTACTGCATTTCTTCCAGGTCCTGAACTTGCGGTAGAAGTAGCAGCTGAACATGATGAACACCAGGGAGAGCACCACCAGCGAGGTGACAACGCCAATCCACAGATAGTTGACAATGGCGTGCATGTCGGCATCGCCAAAGACCTGCTCCCAGGTGGAGTTGGCATCGGCATCGGCATTGTGCTCCCGCAGATCGGCCAGATCGAGCACCACCGAGTTGGACAGCTGCTCGGTGCTGATGCTGGCCGGCGGCGAGGAGTCGTAGCTGACGGCCGCGTTCCCAATCCGCTGCAGCAGCGTGTTGAACGAGTGCAGCGCATCGATGTGGCGCAGATCGTGCGCTGTGGGTATCTCGAATGTGATTTGATTCTGCTGCATGTGCTCCGCGATGGCAGCGGGACTCATGCTGCTGGCCGGTGCCGAGATGAACTCCGCATAGAGCTCCCCGCTGCTGGTCGTTGTTGTCTCTGGCAGCGGATAGTCCGTGGTGCTGGCTAGTGACATGTCTGCCATGGCTGCGACTCGGCTTGTTCCTAGTTTATTCTTTTATTTAACTGTTTGTCACTTCAAGCACTGATTCGCTATTGCTGCAGTGTTGTTTTGTGTGTGTTTTGTGAAGTTGGCACACGCGTCACGACACGTAAACAAAGCGGAGTCTATAAATAGTCATTGGTCGAACTCCCGAATACGAATACGAATACGAATACGAATATTGTAGACTTCTTTTAGTTTAGTGGCCCGCGCACTGCGTCCGTTCGCTGGAGCGGCTCGTTGTTGACTGAATTGCCTCTCGTGCTGCGAGCAGAAGGTAAAGTTTGTGCCCAACACGCAGCGAGTGGAATGCACACGCAGAGAGTCGCAGCCGGCTGTAGTGAGTGGCCAGCACACCCTCTCACTCTCTCACTCTCGCACTCTCGCTCTCTCTCTCTCTCAGTCTAGCTCGGGGACATTTTCACGCTCATTTTTATAGCTCACTCGGAGTTGAGCTCACAGTTGAGTTGAGATTCTACAACTTCTCAAGTCCTTGCCTTGCCTTGCTTTGCCTTAAAGAAGCGTTTTGCAATTTTTGCCGCATGTTTTTTGCTTTTTTAAATGTTCAGCGTCCTCATTGCTGACCCAGTTTGAATCGTTTGCCTTTTTGGCCAGCAAAGACAAAAGACGCTCGCCTCAGTTCTCTTTGGGTTTTTTGCTTAAAGAAAACTTCGTTCCAGTCACGTTCGTGACGCATTTCGAGGCGTTTAAAGTTACCAAGTTTTCAAGTTTTCAACGTTTTTCAAGCAAAAACCAAATTGCAGCAACGAAAACTTCTGCGTGTGCTTATAATGAGCAGCGGGGCGGACAGAGTATTCGATAAGCCAACGCTTCGTCCTGGATTTATGGCCAAAAACCCAAAGCCAAGCAAAGCCAAGCCGAGCAGCAGGAAAACATGATTCTAGTTTATGAACGTTGCAGCTCTTCGCTTTTCGCTTTTATAGCAGTTTAGCTTAGAGTAGAAACATATCTGAGCAGCTTAAATAAATCTAAAGCTTCCAAAGCTTTAATATTGTTGCAAAAAAATTTTTATATATACTCAAAAGAAAGTTTAATATCGCATATTAATTTAAATACTTTTTTAAACACATTCAACTTGCTTATAAAGTGGTTTATATTACATATTGCGTATAAAAGAATCAAATATAAATTATTTATGAGCGCTAAGAAATTCTCTAAAAATTTGCTATTCAAAAGCAAGTCAAACTTACTTTAAATGCCCCAGAAAATAATGTATATATATGTATATATATTTATATAAAATAGAAAAAGGAGCTAGTGCTCAAATCTCGGCCATTATGTGTCCCTTGGGATGCCGCAGTATTTCCTGCCCCAATGTCGCTGGTAAGCAGCAAAAGACAGGATGGGACAGGAACGTGAATGTCCTGGGCACGCCTCATTTCAGTTGCAACCCAAATGCTGACCAAAAGCCGGACAGCAAAACTCAATGCACAAAGGTTCTTCGTGATATGTTGGCCGAAAAAACGTGCTCAGAAAGTGGAACAAATGCATAGCTCAGCTGGCAGTCCCCTCTCCCACACACTCACACCGTCTCTCTCTGTCTTTCTCGCTCTCTCCGACTCAGTCGAACGCGAGTCGAACTCAATTGCTTGAGTCTCACTCGAAAACCGGTTTGGCTGAGCGCGTGTGCGCACGCGGTGAGAGTAAATTGAGTAAAATTTCCCTGAGCTCTCGCGCACGAAATGAGCGCACACAAAGTCAATTTGGCAGCATTCGCCTTTGAACTACGCCAGGCTAAAGGTCGAAGCGCGTGGGCGCTACGTGCGGGCCACAAACCATGTAAAAGTATCTACGTAAAAGCAGCAACTGGTTTCGGCCTGGTCCAAGGGGACTACCTACATTCAGCTGGGACGGGGCAGGGGGCTGAGCAGAGGCTTGTAATTGCTGCAGGAAATTGAAATAGATGCCCGATAATATGCACTTAGCTGCTGCTACCCGAGTCATTCGATAAATGCATTAAAACTTTTCGACTGCTGCGAACTTGGCTGTTGCCTTGGCTTAAGCTTCGGGCAACAGCCAAACGCTTATCGTTAATTAGCTTTCGACTAATTTTCAACTTAAACATAAGTTGAACAGCAACGGGCTTAGCGTAGATTGCACCGCTCAGATTTATGTCCACACGATAAGAGCAAAGGTGGAGCTGTGGTAGGGAGAAGGTGCTTCAGTTGCCAAATTGCATTTGTTCGAGCCAACGGGTAAATTAAAGTCAATTAAAATTTGAGAAATAAATACATATGACTTTTTCTCTTTCGATTTAAAACTGATTTTTTTTGATTAGATTGACTGTTTAAATGTTGTATTATAGTAGCTTAAATTGATATTAGTTTAGTATCTAAGATCACAAAAATTCGTTAGTTTTTAGTTGGCTTTATTTTATTTTATATATTATATATATATATATATATATATATATATATATATATATATATATATATATATTATATATTATTTTTATTTTCAATTAAAATTGATTTATAATAAAAAACAATATTTTTAAAAGAATAACTTGTATATTAATTTCTAAAACTAAACACTTGTGAGTTATGTTGATTAATTCTTAATATTATTCTAAATGGATTATTTTTAAATTCATCTAAAAAAATTAAAATAAAAAATAATTTTTAAATTTATTTTTTTAATTTGGTTATGCATGTATAAAACAAAAATAAATTTCCTTTTAATTTTTATAAAAATCTTAAGTCTTATCTTAAAATAAATATATATATATATTTTCATACGTAAATTTACATATATGCTAGCTTATAAATGTTTTTCAAATAGTATAAGTGGGTTGAGAAGTTTTTAAAATGAAATCTCTATAGGAATTTCAGTTGTTGCCATACTAAAATTCCTTACTCAAAGTAAAATTTCTATGCCGAAATATAAAAAAACTAGAAATAGCACGACATTTAATTTATTTCTTTTTGTTCATTCTGCTAGATGTCTCATTCAATTAGACCTTTTCCATTGCAAGCTTAATACAATTTCCATATATTTCAATAGATTTTCAAAGAAAAATAAGAAATTCTTTTTATTAAATTGATTTACCAAGGCTGGCTTTCAACACTCAGATGTAATATTTATTTCATTGTTTCATTTTAATCTAATTTTATGCGAATGGAAATTAAATTCACAGCACTTGACTTGTCGCATTCAATTTGCAAGTATGCCTTTGCCACGCCTACCTCCTGCAGACGCCTCCGCCCGTGAGTTTGCACTTTGCGAAAAGACGACACAGACATGTGCACACACATACACACACACACGCACACACATGACAATAGATGCTACGTCATGTCCTATCTTGTGAATCTACGGCAAGTCTGGAGAGGAATACTAAAGGCGAGTTGGCTGACTGACTGACTGCATAGACGTGGCTAGTGAGGCAGAAGTTAACTTTTATAAACAAATTTACACCTTTCATTTTGTGCACGTTTTTAATATACATATACTCTGGTATACATATACATTTTCTAAGGAGGAAATATGTAAGCTGTCAGTGCTTATGATGCCGAGGCATTCATGCTATATTCCATGTATGCAGATGCTGTGTGACACCAAACTAAAAGTAAATTCATTAAAAATTCCATCATAAAGAATACCTAGACAGTGGCTGCCACAGCCGCAGCCAGAGCAAGGGAGAGAGAGAGAGAGATAGACACAGTGAGTGAGAGAGAAAGTGAGACGGCGACGTTAAGAAAAAGTTGTGTAGATATTTTTTTGCTAACTAACTAAAAAGTAAACCGTAAGAGCTGACAAGTCAAAGACGAGACAAGAGAGAGAGAGACTAGCAGTAGCTGAGGCGGCGAGACTCTCCTTACACTATACACCCTCCTAACTATGTGTATCTCACGCTTTCTATGCAACTACTCTGGGCTTTTTGTATCTGCGAGCTTCCATCACACTTCACTTACACGCTCTTTAACATGTCAACATGTCAACTCTGTCTTGGTGTCTCTGTGTGTGTGGAGGAGAGTATCTGTGTGACATAGTGACATAATAAAATGTTACTTTATTCGTTAGTTTCAAGTTTAGACAGCAGTATAGATAGATAGTGCAGTTCAGTTCAGTTCATAACCAAACTGTGAGAGACAGAACAACAGCATTCATAATCCTATTAATGAAATATGCAATTGGCATGCCTTTAAACTTTCTTGTGTGCATTTGCATAATTGCCCAAGGATGCTGGATTAGCATAAATCAATCATAAGGAGTAGAGAGAAAAGAGGGAACCCTGCTTTGTGAGCCGACAGGCGAAATGCCTGTGAAATTGTGCAGAAAGGCAACGATGGCTGAAAGAAATGCACAGAATGCCAGCGCAGCACGCAGAAGGAGATGAATCACAGCTCAAGGCAATTCAGCCCGCCAGCCTGGCTAAACAAATACAATTGCATAAGTCCTGCCTTTGTCTACCACGCACACACATATGTATATGTGTATAAAAATATATACAAAATGTATGTGTGTTTGCATAAGTATAGAGTTGTGTGTTTATCATATGTGCGCTTGATTAGCGCTGACAACATATGCAGGCAGGCAGGCAGCCTGGCTGGCTGGCAACTAGGCAGGAAACTAGCCTGGCCACAAAGGACTACATAGTACAAACTGTTGACAAACAAACAAGTGCTCATTTTTATTTCTATATTTTTTTCTTTCTCTTTTTTTTCTTCCATGCTTCCCTTGTTTCTTTTGAAACCAAGCTGCATATTTTCTTTTGGTATACTGGCACAACAAATACAACTGAGCTGAGCTGAGGTCCTGTTTGCAGTTATGCTTCAGTTCTTGTTGTTGTTGTTGCTGTTGCTGCTGCTGCTGCTTGTGGCATGTTGCATCGGGGCAAAACAAAAGGCAAACTGCATTAAAGCAGTTTTAAAAGGATTTGTTGCCAGAAATATGTGCAGCTTGCATTGCTTAAGAAACATTTACTTACACAGATTATGCAAATAGCAAATAGCAAACAGGGACAACGGACAAAGGACGACGGCCAAAAGAGCAATTTAAATGCAAAAGAACATTTGACAAATAAACAATTGTGACCTGAAATTAAGCAAAGAGACTGATTATTGGCTTGATTTGGCATTGTTGTGGTCTCAAATACACACATTAACTGCATAATAGTATTAACTGCTAGGTAGAAGTTTCTATATTACATTACATTTTACCTCTACTTTTTAGCTTTTATTTAATTTTCACTTTCTCGCTTGTCAAAATTCATGAAGCGTAGTTGCAGCGCTTGCTTTGTAAGTTGGTTTTAAGTCGAGTATTAAGGTATAATTATCTAGCTTTAGATGTTCTTTTAATGCAGCTAATTAAAGCTAGCTTTTTATAATCTAGATTTCATTCATTCAGCAGTCTAATTTAATGCTACTCTCTTTGGAAAAAAAAGAGCTGAGACAGTCGTCAGCCTATGGTAAACTTTATTTCAGTTTCCCAACTCACAATGCGCCCACATGCCACGCCTTTTATTTAAATGCTATTGTTGTCTGACAATTGCCTTGCTGAGATATGTAAATAGTAGAAATAAGTGGAAATTGAAGATAACTAAAATGCTCAAATATATGTAACAAGTATGAAATATATGTCTATGTATATATACATATTTATATTCTGAAAAAGAGCTATTAGCTGAGACGATCTCACTATGCCTGTTAGTGTACCTGACTAACTCTTCGTTTGCCTGTGTGAGAGCCTAGCGATAGCAGAAGTTCCACTTCCATTTGTCATTCAATCGAGTGACAAAATTATTCAGCCTCTGACTCGAGCTCAAGAGAGCTGAGCTCGACTTTGGGCGGGAGTTTTGTGCTATATAAAGGCAAGCTTCCTGCCTTGCTGCTGCAGTTGTTTTCCTGTGTTCCCTGTGATCAGTCGTGCAGTCGTCGTGCGCTTCTTCTTCTCTGGATCTGGTAAATATATAAATTAATAATTTTTGTATACTTATATTTAAAATAATTTAAGCAATTGTAATGATAACTAAAATAAAAGTTGTAACAAGATAATGATTATTATGTTTACGATCATATTCCAAATCGAATTTTTGTAAATTAAATATATAATAATATACATTTTTTTTTACTTTTTAAGTTTTGGTTGCATTTCTAATAAAAAATTTCAAAACCCCCTAATGACAAAAATTTTATTGATATACGAGTTTATGTACATATATTTAATGCAAATTAAATAATTTAATATGTAGAAATAGGATGAGTTTGAAAATGATCTGTGTGTCTCGCGCTAATTGATATTTCAACTGGAAAGCTTAAGGCAATTTAAGTAAACTTCCATAGAATTTTAAAGTAAAATAAGAAATTTGAAGTCGAGTTGATTAAGTTATGGCTGTCTTTGAATATATGAATTTATAAATTTTATAAATGATCGCGGTTTGATCTCTATACAAACTTGAGATATGAATGTGAAGAGGATCAACTTTGTATGAAACCATCAAAATCTTTTTACATTAACATGATATTGATTAAAATCTAAAACAAATTTAACTTCTTCTGAATATATTCTCTGCATTATATAGACAATTTTGTCTATACATATTTTTATTGTATATACATATATTTATATTCTGTATATATATATATTTGCTTAAAGTACAAGGATCTCTACCTTGTGTATACCTCCCACAAAAAAAGCCTGTTTAAAGGTTCTTCAGGGTATAAGCTAGTCGAGCACTTTCGGCTCGAACAGTCTTCGAACTTACTTCGCTGTTTTCTCTTTTCTTTTGCTATGAACTCAATTGGAAGCAGCAGCCTAGCTGCCTTTTTTGATAATATATCAAAACCGAAAATTTCATATGCTAAATAAATAGCTCTCAGCTGCCTCGTGGGGCTTGCCAAAAGGGGCTGAGGGCTGGGGGATGGGGGAGTGGCATTGCGGGTTGCTCCACAATTTCTCAGAGCCCAATGTGAAACTACTTGTAATTAATCTATTTCAGTTTCAGTCGCATGCTTTGCCATTTCGACCTACATTAATTTTGTATTCATTGCTGGCTTGCAGCATCAGCTGTTGCAGGACTCTCCCCCATGGAGGGCAAGGCTGAGGACTGAGGCTGCCTTCTCTGGCGTATCGCGTGCCTTTCGCGCATATTTTGCGCACTTGAAAAGTTTCGCTGCCGTTGCTTATTAAGAGTAGAAAACAAACAAACCAAAAGCACTGAGAGGCTAAAAGAATTTTTAGCCATAATTCAAGTGCGGCTCACAAATACAAATACCAATACAAATACAAATGCGAATGCGAATTGGGAATGGGAATGGGAATGGAAATATCCAAACTCGTGACATGGTTCTCGCTCTGTCTCCGGTTGTGGGCCTTTTGCTAACCGGAAACTGGCTGCACGCTTCCGTTTTGTTGCCTTAAAATTAATGAGCTGACAGGACAAGGCAGGGCAGGACAGGGCAGGGCGGGACAGGACGGGACAGAGCTGGAGGGTTAGAGTTGCCACACTTTTCGCAACTAATTCCGAGCAACTTGTTACTGGCGCGCAAAACTTTTGCTAGCAGGACGACCTTCGTGCCAGTTCCTGCCGGCGCATGACGCCGCACGTATCCGCATTCGTATCTCTTTTTGCACCAAAACAAACAACAACAACAAGCGAACTGAAGAAGAAGAAAAAAATGTAAAGCCAACATTATTTGCGCAAAATTTTCGCTTCAAAGTTTGCTTATTGTTTACGTGCGTTGCTTCATTAAGAACTGACGGACAGGGACAGAGGCAGAGCGAGAGAGAGAGAGAGAGAGAGGGAAGCAGGCAGAAGAGTGAGAGAGTAGAAGCGCGTAACTAGACGAGGCGAAGCGTTTGAGGAGCGCCCACATTGCCGCGAGGGTTACTTGACTACACTTATATATATTTCTACAGACTTAAATTGGGTCAGACAGTCGACCAAATGAATGTTGCAGTTGTCGTTGAGCCAGAGCCATAGCAGGGGCAGAGCAGTGTAGCTTAGTGTAGGGTTGCATTCAAGAGGCGCGTGTTTATTTGCTTTTGATATAGATTGGATTGTTTAATAAGTGTGCGAGCAGATTATGTGTGTGGCTTAAGCTATGAACTGTTCCATTTAGTTTGGGAAGTTGAAATCGAAGGCAACGTGGGAAATGAAGAACTCTATATGTCCGTATGATTTAGTGTGTGTGATATTAGTTAGCTTTTCACAATAAAAAGTTTTATGCACTTCAGATCAAATTGTATTATTATACGAAGCTATCTCTGTGTCAATTCGAATTAACTATAAACTTCTTTGAAATCACTTAAAAAGATATTGTTTTTATGTAATTTAAGGCACAGCTGATTAGTTGAACTAATTTTGCTTTATCTATTTTTTTTCCAAATGCCAATAAACAAGCTGCCCTACTCAAAGTCATTTCATTTCCAAAATGCAAAAACTCATCGAGAGAAATGAAAGAAAAGAGGCGGAAATTGAATAAACAACTGAAGCAAATAATCAAAAGCAACAAAAAACAAAAAACATTAAATAAAAGCAAAAAACTGACGCCTGCCATTCAAAACAGAATCATTCAAATCAGTGGAGTTCGCGCTTCGATGCGATGCTATGGCAGTCAAAAGTCCAGAAATTAACATTTCCACCAGAGTAAACAATCAGAAACGGCGCCAAATCACTGAAAACAAAAAACCCCCCCTAAAAAATTTGGTATAAAAAAGCAATGCAAATTACTTTGAGGGAAAACTAAGTGAGATTCACTGGAAGACAGCCAGAATAGAAGCAGGAGTAGCAGGACATTAGGGCGAAAGCGAGAGAGAAGGAGATGGAGAACAAACTCTTCTGACAATATACGCGTATTAAACAAATTTATTCGATATAATTAGAAAACTTGGCGACTTCTGAAGTAATTCGCTTAATTACTTTAAGTGCGCAAATGACGACAACGCCGACGACAGCCAAGTGACTCAATGGCCAGCTTCAGTTGCCACTTCAGCTCTCATTCCTAAAGCTACAGCTGGTGCTGCCTGGTGACAACACAAAAGGCGCCACAAGCCAATAAAAGTTGTGCCAACTGAATCGCAAAATTTTGCTCCCAAGTGCTGGCTTTGACGTGAATAATGCGTGCCCCAACAATTCAGCAAAGCAGTGTGAAATTAATTGATGCCCGATAGCGACAAGAGAGTTAGAAAACATTTAAAGTCACTAAGGCAACAGAATTTGATATGCTAACAAAAGGAAAGTTGAAGTAAATGCAGTCTAGAAATATTCCTTTATGGATCATACAGAAACTAGTAAAATATGTTGTATAGAAAGTAAAGTCTAGCTGAAGACAGATAGATAGATAGATAGATAGATAGATGTATAAATATATAGATAAATAGATATATAGATATATAGATATATAAATATATAGATATATAGGCATATAAATGTATAGATAGATAGATAGATAGATATATATATACAGACATATAGATACATAGATATGATTCCTTCTTAAAAAAATCCAATTAAGAATTCGATTAAAAGAACACTTTCCCTTTTCCATTTAATCAAAATTGTAAGCAACTTGAATAATTCCTGTTAATAAAACATCAATGCTAAGCTAACCTATATCAAAGGTAACTACCCACTTAAGACCTGACCTAGCCTGTCGCAAGCCAAAGAGCACATCCAGAACGAGACCCAACTGAATCGTAACAGTCATGATTTTTACTACGTCAGCCCGTGAAGCGCCAAGGTTCCGGTACAAACTTGAAAACATAATCCCACATCCGGTAGCCACAATTTCCGGCAATATGAAAAAGCCACAACAAGCAGCAGCAGCAACAACCACAATAACAACAACAACAATGCTAAGCCCAAAAAACAAAGCTCTCTGCCACGTTGAGCGATAACAAAAAGCATGTCCTTTGGCGTGGCCGGACTTGAGCAGAAATTTGTGTAAATTTGATGGCGGGATTTGCGTGGACAGAGCTGAACTGAGCTGAAATGAAGGCAGCAAGAAAGCGGAGAGCGCGTCTCTAATAAAGCTGAACGAGCAAAAATGAAGATGCGATGGCAATAAGGATAAGGCAAGGATAAGGCGCAGCTACTTATGTACATGGTAGATGGTAAATGGTTGAGGCTGCATTAGGCATGCGGCCAGCCAAGCCAACCAGGCAGCCAAGCAGCCAGGCAGCCAAAAGGACAGCAATGAAATGGCTAAAAAGCAAAGGCGTTAAAAGCCAACAGCCAACGTAACTTGGCTACGACTTTGTCAGAGTGTGCACTGAAAATGGCTGGCGCCTGCCTGCCCGGCCGAGGAATGGCCGATAATGATGTTATTAACATAGAAATACACATTATAAGCCACAGGCTGGCAAATCGAGAGCTGACAAGTGGGTGAAGAGGAGAGGAGAGGAGAGGAGGGGAGAGGTAAGAAGAGTAGCTATGCGAGGAGCTTAATAAAAATTAATGTTTATTTCACGCGTTTGCTTTTAATTAAAAACTGTGACGCAAGCAAATTGAAAATTAAAATCTGCATCGCGCAGCTGACCCAAAAAATGTGTCACGATTTTACACAGCGCAAACTTTGCGATCATATTTCTGGCACAACTTGGCGCACCACGCCATGATATCAGCCAGGCGGCCTGCTCTAGTGCTGGTGTCGTCGTGTCCTCGTAACTTGAAGTGTTTTGGCCATAATGCAAAGCTTTTAACATAAACTTTGCGTTGCTGTGGCCATCCACTTACACTGCTGGATCTCCTCCACTCGCTAAACCAGCTCTCCACGCTTTGTTTCTTGTCTAGCCCTGTCGCAAATGGCAAAAGTTTCAGCTTTAAATAATTTCCGAGCAAGGATAGAGAATGGAGAGAGTTGGAGCACAAAGTCCTGGCAGTTAGTTTTAAATATTGTTGCTAATTTGCCACATTGTGCGTGAACAGCAGGCAGAAACGGAGACACAGCCAGAGGCTGAAGCAGAGGCAGAGGCTGAGGCAAGTGACTGAAAGCTGGATTAAAATTATGAGCTTGCCATATTTTTTTAAGTGTGCGCGACAAAAGTGGCTCAGCGCCGCCCACTGCTCACAACTAGCGCCTGACGATGATGATGGAGCAGTCCTTGTCAAACCCAAAGACAGGCGTTGAATGCTGGCCAAAGGCAAAAGTTGCCATCGAGAGTGGCCAAAATGCAGAGATGAGCAGAAACTGTAAAGTGCAAAATATACTACAGAGATATTATTTTTTACTCCCATGAAACATAAATTACAGAGATATCAATTGCAATTGCAAGGCGTGGAAATATCAAGGAAATTCTCTTGAGCTCAGAAATGAAGGAAAAGTAAATATTATAAATCTATATATTACATAATCAAGAAACTACTTCAAATTAATTTTAGCTTATTACCCACCTCAAGGAAAAGTGTATTATAAATTTATATATATTATAATATCAATAAACTACTTAGTAAATTTGATTATTTTTTAGTATAAGACAGATTGTAAATAAAACATGAATTAAAAAATAAGATATATAAATAAAAACCAATAAATAATAAATTTAAAAATAAATTTATTCAATTATTCTTATTTATTTATTTAATTTCATCATTTTTTCAAAAGTCTATCATACATCACTAGCACTTCAGTTACTGGGTATCAAAACTCATTAACTAAGAAGTGTGCAAATTGCAAACTCGCAGAAATGGTGTTAATATAAAATGTTGAGTACTTGGATGCTCTTAGAAAAGGTTTGAAAATAAACCCACCCAAGAGCTAAATAAGTCATCAGATTGCAATTAAATATAGTTAAAGTTTCAATTAAAACATATTATGCTAGTAGTAACTAAGCCAATTTGCTAAGCTTACTTAACATCTTTTCTCAACTTGATTGCCTTAAATTTGCCTGCTAAATCAGTTTGATGCAAACTCTTGCTGCAAGTTGACCACAAACTGGCAAAGCCTAAAGCCGGCGCATCGAGTGCTTTGGTCAGTGAGCCGAGAGCTCATCTCACTCTCTTTTGGGGCTGCAGCCAGTTTGGTGATTGCCTGCTCAGGCTGTTGTTATCCGACGGCCTGAGGCTAGCTGCTGGTCAGGCTGAAACCGCACAACTGTTTTGGCATCTTATTATGGCCAGGCTGACAGGTGCATGACATTTTGTGGCTGCACGCACCAAGCGACCAGCCCAGACAGCCCTGGCAGCCGACAACGCATGCCAACCACTTCCTCGTCCACTGATCTGATTTTGTGTGTGTGTTTATGTGTGTGTCTGTAGTCCACGTCAGAGGCGACAACGCGCGAAAAGCAACAAAAACCGCAATGGGCAACGTGCTGAATCCTGTTGGCGCAGGACATTCACGCCGCTATCAATTGCCATTGAATGGCATCAAATAACATTACGGCAAAGTAAATACAAACTGCAAATGTAATATGTATCCAAATATATATGTATGTATATCAATATATAAATTTACTTTTTATACATAATTTTTTGTATCAAATTCGTTTATTAAAATTGGCAAACACTTTGCCAATGCTGCTCAAATTCTTTCATTTTTTGTGAGCTGCTGACAGCTGTCAGAGGAAAGGGCAAAGCTGCGAGCAGTGGGGCAGCGAGTGGGGGGCAGGAGAGTGCCAGGATGAAGCATGTACGTACAGTTTTAAGCGCTTTAGTCCTATGTGAAAACTACTTTTCAATGTGACGCCCGACAACGTGGCGTGAAAATAAATTAAACGACAAATTTGAAGCTCAGTTCGGCTAGGTCGACTACGAAATGAACTCTAGAAAACGTTGAATATATAAAATAATAATAATGGAAATGAAAGAGGAAGATAAGGTGATGTGGTTTGGATTTTAAATTAAATAAGTATATGACTGTATTTATTAATATAAACTAAAGACTAAAGACCAAAGACTAATGACTGAAGACTAAGGACAAAGGACAAAGGACTGCTTTGTAGAAATAAATAATATTATATTAAATACTTATTCAATTATAAATTTAAATTAATAATTACACTATTCATATGGTATCCTTTATGATTCATACTTATGCTTATACACTTATCCTTCCATTGTAGACTTCCAGCATATGCGCGTAATCGGATTATGTGAGAGACATTAAAATACAAAAACACTTTTAATTTCATTTAACATCGCGACGTTGCACAGTTACCCTCAAAAGTAATGCAACCACTTCCATATTGCAGAGCAACGTTTTTGTGCTGTCGTGCAAATAATTTCAAGTTCAAAAATTCTGGCTGTCATTTGCTTGACAGGCTCGCTCGCAGCCATCCTGGCAGTCAGTCTGTCGTCCTCGTTGTCCTTATTTGATTTCTCACCACTGCCAAAAAGTTCATATCGTGGCACGTTATGCAACTGCCTCTAACCCAGACCTGTGCACTGTTTTCTTTCTTTGTCTACAGTCTGTCGTCTGCGCTGTCTATCTTCATTTCAGCTGAGTCGCTCTCCCGACCGACGCTACGTCATATTGACATAAGTCAACGGATTTCACATTGGTCACGTAGTGCGCCATCTGCCACGTCTGCGTCTGCGTCTGCGTCTGTCTCTGTCTGTCTCGGAGATGCTGCAAAGCGAATATCCAAGAGGCTCAGCTAAAGAGTTTCGGCTTGTGTTTGTGTTCTGCTGTTTTGGCATACAATATGAATTCCAAATATTTTTGGGAAAAACTTAGACGTAACGTAACGTAACGCTCTGATATGTGCATGCAACACCCAATTAAAAAGTTTTTTATCACCTCATGCATATATGACAGTCGGCTGCCCACAGCATTCGGGTCTGGCGCGTCTATAAACACGTCAACTGGCAACTCATGCCCATAAATATGCAAATTTTATGGGTTTTTAAATAATTTTCTTGTTTCGAGGCGTTTTTCCGGTCGCCTCATCTCAACGCCGGCCCACGCCGAATAGCGCATATATTTTGTCGGATTTCTATTTTCGGATTCGATTCTAAACGGGTTAAAAGTTTAATGTGATCATCGATCAGCCAACTACTTGTTGTTGTTGTTGTTATGGTATTTAAATGAAAGTTTTCTTCTGTATATTTTGGAAAGTTTTTCCAAATGTTTGGGCTTATTTTATGGCATTTAGATTGGGCGTTTATGTGTGCATGATTTGAGATATGTTTATGATACAAATACACACAAATCTAATCAAGAAACATGACTTGAATCACTCGCATTGCTCCAGAGATTTATGGGTATTAAAATGTTGAATATGTGCCGAATAGATATTTAAAATATTTACAAAGCAATAAAATTAAAATCTTAAACAGCTATTTAAACTATTAGGAAAACGGCTTTAAAATATTATTTTTAAATATATTAAAAACATTTTGAAATGGAAAACGCTGAAAAATTCACTTCAAGATCGTTAGAGTTAAACTTTATGGCTTACTCGAATTATCCTTAGAGCCCTTAACGCGGCAAAGGCGATTTTATGAGTAAAATTGTATTATTTTTTATTACAAACCACTAAAAGAATTACATCCGAATGTTTGGTCTTTTATTTGTGCAAGGGGCATGCATGAAATTAATTTTATTTTCGTGATGACGCCACCGCAATAAGCAAAGTTTTTTGGCAAGAGCCCAGCCCGGACCGAACTTCGTAGGCAACCCTTTTTATTTCCGTGGTCTGCCTTTAATCAGGCAGCTGGAACCAACGGAAAGTATTCAAAGTGCGTACTTGGAGCCAACACATAATTAAGCTTAATAAATTTCTAATTATCAGATGGCCGAGCATTGGGCGGCTAAGTGAAAAAAGGGTCTAAGGACGCTCGCTGAGCAGCGGCGATAGGGACAGGCACAGTTGGCGGACAGCACATGGTCGTCGGCTCTTTGCGAATTAACCCTTTTTTTTTCATGTAGAGCGAGGCGCGAGGCGCGGACTTCCCGGTCTGTGGACAATTAAGAGTGCGCTCATAAAATGCCAGTTTTATGACCATCCGCTGACTGCAGTTTAAATTTGAATAAATTGTACAAAACTACGGCAGAGCTAGAGGAGGAGGAGGAGGAGGAGGAGGAGGAGCTGCTCCTCGACAGTCGCTACAATGCTTCCCACGTCCACTTTTTATTGCCTGACCAGAAATTAAAAGTTTATCTTGATTTCTCCCTAAACAGTTTGATGAGCAAAGACAAAGGCGTTGACGAGACGCGACAAAGCGAAAGAGAGACAGTGCATGAGTGAGAGAGCGAGAGAGGGGGAATACACTCACGAGTCAAGCTGCATAATTAGACACCCGTTGCGTCCAGCTCATGTCCCAACTGCAAGATGTCCAGCTATGTATGCAAATGCACAAGGCACTCTCCCCTTCACTCTCTGTCTCTCTTTCTTGTGATCTGCCCCTCTCTCTATCTTTGTCGCACAATTATTCACGCTCAGTTGCCCACCTGTGAGCAGCGTGAGACAACTTTGATAGACTGCTCGTTACGGTAAAAAAAAAAAACAGAAACAGAAACAAAAATAAATACAAAGAGCTGGACATTGCCGTCGACTTCATCGCGTCAAGCGAATTAACATAACTAACTTAAGCATCGATAAGCTCCTCGCTCTGATATCATTAGCTGCCGTTGCTGCTGTCCCTGGAGTTGAGAACCCACACGCGGTGGCAGATTGCGTCACTCAATGCTCATGTTTTAACTTCATTAATTTAACATTTGATAAGCCAAAACTGGCAACTGACAACTGGCAACTGTCTAGAGGGTCGTGCTAGAGCTGGCTGACTGCAAGTGGCGCCGTAATTGCTAAAATGTCAATAAACGTTTAAAATTTGTGAACCCTTTTAGTGGCTGGCACATCAAAAGCACCGCATGGAATTGATTAGCCAGGGTTGTCAAGTGGCCCACCAAAAAATACTGCCAGGGTGGCTTTGAAGGGCTGTTAAATGAGCTTAAATAAAATTTATAAAAAATATGTTTTGGAAAAATCAAAAGTAAAAAATTTATACAAAACAATAAATTGATTGAGGTGAAACAAATTTAATTGAGCATAAATACAATATATGTGTATATAAAAAAATGTATCAACTATAACATATACGAAACCAAAAGAAAAAGAATTGTATACAAAATAAAATAAATGTTATACACAACAAAAGATTGATTGAGATAAAATAAATTTAATTGGACATAAATGCAATGTATAAATAAAGAGAATAAACCTAAAATCAAAAGGAAAACAATTGTAGAAAATACACAAACATATTTTTAAAATCCAAAGTTAAAACAAATGTGTATAAAATGTAGTTTGATGACAAAAAAAGTGTATTAATTAAAAGAAAAAAAGAAAAAAACTACACTTAAACTAACATTTTTTATGGCCAACAAAAAGCATTTCATATTCAATAAACTTCAATTAGGATACAGCAAAAATAAATAAAAACAATATATAACATAAGATAACAACAAATAAATAAACTCAAATATATATTATAAAATCAATATTCCGCTTTTAAAGAATTATTTAAATAAATAAGCTACAGCCACAGTAAACTACAAAAAAAAAAAAAGGAAAATATAACATAAAACTTAATAATTACATTCTATAAATAAAATAACACAATACAATATAAAGCGTGTTAAATTATAATATTAAAATAATAATATACGTTTTAAAATAAAGCACAATTTGCTTGCTATTTACAGTCTTAGCTTCAATTTACATTTACCACCCAGATATATTTGTTCATTTTATTGAAGATTAACCCAAAAAGCACACAGAATATTATAGAATATCATCTGGAATTGCAGCTGCAGTCTGCACTCTGCAGTTGACCGAATTCCGCTCAGACTTTGAGTGCTTCACAAATACACCTGACAACCCTAACAGGCAAATTCAAGCGATTAGCATACAGAGAGATAAAGATAGAAAGAGAGAGGGGGAGTGAACACCCGTCCAATGGGCGCTGGTGGCTTACAAGTGCACAGCCCTGTCGTAAGCCAAGCAAACAGACAGCCAGACAAATATTTGATATTTAATCTTATGAAATAAGTAAACAAAACAGAGAGCGGCTTATGCTATGGAGTTATCTGTGGGTGTCTGCCTGAATTAAACAGCCAGCGCATAATATTGTAATTAATTAAATTTAAAGTCAACTCTTTGCTCTGGCTGCCTGACTGCCTGACTGGCTGACTGAAAGGATTAACAAATACGAAAACAATGGCCAACAATTTGACGCTTAAACTGTTCCCAAAACCGAAGACAAAATGCAAACACAAAAAAAAAAAAGAAAACAACAGCAGATAAACAACTGGCTGGTGTGTGTGCTGTGCGGTGGGTGGGCGTGGCTTTGGCCCAAAAGTGCTTTTAACCTACTTTCGTGTAAACAGACTCAAGCACTCACACAGGGACACACACTGAGTATATATGGGACTATACATATGCATAAATAAACTTAACCGCCTTCGCCCCTCCATTTGCCAGCGCTTTGAATATCTGTGTAAAAAAAGTGTGGACCGCACTTTGTCGCCCTTCGCGCTGCTTTCAACAAAATTTAATCTCATTTACACACCAACACACAGACGCACTCACACTCACACACACACACACACACACACTCATATACTCTTTAGTACGTAATCCTTTAAATGAGTTTAGCGTCACGTTCGCACTTATGCATTAAACACGTGTTTTTGCCCGGCATTATCCTTGCCTAGCACACAGCATACAACAAACACACACACACGCATGCGAGCACACACACACACACACACTCACGCTCAGAGTGAGGCCCCCTTGCGATATGCAACGCTTTTTTGCACTCTGCTGTTGCACAATTCAAAATGTCAATTGAGGCATGCGGCCATGCGGCAGTCCAACAGCACTTGAGTGCCACAGCAGCCAAACTCGCCCCTCCTACTGCCGCCCCCAACCCTGTCGGCAGCACCTACGACACCCAGGACGCCCATGGTTGGGTGCCCTGTTGCGAATTGTGAACGTCAAACATTCACGACATGTGCCGCGGGCCGGTCTGAGTTTAGTCCACACCGTTGCACCTACAACAACTGCCGTCCGACTGCCTGTCGAGTGGGCGTGGCGGTGGGCAGAGCAGGCGATACACAAAGCGAGGCCGAGGCACTCACAGCGCGCTGCGTTGGCTCATTAAAGTGGCATATTTCACACATAGCCCCAGTAACAACAGGGACCGAAAACAAGTAGATCCTAGTCCACAGAGAGGCAACTACTTTGATGCCCTATCAAAGAAACTATGTTATTAATTACGCCAACTCATCTATAGACAAGAATATTTAGTGGTATGTGAAACTACTTTGATATTTGATAATTCACTTACCTAGACTCTCATTTTCTAGAGCATCTCTCTGTGGGTTAGGGCATTTGGTAACGTCCACAAAGAGTCGTAGGAATCGTTGACGTCAACCAACGCTCGCATAGCGTTTCCCCAGGCATCTACAGTGTGTGTTCCAAGCCATGTCCTCGACTGAAAGTACAGTTGGACACTGTCAGAGTTAAGTGCTGGCAATTTTAGCCTTTGAAAAAACGTCGTTGTTATTGTTGTTGTTGTTGTTCTTATTGTACGTAGTGCATTGCGTCGAGGGACGAGGCAGGCGAGTATGTGGCAAATTATTTTAATTGTTTGGCAAGTGCTTAGAATGCCGCCAACTTAATGGACTTTTTGAGAGAGCCAGCGCCAGAGTCGGCGTCAGGAAATGAACGTGGGTGCGTTCGCTGTTGAGTAAATTAATATCTGGGGACTTACACATTTTGGTTAGATTAATATGCTTTGTTCAGTTAATTTTCGAGAGAGCTTTTAAGTGCGTCATAGTCAAATTGAATTACATAGACGGCTCGCTTCTTAAAAGCTCAATGGGAACATCAATCAACAACTGCTTTCGTTTATAGTTATGGCCAAACTATTGATTAAATTATATTCTTAATTGAGCGCAATGAAAGTCGATTTACCTTTTAATTACTATGCACGTTCGTATATGTATTCCATATGTATTCACATATGAATAAAATGCACTTTAAAATGTTCAGCAAAGGCAAAGGCAAAAAAAATGGATCAAATGAAAAATATATGAATGCGAGACATGCTGCATAAAAATAATAATAAATAACTCGTCAACGAAGCGAAATCAATGTAAAACGCGTCGAAGCGTATCATTAGTGTGTGGGCGTTGTGGGCAGGGCTGGGGGCGTGGCAGCGAAAGCAACGAAAGAACCGCATGACGTCAATCAGCATGCGAGTGTGCGAGTGTGCGTGCGCGTTGGCGTTATTGGATCACATATATCCAGGCATATCAACAACTGGCCGCAGTGTTGGTTAACACTTCAATAAATCGATAAACGCATCAAAGAGGAAAGCTGTTGCATAATTATCGGCGCACAGGCGGCACTTTAATTAAATTGGCCGCGTATCTGTATTAGTGCCAAACAAATTGCTTTCTCTCTCTCTCTCTCTTTTTATCACTCTCGCTCTCTCTCTCTCTCTCTCTCTCCCTCTCTCTCTCTCTTTCGTTCAGCATTTATCATAAAAATTGCAATCAATTGGTAAAAATTAAAATGGCAGCCACTTGCCTGACGTTTCACGTGCTATTCATATATGCTCGTTTGCGAATAGAGAAAAGGGTATATTGGTTTTTGTTATTTTATTCTTATTATTTTTAATTTTTTTTTTTATTATTTATTGAGTTTATGCCATTAATACTTAGTATTTTAAGAACATAATTTAACAAAGTATAACTAACCATATTATAATAATATTTTATTATTATTATTATTATTATTACTTTTGGATTTTATGTTTATGTTTTATACATATATATGTTTTTAGCTCTAGTCTGACAAGTTGTTAAGATATTTTAGATAAGTGTACCAGGAAAAGAGACTTACTGATATTGCCAATATTAAAAAAATAAATAAACTTGATAACAATCTATGTAATAATTTCATATAAAAAATATTTATAATTCTGAAAGTTCCGTCGCTTCATACGTTTTGCCTGAACTGGGAGGGCTATAAAATTTGGTATATCTAGCGTGGATTTCAGATGCATTTGATTCAATAATAGGCTATTTAACTTTGAAGAAATTTAACTCTGATAACCAGTGTACTAGCTCTTTGACTCCTCTTTGATATTCAACATTCAAGCCTTTACTCAATTTGCAATAAAATTTTATTCAAACCTTTTGAAAGGTTTAATAAATATATAATACATTTAAATACATATAAAATATTGATTATATCAACAATTAAAAATACTATAAAAATAGTAAGCAATTCTCAATTTCCAGTTAAGTCAATTCAAAACAATTACGATTCAATAAACAAAAATTTTCAAATATGCAATACTAAGGCAACAGCCAATGCGAGTCGGATGTACTTGCCAACATATTGGAGAACATTTAAATGTCGTTATACTTGGCTGATTTGTTTGCCATTCCAAGTGAATGAATGCATCAGTCAACGATGATGACGACGGGGAGTTGGTAGTTGAGCAGCGAATACAGCCCGCCAGGTAAACCGTGCAGCCAAATGAAAATGAAGTTGGCAAAGCGTTCAACTGCAAGTAACGCCCCCACAGAGCAGCACATCTAGCCAGCTGCGGGCGTTGTAAACTGAAGTAGCTGCACGTGACCGACAAACGCTTGCCTCGTGACAGTTCCACTCCCGCTGCCTGTGCCAGTGCCGCTCCCAATTGCAGCTGCCACGTGTCATCGTTGGTGGAGCACTTGTCTGCATATGTCGAATGCGTTCGAGTGCCACTGCAACTGCAAGTCGCACAGTTACTGCTGTGTTACAGCTACAGCTTCAGCTACTGCAACCTCTATATGATTGCTTTTATGGCCAGCAGCGGGCGTCATTAAAAGATAGCGCAAATAACTAAGCCAACTAACGGCACTCTTTGTGATTATACCCTGCCACTAACTACGCCAGATTCCAGAGTCGAGATCTCTGCTGCTGCTAGTTGTGTTTTCATTAGATATCCTCTTCGCTGTTAATATCATTTGCAACTTTTGCTGCTTCCACTTTCATTTCTTTTTCCTCTTCTTCTTTTTTGCTAATTTTATTTAGTACTTTGTTGTTGGTTTTTTTTTTAATGCTGTTAAATGCATTGCAATTTTTATCTGGTCCGAAGTTTTTGCCTCGACTACGTGGCTGTTGGCGCTTTGCATTTGAAGCTGAACGAAGCTCGGCCGCATATCCTGAATGCCAGTCCTACTAGCTTCTGTGCCGTGTTGTGTTATCTTGTGGTTTTTGTTTTATTTATTTTTATTTTTATTTTTTTTTTATATCAAGCAGAGAATTTTCTCATTAATTTCAACGTTTTTCTGCTTTCTGCCCGCTGCTGTTGATGTGTTTTGTGGTTGTGGACAGTTGTCGGTTGCTGTGGCCATGTGTCCCCGCTGCCGAGGACGAACCACGTAAATGAGTGCTCGCCGTTGCGCACAGACAAAACTATTCACATTTAATAATATGTAAGTGCAGCCTTTGGATATGTGGCACGAATGTTTTGAAGCAACTCAAATTGAATTAGAAATGGAAGAATTTAAACGATTTCATGCCAGCAATCTACAGAGAACTATCATTTCATACTATAGTATGATGGGGGCTGACTGTTTGAAGAGTTCTTAACTTAAATCTATGTACATCATAGATTTATATATATATATATATATATAATATATGTATATCATAGATTAAAGTTATTAAACTTCTATTTTTCTTCCTCAATCGATATATAGTTTTAGACTCCCCAAATTGAATAACTAACAAAAAAAGAAACTTTTGCAATCAGTTGAAGTTTACACAAGGGATCAGAAAAAGGACTGAACAGAGAGCTGAAGATAAGATCGTCGACTTATAAAAAAAAATCATTTAATATATCGCTGAAATAAATTGCTAGCTTTCCCTCTAGATAAACAAACTTGTTTAAAGATTTCTTAAATCGAAATATATATATATATGGACTCCTTAAACAGTCAGCACCCATACCAAACTTCCGATCGGAATTACTAACAAAGAAAGATTCTTCTGCAATCAGTTGAAGTTCACACAAAGAATCAGAAAAAGAATGAAAAGAGAGCTTAAGAGAAGATCTTAGACTTATCTCTAATATATCGATTAAATTATTAAGGAAGTTTCCTTCCCTATAGATAAACAAACTTGTTTAAAGATTTCTTAAATCGATATATATCTCTAGACTCCATAAACAGTCAGTACTCATACCACACTTCTGATCAGAATTACTAACGAAGAAAGAAACTTCTGCAATCAGTTGAAGTCCACACAAGGGATCAGAAAAAAGAATTAAAAGAGAGCTGAAGATAAGATCATATACTTATAAAAAAATCCATTTAATATATCGCTAAAATAATTTGCTAGCTTTAGCTCTAGATAAACAAACTTGTTTAAAGATTTCTTAAATCGAAATAATATATATATATATATGGACTCCTTAAACAGTCAGTACGCATACCACACTTCTGATCAATCAGTTGAAGTCCACACAAGGGATCAGAAAAGGAGTTAAAAGAGAGCTGATGATAAGATCTTGGACTTGTACAAAAAATCATTTAATATATCAATTAAATTATTAAGGAAGTTTCCTTCCCTATAAATAAACAAGCTTGTTTAAAGATTTTTTAAATCGATATATATATATCTAGACTCCATAAACAGTCAGCACCCATACCACACTTCCGATCGGAATTACTAACAAAGAAAGATTCTTCTGCAATCAGTTGAAGTTCACACAAATTAGTACATGGGGTCAGGAAAAGGAGTGGGGATAGAGCTGGAGATGAAGATGGAGATGAAGAAGAGGAAGAAGACAAACAGCAGCAATTAAATGCACATAATGATAATGTTGTGCCGAAAAGTCATTTGGAGCTAACTAAATTACAACTTCCACTTTACATTACATGGCACGACAGCGGAACCTCAACCTCAACCTCAGGCAAGCAAGCAACGACCTCGACCTCGCCCAAGAGCTAGCGCCGCGCTCTGTAGAACGGAACTGGAAATCCACACAAATTAAAAGTCTGCGGCAATTGCAAGTAAGAACAGATGGCTACTGCAACCTAATGAAAACAAACACTTCCACAACAACAACAACAAGAATCAAAGAAGAGGTGCAATTGGAAAAAGTAAAAGAGAAAATTCTTGTCTAAACTCGCTGCTGAAGCCATTTTCAAGTTGGTTTTCGGCTTGGCTGACTGGCCGAAGTTCAATGCACAAGTTCATGAACTTGGAACTTGCAAAGGGTTTACGGCGCGCACCACTGACTGCTGACAGAGCAGTTTATAATTAGAAACCGTAAGGCGGCAAGAAGCTGATGCAGAAGCCGAGGCCGAAGCAGAGCAGAGCGAAACACAGCTCAGAGACCGACAGTTTGACTTGCTCAAGTATCTGACAAAAAGTCAAGTGGATTTTGGCGGCAAAACTTGCATTGCCTCAGACTCTCGAGAATCGCTGCAATCCCTACACTCCTCTCTCTCTCTCGGTTTCCCCTGCTCCTTCTCACACTCTGTACCATTCAGTTACGTAAGCCGACGTGCGTGGGATTTTGTGTTTACCCAAGGCACAGAGCCAGACCGTAGCTGGAGATGATGATGACGACAAGTGCGCAATGCTCCTGCGATATTGACAGAAAACAAAGGCAAACAAATTGTCGGTGTGCAGTCGCGTATGTAAATAAAAGACAAGAAAACAGCTTCAAGTAGAGCCCAGACTGAACGAATATCAAATACACTTTCTTAGATAGAAATAGAAATTATAGATAGAAAGTATTACTTTTTTGTTTAATTATTATTTTTTTTAAATCGTTCAATATGAATATAGAAAATGATATGCTTATATTAATATATAAACATAAAATTCTAATTAAATTAAATAGAATATAAACACAAAATTCTAAATAAATTCCATAGAATGTGAATCTTAATTTTATAATAATTATTAATATTGCTTAATTATTAATATTGCTCAAGCAATCATATATTTAATATATTCACTGGTTTTTATTACTTAACATATCTTATCAAGAACTAACAATAATAGCACAATAAAAAAAAACTTTGTATATTAGCTAGAGAAAACATATCTGAAAATTTATAATTAATTTAATTAATCAGATTAATCAGATATTAGCTTTTAATTTCGTCATCATTTAGGCTCTCATATTACATATACTCCATGCCCTTCTAGAGCATATACATATATATATACGTACCGCAAGCCCTGGCAACTTATAAACGGTAAATTTTAAATCGGTTTAAAGAACAAAAACCCTCAGAGAAGCTCTATATAAATAGGAGACGAGGCAAACTGTTTTTCATTATAAAGAGGTGAGTGCCGAGATTGTTATTTTTATTATTTTCAGCAGCTCAAACAATGCTTGATATTAAACAAAATTAAAGCCGAAACAACAGACAACATTTCCATTTTTTTATGTGTGTGTATGTTGTATATGTTTGTATATGGATAGGCACGAGTACGAGTATATGTACTTTTGTGGAGAACTGTGGACTGAAACCGAATCTTGTTTCGTGTGCCGTGCGCTTATGGTTAATCTTTTAAGTGTGCCGTGCTCCTACGCTGCCCCCACACCCCAACGTACCTCTGCCCCACCCCCACACATGCCCCCATCTGCATTGTGTTTATATTTCGATTTAAAATTCTGTGCACGCGCGTTGCATTATAATATTTCCCCCATATACTATACTATATGATACTCAGTCGGCTGTCGTCAGTTTGTTTGCTATTTTCATATATGCAAATAAATACGAAATTTAACGATTATAATACCCAATATACAATGGCCAACAATGCTTTTAAAATAAATACGGTGCAAGTACAACAAATAAACCAAACTCCTGCCTCTGCCCCTGCCTCTGTCCATTCGCCACACTTATGTGAAAATGTTGCTGCTGTTGGGTCAATTGATAAGCAGAATATTCTGACAACTGCAAAGTGCAAAACTGCATTGCCATAAATTGCAGGAAGTGCAATATAAAAATATTTATTTGTCATAAACTACAATTGCATTGTGGAGATTTGGCCCCCCAGTAATAAAGCAGGAGAAGGCAGTCAGAGAATGAAGAGAAATATGCAAGAATGCATTGAGAGCGGCTAGCTATTAAAAACGAAAAAGATATTTTTTAATATACCTTGCACATTCCTTACAATTGTATAAATGAAAAGCTAGCTAAAATATTCCTAGCAAAGAATAATAATAGCAATTTATTTGAAATGTATTTTGTTTTGATACGATGTGAACCGAAAATATAAATTAATATAAGTACGAAGTACTATATATTCTTATTAAGGTTTATAAAAACTAATAACGCTGAAAATCACATATAAATAATTAAATACACTTTCTTGTCATTTCAGAAAGATCTTACTAAATGTAATTGTGCTTTATTTTTTATTTGTATGAAATATTTTGGTTAATTATTAAACATGTTTTGATTAAAGTGCTCAATATTTAAAGTTTTAAATTTAACATAGACTTCTGTAATATACTAAAAGTACTCAGCTTATTATTTTAATTAACACAATTTATATTTATTTATATATTTAACTTTATAAAATAATATATATTTTTATTTTTTATTTTTACTAAAGCATTAATATATTTATTTATTTATATTTATTAAAATTAATTTTCCTAAAACTAAATTTACGTCATAGTATATTTTTTAATTATTACGTAAAATATTTTATTTATTAATTTAACAAACTAACAGAAATATTAAATAATATAACATTTAAAATCAAACCACTGCTCAACACGAACTTTTTATAAAATATGTAGTAAGCTCGTAAAAAAATATATACTTATATTTATTAAACCGATGCTACAACAAGTTGGGTGGTTTCAAAAGATTCTTGAAAAATACAAATATAAACGATTGCTGCATCAGCTTCTAAGAGAACTCTCTAAGTTGCTCATAAAAAAAAAATACCTAACTTTGTTTTATTGTTTTCAATTTTACAATGCTCTCGTTATAATGCTTGCTAATATTTTTATCCTATGTGTCGACTTGGGCTATTACCAAGACAAACATCAGGGTTATAAATCCTTCGGTGCGGCCATCTGCATAATGCATTTCTATGCAGACCAAAAACAAGACCGACTAAAGCTTCATTTATCACATTTATCGCTGCAGGCAGCTCAGCTCAGCTCAGGCCGAATGCAATGCAAAATTTCTATTACAAGCCAGCAGACCGAATGCTGAGACCCCCCTTTGTGCCCCGTCCATGGATAACGTTCTGACTGCTGGCATGACCTGCAGGAAGCAACGCCGGCAGACCATTAAAAATTACAATGGCCCCAGAGACAGTCGAGAGAGAATCTGGCATATCATGTGAGACTTGCGACATATGCGATAAATTTCCCGAAGAAAACTACCGAGCAAAAAGGCACTGCATCATTTTCCATTGTGCGGAGAGCAATAGCAAAAGAAGAAAAACCCGATTATAATGCACATGTCTAGAGCAGTTCTTGAGATTCAAAGATTCTCGTTTACTTTGGCTGCAGTTTGCAACAATTTATCAATGTCCTCGGATTGCATATAAGCCGCGTCCATAAGGATCAATAAGGATAATTCGAATATATGTCGCCCTGGCGTGTAGGTAAACGGTTTCTCTCAGCCACATGTAATTATCGTTTATGCCGCAATGTGGCACGTTTCGAATATGGTTAGGATTTTGAATTGGATTGGGCTTGGGCCTTAGCTATTGGCAATAGAAATGGAATTGGAAATGGGATGGGAATCGGGGAGTTGTCTTTAATTTGTCATGGTTTTCAGCTACACGCATGTGTGAGTATGTGTGTATGTGTGTGTATGTGTGTGCGTGTGTTTGTAGAGTGTTTTGTATTAGTGTTTGCGATGTGATAAGCACATGTTATGGTTTTTCACACTCACAAATGCTTAGTACGTGAAAGCGTGAACCGGGTGGATGTGGGGGTCAGTTGGGTTCGGATTTTCGTGCTATTGATTTTGCCTTTTCGGTTTCCAGTTGCTATTGTGGTCGTGTTGCAACATGTTTTGTGCTATCAGAATTATGATTAATTGATTGCCAAGCATTTCAGCAGCTATCGGGCAATTCAGGCACAGTCACAGTCACAGTCACCGGAGGTCACGCCCCCGCAATTTGGGGCGATTCTGTAGTGTCGGCCAGTGCACTGCATTTACTTTGCTCCCCCCTCCCCCACACCCTCCATCCTCCACACCCCCAGCACATTGAAAGCGCGAGCATTTCCAGAGAAAAGCATTTAAAACGAATTCTGGCACTTGCCACCATCTCCAGCTTCTGCTCCATTGATGACAAGCAGCTGGAAGACGCTTGCTGTGGCATCAACAGCAGCCAACAGACGTAAATGTGCTACCAAATTGACAGCAATAATCAAACATAAGAAACATTTAATTGGCACTTGGAAGCCAAACAACTAATAAACAGTTGCTAGGCGAAGTTTGTATGCTCTAAGGGGGCCACAACAAATACTAAATTAGAAGGACTTATGCCTTCTTAAGCCAAAATATACTTGCTAATACTTTGAGTAATTATAGTTTATATTTTGTTGAGTTAAAGCTAAGTCGAACTCACGAGAATCGCAAAGATTTTCATTTGATGTTAAGCCAAAAGTAACTTTAATTACTTCTAAAACTTTGAGTCATGGTATAAAAGTTTATGAGCAACTACTTCAATTCATGAGAATCACATAGGGAGGCTTATATTTGAAAATGAGAATCTTTTAATGTATGGCGCAGTAGCTTGAAATTATTTTGCTGTAAGTTTTGCTAAATTGCAATTCAATATATGTTTTATTTCCAAATTATTACATTTAGCTGAAAGCTATCATATTTTTCTTTATACAGAGTATAGACTTATTTTATTTCTGTGCAGCTGAGATATCATATTTACATAGAATTTATTTTGAATTTTTCATTGTTTAGATGTTAAAGGAAAATGGATGAAAAACCTTTAGTTGCGACAAGTTTGGCAGACAAAAGAGCATGGGATGACCTAGCACCATCAGAATAGCTCAAGACAAGAATTTTCATCAGGGTCGACTTCAGATATTTTAAACGTTTCAGCGATCGTACGATCAGTTGAATATATATCACTTTTTCACGCACTTTTTGCCTTATGCGAAACACCTCTTTTATATTTTATGAAGAGCACTGTGAAATATCTTTGAAGTTTATCGAACTCCCAATTTGCCCGTCAGCGGAGCAAAGTCGAGTCTGCAGTTGTGGATGCCACATGTGCGCTATGCAATCATTTAAATAGTTATTGCACTTTTCTTCCAACACACACACACTGGCGAACATTTACACACACACACACACGTTTGCACACACACGGCAATGCAATTAGTTTAAAAGGCCAAAAAGGAGAGCGAACGAACGAACAACTGGTGGGAGGAGGAGGATGCTGAAGGCGGAGCAGCTTGACAGGCTGACAGCACAACAAACATGCCAGCAGGAAAAACGAGAGCTACGAGCTACATGGAAAAATGTCAAAGCAGAAATGAAGCCATTAAATGAACGGCAAAAGTTACCCAAAAAAAAAAAAAGAGAACACAGAAAAAAAGTGAAGAAGAAATAAAGAAAAGCGGAGCAACGCGGAGGCGAATTCAGCTCCACCGCTCGAGGCAACACATTTAACACCCGCAGAAGCGTTGCCAGCTTGTCGAGGAGTTGGGCGCGGGGCCTCTCTGGCAACACTATTTGACTGGTTCAAACGTCATAGTCGTCGCCGCAGTCCACAGCATCATCATCATCAAAGTTGGAGACGGCGACGGAGTCTCGTCTGCGTCGTAAACGTCAACATCTCTCATGTGTGTGTGCGTGTGTGTTAGTGTGTGTGTGTGTGTTAGGAGGCGCGGAAAAGAAGGAAGAAAAAAAGTGTGGTCCAGGAATAGTGAGCACGTAAAGCTAACATTGCGTTGAGGTCGAGTCGAAATTCTAATGGGCTACTACAATTGTGGTCAGGGCATTAAGTGCAGGTGGCTGTATTTTAAAGTGGGCGTGGCGGTCTCTCAACTGCCTGCTAATGGGTGTGCCAAGCCATTTGTACTAATAAAATTTGCTAAGCAACTACTTGGCCACAGGCTGTGCCAAGCGACCAAGCATAAGCCAAGGCAATTAACACTGAATGAATGCGAGTAATTCTCAAATGGTTAAGCCGTTGAAGGGCCAACAATAAAGCGAACAATATATTTACAAATATATACTGTTTAAATGTACTCTACAATTTCCAAAAGATTTTCAATTCCATTCCTAATATTTGTAAAATCTTTGATATGATATTCCACAATCCAAAGACCTCTTCCTATTGCCCCAATTGCAAACAATTTCTGAAATACAAAATTTGAGCTTTGAATATTGGGATACACATTTAGCTGCTGCCATGTTAACATGTTAAACTCTGTAAGTTGAGCACCTGTTTGTCAGGTAATTAGTCCAAGCAATTAATTACCAGACAGCTGCAGACAGGCATTTGCTGCATAAGCCTTTAGAACTTAACAATAAGTAGGTTACACTATCAATTTCCATATTCCATATGCCAGCTTTTGGGGGGAGTAGCGCAACCAGAGAGAGAGAGAGAGAACTTTTGCCAAACGGCAGCCCAGCAAGACAAACGACTTGTGCAGTGCAGCGGCACCTGGCAAAGGAAGGGGGAAGGGGCAAGGGGGCGTGGAAGAAGCAGCAAAATCTGTAAGGCACTGCAGCACATAGAACACGTGAGTTGTGCAACATTTTTGCAAAGTAATTGCTCATTTTGACAGCTCGTGCAACGCCCTTGTTTGCAGTTGCATTTTGGGTGAGGCAGGTTGTAGCTTCTTTTAGGGTTTTGCCAGACAACGGCTTGTTGCTTCCTGCCACTGGCAGTAGAAGCACCAGCAGCAGCAGTAGCAGTGGCAGCAGCAGCAACAGCAGCAGCAGCAGCATCAACAACCCGCAGCAACCTGCAGCATCAACTTCGCGTAGTTCTTCACATACGAGAAAGCAATAAAATCTTATAGTTTGTTTTTTGTTCTCTGCTCCTGCTGCTGCTGCTGCTTCCACTCCTGCTGTTGGTGGTGCTGCTGCTGCTGCACATGTGGCATACCCACAAAAACAACTGCAACAACGTACAACGGTGACAACGACAACAATGACGACACTGACTACAGACTGTGCCCTGTCAGTGACAGGCTGTCAGTTGACAGTCGAGTGAGAGCGCGTCCGAGGTGTCCCCCACTTGTTGTCAGCTGCGTTGCTCCTTTGCTCCCTCGCTGCCAGTGCATTGTATACTCTGCCTTTCCACATAAGTGCTATTCTAGGGCATGCGAAGTGCATGGCAAGGGTTGAATTATTATGTGGGAATAAACTAAACTATATTAGATGTATGTATACTATATTTCTAAATATATATACTATAGAATATCCACAGCAGCGGTAAAATAAATAGTAAATGTTCGACAAAAACACATAGTGATAAGCTCAATATTTTAAAAACAATTTGAAGCGAATATTTATATATATATATTTATTTAGCATATATCTTATTAATTTAAATGCTCATAAAAGCTAATTTTTTTATGCACATTTAGTTCTCAGTCTCCGTATTTTTTAGCAAATTATAAAAATAAAGCAAATGTGAAAGATAATTAATAAATGAGCAAATTATGTTATTTATTAGCTTGATTGAAATGGCATGAATTTAATGATTATAATAACAATAATACAAAAAAATAAACATAACAAAATATAAAAAAAAATTTAGCTTAAACTCCATTTGTTTGAAAGTTATTACAACTTTATTTGAATTCAATTAAATCAAATTTAATAATCTAATTAAGCGTAAAGCATATTCAACACGTACTAATAATAGCAAATGACTAGAACAATCATAACCTAAATTTAGCATCAGCTCCTTTTATATACTGCTTGATAATCACTTCAATTAATTGATTATTTTATTATTTCAATTAATTAAATTTAAATAGATTATTTAATCAAGCAACTGTCTGTCTTGAAGCTGTCTCTAGGGTAACTCCGCATCTCATCATTTGGGTTGGTAAGTTTATCTATAAATTAGCTTGAGAGACAAATATATTGCCTCTAATATATACCTAACTCTCTTGAAACGAAGCTTAACTGTGCTAATAGCAATTCAAACAAGCCACCAATTCTGATTGATAAGCAGTCTGACTACATAACAATGGTTTATAAATAATGACAGCATAACACTATATGCCAGATAATTGTCATGCAATTAGCTTGTCATATAATTACTTAGATAACAGTCAGCTTTGGCAATCAACAGCATGTTGCGAATGCACAGTGCATATGTTAGTCGACTATTTCCCATGGCATCGTGGCACTATAATGCTTTCTTTTGTTGTCGCCTGGCATTGTTGGTGCGTTTTAGTGCTACTATTAAATGCATTCGACAATAGTTGTCGATGGATTTGTTATTGTTAGCAATAAAATTAATATGCATGTTGGGACAACAGTTTTGATGACAGTCCAAACTGCGAAACATCAGCGGCATGCAACGACATGCGGCAACATCTGCTTTGCATATCAGCCATCGAATGGCAACAGCAGCAGCTTTTCTTTTTTTTTTTGCGTCCTTCATGGCAATTGCTGCTAGATTTGCGCCATGTAAACAGAATGTATTACTTTTTGCTGGAAGACATTGTCTAGTCTAGCAGAGGATGCAGCCAGCCGTCAGCGCTGTTTCCCCTGTGACGGGATGCTGTATTTTTCTCTCAATTTGAACGCATGACACAACACAAAAGTGTCAGTCAGGCGAAGATGCACAGAATATCGAAGGGTAGAGCAGGAGGAGGCGCAGGGTGGGGGGGCGGAGGGGCTGAGGCTGAGGCTGAGCACTTCATAGCAATCTGTCACAATCAATTAATTGCCATAGAAATATCAACAGAGCACATCAAACGGAGATGAGGTAAAGGTAAAGGTAGAGGCACGATGCCTATCCGTCAGATACAAGATACAAGATACTCTCGCCGCAGATACAAGATACGTAGCGAATGTGGCAGTCGACGCTGTGGCTTTTATCAGCACGCACGATCACTTCAAAGAGGCAGGCACTGAGCCAGTGAAACGGAAGTGATTGCATTCACACCACCACACAGCTGGCCAAGTGGGGCAAATTGTGGTTGAACCTCAGGCCACATAGCCATAGAGAGCACACATTCTATTCGTAGATCGGGCGGCACTTCATTTGATGATCAATGCCTCGCTCGATCGCATTTAACAGATACTTTCCATGGAACATGTCAGCCCGATAATTTGATCATGTGTGTCAGCTTTATGCGCAGGTATTTACACATATATTTCGAAGATGTCATGTTGAGGTTAACTGGAATTCCCCAACGACATGGCCCCCACAGTTCTTCTCTGTGTGTGCACCGAGGCGTGCTCGATGTGGGATTCCACTAATTGATAGCGACATTTGGGATGGCTTTTCATAAACTATCATTGGATTCGTTCCACAAATGCACTGATTGGAAATTTTAGCTGATGAAAGTGGAGTTGAGTAATGTCAGAGGAAATATGAAATGATTGCAAAAGCTTGTCGGAATTTATTTAATCAACTTTTTTAAAGGCTTCAAACTGGCACATATGATTAAATTTGCTGAGTGCAATTAAAAACTTGTGGCTTCAGTCTGGAGCTGCATTCCTCTGCCACTGCCTAACTGTGTTCGCCGACTTTCCTTCAGCAGTCTAAAAGCTGCGACCATAAATTATTCTTGAGCGACGGCATTTTCTTTTCTCTGCAAGATAACTTTGGGAAGCATGCGAGCTCAAAGTTTGCTAATGCAACACAAAATTAATTTCATTACTCTTTTTTTAATTTTGCCAAAAATATAATGAAAACTCTGATACAAGCCTGGGTTAAATTTAAGTCTTCTTTTAGTTGTGGGTGAGCTGGAGAATGAATGATTTATGTGTTTGTCATATTAGTATTTATAGTAATATATATATATATATATATATATTACTTATTATACTTATATACACGTAGTCAATATATATGTGAACTAATTTCATTATTATTGTAATGTTATAAAAATTTAATTAAAGTCTTCCTTCAGCTGGGAGTAAGCTGCATATATAATATGTAAGTGTAAATTATTTTAATTTTTTTTAAATTTTGCCAAAAATAGTGAAAATTCCGATTCAAGCTTGATTTCAATTTAAGTCTTCCTTCAGTGACAACGATTCAAGTATTCCTTATATAAGTACTTCATATGTATACTATACATATATAATATATATATTTATGTTTATATATATACGTAGCCAATGTAAATATAAATCAATTTCATTATTGTGTTAATTTTGTCAAAATATTATGAAAACTGTGATTCAAGTCTGAGTTTAATTTTTGAGGTTCCTTCACTTATGACTCAAGTGTTTCTCATATCAGTATTTAATATGTATACAATAAATATATATACACATGCTGGAGAGCGAACGACACAAGTGTTTCTCATCTCAGCATGTCATATTTATACAATAAATTTATATATATAGCCAAAGAACATGAAAAAGATAACGCATAAGAAAATATCGTTAAAAATTTACCAACTGCAAAAGAAATGCATTTTTACTCATAAATAATACGTTGACAGCTGTAATTTTCGAATGTAATCAAGCAAAGCTAATTAACAACAGCAACAGCAACAGCAGCCGGAGACGGAGTCAAGTACGAAAAGGTGCGCACTTCAAATGGAGGGCGTGGCCAGCGGGCTAACGATGCGCCTCCATGTGGCGAGCAAAGTTAAGTGAGAAAGGGAGCTGACGACCCCAGCGACATGTCGAGCATATAGAAAGTCCGAAGTCTGCGCTAATGAGAAAAATATGACACAATTGTAATTATCTCTGTAGTAAGGTTGACGCTGGCTGGTCTTAACATTTAATACTTCAATATGACAGAGCCAGAGCCAGGGCCAGTGGCAGTTGCAGTATGTGTAAGATGAATGAGCATGAATTATAAACACATAAAAAACAACAATACGAACAACTCAGTGTTGGCCAGTGAAAATAGTTAGTTGTTGCTCTTAGTTGTTGTTGTTGTTGTAGCTGCAGCTGACATTTCAGTTAATTTTGATGTATGTGCCTGAGCCCAGAGAGGGGGCGTTGCCATACAATAGGATGTAACTGTAGCTACATATGTGTATGTGTGTGTGTGTGTGTGTGTATGTGTGTGTGTTGTTCCCTACCGACAACTGACTACCGAGCATCGAGCCCGGAGCTGTTGTTAAACCAAACGGATTTCCACTCCACACAGGGAAGCGGGAGGCGGAAAGGAGCAAGAGAGCAAGCGCTTGAAATAACAATAACAACTATGAGCAGGAATGATATGTGGGCTCGTAAATGTTCACGTGCAAGCTGCTACACCTGCCGCTTAATTGCGAACAGGTAAGAGCAGGCGCCTAGTCATCCATCGCACTCTCACTCGCGCTCGCATTCACTTGTGCTCTAAAGTAGGCGCCATAAAGTTTCATTAAGCGTGACGTGTTTTATAATTTTGTAATCCAAACCGCCCCCGAACCAACTATCAAAGAGCCGTAACTGATTAACTAAATGCACATAAACATGAAAAACAACATGAAAGTGAAAGCTAAATGTAAGGGGACGACTACACAGGACACAGGACGCAGCAACATGGAACATGGCACAGAGGCAGAAGCAGACACAGAGGCAGAGGCAGAGGCAGAGGGAGCGCCACGCACGACTAGCAGCATCCCAGGAGCAACCCCTATTAAAAATGATCTATGAGTGGCGAGCTCTAGAATTGTGAAAAATATGAGTAAATTTTTGGCTTGTTTTCCATGGGAAAATTGTTTCGAACGCAAGCTATGCGGTTGGTCCGCATCTCTGTCTGTGGGTGGTAATATCCTGCTCCTGGCGGACCACAGCATTACTTGCTATTTTCGTTTTGGATAATATTTTCGTGGCTAACAAAGTGTTGTGTCACGTCGGCACTCAACCGTGTGCAGCTGGATCTGTTAGGGATCATTTAGCTGGGTGAGAATGCAACTAAATGAACTACTGTGCGCGACGTGATCTCTATGAGAAACAATGCACAGTTGAGATCTCAATCAATGTAGCGTAGCCAACTCATGCCCCAAGGACCTAATTTCGACTAATGCAATTGTTGAACTTCTAAAGTCCATTGGGAAATCCAAATATATAGCTAGTTGGTCTGTCTCTCGATTTCGAGCTACAAAATTAAACAAGGCTGACCCAAATATCGAGGAAATGTGCTTCCAAATTGAAGCCATAATGCGCCAATATTTATGTACAAAATTCTGTTGTCGAGGAAATTTGCAGGCATATGAATTGGAATTGGAATTGGAATTGAGAGCTTCCATCTGAGGCAGCAACAGAATCAGAAACAGAAACAGAATCTGTGATGTGTTTACACAAGAGACGTACACGAGCATTGAAATGCAAAGTGAAAATTCAAAATACAAAATTTACGACGAACGGGGAAGAAGGGACGAGGAAGGAGGGACGAGGAAGGAGGGACGAGAAAGGAGGGACGAGGCATCCATCCAACGATTTCTCACACTGTTTATCATAAAAAAGATTCGGCAGGAGCGAAACGAGCAAGAGCCAAAAATCAGTGAGAAAACTGGGCAAATGTTTACACAAATTACATTGCTCGGCTCTGCCGCTTCCCTCTTCTCGGCTCTCTCGACTATTGGCATATTTGAGCGGCTACCGTATTGGAAAATAAACCAATTGCCTTGTGCAGCCGAAAGATACAGATAGAAATGCACAGACAGGACGTGGGAAGCGCGCAAACATGCCCAGGCTGACAAACAGCGAGTATGTCAGGCAGATAATATTTTTCCAGCACAGCTATATACTTCTATAAGCACGTGTATACATTTATATATATATATGTATACATCGTCTGTATGTGCTTGAATATATTTAAATGTATCTATGTATCTATCTGGCAAGAGCAAAGCGGATTGAAGGTGTTAAATGGGCATGAAACAGCTGCATTGCGACGAGAACGAAAGGACAATCACCAAATAAACAAGCACACCAACACACACACACACACACACACACACACACAGACAAGGACTCTTGCATGCTTGCCTGCCGGTAAAAGCTCAAAGGACATGTAGAAAATTGTCCCAATTGGTAATGCAGGCGGGCGGCACATTGATCGCTGCTGTAGCGTCAAAGGACAACGGGACATATGTAAATACCAATTTACGCTACGAAATGTCAACAGCTACGATTACAACAACAACAACAACAACAATAACCAGCTGTACATCAATAAGGGTTGTAACTGAATCTCCTTAACCCTTTCTCGCCTGTGCAAACACTGCGTAGGCAGCTACTCCTATATTTCTATATTTAATTTAAATTTATACATAATTTTCATATCGATCAGCAGCAGCTACTGACCAGGCACACACACTCGCACACACTCGCACACACACACCTCTTTTTGGACCACACCCATCGAGCGGCCCCTCACGCGTAAGTCTGACCCAAATACAGCTAATTGAGCATGACGTAATTAGTCATCTATTGAAAAGTATTCGCAGGGTTGTTGTTCCAATTTTGCTTTATATTTAATGGACATGGGAAAATTTGAGATGGCTTAGAGGAAATGCATTTAAATAGCCCGAACCACAATGCACAATTAAGTAAAACCTCAACGCATTTTGCAATTCGCAAAGGCCTCGAGGCAAAATATTGCTTTCACATGACCTTTGATCTGAAGCGCTGCCACAATTGAAGAGGAAAGAGTGGAAATTAAGCAGAAATTTATGAATTTTAATATATTTAATATATAATTTAATAAAACAATTGATCAACCATTGCAAAAGTTTGATACAAATATAGTTAATATTAATTTGTGGATATTAATTTCAATTACACGAAATACAAATTATAATTGCAATGCAAGTGCAAATTACAAAATTGTATACAATTTATAATTCAAATTAATTTCAACGCAAAGCTGGACCTCATCATTCAGTGGATGCCGCTGGCAGCTGTTGCTTATTAAATGCAGAGCAACAGCAACAAGCGGCTACAAATCTCCTAAACCGAGCTGAAGCACAACAAGCAACAACACCCACACAACAACTGGAGTAAGAAAAGGCGAGAACGGAACGGAAAAGGCTGCAGCAAGCCAAGCCAAGCCAAGGAAAACCCCATTACCAAAATGAATTTATGCACATTTCAAAAAGAGCAAACAAACAAACAACAACAACAACTGGAAGAAGCTGAATCTGAGCTGAGATACTATGACCATGACCAGGATGACGACGTTGCGGATGTGCTGGAGATGATGATGTTGATGGGCTGCTGCAGCTGCTGGAAAACTGCAAAGATGAAACACTGCAGAAATGGAAAAACTGTGCATGCACAGTGAGGAGCTGTTGCTGATGCTCCTGCTGCTGCTGCTGCTGCTTGTCTCTGTTTGTTTTTGCTGCTGTCGAGAGTTGAATAACAAATTGCCAGAGCAAAACTAACTAGACCAAATATTTATTTTTTAACACGTTAATCTCACAAATCCCCTTCAAGTGCAACAACAAACCGCACACAGTTGTCTATGTAAACAATGTGACACCAGATACACGCACCGCAATGAGTTCGAGTTCGAGTCTGAGTTCGAGTTGATTTTATTTTATTTTCGTTTTTTCTAGAAACTTTTTACACAGATTTCGAAATCATCGTCGGGCATCGGGGCATAGTTTTTGACTGGACGCAGGAGTCTAAACAAACAGTAGCCCCGTCCCAAGTGTCTGGCTGGCAAAGTGCTGGCCATAATCAGCCGCAGGCCTTAAACAAAACCAGAGCTGTCACCACTTGAGTTCCCCAGACTCTCGAAGCCGTCGCCAGCTCCCGACCAGAACCAAACTCCGACTGCACTTTTTCTCATGAATTGTGACGCAGGCGTCGCGGCCTGCTGACAAAAAATGTCGCGCCCAAAGGCGATGGCAGCAGCAGCAGAGAGAGAAAAAAATACAAGTTCAGGATAATTTTTTCTCACAACGAAGATGGAATACCTTTGAAACGCCATGGACTCTGTGCGGCCATATCTATGATTTATATGACCTTATTCAAGGTTCGAGCTCATCCATCAATTGCAAAGACTTAAAGTTGTAGAAGTGTGAAATATATTTAGCTCAAGTTTAAGTTTGCCATTTATTTTTAAATGGGTATAAATATATTCTGTATAGATAGCAGACCTTGTCTTTGGTCTATAATAATTTAATTTTAGTTAGGGCATGCTTGGAATTATAGCTGTGAATTCAATTTGTATGAAAAAGGCAACAGAAAAGGCAAAAAATATATATTTCTCCTTTTTTTTTTAGCCACTCAGCAGCGACGCCTCTTCCGGGCCTGTCCAACTCAACTGTCAGGCGACGGCGTTGAAATTGCTGTATGTATGTGTGTGTGTTTGTGTGTGTGTGTGTGTGTGTGTGTGTGTGTGTGTGTGTGTGTGTGTGGTCCGCTCTTGACGCGGCTCAAGTGCCCTGGTCTATATTGTGCTTGCAGCACGGCCCCAAAAGAAAACAACGGAAGCAACTCGATGGGTGGGCCAAGTGGGATTTCGGGTACGGAAATCTGTGTCCAATTGTGCGCACTTTATATTGGGAGTCGGACACTGCGCGAGCTTGTTAATTATGATAACCAGGCAGCTGGGGTCAACACAATGGCCAGCCTGCTGCTGTAAATGCAGAACAGTTGCTAATTAGCTGGCAACTAAAAGCCTGCTCTACTCCTAATTTGCAAGCTCTTAAGATATCCAACAGCGACTCGGACACGAGCTGCTTCATTAGCGCCCATTAGCGAAAACTAAATTTCCGCTTGCCTGATGAAGATGAAACACATGCCAAAGCCAAACCCGAAACCCCAAACCGAAAACCGAAAACCAAAACAAAACTAACACGAATGAGCAACACAAACGGAAACCCATCAAAACGCCGCAGGTGATTTTTGTTTTACTTTACAAAAAAATAAAAATAAAACAAAAAACAACAAAGTCCAAATCCGCCCCTCATAAAAAGAGATACAGAAAATTTAACACACAGCAATATAATTAAGAGCCTCAAGTGTATTTAAATAAAAAGTAAGCAAAAAGAATAAAGAAACTTTAAAACGCGTCATAAAGGAATTGGTTTTGGGTCTGAAATGAGTCGATTGCCAGGCAGCTGTTGCTTTGGGTAAGCTTTTGTATTCCATTTAAGCAACAAAAAAAACACGCCCCATGGAGCCAAAAAAACCCCAAAAAAAGCGAATCATCGACTTTTGGCAAGCTGCAAAATTTTGAATTCGCTACACAGGAAATTACAAGGAATATTGAAAAGTATAAGAACAAAGAATACTAAATATAAAATATATGTAAATATAAAATAGAAGTTAAAGATATAAAAAATACAATTGATTAAATAAAGAAAAAAGGTATAAAATAATAAAAATGAATGATTGAATAAAATAAAAAAAATTAAATTATATTAATATAATAAAGAATTTAGCGAATATACAACAAATTATTTTAAGTATACTGAGCTCAAAATCTAAAAATAACAATAATAATGTCAATGAGAAAATTTAATACAAAATATAAATTTAATAAATATAAAATTATACAAGTTAATATAAAGAAAAAATAGGAAAGAAAATACTAAATATTAATAAGAATAAAACTTATTTATCCGATTTGTATTTTTATTATTTTCTTTCCCACTTTTATTATAACTTGTACAATTTTATTTTTATTTACAAATTATTTTCTAATTGACATTATTAGTTCTTATTATTATTATTATTAGATAGACAAACAAAAGTTTTCATTCATAATTAGAAAATTTATATAAAATATAAATTATATTTAAAATAATTGTATAAACAAATAATAACTGAATTAGATTCAATTTTCTGATTGAATAATTATAATTTAAAAAATAAGAGTACAATTAACATTGCAATAAGTACATTAAATTACAAAATAAAATACATAAAAGAACTCTAAAAATATAATAAAAAAATTATATATATATATATATATATATATATATATATATATATATATATATATATATATATATATATATACAAAAATAAAATATGTTTGTTATAAAAGTATTCTTAGATCAATGAAATTCAGTATATTAATTATAAATTAATATTATTAATCTATGATATAAAAGTAAAGTAAAACAACATTTATCCATTCAACAAATTCTTCTTAAAACTATGATAAACAATAATTTTAAAAATATATATCACTTAATAAAATCTTCCTTAATCTCTTAAATACTTAATAATAGTAATAAATAATTTCAATTACCCAATTCTTGCTAAATCTTTTGATAAATCAGAAGTAACATATTTTTTAAATAATAATCTTCAAAATTTGAATTCCATAATTCATTTCTAATCTCCTTAAAACTTTGCCAACTTAAATATTTAAATATGTGAATTATACCGGCCAAATGAACGAAATATTTGAAAAGTTTCTGCAAACGTATTTACATAATGATCAGAGCCCCCATTTACAGTGCCCCAGATTGTTTTGATGGAGAGAGACCCTGTCTCATGCTGTAAATATCGAAGAACAACAAAAATTATGGCACAACATTTACACAGCGGGATCTGCGTGGACTTGGGGATTGGCAACGAGACGCACCTACCTCCACTAAAGCATTTACCCCCCACCCCACACATGCATTTGTATACGAAGATATGCCAGCTACGCACACGCGAATAACTCGCATTCACATTGCCCATAGCCCCCATAGCCCCCATATTCCATTCCACAGTCAGACACGAACGTTGCGTGCGATGTGCGTGAAATGCAACTAAATCATGCCGCGAAATATTTCTGGGATTTAAGAAACGCATACAAAAGAAATGAGGCAAGAGCTGAAAACTGAAGGGCACACATTGAGATGGGGTAGGAGAAGGCGCGCGCCCCGCCAGGCGGCAGATGGCCAGCAGCGGACCATGGACGGACCACAAGTTGCTGCTGCTGCTGACTGTTGTTGTTGTTGATAAGTTAAATGCCACATTTAGATACAAAATTTCAGTAAAGGCGGCGCATAAATCAAGCGGCAAGATCACCAGAGGCTGGGCTGCTCCCAGACTCGACGGAAGCAGGGGGCGTTGCAGCAGACGAGGCAGCAGAAGATTCAAGAAACATGAAAACTGGAAATGAAAATGCGACTGCGACTGCAATACGATCGCCAGACGGAAGTGGATGGACCAGGGGAGCTGCAGTTGGAGACTCTTTAAGAGCATAAAGTGGCATTCAAATGTGTCCCGTGCGTTTAATTATTATCAGTTTTTTATTGCAGCTCCCCTGGCTGAGTCTCCGAAAGGGGGCAAAGAGTGTATGATGGGGTAGCCGCTTAGTCAGAGCCGTTTATCATCATTCGTCGCCCTCGTCGACGTCATTTGACACTTTTCTGACATTTTTATCATTTAAGTCACATTCAGTTTTTCCTCTGCTTTGTTTATTCTCGATCAGACAAACAAAGAATCGAATCGACTTGCTGCACCCCAGCTTAATGCCTTATGACAGCCGCCCTCTAGCATGGCTGGAATAAAGATATTTTATTGTTGCCCAATTGAATTTGAGTTTTGTATTTGGTATCTTTGCTTTAATGAAAGTGTTGAGTTTTAGTTTTCGTTGCGCTTTTTTAATTGTTTGTTTATAGTCAACGCATTCGAGGCGTGCTCGTTAAGGGCCCCATGATAAATTGCCAGACGTGGAAATGAAAAGCCATTCAAAATACGCCATTAAAATTGTTGTTGTTGTTGTTATAAAATCCTCGAGCTGTGCACTACTCAAATTGATTTAAGTTGCTCGCGCTGTTGAAACACGAACAACATCTATAAAAACTTACAGTTACCTTAAACAACTCCATTAAAATCGTGCATTTGGGCACGGGAATACCCCCACAGTATCCATCTATCTATGGCAAACATTTCAAAACATTTCCTCGATGAGTTCCTCTTTTTTACAGCGCACACTAAAAATCGAGCATGAGCTCACAAACGTATTTAAATAAAGTAACAGCAACAGATATTATCAAATAAAATGTAAGTATTGACTAAATTGTACAAAGAGAAGGAGATAGAGAAAGAGAGAGGGGGAGATAGAGAGAGAGAGGGATAGGCGAATTCAATTAATTTGATTACCAGATCAAGTTGCAGCTATTCACTATACAGTTTTTATTTTATTTTTTTTTATTTTGGTAGCATTTAGTTGATTAAATACAGACTGAATTGGCGTTAGTTAAACTAAACCGCATTCGTTTTATGCGTTTGCTTAATTGATATCAATTTTCAGTTATTATTTATCGCATAGATAGAAAAAGCTTTGACGTTAACTATTTATTTGCTGTATTTATTTAACATGGCAACTAAAATTGATTTCAGTACTCAATAACAGTTCCCAGAAAATCAACCACCAGAGCAGCGCAGCGTAAACTGCAGCAAATTATGCGTACTTATAAATCAAATAGCCTAACAACATGCCCACTACTATAATTATGGGAAATTTATAAAAAATTACATAATATTTACAAGATGTTATCGAGGCTAAGTATAGGCCAGGCCAGCGAGAGCCAGAGCCAGAAACAGCTGCAGCCGGAGTTAGCCGAAGTTAATTTGTCTATTAAGCGCCATTGGGTCGGGCCCTCTTGGCTTGAGACTGTCTCTGAGAGTGGAAAACGGCAGCCAAATGCATTCAGACGAAAATTTGTAAATGAGTCTAATCAGTCAGCCAAAAGGGTAAGCCTATAATTTCGTAATTACGAGAATGGCCAAAACTAAAAAAAAAAAAAAAAGAGAACAGTGGAGGAAGGACGAAAAATGAAGGCAATAAGTCAAAACGGTTGCATGTAATGCATAATTTTTGGTATTCATATGATCTGCAGTCTGTTCCCAGTCAGATAGCCTGCAGCTATAATTAGCAGCTACCTGGTGGTTGCTTACCTGTGGCTAAGGTTAAGGTTGAGGTTGAGCTGCAGCGCCAATGCCAACGGTAGCCAGTTTCCGTTCCAGTTATGTTTGAGAGATGCAATCGAACCTCTATAGAGACATCAACAGCTGTGGCACTTTTTGATTTGTGGTTTTCCACAAGATGAACATGTTTATGACTGCGCCATGTGGCTGACGGCAGCTAAAATAAAATAAAATAAAAGTAAATAATTATAGAAATAAAATGGTTAAAAAAAGAAACCAAAAAAAAAAATCTTTAGAAATATACTAGCGACCGCAGCTGAAATTGTTTAGCTAAAATGTCAGCAGCAGTTGAAACCACAAAAATACATTTACCCATGTTGCCCTGTGTATATATTTAAACAGCGGGCAATGCCAAAGTTCAAAGAACCTCCCAGGGGGCGGTAGCTTGACCAATAACAGCACATGTCCTCCTTTATGACCTATTTGGGTGCCTTTATTTCATGGAAACCTTTTTGTTTTTGTTTATTTCATTTTTTTAAATAGCTCACGCGCCTACGCTTTGTCGAGGGACACGCTCACGCACTTGAACGCTTTATCTACAAAATATTTACTTGTCAGACCAAATTTGTAAGCCATTTTTAAAATACAAGAGGGCCTCGGCTCTCTGTCTCGCTCTCTGGGCGCCAACTGTTCAGGGCTCCCACATATGCTGTTGTCGTCTATGTCAAATTACTGTTTAACTTTTATATGGTGTTTTGTCGTACTTTGTCGCATTGCTATTTATACACACATACATACACATATATATGTATAGATATACATATAGATATATGTATGTGTATAACAATGTTTCGATTTTGCTTTTTGTAGCTTTTGCAGCTTATTTCTTTGGCATTTTTTGGTTGTTCGGCATGTGACGCAAATGTGACATAAAATTTTAGGGTAGAACATCCCTCAGACCCCCTCGCACAATATGGCGCTTCTCTTAGTAAAGTTCTTGTTGTTGTTGCTGCTGCTGCATGGCATGTTGCGTAATTGCTGCAATCTGTGGGCCTCTCATCGGAGGTGGTTTGGTGTGGCACAGAGCTGAGCTATTGGGGCCTTGGCACATGTTGTCGCAACAGCTTTTAAATTGTTATTGATTGGCACATCAGAACCGAACGGCCCCGGGAATGTGTGTGACACATATTTTCTTTTTTTGTCTTTCTTTGGAGTCTATAAGTGGTTGAAAGGCAGGCGAAAACAAACAAATTAATATGTACATATTATATAAGCACTGTAAATGAGGCTAAGCAAACAAGTAAGGCATGCATCTTATGAAGAACAATGATATAGATGAGATAGGCAGCTTAAAGGGCGAGTTGAAACAAACTAAAGCAAAGCAAGGTAACTAATATAAACTCGAGGAATTCATTAGCTCTAAAGGTCAAGTTGAGAAATAGCTACAGAAATAGCCAATAATAGACTACTAAACTAAACTCGTGCACTTCATTAACTCTATATAAAAACTAAAAAGAATTTTAATTAAATTATGGGGTTTTTAAAATAAATATATATTCATGCAAATCTATATTTCATATTTCTTGCAAATTAATTAAAAGGTCTCAGGTCCTATACTCTTAATTTAAAAATTTTCAGTACCAACACTTTTGTAATACCTAAATGTAATTCAAAATAAAGTGTTCTATATAAATGAATAAATCACAAATTTATTATTTTTCAGAGCACACATTAAAGATATATTTCAATAACGAAAATAAATTTTTGTGGTCTAGCTCTCATTAATAAAATAGGGAAAACTCTTCATTTATCTGAAGACAAATAGAAGAAATAATAATAAAAATGCTATTCAATAGTAAACTACTAAAAAAAACTCTTGCACTTCATTAACTTTATATAAAAAAAAAATTATTTACTGTTCAAGCTATAAATTAATTTTTATTTATCTGAGCACACATTAAAGAAAAATAGAAAAAATATAACTGCTTGTCAATAGTAGACTACTAAAAAAAATTGTTGTACTTTTTCAACTCTATATCTAAAAAATAAATTTATTATCTCTTTTAATTCATTGTCTATAAATTCATTTTTATTATTCTGAACACGTATTAAAGACATGACATAATTTCAATAGCGAAAATAAGTTTACTCAGGGAAAACCTTTTTAAATTCTAACCGAACTTAGCATTTATCTGAAGGCAATAGAACAAATAAAAAAGCTGGGCAATAGTAAACTTCTAAAAAAAACTCTAGCACTTTATTAAATCTTCATCTTAAATACAAAAATATATTAACTCTTTCTGCTATATATTCATTAAATCTATATCTTAAAATAATGTATTAACTCTTTCTGTTATATATTCTTTTTTTCTCAGCACATATTGCCATATGATTTTTGGAAGTCTAACTCATATGTAGTATAGAAAGAACTTTCCAAACACAAAGCTTTACTTAGCATTTATCTAAAGACAAATAGAACAGCCAACTGTCTATGCACACCTCAACACTCTACTGCATGCTACAAGTTAAGCTCGCCTTCAAAGTAATTGCAGTTCTCGCAGCGCTTATGTTAATTACACTGCAGAAAACTATATTTGTGGCAGATCAGCAGTTAGCCTTAACATTTATTTAAACAGTAAATGGCAATTATTGTTATCGGGCAGCTGCAGTGCATTTACCACATATGTCATATGCGTGGCTGGCGTCTGATCGGGCCAAAAATGAACTGAGCCCAGGCGAGTTGAAAAAGCGCCCAAAGCGCCTGACCACCAACAACCAGGGCGCCAGCCACTGCAATGCACTTTTCTTATCTAATTGCATTTAAAGTCAATAAATTAATAAATAGCAAGCAATAAATTTAGTAAAAACAAGCCATTAATAACACTTTGGTTGACACGACAACAGCAGCAAAAACACAAACGAGACGCTCTGCGGCTGCAGCGGCGGCGGCAGCGACGGCTCCCGGTTGGGTCAGGTCGCATCGCATCGCATCGGGTCAGGTCAGCCAGCCGGAGCCAATGAGTCGCCAAAAGGTCGCCGACAAGTAGCCCAGAGGGGGTGGGGGGAAGCCAACTTGAAAAATTGAGCGCACAGTGTTTTTGTCAACAGCGGAACTACCGGAAATTCTAAGAAAAATAGTTTAATGCCCAGTCGAAGTCAACAGCAATTCGTTGCACTTCGTTGGGTTTTCACATAGTTTACAGACTCGTCGTACATCAAACATTTTCTGAATTGGCCCCCTTAGTATGTGCATATGTATGTGTGTGTGAGGTGTGGGCGATTTGTATGACAATGCGATGCAATTAAATTTTAAAACTATTTAAATCAACGCGCGTTAACAATTGACAATTTTGTAAAATAAAATTTGATGAGCCTGCAGCGTGATGCCCGCATAATGCATAATGCTAAAAGAACTGAACGGGGAACTTAACGCGTGCCACTTCCCGATTTAAAAGCAAAAACTCAAACGCCAAATGTTTCGGGATAATTTGTTTAATTGAAAAATCGTAAAATGAAATTTTATTCGTTTTGCTTTTCAAATGGATTTTTATGACACGCACAATTGACAATTACGGATATAACGGAAATTTATGAGGCAATCATGCTAAGCCTTTTTTATTGTTTGTACTTTGTTTGAGAAAGAAAAAGTGTTTGAATGGCTTCCATTTAGATTATACATAGTATATATATGTGTGTATATATACATATATACTTATATTACTTATGTGTGCTACTTGATCAGAGTCAAGCTAGAAGGTCACAGCCACTTTCTGTGCAGCCAATTAAATGAGCTGCCTTCCGCTTGTCTGGCGCTCTTAGACAACTTAGCACGTATTACATTTTGCTAACAGCATCAGAGGCATCAGCTTCCAGCATGAGGGGCCAAGTGCGTAGGCAATCAGCCTCCGCATTGTAGGATAACTTGGGAGACCACCGGCAAACCACAAAAATGCACACAACTAAAATGACTGTGTGTGTGTGTGTAGGAAAATGGCTGGAAAAAAAGCTGAAAAAAGTGGTGAAATGGTGAATGAAACGTGTGTCTATCTAACTTGCTGACTGACATGCCGACTGTTCAACTAACTGACTGACTGAATGACTGACTGACTGACTGTCAGATGAGAGACCAACGAAGTGCGTTCCAGAGAGAACAAATAGCATTTGGACACGCAATGGGAAATTTATGTTAGATAATGCTCAGCTGCCTCGTGCTAGTGTGAGTGTTTGAGTGTGCTGCCGATCCAGAGATAAAGTTTCAAATTAGTTTTGTGGCTAGTAATTAAATTTAATTTTTTTATTAGGCCAACCACAATGAACAATGGGCATTAAGGCGAAATATAGCTTAAATAAAGGCGGGCAGCATGAAAGTTCAAGCTTAAAACTAGCTTAGAGTAACACAATACAGTTCACAATAGATGTGTTGTGTAGACTGTGAATGATGAGCTGTTAAAGCGACTTGATTGAGGTAATTGAAAATGTTGGAGAGAAATCCAAGTCAAGTATATAGTATTGGCTGTAGCAAAGCAAAATATGCAACTTGAGACTACATGAGAGAGCTTTATGGTAACTAAATTATATACTTATTATGTTATTAAACATATAAGGAAACGAAGCAATAGCTAAGAGCACTTTAAAGACAATTCTAAATTTTTAATATTATTAAAAATATATAAAAACAAATAAAAACAAAATATATGAAAACAAAGTTGCAGTTAAAGGAAGTTACAACTAATGGACCTATTCCCTTCGTTTTCTCATATTTTAAATAACGATATAAGTACAGAATTTAGTTGACTCTAAACTTTAAAGTCAACTAAACAACGTAATTAAAATTATAAGAAAACGAGGTCACGACTAAGGGAAGTAAAAAGTCAACTAAATTGTATACTTCTAATGCTATTAAACATATAAAAAAAAACCAGGTAATAGCTATAGAAAGGTCAAGGGCGACTAAATTTAATACTTATAATACTATGAAAAATATAATATAATATATACAATATATATATATATAATCATATATATATGTGAGCTCGTGAAGAGACAGTAAGTATCTAATTCAATTGAATTCATTAAATTTACACATATAATTCCAAGCAAAAGTGCTTCAAAGCCAACTAAAAATAGAAATGTATACATATTTATATATATATTTGAAATGTAAATAAAATTACCATAAATATATACAAGTGAAAAGTTATCTGACGGAATTTGCGCACACATATTATTTCTATGCATTCTCCCAGCTAAATTTGCATGCCAAGTTTATGCATAAAATCAAGATTTTCGTAACTTTTGCTAATCTTACATTTAGGCCACATTTCCAATTTGAGTTATTTGCATATGCTAAAAGCTTTCGGCTGTAAATGGCAGGCAGGGAGGCAGGCAGGGAGGAGGCAGGCATCTCAATTCGATTACCATTCGATTCGTGAACTTGCAACACGGCTGTCAGTTTGGTTGACTTGATGACTCGCATCGGCCGTTTGATAGATTGATTGATGACTCAAAGATGTGCGGCAACTGGAGCTGGCTGACTGGCTGACTGGCTGGCTGGTTGGCAACAGAGCAAGGTTCGTGGATAAACTTTGAGCACAGCTACTTAAAGAGAGCTTTAAGGGTCGACACCCACACGACATCCATGCTAAAGAGCAACCTGTTAACCCAGAAACCTGGCAGCCAAGCAGCAGACCGACCCTAAGTAAAAAGTTCCTTTGTATTATTGTAGCTAAAAATTCTGACAGCGACACGAAAAACTTCCAGCCAGGTAAACACGCGAAACAAACGAAGCGGATAAAACAATATCGCAAAAAAAAAAGAAAAATAAAGAAAAAAGAAAAATATATCTAAAAATAAAAGATGCAGCTGAGGCTGCGAGTAACGAAAAAGGAACCTAATAAAGTAGCAAACAAATTGGAGCATATACATATCCGAGAGACAAGAAATATGTAATCCAAAGGCAGGCCTGGCCCGGTGCCTGGGCAATTTATGATAAAGTGCGAGAAATTCCTGAGGTTGTCTCCTCGAGGTGAGCGCCTCGGGTAATTGAAATAAGCGTGGAAATTTGTAAGGCTCAAAAGTTGAAGGGAAAAGCTTTTACCTTTATACACGTTTCTTTTTTTCTCCGACCGCTCTCTGAAATGTATGCCTGTCTATTAATTATGATTTTGGGTCTGAAGAGGAGCCCAGCTGAGCACCCACCTGAGCTGGTGGCTTGGATAATAAATTCAATTTAAATGAAGCGTAAAATTCAATCAGGTCGTGGTCGAGATTCCAGTTTAAGTTCGAGTTTAAGGTCGAGGTTGAGGTTGAGGCTGAGGTTGCGGTTGAGGCTGTAGTTGTAGCTGTGGCTACTGCGGCTGCGTCTGTGGCTTCTTAGGTGGTAAATTGTCTTGGTCTTGGTCTTGGTCGAGGAGCCAAGAGCTCTCGACAAATTCTGCGAAATCAAGGGGCAACGCTACTCAGCAATAAAGAAGTCAATTTATATAAATTTTCCTCTCGCCAGGGCCCGGGACTCAACATAGCAATGCGGTCCGTAGCCGAAATGCAATTTACCAACAGCCCTGCCATTGTTTTTCCTTTTCTTTAAGTCATTGTGTTCTGAAGTGGCTTTTCTTTTCCTTTTCTGTTTTCCTCACATTTTCTTTTGTGTAATCTAATTTGAAATTAGGTAGCATATGTTCTGCGGTCGAGCAAAGCAGCGTATTCAATCAAAATGATGTTGTTTTAATTTCAAAACGGATTTGCGTAGAGAATTTTTAATAAATGTTTTTTTTTTGTAGACCCCGAACCTGAGCTACTGCCATAAAGAATTGCCTGCGGTTCCCAACTCAGCTCTACTCTATTCTAAACCAAACGCCTCTGCGCTCAGCTGGGTCCTCGGCTCTGTTGTGTCCTATGCTCTAATTTTATTGATAGTGTTTCATGTGCATTGAATTGTGCGGACATTTGTAAACTGTAATTGCAGTTGGGTGCCGCACTCGATGCTCGACTTTGGACAAGACGCAGATGTAGTTGAATATAAATGCATATGTTTTGCAGGCTCGACTAACTTTGGCCCAAACAATCAAATGAACGAACGAACCAACTAACCGACAGTTGAGGTCGGGCCTGGGCTGGGCTGGGCCGCTCTTGGCTCTTGAGGGAAATGTGCTGAAAGCCAACTACGACGATAGCTTGCCAGAGGGAGTAGATAAATTGAACATGCTCTTAAATACAAATGTGCCAAGAAATGAACTGAAGATGGATGACTTTTGAAGTGCTGAAACGGTCATAAGAAACAATAAAGCTCGCCTGACAAAATGAAACACAAACAAATGAGCTATTAAGACTGGTTTCATAAGAAAACGAAGTTTTCGCAATCCCCATTTAAGCCAACAGAGCTCCATGAAAGCCCGTCCAAGTCTTATAGGGGTACAACAGTGGTTGGCTCAAAGCCCAAAAACAATCTAATGGCTACAAAGCTTAAGCTTCAATTTGATAAACGTAAATCCAACAACAAAAGGAAACTCAGTCAACATTTTGGCTAGCGAACCCTCAAAAGTGGCCGCCGACAGCGACGTTTACACATAACCAAAAGCGAAGCGATAGAAATGCGAAATCAAAAAGGTGCCCCTAAGCAAATATAAAGGCAAATATAAAAGCACACCCATACACACACACACACACGCACACACACATACACACACACACACTTATAGCATATACGTGTTTATATGATATTTGCCGTGCTTTGCATTGATTTAGAAAATTTCCTCGTACGGTTTGTTTACCGAGCTCCACCCAGCCGCCAAGTGGGTGGTGGCGCTCTGGAAAATCCGCAACTATTTAGAAAATTGAGACACCTACGGCTGGAGCAGCCGCCAAGTCTATTAGAAGACTGTGTTTAGAAGCTGTAAAACAAAATATTTACACGCGTTTCAACATAAAAGCAGCATAGCACGCAAAGGCAGCTGAGACACGGAGCCGCAATGCGAGAGCCACAGCCACAGCAAGAGCCACAGCCGAAGGCAAAGCCGCAGCCGGAACCGGGACACCCACAGGACATGCGAACGGGACATTAAAGCTAAAGACTCCCAGCGAAACACTTGCCACAAAACACAACAAACTGAGAGTGGGAGAGAGGGAGAGACTGAGAGAATGAGCTGAGCAGCATTTTGGCTCCAACATTAAACTGACAGGCGGGCCACGTTCCGGCTGGATCTTTCTTACTCCTGCCACTGGCATCGGCGTCGGCGTTGGCGTCGGCGTCGGCGGCGTCCTTCGTGTCACGTCTGCTCGGCGCTTTTAGTCTAAATAAAGGCATTTAAAAGATTTAGAGCAAATGAACCTAACCTCAAACATTCGCCGTCTGCCATTTCGTCGTCAAGCTTAATGGCAGTAGGGGGCGTGGCGCATAAAAACAAAGGACACGCATGTCCTTCTCTCCCCCCTCTGTCTGCCCCCCTTCTCGCTGCATGTCTGTGTGACACTTTTATGGCAAATTTAAGACACGCAACTTCTTCGCCCGCTTCTCTATATACATATATAAATGTATATATAAATATTGTCTTCTTGGTTTCTTCTACTTCTCTTCTTTTTTTTTGTGGATAATTTGTCAGTTGTCTCTTTAATTTGTTGTTGTTGTTGTTGTCCCTTTGCATTGCGCTGGCTGTGGCCTCATGATGACAAAACGACTCAAATAAAATGCTGTTGTGCATTTCCTGTTTGTCATTTTGATATATCCTGCGTTCTCTGCGTATCCTGCGTGCATGTAATTGCGCTTAATTTTTTATGTTCCTCTCGCGCGCCTGATGCCATTCTTATTTATTTCGCCCCTTTTTGGAGCGCTTTTATTGGCTCCAGCTGCAGATTTCTGTTGTTAATTTTTGCGCTTGATTTTTATCTGCGCCTCGTTCAACTTAATTAAGTTATTAAGAGTCCCTCGAGCAGAGTTGGTGAACTCAGTGAATTATTATTTTATTATATATATATATATATATATATATGCATGCCTTATACGGTTTTTATGACCGCCACAGCACCTAGATCAAGCTGAAAGATATTAGGCGCTATTCGGTGTAAGAGGCCAGCAGCTGCTAAAGTCTTTTAGCTAATTAAAAAGGTGACGGCTAATGATGCAGCAGATATAAAAATATATATATATATATATAGTTTTTGCATCTGAGATACTTTTAATGTGCTCATAAATTATGAAAAGGGCTTTGTTCATGTCATATTTAAAGCTACTTGATTTTGTCTGGCAGCATTAAAATTTATAAAAGTATTTTTTACGGCAGAGAGAAGATATTAGATATTATTATTTTATTTTATGATGTCGGTGTTATATGAATATAAATAAATTTCTTATATAACTGAGCTGAGACAGTTGTGGAGATGAATATTTAATACATTTTTAATGCTGTAAATTCACTATATTATATAATAATACCATTTGCAATTGGTGTTGTAAGAGCGGGTATGCCCTATGCTCATTCTCCCTATGTTCACTTACTGCGTTTACGTTGCGCTTACTTACTGCACAATGGCATTGTTAAGTTGAAACTCTTGGCGGTCGGAAGTCCAATCAAAAGAAGAACGCCACAAGTTGCATTCATATGAAAACAAAGTTGCTTGAACAAATACTTGAAATATATAAATATTAGTAATGTTATTTTATTTTTTAATTAATTTTTAAGCTCTGTAGTTTGATTTGAACCAACCTTGTCAAAAACTAATTCATTCAACCATATCCATATCCATATCCATCTACTTATGTAATTATTTAGTATTATTGACTATATTGAATATATAATTATATTACAATTGATTTAAAGAATATATAATTATATAAAAATTGATTCAAAGCAACACCAGAAATAATTATAATTAAAATTTGCTGAAAAATTATTTAAAGCAGCACTAGAATCATTTAAAATTTAAATGTTTATATTTTTCGTATGTTTACATTTATAATTAATAAATTTATTGTAATGATTATTTAGTATTTAGTTTTATATTATATTTATTGTGTTTATGTTAAGACATAAGCAATATATATTTTAAATATTTATAGTTCCTCTTATAATTATAAATATTTATAGTTCCACTTTAAATAATAATAAATTTCTTATATATTTATAAAATTTTATTTAATATTTATTTATTATTACTATTATTATTTACTTAAAAATATAAAAAAAATATATGTATATTTTTTAATTGTAAATATTTTTAATTTGGCTTTAAATAATTTGTTCATCAAAGTGAAAATGTTTCAGCTAGTCAATCATTTTATCCACAGATCATAAGTTTCATGAGTTTTTCCAATATATAACCATTCGCCTTGGTAACACCAACGCTTAAAAAAAGATATAATTTAGCGTCTAGTATCAGCTTATAAGCCTTATTTCGTAAGCCGCAGTCTTAGGCTAGTTTTGGCTATTTTGGAGCCACGCCCACGCCCACATAACTTTTGGCCACAACTTGTAATGCAAATGAACATTAGCATTTTATGCGCTTCGCTCCTAGACAATGGTATAACATTAAGATGAAGCTCTGGAGCGCTCAGCATTGTTATGCATAAAAAAAAATAAAGAGAGAGAGAGAGAAAAAGGAGACAAAATGAAACTGTAGCAACCGAGACGGTATGCATAATTCAAAATGTCCGTCAACGTGTCATAAACTGCAACTGCCAACAAAGAAACTGAGGCAAAAATGAGCCAGCCAAAAAAGGCAGCCAGCTAGATTTCGGACAACAAAACTATAACTTTAAGGAGTTGGCCAACTCTAATGAAATGCAAAAGTAGGAGAGGCCAAGAAACTGACTGATGGACTGACTAACTGACTGACTGACTGACAGAGTGTCAGTGGCAGGCGGCAGCCCATTTGGAATTCAACTTATTGCAAATGTAAATATTTTGTTTTAATTTTCGAAATGATAAAAACAACTTTCATGCGGGTCTCCATACCCTTCAAGCGACCAGCTGACAGCAGCCAAACATGAAACATTTCAGAGAGATGAAAACATACATATATATATATATATATATATATATATATATACTTTATATATACTTTTCTTTTTTGATAATTGACGGTAACACGAGAGCTCACATACGCAGTGATATAAAATTATGGAAACTAATTATAGGGGTGCACACACACACACACACACACACACACACACACTCACACACACTCACACTCACTCACACTCACATATAGATAGATGCATGTAAGGAGAGTTGGGTTGGATAGGAATGTGTGCATGAGGTGTATCATCCGAACGGTAGCTCGCACTATCTGTGGCCCTGGCACGCAAACGTTCAAGATAATTAACCACTTATGTTTAAACAAATTTTAAGTGGTGCGCCAGCCCAGAGGCGACCCGGAACCAACGTGGGAATAATCACAAGAGCAGCAATATTAACGCAACTGACGAAATGTCAACGAATATGAAATACCCAAATAGGCAAATAAATTATGGTGTAAAATATGCTGAATATGCTTATAAAATATAATAATAAATCTGAATATGATTTATAATTTTACTTTAGCTGTAGCTATATTTTTTCCCAACTATTCCAAATATATCAAGGCAACATATATCACTTAATTCAACTCTTCTTTCACTTACCATATTTCCCAATTTATTTTATTGTATGTCATGTCGACTGCCCAAGTACAAGCCAATTGTGTGCTACCCTTGCAATTTAGTGTATAAAATGCAGGCAATAGCAGCGCAGGACTCTGGACTCTTACTGCAGCAATGCGGCGAAGTTTAAGTGAAAAACTTTTTGTTTTTGCCGCAAAACTTTTACAGCATAGCGCAGCAAATTGCAGCGGCTGCTATTACAGCTACAGGGAAAATCACTGTTCAACTGAACCGAGCTGAGTCGAGGCGAGAGAGTGAAGAGAGTAAAGAGAGTGGAGCAGACGTGGAGAGAAGAATGCGGTCGGAAACGGAACCAAGGAATGTTAACCAAAAACAAACAGCAAACAACGCAGTGACATTGATTTTTACGTTCGCTCAACCCGCCAAAGAGCACAAACTGTGTCCACGATCACAGGCCACAAATGGCAGCTCAAGTAATCATTAACACGCACCACTCTGGCTGGGGCTGGGCTTGGGGGGCCACGCCCACTCCGAGACGGCAAGTTAAGCAGCTTAGCCAGCCGTTGCATGCAAACGGAAGCACATTGTAGCGGAGCAGAGAGCCTTAAAAGGACATTACACTCAGGACACATCAGCAGCGGTCCAAAAACTACAATGTGCACGGGACACGCAGACGGGCAAACGGGCAGACAGCTAAAGAGTTGAATAGTTGCAATTAAAAGCAAAGTAGTTTTGCCTTTTTAAAATAGTTTCCTTTTTGGCAAAAGTCTTGCAAAAACTAAGAGGCGCTGGCTTCTGCTCCCTAACCATCTCTCTCTCTCTCTCTCTCTCTCTCTTTCTCTGTCCCCCGCATACGCTTTCTTGCTCTCGCTGCTTTCTTTGTCTACAAAGGCAAGTGCCAGAAATGTAGCAATTACTTTAATTATTGGCGGCAGGAAACGGGTTGACAGACAGTACAGCAATAGCGAATGCAGGGAGAAGCAAAGAGCTGGCCAGTGGAGCAGCAGTCAGCATAGATAGTGGGAAAATGGCGTGAGATAACGAGGGCTGTTCGAGACATTAATATAATACATTTTTATTAAAGAATATAATTTAGTTGAAAACTATCAACTTAGTAATGGAAATCGAACCTGGATACTAGTTGTTTAATACATAGATAAACATACATAGAAAATCTCTCATGATACCTTGGCATGATTGTCATTATTCTGGGTAAACTACTTACTTAGAATAATTATTAGTTGCTTAGTTTGATTTTAGTTAAATATATTATCAACATGATATATTTTGTTGAGCTTTAGAAAGATCATTTCATCAAACAATCTTAGGAATAAATATAAAATATTTGTAATCAGATAAGCGTTTAAAGTACATTACTAGAATAAACATTATTAATTAAAAATCTAGCTAAAAATAAAAAAAAAATAAAAATAATATAAAAATCATTACGCCCCAAGTTCCCATATTCTATTGCTCCTCAATCCATAATTCCTGAGGCTTTATACATTTTCATTATTCAATATTTCTTGTAGATCTTTCATATTCAGTCATTACTGCTCTTCCAACCCATCCACTACTTGAAGGAAATTCTTGCAATTTGCACGTTTCGCTTCCACCCGCCCTTTCAATTATGTGAAGGGGGCAGGAAGACGCAGGAGGGAGGCAATCTGGCAATCGGAATTGCAATAGCGACTACTACAAAAGTTCATTTCTTTGATTTCTGTCTGCCGCTGCATAGTTTTTGGCGCCTTGGCTCTGATTTTCGCGATTGCTCCGCTTCTTCTCCTTTTTTTCAGCTTATGTAAGCGTCACGTAAAAAATTAGTGACCACCCGCTGTTTGTTTTTTTGAATTTTTTTCTCTTTATTTCTCTATTCTGTTTTTCCATTTTTTTGCTTTTGTTTCTCCCTCCCTCTCTCTCGCTCTCTCTCTTTCTCTGATACCACCCAAGGTGTTCGCTTGATGTGCGTTTTTTGGCACGCCCTGAAATGGAATTCTTTTCATTGGATCACACTTGGGTAAATTGTTTGCACACGTTCTATGCAAACTTTAAGCATGATAAATTGAATGTTTGATTTTTTGTTGTAGTTGTTCTAATTGTTGTTGTTGTTGTTGTCAGACAATTAACTTTTGCCTTTTCAGGGAGAATTTTTTTATATTGAAATGCATTTCCAACCACCGTGCACGCGACCGATCCTTAGCTCTGTAAAATCCCATAAATAAAGCAGTCAACGATTGTAGGGATTGTAGTTAGGTAGCTGATATATATTATTAATAAGCAAGCCCGCATCCCTCAAAATTCGGCTGCTGTAGTTTGTTTTTTGTTGACAGCCTCCACAAAAAAACTGAAAAAATTGAGTCATAATCGATAGTTCAATATGACAGCAACTAGAAACTAACGCATATTATGGGCATTATTTGAGATCTTCTCTAGTCTCTCGCGCTGACAGGCACCGCCATGAGTTGTCAATCACAGTCGTAATTCTTTATAATTTCTGGCCATGGACCAAATATCAGTCAAAGCCCAGGGCAGCCCAATCAACGTCTGTCTTCGTCTACAGCTTTGACGTTTGCATTGTCGTCTTTACAATTCGGAGCCAGAGTCGCAGTCGGAGCTAGAGCCGAGCTCTGCAGCCAATTTGTCGGGATTTTGGGTACCAGATAAGCGGCTTACTTGGCTTATAAATGGAAATTGCAGCCGGGGCGCGTCCTGTTTATATAAGATGATGATGATGATAATGATAATGATGATGATGACGACAACGAACAACGGCGAACGCGTCTGTCGTCTTGATGACGTTGCTTGCATGCGATTTGAAAAATCAGATTAATAACTTCGATTGCATTCGGGTGCAAAGAGTAAAGACGAAACGAACACAGAGTGAAAAGAGAGCAAGAGAAATCAAGTGTGGACAAAAGAGGAAAGCAAGGCTCGAATATTTCCACTACTCTACCTGATAATTGGCTCACGTTCCAGGTAAATACACACACACACACACACACACACAGCAGCACATATGCGTTGCGTTCGGGGTATTCAACGGGGCGTCGCTGTCGCCTGTGGGTGTGTCTGCGGATTTTAATTAAAAATGTTCACTGCGCTTTTGCTGTTTGATTTCGACAAAGCCAAACTTGCAGATAGCGTCTCAAGTGCTAGACGTGGATTTCTTTTACTACACACAAGAACATCTGCTATAGACGGTTAAATGGAACGATGCTCAAAGAGAGTTAGGCAGTCAATGGAGTCATGCGTAAGAATACGGAGCTTTAATGTTAATTTAATTTGTATATTAGACAGCTTAAAATTGAAGGTATACTATATTTAGAGTTTACTTTATTATTATTATTATTAAAAAGTCTAGCACTAATGTTGACTAAATTTTTAATTTCATTCCAATCGTTGTCAAATATTATGATATAAAATTCAATTATAATTTGTATTTGTAAATACTTTTCCAGTTTGCTCTCGCTATTTAACCCCTCATACTAAGTTATTAGATAATAAGATGCAAAATTAGACTTGTTGGTTTGTATAACCGAGACTGTTCGGCTAGGCGAAGCAGGATTTAAATATTGAAATAAAACTTAAATGTCCTCTTGAGTCTATTGAGTTTTCTTCTAGGGGCGAAGTCTTCTGGCAAGTATGGTAGACTGGGATTAGAGTTTGTGAAGAAGTGTTATTGACAGCTTATTATGTTTCCAAATGCACCAATGGATTTGGCTTTTACTACTTTTACTACCTCTCATCTGTGTGGTATTACATATTTTGTTGAGGTGACATTCTAGACATGTATTCCATGGCTCGAAATTGGATTCAGTGTACTTTCACATATAAGTATTTTGTTTCTAATTCAAAGATTAGTCAGCTTCGACTTATTGTTAATTGTATTTGTTACGTATTTACATATTGTTGAATAAATATTTATATATTTAAATTATTATTATTTTTTTTCTTTATTTATTTATTTATTCATTTTATTTTATTTTTTTATTTATTTTATTTTATTTTATTTTATTTATTTATTTTATTTTATTTATTTATTTTATTTTATTTTATTTATTTATTTTATTTTATTTTATTTTATTTATTTTATCATTATTATTATTATTATTTTTTTATTTAATTAACTTAGAGTTTTAAGCACATAAAAATTTTTGCATAACATAAATAATCAAAATATTGTTATTTGGTGCAATACGTTTTTTTTACAGGTTTTTAAAGACCCCATTAAATTCCTTAGCTCAACTAAATATTATAGTTTCATTATTTTAACGCATACAAATGCTCATTTATTGCATACACAAAATTGAGTTTGTATGCCGCTGGCAACAGTGTGATATATGTTTACAGACAGCCGAAAAATACAAAACAATTTCAGTAATTAAACATTATCTAAATTAATCCACTTTGGCTAACCATTCATCAGGCCAGCGCAATAAATAGAAACACTGCCCACTTCATTTAAAATAAATTAAAGTTTTTATCACCAACTTGGGAGCTGAACGCGTCACACGTCCCGCTGTAGAGTCCGAAACCCAATCAAGCAGCACCAGCATCCAAGCGGGCCTGGCACACTGAAAAACTCGATGACCAATGACCAATGACCAATGATTGTCAGCCAACAGATAAGCAGACACGGTTAAATTAAGAAATTAGTACCAAATAGAAAACAAATTAGGAAAGGGTCCACAGTCCCCAGACAGAGACTGCGCAGAGCTATAAATGGCAGACACACGCACGTAGCTCAACCATGAAATGAAAATCAAAGCGATGGTCAGTTTATGATGGTCCAGTGGTTCATGGGCTCGCTGTGGTGCAGCCCGCACGTCAGCCTGATACTGATAAGACGCCAAACTCAATTCTCTATACAGCTGCCATAAAAACTGACCACTGTCCGCGGCGTGCAGGAAATAAAGTAAATTTGCTGGTTGATTGTCGTGCACATCAAAATGCCCCACTGCTAGCCTCAGTCACAGCAAAATCCAAATCCAAATCCAATACCCAACTGTCAATTGTCAATCATGATGATTTCTTTTGGGCGATAATTTAACCATATATTTTGCTCTATCTATCGCGCTCTCTTTCTCTATGTTATACTATATACATAGACATATCGAAAATGAACATTCATGTGACATGTAGTTTTTTTTTTCGAAACTTCTGGCTGGCGTAGCAGAAATCAAATGTGCTAAACTGATTGCTTGGGGACCTGTGTATATAAATGGGTCTATGTCTGTGTGTGTCTGACGCATTGACTGAGGCAAATTGTTGCTGAATTTGTGCTGATGCTGCATGTAATTTCATTGATTAACTTTCTATGCTGATATTCTGCATAATTTCGTGTGCGACAAGTTGTCAGAAGAAAAAAATTGGGTTGCTCATGCACTGAATGCCCAAGGCGCAAAAAATTCAAGAAAATAATACAAGATATGTCTGTGGCTTAAAGATTTTTTTAGCCTTCTTTAATGATAAATCAATACAATTTTTAAGTATTCTTATATATATATGTTTGCTATTCTATTCAGCTGCACTTTATGAACTCTAAAAGTTAAATGTTGAGCTCATTTAACTTTATATACCCTATAATATAGCTAATTATGACATCAAATAGCCCAAACGATAACACAAAAGCCTTAAGAAAAGAAACCCTTCTTTGTGAACTTATCGTGCATTGATTTGATTAGCTCAGTTAATATTCAACATAAAAGAACATTTCGTTCATATTCGAATGAATAAGTTGATGTGAATGATTAATATACAACGACGACAAAAGAAATGTCATAATAAATCTTTATCAAATGCCTCGGGCAATATGACAAATTAGCAGCAAATTCGAAAGCCTTATAATAAATCGACAAATCAACTGAGAGCTCATGAGATGAATTTCGCTTGACAGCAATTAGAAATCATTTAATTGCAGCAACAACAGACTCATAAAAATGAATTTAATTATATGTAGAAGGGGCGCAGCGGCTATCGGGTTAACGGGCATTGGGTAATCAATATTAATCATCCAGCTTGATGTTTAGTGAAATTTACATGATTTCCCCATAAATTAACCGACTAATCTCTCACATAGGGGCCGGTCCAATAAGTGAAGCGTAAATTTGAATTTGATTGCTCAATGAACACTTGAAGCACTTAAAGCGCTGTGAAAAGCTAAAAATCAATAGGCAACAGAAGTTGCCGAATATCAGAATGCAATTTGCTAAGCCAACACCTTTCTCAATGTGCTATCTTCCTCATTCAACTCGCTCTCACTCTGTCTCTCACTTTGTTTGAAATTGAACAAAATTTTGTTGCTTTTGGCAAATACCATATTTCATTCGCTGCCAGTCAAATCGGACAAGCTAACAGACAGATGGACAGATGGAACAGTCAAAGCCGGCCGGCCGGCCATCAGCGCCAGTCCAAAAACTGTGGAATAACAGGGAATAAGTTCCAATAAAACATACAAAGATAGGAACGCAAACCGAGCAAACCCGTACGAGATACAAGTACACCCAACGACCCACAACACCCATCCAAAAGTAATTTAACTCCACTTCAAAACTCCAACCAGACTCCAAATGCGTGGCAGGCAGCGGCGCTTGGCTGCTGTCACTGATTTTCCGCTTCATATTTTTACATATAAATGTATATAGAAATATACAGATATGTACAGATATATATATATATAAGAGTATATATATTCAATGCCTCTAGAGGCAGACTGAAACAGTCGTGGTCTGAGCTGAGCAAAAAGTCGAGATAAATTGTGTTTATTTTCGTATGTACAAGATATAATATAAAGGCGGCAGCCTGGGACAGATATGCGCTGAATGCTGCACATATATGTAAATTTATTTATTTTCCATCTTTTTCTCTTTCTTTTTGGTTGTGTTGCTGCTGCAACCAAATGAGGCAAGGCTGGGAATTTTCTTTTACTTTAGGTGGCCTGTGCGTCTGGTTCATTTTATCTGTGTGCGGGATTTGTAGCTGACGTGAAAATTGTCAAAGGGCGCTTAAAGTCTTTTGGCTCGCCTGTTATTCTTGTTCAAATTAAAGAAAATGTTATTTTTAGGCCTGACAGCCAAAGGATTGAAGTTGGGATTTGCTCTACATGGCACCTCAAACTGATGTTGGCTGCCTGCTTGGGGTTGGCTCTGACATGCTAATGGTTTATCGGTGAAGGGGATGCCAACGGAAAATGCAGTGAAAATTGTCGACAAACGCCCTCGCCTACAACAACGCAGTTCTATATCGTAGGTTCTCACGCCTGACACATGATTTACAGGGGCGAGCGAAAAAAAGCAGAGAGACGGAGCGAGAGAAAAAGGAAGAAAATGTCTAAAGGGAGTTTTTTCTTGATGAGACAAATTGTGATTTATTGAGAAAAAAGGTAATCAGTTATAGCTAGCTCCGTTATGCCTAGCCCCAGACTGAATTTTCTTTCTATTTATATTTATAGATCAAAATGTTTGTAAATATATTCAATTTGGTTGTTAATTATCCCTAAGGAAGCATATTTTAAATGCAATTTAATATGAATGCAGATGTAATTTAAAAAGTTTAAGAGCAATGGAAGAGCAAATAGTATAGAATTTTAAGCCAGATTCCCAAGGGAACTTGTGAAGAAAATTTTTATTTAAAATATAATAAACTGTAAAGCTTGGCTCACTTTATAGAAATCACATAGAATAGCAATATTTATAAACTAATTTAATAAATATATATTTAAATTATATAAATGTCTTCTGTAACTTAACAACTACTTTGCCATAGATATATATGAATGAACAAGTCTCCTACCAATCAAGAGATTTCCAAAAGAACCTGTTAAAAAAAAAAAAAACTTGCCTAAAAAATATAATAAAATTTAAAGCTTGATTCACTTCATGGAAATCACATAGAATAGCAATATTTATAAAATAATTTCATAAATATATATTTAAATTATATAAATGTCTTTGGTAACTTAACAACTACTTTGCAATATTTCAACCCATAGATATCGCATAAGTGATTGCTGAGCAATGAACAAGTCTCCTATCATTCCCCGAGCATTTCGCTGTCCTGGGTGCTCCTTCCTTAACTGTATTCACTGCGCATTCACATTTCGCTGATTCCGATGTCTTGCTTTTATGAGCACTTGCAACATTCCGCATGTACCATGCCACACATGCCCCCACGCCCCTCCCCCCCACACGCCCCTCACCAACACGCACTTGTTTTATCGTTTGTACTATCACACATTCCTTTCTTTCATAACAATGGGGCAGTCGGGCAGTCCGGCACATTTCGGTGATTTACATTGATAAGGTTAATGGAATGGAATGCGTGTGCGCTTGCTGACTCGACTCGACTCGACTTCAATTCCGACTCTAGAATACAGTGCCTCGACTATGATTCCGGCTTGCCACACTGACTACTACTACTGTAATATGTGCAGAAATTTGCATTTCTTGCCAACGTCACACGCCAAACGGAAGTTGTATACAAAGAGTTGCACTTAAAAGCTACCCAGAAATGTTCCCATTCATGTCCAGAGTTTGCCTTCTACATGCACACATGCAATTTTTATGGCTTGTAAGCCGTCTGCCATTTTAGCCATCGAAATGCTGGCGTTAAAAGCAAAAAGCAAAAAAATCCAAATATAAAAAGCCAAATGTTAACGAAACGATATGAAAATAGAAGTGTTATATTTTAGCTGTGGCTTCATTTTTTCGGCTACTCCAGAATGGAAAGGAAACGAAATGCGCCTAATCTAACAAATTTTCGTGCTAATTTAGGTCAAAGGCGGATTTGCATAAATTTGCCGGTAACCGTTGCTCCTGCTGTTGTTGCCACCTTATCAAAGTCCATTAGAGTCGCACGGCTTGCTACAATTTATTGTTGTTATTGTTGTTGTTGTTGTTGTTATTGCTGCGCCACCATAAAAATATTTTCTTGGCATTTAAGTCGTACTGACACATGACAAATTCCACATGAAAATTCCCCTGCCTCAATGGCAAATGTCATTAGCCTAAACACCCAACACTTGTGCGAACGCGACTCGGGAATGAGATCGCCAAATGGAATTTTGTCATAAATGTTGTTGCTTATGGTTATTGTTGTTGTTATTGTTGTAGCTGCTGGTTTTAGTGACATATTTTCGTGCAAAATTTCACGCTCATGCATATTTAAATAGGCCCAAAAAAGTATGGGAATGGCAAATTACAGCATATCGTTGAGTTAAATACCCTATAGAATATGAGAAAAGAATATTGAAATAAATTTGTTTTGATTTACTTTTTTAGGTTTTTATTTATTTATTTAAAAAAAAAAAAAAAAGTTTAATATTTGTGAAGTAGTTTTATATATATTTCAAATAATTTTAAATATGTGTGAGATAATTTATAATATTTTTTAGATAGTTTTAACAATTTCTTAGATATTTATAAAATAGTTTTAAATTTTACAAACTTGAAATGTTTTCAAATAACTGATAATACTTTTTAAATAACTTTTAAACATTTTCAAAAATTTATATATATTTAAAAAAATTATTTTAGTTATTTCTCAAATATATTTAAGTATTTACGAAATAATTATAAATATTTATCAGATAATTTATGTTATTTGCGAATTAATGTTAAAAACTTTTCACATTATTTCAAACGTTTATAAAGTAATTCTAAATATATATATATTTTTTTTAACTTTTATTATTTTCATATAACTTTTAATATTTTTCTAATAATTCATTTATTTAATTCATTTTTATATTATTTATTTTTATTGTATTGTATATGAATTCATTATTTTATAATTACCAATATTCGAATATTCTATTCAACACTCTTTCTTTTCCTTAAATATACATTATTTAATATAAACTTTTTTTTTTTAATAAATCTAGCATACAGTCTCCAATACCAAACCCACTTTTAGGGTATTTGCCTACCCAGTTTCGTTTCGCTGTCGTTTGTGCTATCAGCAAGGCTTTTCCATGAAATGCGCTTACTAAATAAGAACCCATATTAAATATTACCCTAGGATAGCGAACACGAAATGCTAAATCAGCTGATACCAATGGACTTTGTATATGTATGCACATATACACATACATACATACATACATACATACATATAGTTTGCACTTTGCAGCTGTCCAGAGTGCACATCAATCAAATGTCATGGAGCATTTAAAGCAAGCACATATTGCTAGTTTATTATGGGACTCAAATATTTTGGGGCGTGTACGACAGGACGTGTCCCTCGTGCCCCTCTCGCCCCACTTGCCCCTCTTCGTCCCTCCTCGTCCCTCCTATCACTTGTAAGTGCAGAGTTGCGTGCCAGACATGCAGCGCACACGCCTTGTTCTCTGCCAACGCCTCGCATCAAAGGTGTAAAAAGGGGCGTGGCCCGTGGCACGAGCCCAAACGTTGACGCCATGGGGCGTCCAGTCGGCAATTTGCTTTAAATTGTTGCCATTTGTTTCGCATGGCGCTTAGCACAAAGCCAAGTTGCATAATAATTCTCTCTTTTTTTTACGAATCGTACAAATTATGAAAATTGCTATGGGACAAATTGGTGGCTTTTGTGAAGGGTGAAAGGACTACAGGTGCGGATATTTAGATTGTTTTATTAAAATGTATATAAATGATTGGATCGGGTTTTGAAAAGGCAATTAGTCAAATGGAAAAACAGCTTGAAAGCTTTCTTTTGAAAACTATTAAGATTTACTTGTATTATTGTTATCAAATATATATATATATTGGTAAAAGTCTCTTTATATTACCCTGGTCAATAAAGTGTTAAGCCGAATTAAGTCAATAAGTTTCCGTTGATTAAAGCACATGTTCCATTTAAGCCACAAGCACATCAACAGTTGAATGCACCCATTTATGAAAAGTTAACCTCGCCTGACCTGACTCGACTGCTGGGCTCAGCTTGTGACCTACTGTGAAGCTCAAATGCAATTTCCTTTCTCAATTTTTTATGTGCACTTTAAGCGCCTTTTTACATTTCAATTTCCAGTCCAAGAGCCAAGCACCAACACCACCAGCACCACCTGCACCACCACGTGCCACCTGCGCTGCAGCAAGCATATAAAAATTAATATTTCACAAGTAGCCCAAAAAAATATGGGCTGAAGAATGCGACTGCAGCCGAGACGAGGTCGCTGGCTTTGTTATACTGCAGAGGGAGCCCAGGAGCCTAGCTGAGGAGGGAGCGGCAGGAGCTGCACTCAGTGCAAATCCAAATGTGTGCTTAAAAATGCATGAGAATTTAGTGTGCTGGAAAACTGTGTGAAAGTGGTTTCAAAAAGGGTTCAACGAAAAGACAGGTTTATTTTAATTTAAGTTATTTAGTTTATAAATAATACGAAAACCTTTTAGTTTGACAGCGCCTGGCGCCAGACCCGAACGGCCGGCCCACCCATCGAGCCACTGGCATTGTTTGAGCCACAATTTTTGCAAGTGTCCCAGGGCCAAACCGCAAATAGAAATTAGTTTGGTCAGCGCTTCAACAATATCGAACTCGTAGAAAAATAGACAAAGAGGCAAACTGAAAATCACATAAATTCAGCCATGGAAAGTTCTCACGCATCGCTTATATAGATTGCTAGATTTATATGCGCATACACCTGTGGTTCGACTCCGAGGTCTGTGTCTCCGCCCTAATCTAACAATAGCAGTTGCCCCTAAAACGTGGGCCACAGCCACACACAACAACAATGACCACGCAGACAATCAGACGTCTCGTGGTGCAACATCAACTGCAGACAATGCGAAGAATAAGAAACAAAAAATGAAAATAATTTCTCGTTTTCCATTTATATAGATTTTCTTTTGTAACTCTAGTTATGCTGTTGCTCGCAGCTTGCTTTGTGTGCGTTTGCCACTTCTGCTTAAAAATGGATTTGACATTGTCTACGGCCTAAGGTGTTGGGCCACGGAACTTACACCTCTAGCAAACTATCGCACTAAACACACGTTGATCTTTTGTAAGGATCGTTGTTATAAAATTGATTACACGCACATGCCCAACACACACACACACAGACACACAATGGATGGCACACAATGAGCTCCAGCTACACATAAAATTTATTGTATTATTTCTATGAATATCAAAACAGTCCAAACATGCTTATAAACTACAACTTTGTTTATGTTTCAGTTGAAATGGCTATGATGAATGGCTGTGATGTATTTTGGCCTATTTTACATATTCTAATTAATGCTGAATATTTGAAATTAATTCATTTAAGACACAATATCTATGGGATTTGCATTGTATTCAATGTATGTTCATTCTCATTATTGTATTTAGACTGCAAATCGATTGTCAATTGAACTGTTTCGAGCTTGAAGCTATGAGCTGAACTACAATATAATTAGTAAAATAATATACACAACAGAAGTAAAGACGATTTACTAAATAAGAATCAGTCCATATTTTTGGATTTAAGCCAAAAAAAACTCTTTTAATAAATACAAAAAAAATTGTCTTTATAAAATTTTGAAAAATTTTGAAATGTACAAGAAATTTAAAAATGTCTTAATATTAAATTATACATGTAGGAGAAATTAGTGTGTGCGAAGTAAGATATTTCAAAAAACCAAATTGCTGCTTAAACTAATAAAATATCAATTTACTCAAGGATTCAAGAAAAAAATGCACAAAAGTGTATGAAAAAAATTAAACAAAATATTTACTGCGACAAATTCATAATTTACATCATAAAACTAGAAGAAATCTTAAAAAAATCAACAGATTTTTTTGTAAACCGTACTTTTTTTTTTAAATAGACTACATTTTGTTGTTTAACTCTTCCATTATTCATGCTGGCATTAATTTTATAGTATAATATCATAGATCTTAATTTATAATAGAATATCAAGACATATTTTTATATATCTAATAGAATATGAAGACATTCATATTTTTGAACAATACTCTTAGCCGTGTCTCAAACTCTTTTCATCTTCAAAATTAAATATACGAAAAAAAAAATGTTTCTTAAATTTGTATATTGTAGTATACCAGGGATATTCAAGTTGAAAAAAAAAAATCTAGTTAGGCTTCTCAATAAATATTCGCAAAATTATAAGTAAATTCCTTTCGACTAATTTGGTTGCCTAAAAAAATTCTTATAAAATATATACAATTATATATTATATATTTATTTAGGATGGTAACATATCTAAAAGCTTTTAGCCTCAATAAATATTCGCAAAATTATAAGTAAATTCCTTTCGACTAATTTGGTTGCCTAAAAAAATTCTTATAAAATATATACAATAATATATTTTATATATTCATTTAGGATGGTAACATATCTAAAAGCTTTTAGCCTTGTTTTGTTTTAAACAGAACTCCAAACGGGAATCTGTCGACTAAGACAAGAAGACAATGTCCATACACCAGCCTGAAATTCAAATCCAGTTGCCTAGTTTCCCACAGAACAGAATAGAACTTTGATAACTCATCACGATTGCTAAATTATTCATATACATTTCTAAAACAAATCAATTCAGGCAGACCCAGCTATACAATGTAAATTATAAATGGACTCAACCCTTGTTAATTATAACGGCCTCCGAATTTTGGCGAGATTTAAATTTAGCGCATTCTGTTAATGTAAATATGATTTTAGAAGTTACCAGTTGAACAGACATAGATATAAATTTTAAAATTAAATATAATAAATTTAGTTAAGAATATAGCACATAGCGAAAGCAATACCTTAGTCAAACTTAGAATTCACGAGCCATAAAAGTGAACCACCGATAATTGGCTTAGCAGCCGTGCATATGCAGCAGTCCCAAACTAACTAAACTAGGGCAATTGCCTGCTAAAATGACATTGCATAAGCCCTGACAATTGCCCTGGACATTAGTTAAACTGCATTTCACAACTGTTGCGAATTTGTAACGCCCACTTAACAGCCGCCCATATCAACACAGCACAAAGTGTGCAAAGTTTTGGAAATTGTTGGAAATTTTTGTCGCTTCTTCTGCTTTTCAGAGAGCAATTAATCGACAATTTTGCAACACGAAATGGTAGATGAGGGCTGAGCTGTTTGTTAGTATGTGTCTATAACTATGGCAGGTTGTTAACTCTGACAACACATTTGGACAAATCCGTTTTTGGGTCTAAGGACAACAACAAACAACTGGTACAAGTCCCGAACGGCTCAACATGGAAAACACATGCTACGAAAAATGGGAAATCAGGTCAGATCCTACAGGACTTGGCCGTGGCCCTGGCTCTGGCTCTGGCTCTGGCTCTGGCCCAATGCAGTTGTAATCGTTAGAAAATTCGAACATATTTGACAGAGCGCAAAAGTAAACAGGATGCAGAGAGGGGGTTGATTACAAACCCCCCCTTTCTGCCACTCACTCTGCTCTGCTTTACTCTGATGTCAGCAGGCGACGAGTGAGAAATGAGCAGAGCAGAGCAGAGCAGATCCCAATAGCCAACAGAGCCAACAGCTTGTTGAGCGATAAAGCAATTAGAAGCAAAATGGGATTTTGCATTTGAAATGCTGCTACAATGACGCCTTGCCAACAACAACAACAACAACAAGAACTGCAACAGCAACAACGATGAATGTCAGAACAATCGCAGAGGGGTGTGGGGAGGGTTTAGGGTGGTGTGTATGTCGGGTCATGTATAACTGCACAACTTTGTTTACACAAAAAGGATTTCAGCGCGCTCTTTAAGTTCCAACAATGACAGCCCAGAGATGGGACTCCCTTAACTGACCTACTTCAGCAGCTTTGACTTTGGTGTTGTGCAGGATGGAAAATGCAAAATGCAGGATGCAGGATGCAGGATGTAGAATGTTGGCTGCAGATTGAGGCTTCGTCAAGGAGATGCATTTTCATGCATTTGGCGCAGCTTGAAGTGCTAAGCCGCATCTGAGCACTCCATATGCTCAGAGAGAGGGAGAGAGAGGGAGAGAGAGAGAGAGAGATGAGAGATGAGAGATTGCCTCGCTATCAAGAAACGAAAAATTCGCTTCGTTGCGCTGAAAGTTTTCATATTTGTTCGCCTCGTCGAACTTTCAAGATTGTGCACAATATGTTGTGTATGTGTGTGTGTGTGTGTGTGACAGCCAATTTCAGTATAGAAGAAAGTGTGATGTGCCATAAAAAGAAATGAGACACTCTTGGCTAAAGGAGAACAACAACAACAAGGAATACAAATTCTCTCAGGAACACATTTGTGCGATAAGGGAGATGAAATTATGAACTTGAAATGGGAATATTTTGAGATAAGAAACCAAGAAACGTTTCTTCTCTCACCAGCTATTTGGCTTAACTTGTGGTGAGACATCGTTAGTCAATAGTTATCAAACTGTTGTGACAGCGACGTCCAATGGCAGAAGAGTTTGCTAGAAGTTAACTGCAAGCCAAACACTAACAAAAATGGTTTAGTTAGGCAAGAGTGTTAACAAAAGCCATCAAAGTATATTTATGTTTATTAAAGATTAGCAAAACATTAATTGGATTTTATATAGAAAAGCATTAAAGATTGTCTAATGTATTTCAAGATTCAACAGAAAATCGTATCTCGAACAAAGCAATCAAAATTTCAATGACAAATCTTTTATCACTCTGTTCTCGAACCCTTGTTTACCCAGCAGACAGCTAGCGTCTGCTTAGAACAAGTTGAAAGTTATTTTCAGTCCAGCTTTTACTCGTCAAAATGCAGATGCAGACGGGTTCAAGCCATGGCTAATTCAGACAACCCACTTGCCAGGCTCAACTGCAGCCACTCAACAACTGTAATTTTTATTTGGCTCCATGTAACTACTAACAAACAAACAACAGTCAGGCAACCGGCTAACAAAGATCCCTAATCTCGAGTAAATCCAGCGTCCGGTTCAGAGGCTGCACTGCCAGACATTGTTGTTGGATGCTAAATTATTCGCACATATGCAAAGTTGGCAAAAAGTGTGAGGGCGAGCACGAGGGCGAGTCCTGGCCAAAGACATGAACAACAACAGCAATAGCAGCAGCAGCAGCAGCAGCAGCGGCGGCGGCAAATGAAAGGATAGCAACACAGACCGAGCTCTGAAGAGCGGGCACGTAGTGCCCTCTGACAATGACTGTGCAAATTTGGTGCAGATAAGCAGAGTCCGAGAACTGCCAGCAGCCCAAAACTAATGCGCGCTGACATGCAAAAAAGGGTAAATGAGTGACAGGACACGGGACACAGGACACTGAGCAGGCTCGGCGGCCCGGGCATCGTCATTCCGAAAACAAAGGGCTATCCGTTCCATGCTCCTCCTCCCTTCCTCTCCCTCTCTCTCTCTTTGTCTCTTTCGATCTCTTTCGGTCTCGCATCTGTGTGCATCTCTTTTGCACTCTGCTCGTGTTAAATGCTTTGACAATTGCTATAATTGTCAACTGTCAAATGGCATTAACAATTTTTTGTTGTTGTATTTGCTGCTCTTTGCACTTGCCTGCGCGCTCAATTGTGTGCGTAGGTGTGGAAATTTGTAAATGGAAGCGCACAATGCAAGCGGGCTTAAAGGGCGAGCCGGGCTAAGGGGGGATGTGGAAGGAGAGTGCGTGGTAAAGGGGCTTAGGTCCAGCTGGTTAGACAGTTGCTGTTTTGATTCTGTCAATGAGATTAAAGAGCAGCTCGAAATTTGCCCAAACAATGCACCTCTTCACAATGGACTTCTTTAACTCAAACTGTTCCAGGAGATCTGAGTGTGCTGTACGTCCTGACTGGAATTTGAAAGAAAATATAACAGAAATTTTATAGATAAACCTTTGATATGGTTTTAAAGAATATTGTCTGGATTTTCATATCCTCAAAACAAAACCAAAAATATTTTGTATATCATTTAAAAGTATTGCTGAAGCTATGAAAGATATAAAGACGAAAATCTAGTATTGATCTGAAGGAAGTTAGCAAAACAATATATATAAATAAATAATTAAATAAGTTTATAAACCATTATTATTATTATTAATAAAGTAATACATACAATGTATAAAAATAATGTAATGAATAGAAGTAAATTTTTAAATACAAAAATTAATACCACAGTATAAACGTAAACGAAAAAATCCAAATAAAGAAAAAATTAAAATTAAAAAATAAATTAAATAAATAAAATAAAAAAATTAAGTAATAAGTATCTGAATAAATAAAAGAAAACCCGAGTAAATAAGTAAATGCAACATTAAAAAAACTATTTTTAATGAAAATAAATTACATAAGTAAATAAATAAAGATATAAAAAAACTTAAAATAATAATGTTTAAAAAAATAAATAAATTAGTAAATTAATATATAAATTAATATATAAATTAATATATAAATGACTATAGATAAAAAATTGTTTTAATTATTTAATAAAAAAATAGGTAAGAAAAAAAGATTAAAAAAAAACTAAATTTAAAAATATAAAGAGAAATACATTAGCAAATAAATAAAGAATAAAAATAATAATAATATGTATTTCTATGGAGTATTAAATCTTTAAATTCAAAACAGTTACTGTGAACTCTATAACTTAAGAAAACTTTGTGCTAGAAACTTTTGCTATTGTAGACTACACAATTTGCTGATATAGCTACTTAGTATAAATTTCATAGTTTCATAGCCCTAAGCTTATATTGTTTTAGATCTTCTATTAGCCCTAAAATTAGCGCACATATTGTGCTATTCAGCTTTTAGTTTTTTTCTGAAAAACTTTTGGCAATTCCAAACCGAGCAATCATCGTCAAGCTCTCAGCGCGTGATGACAGTTTTTGCCAGCCACTAAATGTCAAACTTTGTGACATGTCTAAGGGTAAGAGAGCAGCAGCAACTACAACAGCAGCAGCATAAAAACATATATGTATCTGTGTGTGTGTGTGTGTCAGTGTGTGTGTGTGTGTCCCTGTCTGTGTATAGCTCCTGACATTTTCCGACTCATATGTGACATCCAAGTGTCATCAAAAAGCGTGCGCGCTGGTTTGCATTTTTATGAGAATGACAGAGAAAAGCTCTGCAATGACTTGAGTGATTTTTTCGGGCGAAATAAAGGAAAGCACTGCGAAGGATTTTGCATAATTAAATTTGGTGGCTCTGGCAAACAGGCAAAGTGAATAAGAAGAAGAAGAAGAAGAAAAAAATGAATGTTAAAGTTGTTGTTAGCACAAGTATCTAACAGATACACGACTGCACAGATACAAAAGATCTGCGGCGCCTGCGAATCAGCATAAAATAATTGAAAATGTGTGCGCTCGGTTCTATTTGAATAAACGCAATTTGAATGCAAAAGCACGAAGTGCAAACAGTTCGTGAGATGGGTAACAGGACACACACACACACACACACACACAGAGCATACACAGGACCCTCTGTCTGCCATTTGATGGATGGTCGGGGGCATCTGAACGAGATTGGCAAGGCGTTAATGTCAAAACTAACGAAAGGGTTGCCCGAAAGGTGTCAACGTGAATTCAAAACACTCTTTAAGAGAAATCTTAAATATACATGAATCGACTTGACATTCAAGTTGAAGGGGGTAGACTAGTTTGATCAAGCTCATCAATCGTCGGCTTCTCCATGTGGGTCGGATATTTGTGTCACAATTACCATGCTGATTTCTGGACATTTGTAAAACCCATTAGGTGCCCACATATGTCGTCGGCCAGGCACAAAACATGAGGCCAATAATTGAAATGTCAAATCCGTGCTAATGACAAATGTAAAAGCACAACAATACTGCCGAAAAACGAAAAACGAAAAACCCAACCGAAATTAATAAACGACACAGATTTTAGCACTTTAGTCGAGAGAAAATAAGAAAAACAGACGCTGCGGCGGGCACTCAAGAGACAAAACTGTTATAAAAACACAAGTGACAAGTGTGGCAGACACATGTGCATAGCAGGGGGGGTGGGCAAGAAAGAGTCTTTGGACTTGGAAGGGGAATGGCAATGTGAATGGGATTGGAAGTGGGTATGGGATGCGTTATATGCATATGGAGAGAGACCCGCACAAGCCGCAGACACATACAAATCAGAGCTGTGGCAGGCAAACAGCTTCAACCGCACCCTGGAATTTTGACACATTTGACAGGCGAGAGCCGAGAGGCACTTGGTAAGCAGCCATTTGATAGCCTCATTAGTGATGAGCCACTGCAGCAGCAGGAAGACCAGTGAATAAGCAAAAGAGTAGCTGTCAAAGTGCTTAAGAGGTTTGGCTGTGGCTGTGGCTGTTGCTGTGGCTGTGGCTCCTTCGGCTCGTTGGGCAGCTTGCGTAACTGAAAACCAAAAGGATATCGACCGTAACGCATGAGAATTTGACACTTGCTCGGAACGGGCTCGCAACGGACAGACCTCCCGCACATGTCCGGGACATACTTATATACAGTCCCAGTCTCATAAATTCCTATAAATATACAACAACAACAGCAAAAACTGCTTTGGAGGCGTTCCCCAAACAACGAAACACGCTCCAGGGCAGCGTCACAAACAGGGCAGGTCCCAGAGCCAACTTGTCTCTGCCCCGAAGCATTTAGTCATATTGAAACATTAAAAAAGTCAACACCCACATGGCTAAACTAACAAAAACTTGACCGTATGGCCATTTACCAAGCATAATAAACAAGACAAGGCGGTGAGCGCAGCAAGAGACCAACCAAAATTATAGACTGCCAAATTGGATGAAAAACATAAAAGGTTTTCAACTAATTGAATTCTCGTATGCCCTACGAAGCAATTTGTTTTATACAATTTAGCCCACCTGCAAGATTTATATAGTATACAAATTTAAATCAATATTCAAATGTATGAATGTCATTTTTTATATTTACTAATCTAATTGTATATGCTAAACAAATAAATTCAAATAAATATAAAAATATAATGAATTTTTTTTATTTTTTATTGTTGTTATTTTTTTTTATTTAATTTTTTCTTTATTTCTTTTAACTTTTTTAGCAATTATATAAAACTTTTGATACCAATTTATTTTTAGTTGAGGTTAGCTATTGCTTTTCAACTGAGATATTTATAATTTTTGGTAGTTAAGTATTAAGTATTAAGTATTCTGTATTTTTTCAATGTATTATATTTTCTAAATATCTATTTATATATACTAAACAATTATCAGAGATGTACAATGTATTCGAATGTATTCATAATGTTTTTTATGTTTAATAAAAACAGAAATGCATATCTATAATGAAAAAAAAAAGAAATATATAAATATATAAATATATAAATATGAATATAATTTATAGAATAGTAAGTTTTTCTGCGGAATTGGGATAAAAATAATTTATATAAATATATCCAATTCATTTTTCCAACTTATCGATAAGAAATATGATCAACAGCCTTTACAGATATATTTAAAAATTGAAATCTGTGATCTATATATCAGTTTGGATCTGCATATCGTAATACGATCTCTGTCATTGATACCTTACATATTTGTTTCATTTTTGTGCTTGTCGAATCCTTTACAATCTCTGGGCATTCCTCACAATCTCAACTGCCCCCACATGCGTGCGTAGCGCACCAACTTACACCGAGCAGCCATAAAAATGTCCAAAAATTTCTATGTATTCATAAACACATGTGTGAGTCGAGTCGAAGACAGAAACATCAGAAACCCCAAACACGCCAACCAGCAATGTGACCACAAAGTCAACGCTGCCCCTCCACAATCCAGGCTGTCTGCGGATATATGGAGAGCGGACATGGTTTGTATGGGTACAGTACATAACTTAAACATCGCAGGCCCAAGTATCGTAGTGTCCTAGCATATGTGCATTTAACATGCAAACGACAAACCAAGGAAGGACTTTAGTGCCTGTTAACGTTTAGCTGAACAGCAGGCACAGAGAGAGAGAGAGAGAGAGAGAGAGAGAGGGAGAGAGAGAGACAGAGCGCGGGCAAAGGGCGCAGAGCTCTCAAATTTCCGGTCAAGCAGGCGAATCCTTACAAGGTTTTCATATTTTTTGGTTTCTTCTTTTGCTCAACGCCCACAAAATTTCTGCTAAATTAAATTATAAATACGGCAAAAAGTCGCTGAGAACAGCGCAACACAAATAAAGTGGCCAAAGGCGGTCAGCGACCGAACCGGACATGAGGACGGACCCAGGATGGGACGGCAGTAAGGACGATACCATTATGATTCATGACAACGTCTGGACGCCTCTCTCTGCCCGTCCCTCATAAGTAATATTTATACACATTGGTTTTTGTTGTTAGTTAAAGCTGAGCAACTCCGGTCGGTTGCTTAGTTAGGGTATCTGCTTACAAAGTGCGTGTCAAATTCAAAAGCAAGTTATTCAATCCTTTTATATGAAGTGTGCATAGTTTTCCGTTGTCAGTGGGCGGGCATGGGATTGTGATGTCCTTTATTCAGTTCTTCAAGCATATTTTATTGTTAACATGCTTGGATTTTTTTGGACAGATTTGGGTTATGGTGATAGGCGCGTCATGTGGCTGGCAAGAGATCAGATCAAAAATACTTGTCATTGATGAGGGTCGAAGCTTATCGAAGCAGCTTTCAAGTATTTGCGGGGAATGTGTGTAATACTTTAATCAATTTACAGAAAATGAATCCACAGCTTAATTCTCTTGAATAGTGAGTAAATAAAGAAAGCTTGTTATTAAAATTGTCTTTATTTAATATCTTACTTCTCTTTCCTAAAAAGGCTGTCCTCAGCTGTCTTTTAATCCACTTAATGACTTCTGCTCGCCTGAACATTTCTTGAACGATTATCTTCAAGGTCAAAGCCAAACGATGTCCTGCCTCACGTAACTGTATCAAATGACCATCGGCAAACCAATAAAATAACAAAAACAAAATCCAAATCCCTAACTGTGGTTAACATCTACGAAATCCATTAACTAGCACACTTGAAGCGTGAAAAGGCACCGCCATCATCTCGATGGAGTCGTCGATGAGAGCCGAGTCGAGTCGAGCCAAAAGCGAAATTGAAATGAAAGAAAAACAAAGCAAAGGAGCAGCCATGCAGGAGCAGCAGCACCAGCAATCTAGTCCATACCCTAAGAGCAAGCAGACCACATCATTTCATAACACTTCCAGTTCATATAATCTATTTAACCCAAATTTAAACGTGCCGTGCGTTTGTTCAATGTTTAATCAATTGTAAAGCAATTTTCGCAATGTTTTTTCTTTAAACGACTAAGGGACGGGCTTGAGCGCTGGCTTGGCGCATTGTTGCGACTCCTATATCCTTGCTGGGTTTTCTGTTTTCTGTTTTTTTTTTTTTTTTTCTTTTCGCTCGCCTTGCTGCCCATCTATCTAACGACTTCTGCACCATTTCAATGGCAACTGTTTCACAGCTGATAAAAGTTGGCAGATCCCTGGCAAAAGGAAAAATGGAAAATCGCTGAGAGGAGCATCCTGCTCGGCGGCGGGGGTGTAGGTTCTGGATTTTAGCGGTGTGCCTAATCGTCTGCGTAATTGTCCTGACACTGTGCGTACGCTCTGATCCTGTTTCTGATCCGAATGCGCTGTTGCACTCTCGCCTCTCTGCTAACCACTCTTAAAGAGCATGCCAAAATGTATATTTTTGCAGCTGCTCAGGGGTCCCCCCTTTGTCAGCTCAGAAACAACTCAAAACTACAACCGCAAAATTTTCAATTAACTTTGTTAAAGGTTAACCTTTCGGCTTGCCTCACCCCCAATGCTCTTATTTAATTTGATTAATTGCTGCGAAAATTGCTTTGCTCTCTGTCTGTGTGTGTGTGTGTGTGTGTGGGTGTGAAACTGTGACAAATGAGCTATTTCGAGTTGTCATTTGAATGTTGATTGTTGAAGGATTATAGCTTAAAGGTTGGCATGTGATAAGCTCTCATTGTCAACTGGTTTGATTGTGAATGCCAAACGAAGCTGTTGATTGATTTAAATAGGGCCGATAGCTAGACTTTTACATATATATTTTCTATATAGCACAAACTTGCTTGAAAGGTCACGTAACAATGGGATACTTAAATATATATGAATTATTTTAAACTAATATTTTTACATACTTATTAATTTGAATAGAGCGAAAGTTAAGGAAGGTGATAGGGCAGATGAGAAAATGAGAATTTAATTTATGCTTTTCATAAAAGCAATTTTATAACACCAAACTCATTTACTAAATTTAAAGGTTAAGTAAAAATGGGATACTTAAATATCAGCTAATTTTATAAACTTATTTTTAAATTAGTTTATAAAATGTATATTTTTAACTATTTATTTATTTGAATTGAGCAAAATTTAAGGAAGCTTATAGGGCTGATGGGAAAGTTTCACTTATACTTTTCATAATTACATAACCCCAAACTCAGTTAGTAAATTTAAAGGTTACGTAAAAATTTGATATTTAAATATAAGTTAATTTTATAAACTTATTTTGAACTTAGTTTAATAATTTATATTTTTAATTATTTATTGATTTGGTTATAGGGCAGATGGAAGGACTTTCATTTATACTATTCATAAAAGCAATTATATAACCCCAAACTCAGTTACTAACTTTGAAGGCTACATAAAAAATACTTAAATATCAGCTAATTTTATAAACTTATTTTTAACTCAGTTACCGTGACAATACATTGAAATTAAATCATCGATTTATTTTAGCTCTAGGCAATCGAAAAAACATGTCTGAATAATGTATAACCCACTAAAGTGCTCCCATTGCTTCCACACACAAATGTCAGCAGGTCACTTTGAACATATTATTTTAGCTAGTTTCCCCTTCCATTGAGTCGAGTCCTTTAAAAACAGACTCCCTGAAATGGACACCAAAATTCGAAATTCCAAATTCTAAAAATTGGCAAGGGAAAATGGGTTCACTTTTGACTTTTTGGGTTCTCGTTAACGTACAAAGGCGAATGCCTAATTGAATTGTAGCAAAAGTGAAAATAGAAGCAAACATTGAGAGCGAGGGGAGAGGTGGATGGACACTGGGAATCTTTTGATGCTGGGCAAGTGGAAGGTGCGGGAGCGGTCACAATGGCGCATTGTATGAGCCACAAACGGATGTTATATTCAATTTAAATGAAAAGGAAGCAATAAAAATAATTTTTTTCTCTATCTCTCTCTCTCTCTATGTTCTGCTCTGTGTTACAACTGCAAGCAGACAATTTGTAGCGCTTCCGGGGCCAAAGGAAGCTATTGCAACCAGCTAAAATAAATGCCTGTGCCGGAGACAGTTGGCCATCTTCAGTTCCAACTTCAGCGCCAAGTACACCCGCAGCTATTGCGTCCTGCGTCCTGCGTCCTGCGTCCTGTGAGGCTACATTAAAACAAACTATAAAATGCAATCGATCTAAATGGTATAAACCGGAAAAGAGGAATGTGGCATTGTATAATGGAAATGGGTTTTTCTATTTACTTCTATTTTCCCTTTGTTTGTTTTTCTTTTTTTAATGTGTTTTTTTTTTTTTTTTTGCGCACTTCGTCTTGCGAATGAAAAGTGCACATAAAAAAAGTAAAGTAGAGAGCAGGAAATAAAAGAAAATAATACGTTTGTGTCGCTACGACGAAGAAATGAAATGAAAAACTGTGATATTGATAAATGCGATATTAATGGCAAAACGTTGAGGGAATTTAAAAGTTTTGGCTTCGCTTTGTTGGCTTAACGCGGAAAAATGAGCTCGGTTTACATGCGATTTAAATCATCATTAGTCATACGAGCTAAGATTGGATTTGTGAGAAAAGAAAACATATTGAAGCGATAGCTAGAAAATTTATATAAAGGGTTTGGCTGAGGGTCAATAAGAAGGGGAGATGGGCTATAGATATAACAAGTTTTCAAACATGCCATTTGCTAAGAGACTGAACTATACATAGATTCACAAAATCTATAGATAAATATAGAGTTACATAGGTATAGAAATATAGAGATAGAAAATATAGAGATGTAGAGATGTAGAGATTCAGAGATATATACATATACATAGATTAATAGGTAAATAGATGGACACATCTATCTATATCTCTAAATATTTGTAATTAGATTGTTGCTAAGATTGCCAGAATGATAATTGGGAAGATGATTAGATAAATAAATAAATAAAAGTAAAGATAGATAGATAGATAGAAAGATATATCGATAGATAGATTTATACATAGATAGATAGTTAGGAAAATAGAAAGATTGATAGATATATAGATAAATAGATAGATAGAAAGATAGATAGATTGACTGATAGATAAATAGATAGATAGATAAATTGATAGATAGATAGATAGTTAGATAGATTGATAGATAGATTGACAGATAGATAGATGGTTAGATAAATAGGTAGAAAGATAGATGATAAATAGATAGATAGATAGATAAATAGATAGATAGATAGATAGATACATAGATAGATAGATAGATAGATAGATAGATAGATAGATAGATAGATAGATAGATAGATAGATAGATAGATAGATAGATAGATGATAGATAGATAGATATATATATATATATATAAGTTGACTTATACATATATGGATATGTAGATAGAAAGACACTTAGATAGATAGATAGATATATAGATAGTTAGATAGATATATAGATAAACAGAAATAAAGAAATATCTCTGTAGCTTGAGAAAATACTCCACATATGTCTATCGACTTCAGAATATCACAGCAAAAACACCATGTCTTAAATCAAATAATAAATCTAACTGGCAGAATTTTCAAAATATATCTCCAAAAGACCTTTTTATATTGCTCATATTAAAGCACTTTATTTCATAGTCCATTTCAGTTTAGACTTACCATTCTAGACTCCGGCCTATTTTTTAGTTTATGGCACTACTGTTTTTTTCTCTAAAGGAACTCCCTTTGGAAGGAACCGCCCTGTGCAAGCAAAAAAATGAACTTTCGTGCTTCAACTTTGAGCTTTCTTATCGTTTGCCATTACTCAAACCATTTGCCTCCCCAAATATCTTTGACTATTTACTCATATCTGTTGTTGGTAATATTAAGTAAGAAAATCTCTTTGACATTGCTCGTATGTTTCACAAACTTATTCCCCAGCTCCTACAGCCAATATTACTGCCAAACAGAGCTCAGAGTCTGGGAAAAAAACGCCAACTAAGTAAATCTCGGCGCTTGCTAACAATAATCTGACATAATGTTTCAATTATGCGTCGTTTAGCATTATGGACGCTATATGAATGCCCTTTGCTCACCCCCCAAAGCTCATTCCAGGGCAACCACAAATTGAGGAAGGACGGCAGCCAGGTTTTGGGCAACCAAAACCACCCACACACCCACACACCCACACGCCCACTCACCCACCCAACCACCACCCAGGCAAAACATTAGGCGAAAACAGACGCAGCATTTGGAGAGCTAAGCAAATCTTACTAAAATAAACATTTTAGCATTAAATTTACATAAGACGCGGCGATGAGCGATGGGGAATGGGAAGCTCGAGCCTGTGGATAAGGCTGAGTGGAGCAGAACCATCTACTTACGAGACATTTTCATAAACAGCAACAGCAACAGTCGACTTCATATATAAATATGAGTATACGAGCTCCAACTCCGACTGTGACTCTTGATGTGCGCTCGCGTTTATTTGCATAAACATTAGCAAAACAAATTTGCACATTTACCCACCCAACTCCAGCGGCAGGCTCCGATTCCGTAGTCGACATATAAAAACAAACCGCAAAAAGCAAAAAAGACAGAAGGTGAACCGACTACAGGTTACTCTATATGGAGATTATAATAATAGATGTAGAGCTAAGTTTATTATAAATAATGAAATATAAATACAATGCCAAGTTAACTTAAATAACATGCTCAAGAAATATTTTGTAGTTTGAAAACTTTAATAAATAAATAAATATTTTAAATATATTTAAATCCTTTACTGTATATTCAATATACCCTTTTGCGACTCTTAGGCTCTCGGCATGTAACAACTGTCAAGTTCATGGAGCACAAAAAAGATGAAAATGAAGTTAAAGCGCCGCTGAAAGCGGAAGTCTTTAGGCCAACGTCAAACCAAAAAGGCGGAAGCGGAAGTGCGTGCCAATCAGAGAGAAGCAGAAATAGCCAGAGAGAGAGAGAGAGAGAGAGAGAAAGAGAGAGGGAGAGAAAGCGAGAAAGAGAGTGAATTGCGTGCAACGAAAATATGCTAAATCAGCCAAAAATGCTTATAATCATTTCGAGATGAGGACGATGATGACTGTTATGATGATGATAACGATGATGGTGATGATGATGATGACAATGATGCTGCTGATGGTAGATGAGAGAAATAAAAATGTTCCAACTTGTCTGCTTGCTGCCGTCTGTTTGTCTGTGTTTTCTTAGCAACTTTAGCGCCATTTTCATCGCATTTACCAGCAGCAGCAGCAGCAGCAACTTCAGCAAATTTTGTGGCACTTTGGCGCCCAAAACTCGGAACAAATGACAGCAAATATGCGTTTTATTGAATTTTATGTGCTCGACGCGCTACCCACAGGATGTGAATGCCTTGCCAAGCTGTGCTTCCATAATAGAGCTCAGACTTGGCCAAAGACTACGTCTTGGCATTGGCAATAACATTTTTTCCTTTCTTCTTCTTTTTCTGTTTGGTGCATGCTGAGCCAAGTGTGCATGAAATATGCCAACATCTAGAGCGCCTAGAATCGCAGCGAGCAACTGCAGTTGCTGCAGCATTGGCATTGAACTTGACAATGGCGAGGCTTAGTAAAGGAAAAAAAACAGCTAAAAGAAGCCAAGTCATTTGATCAAATCGAATAAAAACTCTAATGCAAATTTGTGCAGCTCAAATAAAGCTTAAAGCATTCTCAAAGAAATGTCTTTAAGCAGCTGCTAATATATTAAACTTGTTCAATTTATCATTAAGCTTGAACAAATTAAATTATTCATCCGTTAAGTCCAATTAAAGATAATTAAAGTCATATTTTACGTTTGAGTTAGAGCACCGCAAATAATGCATATTTAATGATACGAACAATATTATAAAGTCATTTATTCGATTGCCTTTAAGCTTAAAGCAACTGCAGTTGTCCCCGACTAGAATGAAACCTCAAAAACTAATTAGCAGAGACGCAAATCCCACACAGTCCAGTCAGCATGCATGGCAATTGTTCTAGAGCACAGAGATGGACGATCCTTTGTAAATATATACATATTTATATGGAATACTAGTGCATATGTGAAATCAATTAATCAACGCCTGCTACGGCTGTGAGCAGCCGCAGCAACCAAAGGAGCAAAATAATTTCAAATCCTTTCGACAGCTGACCGCACTGAGCAAATGCCACAGAGCCCAAAACCAACAGCAACGGCAGCAGCAGCAACAACAATAATAATAATAATAATAATAATAGCAACAACAAACTATGGGAAAATGCATAAAATTTCAATTTTGTCTAGCGTAAACAGCAGCACAGCAAATCAAATCAAAGCCTAAGGCGAAATTTAATTGCGTTTAACCTTAAATCAAATTTCCAAGAGGCTACCCAAAAAGGATGCTGGTCTTAAGATTCAATCAACGTTCAGGCTACTTGAGGCTGCAAACAACAACAACAACAGGAGCAGGAGCAGCAGCAGCAGCAGCTCAAACAACAACAAATGAAATGGCTCATGTTTATCTTAATATAAAATTTTTTTTCCCACACAGCCTCGGCAAAGGGATAATAAAATTGCTGCCAGGCGTCTGCCCAAAGGCAACAAATATAAACAACAACATGCTCGACTGGCTGCATCCTTCAATGTATAGACAGTTAGTTCAGGACTCGACGCAGAAAGGCTTAGACAAGTTTTGTGTTGCAATGATTTTGATTGCGGCATTGATTTCAGCTTTTTCCCCTCTCTCTCTCTCTCTCTCTTTCTCTGTCTGTCCTTCAGCCCCCGCTTGCGGCTGTCCATCAGACATCATCGTTTAACACAATCAGGCACACAGGACAGTAGACAGCGCATACATCCTTCCGGCCTGTACCTTTTATTATTTACTTTTATTTTGATTACATTCTGGCTTTCAGCAAAAGTTTGCTTTTTTGGCCAGAAATTCACACTTCATAGACAGCTATCGAGCCCAAGGGAAAAGGCATCCCCAAGCATATGGCGCCCCTTTCGCACATTCTTGAACCTTTTTTGGGCTAACCAAATCAAAGACTAATTTGCTAGAGACAAACACACACACACACACATACACACTTATAGAAAAGTAATTTTTATTTATGAACACACAAAAATTAGCCGCCTTATCAACAGGTGTGTGTTTGTAGCAGACCTAAACAGCTGTAAACCTTTCTTTGTCATATTTGTGTTCCAGGTAAAATGGAATGCATTAAGCCTAGATTCTATTCCATGCTATTTCTACCCTTTATGTTATTGCTGGCTGATGCTTATCAGTTTAGATTCCTTTTCTCAAAAACCATGTTAGGGCATATAATAAAATTTTTATTAATAAACGCGCGTCTGTCAAATTCTAATGGATTTTTATATTTTTTTATTTTTTTGGGCTGCTGCGATAAGAATCTGACAACTTGTGGGTAGTTTATAGAGGGTTGTTACTCTCCGGCTCCATGACTCACCTCACAACTGTGAGTCACAGCATTCAGAGAGATGTGCAGGTGATGTCTTTGACAAGCTGAGCTTCACTAGAAATTCTATTCAATTCCATATACTAGTAAATCGAATGCAAAACAATAATTCTGGAGTTGTAAGCAAACAAATCATTCGCACACTATTTATTCCCAGAGCGTTCCACACGCAGACAGAACCAATTAAAATTAATTTTATTCAATCGAAACCAAATCCCAATCGGGTCTTCACTTATTCTTTTGTGCTCTCGATGCGCAGTCGGCGTTTCGCTCAAGGAGCGATTATTTAATTTCAGCTATTAATGCTGTGACTCCCCAGTTGCCAGTCAGTGGAGCAGTTGCTACCAGGTTCCTTGCTCGCAGCATCCCAGTTAGTCAATGCTTATTGATGTTTAGTTGCTGATGTCCTTGTTGCCGTTGTTGTTGTTCTTCAGCTCTCCGTGCAGCTCTGTGGCATTATTTCACTTGCGTTTCCGCTTTTAGCTTTGTTTACTTTTACGCTTGCCACACAAAAGCCCCAAAGTCCCCAGCAGCATGAGCAAACCCCAGCCACAGACAGCCGAGCCACGCTACCCACATACCATCGAACAAGCCGCACTATGTTTTGGTATTTGTATTTGGTGTCTATACCCTGTATAATATATATTTAAGAGGTATAGCAGGAGAATCATTTGAGCTAAAGATTGCTTTTAAAATTTTTACTTAAAAGTTGCATTTTATATGTTGATCAGTTCAAAAAAAATAAATATATTTGAGAAACTTTTAGGTTGTCTCTATACCTATTTAAATTAACTTCTGGTTGTATCATCAACGGACTATTAAATTACTATTCCAGAAATATACGAATAGTCCAGTTCAAAAATAGAGTTATTCCATTTATTTTATTTTTATTCACCATAAAATTATTTAAAAATATATACAGCAGATATGCATAGAAAATATTGTATCATATAGAAATCTTCTACACTCTAAGGCAGGCAGCAAATATCGAGAACATTTTTTTTTTTTTTTAACAATTCCAGAATCTCAATTATGCAACTAAACATAATTATTTTTTATAAATTAATCATTCAGTTTCTCATATAGCTGGAAATTGGGAAAAAGGGAAGATCTGATATATAAATAAATTACTCAGTATTTAACTACTTGATCCTTGCTATAAGACCAAAATATTAAATAAGAACTAAATAGTTTTTTTTAAGTTGGGAAATAAGGTTTTCTGATGCTTAATAAATTTCTACTATAGGAAAAAGAACTAAATACTAAATTTAGCGGAAAGCTTATATATGAAAATATTTAAGTGTTGAATAAGAAAATATTTAAGTATTAAATATTTTCATATATAATATCGTAAGACTTACAATATTTTCAGTAGGATTAGGAGGCGCTTGTCTCAAATTGAAGGTAATTATTTGATAGGTTTTTTAAAAGAATATGACAAGCCTTTGTTTTAATTAAAGTGAGATCTACTTAGTGCAGAAGACGTTTACATTTAAGCAAGACTAAGTAACAACCTTTACATTAATAAATTGCTTTTACACTTACAGCTTTCATTTTAATGTTTAAAATATATATATATATATATATAAAAATATATATATATATATTCATATATAAAATAAAATACAAATTAAACATAATATTACAATTTACAGAGTATTTTCAATTCGCTTCCTTTTAAAATCGAAGCTCGAGCTTGTTTGGTATTTGTATTTGGTGTTTTTCTTATGGCTTTTGCGTTTCTTTTCATTTTGTTTTCTTGTTTTCGTTATTTTTGTTTTTTTCTGCTTCTGCCTTTGCTCTGCTGCGAATCCCTTGACAATGCAATAAATTGCGCAAAAATTGGAAAAATAGAATTTTAGCCGCACCAACGCAGCGCCAGTAACGCGACAAAAACAACAACAACAACAGCAGCAACAACAGGAACTACCGCAGCTGAAGTGAGTTCTCTTTAGTGGGTGGCTCACGCAATTCAGCCAAGCCACGCATTCTCCCTACGCTCAACCCACACTGGCAGCCCCACAGCCCAACAGCATTGCCCCTTCGGCGGTATCCCAAACACAACAACACAACGGAAATCAAGTGCTAAGCTTCCCACAACGCAATCAATTGATTTCTATTGTTTTGTTAAAATGTCGTGCCGGATCCCCAGCCCAGCCCAGCCCCGCCCATCTGCCAAGCTACCGTCCCCCCAACCCCCCTTTGGCCAACTAATATTTTGCTCTATTTGCCGTCTGTTGTCGTTGTGTTGCCTTTGCCTTTACCATTGCCTCTCCCTCCAATCAAGCTCCCCCCAATCCTCTCCTCACACTCTCTATGGCATTTTTATATAAATTGCTTTGTTGTGGTCTTTATTGAAATTTTTGAGGTTACTTTTGTGATTGTTGCTTTTGGCCAGCTTCCAGTTCTCATCTACGATACAAAAATATAAAAAAAAAGAAGCAGAGAAGTAGAGAAAACCTGCTCCTAAATAAAACTGTGCATTATTTTTGTTTATTTGTTGTTGTTTTTATATTTACTTTTTTTGTTACTCGTCGTTTGTCGCACATTTTGTATTTTATTTTTATGGCCTTTAGTCGTTTTTTTTTGCTGAAATATTCATGAGTTACGTTTTCAGTAAATGAAAAACATTTATTGGGGATTTATTGTACAGCCTCTCGCCGGACCCATGAATACCTAATAATTTATAGTTTTGGCCTTTCCGCTATATCCACATACAAAACATTTATTGGATATGGGTGCATGGCAATATTTACGGGCAATGAATGAATGGGAAAAATTGATATTTTCAAAAGACATTCAAATTGGAGTCGCTGGAAGAGTTTAAAAATCATTTGAGATAGAAATGATAGGCATAAAGAAGATGACGATATGGATCTATAGTAATAAATATTATGAAATTTTGTATTCACAAATACTATGGGAAAATTAGATATTTTTAAAGATGTGAATTTAAAGCTGATTAAGGAGATGGAATAAATGTTGTCTCTAAAGAGCAAAGAAATCAGAAAATAAAATGACAAATTTTAGAATATAAAAATAAAGTACAATTATTACAATTATATTATAATATTAATATGTTATTATATTAATACTTTATTATATTATTATATAATTTTATTGTTATATTTTTATATTCTCCATGACACTTAATTAATTCATAATAATAATGTCATATTTAAAATAGTTTTGATTAATTTATCAAAATCACAATTAAAACAGATAAAAGAAAAAAAAATAAGAAAAAAATATTGAAAAATTTTTTACAAATATATATGACAAATTTATAAAGCAACTAATATATAATTTATGTATATTTATATATATATATAAGATATAATATATAAAATATACAATAACATAATATATACAACAACGTCTAAGCGGATAAAGACAGAAATCCATAATAATAAAGATACAAAATTGTTCTTTGAACATAAAAGATACTCGTACTTCAATGTACTCGTACTTCTCTATAATCACGATCAACACAGAGATAAAAAGAAAAAGTATTCTCATCCATTTACACTCCTACACTCCCACATACAATTTGGCTGCTCAGGTCTTCTGTTTAGCCAAAGTCGCATAAAGAGGCAGCATAACAACGATTACGACTATGTTCCAAAAGAAGAAGCATCCAACTACTATTCGGGTGAAACTATTCGAACGAGACAAAGGAAACCTACAAAACGTCATGATTATGGCAAATTTTCGGTGCTCTTTGTGGACAGTTAGCATTGCGCTTTTCACGAGCTATCTGCCCCGACGACATGAAAGGAAAAACGTCTCTATTCAATTGAATCACATTGTCCGGCATATTCGAAATCATCGACTGCAAAATCTCAAATGGCATGGCAAAGAGGAGACTGCTCTTTTGTCAGAGCGTACGGCAAGGGGACCGGACTGGACTGGACTGGATGGCGACTGCCCGTCGCTTTCTAAACTGTAGGCAAGTTTCACAAATTAGAGGCTGCCTGGCGTGCACCAAAAACTCATAGCATTCGCCAGGGGCGGTCCTGCTGACGAGATCTGTGAAATGCTCGGGTCCGGTATGCGTTTTATCTGGCTGGCTGGCCTGGCTTGCTAGCTGGCTAGTTTTATGGTTGACGCGAGCATCTTGCGATTTGACTTATCCGCCTTTGTCCTGCCGGCAGCTGCGTTTGATATTTGTCCTGCGACTTTGCCTCCTGATGTCTTACTCACAGCCAGGCGGCTGACAGCTTCCCTGGTAGCATTTCAGTTGAAATGAAAATAAAAAACAACAAAAAGAGAAAAAGAGACGACGACGAGGATGAAACCTTTTGCGCAATGTTTGTTTGTCTTTGCCAACGTTATTTCTTTCTTGTTGTTCTCTGCTGTAGGTGGTTACTAATTGGGTTATTGTCAATATTTGATAAGATTAGTTTGTCCCAATTTGCAGCTGCTGCAACCGTCAGCCATTCAGCTACTACTTAGTAGCTGGCTGCCCCTGTCCCTGTTCCTGCCACTGTCCCTGACTCTCCCACCTGCCCATTAATATGCCTCGGCACTAGCTCGAATTGAAAATTTATAGTTCCATAGAAGCGCCACAGCGCTTGTTATCCTTCCTGTGCCCAGACATTATTTAAATCGTTAAGCAGGCAAACAAAATCCCAAGCCCAATCACAATGCATGGCGGCCACCTAGCGAACGGGGCGCCAGGAAGCCAGGCACCCAGTCGAGCCGGCTCCTCCGGCCCCTGGCTCCTCTGGCTCCGGCTCCTGTCATAATTTAAATCGCGGCCACGCGTAAGCCCAGACACAAAATATGGTAAACTATTGCCGAGCACTTTGTGACCATAATTTTCCGGGAAAAACGCATGAAAATGAGCATTAGACAAGAACAAAAAAATAGAAGGGGTTTCATCCATTTTAACGATTATGCAATACGGCATGCCCTTCTCTCTGTCTCTCTCTCTCTCTCTCTCTCTCGCTGTCTCTTTCTCCCTCTCTTTTTCTGCTTTCTCCTTCGCATACGAAATCAGCCTTTTACCTGTTGATAATGTTGTGGCACACGGAGCCTTGGGGCCTGCCGGAAGGTTGTGACAATGTTATACGCTAATTGAGCACAAAAACATTTTTGCACAAAAACATTTTCAACGCGTTCAATGGTTTTATGGAAATATTATTACACTGTGCAACAAACTTGCACTCAGTATGAATGCGAATTGCTGTTAATACTGAAGAGCTCGGATTATAAGGGTGCAAATATCAAGGTGCTAATTTGCATAAAGTGGCCAAAGCCAGATTGTTGCTATTAAATCTTTAATGTAAAAGATAATTATAATGAAAATATATATAGAAAGGCAACAGCTTGAATTTTAAGTAAACAAAAATTAAGTCAATTTAGTTTGTCATTAGACCAAAGCAGAACTGCTTAAATATTTATTATTGGCTGAGATGAAGTTTGTCAAAATTTGGAATTCTCCGTCTTTAATAGCTCTAAGAACGTTGATGGTATTAAATTGTGAATTAAAAACATTGTCATAATGAAAATGAATATTAAGAGTTTTATTTAAATATTTTAAATATTTTATTATGATTAAAAATAATAAAATCAATTTACTTTGTCTTTAGACCAAAGAAGAACTGCTTAACGACTTATTATTTGAACTATTTTGTTTTTTTTTTTTTTTTTGTCCTTCATTGTCGTAAATAAACAACAAAATTATAATGAAAGTGTATACAAAAATAAACAGAATATGGTATTTTAAGTCAAAATTAAGTTAGTTTAATTTATCTTCACAGTACAGAAGAAATTCTCAACTTTATATTATTTGATAAAAAAAAAAAATTCTGTTTTCCACAATTCTTTCTTCTTCTTCTTTCATTGTTCCAAGAACCTTGTAGCAGAGTGCACTGCTCAGTTGCTTGGCACACGTGTCGCAACCGAAAACAGAAAAAGAAAAACATATTAAATATTCCCTATATCTAGTTAGCTCCTAACAATTTCACCGGCTTATGACAGTTTTATGAGTCTGCCCCCGCTCAACAGGCCACGCTAGTTTGGTTTAAATGCCAGCAACAAAAAATTATAATTATGCATAATTTAATGATATTCTAATATGCATTTTCCAAATGGCATTTTCCAGTTTCAGAATTCTTGGAAGGTGGACGGCTCCACGAGCGAAGCGGAAGCCGATGGCGACAGACGTCCCCTGCTCCAATCTCTGCAGACTGCAGCAGAGTGTTGTGTGTGTGTGTGTTGTGTGTGTGTGTGTGTGTGTGTGTGTGTGTGCGTGTGTGTGCCTGTGTGTGCCTGTGTGTGTGTGGTTGTCATTTGACAAAAATTTATGCATTTTTCTTCTTTTTTTTAGTGGTAATTTGATTTTGATTTGGGAATTTTAATTAATAATCATGTTTGGGGCGCCTTGGCGCATTGCATTTTTGATGAAATATTGTTCAAGAGCGCAGACCGGAGAAAAAGAGCCGGGGGCGCAGAGCGGATCAGCATAACAGCACGACATGAGCACACTGAATATACAAAATCCCAATCCGGCCACAAAAATATTCAACATAATAATTTTATGGTATTTAAAACAACTAATTGGGCAGAAAGAACAACAATTGAAGGTTTGAAAAGCTTTTGATTTTCCCCTCAGGTGTGGCCTGTTTATGAGATTTGGGCATTGTTAATGGGGTTTTGATTTTATTTTCGATGCGGGTTTTATGGAGCTTATAATTATGAAAAAGCTGTTGAGCTTTATTATTGATAAGTAGGTGGTTTTAATACAATAAACGCGATGCTATAAAAGCAAAATGCATCAACGGCCTATAATTATGAATTTTTAATAGCATTTCAGAGCTCACCAAATTCTAACAACGAATTTCCATTTAACTAAAATCTAAAAAAAAAGTAGAGAATGAAAGGAAATGATGTCTTGCATTACAGTAACATTATCTGCAGGAGTATGAAAAACTCAATTAAGATGCGCTCGAGCACAGCTCTAAAGGGAAGACAGAAGGCAAACTAAAGCAGGAAATTTGCGAAAAAAAAGAAAAGATCAATTTTCTGCGAACAGAAGGAGCACACTTTAACAGGATAAGATGCATTTAAGCAAATGAACTCACAAAGGGCACAAAAAGTAGCGAAAAGAGAAGAAAAGAAAGAAAGAAGCAAGACACGTCGGCTAAGCATTGAAGTAGGCCAAACAAAAGGCAAGCGAACCACTTGGCCAGCGGCAAATGGTCAACTGGCCACAGACCCACAAAAGGCAAACGGCCAACGGCAGCAGCTGGCAAAGATGAGCAGCAGCAGATTAATAAAGATGAGGGGCACAAAGGAGGGCAACAAAAGGAGGCTGCGATTGATGAAATGCGGAAGTCTTAAGCTGAAAGCCAGGAAGCAGCCTCCTCGATCTCGATCAATGATGAAATTCTAAAACCATTTAGCAAATAATTTCAACTATTTGTTCGTCGAAACCTTTAAAAGCATTGCGAATGCAATAAATGTGCTGCCCAGCGGCATGTCCTTAGTAGATGCATCCTGTTGTGCGCTGGAATACTCAAAAGTATCCTGCTGCCAGTGTCAACTTTATATATATTTTTTTTGGCACAGCTCACTTTCCGACTGTTGACACTTTCAGCTGTCCTGTGGAACACCACCCGTTGACCCCGAATGTCCTGGTGCTAATATGTTAAGCAGCAGGTTGCCTTTAAACTCTTGCTGCGCATTGAGCTGTCGTCGGACTTTACAGCTCACAGCTCGCTTTAGCCAGAAAAAATCGGCATTCGTTTGCTTCAAACACAACTGTGGGAAAGCCGATCTCTATCTACTCCATCTAGTATCTATTCAAACTGGAAACACTTGACCCACATGCAGCGATAACAACAACGATCTTAACATATCTCTGTCCTTCAGCCAAATTACGCAGCCTGTAATCGATATACTGATGATGAGTTCAGTGAAGGATCATTTACAAACGATTTTATGCTACATTGAGTTATAAGACACAAACAATAGCATTAGATAAGAGCCAGCTGCCAAGAGCCTCAATAGATGTGGGCACAATCAATTGAGGATTTCTTGTGGTTTCGATATCAAACCAATTTGTAATAGAGGTGAACAAATGGGGCTATCATGGGGTAAACGAGGAGATATAAGAATGGAGGAGAAGCAGACAACTGAGGGCAAAATAAATCCGTTTTACATTTTTAGAGTGTTTTGTATAAAGTTTCAAAATTTATGTAAAAAAGAAATATATATATACAAAATTTTTAAAAATTGAAGAAACAAGTAATCCTCGATAGTTGTATCACTAAAAAATATTTGTTCCAGTTTTAGTGTGCTGTGCATAGAGTTTCCTAATTTATAAAGAGGACTTTAAAAAAAAAAACATGATTTCCCATTTTTAAAGAGTTCAGAGCAAATAAAAAGCAATCCTTGATAATTCTGTCCCTGACAAAATCCACCAAGTTCAGAATGTTGGACCTTACCAAAAAACTTAGTCAACGACTGAACGTTAGGCATTGTACAACGACTGAACCTCGGAGCATTGTAAGTTTTTCCACATTTTTTGTTTATATAATTTTAAATGAAAATCTGTTTTTCTCAGTTCTATAAGTCTATAGCAAAAACTTAGCTATGGGACGTCGCAAGTCAAAACGTAAGCCGCCGCCGAAACGTAAGATTCTCGAAAGCCTGGAAAAACATTTTAATTGTCCTTTTTGTAACCATGAGAGATCCTGCGATGTTATAATGTAAGTCTTGTATTGAAATACCTATGTAAATCTATTTATATATTTATCAACTTGAACAGGGACAAATCGCGTAAACTCGGTCGCATTAGATGCCGCGTCTGCCAGGAATCCTATCAGAGTGAAATCATGGCTCTATCGGAGCCTATAGATGTCTACAACGATTGGATCGATGCCTGCGAAGAATTCAATTAGTTTCAATAAGGGAGAAGACTACAAAACTCATGTGTATGTGTATGTACATGCACGCATACTATTCTTTGTAATGGCTCAAATTTGGTATTGTTTTATTGTTCCACTCGAAAGTATGCAATAGCTCAGTTGGTGTTCCTGGACTGCCAGATAAGCCTGAAACTATGCTTTGAAAACTAGTTTCCTAAAACTAATCTAATGTGATTGTAAGCTAAAAAAAATATAAATAGCATTATAATACGCTTAAGTAAATATATCATATTACGGAATTAGCTTAGTTACTATATTTATTTACGTTAAAAAATAAGATATATGTATGTATATACAAATATTATCGACTATATGCATTACATACATATTTTATTAAAAAAAATTAAATATACAAGTATGTAAGTATATATATTCAAAAATGTATTATTTATATTTCTATAAATATAACTAAATATATTATAAAACGAAATTAGCTTAGTTACTATATTTATTTAATGAAAGACGTTAGAGCACAAGATATATGTATGTATATATAGATATTATCGACTACATACATATTTACATAAATATACATAAATATGTAAGTATATGTATTAAAATAAATATTGATATTTATATAAATTTTGTCTATATGTATTTATATAAAAATATACTGTTAAAAAATATCTATTTATTTTTATTAAATTATTTTAAATTTTCAAATATATATATATATAATTAATTAATTTTTATTTTTTTATTTTATTTATTTTATTTTATTTATTTATTTTTTTTTTTTTGACTCTTAATTCATCTTAAAAATTATCTTTGTTTTCTTTCATTTTTTATTCATAATAATAATTACTTTAAAATTTACATTTAACTCCAAAACTACTTAAGATAATTCTTTAATCTTAGTTAACATTGATGTCAATCACTTGGCAGTAAAGTAGTCCGTGAAATGTTTAACCTAATAAGTGTGGCATAAATTCAGATAAAACAATATTTGAACAGTTGTTGAGCAACACGAATTTTGTGATAAACAGCACTTGCCAAAAGTTGACTATAAAAGGCGTAGACGTTGCTTCAGTTAGCATAGAAATTAACTAGCTAATTAACATTATCAACATGATTTCCAACAAATTCCTGATCATGAGCATTGGTAAGTATATAGAAAGCCTGACTTATAAGGCAATCTTGATTAACTTTTCTACTTTACTTATAGCTCTATTCGCTTTCATCATTGTTGCTTCTGCCGAGGATAGCGGAGAACAGATCGCCGATCGTCGTTTCCGCTGGACTGGTTCCAACGAACAGGAGGAGGAGCAGGACGTCGATGAGGAGGATAATAATGAGGAGGAAGACGATGCTGAAGAGGAAGAAGAGCCAGTAGAAGACGATAGCCTAGAAGCATTAGAAGAAGGCCAAGATGAAGACGAGGACCAAGAGCAAGTCGACAGCGAAAACTCAGAGGATGATGCTTAAATCAAAATTCAGTAAACAATATCAATTAATTTTCCATGAACTGTTAAACCTATTTAAATATTGTTTAACTTACAGGCAGAATTTACTACTTTACAATTAAATATAAAGCAAATCAATTAAAATAGAAACCAAACAACGTTTGTATAATTAATTTTATTTAACATAATTTAAAGTATGCATAATTCAATTTTTAATATGGTTTACAAACATTTAATTATTTATACTTGTATTTATTTGTATTATGCATTTAAATATATAGTATTTATATTTAAACTATGACTAAACATAAATTTCATACAATTATGTCATCGCTCAATAATTTAATTCAAATATGATAAAATATAATATTTTACCTTTACTATAAGTGATTTTTTGTTTTTTTTTTTTCTTTTTTAACCAAAATTGGAATTGGAATGATACACAGGCAACAAAATTGAAATGTAAAACAGAAAACGCCAAAAACAGATTTGAAACAAAAAAAAGTATATATATATGTATATATATATATATATATATCTTTTATCAATTAATAGACGGTTTATTTAAAGAGGTTCCTTGAGGTTTCCATTATTCTGCTGATTCTCATATTAACATTTTCTTCAGCGCAATACCAATAGAGATCCTTAATGATTGGCTCCGGTTTGGAAATAAATCGCCAACAATTAATTGCACAAGTTAATTAGATTACATGCTGCCTATTTACTTTAACTCTTCATTGATGTAGTTGTAGTTGTAGTTTGCCTTAATGCGTTGCGTTGCGTTTTGAGTCTTGTTTTCTCACCGCACACCCCAGCCACAATCCAAGTGTTCCGACTGCCGACAGCGTCATCACACATTGCTGTCCGTGCCCACGGCACCGGTGAAGGAGAATGGCTGCGCATTACTCACAATGCCCGCCCGATCGCTGGTCGTGGACGCCGCATTGACACCATAGGTCTGTCCTGCCGCGGCACGCATATCGGCAACGGAGGCTCTGCATTGGGGAAGAAAAGCAAAATAATTAGATTTGAATTCACAAAGTTATAGCTATATAGTATAAAAAGCTTGCTAAAACTTAAGACAACATATTACTAAAGAAAACTAGATAAAAATGTATGGTTAAGTTAATAGAAAGCTAATGGGAGTGTGTTTCGTATATAGGACTCGTGCTTTGGATAGGCCAAACAACTAACTATATTGGTTAAGGGTCGACTAATCGATTAGGAAACAGCCTGTACTTAGATTTCTTACTCAATCTATTATGCACGCATTACTATGAGTCACGCATTACTAAAGAATTTAGTCACAAGTTTAGTGAAAACCAAAATAGTAACTTTATAGTATACTGTAGATTACTTAAGTCTTTAGTCACAAGCTTAAAAAAATAAGTAGATTACTTAAATTTATAAATACAAATAAATTGCAATCGCTTTGTTTTTAAAGAAATGAGAGATATGAAGTGTAATACTATTTAAGGAGTTCTTCCGTTAAAATTGACTTATTAATCAGACTTTTGAAAATACATTTAGAATTCAACTAAGAATACAAGATTACTTCATTTGCTTTTCGTGAGCATAGAGTAAGTACAGTGCATAGTAGACTAGGTAATAGTCGAGTTAAAAGAATTGAAACAGGTACAAAAAAAAAAAAACTTGCATGGAATCAGGATATAAAAGCTATTAATATTAAACAAAATACATAGGCGAAGATAACAAAAGACATACATTGTAAAACAAATCAAAAAAAAAAAAAAAAAAACTAAATATTAATTAAAATATTTTACAAAAATGCCATCAGTAGAAATATCACTATTATATTAATACATATTTATATTATTTATAAATAAAGAAAAGTCCATGCAAACTGCTAAACAAAATATTAATATAACAAACTAAAAACACTCTAACAGAAAGGTAAATTAGGGAAATGGAAAAATTCAAAATTCCAAATCTTATAAAGTAGCACCTTTATATTTACATTTTAATTGACAGCAACATAGTGCAATTGGATAGAAACTATTGATTCGATTCGACTACAGAGTTGAACTAATAATTCGTGCTAAGTATAAATTGACATTAGCGTACTTCTTGCTGTTGTTGTTGAAGTTTATGTCGCTCATTTGCTGCAGGCATTATTAACTGGGACTGTGTGTTCTGTGGCAGTTTGGCATGTACAATTCATTAGCATTATACTTTTCATAATATTTATTTCAGTTAACTGGTTAACATCATATTTTACTTGAATGTTTTTTAGTGTTGCGTTCGTTAGGCATATATATAATTAATTAATTAACTAATTTCAACTATATATTTATAATGTATATTAAGCTAGGACGACGTTGTTCAGGCTGCTTACGAGAAAGTTGATTTTTGTAACAAGTAACCAGAGAGTTTGCAATTATATAGAGAAAGCCACATTGGATGCCAATATGGATCCATTAGGATGCTTATTCTTTTTTCCATTATTTTGTGAGTATTTTTATGTTTTTAAATAAATAATTAAATTAACAAGTAATAAGAGTGCTTAGCTTACAGCAATAAATATATAAATTAATTATGATAATAATTTTGCTTAACAAATCATATGAATGCTAATTGACAGACTAAAGTCTGAAAATAAAAAAATTAAATCCTATTTAAAATGGAATGCAATTCTGAGCAAACAAAAGGCTTTTGCCGAATACATATGATGTTTAAGTTTCACAATAACCTTTACAAAAAATAATTACAATTCATTGATATTCTTGATTTACGCATAATTCTCACTTTAAATTACAATTGCTAATACAAAGAAACAATTATCATGAACAATTCTGGTATTTATTTGATTCTAATTTAATAAAAATAAATCAAAAATATTTGTTTATCTCAATAAACATTTAAAATAACTTTACATTTGTTCACATGTCTTATGTTGAAGCAACGCATATCAAATGAATGCTCTCTGAGTTTTCCATATTGCTCTACGATTCTTGACATTATTTTTCTTATGTTGCAGGTAATTTGTTCTATAGCCGTGTGGAAGCTGTTTAGCGTGTCTTTTGTTATCAATATGAGTTGTTTTCATTAAAAATAAATTGTACATGTTATAGTATAATATATATTATCTTTTATATATTTGCATATTTAACTGTAATTATTTGTTCAAAAAACGCCACAGGACATTTAAAACTGGAGAAATGCAACTACATGCACAGGACGAACAATGACCAAGAAAATAGAGAAAATGCATTTGCGCAACATTTTATCAACATTTCATATTTTGTTTTTCTCTTTTATTCTTTTTAGTAACAACAATTACGAAAAGTTTCTTTCATTTTCAATTGGTGGGGTGTTTTTGTAATTCTTCTGTATTCTGTATTCAATATCGTGAGACTACAATATGATCTCTGCGCGGCACTATGCTTTAATCATTGTTTATATATATACACATATTTATATGTATATACACGTATATATATATATATATATTTATATTCTTTTAATTGGAACGAACACTAAAAACTATGCGTCGTAAAATATTTGTTACTTATTATTTCATTATGATATTTCCTTGTCTAACTGTGTGATGTGTATTGGGCGTGTGTGTGTTTTTGTAATTGGTTTGTTTATGCTTTAACGTTCAATTCATGTTGTTGTTTTTTTGTTTTGGCAGTTTATGCATTTGATTAGCGCATTTATGTTGGACGCCAAACATCGGGATCTTCCATGAGTGTGATATGCTGATCGCCGCCCATTTGCATTTGGCCGCCCGTCTGGCTGCCGGACATTTGTGTGGGCGATGTGGCCGCAGCGGCCATATCCTCGCGCGAAGCTCTTTGGTTATTCAGTATTCATTATTGCATTAGATAACAGATGTTGTTTATTTGTACGTTAGATAACATTAGTTGTAAGTGTAAGCGTAATCACAGCGCAAGCAGTTCAAGGAATAGAGAGAACATTATTTGGATTAGCATTTTGTGCCTTCAGTATATTAGTTCTCCGCTCCATTTCACACTAATTGCTAACTAGCCAACTAACTGGATGGATGTATGGGCCATATATGCATATATATCTGCCCAAGACTACCAAACCATACTCACTTTTTGCCTAACGCCATCATGCCGTAAACAGCGCCGGTGGCAAAGATCAGACCGCTGCCAAAGAGACTCGCCAGTCCGAAGCACATGAATATCGGCGGCACTGCCATGCTGCAGGAAATAAGCATAGGAATAATTAAAACATCATTTCAATCAATTCATATAGCATTCGCTACTCACGCGCAGTATAGGCCCGCCCGAAAGAACATGGGCTTGGCATCCACCATTTTCGACACATCATTGACCTTCTCGATGCAGACAAAGCAAAACGGCGCTTCCAACGCCATCACCACAAAGCCTGCTATCATTTGTATGATGCCTGCGACGAGGCATGAAACGCTGAGTCCAATGATTGACAGAACGTTCCACAGACCAAAGAGTATGGCAACTGAAATAAAAGAGAAGGAAAATGTATATGAAATATAATATATAACAAGTATAGATAGACATTTGATGTGACCTAAAAAAAACAAAATATATGCAATTTTGCAATCTGTATATTGTAAAGGCATTACATATGCTATGTTAACATGCATGTTAATTATTATACTTTAAGGAAAACTGAATTCAAGATTTAAGAATTAAATGATATAAACTATATATTCCATATGAGCTGGAATACATATCCAATAACATTTTTGCATATATGTTATGATCTGTTATAAACATATATGTTAATTATCTGTTAGTAAATTTTTGACATGCATGTTATCTACTTATATGGAATAAAATAGACGGAGACTAGAATTTATAGAATTTAATATAGTATATATAGATTATATTTAATGCCTCCTATATGTGAAGAACTGTTATCAACATACATGTTAATTATCTGCAAGTAAACTTTTAACATGCATGTTATCTACTGAAATAGTATAAACCAGATATTTAATAAATAAAATAAATAAATAAATATGCTATTTGGCAAGGCTGTAGCGCCCTTTTATCAATATACTATGAAATTAACATGCATGTTATTTATTATATTTTAATATAGCAACTGGAGTAAATAATTATTGATTATATGAAATAATAAAATAATTTATATATTACATATAATCTGAAATATATTATATGTGCAATAAATTTTTACCACATATGTGACGCGCTTTTATCAATAAGCTTTTAACATGCATGTTATACTTATATGATATAAATGAGACGGAGACTATATAATTTAATACTATATATTTATATAGATAGAGATTCTATATGAGCTAGCAAACAAGATATGCAATTTTGCAACACTGTAGAGCACTGTCATTAATACACTATATAAGTAATATCTGCTAAGTTAACATGCATGTTATATTTTATACTTTAATGACAAGATTTAGGGCTTATATGCAATAATAATATATATTATATCTTCCATGTGAGCAATACATATGCAATAAAATTTAAATATATATATGACGCGCTTTTATCACTCTCCATGTTAATTATCTACTAGTTAGCTTTAAACATGCATGTTATCTACTTAAATGGGATTAATGCCACGTTTCCTGTCAGATAGTTTATCATAAGCTCTTGTACACATTAGCTACATTAGTTAGCAAAGTCATTTAATAGATAGCTTAAATAGAAAGGGCGTTTCGAGCCACGCAACCTAAATAAATGAAATAAACGAAGACATTAAAACTGAATTATCTGGCTCATGTTGTTATTTAAATCGTATCTGTCCCAAAATTGAACAACGCCTCCAACATTTTGCCTCATTATCTCTACGCCCTGAGTTTTTTGGTGCAAATAATAAAGCAAATATATAGTATAACAATTCGAGTGTAATCTAATCAACGGAGCTGACTCATACAACAGCAAAACTTTTATTTCTATAAAATTACTATAACAACAACAAAATTGAGAATAAAAAGAAAATTCAATACAAAACTCAGAGAGCGTGACAAACAAAACAAGCAAAAACACTTGTTCAAATTGGAGCATTTGTCGGCTCAGCATCTGCTAAATGAATAGAGAATAAATAGATGCCTCAAGTTGTGCGTTGTCTGATCAACAATATGGATTATTTAAATTTATATTTTAGCCTATTCTTCAATTCAGTTGTAACTGAATGTATATCCACATTACATACGAACATATATTCATATGTATTATAGTATTTTATCAGCTGTTTACCATACAAAAAAATAATCTTTGACGATAACACACTTTGGGGACTAGGTAAACAAATATTAACGAATGTGAATGTGAATACGCAGAGACTAGAATCTAGACTTTTTAAGAGTATTTGATAGTTAACTACTTCCACGTCGTAGGAAACTGAAACTGAACCAGTTTCGTTTGTAAGCTAATCTGAATTTTGAGGTTGTTGCGGTACGCGGACTTTGCTAAACTCCTCCAAGTACTTGAATGCTGTGCTCTGTGAAGCGGCATTTAATTATAGTTTTATAAGTATTAATTATAAAAAGCACAGTTTCTGTTTGTTGTTACTTATAAAAAGAAACCGGTTGTGGGAAGCCGCAGAAATGAATTCTCTGCAAATTAGTTGAGTTGAGGCAAACTCGTATTTCCCTAGAATTTCTATTTAACATAAATTTTATTATTCTTATTTATTTTAAAAAGTTATATTTAATTAAAAAAAAATGCCTTCATCTCTTTATTTAATCATTAAACTTTTTTGTTTATTCGAGTGAATTTTCTGAAAATAATTTAAGCTGAGACAAACTAGATTTTTCTTTAAATTTTCCATTTAACATATATTTTATTTACTATATATTTAATACCAAACGGCTTCCATTCATTTTTTTTATCAATCAAAATGTTTGTTTATTCGTTTTATTAGTTTACTATTGATTGTTTATATAGATTCGCTGATTACGAAACATTTGGCACATGATTCAGTCAACCAGCTGACGTTGAAATAGTAATAAAAAATAATAGAAACATAGCTCTATTTGTCGGAACTAACAAATAGTTTTCATAAGCAGCGTGTCATTGAACTTTACGCGTTTTTCTTTGAATGCGTGCAAAATGAAAATGTTTGCATTGGGCTTGCTGAAAATCGCGTTAAGTTGCGAGGGAAAGCCAAGCCAGCAGACAGTCCGGGTTCAATGTCATAGCGGCTGCGGAAACGTAGAACAATGGATATATACAAATATACAACATTTATAAATATATATACATTATGCAAAACAAAAGAAAACAAAGGGAAATGCAAAAATAAAGGGAGAGAGCGAGAGAGAGAGAGAGAACTAGCACAAAGAGAGCGACAATTCGATTACTGATAAAAATGAAAATTAACCATGTTAAATTGATGTAATTTAATGACTAAATCGAAATGCAAACTGCAAACTTGACATATATTTATATACATAATATATATATGTATAGATGTATATAAATGTGTACAAGGCTCTGCCAGACGTGTGCAGCATACACACCCAAACACACAGGCAAACATTTCTGTATCCTTTGTAGCAGTTTCTTCTTATTGTTGTTGTTCTTCTTTTTGCTTTTATCAATGTCAGGTCGAAGAGCGAGCGAGCGAAGGAGTGAGCGAGCGAGCAAGAGAGTGTGCGTGCTGTGAGTATTGTGGGTGGATTACACAAATACACACAAACACATACACACACACACACACATGTATACATATAGAGCCACGCATGGTACACAAATAGATAAGCTGTGTTACAACAAAAAGTGTTACATGCAAAACATAAAAATCGATGCTAATAGCTACAACATAAACTGCAATTGTTGTTGTTATTGTTGTTATTGTCAGTTACTTACAGAATGCAGCAACAATGCCCAGCACCCGTGAGCCATATTTGAGATACCAAGGTGCTTCTGGACCGCCAGCTGGATCTTGATTTGGCCGCGCTAGCAGTTCTGCTAATTTTCCCGTAAACGACTGCACAGAAAGAAGACAATGGCAATAAAGATACGTATTATTTGATACTTGAAAAATCGAAACACAACCGTATATACATATATATATATTTTTTAGCTATGCAATTTGTGACGCGGCCGCTTTTGATTATACACACACACACAAACGCACACACACATGATTAACATGCACAATTCACGTCACCAAAAAACTTTGTGCCGCGTTCTTATAGAAACATTTAGTTTTTATTTCGAGTATTTCAGCGTTCAATGCGTGTCGAAGTACGTACCATTTTGTTAGGCAACTATTTAAACTTAAACTATATATTATAGCACAAATGAAACAACTTTATGCACTTTACACTGACGAAAAACGCAGAATAGAAAGATATGCAGAATAATAACGATAACAATGAGCTATCGAATTGGCGTTGCCACAACATTCGACATTTACAGAATATAAGCTTTGCTAACAGAAGTACTCCTCATATTAACAGTAATGCTCCGCATGCTAATAGTTTGCTTAAATATTTTCTCTTCAAGCTTTAAACCAGATTCCTTGCTAGAATAAATAAATGTATATATGTATATATTTTTTTAATAAAACACAGTTTTCTTTCGGTTTCTCGGAAGTAGCAAATAAAAATGTAATACAGATTTTATTGCCAGAATTTAGAATATATATTGCCATTGTTGGTTGCACACGAACAAAAAATATAGGGTATTATGGTCTATTTTATACGAGTAATTTGTTGTTTCTTAATCGAATGAAATGGGCGTTAAGTTTTCTTTGTTTGGTTCGGTTTAACATCAATAATAGTTGGCAAATTGCCAATTTTGATATTTACTTTTTGTTGTTGTTGGACGTTTTACAGTTGAAACTGCTCAAATGCATAGCAAAGGTTACTTATTTACCGTTCTCGTTGAATACTTGGGCGGTAACGTTTAAAATTGATTTTAGTCTACGGCAAGTAAAGTGTAGAGTTTTCTTTTTTTTGTAGAGAATGGCAATTACAGCTTGATTTCAAGTATTTGTTTTTATAGATATTGACTTTATACTACGAGTATTTGAAATCGTTCGCCCAAGTATTTTTTTAAAGGATTTTTTTGCTTAAATATTAACTTAAATGTGTTTGTCGATTTATGTTCTTTTAGGGATTTATCTGTTCGTCCAGCAGCCTGTGTACTAAAGTTAACTATTTGCTATGTCTATTGATTTGTGAAACATAAACTATGTATATGTAAATGTAGTTAGATATACTCGCAGTAATGTATAAGCATTTGATTTTTTCATGTTGCACATTATGGAAAATAATTAATTATGCTTATTCAGCTTCATATGGATTTTCTTGTTACAATTTTGAATTTAATTTAATGTCTTTTGTATTTGTTTTCTCTTTTTTAATAAAGTTTCAATTATTACTATTTCACACTGAAACAAATTGGAATTTAAACATCGTTATTGTTGCTATTGTTTGATATTTGATATTCATTGCAATTAGTTGTTGATTTTCAAAGGTTTACGTTTTTGTTTTTTTTTTTTTTGTTTGTTTGCGCAAAACAAATGCACAATGAAATTGTTACAAATATGAAAGAAAAAAAACATTAGAAAATTATTTATTTAATGTCAATTTCTATTGAACATTTGTTAAGCGCCGCGAACAGTTTCGATTTTTGTTGCTGCTCGTTAAAAGAAAAAAAAAATAATAAAAATAAAATTGGAAGAAAATTAAAAGAAATTAAAATTTTGTTATACAATATACAAAATTAATATGGCTTTTCAAAAAGCTTTAAAAGTCAATTGTAAAAAGTTAAAGCGAAATTGTTTAAAGGACAGTTTTCAAGGCCAGTTTGTGGGCAGCATTGCGTAAAACAAGTTTAAAGATAAATGTTTCAGCTTCAAATGTTTTAAACTAATTTGTTAAATTCGTTAAATTTATCAAGAGTTGTCACAAGGTTTACAAAATTTGTGTCTTGTACAAGTTTTGATTTCTTTTTTTATTATTTATGTTTAAGTTTTTGTTTTTTGTTGTTGGATATGCCTACCTGATATTGCCCCCAAATCAGTTTTTGGGATTTCTATCCCCTCTCTCTTTCTTTGTCTCTCTCTCTTTGACTCTGGCTAACTCTCTAATATTAGTTTTAGGTGTATATATTTATATGTGTAAGTGTAGGTGTGTGTGTTTGTGTGTTTATCTTTGTCTGTCTGTGTGTTTGTGTTGGGGCAATGGACAAGGTTTTTTTCTTCGATTGTAGCATAATTTTGAATATTAAAATTATTTGCTTATAAAACACTTGTTCGGTTCATCATTCTCGTATGTATTTGTATGTTATGTAATAGTAGTTGTTGTTGTTGTTGTTGTTGTAGTCGTAGTAGCTAGCCGTTTTGTTAAGATCACAATTGTGCTAAGAAATACTATATCACAATTAAATATTTACACTCATTATTATTATTATATGTACTTATGCATTATCGCATTACATCTTAGGTGGTGGTAATTGGGGCGGGGCAGTAAAAACGACCCAGAAAGTCATGCAAAATATGATTGCATATTAGTTGTTTGCCTCTTTGCCACATAACTTGATGTTGTTCTAGTTCTTAACGTTGACATTGTTGTTGTTAATGTTGTTTTTATAAAAGGTTCATTGCACTCTTGGGCGCAAAGAACGAATTGTACTTAATCAAAGTATAGAAAACAAATAACTTATATAGCAGAACGTTGGGCATTTAAAGCTACGCTTTCATTTCTTTACTATCTTTGTTTTCTTTACTTTTTCTCTCCTCCTCCTTTACTTAACTCTTTTTACTTTACTCTCTAAAAAAATACACGCAAACGGCTTAGGCTGGAACTCTAATTAGAAGGATGTTTGCTTTGCTCACTTTATCGCTTACAGGAAATAAAAACCAATCTAATAAAACATAATTATTTGTCGTATAATATCGTATTATACTTAAAAAGTGTTCTGTCATTCAAATTGCACAACTTTGCATTCCTAGCTCTTCTTCTTCGCTATGCTTTGCTTTTATATAATAGTTATATAAAAATTTTGCCTGACAATTTTTACAAAACGACGTGTGCTGGAGCGGAAGACTCACGTTTTACATTTCTCTTTCTTCTTAGGTTTTTTTTTGGTATGAAAATGTGTTTACGTTAATAGAAAACTTTATACAATCCTTGCTTGTTCGCTATATACAAATGAATGTTGAAAAGAAGGTTGTTCTTTTTTTGTTTTTCTTGTTGAAAAATGCATCTATCGAAAAGTCCAAAAGACTTTCTATGAGAGATCCATGGGAAACACCTAAAACTTAATATGTGTAACGATTATTGTTTCTTAATTTTTCTTTTCTTTTTTTTTTGTGGAATGCTGCCTACAAACTGGCCTTGTGACTTAGAAATGCAAGAAGTATGAGAATTTTAAAAGGAAAAATGTCATTAAAATTGACTTAGCAAAATACATTTGCTATGAAATTTTTGGTGAATGAGAAATTCGTCCACGAATTAAAATTGGGCGTGAAATTTAAAGGCCCAGGTTGTTGTTGTTGCTGCTGCTGCTGCTGGTGCTGTTGTTGCTGCTGCCGCTGCTGTTGTTGCAGTTGCAGTTGTAGTTGCTGCTGCGCCTGCGGACGCTGCAAAATTCGCAAATTGGTGCCAGATGCCATGCGCTGCAGCTTGTGCAATGTCTGGGCATCCGGAGTTGTGCTGCTGTTGTTGCTAGTTGCTCCAGCAACTGTTGTTATTGGCGAATTCAATGAAACCGAAGCGGGACGTGGACGTAGCAGCAACTGTTGTTGTTGCTGTTGCTGCTGTTGCTCCGGTTTGTTTGTCTTTTGTGCTGCAGCTGCTGCTGTTAGCATGGCAATCAAGTCCATGCCAGTTGTAGGTGTTGATTGCTGCTGCTGTTGTTGATGCTGCTGTTGTTGCTGCTGCTGTTGCTGCTGTTGTTGTTGCTGCTGTTGTTGCTGCTGCAGTTGTTGATTGTTGTTTTTGGTCAAAATGCTTTTGACTACAAGCTGTTGCTGTTGTTGATTGCTTTGCTTATCACTTTGCGATTTGGTGCGCGATCGTTGCTGTTGTTGCTGCTGCTGCTGCTTTTGAGCCTTGGCCGCTTTCTGTTGCTGCTGCTTTTCCTTGCGTATCAAATCAAAGGAGCTGACAATCTGCAATTGCTTCGGTTTAGCTTTGAGTGCACTATCTGCATTCTTGGCATTGCTTACCTTCTCATTGTTTGCCGGCTGTTGGGCATCATTCTGGCTTTGGCTATGAAACAGTTGCCGTTTGCTTGTTGCTGTTGCAGCTGCAGCTGTTGTTGGTGTTGTCACAGCTGCGGCTGCTGCTGCAGCTGTTGGTGTTGCTGCTGCGTTTGCTGTCACTGGCGTTGTTGTTGCTGTTGTTGGTGTATTGCTGCCTGCAGCCACATTCAGTTGCTTGTTATTGTTGTTGATGTTGATGTTGTTGTTGTTGATGTTGTTGCTGTTACCATTACTATTGCTATTGCGCTTGATATTGCTATGGTATATGTTGCTGTTGGCAGTGGGAGCGCCACTACCAGCTCCTCCTCCTCCTCCTCCCACCTTGCCATTGAGATTATTTAGCTTAACACCATCCAAGTCGCCCATCGATTTGTGCCGCTGACGCTTCGACGAACTGCGCTGTTGCTGATCCTTTTTGTCAGTGTTGCCATTGGCCAGCATTGTTGGCGATGTGGATGTCCCGCCATTTATGATGGCCTTGGGACTGTGCTGTCCCGAGCATTTGCGACGACGATTTGAAGGCTCAATGCCAGCACGACAATCGTTCACCCATTTCTTCAAGCGCTTCACAAACGGCATGATCATAAAGAATGAATTGGAATTCTTACCCAGTTTGGCTTTCGATATGGCATCGTTCTTATTGACCGGCAATGCATCAATGCGAAACCAATCGCAACACTTAATCTCATTGCGCGTGCGCGGCGCAAATTTCGTATCGAACGGTATATTGCGCACTATATACAATCGTGTAAATTGATAGTTAATAAAAGCCTCAATATAATCATCAGCATCTATGATGTTCGTTATGTCAAAGCCCGTCTCCTCATATACCTAAGACAAAGCAAGGGAAATGTTATTTAGAGGAAATATAATATAATTTGTATTGGTTTACTCACCTCTCTAGTGGCACAGTGTTCTGGATTCTCGTACTCATTGATTTTGCCCTTGGGAAAGCCCCAAGAGTTACGAGCAAAATATGATTGCACCAACAGGCAATGATTATAGTCCTCCGATACAAGGATGGCGCCATATGTTGGCACAGATAATTTATATTTTTTCCACTCCTCCAATATCTGATTCACAGTGTCAAAATGCTTATTCAGAAAGGGAATGTGCTGCAAAGTGAAACAATATATTAATTTATATATGATATATATTATAATCTCTCTATATCTATCTCTCTCTCACCTGAAAGAGTTGCATGGCAAACTGTTTGATGCCCACCGCGGGCAGCTTTCGTTGTTGCTGCAGCTGTTGTTGCTCTGATTCCACGGGCGTACAGAAGAAGTCCAAGTAGAACCAATGCGCCAGCTCGATTTGAAAGCAAATGCGTATTAGATTATTTAGCTCCATGTCCGGTACATTGATGATGAATCGACTGGCCAGATCGTCGAGTATATCGGACGGAATTTTCGATTTCTCTGGCAATTTAATGCTGGACGACTTTATTGCTGTTCCTGTTGCTGTTGTTACCGTTGCTGCTGTTGCCATCGGATCCTCGGAGGAGGAACAGGAGCTGCCATAGCTGTTGGCCGTTGAGGAGTTGGTTGATGTGCTTGAGTTAGTCGATGATATGGATGAATTGAGTCGTTGATTTTGTGCGCTATGCCCATGATGATGTTGTTGTTGCTGTTGTTGTTGTTGCTGTTGAAATTGTTGCTGTTGAAATTGTTGCTGTTGCTTCTGCTGTGACGACTTCCTTTCGATCGCAATGGGCGCACTGATGCCCGTCGAAGAGGTGACAGCAACAGTTGCTGCTGTTGTTGTTGTGGTTTCAAATACAGCACCAGTTTTTAGCAATTGTGTCAAAATGTCAGTCTCAGCTTCGTTATCAGAGTGTCGTCGTTGTTGTTGTTGTTGATGCTGCTGTTGTTGCTGTTGTTGGTGGTGTTTCTGCTGCAGCTGTTGCTGCTGCTGTTGTTGCTGTTGTTTAATTGCTGCCTTCGTTGTCTTTGTGGCTGCTTGGGACACTGGTTGATAAGACAATCCAAAAGTGTTGCCAGAAACATTGATATTGCTATTGCTATTGTTGTTGGTGTGGTTGATGTTGTTGTTGTTGTTATTAATATTGTTGATATTTAGCACCTTTTGGAGCGTCAGCGATGCGATCAACGCCAAGTTATTGACTTTAATCGAAGCATAAGACATAGAGTTATTATAATTAGATATATATAAAAATATAAAGCTTATGAAAAATATTGCATAACGGTTATTTATGAACATTTTAATATACAACCATTGCTCAAGTTGTTTGTAAATAAATATTAGATTCACTATTTGTGTGACAAAAGTCACAAGGCAATGCACACAAGGTAAATATTTAAATAAATTAATTCAATTTGTCGCAATAAAACGACATTGAAACTCATTTCCACATATACGAGAAAAAGAATGCCACGAAATAAAAATGTTATTAGAAATATATAGAAAATATAGACAGTTTTTCTATTATAAAGAAGATATAGATTATATAGAAATCATAGACAGTTTTACTATTATAAAAAATATATAGATAATATAGAAACTATAGATAGTTTTACTATTTTAAAATATATATAGATTATATAAAAATCATAGACAGTTTTACTATTATAAAATATATGTATATAGATAATATAAAAACTATAGACAGTTTTACTAAATAACTATAGAGATATTTTACTACACTACAATGAAAAGTCATGTTATTCAATGCAATTGTTTATTAAATGTTTGTTTATTTAATATGACAAAGTGTTATTTGTTTTCATTAGTTGAATCAGCTTTTTTCCAACTCCTTGCTGGACAGTGCAAAATTGATTAACAAAAACGTCTTTTAATGGGAAACTGTTCTTGATATATGAAACTAGACATATCTAGTTACCGGAAATAATATCTAAAGATATGATACAAACTGGCTGGAAAAGAAAATAAATATCGAAATAAACACAAGTGTATCGATTGCAGACTTCAAACAGATCTACAATATTGATATGTTTATATTTTGTAAAATAAATATAGTATAAATTTCCTAATTCGGAAGCTCGCTTGTCCGAACATACGCTAATTCGGAAAGCACATAATCTTTATACAAAAAATACCATGATAAATCCATACGCCATATTCTATTGTATTAGGAAATGTCAAAGTTTGCAAAAAATTAACAACACAAATTAGTCACCGATTAAGTGAAACCCTTTGATTAGCTTAGTTAATTACTTTAGCCCAAAATGTTTTCGTCGACCTTCAGCAGTTTCTTTGCTGCTCTAAACAGATTTGATATATATTCAAGCAGAGATCACCTTGAAAATAATGCTAAGTAATCATTACTATTGTGTGTGTATATATGTATGCAAGTGTATTGTATGTGTGTATGTCCACATAATGATCACAGCTGGGCCAATGATCTACAAATTGCGCAACAACAATTACAAACACTATTTGTTACTAATCGTATGGCCTCAACGAGCGCATACTAATTGGGAATGGGCGCAGTTCAGCGACCTGCCTTCAACTGTGTTGCAAGCGAGCGACTGCGCTGCAGCTGCACGCGTGGAAAACTACTGAGACTAGCAGATAAAAATACCAATGTACAGTATTGCCTGCTTAGTGTGAACATGCTGTCTTTGGAGAAATTAAATGCACTAAATTTTTTCGTACTTTTGAAAAATGTATGTAATTTTAGCATCTTTAATATTCAATAAGTATTCACTAAATTATCATAAATTTGTATATACTTAAAAAATACTCTTTGTATATTTCACAGATTATCTCTACAATCTGTTAAGTATATAAACAGTATTTTTTAAGTATATACAAATTTATGGCAATTTATTGAACCTTAATAAAATTTTCATTTGACATTTTCAATCTATCAAAATATTTAACTGTCCGATTAAGTAAACATACGAGCTGTCCGATTATGGAATCTATACTGTACGTTGCAAAGTCTAATATAGAGATAAGGCTATCTCGCCCTTTCTCTCTCTCTCACTGTGTGTGTTTTTTTTTTTCAAGTGCTGCTATCGTAAAACTAATGTAATATTTATTTTTATTTTATTTTTTTTGCAATTATTATTTAACTATGCATATTTGTGTATAGCCTTATCATTTACCGTTATCATTTTGATGGGCTTTGCTGTCGGTGTTTATTAATGTATTGCCTGCTGCTGTCGTTGTCGTTGTTGTCAAAACTGCGGCAGTAGCCGAGCGCCTCTGTCGCTGCCTGTGCTGCGACGTCGACGTTGTTGCAGTAGCAGCAGCGGCTGTTGCGACGACGGCGGTATTATAAATTGGGGCAATTTCCATAATATTTAGTATATTTTTGTTTGTAATACACTTTGTTTATATATTTTAATTTTTATTATTTTGTTTTTGTTTTTTTTTTTTTACAATAATGTTTACTTTGTTGATTTTAATTTTTTGCTTATATTTGCACGCTAATTTGATATTCAGTCTTCGTCGTTCTTTTGTCGATTTTTGTCACGTATCTTTTTTACAATATCGTGGATCGCGTTTTTTCTGATTCTTTTTCTGCTGTTTCTGTTGTTGTTGTTGTAGCTGTGAATATGGCTGCCAGTCGTCGAAAAACGTTGTGAGCTGCTGCTCTGGCTGCTGCTTCTGTCGCACAAATTTCAATTTCCAATGCAATTGTTGTACTTGATGGTTTCTGTAGCATGCATTTGTAGCCTTCGATGTTGTGATTGTTGTGATGTTGCAACCAACATAATCTTCAATTGTTTCTCTCTTGTTTTTGTTTGTGTTGTAAGCCATCCACAATTAATTGTGTCGCTAAACAGAAACAAAAAGTCTCCGTTACTCTCCACTCGACATACGTACGCACGCACACAACCAAACTTGTTTTTCTTCACGTACTTTCTAAAAAAAAAAAAATGAGGCTGCCTGTATGTATGTAATGTGTGTGTATGTGTGGTTTTTGCGTCACTCTTATTTGCAGCTTCAATTTGCCTTAGTCGCTGTGATTTATATGCAAGCGAAGTTTATATTTATTTTCTTATACGTTGCACTTCAATTGATCAATTATTTTGCACTATTAAATAGCTTTTTAATTTTTGGAAAAATGCTTCCTCGTCGCACATACACATATGAAAGTCGCAGACGTAAGACCACCTTTTGGCATCAGCGAAATACCTAACGAAGAGTACTACGCGTTGCATTTATTAGGCATGTATATCATAATGCCTGCTGAATGCGGTCACACCACTCAAAACAGGGTTGAAAGTCGATCAATAATAGTTCGTTTGATATTGTATTAATAATAATGCATAAATTTCGAAAATAAATAATAAAAATAAAAGAAATAAGCTTATTAAATACATTTTTAGTACAGTTGAAAGTAAAACATTGAAATGGATAAGCTTTTATCGAAATGCTTTTATCGATGAGGCTTAAATGTACTGTCTGTAGCTTTATCGATAATCCTTAACTCTAACACGGCCTGCCTCTATCTGTCTCCGCGAGAAGCTTCTGATGAAAATATTGTGAAAAATTGTGTTTATTGTGCTAAAAGTCGTGCAAATGCATTATTAAATAATGCAATTTGTGTTTATATTATGCCCACCATTGGCAGTTGTTTGTAAACTGACGCGCACAGTTTAGCTAAACGTCACAAAATCTGTGTTTTTTGATTGTTCGATTTTTCACACAGCAAAAAAAAAAAAAATCTGTGGTAGTGTAAAATCTGATTATTTGCGATAGCAAAGACAAATTGAAAACGCGAAAAACTAATTATAAGCACAAATGTCGCATTAAGCAAGCAGCAAAATTGCATTTTCGAACATTTCCGCTTGCACCTGGTTTCCGTGGACGTGCTTTGGATCCGTGGATAACAGAGACGCAAAGGTATTGAGTCTACAACGAGCACACCTAGAGATGAACCCGTGATTTTCTCACGCCCCAAAAAGAAAGAAAGAAAAAAATAAAATAAAGTCATGCATGCATGTATATATGTAGTTCAAGTTTGATGTAGACAAATTTTTAACAATTTAAATAGAACACAAAATTAACTTGCTCAAAGTAACAGATGACATATTTTACACAATATTTCACACTTTTGAGAATTTAGGGCGTGAAGCCAACTTACCTACAGCGTTTCACGCACCCATCTCTTAGTCTCACGATTCAAAGGTCTGTGGGGGCGACTGCTGTTAAAGGCAAAGGCGTATCCATTCTTTTTCACTGATTTAAATTGTTTTTTTCTTCTTCAATTTAGATAGACGCCGTGTGGGGTTGGGCTTCCGCCCCGCTGCGTTTAGCGGCGAACAGAATGGGCGATCCTCTACTGCCTGGCTCTACGGGCCTGAGCAGCGGCGGCACAGCCGCTGCCACAGGTGGCACAGGCACAACGAGCACGGGCTTGGGCAGCGGCGGCACCACCGGCACTGAGCGTCCACCTTCGCCGGCTCGTCTCACCCACACATCGGAGAAGCATCCGAAAGTTACGCTCACCGAGCTCAACATGCTGCGCCGCCATAGAGAGCTCTGCGATGTGGTGCTCAATGTGGGCGGACGCAAGATTTTCGCTCATCGCGTCATACTGAGCGCCTGCAGCTCCTATTTCTGTGCCATGTTCACCGGCGAGCTGGAGGAGTCGCGCCAAACTGAGGTCACCATACGCGACATCGATGAGAACGCCATGGAGCTATTGATTGATTTTTGTTACACTGCTCACATCATTGTCGAGGAGTCCAATGTGCAGACGCTTCTACCAGCCGCCTGTCTGCTGCAGCTTGTAGAGATTCAGGACATTTGCTGTGAGTTTCTCAAGCGCCAACTCGATCCGACCAACTGCCTGGGCATACGCGCCTTCGCCGACACGCACTCCTGCCGCGAGCTCCTACGCATTGCCGACAAGTTCACACAACACAACTTCCAAGAGGTCATGGAGAGCGAGGAGTTTCTGCTGTTGCCCGTCGGCCAGTTGGTCGATATAATCTGCAGCGACGAGCTCAATGTGCGCAGCGAGGAGCAGGTGTTCAATGCAGTCATGTCCTGGCTCAAGTACAATGTCGCCGAGAGGCGTCAGCATTTGGCTCAGGTGAGTGGGAGCATGGAAATCCAATTTAACTATTTATAATAATGCAATTTCTGTTTATAGGTGCTTCAGCATGTGCGCCTCCCGCTGCTCTCGCCCAAGTTCCTGGTGGGCACTGTTGGCTCCGATCTCTTGGTGCGCTCGGACGAGGCTTGCCGCGATCTGGTCGATGAGGCCAAGAATTACCTGCTCCTGCCGCAGGAACGTCCATTGATGCAGGGTCCACGCACCCGTCCACGTAAACCCACACGACGTGGTGAGGTCTTGTTCGCCGTTGGCGGTTGGTGTTCCGGTGATGCCATCGCCTCAGTCGAACGTTTCGATCCACAGACCAATGACTGGAAAATGGTCGCACCCATGAGCAAACGACGTTGTGGCGTCGGTGTTGCCGTTCTCAATGATCTGCTCTATGCTGTTGGCGGGCATGATGGCCAAAGCTATTTGAATAGCATAGAGCGCTATGATCCACAGACCAATCAATGGTCCTGCGATGTGGCGCCCACCACATCGTGCCGCACCAGTGTCGGCGTAGCTGTGCTGGATGGCTTTCTCTATGCTGTGGGCGGTCAGGATGGCGTGCAATGCTTAAATCATGTCGAACGCTATGATCCCAAGGAAAACAAATGGTCCAAGGTGGCACCAATGACCACACGCCGTCTGGGTGTTGCTGTTGCCGTCCTGAGCGGTCATCTCTATGCCATTGGTGGCTCTGATGGCCAGTGCCCGCTCAATACTGTAGAGCGCTATGACCCGAGGTAATTTTATACTTCAAGCCGATTTAATTACATCTAATATAATTTGTATCTAATGCACAGGCAAAACAAATGGGTTGCTGTTAATCCCATGTCCACTCGCCGTAAGCACCTGGGCTGCGCCGTATTTAATAATTATATTTATGCTGTTGGCGGTCGCGATGATTGCATGGAGCTGTCCTCTGCGGAGCGCTATAATCCGCTAACCAACACCTGGAGTCCAATTGTGGCCATGACCTCACGACGCAGCGGCGTAATTTATAATCTCTTATAAGCCATTTCCAATTTATACTAATTCCATTCCCTTTTGTGCAGGTCGGACTAGCTGTTGTTAATGGCCAACTGTACGCTGTGGGCGGCTTTGATGGCTCCGCCTATTTGAAAACCATTGAGGTTTATGATCCAGAGACGAATCAATGGCGCCTGTGCGGCTGCATGAACTATCGCCGTTTGGGCGGCGGCGTCGGCGTTATGCGCGCACCTCAGACTGAGAATTATATGTGGTGCGATAAATAGTTTCATATAGAGTATTAACTATAAAGTAATTTCACTCATAACTATTGCATAATGTTATTTTGTTCTTTTTGCATTCATTCAAAATACACTTTATGCTAACGAACACAAACGCACAAATGCAGGATACGGAAGGATTCGGTCGTCTGATGGGAGCAGAAGCCGACGTCAGCGTTGCCATCGCAAACGTTGCCGCCGCCGCATTTCTACTGAAAGAAAGAGCATCAACAAAAAAGAAACAAAGAAACAGAAAAAAACACAGCTAACTGCAACAAAAATAGAAGCCAAATTTTTTCAAGCGTTATAAAGTCCATGAACATTAAGGACGTAATTGTATAATTGATTGTTAATTGTTTCCACATTTGGTAGCGCGTTAAATGAAAAATGTTTACTGTATCGCGAGTTTTTAACAAATATGCAAAATGTTAAATCTAATCTAACGAACACATACACCTACACACACATATATAACATTAATGGAAAATGTATTTGGCAAACAAAAAAAATCCTGAATGTTCTATGTAAAAAAAAAACAAAAGAAAAAAACACAGTTGGTTAAAATTTCTAGGAAATTTCTAACATGCCTTCTCCCTAAAATAAATAATCTAGAATTTCTCGAAAAACAAAAACGAAGCATTAAAAATTAAATATAAATACTTAATTGGATTCTAAATTAATTATGCTTATTGTAAAATGCTATGATAAACAAAACAAGAAATATGTATCCGAAAATAAAAACAATAATATTGCATGTAGGGCTTAAAAAAAAGAAGAGAAATTTAAATCATAGTTGCATTAAGAACGAGTAAAAAGAAATATTAATTTAAGTAACTCAGCCCCAAAAAACAACAGCTTCCTATCAAGCTTAAAAGGATTAAACAAAACATACAATGAAATTTAGATCTTACCTAGCGCATAACAAATTTCAATAGAAACAATTAACACCTAACCTACATACCTATATAAATATATATAATTAATAGGTTTAAACTATTCTCGAAAATACAATTTGTTAAGTGTTGCGACAGCTGCGCAGCTCATAATATGTTGCTAAGGAACCAACTCGAAATAACAAAACAAAAATCGAAAAAAAAGAATGAGTTCTAATTTTTAAAGTAGGGTTTTATCCATTTAATTTATTAAATATTCTTTGTTTCGTTATTGACTTATCAAACTCATACACATACACATTTATATATACATCTACAACATTATTCATTCATATTTATTTATTCTTGATTTTTATTAAAGAATTTTCGTCTCATTATGCGATTTAATATTGCATAAGATATTATTATTTGAAACGTTGTTAACTTGGTAAACAAATTTGAAGTTTGCTTCCAAACTAGTTTAAGAATAGCATTTAACAAAATTAATTGATATATAATAAGATATTGACACACAACAAATGCAAATCAAATCAATACAAGCAGAAAACGTAAATAATTGCACAGTAAAAAAAAAAAAAAACAAAAACACAACAAAATAAAAGGTATCACATATAAGATAATATATGTATTAAAAAGTAAATATATCAGTACCGCATTAAATATATATGGCATTTTATGTATTGATAAAGGCTTAAGCTTATGGAAAGTCTTAAGTTGACTTGGAATTTTAAATTCTTAACGCAACTGGAATATCGATAATGCAAAACTCATCGTTTCGATAACTTAAATATGATAGAGACAAATTAGGTCACCCTAAGCTTGATTGAGTGAGTTTTTTCACAGTGCCCTAAACTATTGATGTTATTTATCTGTTGCTTGCATTGCAATTTAATAGAAAAAAAAAAATGCTGAATTTGCTTGTGCTGATTCACGACTCTGATATATTTAATTTAAAATTGGACGATAAACGGGAGAAACTTAAAGAGATCTGCATACCGTATAATGCGGGTGCATAAACTGCTTCTAAATTAAACGCCGAGCTAAGCTTTACTAAATACTGTTATTTTTACAAGTGGACACATTGTGGATCTGTTTTGTGACATGCTTGAAGCCAAGGAATGGAACCCGCCAAATAGAGAATTGTGAATGTGGATTGCATCAAGATGGAGCACGTGACTAGTTGAGAGCAAGAGAATTTTATGAGACTTATGATAGTAGAAACAGAGCACTGAGAATTATGAATAATCAAGCAACTGGAGACCAGTGAAGAGAGCTTGCAAGAAGAAGAGGGAGACAAGAACCACAATGCCAAGCGCATTCCTAAACGAGTTAAGATGTCATAATCCAAAACCAGTCAGAAGAGCTGTGCCAGAAATATTTGAAAAAGTTTTGTAATCAGAAAACTTTAAAAGCACACAAACATATCCACACCGGTGACTGTCGTCACTTTAAGTGTCCACTCTGTCCAAATACCTTTAGTCAAAGTAAACATGTCAGAGATCATATGTGTTTCTACAGAGGCCAACAATCACACAAGTGTCCACATTGCACTAATGCTTTTAGTCAAACATCCAATCTACAAATGCAGCAAAAAATTAAGAAATCTCCCAGGCAAGCGTCTACATTAATGTAGCCGTTGCCCAGTCTCTTTTAAAGGAAATACCAAATGTAGCGAATAAACACCAAATAAATTATCTTGTCAAAAGAAAAGAAATCTCTACGCTTCTTAATTTTGCCACATTTTTATTTATTTATTTATTCATTTTTTTGTTGCTATATAAGTCAGTTTTGTTTATAAATAAAAACCACATTTAAAATAGAGAATATAAATTTTTTTTTACATATATATACATATTTTATGTAATAATAGTTAATTTATCACTAATTAATAATTCATTGAAATTAGCAAATCATTTTGAAGCCTTTTTCGACTTTTTCGCTTTGCCTTTTGCTGCTCCTGTTTCACCTTTCATTTGCTCTTTCATCTTTCCCAGTTTTTGGCTTTTATTTATTGATTTCTTATCCGTTTTGTTTTGTTTCTTCAGCACCTTTTCAGTTTTTTCAATTTTCTGCAGCTTGACAAAGTTTTTAGGTGTTTCGGGGCGTATTTTGGTTGTAATATCTTCGCGCTCCAGCGGCTTCTTGGAGCGCATTTTCGCCTCCGATTTGCGAACCTTTTTCATTTGCAGCATGTACTCCGGCACTTCGCCACCTGAGTTCTTGATGATCTGGGCAATGCTGCGGAATAGAACATTATTAATAAATTTAATATAAATTATATAAATTGCCTTTCATTTACCTTCTCAAATTGGCTGTATCGTCCTGCGTGAAGAAGGTAACGGCGCGACCTGGCCGACCAGCGCGACCTGTGCGTCCAATGCGATGAATGTATGAGATTTTGCTGGGCGGAAAGTCATAGTTGATGACCAAATTGACGCCCTTAAAATCTATGCCACGCCCCATCAGCTCCGTGCAGATGAGCACCCAGATGTGACCCTCGCGAAAGGCGCGCACACAATTGTCGCGCTGATGCTGCGTGCGCTCCGCGTGGATAACATCCACATTGATGCCGTCGTACAGAAGCTCCTCGAACAGCTGCTTGGCACGATCCTTGCTCTGCACAAAGACCAGCACTGGCGGCTGCAATCCTTGGCGCACCATCTCACGCACAGCTAAGAGTTTACCGCTCTCGGAGCCGACAAAGAGCAGCTCCTGCTTCACGGTATCCGTGGCACTGTTCTGGACGCCGATTGTGACACGCACCAGATTCTTGAGATGCCGCAACGCCCACTTGGCCACGGGCACCGTGTAGGTGGCACTGAAGAAGGCAACGCGCTTCTGGGGATGCGTGCAGGCTCCATAGATGTCATCGAGTTGTTCCTTAAAGTTGTTCTGACCCTCCTCCATGAGGCGATCCGCCTCATCCAGCACAAGCCACTCAATCGATTTAAAGTCCAGCAGCGGTGGCTGCTGCTGCAGCAGGAAACGTACACGATTCGGTGTCGAAATCAATATGTCGTACTTCTGTTTGCAGTCGGGTCCATATTGCTGCTTCGCCTCGCTCACCTTGCTGATGAAGTGCGTGCGCAGACCTGTTCCTCTGGTCAGCTCCCCGCATTCTCTGTAGATTTGCTGTGCCAGCTCTCTTGTGGGCGCCAGCACAAGAGCGCGTAAACCAGTTGTTTTATGGCAACGCAGGCCGTTTATGATGGGCGTTAGGAAAGCCAATGTTTTACCTGACCCGGTCGGAGCACAGGCCATCAGCGCTCTGTCTTTTAGTAGCACTGGCAGCGCCTGCATTTGTATAGGCGTGGGCTGTGCGAATCCATAGGATGAGAGATTTTCCAGCAGACGTGGCAGTAATTTGTACTCTGAACTGCTCAGGTCATCAAATAGCTTTATGGGCGCTGGCACATCTTTGCCCAGCACTGTTATTAAGTTCTGTTTGCGTAGAGAATTAATCTCTTCGGCACGCTGCAGTTGCTCTGCCTGCTCCGTTGACAATTGCTTTTTGGCCTTTTTGCGCTTGGATGCACTTGCTGCTGAGCTAGTCCCAGTGTCAGCAAGCAAACGAAAATCATCAGTAGTTGAGCAATCCTCTCCAGAGTCAGAATCTTCAGCAGGCTTACTAACAGGTTTTGGCTGCTCTGGTTTCTCCTTCACAACGCTTACGACATTTGGCTTGGATGGCGGAGCCTGTAAAGTTTTGTATTTAGCGAGTCTTCAATTGATCAGTTTATACATACGTTACGCTTTTTGGTAAATCGCACACCAGCTGTTAATTGTTTAAATATATCATATGTATCCATTATTTATTTATTACTATTTAAATTAAACAAAATTTAGCGCACGTGCATTTGTTTTGTTATTGGTACAGAGCTGCCAGATGTTATGCATGCGGCAAACAGGCTATCGAAACCAAGCACCAAAGCTATCGATAGTTTTTCTATGAATGTTAACCTAGGTAACATAATTTGTATTAAATATCGTTAATTTAGTACAAAGAAATGTTTTCTTAAATGGATGCTTCTTTATTTGGCTTTTATACGTATCTTAATCACCCTCTTCAGTGTCAACCAGTGTATCAAGCAGTTCCATACGCCGTCGCAATCCCTTAGTATCCTTCTCGCCACCTCCACGTCCTGGCAGATCTCCGCCCCAATTAAATTTATTCTCCTCACTTGCCTTTGTATCCAAATAATCATCTTCGAAATCCAAGCACAAGTTATGCATGGCACAAATGCTCTCCACAATGAGCCGCACCTCGTTCAAATCCCGCGCCTCCAGAGCATATAAAGTGTGAAAGCGACGAGCTAAGGAATCCATCACATTGTTAGACAATTCATAGGCGGGCTCCAATAGAGCATTAAAGACGGAATCCTTGCGGAAGCATTCAGCCTCAATGGGACGAATCAGATAGGATTTGAGGGGAAAGCAAGTGCTGCCAATGAGATAACTGCTCGCTGGCATTGTGCGTGGATTCAAGGCCAATGTTTGTCCGATTGGCGACTCTTCAAATGTGTACTCCTGCTCCAGCTCCACATAGCAATCGATGATCTTCTGCTCGCCATTGCAAATCAATTGCAATACAACAGCCACATCGGCATGCTCAGATTCCAAGAAGATATCCAAACGCTTCAAGGATATGATGCCAAACAGCTCTTGGAAGCAACTCAGTTGCGGCAAGTTTTGAAAGCCCTGCAGTGTGCTCTGCTGTGCCTCCAGAGAATTTGGCCACTTGATGAAGCTCTCATAGTTATCGGAGACGATGTGCCAGAAGCTGCGCACCACCTGCTGGCACAGCGACCAAGGAAACTGAAATTTGCGCGCAATCTCTTCAAAGTGTTCATCCGTGGTCAATTTCCACAGAGCCAGCGAGAGAGTTGTCTGTGGAGCTGGCGAGCCTGGCAGAGCATTTCGCTGCAGAATCTCCTCCAGAGCCTGCTGGATTTTCTGCAAGATATAATATGTGTAATCTGTACTATCTATCCTACTCCAATAATACTCACCAGAAACGTTAGCTTGCGCATATGTAGGAAGGATTCGAACTGGGCGTCCACATAGCGATGCAACAAATTGAGCTCTGCATATTTCCACTCAAATTTGGAGACCTTGCTGGCAGGCTGAGTGGTTCCGGCTGCTGTCTCTTGGTGCTGTGTCCGCTTCAGCTTTCCCTTGACCTGCCCGGCGGCTCGTTTTTGCTGCATCATAGCAAAGATCTCCGCTTCGTCATCCTCGCTGGCATCGAGCAATGGAAGAGTGCTGGAAAAGCTAGAAAAGCCTGGCTGTGTCGGCTGCTCATCGATGAGTAAATCTTTAGCAATAATTGTGGCTATATTTGCCAAAACCGCTCGTTCTTCCATGCCGCCAGAAAAACTTTGTGTCTGCAAAAGATTTGGGTATGAGTTTTCTTTTCCACCCTTAACAACGTTTGACAAGTCCATCAGCTGACAGTATTCTACTGAAAGCTGTTATTTCAAATTCAATGCATTTCATATTTACGTGAAGGCATTTAAAAGCATTTAATATACATATAATAACAAAAATTGCTTAGGAATACACCATAAAACAGAAATTAAATAGAAATTCAATAGCAACTTTTTAAAAATCCACAGCGTTGCCAGACTGCCATTGCTGATAGATATTCGATAAGCAAACAACCTGGAAATCGGTATCGTCATCAACCGTTAAACTAGGCGCTACAAGGAATACCATGAAAATCGCACTCTAGCGGCACTGTAAAGTAATTTTGTAATTAAAAGTTCTTTTCAAATAAATTTGATTTTTTATTGAATTGCTACTTACCTGAACCCGGTTTCTTGACTTCAAACAGATCCCATGTACACTCATGCAATGTAGGATTTGCATAGGGGACGCTCGGCAGATTTTGTATCGGAACAGCTCCAGCTCGCAGCTGCTTAATACGTTGGCGCATTGTCGCCAGTATATCCGCATGTTGCTCTGAATAAACAAGATTGTTGCGCTCGCACGGATCGACGCTCATGTCGTACAGACATTCCTCCAACAGAGCATTGCAACCGCGCTGCATATCGCCGCAATCAACCTTAGCGTCTATCATAATATTTTTCATGCGATGCTGCGTGAGGCGTTGCTGGTCAAAGCGGGCCAGCGCTCTCGAGGTTGGCGAATTGCGCACTTCTACCACATAACGATTGGCGCGAGGATCGAGGTCATCAAGTTCACGTTGCACCAGCTGCTGATCAAATTGACCCGCCAACGTAGTTCCGTTCACATACTTCCAACGATCCACCAGCAGTGAGCTCACGTTCCACACATCGTCCAGACTGTGCAGAATTTCACGTGGCACTTGAGGGGCATCTTTGGGCCCCGACAACTGTGGCCACAAATCAATGCCATCCAGCTGCAACGCGTCGGGCAGCTCTATGCCGGCAGCATGCGCCAATGTGGGCAGGAAATCTCCAACATAAATGGGCTGGGTAAACACACTGCTGCGCGCCTGGAGCAAGGGACTCCAAATAGCTCCAGCCACGCGCAAGCCACCTTCCCAGGGTGAATTCTTCTGTCCCTTGAGCGGCCAATTGGAGCCCGTATTGGCAAACATGCCCACCGAAGGCGCTCCATTGTCTGAGTAAAAGATCACAATGCTGTTCTCCAGCTGCTCGGCACGCGCCAAAGCGCTTATCACGCGACCCACGCTCTGATCCAGCTTAGTAACCATAGCTATTTAAATATCATTTATAATTATCAATATTATCCATATATTAATCCACAGCTTACCTGCGTATTTCCTGTGATTGGGATCCTTGATGTGAAGAAACTTTTGCAGCTCCTCCTCTGGCACCTGCAATGGATCATTATCGTTGCCGGTGTGCACAGCCAAATGATTGATCATGAGGAACAGAGGCTGCTCGTTAGCAGCAGTCTCTCTTATCACACGCTCCGCCTCATTGGTCAACAAATCCGTCATATAAACGTCTCGATCTGCACACTCCACCTCCATGTTGCGTCTAAAATCATAGCCCACTATGTAAGTCTTGTCCGGCATCTGCGAGCGACGCTGATAGTAATCAATATATGCACCCCAATAGCCATAATGATAATCGAAGCCTCGATGCGTGGGCGTGAACTCCGGCCTAGCGAATCCCAAATGCCATTTGCCCACCAGATTGGTGGAGTAGCCCGCCGCTCGAAAGATTTCCGGCATTAAGGTGGTATTCAACTTTAAGGACCAGGGCTCCTGATTGCTAATCACAAAATGCTGCGTGCCTGACCGTTAAGTACATGAATATATATAGATTAACATAAGCTGATACGCATATTGAAATCTCACCTGTGTGTATTGGGTATTTTCCACTTAGCAGTGCGCCGCGAGATGGAGTGCACATGGCCGGTGCGTAGAGGCGATCCAGTAGACGTCCATGGAAGGCCAATGCATCAATATTGGGCGTTAAAAACTCACGTCCGCCGCGTATGCTCAGATCATCGAACCCCTACAATTTGCAGTTGATAACTGTTAATTATCTTATTTGCCGTTGACCTACTCCGGCTGATGGATTTTCTCATCTCTATTACCATATCGTCAGCCATTATGATGATTATATTAGGCAATTTACTGTCCGTTCTGGTTGTGGTTGTGTTCGTCTCGTTCGCTTTAACCCATCCGAGATTAAGCAATAGTAAAAGTGCTGATAAGATGACGACGCGCATTTTGATGAATGAATGATAATATGAAAAATATTTAAATGCCGCTCTAAAAACCGTTCGATGCGGCAGCTCAAAAACGACTGATATAAGCATTATCTACACAGCTGTTGCCTGGGCTGCTAATACTGGGACTGCTGCTGCCGCTGCTGCTGCTGCTGCTACTGCTGCTACTGAGGCTGCTGCAGCAGAGACGCTGATCAAACACCGCTCAGACTCAGCTTAACAATTAGCAGTCAGCAGTCAGCTGTGTACCTCAACGCGTTTGTCATTGTAATGTCAAGTGGCAGTTAAGCAACGGCGGCTGACGAACCTAACAAACCTGAAATTTTTATTCAAATTGATAAATAAAAAATGCTGTTTTAATTAGAGCAAGTTGACGGCATTAGAATGCAAAATGTGTGGCGAACTTTTGGGGCTAAAGCCTAAAGAATACGAAAAGCAAACATCGGCTTACATAAATATCGACTGTTAGCCTAAGAATTACGTGGGCTAGACTGCTAGACTAACAGATACCCTGTAGAAAGAGAGATGTAGCTATTAGAATAAGTTGATTGTATTTCTCTTATTTGCAATCAGGCAGTTTATTGATGGTTTTATTTATTTGTATAATCAAAATTGTATTTCAATTTTAATTTATTTATATATTCTTTATTTGAGTGCTTTTTAATGGGCTCGACAAATTTCAAATATTTCGGTGTATATAATGAAACATTTAATTAATTTTAGTCTCATTACAAATCGCCGCAGTCTTCGATAATGACTTTCTTCGAGGTCTTCCCGGTATTGGAGCCCATCGCCTCCACTTTGGCAATGACGTCCATGCCCTCGACGACTTTGCCGAAGACAACATGCTTGTTGTCCAGCCAATTGGTTTTCCCAGTGCATATGAAGAACTGCGAGCCATTGGTATTACGTCCAGCATTTGCCATGGACAGAATTCCCGGACCCGTGTGCTTCAACGTAAAATTTTCGTCGGCAAACTTATTGCCGTAAATCGAACGACCCCCGGTTCCATTCTGATTAGTAAAATCGCCGCCTTGACACATAAAACCCGGTATGACCCGATGGAACGGGCTGCCCTTGTAGCCGTAGCCCTTCTCCCCAGTGCACAGAGCGCGAAAGTTTTCAGCTGTCTTGGGCACAACGTCGGAGCGTAACTCCATTACAATACGTCCAAGTTTCTCGCCCCCGGCGTTAATGTCAAAATAAACACGTGGCAAAGTCATATTTTTGTTTAGCTAAATAAAATAAATATTAATACGTATATTAAAAAAATGTAATAAGTAAATTTTTTCCAACTTACATAAGAATAGATTTGGTAAATTCTGCTTAGTTTTTTTTTTTTTAGTTGTGTTCCGTAGCGCAACGAAAATTGAACTGAGAAGTCAAGAATAGGAAATTGAAGGGCCTACTCTTTCCTTGGGATACGAGCCTCTTAGGGGTATTTTGGATAAGAAATCGATAAATGTATTTTGGGGTATTTTATGCTTGCTGTCAGTCAGACTAGCCCTGATCTGATATTTTCAAATTTGGAATAAATATTTTCGAGATTTTGTCAAAAAAACAAAACCTTTTTGAAACTGATGGAATCGGTGGAACAGGATGGCGATCACGGCAATCGTGATGATTTAATCTTACAGCAGCAGCGTGAAATTGAGCGAGAGGTGAGAGCTGCAGTCGAGTCGACTCGAGTTTGTACTCTGACGACAATTCACTTTCATGCCAATTTAAAATACAGATCAGCGACTCAACACCTTTGGTCAGTGACCAATTGCCGTTGACTTGCCTAACTACCGAATACAATGGGGATGCAGTTTTCACAGCCAAGATTCAGGCCTTGGCTAACAAATATAAATATATGAGGAGAACACGTCCCGATGGCAATTGCTTCTTCAGAGCCTTTGCCTACTCATATCTGGAGTGCCTAATCTCGAATAAAGCTGCCTACGATAAGTTTCGCCAGATTGCAGAGGCCTCGAAAGATAAGCTGATTAAACTGGGTTTTCCCAGCTTCACGTTGGAAGATTTTCATGGAACTGTAAGTGGAGAGCTTTAAACACACACGTAAACTATAAGATATATTGAAATTCTTTCAGTTTATGGATGTTATTAATAGAGTTAGTCCTGATAATCCTGGTGGACTCGAAAAGAATCAAAACGAGCTGCACACCATCTTCAACGAGCAAGGCTATTCGGACTATGTGATTGTCTATCTACGTTTGATAACCTCCGGCAAACTGCAGGAGGATGCCGAGTTCTATCAGCACTTCATCGAAGGTGATATGTCCATTGAAGAGTTTCGCCATCAGGAAGTGGAGCCAATGTTCAAGGAATCCGATCACATACACATCATCGCGCTCTCCGCTGCCCTCGGAGTGGGCGTGCGTGTCGAATATCTGGACAGAGCCGAGGGCGGCACTGTCACGGCCCACGATTTCCCCGAGGGAGCTCAGCCAATGGTTTTTCTTATCTACAGACCTGGACACTATGATATACTATATCCGAACTGAATTTGACTAGCACGAAAATTAAGTGCTGCCGATATTAACCAAATTACTTATTCGTAAACGGGGGACTCGAAAACAAACAAAAAAAAAAAAACAAAAGGCGTTAGTAATAAAAAAAATGATAGGAGCATAATTTTGGTGTACTTAAATATGTTTTAGGGTATTATGTGCTAGCAGTATAATAATTATCTTAGCTGTTTTGTCATATCAATATATAGATATACTTATATAGTTGTGTTCATGCAAATTGTAGAACAAATCGTAATCCAAATGAAAAGAAAAAAAGTTGTTCCGTTGAAAATAGAAAGATTTCTAGATGCATTTAGAATGCACAGAAGATAATAACGATCAAATTCGGTTACTATTCATCAGAATTTATTTGGTTTCGATGATTTTAGAAAGACGCATGAAAATAGAAATAGTAGGAATGGATGTTATAAGTTGAAAAAAAGAAGAAGTTTATATTTATATATAGCCTGATTTGACTAGCTATATATTTAGGTAATATATAGTAGAATCAAATTATTCTCTAATAAGATAAGTCACTCACCATTATTTATTATTATTATTATTGTTTAAATAATTAAATAGGTAATCTAAATTATTGTTTTCCGATTCGTCCCACTCCCACAGGCCGACCACAAAAAAGATTTGTGTTTTAGTTTTAGGGTAGAGCAATGTAGGTAATCCAGCTACAAACCTCATTGTAATTAGTAGACAGGAAAAGCAATATATTAGGTTTCTAGCGGCATATTTTAATAATATATCATTTTTCCGTATTTGCTATACACCCAATAGTCATTAGTTAAAATACCATATATACCTTTATCTGGAATGGTTTAGACAAATGTAAATTCCATGGTATATATGTATATTATTCAATATATATACATTTATCTGGATTGGTTCACACAGTGTAAATTCCAAGGTTCAATATTACTGAAAACTATAGCGAACTATAGCTATAGTCAAAGAATTTTAAGATCATTTAAGACGTGAGCAAAGAGATGACAGATCTTGGGATATAATTTTCTAACTGTATAATAATATTACTAATTACTATAACTTTATATATAACTGAACCGAACTGAAGTTGAGTTCCTCAAAAGATTTATATACATTATACATGTATTTCGATAATACATATATTATTATATAATATAATAACAAAATATATATTATTATTCTAATAAGAAAAAAAATTAATGTTCGTGAGCTTTCGCTAAAGTATATTTGAATAACAAAAAATGTAAAAATAATGTTCGTGAGCTTTCTCTAATATATGTATATTAGACTACAAAAAATTAAAAAATGTTCTTGAACTTGAATTTTTGGTAGTAGATCCCATGGCATATAATCAGCTCGGCAGCAGCATGATAACCTCACTCGTACTTGGGCCTGTTAATCAGAATCAATTTAAGTATTGTCTATTGTTCATTGTCTTTTTAATTGTTCACACTTTTTTTTCTCACAGCTCTTTGCTGCGGTTTTTGAACATTATTATTTTACACGATCTTTATGTCTAGTTTAATACAATTTACACTTTAGTTTAGAAGTGTCTACAAGTTAGTTATACTATTTAACTAATTTCTAAATTACATGGGCCTCAGTAAGGCAAAGACTAACACTCACACACACACACAGACATACACACACATAGATAATATAAAATGTACACAAGCACACGCACACACAGACATTAGCTAATTTAAAGGCATAATTAAATACTCATTATGAGCTCGTTCTATTTTCTATATATATAGATATATGTATATATATATGTAAATATATATATTCTCTTCCCATTACCAGACGACACTTCGCACTGCCGCCGGCAGCCCACAAATCGCATTGTGCACAGGTATTGCCAGGAATCCGGCCAGCGCAATGCCATATGAATCGGATTGTACGACCATGGACATGGCGAACTGCTGACGACCCGGCGATATTTCCTTGGACATGCGATAGAAGGTGTTCACATAGGCACCGCCGCCCAGCAGACCCTCCCACAGCACGATGACAAACACTATCCAAATGGTGGGCGTGTAGAACCAAATGACTTCGGTCAGGAAGTAGATAACGTTGATGAACTGGAACACAGACATTAGCCAGATTTTGTTCAGTTGGAAAACGTTGACGGAGGAGCGTGAGATGAACACGCCTATCTGATAGTCCACGTTCAGCCAGCGATACTGCGAGGCCTTGTCCAGGAAGATGTTCTCAAAGTAAACCAGCTCGAACTGGGAATAGAGAGAAACCCAATTAGAATATTATAAGAATTGTCTTTAGCTCAATCACTTACCAGTCCCTGATTGATAAAGTACTCGAAGAAGTAGACCAGGCACAACGGAAGCATATATTTAAACAGATGTTTAATGTAGAGCAACTTCTCCTTGAAGCCCACCAAGGGCTTATCGTCGCTAATGAGCTCCTCAGTTGATTCAACTGTGGTGACGGGCAGAACTTGAGGACGACGCAAGAGCAGCCAAAAGGCGAACGCTTCAATGGCCGGAAAGATCAACATGATCAGCATCGTATCACGTGGACTGAAGTCTAGAGCGCGCAGCGAGGCATAGCTGAGTGAGCCAATGACGCCAGCGCCGCCAGTGCCCGAAGACCAGGTCGAGATGACATTTCTACAAGAGTTAAATTTAAGTAAATATGATCGATATTCAGGTATAGATAGTTAAACTCACTTGTTAAAGCGCGAGGAGTAAGCCAGAAAAGTTGTTTCGCCAATGCCGCTGCTAGCCGAGGTAATAACGACACCAAGCAATGCCATCCATTCGGCATTTGCAAAGCCCACAAATAGGAAACCAGCTGCCGAGCAGGCTACGGCTATGCCTATGCGTACACTGCAAGAAAAAAGTATTTAGTTATACATTTATATAGATTTTCAGAGCCAAAAACTCACTTAACCCAGAAGGGAAAGAAGGGCATTAGAATTTTGACAAACAGCGAGGGCAAAACATCCGCCAGCAAAATAGCGCCCGTCGATACCAAATGACACTCCCGACCCTTGCCCGCTTCGCCGACATCCTCAACCTCAGGCTGAAGGGAATATATATATATAATAATTTCTCTAGATTATCCATATTCCTAACCCACATCATCATTGAACTGCGCTATGATATCATGCGCCGCACTTAGCATAACCACATAGCCATAGTTGTTGCACAGACCCAAGATCCAATAGGCCGTCAGATCTCGCCAGAGGCTGCGATCGTGTCGTATGCTGTGCGCTGCACCTGTGGGCGTGACCACCACCTGTGGATTATGTTCGCTATCCTCGGCCTCCTGCTGCTTGCTGGACGCTGACATCTTGGGCAGGAGTACTGCAATTAGAAGAAAAGTTTGGGCTTAGTTAGAGTTAACTTTGGATAACGTAACCTGCCTGCAATTCACGATCTATGTATATCTTCATCTACAATTGCCATTTAGTCAACTTGCTTAACTGTTCTATATGTACAGCTTAAATTACCTTCACCTATAATTAGTACAAGTGTGGCAGACAAAACGTCACCACAAAAGCTCTTTCCGCATTTACTGGGCAAGCTTTGCCTTGTTTAATAACTTTTTTTTTTTTGTCTGTGTGGTCGAGTAAGCTTTATTTATTAAGCTAAACGTGTGCGTCGGCGGTCTTGAATTTTTTTCATTGAGCAAGTTCAACTTAGCCGAACACATTTTGCCTGGTGGAAACGTGCTTCAAATGCTAATAAGCTGAGCAGGTGATACAACTTTTTAATGGCCGTTAAGTATTGTAAATAAAACAGGATAAATTATAGTGAACATGAATCAGACTATAATTTTAGAAATATTAAAGTCTGGTTCTGAAATCAGAAGATTGCCAAGTTCTTATAAGTAATTAAATTTTTTGAATAATTTTGGACATATTTGGGCTATATCTAATATTATTTAGTCTCGACAGAGAAACCAGTTTTTAAGTCTTTTGAAGTCTAATTATTATATTTATTTTAAAATTTATAATATATATAATAATTATTTTAAAAATTTATTATTATTATATTTATTTTTATTTGAAAATTGCATTATTTTTAATATTTTATTATTTTAGAATTTTATTATTATTATTACATTTAATTTTTTGTTTGTATTGTATTATTATTATATTAAAATATTATTATTAAATTTAATTTTTATGAAATTGTATTATTATTATTCTGTCTAGTACTTAAATATTCTCCCCCTTAAAACCCATTTCGAGCTCTCTAATTAAATGGCATAGTCAACCCTGTCGCTCTGTGTAATTATTAAATTACTTTATGCTCTGTAGCAGACAGTTTTATATGGAATACACGTTGTAATATTGACTGACTGTCTAAATATAGATTCTAATAGGCCAAAAAGCAGAATTAATTAAAACTTGCCGGCTAACAATAGAATATTCAATAAAATCTATTTAGTTATATAATTGAAGGCACACAATACTAATTATAATAGAAGGTTGTTACTATATAAAATTTGCATAAGACGGATATACAAACGGATATAAAATCAAATATCAAAAATATTTCATATCTTATGTATATATTTTATACTTGTATATAATTTTCGGGTTGTATAATTTTTCATAAACACTTTTATAACATAAGATCCGATAGCCAGCGAGCGAAAGGCTTCAGCCGCTTGGAATGTAAAATAGATCTTGATTACGGCATCACATGTAAAACAGAGAAATATGTGTGAAAGTGCATGATAAACATTTCTCAGCCAATGACTGTAAGATTTTTGCTGAATAAAGCAGTTAAAATCTTGAGTTCAATAAAAGTAGAAGTGTTTTGCTTTGACTCACATTTATACAACATTTCGTGCAAGCCTTATATACCCTTTTCATATACTTCATGAACAGTGCATTAAAACGAAAGAAAAATACAAGTTTTCTCATTTTTTACAGACTCAAAAGCTCAGCATTTCTATTTATTTGCTAACTGTTAAGTGTAAAGCACGTAAATCATATGAATAGCATGGATATGCACATATGTAGGCAATTAGTAATTCCCATATATAAAGTCTATAAACCGCTTTTATAATGTATTGTGATTTTGATAAAGAAACTTGGAAGTTATTGAACATTTAAGCCTATGAACAATATTTTTCTTTAATACGATTTCTGATAACAAAATTTTAGGCGATAAGATTACAGGATGTCTATCATAAATCATATTTCGTTTAAAATGCCTTTGACTTAATTGAGTTTTAATTGTGGATATTGGCCAAGAGCGATTGACGCACATTCTGTGCAAATATTTGTTTTTGGCATGTTGATGCTTCAAATCTCAGTTTATGGCTATGCAAATTGACTTTTATAGACCCTTGTTTGACCTGTCAAAAAAGCCAAGCTTTTTATCAAGTGCGTCAGGCTGTGAAGAGTTTTTTGCTGTTGAGCCAGCAATTAGAAATTGTTATTGAAGCTGTATTGTGCAAAAATGCTTTTGAAAATAAATATAGAATTTGTTTTGTTATACTCATATAACAATAATTGCTATCTGGAAATTGACTCTATTATTAGTATTTCTTATGTCTTTAAAATAGAATTTGATTTTTAGCATTTAAAGGCACTTAAGAGGTGTCGAACTGTGCCCGGATGTAAGTGGATCAAAAATAGTTTGCCTTAACCCCGCAATTAATTTGGCAAAGCTTTTTGCGTGGGCAAAGTACAAAATGTTTGATTTGTTTACAAACCCCAAAAACTTGTGACTTGATAGAGACCGCAACGGATGAATAGATCAATGAAAGATACGACAATATAAATAAATACAATAGACATAGTGAGGGGGAGATAGAGAGAGAGGGAGAGTGAGAAGTGACTAAATGGGCGGGTAGTACAAAGGTGGCTAGAAAGTTGCGGCGTTTGATCAATTGCATCTAATCTAATTATCTCAGCGTGTTACTTAGATGTCGCTACAACTATGTGACCTTGTCAATTCCACAGATTAGAGACTAAATTGTTCGTTTAGCTGAATAGGTCCACGTGTGAACTATTCAATTGAGAATAATTAAAGCCATATCTATGAAATTTCAAACAAGTCAGGTTCTCAGTCTATAAATAATTCCACATTCAATCGCATTCTCAACTCTGATTCATATATTCTCACACCTAATCGCCGTCAAGTTGTTGACCCAATTTTGTAAGACAATCCCAGCTTAGTTTTCACTTTCATTTGGCAGAGCCAGCGATTAACCCGACACCGCGACAATTTCAAATCAAAAATTTATTTTGAACTATAACAGACAGTGTAAATCGATACGAAAGTTTGCGACATTTGCCTTGAGTTCGTAATTTATGGCACAGCACAATTTATTTTTTTTGGTATTCATATTCATATTTCTACTCTTCCTTATTAGTTTTGACGGCTTTGCAATATAGCAATATGAATATATGGGAACTCTAGGTTTTTTTTAGGTTGCGAAATAAGATATGAACAAAGTTGATATACATTTTTTCTAGGTTGCGAAAAATAAAAAAAGTTGCATTAATTTTTTCTACATATTCAGAGCAGCAAAACTTGTTTCAAAAATCCAACTAGTTTTTATACATACATTACCCATATAAACAAATTTAAGTAGTCCTTCTAGCTAGTAAATTTAATAACCAAATTAGTTTGAGAGCAAGGCAATTAGCAGTTAAACTTTTTAAACACATTTTAACATTAGCTGCAGCAAACATTTTGTTAAAACAATTACATATTACAAACAAATTAATTTTTGAAATTTTAAAATGTATGGCAAAATTTAGATTTTCAAAACTATTTAGTAAAACCTAAAGCTATAAATTTTTTTTCTTGGTTCTTTATTTATGATAACTAAACTGAATAAAAAACATGATACATATATTTCCATTCTGTATTTCTTAAATATAAAAAAAATTTTTAACATTTATATATAATAAAAAATTTGTTTTAGAAAAATCTTTAAATTTTGCAATTGCTTTTTTTCAAATTTTTTAGTTTAAGAAAATAAATATTTTATTGTTATTTTGTTTTTTTAATAAATATATTTATATTAAATATATAATTTAATATATTTTTATATACTTATTAATATTTAATTATTTGATTATTTTTTAACTAAAATTATTATCAAAGCTCTTTTTATTATAAATTTCTGTACATGTTTTCAAAACCGTTTATTTAAATATTATATTTTAAACATTTTCTTAAAAGTATTGTATATATATATATATATATATATATGTAAGTAATATTATTCAAATTATTATTAGTTTTATTATTCAGATTCCCTATTATTCAATAAATATTATTTATTTATTTTTATATTGTCAGTTTTATTGAATAATAATGTATTACAAATTTTTTGAGCACTTGCTTTCAAAATTTTATATTTTATTCTTATACTTTCTTTTGAAAGTATTACTTATTTTAATTATATATATATCATATATTTATTTCATTATTATTTTTCAAATTATTATTATTATTCATTATTATTATCTCATTATAAATTTATTGTTTTTGTTTTACAAAAGATTTTTTATTTAATATTTTTATTTGTTCTAAGCATTTTTTACCCGTTTTATGTACACTTTCCGCAGCACTTAATGCTTTATGATATTTGAGGCGACAAATTGTTTATTAACGGTCGTATACTTATGTCTGCTTGCAAAACGTGAGGAGTTGTTTTTAAGAATTTCAGATAACGTAGTCGAGACGACGACCCGTTTCGCGCGTTTTAACGTTTCACGAGCGACTGAATCTGAGTGAACCGCCCACTTAATGAGCAAACCCACAGCGATGTTTCGTTTATTGACAGCGATCGCAGCGGCAGCAGCGGCGGCAACGCCAGCGGCGACTACGTTGAACGGCAAAGACCCCAAGCGGTAAAATAATCACGCGAGTTGCGAGCGGCAGCATAAAAAGTCGGATTAAAGCGACAGCAGCAAGAGGTGCCAAAGTGTCGATCAGGCAGTTAACTACATATATATATAAATATATATATACATGCATATATAAGAAATGATTCTCTAGTTTTATTTAAAATACATACGGCTATGAATGAACAACGCGAGGCGAGCTAAATAGAATTGTGAAAACCTTTGAAGGGGCACAGAGGCGAGTTCAAACAGTCGCTCAGCAATGTCAAATGTTGCTGTTGTTGTTGTTGTTTTTTTCTTTTTATATTGCAGCTGGTTTTGAAATCTTTTTATGAATTCATAATGTGGTATATACATACTTACTTATATATAGGTATATATACTTTATTTTTGGCATGCAGTCAACGCTCTTCTTATTTGTACTGCTTTTGTTAATATTTTTTCAAGCTAGTCTAACATCTCGTATACGCAATCTGATATAAGCACAGACAACTGACAGTTATGCATAAAGTGAGATGTTTACTTTAAACTGTTATATTGTATTCAAATAAACAACAATTTTACTTTAACTCTGCTCGTTAATTTAATGGAGAGCACAATGTCTGCTTTTATTACAGGAATATAGTATATATTTTAAAAGCAAATCCATTTCAAACCTTATTGAGTACAGTTTATATTACCCTTTAATCACTTGCAATCCTGGCGCTTTACGATTAAACGCGTTCAAACGACGATAGCCAACTGAATGTGTCAAATTCAAGTTAACTACTTGAGTGCCAATTGACATCATTATCATTAGCTTTATCTGAGTAATTCACAAACATAGATTAAGACGCGGTTGCAGGCAATAACAATCCGATAAGATTTACACAGGGCACGAGCTATATAAATCTTAAGATATCAGTCGAGACAACGTTTGGCAACAGCCTATGCGAATTTTAATTACTAAGCAAGGCATTATGTACTATATACCTCTAGTAGATATGGGGATATAGGGGTTGGAAATATGTGTTTATATTTAGAAATATAAATTGTAAAATGCGATTTCAAATAAAACCATTTGCGCGCTTGTTTAGCACGTACACAAAACCACTAGAAACAATTTAACGCCGCAGCCGCAAAGTATGTAACTAAAAAATATTTAGGAATTAGACAGTGGACGACTGTCAGCTACCCTGTGCTGTATGCAACTGCATATAATGTAGATATTTTGAATAAGCAAATAAAACTTTTCTCTAAAAAGATTACATAAATATAAAACATTTCTGCTAGCCTTTATTTGTATATAAATGCTGAGCAGGTCTTCCTTTATATATACTACTATAACAAACCACTTCTTCAGCTTTAAAATATATGAATAATAACGGCACAATTGCAAACACTATGAATATCGACCAACTTTTCAGTTATAGTACTTCAACTACAACATACCACTTCTTCAGCTTTAAAGTAAATTATAACTGTATAATGGCGAATGCTACCGAAAGCGAAGTGAAAAAAGCAGTGAGAGTTGGTGAGAGCGAGAGCGAGAGAGTAAAAAAAAAAACGGGAAACATGTTATTGACAAACTACTGTATCGAATGCAACATGCGGTGGGGAATTCTAAGAGCTGCTTCGGGGTTTGTCGATGGGGTTTGTAATACGAACAGAACTTTCGCTGTGCAGCGAGGATAAGCGACAAACGTAAGTGTTGTAAATAATTTAAAGCTGGCTGTCAATTTATCGTTCAATGAATTGTATTACAAGTTCCTCAAGGGATTGAGGACAACTTAAACAGCCTGTTGACAACAAGATTGAGATGGCAATTTGTCAGCGTGGCTGTAATTTGTCATACAGAATAAGGTCCTGAGGCAGTATATATAGGGAAAAGCGATGATAAACACAGCTATTACATTTAATTTATTTCATATTTTCCAGTTCATTTTAGCTAACGCTGACATTTATAAAATTAATTTGCCTGCCTATTTTTCGTTACAAAAACGTTTTCACTTACAAACAGCCATAATTATTATTAATTGCTGGCAATGTTTCTATGGTTAACCAACAAATACACGCAAAGTTTTTGTGATTATGCCACAAAATAAATTGTGACAAGCAAAGGCCGCAGGTCATAATCATCAAAGTCCACATAAATCACAGGAGAAAATCGACATAAATATATCAGATGATTGATTGCGCTGCAGCAGCGATAAGAAGACGCTCTTTAAGAGGGAATTCCTGCCACATTCAGATAACTATTTAATGCTTGGGCTTATGTTTATCTTCGGCCACACGCACAAATAGTTTACAATGCCCTCTTTTTGCAGAGGGCCACGAAAATGCAAATAGAATAGAATGCGGTGGAAGAAAAAGTCATTGGCCAAACAAGAAACTTTTTAATGCAAATACGAAAATCGCATGAAAACACAAAAATGTGGTCCAGTCAACGAGGCGTGCGGCAATTGCAAGGGTCTCCGACAACAGGAAGCGAAGAGACAACGGGTCGCTCCATTGCTGCATAATTCCACAGGCGAAAAGTTAACGGAAAGTGTTTTACCTATTTTTTTAAATTTTTTATTTTATTATTTTGCATAACAGCTTAAAGCTTGAGCGGTGCAAGGTGTAAAGCGTGAGCATTTAAAGCTTAATCTGAGCGCTGCGCGTAACGCTGCCAGGCGATTTCAACCAGTAGCAGCAGCACCACCAAAATGTAGCCACAGAGCAGCATGAAGAAGAGCGGTGCCACATATTCCATGCCCACGGTAATGACAATGTTCTGCGAGTAGCAATGCAGCTTCATGCGGGCCCACCAATTGCGATGCTTGCGATAGATGCCCGTCTCCAACACGCGCAGCAATCTGCATGAATTGTACTATATTATATAATATATATAGATATAATTAATTTATATATAATTTACCTTAAGCGCACGAGTTCCTTGTAGCTGGAGTTGCGATGCAAGTGGGTGTAGAGCAGCAGCTCGGGTCGAAACAGTATTTCATTGAGATCACAGATCTCTTGCTGGGTATAGTAACGCTCCACATACTCATAGCCCGAGGAGGCCTCAAAGATAAACACGTAGCCAGGTCTGTCGCGTACCCGTAGAATGCCCTGCTCCGCCGGCAGCCAGAGTTCGGGATTATGGGATTGTGTGTCGATTTTGCGTTTGCTTAACAAATGAATCTCCGGACGTTGCGAGTACTAAAATAAAAAAGAAGATTATATATTACATTTAGTATAATATAATATGATATATAAAATAAATAATATACAGACGTATAATATAATATACAAATATAATACATATTCGTCCTTGAACCATATACGCGGAAAAATTAGGTAAAATTAAAATATATGATTTTTTCTGCAATATCTACTTAAATTATTCTAAATTTTGTATTTTTTAACTTTCCTTATCAAAAAAATTTCAATTTTGTTCATGCCGACTAATAAATGCACAATAAATGGGTTTTGCATATATACTTATTTTCTAAGAGCAAAATTCATTTATTAAATAATATATAATTTTTTAATAACTATTGAAGTACTGTAAGGCAACTCTTAGTTTTAACTAACCTTACGGCTATAAGTAAGAAATATGCTAGTCCTAAATCGCTTGGCTTAAATCAAGTAATTACTAAAAATTTGAAAGCATTTGAGGCTTAAATATATATCATACTCACATTTAAATAACTCTTGGTAAATGACAGCGGCTCAAGTCCAACTGTTAGTGAGCTCTCGGCCAGCTGTTGCACCGTCTTGATCTTGGATTTAACAGGTGAGCTCAACAGGGAGGAAACCACCACAGACGTATAATAGTTATACATTATAAAACTAATTAGAAACAGTGAGAAGTACGCCAAACGTCCGCCCAAGGAGCGTGGTGTGAGAGCCGAGCTCTGAATGCACGCAGCTCCGAAGCTAATCAGACAGGTGCTCAGCAGCGAAGGTACAAACTCTAAACGCCAACGGCGTGGCAAACGCTTGGACTCCATGTAGAATGCGAGCCAGAGCATTAGGGCAATCAGCAGCAGGATGCCAGCAAAGAGGAACCAAACCAAGGTGCTGAAAGGCTGCAGAAAGACATCGCCCCTGATGCCGGCATTGTGAGGTGTGCGAAACAGGCAAATGGAGCGAAAGTAGCCCGTCTCTATGATGGCCGACAGCAGATGCAGTCTGCCCGGCGTGGCCAGACAAGGCGCCGAACCAATGTCCGCCGTTTCATCCACCACAGCGCCCACAGAGCCACCATTGTAGTCGCCATAGCTCCAACGATCCTTAAAAGTAAAATTCATGCTAAAAGTAAAGATATTTATAATTTAATATAAACTGGAAATTAGTTTGTAAATAGTTACTAAGTAAATAGTAAGTGAGTAACAATTTTTTTAATTTTCTCTAAAAAATTTTTTTGTAAATCAAAATTTACTAAAATAAAATACAAAAAAAGCGTAGCTACCATTATAAATATTTCAGTTGAAAAACAATAGCTAACCACTTAAAAAAATATAAATTTGTATCAAAAGTCCACTTATATGATTGTTAAAATATTTTCAAGAAAAATAAAGCACAAAACAAAAAAAAAACAGGAAAGAAAACTTTAGTCTAGGGGTAAAATATAACAAAAATCGAAATTCTAAAAAAAAAAACATATGACTCTATAATTAAAATTTGGAGACTCTAGCTCTAAAGATGTAGGAAATATAATTTTAAAAATTATTTTCGATAATGTTTTTAATTGATAACAAAAAAAACGGTAGCAGTTATCGATTTTTGGAAACAAAATCGATATGCGCGTACAATATACGAATTTATGAAAAAAAATTTCAAGTCTCTAGCTCTTATATATTCCGAGATCGATGCGCTCATACATACGGACAGAGTGACGGACAGGGCCAAACTAACTCAGCTTTACTTTATGGGGTCTGCCACGCCTTCTTCTGCCTACTACATAAATTTAACAAAACCATTAAACCTTGATTTCCCATTTTCAATAGGTCTACAAAAGAAAATAAATTTAAACTAGGAGAGATAGGTCATTAAAACTTACCCACACTGCAGGAGATCTTTGAGTATGAGGCTCAACTGAAACCCAAAGCGTGCTATGCCATCGATATGTGTGTCGTTGATTTGGTTGAGAAACCGCAGCAGCTGCTCCGGCGGCCAGGTAATGGGTCGCTGTGTCACCACCGTAGCCACACGCAGCACCACATCCGTCAGCTGCTCCCGATTGCCGTACTTGGTACGCAAATGCAATGAGCTGAGATAGCGAATGGCATCGCAGCTGCTCTGATTGCAACTGAGCTCGTAGTTCGCTGTAATATTCAGCTGGCCGCCAATGTGATTGCCATTACTATAAACATCATATAGCGTATAGATGATAGCTCCACTATAGTCTGAAACATGCTGCTTAACATAATCCACATCAGCATCTATGGATATGTTTTTGTGCTTAAAGAAATCATAAAAGTTGAAAGCCTCCGAGCTGTCGTGCAGCACCCAATGATAGTGCTGATTGTAGAGACGAGTTCGACTGGCCTGCGAAAATATTATATGCACTTTTTTATTATACCCAGAACTTACTCTCTTTATGAACAGCTACCTCTTCTAAAAGACTTCTGCTTCGCATGCACTGCAAGTCCACATAAATGGCCAAAGTGGGCTGTGCGTGATCCAAATAACGTTGCTCCAAGTGCTCCCAGTTCCAATCTTTCAAATGTGCGAATTGATAATAGATAGGCTGATGATGAGGCTTGTGAATTTGTTGTGCGAATTGTAAAGCTGCAAATGAATATCAAATTTATATATTAAATTAGATTTATATATATGTAATATAGTCTCAACAATCGCAGCCCACTTTCATTATTCGCCCAGCAGTGAAAGAAAATGATGAAACTAATGCGCGAATGCAGCAAATTCTGCAGCACAAAGTTGGCCAATGGCAACAGCTGCATTTTCTTATTGACTTAAGGTAGATTTGGGCAGCGCTTTTTATAGTCTCCTCTCAAGCAATTTAGCTGTCCTGTGTCACCTGTCCGTCAATTTGTTTGTACAAATTGCACACTCCACAAGGTAAATATGATTGGTCATTAGGAGCACTTGCCTTAATAACGAGCGGCGCGTTGCTGTCGTTTATGTAACATTATTTCCAGACCCAAAACAAATAGACACACGACATAGGCACAAATCAGCAGCAGAAACAGGGGTCCCGCAGAGTCCATGCCCACAACTACATTTCTATTGCTGTGATAGCAATGCAGCTTGTTGCGAATCCAATAGCGAAAGTGCTTGAAATGAACTCCAGTTTCTAGCATGCGAAGTAGGCTACAAATATTCAAATATTAGCATATCTATCAATAATCCATATTGTATGACCTACTTTAGTTTAAACAGTTCAGCATAGCTGGAGTTTTTAGACACCATGGTGTAGGCGTTTGTCTCGTCCCGTAGAAGTATTTCATTAAGCTCGCAGATCTCATGGGGCAGAAAATGCTTTCTGACATATGTATATGAACTGGATGCCTCGGTAATATAGACAAACCCGGGAAATTTGCGAACCATTTTGACACCCTCCTCCGGGATCAACCAAATGCTTTTCGTACCTCGTTTGATGTTTAAAATCTTATTCAAATATAAACTGCGCACGTCGGGATAAGTTGATGTCTGAATGAAATTTTAATAATAATTTAAGCTATTAAATAGTAAATCGCAATAATTTACCTCAATATAAACTTTGGTATATATAGTTGGCTCCACAGATACCTCGAGGTTGCTATCCGCCAGTTGTTGAATGGTCCTTATGTTGGATTTGGGTGGATCTCCCAGCAGAGTGGATACCACAACTGATGTATAATAGTTATACAAGAGGAAACATAACAACAGTACGGCATAGAACACCATGCGACCTCCTGTGGAACGTGGTAGCAGCCAGGCACCTTGAATGCAAGCGGCACCAAATGACAACAGGCAGCTAGTAAGCAGAGAGGGTCTAATGTCTATGTGATTTAGTCTACGTTCTAGATGAAATGTCATCCAGAGCAAGAATCCAGCAATAAGAAGCAAAGAGCCAAATATAAGCCAAACTGTCCAACTGAATGGTTGAACAAACTCCGAGATGCGTAGCTCAACTGCAGATGATTTGGGATTGAGAAACATGCACATGGACCGAAAAGACGACATCCAGGTCAGGATTTTAAAGGATTTTAAACGTCCAGGTGTCACAAGAAATCCGGTAGCAGTGACATCCACGCTTTCATTGCGTATATCCGCTAAAAGTCCGCCAGTCAATTCCGAATCTGACCAGCGATCACGAAATATATAGCTATAGCTGCAATTAGAGAACATATATATAAACCTAATTTATTTTATAAGTTAGTGTCAGAATACCTACTTGCAATCCAGCATATCTTTAAGGACTTGATGCGTCTGAAAACCAAGTCTGGCAAATGAATCAGTATTTATATCATCGTCGCGAGTAAGAAACTTTTTCAGCTTTGATTCTGATAAATTAACCGATAAGGTGTTAATCTGTAGAATATAATAATTAATGTAAGAATATTTATATATTTGTATACAACATACTACTGAATTCGATCTTAAGGTTAAGCCAGTCAGATATCTGCGGTGCTGCAGACGATTCCTTTTATGAAGATCGCTTAAATAGCGACTCAAGTAACAATGCTGTTCATTGCAATTGATTTGTCGATCTATAGTAATATTTAATTTGGCGCCCACATGTTTTCCCTTGTTATACAGATCGTACAGTATAAAGCTGTCGACTTTTGGGCTGGACTGCACATAAGTCAATTCCGTGCCTATATAAAGTTGCGCCTCTCCAAATCTTGCATATACTTTTGTCAATTTAAAGTACTGATCGTAGATAAGCCAGTGATTGCGTTCTTTGAAAAGGTGTACATCATTGGCCTGGAAAGACAGAAATAATTTAGAATATTTTACATATATTTAAATAATAATATTATCAAAACAAAAATGTACATATTATGTTAACATATAATAATAATAAATCAGCACAATCGAAAGCTAGTTGAGCTGGCAACTTTATTTATTCTGTTGGGTTTTGTATTGTTAGCACTCTGCTCTCAAATTTTTGTAGCAAAACACACTTGTAATTAATATCACACCAACTGCATCGGACCGCTGTGCAGGCTCAACTGAAGCCAGGCCGAACTTGACAGCTCTATTTATACTGCAGGCTCAACTGCTCTCAAACAAAGAGTTCTGATTGGCTCTCATGCTATTCAACGAGCAAGCTCACACACACACATGATCTGCTTTCCTTATTTTTACACCAATACACGCACACCTACGCTCAGATGTGTTCGGCTCCCTTATTTATACTAACGACTCGTACTCATCTTTCGACAATCGATTTTACAGTTATGATCGGTTTCTCTTTCTTTTGTTCGAATAAAAAAAAACTAACAAACACATTCAGACGCAAAGCACTGGGAGCTTGGCTGTGATTGGCTGACTTACATTAGATCTTTGTTTTTTTTTGTAAAAACACACACAATATTTGTTTGTAATATAGACTTTGCGATTTTAATTTGTTGTGATTGAGAGCATATGTATGTATATAGTATGACAAAATAATAATTGATATATAAGCAATTAAAACAATATTTACCATAGATAGGACTTCCGCACTCCGTCGACAATTGATATCCAGAAAAACTCCCATCTTAACAAGATTGTGTTCTACCAGTTTTTCTTTTAAGTGCTCCGCTACTGTGTTTGTGTAGTTAAGGTTAACATATTGAGTGTAGAGCATTTCCTTGCTGGCTAATTGTGTAAAGTGAAAAAGTGCTATAAGAAATATAATTAAAAAAATAAAATTATTATTTAAAAAAAAAAAAATTAATAAATAATTAACTCACAATCAGTTGTCCAACAATGCAAAAATAATATATTATTCAATTTTGCAATATGCACAAAATAATATAAAACAAGTAAGAAAACTCTAGTCGAGAGTGCTCGACTAGATAATACCCTGAACCAAACAAACACAAAATACATTTAATATGGTTAAATACTTAGACTTCAATATATTTCAAATATATATATTGAAGTCTAAGTATTTAACCATATTAAATGTATTTTTTGTTTGTTTGGTTCCGGGTATTATATATATATATATATATGTATATAGTTATATATATATATATATATATATATATATATATATATATAATATAAACATATATATATATATTTATTAAATAAAAATAATTATAAGCTTATATATCACCAAAGCTTGAAAATAAAAATATTTTTAATTTTTTTAAAAAGCCCGCCTGTTCAATGCTGCAGATCAGTGTTTAAAAGTTCATTTTAATAGTGATGATACTTTGCAGCATGTACATACATATGGATAAATTGGAACATGTATATGTAAGGGTGTATGTGTGTAACGCTCGAAAATACTTGCAATTATACATACAAACATTTATGTATATGTAGAAATGTAGGACTATGTTAGCATATACATGTGTGCATACATATGTATTGCCAAAACAAATTAATAGATGGCGCAACGCGCTTTAGTTATTTGCAATTAGAAACATTCTATATTATGAACATTATCATTTGATTCTGTTAAACTTAGCATATGCTATAAAGTTGCTTAAGATGTAAATAGAAAAGAAAATGTAAATATTTGCGTGGGTAAAAGAATTGAATAATTTATTTATTTTCAATTTATTAAAAATAAAAAATCATTCACATATTTTCACTGCAATTTAAAGAATTTGTTCAAATTTATGGTCGCTATCCAAAATGTTGACTTTCCATTTTATTAAGACACCAAGACTCAAACCGAGAAATTCTCGATGAACGTTCACCTCGATCACCTCAAAAAGTCACCTCATGCTCTCATGCTAAAAAGATTGAAAAATTAAATTCTACCGACTTTGCCTCCGAAGTCGAAAGGCGCGCCTCGCCTTTAATAACAACGCCACCTCGCCACTTAAAATCGAAACGACAAAACTGCAATAAGTTGACCGCTAGAGCGCCATCTAGTAAAACTAAACTAAACTAACAGCTGAGAATTTTAACACAATAAATCGCAATTTGATTCTTAGAATATGCTAGAAGAGGTTTGAGTGTATGTGTGCACACGTATAGGAAAACTCTTTTTGCTGCTGCCACGTGCGTTTGTTAGTTGGCCAAACGTTTTGTTTATTAATTTGTGTTGACTAAACGGAATTTAATGAAACTTTTAGCATATTATGTACATATTCTATTGAATATTTTACATTTTATAAAAATGCCAACTCATTCACAATTAGCTATACATGCAACTGACCTTCAAAGGGGAGTTTGGTCACATTTGGAGCCGGTATCCAAAATATAACAAAAATTGAAATTCTGTAAAATTCATCTAAACCTATATGCAAAATTTGGAGACTCTAGCTTTAAAGATGTAGGAGATATAATTTTAAAACGGATTTTCGATAGGGTTTTTAATCGATAAAAAAAAAACGGGAGTAGTTATCGTTTTTTGGAGATAAACTCGATCTGCGCGTGCAATGCACGGACCTAACAAAAAAAATTTCAAGTCTCTAGCTCTTATATCTTCTAAGATCGACGCGTTCAAACATACGGACAGACGGACGGACGGACAGACGGACGGACGGACAGACGGACGGACGGACAGACGGACATGGCTAAATCGACTCAGCTCGTTGCCCTGATCAAGAATATATATACTTTATGGGGTCGGCCACGCCTCCTTCTGACTGTTACATACATTTAACAAAACCATTATACCCTGATTTCCCATTTTCAATGGGTTCAGGGTATAATAAATTGAGATACAAACATTGCGCTAGAACCAATCAATTAAACTGTTTAGCTAATAATGCCGTCATATAATATCAAGACCTCTATATGACTCAATAATGAAAATATAATCAATATTTATGAATTGGTTCAAGTTGACAGTTAGAGACAGTTCGACAAAGACCTGTCGAAAATGTCATCTAACTATGTTACTATCTGATTGAACATTTATTATTTATTCCACGAGGCACAGCAACGTTTGAAAATCAGCTTGTACCTATTAGCTTACCTAATTAAATATTTAATATTTTCATAACGATATAAGGTTTATAAGTTTATAACATATTCTGCAATACAATCAAAGATTATTTTACTCATACAGTCTTTGCTTATAGGATATTATTGCATATCATCAGTGGTTTACCTGATTGACGGCCAGCCCGTTGCTGTCGTCTGTGGAACAATATTTCCAGACCCAAAACAAATAGACATACGACATAGGCACAAATCAACAGCAGAAACAGGGGTCCGGCGGAGTCCATACCCACAACTACATTTCTATTGCTGTGATAGCAATGCAGCTTGTTGCGAATCCAATAGCGAAAGTGCTTGAAATGAACTCCAGTTTCTAGCATGCGAAGTTGGCTACAAATATTTCAATATTAACATTATTATCTCTCAGTAGTCAATATTCTATGACCTACTTTACTTTAAACAGTTCGGCATAGCTGGAGTTTTTTGCCACCGCAGTATGAGCACTTGTCTCGTCCCGTAGAAGAATTTCATTTAGTTCGCAAATCTCGTGGGGCAGAAAGTGCTTCCGCACGAATGCATATGAACTAGATGCTTCTGTAATATAGACAGATCCGGGAAAGTTGCGAACCATTTTCACACCCTCCTCTGGGGTTAACCAAATGCTTTTCGTATCTCGTTTGCTGTTTAAAATTTTATTCAAATATAGACTGCGCACATCGAGATAAGTTGATGTCTGAATAAAACTTTAAGCATATATTACAAGATTTAATAGTAAACCATAATAATTTACCTCTATATAGACTTTGGTATATATTACTGGCTCAACGGATACCTCGAGGTTGCTATCCGCCAGTTGTTGAATGGTCCGTATGTTGGATTTGGGTGGATCTCCCAGCAGGGTGGATACCACAACTGATGTATAATAGTTATACAAGAGGAAACATAACAACAGTACGGCATAGAACACCATGCGACCTCCTGTGGAACGTGGTAGCAGCCAGGCACCTTGAATGCAAGCGGCACCAAATGACAACAGGCAGCTAGTAAGCAGAGAGGGTCTAATGTCTATGTGATTTAATCTACGTTCTAGATGAAATGTCATCCAGAGCAAGAATCCAGCAATAAGAAGCAAAGAAGCAAATATAAGCCAAACTGTTCTACTGAAAGGTTGAAGAAACTCCGAGATGCGTAGCTCAACTGCAGATGATTTGGGATTGAGAAACATGCATGTGGACCGAAAGGTGGTGTACCACGAAATGATTTTGAAGTATTTGGCACGTCGACTGGTAAACAGAAAGCCGGTTGCAGATATATCCACGCTTTCATTACGAATGTCTCCTATGAGACCTCCTTCCAATTCCGAGTCTGACCACCGATCTCGAAATATATAGGAATAGCTGCAAGCAGAACGTTTCGGTATTTGCTGTAAAAAATAATTTATAAACTTACTTGCAATCGAGCATATCCTTAAACACTTGATGCGTTTGAAAACCAAATCTAGCAAATGAATCATTATTTATATCATCGTCGCGAATGAGAAACTCTTTAATCTGCGATTCGGGTGAATTGGAAGAAAAAGAAGTTAGCTGCGAAATAATAATATATTTGACATGAAATGTCGTAAAGCAATTTGCAACTACATACTACTGCGTTCGTTCTTAATGTTAAGCCAGTCAGATATCTACGCTGCTGCAGTCGATTCCTTTTATGAAGATCACTTAAATAACGACTCAATTCACAATGCTGATCTTTGCAATTGATTTGTCGATCGACAGTCATATTTAGTTTAGCGCCTACATGTTTTCCCTTGTTATACAGATCATAGAGTATAAAGCTATCGAGTTTTTGGTTGGGATCCACATAAGTCAATTCCGTATCGAAATAAAGTTGCGCCTCTGCAAATCGCTTATGAACTTTAGTCAAGTTGAAGTCCTGATCGTAGATAAGCCAGTGATGGCGTCCTCTAAAAAGTTGTTCATTATTAGCCTGAAAAATAAAGAAGAAAAACTTTAATATTAAACATATTATTATATTCAATTATAATAACTAATCAAATCAATCAAAAGCCAGCTGAACTGTCTATTTTATTTATTCAGTTGGTTCTTGAATTGCGAGCACTTACCTCAAATCGGCTCACACAGATTTTATAGATAAACACACTTGTAATAACTATCACACCAACTGCTTCGGACCGCTGTGCAGGCTCAACTGAAGCCAGGCCTAATTTGACAGCTCTATTTATACTGCAGGCTCAACTGCTCTCAAACAAAGAGTTCTGATTGGCTCTAATACGAGCGAGCTCACACGCACACATTCATGATCTGATCCATATTTTTACACCAATACACACACACCTCACACTCTCAAATGTGGTCGGCTCCCTTTATTTATACTAATGACTCGTGCGCGTCTTTCGACTATCGATTTTACAGTTAAGAACTTTTTCTCTTTCTTCTGTGCGAATAAACACAAACTCACACACACATTCGAACAGAATCGCAAAGCACTGAGAGCCAATCTGTGATTGGCTGCTGACTGTCTCTTTGGTTTTTGACGCTTAAAAACATACACAATCTAAGCACATTTGGTATGAATGTTGACTTTGAGATTTAAATTGGCTATGATTGAGAGTCAGGTATAGCCTGAAAGTTTAATAATACTGTTTGTCTACTTTTATTTAAAATAATAATTTATATATTGAAGCAATAAAAGAATACTTACCATAGACAGAACTTCCGCACTCCTTCCACAATTGATATCCAGGAAAATTCCCAATTTGACGAGATTGTGTTCCACGAGATTATCTTTTAAGTGCTCCGTTAGTGTGTTTGAGTAGTTAAGGTTAACATATTGAGTGTATAACATTTCCTTGCTGGCTAATTGTGCAAAGTGCAAAAGTGCTATAAGAAATATTATTAAATAAATAAAATGATTATTTAAAAAAAATATATATTAATAAATAGTCAACTTACAATTAGTTTTCCAACAATGCAAAAATAAAATATTATTCAATTTTGCAATATGCAAAAAATAATATAAAACAAGTAAGAAAACTCTAGTCGAGAGTGCTCGACTAGATAATACCCTGAACCAAACAAACACAAAATACATTTAATATGGTTAAATACTTAGACTTCAATATATTTCAAATATATATATTGAAGTCTAAGTATTTAACCATATTAAATGTATTTTTTGTTTGTTTGGTTCCGGGTATTATATATATATATATATATGTATATAGTTATATATATATATATATATATATATATATATATATATATAATATAAACATATATATATATATTTATTAAATAAAAATAATTATAAGCTTATATATCACCAAAGCTTGAAAATAAAAATATTTTTAATTTTTTTAAAAAGCCCGCCTGTTCAATGCTGCAGATCAGTGTTTAAAAGTTCATTTTAATAGTGATGATACTTTGCAGCATGTACATACATATGGATAAATTGGAACATGTATATGTAAGGGTGTATGTGTGTAACGCTCGAAAATACTTGCAATTATACATACAAACATTTATGTATATGTAGAAATGTAGGACTATGTTAGCATATACATGTGTGCATACATATGTATTGCCAAAACAAATTAATAGATGGCGCAACGCGCTTTAGTTATTTGCAATTAGAAACATTCTATATTATGAACATTATCATTTGATTCTGTTAAACTTAGCATATGCTATAAAGTTGCTTAAGATGTAAATAGAAAAGAAAATGTAAATATTTGCGTGGGTAAAAGAATTGAATAATTTATTTATTTTCAATTTATTAAAAATAAAAAATCATTCACATATTTTCACTGCAATTTAAAGAATTTGTTCAAATTTATGGTCGCTATCCAAAATGTTGACTTTCCATTTTATTAAGACACCAAGACTCAAACCGAGAAATTCTCGATGAACGTTCACCTCGATCACCTCAAAAAGTCACCTCATGCTCTCATGCTAAAAAGATTGAAAAATTAAATTCTACCGACTTTGCCTCCGAAGTCGAAAGGCGCGCCTCGCCTTTAATAACAACGCCACCTCGCCACTTAAAATCGAAACGACAAAACTGCAATAAGTTGACCGCTAGAGCGCCATCTAGTAAAACTAAACTAAACTAACAGCTGAGAATTTTAACACAATAAATCGCAATTTGATTCTTAGAATATGCTAGAAGAGGTTTGAGTGTATGTGTGCACACGTATAGGAAAACTCTTTTTGCTGCTGCCACGTGCGTTTGTTAGTTGGCCAAACGTTTTGTTTATTAATTTGTGTTGACTAAACGGAATTTAATGAAACTTTTAGCATATTATGTACATATTCTATTGAATATTTTACATTTTATAAAAATGCCAACTCATTCACAATTAGCTATACATGCAACTGACCTTCAAAGGGGAGTTTGGTCACATTTGGAGCCGGTATCCAAAATATAACAAAAATTGAAATTCTGTAAAATTCATCTAAACCTATATGCAAAATTTGGAGACTCTAGCTTTAAAGATGTAGGAGATATAATTTTAAAACGGATTTTCGATAGGGTTTTTAATCGATAAAAAAAAAACGGGAGTAGTTATCGTTTTTTGGAGATAAACTCGATCTGCGCGTGCAATGCACGGACCTAACAAAAAAAATTTCAAGTCTCTAGCTCTTATATCTTCTAAGATCGACGCGTTCAAACATACGGACAGACGGACGGACGGACAGACGGACGGACGGACAGACGGACGGACGGACAGACGGACATGGCTAAATCGACTCAGCTCGTTGCCCTGATCAAGAATATATATACTTTATGGGGTCGGCCACGCCTCCTTCTGACTGTTACATACATTTAACAAAACCATTATACCCTGATTTCCCATTTTCAATGGGTTCAGGGTATAATAAATTGAGATACAAACATTGCGCTAGAACCAATCAATTAAACAGCTACTTAGCTAATACTTCCGCCATTTAATAATCTGACCTTTTATATGCCTTCATAGTGAATAGTTAATAAATTTCGATCAAATGGCAGTTGACAGTTAGTGACAGCTCCGTGAAATCTTGTCTATAGGCGATACGAACTGTCTTGCCACTTAATTGAGCAATTATTATTTATTTTAAGATTGTGCTAGGTAGCATTTATAAATGTATTTGTGAAGATGAACTTACCTAGTTAAAGTTTTATGTTTTTTTTTATTAATTATTTCGCAGTGAGCAAACGCTGCGATTGTCGCCTGCCCAAGTAAGCCCAGCAGTGTTCCAGTATTAAGGTAAAAATCGACGCAAAATAGGAAAGCAGCAGACCTATGAACAGGGGAGCTGCATACTCCATGCCCACATTGATGACATAATTATTGGCAAAGCAATGCAGCTTGGGCCTCGTATAGAAGAGTTTATGCTTGTGAGTAATGCCCGTCTCCAGCATGCGCATTTGGATTTGCTTGAGTAGCTCCTTGTAAGTTGAGTTCTTGTGCACAACGGCATAGACATGACTCTCCGGACGAAACATGATTTCATTTAGTTCACAGATTTGATGTGGCAAATAATACTTCTCTATGAAGGTGTATACGCTTGAGGCTTCCGAGACGAAAACAAATCCAGGCTGATCACGGGCCCGGAGCACGCCATCATTGACAGACAGCCAGATTTTGCTGGGATCATGGGCGTCCACCTTGTGTTTAACCAAAGCTCGTATATCAGCACGAGGTGAAGTCTGTAAGTGAATTTGTTTGGGATAGGCTAATTAAAACAGATTCAACTTACATTCAAATATGCTCTATTGAAGGGAATTGTTTCGAAGCCCACATCCAAGGAGCTATCGGCCAACTGCTGTATGGTTTTAATATTGGAACGAACCGGCGAGCCCAATAACGTAGATACCACAATGGATGTATAATAGTTGTACATTAGAAATGAGGTCATCATGAGTGCTATGAATGCCAGACGACCACCCGTGGATTTGGGTATCAGATGAGAGCCCTGAATGCAGGCGGCGCCAAAGCTAATCAGCAAACTGCTCAACAGCGAGGGTATATAACGCATATAGAGCTGCATCCAACGATGCTCCAGTCGAAATGTGAGCCACAACAAAATGCCGGCAAGGATCAGTAAAGCGAAAAAAACTAGCCAAACACTGAACTTGAATGGCTCCAGAAAGACGCCAGCTTTGATGCCGGCATTGTGTGGAGTGCGGAAAATGCAAATTGAGCGAAATTGGCTAATTTCCGTGGTGGGAAAGACGTAAAGCAGTCGCTGAGCTGAGAGCACAAATGCCGATGACGACAGTTCCGCATTCGCGTTGCTCATCTCACCTATGGCGCCACCTTGGCTATCATTTACGCTCCACTGATTTCGCCAAATGTAAGTTATGCTATTAACAATTTCAAATATGACTTTAAAATATTTCACCTTTTAAAAGTTAATCAAACTTACTTGAATCTTAGCAGCTCCTGCAAGTGCAAATTATTGCGATAGCCCACACGTGAGGGCCAATCCATGTGCACGTTCTCTTCGCTGTTCAGAAATGCCAACAGCTCCTCCTCACCCACGCTCAAAGGCTTCACGGTGACCTACAGCAAAAGAGTTGCAACAAAAAGTAGTCATACTTGCTCTTGACATTCAGCTCACCAAGGCAACTTGTCTGAAGGTGAGTTCACTCAAGTCCATGCGCTGCTGCAGTCGGGTTCGTTTGTATAACTCACTCAAATATTGCTTGAGCTCACATTTGGTTTGATTGCAGTTGATGCTCTGATCTATGGTTATATTGAGCTGACCACCCAATTGGCTGCCTGGATTGTAGACATCGTAGAGTGTAAATAGGCTCTCATGCTTGGAGTTTTTCTCTTCTTTTACATAGGTCACATCCGCATTGATGCTTAGATTAGCGCGCACAAAGAGTTCCTCAAATCGATTCATATTGCCAGCTTTGTCGTAGATCAGCCAATGAAAGTCTTGCCTATAAAGCTGTGCTTGACTGGACTGTAAGAAGTTTATATACATATGAAAGAATATAATTGAATTTTATTTTATTATTTATTTCTACCTATAAAAGTTATACAACTACCTAAAAATTTTTATATTATTTTATTATTAATTTATAAATTTTTTATATTCAACTTATATAATTTTATAATTTATTTATAATCTCTCCGCATACCTGATTAGTTATAAAATCGCTCTGCTCACAATTCATGTCTAAAAAGACGCCCAATTTTGTTAATTCACTATCCAAATATACCTTACTAAAATTGGCTAAGCGCTCGCTGGACTGATTCAGATTTATGTATTGGGAAAATATTAAGTTGTGAGAGAATAATTGACCCAATGGAAAAAGAGCTATAGAAAAAGACAAGTGTAAATAAGTATTAATTAATTTTTTATTAGTTATATAAATATATAATTATAATAAAAAAAATAAAAATTTGTATGTATTTTATTTATGTAAATGAATGGAAACATTAAAAAAAAATTATTTATATAAATGAATAAGATTTTTTTTAATATAATAATTATATAGTAATTTAATTCAATTTTCATTCTCATTCTCAAAAATTAATTTAATTATTATAATAAAATAACATTTTTCTCATTAATTTTATATATATCAATAAATTAAAAAAATTATTTGGTTTTATAATAATTATATAGTATCTTTTTTTAATTTCTCAAGAATTCATTTATTTATTATAATATAATAATAATTTTCTCATTCTTTTTGTATATATCTATAAATGAGAAAATTCTATTTTAATATTTAATTTTAATACATTTTTAAAAAATTAGTTTAGCTATTATAATATAATATGATTTTCTTATTCACTTTTTTTTCTATTGCTCGCGAATTTATTAAACAGGTTTATATAATCGTTTACCTGGCAGCTGCCAACAATGAAATATGAGCACATTTCTCAAATTGATTTGCAGCAAATTGTGCACAATAAAATTATATAAAGCCAAATTTGACATCTTGGAATGCACTGCCTGGTCGAGTGTAGTTCAGCCACGCTTTTATAGCTGCCCAAAAAGTTGTGCTCTTGTCAATTAGGCAATTAAGTTATTATACCACAAATTTAAGCTGTCTACCAAAAATTGAGTAATTGGCTTGACAGCCTAACTCTTGCTCAGCTGGGGGCATACTCCACATTCCTTCGAATCGCAACAGGTGCCAGCAAACATTTGGCGCGTCACAACAAATCGCACGTGTTTGGCGATGCGCCTGCGCAGAAGCTGAAACGTAAACAGTAGTCAAAGTCAGTCACATTTATGAATGAAATCACCCACACACAGAGACACACAGAGAATGCTGTCTTCTACGCCCGTTGCTGCAGTGTTAATGGATTTCAGCCATGATTTAGCCTGCTGTGGCTGTGGCAGGGCGTCACTGATTTTGCGCCTTTTGCATGTCCGTGAATGTGTTGCCCCGCAGCTCTGAGTGTGAGTGTGTGCGAGTGTGAGTGTGCCTGTGTGTTGGTGTTTTATGCTGTCGGCATATCCTCTGCTCATGTACCCAGCTGCACAATTGAATCTTGGCCAACGGTTGGGTTTTAATGTCGTTTCAGTTGGCGTTGCGCGCTTGGCGCGTCTCGACGTATTTCTGTGTCCAATTCTCACACTAAGCGGGCGGCGCATTAAGGACTCCTTTTACACTTTGATTCCGTTATCTGTTTGCTTGTTTGTTGTCAATTCTGATTGTTGTCGCTGATGTATTTTCGCCGCCGGCGGTGCAAATAAAAAACGAAATATTTATATATATATAAATCTGTATATCTGTATATTTGCTGTGTGCTTTTAGGTGATTAGTAGTGGATTATAAAGCGACAGCGGCGATTGATTGAAAAATTAATTGAAAAACTCGGTGAAGGAAGCAGTTTGTTATGTATTAATAAATCGAAATCAAGTGCTGCAAATTAATTGCAATAAATATTTTCAATTTATCACAAAGGCGAATTTCACAATAAATTATGAAGGCAATGTGGCGTATGCGTAATGTGAATATTGCATTTAAAAATATATACAAACCGTGTGTGGTATTTAAATCATTAAATATATAAATTATGAAACAAGATAAGAAAACATAAAGTAAAATTAAATTTATTAAAATTAAAACGTGTCACATGGCGTATGCGTAATATTTAAGCTGCTTAAATGGCTGTAAACTAAAGGCATTTTTATTGGTTTTAAATAAGCCAATTTTACTGTTTATCTTTTTAATGTAATTACAAATTTAAATCACACAGTAAATCAGTAATGATTTAAATGCATTCCCATATTTGTCTACATTTATTCGACAGCCAATTAGAATGTCAAAATCAACAAAATGCCAATGCTAATTTAAAATTGAAGACAGCTCACCCAGCTAAGCTGACAAATGCCCAATTAAAACTATTTACAGCTATGAAACAAACCCCAAATGCATTAAAAATCAATTGCAAATGCGGTCGACCCGCACGCGAAACCCAACGCTAAATGCAAAAACCACAAATATGAAATTCACAAAAAAAATAAAACAGCAGAAAAAAAATAAAAAAAATTAGAAATAAATGTAAATAAAATTGCTCATTATGGGAGCTAGAAATCTGATAATAAACTCTGTCAGTAAATAAGTGGTAAATATATTATATATGTATGTATACACTTATATGAGCTGCTGCAAATGAAACCAAATGCGATTCTGGTCAACCGGGTAAATCATTAACAAAGATTTCAACTTTCCCCCACGTCTTTGGGTTAAAGTGATTGTGTGGCTGCTTTAATTTACGACTGTGATCAGCTGCGCTTACTTAAGCTGTAATTTAATATGATAATATAATATTCAAGTTTAGAATTGCATTAGTAAAAAGATGAAAATAAATTTGATGTATACACATATATTTTTTATTTTATAAATTAAATTTTACATGTTTTCCATGCAACTCACGATATTCCTTTAAAACGCACTAGCGAAAATTTTTTGTTAAATTCTGACACTTTATTTTGCCTCTTGGCCAAGCTCTCAGTTTCTCTTGATTTTACTTATTATACTCATTCGCTAAAGTAAAGTGAGTATATTGGTTTTATGCAATGTCTGTCTTGCTGTCCGGACGCCTGTCCGTATCAATGCAAAACATTTCGATACTATTGAAGATTGAGAATTGAAATTGGGAACATATACTCTACCCTCGAATTATAAAGTGTTCAGATTTTTCCGATACGTCCATCAGAGGCGTGGCAAAAAAGGCAAAATGCATTTTCCGGTATCTCAGAAACCATGGTAGTTGAAGTGCTAGAGACTTGAAATTTAGAATTTATACTCGGGTTAACCGCCCAAAATTCTATAAGAAATTGCGGATATATCTACGACCATTGGGGGTGTGGCAAACTGCATTTCCTACAGCTGTAGAACTAGAAACTCAAAATTGATATCTTCTATTCCCTTGCACAAAACATAATTAAAGTATACGTACATATATACCAATTAGGGGCGTGAAAAATCAGAAAATAGATCTTGCAGTGTTTAGGTCGTCAATGAGTATTCTGCAGTCGGTAACACCCCACTGCAACGTTCGTACTTGTTTTCGGTACATTTTTCGACAGCCGCGTTACAAAACAACTCTCGAATAGGCAAATGCAAAGCAGACTCAAGTATAAAAAAAATATATGCTATATAAAAACAAGTAAGAAAACTCTAGTCGAGAGTGCTCGACTAGATAATACCCTGAACCAAACAAACACAAAATACATTTAATATGGTTAAATACTTAGACTTCAATATATTTCAAATATATATATTGAAGTCTAAGTATTTAACCATATTAAATGTATTTTTTGTTTGTTTGGTTCCGGGTATTATATATATATATATATATGTATATAGTTATATATATATATATATAGATATATATATATATATATAATATAAACATATATATATATATTTATTAAATAAAAATAATTATAAGCTTATATATCACCAAAGCTTGAAAATAAAAATATTTTTAATTTTTTTAAAAAGCCCGCCTGTTCAATGCTGCAGATCAGTGTTTAAAAGTTCATTTTAATAGTGATGATACTTTGCAGCATGTACATACATATGGATAAATTGGAACATGTATATGTAAGGGTGTATGTGTGTAACGCTCGAAAATACTTGCAATTATACATACAAACATTTATGTATATGTAGAAATGTAGGACTATGTTAGCATATACATGTGTGCATACATATGTATTGCCAAAACAAATTAATAGATGGCGCAACGCGCTTTAGTTATTTGCAATTAGAAACATTCTATATTATGAACATTATCATTTGATTCTGTTAAACTTAGCATATGCTATAAAGTTGCTTAAGATGTAAATAGAAAAGAAAATGTAAATATTTGCGTGGGTAAAAGAATTGAATAATTTATTTATTTTCAATTTATTAAAAATAAAAAATCATTCACATATTTTCACTGCAATTTAAAGAATTTGTTCAAATTTATGGTCGCTATCCAAAATGTTGACTTTCCATTTTATTAAGACACCAAGACTCAAACCGAGAAATTCTCGATGAACGTTCACCTCGATCACCTCAAAAAGTCACCTCATGCTCTCATGCTAAAAAGATTGAAAAATTAAATTCTACCGACTTTGCCTCCGAAGTCGAAAGGCGCGCCTCGCCTTTAATAACAACGCCACCTCGCCACTTAAAATCGAAACGACAAAACTGCAATAAGTTGACCGCTAGAGCGCCATCTAGTAAAACTAAACTAAACTAACAGCTGAGAATTTTAACACAATAAATCGCAATTTGATTCTTAGAATATGCTAGAAGAGGTTTGAGTGTATGTGTGCACACGTATAGGAAAACTCTTTTTGCTGCTGCCACGTGCGTTTGTTAGTTGGCCAAACGTTTTGTTTATTAATTTGTGTTGACTAAACGGAATTTAATGAAACTTTTAGCATATTATGTACATATTCTATTGAATATTTTACATTTTATAAAAATGCCAACTCATTCACAATTAGCTATACATGCAACTGACCTTCAAAGGGGAGTTTGGTCACATTTGGAGCCGGTATCCAAAATATAACAAAAATTGAAATTCTGTAAAATTCATCTAAACCTATATGCAAAATTTGGAGACTCTAGCTTTAAAGATGTAGGAGATATAATTTTAAAACGGATTTTCGATAGGGTTTTTAATCGATAAAAAAAAAACGGGAGTAGTTATCGTTTTTTGGAGATAAACTCGATCTGCGCGTGCAATGCACGGACCTAACAAAAAAAATTTCAAGTCTCTAGCTCTTATATCTTCTAAGATCGACGCGTTCAAACATACGGACAGACGGACGGACGGACAGACGGACGGACGGACAGACGGACGGACGGACAGACGGACATGGCTAAATCGACTCAGCTCGTTGCCCTGATCAAGAATATATATACTTTATGGGGTCGGCCACGCCTCCTTCTGACTGTTACATACATTTAACAAAACCATTATACCCTGATTTCCCATTTTCAATGGGTTCAGGGTATAAAAAGAAAGAAGAAAAAGAAAAAAAAACAGCAGGGCATCGCACGCTTGAGATTTACATTGTAAAGTGATGCGCTTAGCTTTTTACCCCATTCTACAGTCAGCAAGAAAAATCTGTTTATGTGGATGTGTGTGAGTATCATACCCATAGTATATCACGACACAACACAGCCTAACAAAAACTGCATTTAAATTAATTGAATTTTCCTGATTTTTTTGCGAGTTGCCTGTGACCTGAGGGGGCCTCAGTGCCCGCCTCTTTGTCGAGCTTAACGCTTTGGTCTATAGCTTTTATTGAATTGGTTTGGGGATTTGTTAGTTGACCCACAAGTCAAGTTGATGGCCCGCCCTATTCGGTCTTCCATCAAGTTTACTTAAGCGTCGTCCCCTCTCCATCTCCCATGCATTTTGTGGGTCATTATGTGTCTGGCCACAGCAGTGCATCTATTTGTATCTATTTGTTACATTCTTCTTAGTCAACTGCTTGGGGATCTTGGGGAGATGGGTTCATTAAATGTGCAAGAATGTTGAAATGTTTTTGTTTACCTTAGAAAGTCGTTTAGATACTTGATTGCTGTAAATTGGATGTTTGGGAAATAATACATGAGTATTTCCTAATGGATATTTGACAAAGATTTTGCGGATTGTAAGCATTGGAGAGCACTTATTTAGCAAAAGCTTTAAAAAGTATATAAGAATTTGTTAATCTCGTTTGAAGTATTTCAATTCAAATGAAGCTGACACCATAAAAGTTTGAATTTGATATACAATAGATGTGTTGTAAATGTATGAAGAATAAGATTTAATTTAACTTAGTAATTTGCTGCTGAGTAAAAGCAATCTTGATCAAAATAACGTACTTCATTAAAATTTTATAGCCAGCACATTAAACCACTTGAAGATATTTAAACAGTATTCAATTAACTATAATTGGAAAAAACTGCAACTCGCGGCTTTTTCCCTCTGATTTGGCACCACAACCAACCGCCTCAAGTTTCCCATTCAAAATGATTTTGCTGCAATTTACAAGAAGAGCATGATGAGCATGAGGAAGCGCCCACATACATGCTCTTACAACATCATTGCCTCGCCGCTCTCTTTGATTTCTCTGCGAGTGTTCGACTCGAGTGTGGTTGAGTGGGAGTTATCATGAGACACTTTTTTATTGAGATTATGCAGCAATCAAATACGTTATTTAGACTATAATCTCTTTACCAAACTGAAGGTCACTCTTCAAACATTGGCTTAAATATCTGAATTACTTTTAATATATGTAATGGAAGCAAGAAAAGTGACCTAGAATTCCCAATAAAATTAATCTATAGGAGGATTAATTAATACGTGACTTCAAATCTCTTACTATCATGAAAAAATATAATAAATAAAATAAATAATAAACATAGAATGGCAGAAAACGGACATTTGAACGGACTCGAAAAAAAAAAATAAATAAATAAATAAAAATAGTAAAATTGTCTATCATGAAAAGAGAAGCGCGGCTGAGTTGTAAGGGCTAGATAACTTTATTTACTGATAAGTTCAATTTAATATACTTGAATCTGGGTCGACGATCCTTGAATACACTTTGTTCAGACTCGTAGCGCCTTGATTGGTAGCAGCGATAAGGTTCAGTACTCTTTATTCTTCAGAGCCTAGGTTTTTAAATTTAGTGTGTCTATTGCAGAGTTTGTTAGGTTATTGCTATTTCTATAGTCCACAAATGTGTCCTTTATCTATTTCTATTGCACAATTGTAATGTTCATGCACGAACAACAACATTCTTAAAGCAAATTTAAAGAATTTAGGTCATTAATTTAGGTGTTATTTTGTTACTTATAATTATAGGTATATAATTTATGAGTTCAGCAACGTGTACTTCTACCTACTTCTACACACACTTCAATAAAACAATCATACTTCAATTTCTCATATTCAATAGTTTCAGACTTACAAACTTCTTTGATGCGAACATCATTTATAATCTACTGCCTTTCCCATCAACCTGTAAATTTGTCAAATCATTTCTCTTTTTTCTCTGCCAGCTTGAAGCACATTTTCCCGTCAATCATTCCGCTCAATAAACATGTTCGCATATCAATTGATAACTCAGCTGAGCATTAACTGTTCCAGCTTTGCATTTTATCTGAGCGTCTACTGTACAGGGGAATGCACTTAGCGAAACCTAATGCAAACAACTCTGCTCAAGTAATGCCAGCTATTCAGGCACTCAACTCGGTTGCCTGCGCTGCGTGTTTGTAAAACGTGATCCAGAAAGCCTGACCATGCTCCAGGCAGCACGTGCAGCAGTTCTGCTCTCAAATAATTACAACAATTGCATTATTTTATGCCTGGACTTCATTGGCATAGTCCAACCGCAGCAATGATTCAAAAAAGCTGTGGCATAAATTTATGACATTCATTTAATTAAAATGCACTTTTTAAAGCTACTTAGGTTAACTAGAAAACTTGTGGGCAACTTTTTGCTGCCACTGACAATACAATTTCACACGCAGCCTAAAAAATGAATTCTATATTATATACATATATATATAAGCTCATATAAGTAGAGATTGAATGCAGAGCTCGTTTGTGAGCGCCAACGCAGGGAACAACTAAATAATGTTAGACTCAGGCTTGGGTTAAGGTTCTCTGGTTCGAGTCTATAGAAACCACCTGCTGCACCCACACAGCCAAAGCCAAAAGAAAATATAATACACACCAGTTTATATGCACCAGATGTTTAGAAATATGGTTAGAAAAGGATGCAAGCGAGAAGTCTTGCCTTGAATACTCTATAAAGTTGAAAATATGGGGTGAAATTGAATAATCAAATATTTTTGTAGGGAATGTGTTAGGTTAATAAGAATATAAAATATATTATTCGATAGAAAAAACTTACAGAATATATGAGAAAGTTACCTTGAGTAGAATTATTAAAATATATAAATAAAATAAATTTAAAAAACTCATTTAGGATTTTAGGATTTAGGAGATGTAGTTTTAATATAATAATAATACATATATTAATATAATTTTAAAATAATATAATATAAAAGATATATTATTATGACTTTTTCATTCATAACTTGAATATTCTATAAGGCTGAAACATGGGAAGAAATTGACTAAAAAAATAATTCTCTTGAGTATATATAAGGGTAATATACTACAATATATAATACTATACAAGTTAATAATGTTATATTAAATTTAATATAATTAAAATTTACAAAAAAAAAAAAAATGAATAAAATAAATAAAAATAAAACAAGTAAGAAAACTCTAGTCGAGAGTGCTCGACTAGATAATACCCTGAACCAAACAAACACAAAATACATTTAATATGGTTAAATACTTAGACTTCAATATATTTCAAATATATATATTGAAGTCTAAGTATTTAACCATATTAAATGTATTTTTTGTTTGTTTGGTTCCGGGTATTATATATATATATATATATGTATATAGTTATATATATATATATATATATATATATATATATATATATAATATAAACATATATATATATATTTATTAAATAAAAATAATTATAAGCTTATATATCACCAAAGCTTGAAAATAAAAATATTTTTAATTTTTTTAAAAAGCCCGCCTGTTCAATGCTGCAGATCAGTGTTTAAAAGTTCATTTTAATAGTGATGATACTTTGCAGCATGTACATACATATGGATAAATTGGAACATGTATATGTAAGGGTGTATGTGTGTAACGCTCGAAAATACTTGCAATTATACATACAAACATTTATGTATATGTAGAAATGTAGGACTATGTTAGCATATACATGTGTGCATACATATGTATTGCCAAAACAAATTAATAGATGGCGCAACGCGCTTTAGTTATTTGCAATTAGAAACATTCTATATTATGAACATTATCATTTGATTCTGTTAAACTTAGCATATGCTATAAAGTTGCTTAAGATGTAAATAGAAAAGAAAATGTAAATATTTGCGTGGGTAAAAGAATTGAATAATTTATTTATTTTCAATTTATTAAAAATAAAAAATCATTCACATATTTTCACTGCAATTTAAAGAATTTGTTCAAATTTATGGTCGCTATCCAAAATGTTGACTTTCCATTTTATTAAGACACCAAGACTCAAACCGAGAAATTCTCGATGAACGTTCACCTCGATCACCTCAAAAAGTCACCTCATGCTCTCATGCTAAAAAGATTGAAAAATTAAATTCTACCGACTTTGCCTCCGAAGTCGAAAGGCGCGCCTCGCCTTTAATAACAACGCCACCTCGCCACTTAAAATCGAAACGACAAAACTGCAATAAGTTGACCGCTAGAGCGCCATCTAGTAAAACTAAACTAAACTAACAGCTGAGAATTTTAACACAATAAATCGCAATTTGATTCTTAGAATATGCTAGAAGAGGTTTGAGTGTATGTGTGCACACGTATAGGAAAACTCTTTTTGCTGCTGCCACGTGCGTTTGTTAGTTGGCCAAACGTTTTGTTTATTAATTTGTGTTGACTAAACGGAATTTAATGAAACTTTTAGCATATTATGTACATATTCTATTGAATATTTTACATTTTATAAAAATGCCAACTCATTCACAATTAGCTATACATGCAACTGACCTTCAAAGGGGAGTTTGGTCACATTTGGAGCCGGTATCCAAAATATAACAAAAATTGAAATTCTGTAAAATTCATCTAAACCTATATGCAAAATTTGGAGACTCTAGCTTTAAAGATGTAGGAGATATAATTTTAAAACGGATTTTCGATAGGGTTTTTAATCGATAAAAAAAAAACGGGAGTAGTTATCGTTTTTTGGAGATAAACTCGATCTGCGCGTGCAATGCACGGACCTAACAAAAAAAATTTCAAGTCTCTAGCTCTTATATCTTCTAAGATCGACGCGTTCAAACATACGGACAGACGGACGGACGGACAGACGGACGGACGGACAGACGGACGGACGGACAGACGGACATGGCTAAATCGACTCAGCTCGTTGCCCTGATCAAGAATATATATACTTTATGGGGTCGGCCACGCCTCCTTCTGACTGTTACATACATTTAACAAAACCATTATACCCTGATTTCCCATTTTCAATGGGTTCAGGGTATAAAAATGGAAAAACAATTTTTCGATCACTAATGAAAAACAATTCATAATTGATATAAGTTTTACAAACTATAATTATTGAATAATACATACATACATAGAATACAAGAGAGTTATCATATTATATTCAATTTAATTATTATTGTATTAGAAAAGAACTTTGGTGCATTGCAAACTCAATTTATACTCTGCAAGGACACATGCGGTTGATGATAACAATGCAGCTGGCAAAGCCGAAAAAAGGCGACATATTCTATAGAGCCTGGGCACAGAGGGCACAGAAAGAAAATGGCAAATGGTAAAGAGCGGAAGCCAGTGCCAGTGATGAGGCGAGAGGTGGGAGGAGGAGGAGGTAGCCTTCAAAAATTGAGTGCAATTTAGACGACGTTGATGAGAAAATGCGTTGAACGTGCTCAAGTTGTGCTCTACGCTTGTGGCCGGGTCTACATTTTAACCCTTTCGCCAGTTTAACAAAGGCGCGACGCGCCGAGCTGAGATGCGATGCGAGAAGCGAAAGCGTCAACCAAACCAAGAAATTAGAAATAAAAGCAGCTTCCTTCTGCTTGGGCTTGGGCTTGGCTTGTTGGTTGCCTGTTTGCTGTTTATTTGACGAAAAAGCGACCGAAACGAGGAATAAAACAAATTGTTATTAAAAAGGAAAGTGTGTGTGTGTATGGCTCAGATTACGGCACACAATTTATGATCATCTGGTTAATTTATGATGAAAGCCAATATTATGAGAAGGCCCTGAGTGGGGTACTCAACAGTCAAGTAGTTAATGTATTCCAGTCTTGAGTTAATTAAAGGCGAAAAATAGAGATTTGTATGTATTTAAAATAATATAACATTATGAATAATAAAATTAATATAATGTATAAAAATATTTTATTATATTAAAATATATAAAATATATATATTTATATTATAATAATATATAATAAATATATGTTATATTATAGAAATATTTTAAAGGACTAAAGCAAGTTGAATAAGTAAATAAATAATATTTATTAAATTTTCATAATCAATAAAAAAATAAAATAAAATAAAATAAATAAATAAATTAAAAAAATTAAATGTCAAGATAAGAATTTTACATTATTATACCCCACATAAAATATTTACAAGTTTCACATTCAAAATTTTGCTACAGAAATTGCGAGCATTAGAAAAGATATCAAAATAACCACTCTATTAATATAGCATTGCTTCAATTTCAAAATCAATATCAATAGTATAAATAACAATTTCAATATCATTATCAATAGTATGCATAAAAGTTTCAGCCAACAATATTTATATAGCAAATGCCACTTGAATTAAAATGAATATCCACACTATTGATATAACATTGCTTCAATTTTGCTATCAATATAACATTGCTTCAATTTCAATATCAATATCAATAGTATAAATAACACTTTCAATATGCACAAAAAGTTTCAACCAATAGATTCGATAGCAAGCGCTCCTTGAAAGCGTTTGAACTTTCACAAATTTTTCACATCCGTCAAGTGCTGGGCAAACGAAGCGAACATAATGCAGATTTCCTCTCAACATATTGTAGTTAAAGCAGCAGAGAGTCTCTGGCCAAGATTGGCTGGTCGCATGCCCAATTAGCAAACACAGCGCCTAATCAAGTGGCAAGTAACATTGACGAGAACACGAGGCCTCGATGCTGAACTGAGCTGAGCTGAGATGCACTCGCTGTAAGATGCTATCAGATGGCCGACTTGAAGGCAAGGCAAAATGCAAGTAGCTGCATGGAACCTCCACTTGGTATACAAAATAGTTAACGCCACCTGATGCCTGATGGCTGATGGCTGATGGGTGATGGTTGATGGCTGCTGCCTGATGCCACCTCAAACATGCACACTTACCAAATTAGGTTAGTGGGTGAGACGTATAATCAACTTATGGGTCGCATTGTGTTTTGCATAATTAGATGGTTGGTTGGATGGTGTCCGCCTTGACGCCTGTGCCCAGCCCAGCCACTGGCCAAGTATGAGGACTTATTTAAGGACATGCCTCCTTATGCAATAACAGACCAGCTGACAGGCTGGCTGGCTGACTGGCTGGCTGGCTGGCTGGCTGGCCAGCTGCCTGGCTGGCCTGTCTTTATGCTTAATGGCATTTGATTTTTCATTAACGGCTTGTGGTGCCGCTCGGTTGGGCTGCTTGGCTGGGCGCTGTGCGCGTGTTTATTCGTTTTAATAACTCATCGTCAATAAGGTGAAGGGTTTGCCCTGTATTAATATATATTTTTATATATTTTTTTAATAAATATTATATATATGTGCGCACAATGTGAGCTCCATGTGCATTAATCTTCCAACGAGTCCCGAATGTGCTGGTTTCATTTTTATATTACGCATACGCCGTGTGTTGCATGAGTGAATCAATCAAAATATGTTGACTATACTTATGAGTATATATGAATATTAAAAACAAAAGAAATTGAAATAGTTTGAAGACAAAAACTTGTTAAAAAGTCAAGATCTAACCAATTCTTAAATTGTTTTAAATAAAATTACGCATACGCCATGTCTGCTGCTATGAAGTCTTGAAAACTTATTGAATACATATATATATATATTTTAACTAAAGAAAGGTTAAGGAAATAGAATGCCTAAAATACACCTAGTTGAACAAACAAAAAACTATTTTTTGCTCCCTCAAACTATATTACGTATACGCCGTGTGCTGCCTGAGTGAATCATTTTGATTGATTGCAAATGTTGATCATAAATATACGAGTATATATTACTATTAACAAAATATATGAAGTTTAAATTATTTGATGAATAAATCTAGCTAAAGTTGTAGAGATCTAACTATAATCTAACTGATTTTTACAGTGTTTCAAATAATATTACATGAAAAGTTATTATATAGATATTTTTGTCGACTACAAATATTTAATTTAATAAGCTTATGTAAAAGACAATAGAATACATAAAATACAAATAGTTGAACTACCTAAAACTAAAATTTACTAATTTTTTTAGCTCTCGTATTCGTTTTGTGTGAATAAATAAATGGATAATGAGTGTATGTGTATGTAGGTGGTAAAGGCAATAAAATAAATGTAGTTAAACTTTTTGAAAAACAAACTGATTACAAAGTATATTACGCATACATCGTTTGTTGCTTGTGTAAATCAATGATTATATGATTGCAATATTTTTGGTAATAAAAATATTTCAGAAAATCTCTCTAAAATAAAATATATTCAAGCTAAATGAAAATAAATTGCTGAATTCTTAAAAAAAAGGGAGCTCATACGCCGTGTTTGCAGCTTGTGTACGAGCATACACAAGTTGTTGAATGCATATTTGTGTGAACCCAAGAAATTCAATTTAAAAAAGACAATAAACGAAAACTAGTTAGGTTGACAAGAGCTAACTAATTGCTTAGCATTAAGCTCAATGCTCCTGGCTAATTGGACCAATCAAACTGCTGGCAGTTAATCAAACTGCCAAGAGCAGTCGCCGGTCACCAGGCAGACGGAAATCTTTCAGTCGGTCAGTGCAAACAATTAAAATCATAAAACTCATCGTAAAAGCCGCCAAAGCGAACTAAAATACACAAAGACCAAAAAGTCAAGATACTGGGACAAGATAAACGGAACTAATGCGAGCCAAGGAAGTGGATGAGAAAGCTTGTGAAATTAAGAAAAACGCTCTGAATGCAGCCAGTGTCGAGTGCAACATCCGGTGCATAAATGAAAATAAATACCAAAAGCGGCTGGCAAACAAACTAGAAAACGAGAACTGTCAGCAGCAGTAGCCGTAGCCAGAGTAGCCCGAGTGGCAACAACTATAAACAGCAACTGGAGCTGGAGCTGGAGCTGAAGCTGGACACAGTTGGAGCGACAAATGTTAGCCAAACGGATGTGTAGATTAGGCCAGAACAGTTGTCCATCAGCCGTCTAAACAATAGACTCAACAACAACAACAGCAACAACAGCAGCAACAACAACAATAACAAATCTCTGCAATATGTGCGCAAGAAAAGCAACAACAACAACAACAACAAAATCAACATCCGGCAATGCGTCGGCTGACCTCATCGACGACAGCGGCTACTGTGGCAGCAGCAGAGGTCGTCCGTCCTGGCTGGCGCAAGGACAACGTTTAAACTTGCGCATATTTAAACTTTTGATTAGCTGCTGTGCTCTAATGTGCTGCATTTATACAAATGCCTGGCAATTGTCCATGCTGGCCCAACTAGGAACTGGGGTCATGGCCGGCAGCATCAAGGGACGCGGTGAAACGCATCGCCTCGGTGAGCTTGGTGCCGGCTCTTTGACGCGCTCCTGGCTAACCCAGAGCAATAATCATGCCAACATCTCTGAATTGCTGGACAATTTGCTGCGTGGCTATGATAATAGCATTCGACCGGATTTTGGTGGTAAGTTTGCCAACAAAAAAAGAGTAGAAGAGAAGGAGAAAACGAGATTGCTAACAAATGTTTTAAATATGCAAAGGTCAAGAAAAAACCGGAACACATGTTACGGATAGTTGGGCATGTAATAGAATTGTCGAATGATATTATTTTTATATGGAATGAAATGTAAAGAAATAGCTGTGTCAATTTGGATGCGATATTAGAATATGTAAAATAGAGAGGTAGCTTATGTCCATTGTGTAGAAAATCTTGAAGTCGGGCGCTCTCGACTGTAAAACAGTAGAATATTTTTTTGTGAAGGGGCTAGGAAGGAGACTACAGGAATTTAGCTGCTTTATATTGGATCTCTATGTCTAAATCAGTAAAATATACGAGATATTAGTAAGTTTTTCTAATTGCATTGTATAATAAAGGATAGAGAATGTCTTCATTCGGTATCCAAGATCACACGGACTAACTAACTGTTCAGATAGACGAACGACAGCAAAACTGACATCCCTGATAATAAATACTTTCACTTTGGACGAATGGTTGGCAAGACTAACATCCTAAAAACTCTTTAACGTTGGGCTACGTATTAAAATATTTTACATTTAAATATATTTTAAATAAGCACTACAAACTAGTTGATTAGGGAATCTGCTTTGATCTGTTTTTTATTTTAAAATCAATTTCGTTTTTATAATTATAATATTGAATTGTAGTTATTATTATAATTATAATATTGAATTGTAGATAATAGTTTTATTATTTAGTATAAGCAACTGTTGACCGTTGCAAATAAGTGTCTTTTACTAACACTGAGAAAAAAGTCAGAGAGCAACCGATTGCTTCTGTTCCTTAACGAGTTTGCTCTCGATCGGTGAGAAGCCTGTCTTTTCTCCCCTCTGGTTTTCCCTCGACCGTTTAATAGAGTTAAACGAAGCAAAATGTATTATGCGTATGTATTGGTATGTATGCGAGGTTTCTGTTCGCTAAACAAATCAATAGTGCATGTCAATTAAGTATATGCATGTGTGAAGACCGCTTGCATTGAGTTTTTGAGTTATTTGTTGCTCACTTACAGATTATCATTGAACGTCAAGCGTATCGCTCCCTATTATTATGCTCTACGAAATGAATCAAAGGCTCTTTCTCTAAGTGAGAGCGACTGAGTATGGTTGATAAAATGTCAAAAATGGTAAAGAGTTATTTGCAAGCTATGAACATGACACAGTGATAAATAAAATTAGAATACTTATTTTGCATATTTAAGAAATCAATTAAAATAGAAAACAATTTTATCCTTTTCATCAGTCACATAACTCCGTAAAACCTAACTTCTGCTGAACAGCACTTTCTTTCACTCTTGACAAACTCTACACCTTCCATTAGCTAAATATTTATTTGTTAGATTTTCAAAACATATACAAAATGTCAATTGAGCATTTCCAATGGCATTTCTCCTGGCAATTCCTGGTCTCCATTTATATCCGGCTGTGTGGTTAGAGTTTTGTTTATACCTTTTGGCTGTTTACCCTTTCGCCTGTTTCCTGTAATCAGCATGCAAGTGCGCCAACATCGCAGATTTGCCCCTTGAACGGAAGCGTTTAATGAAGCGGAAATCGCTGCCAGGAGACATACGGCATACACAGCTCAAGGCGACAATAATAATGATAATGATAATGATGATGATGATGATGGGGATGATGCTGATGATGATGATGGGAATGCTGATGCTGATGGTGATTTGACAGCTAGCTCCCTAGGCAAATAGTTAGTGTCAGAATCGACAAAATATTTACATACAATTTCATTGCGTTTACTGCGCCGTTATTTGCGTGCTTGGCAATCTCTCCTTTCCCTGCTCTCCTCCAAATTGATAAGCTTTTTCAATTTTCCAAATGGTCTGCACCATAAAAATTTAAATATTTTCGAAATTTAAAAGCCTTGCGGCCTGGCACTCAATGTAGCTTAACTCGGATTCCACTCTTTACTCCACTTCCCTTCACTTCCCTTCACTCCACCCACACAGCTAAAGTTTGCGTTTACGCAACTTAAGCCCAAATTACATTGTTTTAAACACTTCATTAAGAATGGGCTAGGCCGCTAAGTGCGCGACGATGCAACGCGATGAGCATGCAGGATATAAGGATACGCGGCATGCATCCTGCCTAACGCGTGTTTACCCAGCTCAACGCCAAAGTCATTAAAAACTGTTCGCATAGGCAGAAAAAAATAAAAAACAAAAAGGAAGCAAACTGCATATTAGCGCAAAATACAAGAACATGGAAAGGCTGATAGATGATACGGGACTCCAATGGATAGACGTGGTGCAGGGAACGGCAATGAGACTGTCTGCCAAGCGGCTTAAGTGTCATTGTTCACAGCGCCAGCATTTAAATTCCGTTTCAAGCGAGAGACTCTTCTATGAATTATTCATATAGCGGAATTATGTCGAACATATTTATAGAGCATATGTTGGCAAAGCCATAAAGAGAATCTGAGCTTGGTAACTAGAATATAGTCTGAAATATAGATAGATATATAAATTTGGTATACTGATTATATATATTACAATAGAAAATATAGGAAATATGTTAAATAAAATTAACTAAAAATTAAAATCTAATTAACAAATAATTAAAATTAATTTTTAAAAAATAATATTTCAAAATTTTGTTAGTTATTTTAAACAATTCATTAAAACTATAAAAAAAAGTGTTTCTTTGCAGATAATAAATATAATTAATGAAAAATAAATTAAAATAATAAAAAGTATTTATAGTTTTATAATATCATATCATAAAAGTATTTATAATTTTAAAAATTAATTCTATCTATTCAATACTCATAAAAATTAAATTATTTGCGAATAAAAAAGCAAATTAGAATAATAATTAAATATATTTATAGTTTTTATAAATTTTTATTAACAAAATCAGCATCTGAATTTCTAGAGAGTATATTATATTAACAACAAAAAAAGTATTATAAATAAATATAAGAATTTAAAATTATATATAAATGTATTCGTAGTATTATAACAAAATTAATTAAAATTTATATTTTTAAATTGGATGCGCTACTTATCCATTCGATAAAGAGGGACTTTTTTCTGATACAATAATAATATTTTCAAGACAAATTCAACTCTTAACATCAAGAGTACTCAAAAGTGCGCCATACACAAGCTAAACAGTTTGAGATGAGAATATATCGAAGTAGTAAGGCTAATTTAGTTTTAGTTATAGATTCAGCAGAATTCTTTAGATATCTATGCGTCTCAATTATTATATATTGTTAAATATTAAATAAACTTAAGCATTATTTTCTTTTTCTTGAAGGTCCACCGGCCACCATTGAAGTGGACATAATGGTGCGTAGCATGGGTCCAATCTCCGAAGTGGATATGGTAAGCTATATGAAATCTGCAAGTCTTTAGTATACATATATAGATTTAAAGCTCACACACATCAAAGTCCTGTACACAGTGAGTCAAGAGTCAAGCGAAAGTCAGCGAACAAATGGCTTGAACACCTTCTGGCTGCCTTTGCCATATGCAATAAAAGACATGCATTTCAGCTATTATTCCGTTCACACTATGTCCTTTGCAGACGTACTCGATGGACTGTTACTTTCGACAATCCTGGGTGGATAAACGACTCGCCTTCGAGGGCGCCCAGGACACGCTGGCGCTGTCAGTGTCAATGTTGGCGCGCATTTGGAAGCCGGATACGTATTTTTACAATGGCAAACAGAGCTATTTGCACACGATAACCACGCCGAACAAGTTTGTGCGCATCTATCAGAACGGCCGCGTCCTCTACTCCAGCCGTCTGACAATTAAAGCAGGCTGTCCCATGAATCTCGCGGATTTTCCCATGGACATACAGAAATGTCCGCTCAAGTTTGGCTCATGTAAGTGAAAAATGGGAAAAGGGAAAAACCACTAAATAGGGCTGCTTTGCTTTGTTTGTTAGGCGAGCCCATTGGGCTCAAATACTAAGAGGGAAAGAGCTAATGGAGGGGGGGTTAAGCATTTGGCTGTGCTCTGGCATAATTATGCATAATTGATGCTTATAGCGCTTTGATGCGCCTTCTGAAAGCACTATTAATGCCATGTCCGTGGCGACCACTTGTTGGAAGGACAATAATGCATAAGTGTATGTATGTATGTGTGTCTGTGTGTAGAGGGCTCAAGCATGGATCACAGACTGAGTGCCATGACATTGAATACGATTGTGGGCAAAAAATGGATAAGTAAAAGGGGTTTTCAAGTGTGGAAAGATGGCTAGGGTGGGAAATTTAGATAGGGTTAGATATGGTTGAAATAGTTAAATTAAAATTATGCGCTTATTAATAAAATTAATTAAGAGTACATGTGTTTGAATAAATGTAATATTGTTATTATTATAATATTTTAAAAGTTAATATTATTACGTTAGTAACGTTAAATTTACAAATCTTTAAATAATTTTTGAGTTTTTGTTTTTCATTCCTAAAGAGATGTATTATTATTATTATATTATTATTAGTAAAATTATGTTTACCAATATAATATTTACATATTTGTCGAGCTTTTATCTTTATTCCAAATTCATATTTATTTATCTCTTATCCAAAAATTAAAAAAAAAAGAAGAAAACAGATTGACTCATCTAAGATAAATGTTTTTCATAAAGAATCTTAGAATAAATACACGATAGAGAGGTTTCATTCCTATTCAACATTGAGTTAAATGAAGCAAAAAGTCGTGTCTATCACTTTGTTAAGAGACTATGAAATGTCAAAATACTTTTGTCCAGCCAAATAATGATAATTTGTCATTCAAAAATTATAGAAAAAGAATGAGTTATGTTATCAATGCAGTATTTTGCACACTTACAGCTTTGAATATATTCTCTCTTTTAAAAATATAATGAATACCGTTACGTCTCCCATTATGCAGAAATTAGCGATTTAAGTTTTCGCAAGGCAATGTCAAAATATTTTTGTCCACGGTTGTAATTAGTTTTTAAATCAATTTTATGCTAATTAAGCCTTCACACCAAACAAATACTGTTAACTTAAGTTTCTCTCTCGAATTCTTGCATAGGCTCGTCTTTGTATTGTAGGCAGCTCTGTTATAATCAGAATCGTGTACATGTATAGCATATATGTCATTTATATTTCATATATATTAACATATATACCCAACATATCAAAGATCTGCTATAGAAATTTCACCTCAAGCCCAGCCAAATTGTTCTTGTCTTAATAAGATTTTTTTTAAAGCTGCCCTGAGCTGCTCTAAACTCTTTAATGCCTCTGTCATTTCCCTTGCTTCTTAATACTTCCCTTATTCAACTCTGCCAGCCATACTAACTTGCATCGCATTATATACCTTATATAAACTAAATATTCAGTCTGCTTTTGTTATTACACCTCTGAATATATGCAGGTGACATTTCAATTATTCCTGCCAAGCCAAAAAAACGAATATTCCTGACGTTGATGTATTTTCAACAAACAATTTTCTTCATTTTATTTTCTCTTTTTTATTTTTTTTATTTGTTACACATGCAAAATTGCAAAATCTAACAAAATATTTAGCGACGCTCAGCCAAAAGGTTCTCGTCTCCATTTTGGCCAGGTTGTATGCGGGCTGTTAACTGTTAACTGCTGTCAGTGCTTATCGCACAGCTAAATTAACAGAGACCTGCGACTACAGTTGATATTATTGCTTCCGATTTGTTGCGAATAATGTTGCATGCAGTCGAGGATTCAATTATCGCCCCAGACTCTCTGCTGTTATTGCCTGCCACCTAATGTTGACAATTTCCCATTTGATGTGATGTCGAGTCACTGAAAATATTGCCCAAGTCAGCGGAGCGGTGCAAAGTAGACGAAAAGAGAAAAACATATAGATACATATATATACTTATATATATGGGTATAAGGTAAACCAATCCGCATCCACACATGTCCCAATGTTTGGCAATTTGTGCAGCAGCCAGGCGACAACAACAACAAATAAAATATCTGGCACGTGTGTTGATAGCAAAGTGTGCTTGTGGGCGGGTGGGGGAGTGGCATGAGGAGGTCCTAGAAATTTGCTGAATGAATAGCGCTGAGGAAACTTTGATGCACTGTGATTTAACTAGTCACTGTGAAAAGGTTGCTGGTTTCTTTATTCACTTACTTGCTCAGTAAATTGTTATTATAGTAAGTAGTTGAAGTACTCAAAGTCAAGAAGTAAGGGTAAGAATGGCATAGAATAATCTAGCTGTGGGCATAACAATGCAATGTCAATGCAATTATGTAAATTACAATTTTAAAGGGAGGCAGCCCCTGATAACTGTTGAATAGAATCGCTTTGTTAGCAAAAAAAATATATAAAATAATTAAAAACTCATTATCAATAATAGAGAATAGGTTTTTAGTTTTCACTTGTTGCCAAAGAGAAAAACAACTTAATTTTTATGTTGCTTAATTGTTAACATTATTTAAAAATAAAATAACTTAATAGAAGTAAAACACTGTATAAAATGATACCTTATTGAGTATTTTTACACATAAAATAAATAAATATCAGTTTCAAATGCGAATCATAGTCTTTTGGAATGCTATATAATACTTTGAGTGTTGAGCGCAGAAAACAACGCTGAGCTTAGCATTTCTTATTAGGAGCGGCAGTGCTCTCAATGTATTAGCATGTAAGAGGTTTTTGCAAAGAGAATTCAGTAACTTATGCCGTTTTGCTCTCCTCTCCTAGCATTCTTATTCATTCTCACAGCAATGTGGTTGGATCATGCTAAGCCGACGCTCGTGGTTGGAGCGTAGAGAGTAACAAATTATTACTCAATTAATGAAGATGCTCATGAGTTGACAGCTCTGCAAGCTGACCCTAGATTGACTCACAAAATTTTTTAGTAGGGGACAGAACGACGGCCAATGTTGATCGCTCGCGTCTAGAGTAAGCTCTGTAAATGAAATTAATAGAATTTATAATTGAGTCTTTAGTGATACAAATATTGTATTGGGAATTTTCTTAAAAGCTGCCTGAAAAATCTCAGTAGCTCAAGTACTGAGATTTTATAACTTTTTACTGTATGAATTTTTAGTTGTGCTTCTTTCGAATCAAAAATTATATTTTATTTAAAAATTGTGCAAAGAATAATCAATATAGGGTCATGCAAGTTTAATTTTTATATATTTATATTGCGTATATATTATATTTTTTGATAGTTTGCAAAAATATAAAATCGTTGAATAAATATAAAATATAAATATAAAATCGTTGAATAAGAGAAAGAAAATATTTCACATTTGTAATATATTTTGTTCCTATTATTTTTTATTATTTATATTTCAATTTAGTAAAAGGAAAAAAAAACAGTTTTAATTGGAAGTTCATAGAATTTATTCTTTCTTTTATTACTTTTTGATATATAATAGCTATTTGAAATATAATAGCTTTTTAATGTTTTGATTTATTTTCATTTTATAAGTTAGTTTCTAATAAAAAAAAGTATATACATATACATAATAACATATTCACATTAGATTCTAGATCGTTTCATATTATAAACTTTGTTATAAATTTGTAACTTAAACAAAAATTAAATAGGGAAAAATACTCATGTCGGGAGCAACTGTTTATAAGATAAATTTACTCTTGATAAAACCTTATCTAACTAAAACTAGTTAACTTTTAAACATATAAAATAATTAAATATGTTATAAAGATAATCCAAGGCTAGAAAATTAAAGGCTAGAAAATTTAATAACAAGCCCCAAATAGTCAACGTTTTTATGGATCTCACTATGTGTCCACCATAAAAGTTAGCATCTCTGTTAGCTTAATATTTTTTAATGGCCAAAATATGAAATGAAAAAAATTAAAAAAAAAAAAAAAAAACAAATCTTGCACACATATTGTACTTGCAAACATTCCACCCACAGTTGGCTATACCACGTCGGATGTCATTTATCGCTGGAACAAAGAGCGTCCGGCAGTTGCGATTGCGGAGGACATGAAATTGTCCCAATTCGATTTGGTCGATTGTCCGGCGGGTAATTTGACGGACATTGTTTACAAGGCAGCGGCACCGATGCCGCTGAACTACAATAACAAGGACACGCTGTCAACCAAGCAACCACCGAGCAGCGGCAGCAGCAGCAGCAACAACAAAGTGTTGACAACTTTCGCTGGGCCGGGTGCCAAAAATCAACATGTCCGCGGCACGGGCTTGAAGCTAGACAAAGGCGCCTTTGGCTCGGGTCGCGGCATAGCCGGCGGCGGTGGTCTTGTCACGAATCTGGCCGGGAGCATCAGCCTGGAAACCCATCATCCATGTAAGCTGTCAGTTTAGCGTTGTGGATTGCAGCTGTTCATCTTTGCATATCTCTCTCTCTCTCTCTCTCTCTTCATAGCGGAGTACTCCATGCTGATGGTGAATTTCCATCTGCAGCGTCACATGGGCAACTTTCTGATTCAGGTCTATGGGCCGTGCTGTCTTCTGGTGGTGCTCAGCTGGGTCTCCTTCTGGCTGAATCGCGAGGCCACGGCGGATCGCGTTTCGCTGGGCATTACCACAGTGCTGACGATGACCTTTCTGGGTCTGGAGGCGCGCACGGATCTGCCCAAGGTGTCGTATCCCACCGCTTTGGACTTCTTTGTCTTCCTCTCGTTCGGTTTCATCTTTGCCACCATTCTGCAGTTCGCCGTGGTGCATTACTTTACCAAGTATGGCTCGGGCGAGTGCTACTTCATTATCGAGGAGCTGGACTCGGACTCGGCGGAGTCGGAAACGGATGTGGATGCCAGCGGTCAGTCGGACTTTCGTGGCAGCAGCGACTCCAAGATCTATGAGGTCATTCCCCTGTCCATGTGCGCCATCAGCATGCCAGCCACGGGCGGCAGTCGCCTGGGCATGCTGCACTCCAGACGCACCACGCGCAATCGCCGCCACGGCCTGAGACGCTTCAGTTTGAGGCGCTGCCTGGAGTGGCTTGGCTGCCGGCGACGGCAGCGACGTCAGCCTCGCAAGGCCACCTGCTCCGACGAGGAGGAGGAGGACGATGAGCAGACTCAACTGCGCGCCGATGAGGCGCCTTGCACCTCGGCAGCTGCAGCAGCCGCAGCCGCAGCAGCGGCATCATCTTCAGCTGCCCAAAGCTCGCCGCCTCCGCATGTGGGACGCCGGCGCATGTCCTTCTACAGGCGCGAGGAGCTGGAGGCGCGACGCAAGGGCAAACGGACGCCCCAATACAATTCGGTGTCGAAAATCGATCGCGCCTCCCGCATTGTATTTCCATTGCTGTTCTTTCTGATCAATGTGTTCTACTGGTATGGTTACCTCTCGCGCAGCTCACGCATCTTGGCCAACACCCAAACGAGCACCTGATGTTACCTTTTAGCAATTTAGACACAGTCCTCGAAAGAAATCAGCGTTCCACAGAGGAGGCAGAGGCAGAGCAGCGGCAATGGTATTAAAATATGCTATCAACTATATATATGAAATATATATATATATATATGTATGTGTGAATTTCGGCTTCAGTTATTTGCTCTTAACCTGATTTGCTAACAACTACTACGAACGCTTTACACGATTTCTTTTCGCGCTAAATTGCTAAATATTTCAATGCAAAACTTACATATCACAGGACTACACAATTTGTAAATATATACATACATTGGCATGTTACTAAATAGATAATTTTGTCTATATGTGTATATGCTGTGTGTGTATGTATAGCTCGAATGTCAATATTATTTGTACAGTTAGCCGATAAGTTGCCAATTCTTGGAGCTTTTAAATGCTTAGTTAGACAACAAATATAATGGCTATTTCTAATAGGTTCTATAAATATTTAATAATATACATATATGTATAGTTATGTATGTATATACATATGTATAAATACATTTATATAAATATATATATAAATATAAGTATATATGTAGATGATTATTTATATACATATTGAAATAAATATGTATATATGTATATGTTTATGTATGTATATACATATGTATATATATTTATATAAGTATATATGTATATGTGTATATGTTTTATTTATTTATATATGGCTGTAGCATTCTTTAGTTCAGATTCACCTAAGGAGCTTTTCTAGTTAAGAATTTGCTGTTGCTCTTAAAATATGTGCTGGAAGCTAAAAAAAAAAACTAAAACTAAAACCACAACCAAAACAAAACAAGGAACTTAATCGGACTCAACCGACTGTATAATACTCATTCATGTTGCAAAAACAGCTACACTTAAATAAGGTTTATATGTTCATCTGATCAACTGTCTTCTAACTGTAAAATTTTCTCGTCTGTAAAGCTATAGAAGATTTTATTTGCTTATAATCTTACACTTCCAAATGAATGTATATTCATATCCGTGGACAGATCAACAGTAATCTAATTATCAAATTTTCTTTGTAAAGCTACAGAAGACTATTTATATATAATTTTCCACTATATGTAAAACTATAGAAGACTTTATTTTATTTGTTTCCAATTGGTCACGTACCAAATATGTATATCTTTTAATGATTTACATTTGGATCATTTTGTATATTTTTGTATATCTTTTTTATCAGACAATAAATTATTGGAAACTGATGCTATGAACTGTAGAAGATAGTTTTCTACGATTCACCATGCTTCCACAAAGACCTACCTATAGAACTCAAGTTTAAGCCACCTGCTTCAATTAGGATTAAAATATATTACAATTTATGCTAATATAATTATTTAAGAGTTGATACTTACGTAGAGTGGATACATAATTTTTTGTCGCTCTGTAGAGCATACCAAAAGTAACTCAAATTTCTAAAAAGTTTCTTGAGAGCTCTAACTATATAACTGAGAGCTATAGTTTTACCCGGTCAACCGTGGGCGTGTCCAAATTTTAAGGATTTTGATTTGAAACTGAAATAATAAGATTATCTACATGTCGTTCTATAAGAGACGTGACTTGGGATCTTAGCTTTAAAACTGAAAGATGCTGTTTATGCAATTATTTCTTTATAAGACGACAGTAAACACGAGCTTACAATACAAATTCTCTAGTTTCCCTACTCCCTACTCTCATACAGACAAACGGACGGACAGCAAGATATGGGGCATGAATGAGTATAAAGACAGCTAACAGCTGCGTTACAAATACGTAAAATCAAAACTATTACTAATATTAATGCACATTACTATAGCATAACAAATAACAACTATTATATACATATATATACAAATATATGTTTATTTTCGATTAAATGTAACAAATAATATTATGTAAATAACAAAGATAAATGCATTTCAATAAAAGCCAACTCGTCTATGGATAAATGGATAACTCTTGTAACACAGATAAGATAATTGCTGATAAAGATTCAGTTATCATATGCGATACTGATTAGCATTCGTCGATACGCTTTATTGACAATGCGCAAATGGCTCAAATATATGGCAATAGATTGCCCAATTGGGGTAGATAAACATCTGGCTGGGGTAGCTCGGGATTCCCATGCAAAGTTTCCAATTGATAGCTGCCGGTGCCCACTAAAAGCGATTGCAGATTGCAATTTCTGGCAAAGGTGACATCCACTTTGCAGCTACAAAGTAAAACAATTGACATTGAGCGACATTAGGCGGGGATTAGATGGTCTCTCTTACCAATCGCCAATCATTAGCGTGCGTTCGGGCTGCAAAGCAGCTGCATTGAGGAGCGGCTCCAGCACCAACGGATTCGGTTTGCCCATATCCAGTGCCGTGCGCTCCGAGCACGTCTCAATGGCAGAAACAAAAGCGCCCGTGCCGGGTATATGAACAGACGGATACTTGTGCACCGCATCCTTGTTGGTGACGAGGAAGGCACAGCCTTTGTTGCTGCACAGCAGATGACAGGCGCGCGCCATTTTACAGTAGCTATAATGCTCGTCCCAGCCGACAACGACGGCACCCACATTGGCAGTCGCTGCGGGCTGCTTCAGCTCGCGATTTACGAACTCCTGCCACTTGTCATTGGGCTGCAGCGGCTCTGGTTCGCCAGCGCCAAAACTTTTAATGCCCGCCTCATTTAGGGCTCGTTCAATAGCCGCATTTCCCACAACATAGACCCGTTGGTCGCTTGTCATGTGCTGTTTCAGATAATCAACGATTGTTTGCGTGGGCGAGATGATGTGCGACTCATTGGGCAGCTGGAAGCCCAGACGTTGGGCGCGCTGCCAAATTTCATGACGCGTCTTTAGACCATTATTTGTTATTAGATAGACGCGTTTGCCGGCACGAGTCTGTAAAGCATTCAGCACATCGGCGGCACCTTCAATGGCCTTGTCATCATGCCACAGCGTACCTGAGTTTAATTTGCAAAAGTTACAATATTTACGAAGTAATAAACGATATTCAAAGCAATGTTATCGATAAAGAGAATCTATAAAGTGCTCTCCTACTCTCTCTCTTAAAAACAGATCTCAAATGCGCTCAACCTCATGGATACTTAAAAACATATATCGATATACGACTTTTCAAAAGTCAGGTGGCAGCGCTGTAAGTCTAAGATCTCTCTGCTTTTCACTCTCTCTCTCTCAGACACACACACACTTTCATACTTGAAGACTTACCGTCGCAATCACTGATAATTGTATCAAAGCCTTGTAACCAGCTGTTCACCTGCTCAGGCTGAAGTTCTAGCAAATTAGTTGCGTTTGCTTTCAACATTTTATAGTCGCGGACCGGTTGACACTGCTGCGTGCTATGGCGTGTGTTTGTTTTTTAACCGAGCGTGAACTGAGCAAATCATCGTGAATTTTAATATTGTGCTACCTCACTCACTCAAGCGATTGCGCTACAAGTTCAGATGATGGATCGGCATGTTGACAACAATAATCAGTTTGAAAACAAATTTGTAGTTATTTTATTGTAAATTTTACTATACACATGTGTAATGATTTTGTTTAAATAAATTGCTGTCTATTTGTAGCTAAGTTTAATAGCGTCCCTGAGCGGAATACAAAAACAGAATAAAATTTTTTTATAAATATATAAAAATTAATAGCTTCCGTGTGTAATCGCATTGAGAATCGCTGGCATCAGATCTCCCAATTTTGGTAGGTACACATCGGGTATTAGTTTTTTGTCCTCGGGGTTTTTGCTATTCCTCCATTGAGCCACATCATTCAAAGAATGAATACCAGTTCCGACGAGAAGTGTCTGAAATCCACAATTGTACCCCAAGAGAATATCCGTATTGGCCCGATCACCAATCATTAAAGTTCGCGACGGAATGATCTTTTTCTGCTTAATCAATGCCTGACAAATGGCCGGATTAGGCTTTCCAATCACAATGGGTTCCCTCTCGGCACACGTTCGAATTGCATTCACAAAGCTGCCACTGCCCGGAACAACCATTCCTGGCATAGGGAAACGCTCATCCGTATTGGTTGCAATGAACAAGCACTTCGGGTCGCTCAGATAGGATGCCGCTTTCGTCATTTTGGGAAAGCTGAAATGCTCATCAAAACCGACGACAACGGCGCCAATATTTGATTCTAGAGTTAAATGCTTCGCCATGAATTCGCCCAGTGTGCCCTTCATTACATCGGGTCCAACACCTGTATGTGCTATACCAACTGCGTCCAGCTCCTGTGCGATTCCCTCGGAACCAACAACATAGACGCGCTTGTCAAAGTTCCGATGCTTTAGATAATTAGCCGCTGCATGGGCTGTTGATATGATGCCCTCTTCCGTGATCTCGAACCCCAGCTCTACGCCCTTAACAAGCAGCTCTTTGCGTGTTTTCGTCGAATTATTTGTGCAAAAATAAATGCTCTTTCCCATTCTTTTCAAATAGTTTATCGTATCCGCGGAGCCGGATATCGCGTTTCCATACACCCACAGTACGCCTGTATAATTAAAATTAATTTATATAATCATTTTAAATTCAAATTTCATTTTGAATCTAAATGGGTTGTTCAAAAATATTAAAAATGATTTAAAATGTTCAAAAACTCTGTTTCATTATAAGGGCGTTAGAGAGTCGTCTTGGCCGCACCCTGCTGACATTGTAATTTGACATTGAATTTTGCGCGGCCACACACACGCACTCACACATACAACTAAATAATTCGTTTGCATGTCAAATTTGACAAACGACTACAACGAAATATGACGTGATTGACTCTTTTTAGAAAGTATACTTTTTCTCCAAAAATTTGTGGCATGTTACGCAATTAAAATTGGCGCAGAATCCTTCATTCATAACTTGACACACTCACCATCGCAATCGGTTATAACGGAATCGAAACTGGCAAGCCAATTGGTGACCTCTACAGGTGAAAGGCTCAGTAGGTTAGTGCACGTTTGTTTATACATTTCGTTCGATTCGCTTTATCAGCTGAAGAGACAATGTTAGGACTAGGACCTTTAAGTGCCCGCGTACTACTGCAGGCTATCTACTAATTACAAAACTTCATCCACTGATAATTTATTTATGTATATCAATTGAGCTGATGCGTTTTTGACAGTGTGGCAGCACTGTCACTTATCAGCTGACATGCTGACGACACACAGCTGTTCACAAAATTCAATAACTTTTTGGTATTTTAAGTCAGCTGTTAATCAAACCCAGCCAACTGTTGGCTACCAATTCAAAAAAAGGTTTTTTCTACAGTTTCAAACTTTTAAGCCGTTTATTATTGGATTTGGCGCTTACACATACAATTAATTACTTATAGTACAGGTTTTTGTTTTGTTGAATCTCAGCTTACATCCTCCATTTCTTTATTTTTTTTTTACAAACTTTGCTGGAAGATCAAACCATTGCAAATAAAGTAAAATACTGCAGCTATACCAAATTGTAAGCAAAAGTATTTGGATGATCGAGAGCGAGTTAAAAATGTTAAAGGTAGTATTTGTTTTTGTTTTTAGCTTTTTGTTTCATGGGATGAAAGGGTAGTACTGGAATCTACAGCGAAAAATTTTGCATTTTGTACCATAATTTGCATTAAATAAATCTCATTAAGCTAGGCAATGTAAACCGAACGAAAATGTTTGCTAATTACAATATAAACTATTTTACAGTAATCATAATTATATAAATTATAAACTAGACACGAAAATTTATCGAGAAATTGCATTTACAGTGTGCATCTCTGGACACCTTTTTGTATGGGCTATAGATGTGTGTGTGTGAGAGGTAATGAGCCAAGACTATTAACTAATGGATTTCACCTAAAACTGTGACATTAATAAGCTACCTGGGCCGCCACCTGCGTTGCCAGCATTACCTCCAGGCCCATTACCACCACTGCTCAACACAGAGCCCAATAGCGCCCCGCTGGGCATTTGTTGTTGCTGTTGCTGCTGCTGTTGATGCTGCATCGACAGCTGTTGTTGCATTTGCAGAGATGAGGAAAAACTATTCGGACCCATGCCCGCACCCATGCCTACACCGACGCCCATGCCCACGCCGCTACTACTCATGGGATTGGACATGATGGCCGTGGCACCCATAGCGGGGCCACCCATGCCACCTGCTGCTGCACCACCGCCGCCACCCCCACTGGGCATACCGATGCTCAGTGCACCGCCTGGTTCGGGGCTTTGGTTTTTCTTTTTACGCTTTTTCTCCTTTTTGCGTTTCTTGCGCTCCTTGTCATCCTCGTGGCGTTTTTGTTTTTTGTGTTTCTTCTCGTAGGTCTCCAAGCTCGCAGAATCTGTAAAAGATTCTTTTAGTCAACAATTTAATATATTGACAAAATATAATGATTTTAATTTACCCAGCAACGTTGACTCTGGTCCTCCAGTCGTAATTCCGTCTTTGTGTTTGTGCTTTTTGTGCTTGTTTTTGTGTTTTCGCGCAGGTGTGGCATACGTGGTGCGATACTGTTCCGGCAGCTGCAATGGATTGAAGATTACACATAAGTAAGTAATACAAATATTTTTAAGGATTCCTTTTACCGGTCCGGGGTGCAAACGGAAGCCGGCCAACTGCACAGCAGTCAGGGGCAGCAGCTCCTTGCCACCAATGGGCGGCTTTTCGATGACGCTGCGCAGCGTGCTGTTTTCCACGGGATGCGTGATGAGGTCATTGATGCCGGGTATGTTGGGCAGAAAGGATGCCAACGATTCCTTAAATTTTTTCTCTTTGAATTTGGTCAGCGTATGGTGCAGTCCATATTCGGTCATGAGGTCTTTGTCGCCAGTTAGCTCTGCTTTCGCTGGTGGCTCCTTCATTGAGTAGAATGGACCTGTGTGTATTATCGTTGGCGTCTTCCCTAACGATATAGTTGTCTTTAACGTTCCTGATGAGTCCTGTCTCGCCACCACGGGGGAGCGACCGCCATGCGGTGAAGATCTGGGTGAGTCCATCATTATATTGCCGTAGTTGTTCAACATTTTTGAGCAACTCGACAGAGGCGGGGCGGTTGGGATACGGTTAAAGAGAGTTAGGCACACACAAAAACAATAGCAACAACAACAACAATGTTGCACCAGCAGCAGCAACAACAACAAGGCCAGACAGCGTAGCAAAATTTTGCAATCGGTATGTGTTGCTGGCGCACACACAAAAAGCGAGCAATATACGCTCAGCTTATTATTGCGGCCGCGCCGACACTTTAATGTATATTTAATCAATTATTGTGCACGTTTTATTGCGATTTTCAATATTCAATTTGCAGACGAGACTCTCGCCATCTTGTTGTGTTCGCGTACGAGTGTGACCAGCAAGCGAGCAACTGATATGGACAACATATTGATGGCATATGTATTCAACCACTAATGAGAAAGTGGCAAATATATCGAAACGGAGCCACTATCGATATATTGGCCAGTCGCCATCACCAGTTTGCCGTGTTCTAGCGTAGCGTACCGTGTAATTTTCGTTAGAACTTTGATAGTAACGTCAAAGTTTTATTTTTCGGTTTTAGAGAAAACTATTTTACAAATTGTACAGCGATGCAGTCCACACTACGCAGAACTGTGACAGCTGTGGCCAAGGTACAAAGATATAAATCCACTTCACGAGCTTAGTCCAATTGGGTTATGCAATTCTAACCTAAATAGGTCATAACTTTCGCATTAAGTGCATTAGTCGATCATAGTGACGTCGCAAACTGTGCGTATTCAAATGTCAAGGTCGTATATTAGACCAATTATCAGCTGACACAGTTGTGATAAAGCCAAATGATTATCAAGAGTGCCAGCGATTAGCGTAAACACAACAAACAGTAAAAATAAAATGAACTAGAATAGGTGTGACCAGTTAGCATTTCAGCATTAAATCCCTGCTCCTCATTGCAGACACCACTGCGCACCAATGCAGCCATTTTGGGTGCATTTAATTCCCGCTGCTACTCGACCACACATGAGGCGGACATTGTGGTGATTGGCTCCGGACCCGGCGGCTATGTGGCCGCCATCAAAGCGGCTCAGATGGGCATGAAGACGGTCAGCGTGGAGAAGGAGGCCACACTCGGTGGCACCTGCCTGAACGTTGGCTGCATTCCATCGAAGGCTTTGCTAAACAACTCACACTATTACCACATGGCCCACTCCGGAGACTTGGCCAGTCGCGGCATCAACTGTGGCAGCGTCTCGCTTGATCTGGAGAAACTGATGGGACAGAAGACGAATGCTGTCAAAGCTCTGACCGGAGGCATTGCCATGCTCTTCAAGAAGAACAAAGTAACACAGCTCACGGGCTTTGGCAGCATCGTCGGCCCCAATGAGGTAAAGGTGGCCAAGAGTGACGGCACCACGGACACCGTTAAGACCAAGAACATATTGATTGCCACCGGCTCGGAGGTTACTCCCTTCCCAGGCATTACTGTAAGTATGTTCTTATCACAGTCGGTCGATTATAGATATAGATATTTGTGTGTTTTGCAGATCGATGAGGAGGTCATTGTGAGCAGCACGGGCGCCTTGAAGCTGGCCCAGGTGCCCAAGCGTATGGTTGTCATTGGCGCTGGTGTGATCGGTCTGGAGCTGGGCTCCGTTTGGTCGCGTTTGGGCGCTGAGGTTACGGCCATTGAGTTCATGGACACCATCGGTGGCGTTGGCATCGATAACGAGGTGTCCAAGACTTTCCAAAAGGTGCTCGTCAAGCAGGGACTCAAGTTCAAGCTGGGCACCAAGGTTTTGGGCGCCACCCGCAGCGGCAACACGGTCAGCGTCTCCGTGGAGAACGCCAAGTCGGGCGAGAAGGAGGAAATCGAGTGCGACACGCTGTTGGTGAGCGTAGGACGTCGGCCATACACTGAGGGCCTTGGGCTGGAGGCAGTGGGCATTGTGAAGGACGATCGTGGTCGCATTCCCGTCAATGCCACGTTCCAGACGGTGGTGCCGAGCATTTACGCTATCGGCGATTGCATTCACGGCCCGATGTTGGCCCACAAGGCCGAGGACGAGGGCCTGATTACCATTGAGGGCATTCAGGGTGGACCAGTGCACATTGACTACAACTGTGTGCCCAGCGTGGTGTACACACATCCCGAGGTGGCGTGGGTGGGCAAATCCGAGGAGGCGCTCAAGCAGGAGGGCGTCGCCTATAAAGTTGGCAAGTTCCCCTTCCTGGCGAATTCGCGTGCAAAGACTAACAACGAGACCGATGGCTTCGTCAAGGTGCTCGCCGATAAGGCAACGGACCGCGTTCTGGGCACGCACATCATTGGCCCCGTTGCCGGCGAACTGATCAATGAGGCCGTGCTGGCCATGGAGTATGGAGCTTCCGCAGAAGATATTGCTCGTGTCTGTCACGCACATCCGGTAAGCTACATAGATTATCCATGCTATAAGAATTGTATTGTTATTATTATATTTCTATCTGCAGACTTGCGCTGAAGCTTTGCGCGAGGCTAATGTTGCGGCCGCTTTTGGAAAGCCGATCAACTTTTAATGAGAAACCCAGTGTAGTCTGATTCGAAATTGGAAATACTTTTATCTCCGCTTATTTGAAATTCTCAATGTGCAACTGTAACGAAACATGTCCGATCAATATATTAATTGCCAATTGCAATGCAATGTAGTCAACAAGAGTTATATATGAAATAAAATTGTTTTGAAAATTGCGCTACAGGTTGGTAATTATCGATACTCTTTTGCTATCGATACTAGTAAACAGCTGCGCAATATATTGAAACAACATCCCAATAATAATATCGATAAAAAAAAGGTAATTAGCTTTTTGAACATATAATTTTAATATTTAATTTCTTTTATTATATTAATATTGACTAGAAAACTAAAGTGAGTAATTTGAAAGCTTAATAAAGTTTAAAGTCTCAAATGGAAATGTGCCATCGATATTAACATAGCGATATTCACGATCAATATATCCGATAGCTTTAAATTTGGGCATTTTATAGTCAAATTGGTCACACAATCATATAAAATTTTGAACGAGTTGTCGAAATTAAGTTACAGATTTTATACATTGTCAACAAATTCGTTTTTCAATTTTCTATAGTTTAATCAAACGAACTCAAAAAAACAAAATTAATAACAGTTGCAATGTTTCGCGTTTGTAAATTATGCGTACCACGCACCATACATGTATCGAGACTAAGGCGTCGAATGTCTCTCGCCAAAAGGTTATTAAATGCCAGTCAGGTGCAATCATGGGAGAATACAACCAGAGAACGTATGACCGCAACCCAACAAGCACAATTCAATTTAAATGGCAAGCAAAAAAAGACGCATTCCAACGACCAGGAACCAATCCAGACGACCGTGAATATTTTGCTATTTTATTGTGATGTAATCGAACTCACTCCACTTTTTCCATCCTCCTACTTTCAGCAGAGCTCCCATCGCTGGCCAAGGAAAATCTTTAGTGGGATTCAGCCAACGGGCGCGATGCATTTGGGCAACTATTTGGGCGCCGTGCGTAAGTGGACGGAATTGCAGAAGAAACGCGAAAATATTACCATTAGCATTGTGGACATGCATTCGATAACCATGCCGCATAATCCGCCAACATTGCGTGATAATATCTTCACGATGGCTGCCACGCTGCTCGCGTGCGGCATCGATCCCGCCCACACCACATTGTTCGTCCAGTCGACGGTGCAGGAGCACAGCGAATTGAATTGGATACTCAATTCCTTGACCACAATGCCACGAATAGCTCAGCTGCCCCAGTTCAAGGAGAAATCACGAACTGTGCGCGATGTGCCGCTGGGTTTGTTTGTCTATCCAGTGCTCCAAGCGGCCGACATAATGCTATATAAGTAGGTATAGTTTATAAGCTAACGCCTTCACTAATTGTTTACTCATTTGATCTGTATAAAGGGCCACCCATGTGCCCGTTGGATCGGATCAGTTGCAGCATATTCAATTGGCTCAACATTTGGCGCGCGCCTTTAATGCACGTTATGGCGACATGTTTCCGGTATGCAATCCAGTTATTGAGGAGAACGATGGCTCACGGATACTTTCCTTGCGCGAGCCGTCCAAGAAGATGTCCAAATCGGATCTGAATCCGAAAGGCACCATCAATCTAAACGACTCACCCGAGCAAATTATCGAGAAGATTAAGAAGGCCCTCACAGACTTCACCTCGGACATCTCGTACGATCCGAGCATGCGGCCGGGTGTGAGCAATCTGGTGAACATCCATGCCCAGGTCACTGGCCAGAGCATCGACACCGTTGTGGAGGAGGCCAAACAGTTGGACACGGCGCAGTATAAGGAGCGCGTCTCGGAAGCAGTCATTGAGCATTTGCGCCCCATTCGGGACATGATCAATAAGCATTTGAATAATCGCAACGAACTCATCTATGTGCTGGAAATGGGCACGGAGAAGGCACGCAAAATGGCCCAGGCGACCATGGCGGACGTGAGGCAACGTCTGGGCTTGGGCATCACGGGCGTGACACCGGCCAATGTATTGGTGGCGCCACCACTGCCGGATCATCAAAGAATAACGGCCAGCCAGCGTGTGGCCAAGGTCATCCTTCATCAGGATAGCCATGCACATCCACAGCGCTCGGACACCGGCTATAGTGGTGGCTCCTCTGCAGTGGGTGGCGATGCTGGCGAAGCGGTCGGCGGCGAAATGGGTGGCAAGCAGGCAATACGGAAATCCCGTCATACGATTGTGCCCATCCAGACGATGCGTGTGGAGAAATCCTTCAATCGTTCACCCTCGCGGCACACCTTCAAGCTGGACAATTACAATATGCCAAAAATGGGTTTTCGCGATGCCAACGTTAACCTGACCTCCGCCACTCCCGTACGGGCCGATCAACGTACTGGGCGTCGCAATACGTTTGGCTTTGTGGCGCCCAACGCCTTGGGCTCAGTCAACAATATGTCCGCCTTGAAGTATGGCAACTCGAATCCCAGTGCCTTGGCCTCGGTGACAAGTCAAGTGAATGCGGTGTACAAGCAGCAGGAGACAATCAGCAGTCTGGCCAACAGTGCGTTCTATAAAGCAGCCTCCACCTCCTTCAATAGCTCAAATCCCAATGTCGTCAATATGGCAGCCAAGACCCTCCATAATCGCAACAATCCAACGACGGCAATTGCTAGCAGTTCGCCTCCTGCAAGCAGCAGCAGCAGCAACAGCGGCAACAGCAGCAGCAGCAACGTCACCAATGCCACGAGCAAGTCCAACACTATGCCGGAGACCAATACAAATAGCACGGCTAGTGGAACACCTGCGACGAAGACGACGAGTGCTGCTTCCGCGGAGGAAGAGGGTGATTCAAATGTCGAAGAACATGAAGATGAAGAAGATGATACAGCAACTACAGAGACTTTGGTGGAGAAAATTAATTAGAGTAGACTGGGTGTATAATTGCAATTGTTTTTAGTATAGTCCTGATATAGCCCAAAAATCGATTGTAATACATTGTGATCTATTTATGCTAAATGATTTACATAATTGATTTAGGATCAGCGCGCCTCGAAATAGGTAGCATTGCTTATGTTATGAAAATGTTAAATAAACAGTGCTATCGGTAGCGCCGATAGTCATGGTATTTCGGTACTTGTCAAATCCGGGCACACTGTCCAGCCTCTTTAGTATTTTTCTTTCATATTTCGTGCGGTTCGGTTATGCGCGCGCTCGCAATACGACGACGTTCCGCATAGTCTGTCTCTGCCTCAACCTGTCTTACCTGTGTTTGGTGTCTGTGTGCGTAATTCCATATATTTTTGTCTGTTTGTATGTACGCAATAACGTAAATCACATACCAAATGCTATGCAAATGCGTTGCCAACGTTACGCACGCGTAGAAATACAAAACCCAAGAGTTAGCTTAAATTCATATGAAAAAGCCGCAAAGTGATTTATTTCAGGCCAAACCGCGCGCGCCAAGTGAAAGTGCTACAAATACAATAACACCAAAACTGCAACGCAGCTTAAATAAAACGCAATAATTAATAAAAAAATAAAAAACAAAATAACTCAACTACCTGTTCTACAGAAGTTCGTCGGACGCAGCAACAGCAGCAAAAGGAGAAACAGCAGATCAAAGAGAGGTGCGCAACAAATACAAGAAATCTAACTGTTGCTTCTTTATTGTCTCCGTGTATGCGTGAGTGTTTGTTTGAGTGTGTTTGTGTGTGTGAAGTGCATGCTTCAAAAAATTCATTTCATTTTGTGCTACATCTAACGGTTGTTTTTGTGTTCTACGCACTTAGAAGAAAATAACTAAACAAATATTTTGCACAACAGTTTTAACAGGTGCGTTAACTGTTTTACATAATTGGGAGCAGCAGCTGTTGTTCTATTTAGGCGCTAATTAGCGGTTGATCTCATTAGTCAGAGTTTAAAAGTTTGAGAGTTTCGGTATGCTAAACCAGACAAACCGCATTATATACAAATGCACAAATATTTCTAGGTATAAATACATATATGTATTTATTATAAGAAACTCAAATTAATTAGACTTCTTTATATGCCATTAAACAAGCTAATATTTTATCATTTTTCGCATTGACTTTGTTTTACACGCAATGCTGTTACTGTTATTGATTCTCAAACTGTAAGCAGTTGGGGCAGCATTGCTTGTCTGAGCATCTCCCTTTTTTTTACTGTTATTTGCATACACTATGTGTAAAGTATAAAAGCATATTGGCTGCGGCAAGTGTTAAGTGAGTCTTATATTATAGTATATGGGAGTCTTATATTATAAATTATATGGGTCTTTTACTAATTGAAGTTACAGTTTAAGCAGCATTAGAGTTAGGCTTTTTTTCAGTTTTTTTTTTGCACTCTTACGCTATAAGCAGAGTATTGCGCAGTCGGTTGCACTACTGTTTGCCATTTGTTGTACACGCAATTAGTCAAATGACTTGTATTAGTTTTAGTTTCAGTTGTCTACAAATTAGTTGTAACATTTGCACAAATGCGAAATTGGCATTTGCCTTCTTTTTTTGTTGTTTCTTTTGCCATTTGATTGCATCTTGTTGTTATTACTATTGTTGGGTTAGCCATGTTGTGCCAGTTGGTGCTATCCCCGATGCCGGCAGCGTCGTTGACGTCGGCATCGACGCTTTTTGCATGGTTTATTGTTTTCTTATGGTTTGGTTTGACTGTTTGGCTTTTTTCTGTCTTTGCTGTTGAGGAAGTTATTATGAATACTCTGTTTGAAATGAGTTAAAGGGGGTTTGATTAGTTTGGGGTGGAGTGTGCGTATGCGAAATCTTAATTGGGGGAAGACGCAGCTAGGTCTGTCACGCAAAAAAAAAGAAAAAGAATAATAATAAAAATAAAATAAAATAAAAAATAACGAAAATATGGGTAAAATGAAATAAAAGCTGTCACGCACATTTCTCTATAGAAAAAAAATTAAAACAATATTTAAAATTGAAAGAAGAAATAATGCACTTAAAGCCATTAAATAATTAAAAATATTTAAAAACAAATTATAGTGTGGAGTATATTTGTCATAAAAAATAGTATAAGGGCAATTAAAAATAAAAAATATAAAAATATAACTAAATAATATAAATAAACAATAAATATATAAAAAAATAAAAAAAGATATTATTTTAGTATAATATGAAACAAGCGTATCATGCAATTAAAGCCATTTAAAAAAATAATTAAAAAACAAGATATTAAAAAGGAATTAAAAATCGTAGACAGCAATTAAAGCTATTGAGTATGTCATAAAAAAGTAATAATTAAAAATAAAAAAATAAAAATAAATAAATAAAAAAACTAAAAAATATAAATAAACAATCTAATTATAAATAATAAAAATTAAAAAATATAAATAAAATAAAATATATATTTAGCTTAGAAAATTATTTTAGTAGAATATATTTAAAAAATGTTATACTAAAATAATTTTCAAAGCTTAATATATTTAAATAAATAAATATACAAAAATATATTATACAGAGTATCCTCGAGTCAGTAATCAGTAACTTGATTTCCTCAAAATTAATTTACTGAGAGTGCAGCTCAACTGCCGCAGCAGAGGGTGGGAAGAAAGAGAGAAAATAAAAGAATTGAGAGTAAGGCAACAGCAGCAGCACTAAGACCAACTTACAAGTACTTCCGCCTGCTGGCGAGAGTTTAAATGTTGTTGTTGTAGTTGTGACCACCTGCCCAGCGGCATGGAACAGGAAGCGAACAGGCGTAGGACACGGCTTGGCGACACTTGAGGCTGCGTTTTGGTAATGCGAAACCCACTCAAAGATGCAGCAGCCGCAGCGACAGCGACAATGGCAGAGACAGCTGCGCTTCTGCGTTTCGGCGTTTCCATTGCATCATATATTTTGTATTTTTTTTTCTGCTTCCTCTTCTTCATTCGCATTATCCATTGTAATTTGATAGTTTTTCATGTTGCCTCAAGTCCATTTGGCCTCTATTAACGTTGTTGCTGGCGCTCTAAAATTACAGCTGTCTCCCCTCCCTCTCCCTCCTCCTCCCCATACATTGTGCGGCAAACTTCTCTATTTGCATCTCTTTCACACGCGAAGGCGATCTAACGGTTCTGCTTTGCTGTGCACTTTGCATATTGCGCTGCCCAAAAATGGTTCGTTGTTGTTGGTGTTAATGTTGTTGTTGTTGCCGGGCCTTGGCACAGTTATGTGGCTTGGCCACGTTTTGTATTTGTTATTGTTGTTTATCTGATGTCTTACGGGGCTTTTTCGTGTTTTTGTTATTCTTTTTACATTTGCAATTTGGGGTTTGTCTTTGGGCTTGACTCGCTGTCAGTTGGGATATTTTTGAGTAATATGTTGCGAAAAAAAAGAGACAGGTTAAAGAAGTATAGAAATACCCTGCAGTAAAAACGAAGAAAGTTAAGATATCTGATGTCGAAGTTATGAAAGGAATAATTATTTATGGAAAATTTGAATAATTGTTATTTATACTATAAACATTTTTATTTTTATTTCATTTATTAATACTTTTATAATTATTTTATTGACAAATTTAAAAACGGTTTTTTGTTGTTTTTTTTTTTTTTTAAATTGTATACATTTATATTGCTGCTCTATTATAAAAAGACTAATTTTTTATGAAAAATTTTAATAAGAGTTTTTTATACTATAATTATTTCTATTTTTATTTTATGTATTAATACTTTTGTATTTATTTTATTGAAAATTTTTAAAACATTTGAGTAATATGTAAATTGTATAAATTTATATTTCTATATTTATATATATTCCTATAATTGTATAAATTTATATTTCTATATTTATATATATTCCCATAATCTTTAATCTTAATACTTGTTTATAAAAGAAATAAAAGTTGAGATATTGTATATTAACCTCTAATAAAAATAAACTAATTAATAAATATTTTATACTTTGTTGCTTCAATCTATTAGCTAGTTAGATCATCAATAAAAAATTCCAAGAAACGAGAGCTCAAGTTATTTTACTGCAATTCAAATTTGCGTTAAAAAAAAAACAATAAATATTAAATATTTTATTTATTTGCATTTGCAAAAAAGTTGAACAAATGCATTAACTAATGAATGCATAACAAAAAGGCAGAAAAACCCCGCATAACTGAAAAAAAAAACCGCAGCTGAAATTATAATTAAACATTTTACCGCATTTGAACTTCAATTCGATGCGATTCAAGGCAAACGAGTTGAAAAGATTTTATTTTTGCTTTTGAACTTTTTTATTTTTGTTTATAAACAAGGCAAAGCGAGAACTCGTGCCAGAGATTTGTTATTGTTGTTGCCAAAAAAACAAAATGCCTCGAGAAAAAAGCGTGTCAGCAGCAGCAGCAACAAAAAACAAGCTTGAAGAGCAGTCAATAAACGAGTGCGAAAGAGAGAGAGAGGAATAGAGAGACAGATAGAGAGCGAAGATAGCGAGGTCTAGACAATACTTAAACACGCTGACATCTTCAATTGATTTGTAATTGCCTAGAAATGCACTTTGGTAGTGGAAATGCATTCAGCTGCAAAGTGGGTCAAATGGTGGTTGTAGCGTGATGCACCACCTGCTTTGGTTCAATGCACCATCAATGGAAATGGAAATGGTAAATGAAAAATGGAATGGCATAGGAAAATGTGTTTGTAATTAGCAAACGAACATATCTAATGTCAAACATGACATCAGTTCTGTCAGACCTGCCGCAGCTCTACCTAAGTAAATAATTTCGGTGACTGCAATGCAAATCAACACAGACACGCACGCACACACACATAGATATACTCTGTAGATATCTGTATACCTTTATACAGGTGGTGTCGCGGTCTTTTTCATTGTTGTTTATAATTGTATTATTTCTCTTTTGTTCTGTCATGTGTTGCGGTTCGTAGTTTTCAATGAGTATCACAAGAGTTACAAAAGTACGTGGTAGATAGGAAGTCGACTGGACTATAGCATTTCCTTAAGAGTGTTTTGTTTTATATGAATACGTATGCAGCGCAGCATCAAGAGGCTTGTTTTCTTTTTTATATATTTATATACATACGTGTTCCTACTTTAGGCAGGTATTTAAACATGTCTGAGTCGAATTGCAGCAATGCGATGTAAACAGACTTCACTCTGATATGTTTACCCAAACTAAGCTGCACGTTCTATACGTCATACATATATAGAAATATCATCAATTTTTATGATATTTCTATAGATGTATGAAGTTTAGAACTTGAAGTTTAGTTTGAAGCTTAAAGATATATAATAGCTTTAAATGAAATAATGTAATAATAATAGATAATATAATAATAATAGATATGTTTTATAAACTTCTATATTTTATACATGTGAATATAAGTATCAAAATTTTGCAGCTTAATGATATATAATAGCTTTATATAGATATGTATTTATAATGAACAGCTTATTCTATTGCTGTAATTCACAATTGCTTTTTAGAAACTTCATAGTTTTTCTATTTATACCAGATACCTAGAGTTGCAATTACTTTCTGGATTACTATTTGTTTAGTCTATTGAAATACGACACTTTTGACGGCATTATATGCTTAAATATTTATTTAATTCAATTATTTATTAGAGGCAAAAGATTTTTGTTGAAAATCAGTAATGAAATTGCATTTGAAATAAAAGATTTATTAAAAATAAATAAAAATATATATAAAGTTTAAAAAATATAAATATATATAAATAAATATAAATTAAAAATTAAATAAATAAAAATAAATAAAATAAAATAAAAATAAATTAAAATAATGATTTGATCTAAGTCATTCTTTATCGTATTATAAAGAAGTCAAATTCGTTAAATTATTTAAAATATTCCATTTTAATGTCTATAAAATATTATATATATATATTTTTATATATTTTACTTTTAAAATTTTTGGACTTTCATAATATAACATACCAAAAATATATGGTAAAATATCAGAAATTTTTTAAAAATTAAAATTCTTAAAAATTTGTGTTCTATTTTATGGTCTGCGATAAAAAATTCGTTAATTTGTTTTAAAAATTCCATTTTGTTTTCTATACAAAATGTAGGTATTTTACGTATCTTTATATTATCTATACTATATAAAACTTACTTTCTGAAGCAAACTGCTAAGCATTAAGACCTTTAAAAATATATAAAATAATGAAATACTAAAATAATAATATAAATAAAGTACTTTAGTTAAACGCTTCGTCTACTTAAAGTGTTGACATTGTGGAGTTTGGAATTTTTTGCCCACATCAACTGTAGAAGAGCCTGCCTCATTTTTCATTCAGGAAAGTAGTCGGTCAGGTTTTTGTTTTCTTCTTTCTTTTTTTTGGCTTCTCTTTGGCTTCCGCTTTGTGGAGAACGCCCCAAGAATTTTAAACTTGCTGCTGCTGCGCCTCTGCCTCATGCCTGACGCTTTTGCCTCTATCTCTATATAGACATTGGCTACAAATTAGCGGGAACTGCCAGCGTGGCATCCACGAGGTTGAAAATAGAGTCTGTGGCCCGTCTCTTAGCTAAGAGCTCACCAGCCAGGCAGCCAGGCAGCCAGCCAGGCCAGACAGTTGAGCAGATGCATAAAAATAAAATATGTCAAAGCGAGTCAAATGGGATTTGGCTTTTCTTGCAGGCGGGCAAATATCTCCAGCCCAGATGCAGTTAAATCCTAATCAAAAAGTTCTAAATTGTTTACTTTACTATTTGGTTGTTCGCTCCATTTGTCAAATAGATCTCTTTGCCTCTTGGGTGCATAAATATTTCATTTGCATGACCTAATTTATCAAACAATTTTCAGTTTTCAACTTTCAAGTTTTGTAAAGCTTTTGATAAATTTGATTTTCTATTTTTTACGACAGTTTTCCCACAGTTTTCCGAGTTGTTGACGTCTCTTGATTTTCCACACACACTCACACAGTAACATTTTCCTCTGCTTAGTGACCTTATTTATTTTTTAAGTTCATTTGATTCTCTACTTTGAGTGTCGTAATGCATTTCCCTGCACTTTTCCCCATTTTTCTACCATTTGCTTTTGTTTGTATAATTAATCAATATTGTTTCTATCATATTACTATTTATTTCTCTTTACTTTTTGGGGGCGTTTTATTGTCTATTATTTTTGTTTTGTTTTTTGTTATATGTGGGGGCGTATTATTGTGAGATCAGCTTTATTTAATGGGGGCTTTTGTTCAAGTTTTGATAAGTAATTCTAATAAAAGCAAATATTTGTTTATTATGTGAGAAGCTATCGCGTTATTTGAAATAGTTTTATATGAATAAATGAGATCTTGTTATAGAGCTTAAATTTAAATATATAAATAATAAGGCTTGAAATATAAATACTTCGATTCATATATGTATGCCTTGAATCATTCTCTTACGTAGTGCTCCACAACAGGTTAGAAATATGTTTGCAATTATTATTATTTGTTTAAAAAAAAAAAAAACAAAACAGAAAACCGTTTTGTAGAATTTTTAAATGGGAATTCTGAGATTAACAATAATTAATGCTAAACTAAATTTGATATTTTAATAGAGTGCCAAAATCTTGTATTTACAAAACAAAATTAGCTGCTAAATTTAAAATATTGGTTATAAATTTCTATATATTTTGCAAAACTGTTTACCTTATCTCTATATAATATAAAGTTAAATTTTATTTTTAGGAAGTTAATTAATATTTCAAAAAGTTACAATTGAATAATTTATTACACATTAATAATTACTTTAAAAAGATATTCTACCATTTCTTTAGAGAATGTTCTGCTTAAACTTTAATTTTCAGAACGTCCACTAAATTTTTACTAAAGCTCTATTGCTCAATGTTTATGAGACGACTTTTTTTAATAATAATTTCTACAGCTATTCATTAGCTTTCAAACCATAAACATGAATCAAATTTAGCATTTACTAAGTTAAATTCAATATAAATCTTTGCTTTTTTTGCTCGTTTTTTTTTTTTTTGTTTTGGATATGAATAAACGTATGCAAAAATTTATTGAAGAAGCACGTCTCAAGCTAAAAATGCATTGCAGTAAAATATAATTTACGTATTAAAGCGTAAAACACGTTTCGAAAGAGACAGAGAGAGGCATAGTAATATAGAGAGAGAATGAGAGAGAGGGAGGAGAGATTACTTCCCCGCTTAGTTGATTACTTTTAGCTATTGTGAAAATGTTGCAGAAAAGCTTGCTGAGAATCAAGCAAGCTCTTCAATTATAGTTCGCGATTCATTGTAACCCAGCTATAAAGAAAGATTTCTGTACATTAATCAACAAGTTTATCTTATTTGTATATCTGTGTACGCTTATCTAATTCTTTTTTTTTTCGGAACAGCTGCTCTCTTATAAGAAAAATTATTGCATATCTCTTGCTCAAATCTGAGCAGCTGTTTGCCTTGGTATTTTCCATTATCATCTCGAGCTCTCTCGATTTTGCGCCAGCAGGTAGCAAAAAAATTCCAGAGTTGTGAAAAGGTTCGACCGAAACTTCTCACTCGACGCCGATTTAATTGATTATTTCAATGGAACTCTCACTAGGGCTAGACTTTATGAGCATCTTTCACTTGAAATATGTTGGCTATGGTGTAGGGAAACTATCTCAAAGTAAAACTAAAGCAATACGAGAGGAGTTGCTGCCACATGTTGTTGCTGCTGCTGCTTCTTTTTCTTAACCACTTGAGTAACATGCCCAAATTTGGCTAGCTGTTGTTGTTGTTGTTGTTGCTAGTGGTGTTCGTGTGGTTTAATAATGCCGGCACATTACTCGCATTATGACAATCGCATGGCATGAGGCATCGATTCCCTGGCCATGCCATGCCTTGCCTTGCCTTGCCATGCCATGTGCTTGATCTAGCATGGAGGAGACTCATTAAAATGCCAGACTCGACCAGCTGACATATTGAGTTGAAGGCATTGTTTAGCTAACTTTTGGCTTATTTAGCGAGAGAGAAAGAGAGAGAGGGTTGATTGTTAGGTTATGAAAAAAAAATATTTATTGAAACATTTTTATTTTATTATTATTATTATATAAAAACTATTATTTTGGTAGTAAAAAGTAAAATTTATACTTTTAAATATAGCACAATTAAAAAAAAGCGAATTTACAAATTTTCTTAAAGGTTTTGATTTGTAAAAAAAATATTAGACCTTTTTTCTTTTTATATACAATTAAATGTAATATATATATTATTAAATATTATACTATTCATGTTCAAATGAAATATTGCTAAAAAAATTAAAATAAAGATTAAATATTATAAAATAAAAAATAATATAAAATAGAATATATACAGTATTATAAAGTATAGTACTTATATTATAATTTACTTTAATTTAAAATTTATTAAAATTTTTCATTTTTATATAATAAACCCATATGTTTATATAATAAAGACTTCAAGATTCCCTACAAAAATTCAACTACACATAAGTCTCCTCCACTAGCTGGGTCAAAAAAGAAGTTCTTAAGTTCCAATCGGTTCATAATATAGTAATTGCCCCACAAAAATATTATATTTTTATATATATATAGGTTAAAATGCATATAAACATACATTTTTATTTCATTTTAAACATTTATTATTATATACGAACATATAAATATATATGTTTATTATACAAAATTAAATAGTTTAAATACATTTTAAATTAAAAAAGTTCTTTTTTTCTCTATTTGTATATCAAGTTTCATAAATTTTGTACATACATTGAGTAAGCTCAGCAAATGCTATCTTCATTATGTCACCCAAAATTTTAAGAGCAGAGTATTTAGTATAATATATATATAGAACAAACTGTATTACTCCTATAGAAACAATGAGAGCAAAGCTTAAGCCTAACATGAATGCTAAGCCCTAAATCGACAAGATAATATCTGACAAGCAAATGTATATATAAACATGTATATCTTCATATGTATATCGCCTTCATCTTTACTTTTCAACCTCAATCTATTTCCCTTTCTATGAGTTCTGCTCTTAAATAGCCTCAGATATTGAGCACTTCGAGTTGTTATTGCCCAACTTATGTGTATTTATTATGCAATCAGAGACATTCTCTCCACAACATGTAACACATGTAATTTACAAATCCCTTCCTGCTTCCTTTCGCACTCAATAGACACTCTACAGCTGTTTGCACTGTCAACAGGGAACAAACATTTAGAGATAAGTAGAAGATGAGATCGTGCAGCAGTTTCTGTTGATTAGTAAATTGAATCTTTTGCCCATCGTAAATTTGACATCATCCACTGGGCGTAGTTTTCTCTCTTTACATTTATTGTTCTCTGTTCTGGCAGGCGCAAGTTCAAGTTTGTTTCTGACTCATGTCAAAGTCACAAAGGGGCAACAGCAGCAACCTCAGCAGCAGCTGTTTCTCTCTAAATGAGTCTGTGGTCAGTAGCCGCCTCGTTGGCTGCCCAGAGTCTCGGATAACATCTAATAAATAGCAAATGCGCTCCATAAACGAGCAGCTTGTGCTATAATTAAATCATATATTGAGTTCTCTACTCTCTGGGCTCTGTGGCATGTGTTATTGATCAATAGCATATGGCTATACCTAAAACTATTGACTGCCTATAGTATAATATATCGTTAGAGCTTAGAGAGATCTATAGAGCTAATTAAATTTATAAAGATAGCTAAATTGATAGTTATCCATTGCACGAATATTTTCCCATAAATTTGAATACACTTAAATTGAAGTCAATTTCATAGCAAATTCAATTTAATTTGCATTGCAATAATTTTGAAATCTAATTACTTAAGTTGAAATCAGCCATCAATTAAAAATTAATTTAACTGTTTTTAATTTGGAAAAAGAATTTTGTTTTGAATGGTAATGAAATTTCAACAAAATTTGTTAAAGGAATTATTTAAAAAATGCAATATTTTTATTTTCATTATTTTTTTTTTTTTTTTTTTTTTTTTTTTTAGTTTATTATGTCTGGAGACTTTTTTGAAACTAATAATTTCTTGACAATATTCTTTTATTTTAGTATATATTTAGAGTATTTTCATATTTTTTTCTATTTTTATTTCTATAAAATTATATTTTTATTAAATATGATTTAAAAAATATCGTAAAAGTTTTTGGTAAACTACAAATACTTAAATTGGTTAAAAGACGATATTTTTATTTTATTATTTTATTTTTTTTTAATTTAATAACATATTTTTTTGCTTTCTACAAAACGTTCTTTCAGTTGTTTGAAATTTTTGTTATTTTTTGTTGATTTCTATATATTTTTTCTGTACAAAATTTACAAAATATTTTTTAAAATTAATTTTTATACATTTTATTAAATAAATAAACGTTTAAAAATTGTACACAAAATATATATAATATTTTTTTTTTTTAACATTATTATAAATATAACATTTACAAAATATTTAAATATTTTAAATATTTATATAACAATGTACATTAAATTATATTTTATATTATGTACAATATTATCATATTAAAAATGTACACAAAATTATTATGTATAGCAATTTCTCTTATAACAAGTTAAATAATAAATAATAAATAATAAAATACTATATCTACTTAACAAAAACAAGTTTCAGTCTCTGGTACAAAGCACATATAGCATATAAAGCATCTAGCTTGAGCAATAATTTGTTGTTAACAGAAAATAGCTGTTGGCTAGTTAGTAACAGCTAGCAAGCAGCAACAACAACAACAAAATTTAATTAAGCTTTGCACACGTTAATTACGTTCTTCTCACAGAGCTTCTCGCTTTGTCTGTTTCGGCTCAAATAAAAGTTCACACAGTTCTTTATTTGTGCATATCAGGTGCTGATGATGCTGATTGTTGTTGTTGTTGTTGTTGTTGCTGTTGCTGTTGCTGTTGGAGTTGTGTAGACAATGGAAAAATATTCATGGGAAATACATTTACAATTATAGAGCCAACAGATTTTGCATGAAAATTGCGTTGCAAATCAGCGAATCGGAGAAGCGCAAACAGCACACAGAAAACTGCAACAACAACAAGAACTGCAGAAAATATCGTCACACATTTATGACTCTGAGAGTTGGCTGCGAGGCATGACAGATGATAAAACCAACTGTGTGAGGCTGTGAGTCTGAGTCTGACGGGCACCACCCTCTGCCTTGCAGCATCTTTCTGCAGCTTAATAACTGTATGCATTTTGCTGTTGTTGTTGTTGCTGCTGCTGCAGCTGAACAGGTTGCAATAACAGCAAATTTAATTTTGCGGCCAAAGCAGCCGGCAATGAAAAGCATTTCAATTATATCCAGCTGGCATACAAAAATTAAGGCAGGCCAACAAATAAATGTTTGATGGTTAAAAATTAAATAGAACAAAAACAGAACCAATTTAATGCGTTCAGGGAATTAAAATTACCTGTAGATTTTAGTATTTCGATTAGGAAAATGAAATATAAATTAAATGAAAACTTTAAAACTATGAAAACATAAGTTCATTGATTTGTTTTCCCATTATTAATAGGTTCAGGGAATCAAAATTACCTGAAAATTTGTATTTTAATTAGAAAATTTAAACATAAATTAAATGCAATTTATAAAGCTTTAAAAACATAAGTTTATTGATTAGTAAGTAAGTAGTGTCAAAAAATACTACAAATTTTGTATAATCTATATAAAATAATATATTAAATTTTAATATTTTCATTTTTATATTTATATTAAATTTTAATATTTACATTATAAAATTTATATTAATATTTTTACTGTTTAAAAATTGGAATAAATTCGTTTAAGAAATTAGAAAAATAACAAAAAATAATTATAAAAATGAATATATTTATATTAATATTTTTGACTGTTCAAAAATTGAAGCAAATTTGGTTTAAGAAATTTGAAAAATATCAACAAATAATTATAAAAATGAATACATGTATTTTGATTTGAAGGTAATAGAAAATATTGATGAAAAAAAAAATACATATATATATTCATTGGGAATTTCTACGTTTCAAATGCTGAATAATTATTACTACCAACAAATTTCCCTGAGAATTGAATAGAATATGATTTATTACTGTCTACAAAAATAACTTTCACATGATGGATTACTATATACATATATGAGTTCAGAATTTCAGTTCAACATTTATTTAGTTCTACGATTAATTTTCTCTCATTATTGTTAATAATAGCTATAATCATTTGTGTGTTTAGCAACTTAGCTTCAGCTTAATGTTTATTTATTTATTTATTTTTACGGTACTATTAATAATAGCCAAAGTTATACCTAGAAACTTGAGCAACCCTCTCCAATTCATCTTGTATTTGCTGACATGCAACTGTCGAGGAGTCCCAGCCGTCAGCTTTGTGGCTGACAAGCTCACACGCCCTCATTTCTGTGGATTATGCATTGGCAAAAGGCGCAAACCAATTGCATAAGTGTAAATTTCGCTTCTCTCGTTTTGGCCAACTTTCCTAACAGTTAAAGTTGGCAAACATCGATTTTTCAATGCAGTTGTCGTCGTCACGTCAACAATATTTTTATTTTTCGACTCGCTACTCGAAGAGTTCATTGCACCCAGAAAGTTGCTCCTCCTTTGCGTTTGCCTTCGTCTTGGCCCTTTGGTCAATGGTCAAAAGCATAAAAAAAGAAAAACACAAACATTTGTTGGCTTTGACTGTTTAGCTATTTGTTTTCTTTCTACTTGTTTTTGTTGTTGTTGTTTGGTTTTGCTTTCGCTTTGAACTTCTGCCATGTAATAATCATTTTTCATTATTGCGCATTTTTCCAGTTGAAAACGTTTGCTGCAATTTGCTAGATAATCAATATTTAATCACAGGTCTTTATGCTGCCTCATTATGACTAATATATGATTGCAAATGCAATTGTTGCTTCCATTATTATTATTACCTTGCTCGTTTCAAGTGAAAAGAGTTGGACAGTGAAGCTCACTCTAAGGTTAAGAGGTTGCTACGTCTAAGAAAGTTATTTTCACACAACAAACTAAAGAAATGCGGGTGATCAAGTGTGAATAAGGAAAGTTTATGGTAAAAATAAAGCTGGTAGATCACAATACAGATTACTCAATACAAAAGTGGAGCAAATTCCAGCTATTTGTTACTATACAAATCAGTTATACCTGCTAATGATTACCATGCCTGTTAACTGGGCTCTAATAAATGTTATCTCATCTACACGAAAATAAACTGACCTATTTATTATAGCCGTCGCGTCGCCTAACGGCCCTGACATTTCAATCAATCAACAACGAAATTCCCAAAAAACACACACGAATAGGTCTATTGGTCTATTGTACTCAATATTATTATAGATTTTACTCCCAAGTACATTTGATGTTTTGTTTCTTTGCTTTCTACGAAACGAAAGCGTGTAACCCAAAAAGCAGAAAAAGAAAGAAAGACAGAAAAGCTAGTTAAAGTTCAGTTGCTGTCTCTCTTTCACTCCCGCTCTGAATGACAAAGCATAGGCAAGGAACGAGCAACAATTATAAAGTAATTACGCACGCTGAGCGGGCCTTACAAATGGGTCTCTCTAGAAATGTCGCCGCTGCGTTTTACTGCGGGGGCTGTTTTAGGTTGTCTAATAATTGTGCTGTGTTGTGCTGGTCGAGAGGGAAGTGACCACAACAGACCTCGACCCATTTGGATAACTTTTCACTATTTGGGTTGACCACTACTTCCGTTCATATTTTTATCACAGTCAATGCAGTGTGAGTGCGCTACCTGTTGCAGTTTGAATTTTATTCAAATGAAAACAGAGTTCGTTTATTTAGAAATAGAATTTTGTAAGGCAATACGGAAACGAGAATTGAATTTAGAAATTCATATGAATATCTTTATACAGTCGACTCTCGTTATTTCGAAATTCGAGGGACTCTTAAAATATTACGAATTATCGAATGTTTTAAATATTAAATAGTTCGAAAATTCAAATTCAATGTTCTTACTAACACACCAAGAAACTTCGTAAATTTGAATTGTCAAGTGTTTGACCATATGAGTACGAATTACCGCGTTTTAGCAATGATCTTTAGCTTTTTTGCTAGAATAGTGATAGAAAAATAACAATAACGAGTTTTTCTTGGTATATGACCAATTTTAACATATGGACACAAAGATCTCAAATGTCGCCTTGTCTTAATAGAAATAAAAACAACCTCTGACAGATATAAATAGGCTAAAAGATCAAGGCAATATTATAGCACGAAGACTACCGTAACTATATCTAAAGAGATTTCATGTCCTGGACCTGGACCAAATAGATGGTGAATAGCAATATAATTAAATAAAGGGATTGAGTTCACTGGAGCTCAAACCATCTGGTGATTTGATAGTTAATATTAGTCAATTGTTATTTATTGTTATGTTTAAGACAGATTGCATATAAAACGTAAATAAAATAAAAATTGCTAGAATAATGTCGTAACTGCTAGTAGTAATATTACTAGTTCTATAGAAAAAGTGCTATAATTTCACCTGACGCAAAACGTCTTTTCAGCATAAAGAAACTGACATTCAAATGACATTCAAATTCTGATAATGTCAAAGCTGGCTTAAAGCAGTCAGAGCTGGTTTTTGTATAGAACTTACTTTACTCTCTAAACAGAGTCTTCACATATCATACTCATATATTTATTATTAAACTAAATTATTTGGACTAAAATATATATTAAGAATATCTATAAAAGTATATCTATAAAGATTTCTATAAAGTAGTAAACTTTTTGGTTTTATTCAAGGTATTCATTATTCAGTTGTAAACCTTGCTGAGAACAGATTATCAAATTTTCTTCTTATGTAGAAAAGCTTTCATAACTCAATATTATATATATATATATATATATATATATATATATATATATATATATATATATATATATATATATATATATATATATAATATCAATATAACCAATTGGATCAACTCAAATATACACTATACCTCAGATAATAATTCATCAATCGAGTCAGCTTATATATTAAATTAAAATATTCAAATTATATCTAATGATGGGAAAATTAACAGCTTGCGAAAAAGTTTAGCAAAAAAAACAAGTATTTAAGTCCTAGTTTGTTATTAGTAGGTAGAAAATTATACATTATTATATAATATTATTAATAGGTAGAATTTTAGATGTTTTTATATAATCTTATTAATAGGTAGAATTTAAGATGTTATTATATAATCGTATTAACAGGTAGATTAGAAGATGTTATTATATAATGTTATTAGTAGGCAGAATATTATATTTTGTTATATAATGTTATTAGTAAGTCGAATATTACTATATAATAATATTATTATTAATTTTATAGGCTACCATATTATAGATTGATTAGCATACTACTACATTTTTATTATTAAAGCTCTAATCGAATTTAATTTTATAGATAAACAATCCCCCATGTGCACAAAGAAAGCCTTTTAGCCAAGCCTTGTTTTGCTTTCTCTAGTTGTTTTTTTTTTTTTTTTTTTTTTTTTTTGCTGCGCCTTTCAACTAACAGAGTTCGAATTGCAGTGCGATGCATTCTTGTGGCTTCTTCGGTTGCATGTCGAAACTCAATTAGCTGTCCTATTGACCTGTTTGTCGCTGCATATTGTTTAGACAATTTTCAAGTAACTTTCAACATTTTGCATTTGTTTGCAGGCATTGAGCAGCATTTGGTAGTATGGCGCCCATGCCACGCATTCAATTGGCCAACAACAATGCGGCCATAAAAGCCACAACCAACAATTTTCTGTATGCCGAAACAATTTCCGGCGACAGCAGCCCAACACCCAGCAGTCCGCCTTCGAGCACAGGTAAGTTGCGCCACAGACAATTTAAAAAGATTTCCGCTTACGTTCTTACGTATCCACAGCGGGCGTTACTAAATCGCAGTGCTCCTCCCTGTCGGATGGCGAATCCTTTGAGGGCTATGGCGAGAACGAGTACAGTGTTCAGCTGCGTGCGTCGGGCAGCAGCGTCAATGGCAACATCAGCAGCAACAACCACAGCCACAGCCACAGCAATAACAGCGGCAACAACACTCACCATCACAGCATAAACAACGGTTCAGTGCATGAGCACAGTGGACACTCGAATGACGGCAATAACAATCTGGATGACACGCCTGGCATTGAACTCGATCTGGCGCCTCACGTTGTCTCATCCTCACCCAAGGAGTAAGCTGCACGTAATTTATATACTTAACTCACAGAGTTTTATTAACCTATTGTCTGTTGTCTGTCTCTGTTGCAGTGACGAGGAGCTCAACATTATGCCCCGCGACAATTGGGCCAGACGCAGTCTGAGACGCACACCTACAAGGTAACATCATCACCAGCTGTAGCAAGTGGGGATGGGATCGTAGACACATAACAAGTCGGCGTCTAGCCTACCATATAAGGTCGCAGCGATCAACAATTAGTTATGGAAAGCTTGAATGTTTGTAGAAATTGATGTTGTCCCATGTTGTGTTATTTGCACACACATTCGCATAATCGTCGCGCCTTTTGACGTAATGCCCATAAACTGACCAGTTTGCCAAGTCCAAGAAGTAGTTTAAGCGATCGTCAACCAGTGTCCGTCTGCCTTTTATTTTATTTTATTTTACTTGATTTTTTGTAAGTCTATTTGAATATTTAACCTTTTCTTTTGTATATGCACATTTGTATGTATCTCCGTTCGTATGTATACGAGCTGGCAAACCAGTTTTACTATGTCTCGCCGTTTCGGCCGTGATTCATGCGTTTCGATCCAGTCGAAATCGCAGTTGAGGCTTGTAGCTGTAGTCAGTCAGTGCGCGAACAGAGAGCGCTCTTTGTTTCCGCCTATGTTCAACACACCTCGAAGAGAGCGTTATATTAGAGTGAGAAAGAGAGAGGGATAGTGAGGTGTGTTAAGGTGAACTGCAGATTCACCTGCATTAAGAGCATTGATGCTCTCTTAAATTATACAGTATATGGGCTGTCTTCTATTCAATTAGAGTTAAATTTTTTGTTAGCTGTCTTTTGACATGAGCTGTAATGAGAGGTTATAAATATTATCCCTATATATTACTTAGAATCTTATGAGCTCTCAGTTTATATATCTTTAGGAAAACTATTCTATTAGAAATGATGTTATTCTGAATTACGTGTAAAAAAATAAAGAAAATTATTTGGTTAGCATTATTTTCAGTTCTGTTTAAAGCTATCCACTAAATATTAGATTTAAATATATGTTGCCTAAAAAATATGTATAAATTTATCAGCAATGGTTTGGATAGAATTGTCAGAAATATAAAAAGAGAAAAATTACTGTAAAAATCAAAGCTTTTTCATACTCAGAATACATTGTAAATGGGAAATCAGGGTATAATGGTTTTGTTTATATATAGTTTTACAGATTTTGCTTATAGAATTTAGGATCCCCTCGGCTTTTAACAACGACTTAGAAACTTTATAAAACATATATCAAATATTGGCTATTTTATATAATTCTGTGGATAAATTTAAAAATAGTGAGGTTTATATAATCTAGGTACCACTAGGGTTATAGCAACGACTCAGAAGCTTTATAAAATATGTATAAAATATTATCTGATGAATAAACTTGTTCTGCTTTTGGTAGACAAGTAAATTTATTTAATAGTTTCCACTCTTCCACTCTGCATGCAGAGCTTAGTTCATCATGATTAAGATTATATATTTATATATATATATTTTATGTGGTCCGAAATTATTCCATCTGGCTCTTGTATATGTAGGTTAAGATATATATATATATATATATATATATATATATATATATATATATATATATATATTTATATATATACCACAGACATAGAACTTTTTATAAAAACAATTTTTGCAATTGCTATCAAAGCATTTGTTTTTTAGAAGATATATTAGCCAAAATCCTATGGATTTATTTGAAAGCTAACTTTTATTTCTTATAAGGTCACTAGCCTATATTTGATAGTTTGGCAGATCTAAAATTCTCTATATGGACTAGAATTTCTAAAGCTATAATACTATATATTATATATTATGCTTATAGCAATATAGCTATATTTAAAAATGGTTTTTCATTCTCTTTTAAACTTACTCTTTATAAATCTCATATCAAATATTCTTTACAACAATCTTGAATATGAAATAGATCATAATATGGGTATATTTTAAGAGGTCTTCATTCTCCTTTCAATCAAGACTCATAATAAATCTCATATCATATATTCTTTACAGCAATCCCGATAGTTTGCCCCAGCGTCGTTGGGGCTCCATGAGAAAGTAAGCAACATTTATTTATTTCTCATATATATTTATGAGTTTGGCTTTTAAAATTTGGGTTGCTTTTGGTTTTCATGTAGAGTTTCATACGATTCTAACGCATTTTCATATCATTTGTTTTTCCCCATTTGGTTATGGTTTATAATTTGAATATAAAATAAGCCACTGTATATATGAACTTTGCATATTTATTTAAAAATATTCATATCTTATTTTAATTGTTTGTATATAACAGAAATTTTATGCTCCATATCCATATCAAACTAAAACTAAACTAAAAGCAAAATTTGCTTAGCTCATCGAATTTTCATATTTCAATTGTTTTTGTATATTGAATATTTCAAGTATTCATAAATTGCACAAATGTTTTTCTTTTTGGCACACAAAATTAATGCTTTTGTTTTGCTATTTTCCTCGCATTTAATAGTCTGGTTCAAGGCAGCGCATAAACTCGACCGATTAATTGCTGAAGATTAGAAAAGTCGTATAAAATGTGTGTAAGATTTTCTCTGAATTCTGGTTGGGCTGGCATTTCCTTATGGCCAGCTATGTTTATCACTTGTTCATTTCCTGTTTCTCTTGTAGCTCTTTTTTTTTTTTTTGTTTGTGTTGTCAACGAAGTTGGGAGCCGATTCTCTCCCTACTCATGCTGCTGCTGACGGCCCTTACGTCAAGTCTGCTTGAGAGTTTCGCCTTGTTGCAAGCGAAAAGGTTGAAGGTAGCTGCAGCAGTATCGAGCCTCGAGTTGCGAGCTGCGAGCTGGTCTTTGGCAGCCGCTTCTTCGGTTCGGCTTGGCTTGGTTTACAAGTTTTGCGGACTTTTTGCATTATTGTTGAAGGGGTTGTCATGCCATTGGAATGCGCACAAGAGAGAAGCGGACACAGGAGAGACAGACAAAGAGAGAGGTTACGAAAAACGAGTTTTGGCTTGCGGCAATTCTGTAAACTCTTATTTTTCTTCTGTTCAACAGAATTTAGGCCGCATTATATATAAAGTTTTTTTCTTTTCTTATTTTTGTCAACTCACAATTGACCCAAAAGCTGGCCAGGAACTGCAGTTTCAGTTTTCTTTGTACTTTACACTTAATTAGCTGTGAGAAAACTTCATCTAATTAAGATGCACTCGCTGCCATCAGTTAAGGTTTAACCTTCATGCAAGTGCCTCGTAAATTGTGTGGCTAACTCTTAACTTTCCAGCCATTGCATCTGATTATTCCCAGCTTTAATTTGTCATGCTAATGCCTTTGTTTTTTTGCATGCGTCTGGGAACAAAAACTTGACATTGCATTCATCAGAGTCAAGTGCATGGATAAAATAAAAATAAAAATATATATATATATATATATCTAAATGAAGTTGAGCTAGTTTTTAGGAATAACAGAGGGAAAGTGCCGTATGTCAAATTCTTTTTTATTTGATTTTTTTCTGACCCTGCACTTCAATTTAAAATGGTTTTAAAACTATATCAAGAGATATTTAGAATTTTCCAAAAAAAAAAAACTTATGAACATATAAAACAAATATCTAACTCTGTTGATCCCCCCGAGATTCCAAAATGCCGATGTCTAAACTCGCCATTTCGGTGACTTTTTAGCGACAGCCGTTGATTCGGCCACTGGATGCTTACGTTGAACAGATGCTGACTTTGACTTGTTGGTTTGGGTGTACTTGGTGGTATGGCATAGTGAGTTCGACGACGAACTTGTCTCCGACTCATTGGTGGTCTCGCTGAATGTTGTAGTTGAATCGAAAAGCATATCCGAGTTACTTTCCCTTGCGGTTTCCATCAACGACAAATCATCCGAATGCTCCTCTTCGTCGGCCTTCAATTTTGCAGCTAGTAGGAGTTCCCCCAAACTCTCCTCAAAGCGTAACTGATTGAGCTTCTTTTCGGCTAGTAAAGCCTTTTCGAGCTTCTGTTATTACCGGTAACTTGGTTAATCGCAATACCATTTTAGATACTTAGCTTCTTTAACTTACTCTGGTTTCTCTTATCCATAGGCACACTTTGATAAATAATATGAATGCAATGAAAATAGCAACTTCAATCCAAAAGAAACGATCTTGATCCAAAATCGCGTACTTAAACATTCCGTAGATCTTCAAGAATAACCAGCACATTGTAGGCCATTCTCGGCATTTTGGATTCAGCTTTACAGCCGTTTCAAATGTGATTACCGTTTTATAGCCCCACATTGGTCAGCGGTTAAAACTTGGAAAAATAAAATAAAATTTAGATTTATCAAAAATGTTCCTTGCTACAAAGAAAATATTTGAATGAAAATATTTATGTACTGTGATACAGTAATGCAAAGTAATGATTGAATTTTATTTCATTGCCCACTAGGAACCAGTAGAAGTTCTTTCATTTCAATATATTCGTGTGCCTACTATGATTGTGAAAAATTATGATGGCAATAGTAATGATAATGACAAGAATGATAATAATATTATGAAATATATAATCAAAGTAGATTCTTATGTTATATTCTATATAGATAAGTAGAATGATGCTGATAATGAAATTTCATTGTCTTTGTAATTATCATTACCTATATAACTATTTTTATCTTTGTCATTAACATTCTTCATTAGCTGAAGCATTATTATAATCATTGTTCGTATTATTATTATAGGAATGCTAATGATGCTTATGGCATTATTAATAATAAAAAAATCTGTAAACAAACTTTTTTTTTCAAAATATTAAAAAAAAATTTATGAAATGATACATAGTCCAGTTTTATTTTATCTTAAGAAAAACAGATAAAACAGAGTCCAACATGCTTAGGACTACAGCCGTAATAATATAGAAAATGTTCAGCTTTAAAGGAGAAGATGAAGAGTTCACTATGCTGATGCAGAGTAAATTTCATTTTTAATGTCAGTAGCAATCTTATTAGTATTATTTGCTCAACGATCTTTAGCTTTGCTATATGCATTCTCTTTTTCATTATCTTAACTTCTCTAGGATACCTTCTATTGTACTTAACTGGGACTTCGTTTCTAGATCTCTGATGAGCACTGCCTTATGCGCCACACCGATTATATCTTTATTCTCTTCCATTTTGAATTCACTTTGATTCCCACTTCTCACAAAAAATGTAGAGGCATAAATTATAGAGCTCGTATCTCTTAAGCCCCATTAATTTGGCTTAAGGTAGCTGGTAGCTGCTTGATAAACTTTTTGGTAGTCTAACTGCAATGCTAATTGGCAGCTTTTGGCTGCTGGTAATTGGCCCACGTTTTACAGTTTTTGGCAGCGCGTTTTACCGCTCGCTGGCAACGTGTCAACTCCGACGTTTTGGCAGCCAAAACTTTAACTTTGCAGTGATATAAAAACTATAAAAGTTAGACAGTTAAATATATAGATATATATATATATATATATATATAAATTCCCTTAATGCTGCAATATTTGTATTGGCCAAGTTCTTATCGGCTCGCTGCGAACATGTTGCAAGCGAACGTGTTGCAAGTGCAGTGGCATCTTTATATGCAAAGCAGAGGCTGCCAGATTTTCTGAATGAGAAATGATTCAGTAAAGTAAAGTATAGTAAATGGAAAGTAATTTATATAAATATTATAGTGAAAAAATATTTAAAAAATTGTATTCATATTTTGTATGCTCACTGCAGCAGCTACCTGTTAACCTTTTTAGCCTTTTCAACTAGCTGGCAGCATTGTTTGGCCCAGTCGCCCACGCACTATCAAATGGTTTCAGATGCTTCGCTCGTTCTCTCGCCCTGGGCCATGGAACAAACTGAACTCAGTTGGTCAATGTTTTGTTTGTTATGTTTTTGCTGCGCTTATTGTTGTTGTTGCTTTTTTTCTCTCTCTCTCACTCTGTGTCTGTCTCTCAGTCTCTGCTCTCTTTCGCCTTTGGTTGCGTCGAACCTGTTTGTTAGCCGCCTTTTGGATTGAGTCTGCGTTGATTTTTAGTTCGAAACTAGCTGCAAACGTGTGCGGTTCGCATTTGTCTTAACTGTTTGCGGATTTACTGCGTGTTTTCTGTCTGTGTGTTTTGTTTAGCATCCGAAACGCATCCGTCGTCACACAATCGGTTCCGGCGTGGCAATAGAAAAATCTACACAAAATTCCACCGGGCTATAGAAAAATGTATGTGAAAGTCTTGTGTTGAGTGCGAAGACGAGTTGTAAAAAGTTATATATATATATATTTCAAGAGAGATATATTTTAGTTGTTTTTTTTTTGGTTATAAATTTCGCTTTCGCGTTTAGTTGTTGCTCGCACAAAGTATTTACTTTATTTACTATGAGCTATTGTTTTTTTAAGCAGTCGCTGTGCTTGTTTCTATTATAGTTTACACTTTGGTAATTTACGGCGTTACGCCTTAATGACTGCAACAAGCGTCAACAACTGACGAACGGTCTAAACTAGAGATGTATATGTGTATAAAAATATATATATATTTTTTTTTTATTTGTTGCACATGCTTGTAGACGGAGAGAGGGAGAGAGAGAACGCATCAAGTCTCATGCATTTCCACCTCTGACATGTCTGTCTACCTGGCAGGCACACACACACACTCACCTCTACACGTGACTTCATTTCACACGCCCTTTTCTATCCAAATTGAAAATCTTAGCAAATGCTTTCAATTCCTTGAATCAGCAAATTACAAACTGAATCGCAGTTGTACTATAAAGTCTAGTGACTTTGTCACACTCTCTATTTCTATTTCTTTTCCATTTTCTTTGTCTGGCGTCTTTGTCTTTGTGTTCGTGTTGGTCTTATTGCAAACACCGTTTGGTGTGCGCCGCATCAATCAAAATCAAATCAGTTTATAGCCTTAATTACACTTAAGCAGCCATAAAAGTCGGTTAACAGTTGCTGCACATTAATTTCATTTGCTTGCATTTGCTGGGATTTTCATTTTTCGGTTTCGATTTCATTTTCGCTTTCTGCCGCGCTATTTAACGACGTTATCAGAGCCAAGAGAAGCGCCAAAATGAAAAGCGCGTGTCTGCACATTATTAGCCATAAAAAAAGAGTTGCAATTGTTGTTTAGGCTGCTATTGTTGTTGTTGTTGTTAGTTGTTATTTGTATTGAAAAGTAAAGTGTGGTCGAGAGTCAACGTTGCCCCATTTCGAAAGTGTGTCTAAAGTTGTATTATGTTTTGTGTCTGATTATTTTGATGTGCTTAGTCGCCAAGTGTAGAAGAAATTAAAAATTTAACAAAATCAATGTCAATAAAAAAAGTGAATGTATGAAAAGATGACAGTTTTTAGAGGATTAATGTGAACAAAAGTGACTACTGCTGAGATAAACTGAACTGAAAAGAAATATAAATATAATATATATATGAAAATATCCAGTTTAACAAGTGCTCCTAGTGCCCAAAGTGTCAATTCAACTTAATTCAAAGCAAGCTAAAAGCTTTTGTGGCTAATTAATGCTTATCATGTTTATCTTATCCAAGCGAATACAACTTGAAGGCAACTTGCAATGACGCCCGCTGCGGCCAATGGCCAAAACAATAAGCAAATGAGTTAACGCCAAGATAAGCGTAAAAATAAATAAAAATATAAACAAAGATATAACTAGACTAGAATATATTATATATAATATATAAAAATCTACAATTTCAACCAACTTCATATGGATGATGAATATTATGAATATTTTCCCTATGACCGCAGTCATTTGAGAAAAATGTGCGTATACTTAATAATATATGGTTGCCAATTGTTGTTGTAGTTGTTATTGTTGTTGTTGCACTTAACTGTCATGTAAAGCATTGTTAAATGTATTAATTCTTAAGAAAAAGAAACCACAATGTAGCACGCCCACTTGCGGGCAAACAAACACCCACATAAACACTTTCGCCTTAATTTACTTTTTGCTGAACAATCGGTCAACTGTGAGTCAGCTAAATATATATATATATATTTATATATATTTGTATATATACATGTGTAACTGTTACCTGTATTGCTATAGAAATCGCAATATGTCTTGACCCCTTCTGCTCTCACATATTTCTGTTGACTTCTCCTTTTGCCATAAAACAGCTTTCAATTGATTTTTGCTAGCACGACAATAAAAGATCTTTGAGTCGTGCATTCAAATATCTTTTACCTTTTATAAGAGGGCGTAATGGAGACAAAGAGTTATTTTTTATGGGCATATAATAGATGAAAAAACAACTATTAAAAGTTTATTTGTATTGCAAAATATTTTTATAGCCAAATATTTTTCTTAGCTTTTGCGCATTCAACATAAGTGAATAGTTTACTGAATACTTTCTGAAACGTTTATGTTATACACAAATATTTTTGTTGTCTGACATAAAAGTAAATAAATATATAAATAATCAATATAATATGTAATGCTTACACCTGCCAACAAATTGTGTCAATATTTGGTAACCAAGAATTTGTCCATACTTTCTTAAATGTTTTGGACGTACTTAATCTGAAACAAAAATAGTCTAGTCCAATTTTTCATTAAAGATATTTAGTCTTCACTTTAAATCTTTATTTCCAAAAGCTTTTCTGTTTATTTGATATATAGATTTTGCTATCAGTTAATACTTTTGTCATGCACTTATCAATTATAGATTTTTAAATTTAATAATTATTATTTTTACAAAATAATATTTGTTTAAAACATTTGTTTTCTACATCTTCTTTATTTATTTATTTTTTTTTTATATATTATATATTTTTTAAACTTTTTATTTGTATTTTGTAATATTTGTATTATTATTATATATATATATTCTTTTTATATTTCCCATTTCCATTTTAGTATATTATATTTATTTTATTCAAATATTCTATATTGCTATTTTCAAAACATTTATTATTTCTTTTTGTTAAATAATTGTTTATAAAATAAATTTCTATAAATATTCTTTTGAATTTAAAAACTATTTTATGGTCATAAATAGGCATATTTATTTCAATATACATTAATTTTCTATTATTATACTATTATTCCTAGTATGTACTTTTTATGCCCAATTTAAGAACATTTTGTTTTGTAGATAAATCTAAAATTACATCACCGTTCGCTTAATTCTCATTGTAGTTTATTGTCAACGTATGCTTAAATCATTGTTGTGACCGTGTCAAGTGCGCATGTTAACAGTCAACTGCTAATTAAAACCTTGTTCAAGTCACCTGACAAAGGGTCGCATTTCACAAAATTGTAAATAAAACTCAATCCCGCTGCCCGCTGTCCTCTGCCTCTACCCATATCTACATAGTATGTGAATAGACCTGCTTGCCGCACTTGCTACATTACCTGTTGCCCGGTTGCAAATAAGGTAAAAGTCAAAGCAGCAGTCAAGACGAAAGTTTTAACGATTCAACTAAATTATGAATACTTCTTCTTTGGCTATAAGCCATAAGCCATAAGCCTTCTTTTTATATGCGGAAAGGTAGTAGACGGCGAAGCAGGTAAAAAAAACAAAATTAAATAATCAGCTAAAGTTGCGAGTTTCTTGAACTTCGCTGCTTAAAATTCAAAGCAGACAATGGAACTTTTAAAGAGCTGACTTTTTATTTATTTATATTATTATTTATTATGACTGATATTTTCGACTGTTTCTTACTCAAATCAACAATAAGGCTTGGCGCAGCTTTGTATGTTACCTTGACGCACTTGCCCATCCCCCTGAGACAATCAATCAAACACCTGGCTTACTGTCTAATTGATTGCTGCCTTTAGCTTTAGCTTTAGCAGCTCTCTCAAGTTTATAGACTGACCTACTTTTTTTGGCTTAATAAATATTTGCTACATCGCATGCAAATGCCAAATGTTTTGCAGTCGAAGTTTTTATAGCTATAGTTCAATATAAATATATATGTTTTATAGTATATTATGAAACGCCTCAATGCCTCAAAGTACTTCTAACAGTTACTTTTAGTTTTTTGCCGTAATTCGTGCTATACTTGATTGCCGCAATTGCCATTGCGATTGCCAAAGGATGGCCAGTGTCTAAACACGCCTTTCTAGCGCCCATGAGAAACGGTTCATTAAATTACCTGAGAAACCACATTTACTGCTATTTTTATGGACATTAGGGCATCGTTTATGCTTCACAGTACCTCTTATTTGGAAAACTGTGCACAGGTGGAAAGCTCATTTAATTACGCCAGCTATTGTCATTTCTTAGCATTTTCAAATAACTAGCTAGGAAAGTCACTTTTAATTAAACACACTAAAAAAACTTTCAAGTTTTTAAAGCGTGCTACGCCCTAGAGGAAGGTCTCGCCATGTGAAACTTAGCTAGAAAATGTGAATGTAATGCTTGAGCGCAAAGCGGTGTAAGTTAGGCGATGATATAGAACTTAGGCAAAGGAGTAGATATATAATATAGTTATGTATATGCTTAATAGTTGGTTACATAAAGAAAGTTATATACACATCTATATATACCATATATAGCTATAAAAGTTGACATTACCTAAGGATCCCGGAGTTTTGACATCTCAGCTCATATTCGGAAGACATAGTTTAGAGTCTGAACTGCAGAACTTATTTTAAATAAATTAGTCCATAATATATAAACTACATTATTTAATTGAATATCAAGTATATTTGTCTTCCCGAAAATAAAACTCAGCACCCCTAATCGCTAATGCACTAGCTAATGCACGCTTAACTTACTCTCTAGAAACTTACTCGCTAGGTCTCTAGAAATTGCCGATCTTCATTTTAGTCTAGCAGAAGTTTGATTTAAATTTCAAATCAAGTTTCGTGTCTGTTAGCTTTAAAATATTTTCTTCTAAGTGGGTTAGATTTCAGCTCTTTAAAAGACTGAACCAATAATTTATACTATATTATACTATATATATATATTTACTATATCTACCGATTATATATTTCACTTTTAACCCAATAAAATCTATAAATTGTGCTCCAGCTGATCTTGCTGTTGATCATCTCTATGTATGGAACATCACTCTCAATAAATTATTAAAAAAAAAAAAATAAAATATATATATATATATATATATATATATATATATATATATGTATATAGATTTCATTTATTGAATACGAAAAAGTGTTAAATATGGCATCATATTTGCATATTTAATCCCATTTTATTTAAAACAAACATAAACTAGACCAATGAACTATCTTTCTGCCTTTAGATAACCTATTCACATAATCAACAGATTCAGCAAAACTTTCTAGTTATGTCATTTAACAAAAAAGTAAAAAATTTAAAATAAAATCTTTTATTTATGCGAATTTCCATTGCATGTAACGTGCGACCTCTGGCCCCTCGTATATTTTAATGCCCTTTGCGAGCGAAACAAAATTCTCAGCTGCAAACCAAGCGGAACGCAATGAGCGCAAAAGAGATAGGGCAACGGGGCGGAAACGAGGGGAGCAACGGGGAGTAATGAGGAGAGTAATAAGCGTGCCTCTAACTGAAGTATTTTAATGATGAGCGAGAGCAAGGGTTTGAGTGGGAGTTGCTGGAGCAACAGGTGTCCAGAGCTCTCCTGATGAGCATGACAATTTGTCATTTGAAATGCTATATATAGAAACATGTTGAGTTGATAACATTCTGAGGAGAGTATGATTTTTAATATACATCGAGATAAGAAAGAAATATATATGTTAAAGATATACATCAAGATAAAAGAGGAAGAAATAAGTTTAAAAATATAAGCATATATTTGTATATAAATATAAATACGAACAAAAAATTTTTTTTCTGAGAATTTAAAAAGAACAAAAACAAATAGATGCCAATTTATATATTTAATTCTTATAACAAAGTTTTGTTAGAAGCATAATTTGTTATTGTTATTGAGTAAATGATATATAATACATAGACTAAATCTTTGTCGATGTATTAATGGATTTAGCTTGAATTTTTATTTAAACAAATTAAAGCAAAATCAACTCTTAAAAGATGAAATGAGTAAATAAATGAACTCAATCTTTGTAGAAGTGATATTAAGTTTAGGTTGAATTCTTTAATAGATAAATTAAAGCTAAATGAACTGTTTAAAGATAAGAATATTTAGCTAGAATTCAAATTTCATACAGCTAAAATGTTTTCTTATGGCAAAGGTTGGCAAATATTTTTGATGGACTTTGTTTGTCTTCCTTGAGAGTATCTAATCTTGGACTCAGGTGCATATATTTGCAAACATATTTAAATATTGGAAGTTGACTTTAAAGTATCTTAACTGATAGTTGTCGCAAAAATTGAAAATGTTCTTTTAATAAACTAAAAAAAAGACAAAATGGCATAAGCTTTGTTAGAGTATCTAATTTGCTAATTTTTAAATGAAAGAAAGAGAGACAGAGAGAGAGAGAAAGAGCAAGAGAGAAAAAAAGTTAAATATAATAAAAGAAAAAGTAAAAAAAATAATAATAAAAATAAATAAAAATAAACAAAAAATAAAAATATATAAAAAATAAAAAAATAAAAATTAATAAAAATTAATAAAAAATAAATAAATGAAACTTAATAAATAAATAAAAACAATTAAAAATAAATATTGAAAAAAAATTAAGAAAATAAATAGAGAGAAAGAAAGAAAGCAAGAGACAAAGTGGGTAGATTTTCTTTTCTTGGTATCTAGGCGGACGTTTCAAATCTCGAATGAAGACATATTTACCTTAAAGCTTCATCATTTTCACAAAAATTCTTATACACATATACAAGCAAACGTTATCATAAAAAATATTAAAATTAACGAAAGGCAAAGCAAAAGAGAGCAAAAGTATTTTAAGGGACTTGAGAACAGACGAAATTTAATAATCAATTTCCGGTCGGCGTTTCAATTACACAAAAAAAACTTCGAGGGTGTTTCAAAGCTATTGTTATTATTGCTGTTGTTAATTTAACGAAACCTGAAAATTGGGCGTATCAAGGTTACCTAGTTGAGCTGTACAGCCGGCCAAATATTAGCGCACTTTTTTTTTTCAATTGATTGCGTATATAAAAAAGTTAATATTATAATAATAATAAAAATAATGAAACACCAAATACGACCTTAAACATGTTTTATTTAAACTGTTTCGCGTCTGTGGTTTTCGCTTTTATTTTATTGCTGATTACATGTCATTACCTTGATCGTTTTTATAATTAACTGTCAGCTCTGTGCGTCGTTTTTTATTTAAATACAATTTTTTTTATATATTTTTAATGTGAGCGAAGCGTTTGAAAACCAGTTCAACTACGATTTGGGTTAATAACTTGTTGTTTTTGTTTTTAGTTAGTTTTGACATAAGTTGTCTCTTAGCCAGACATTTAAATACTCCATTTGCTGCTGCAGTTGCTTTGTGGCTCATGCAACATTCTAGTGTCGCAAAACACATTGCCGATTTGCACCTGCCACAATTTTCGGCTGCCATTTTGATGCCAATTTCAATTTGCATCAATGAAATCAAATGCCAAACACCACTGCATCAAACAAATCAACGCCAACCGCATTGCTCAAATTGTTTTTATACCCTATGTATATGGCACGACAGAGGGTATATAAGACATGTTTGGACAAAGTATCAAGAAATTGATATTTTTAAGTTTAAAAATTATATTGAAACAAGTAAAAAAACTGAACAAGGAAAAATCAAACAAAAAACGAAATACATATTGATCATTTTTTTATTTGTAAATTTTTTCATATGATAACTCTATAAAAATTAACAATTAAATAAATAAATAAAAAATCAACGAATAATCATCAATATTTATTTTAAATTCTTTTTGTAATTTTTTATTAATTTATTAATTTTTTAAAATTTTTTTTTAGTTTTCTTTAAGCATTACAAAAATAATTCTACTAGGAAAAATATTTACTCATATTACTTAATTTACATATATTGTGTATATATATTATGTAAATGTTTTATTTTTTTATATTTGAAATAAATTGGAATTTAATGCAATTTTTCTATAAATGATTTCTAGTCACAATGTCACTCAAAAAATAACTTGCTCTCTTTCCCTCTTTCTCCTCTCTCTCTCTTATTCTCTTTTCTTTTTCAATCCTTTAATCGTACTCCATCTCTCTCGCTCTTGTTTTCAACTTTCTTTCACTTTCTTTCTCTTTCTATCTATCTCTGCGTCCTTCTCTATGTTTCACTGTCTCTGTCCCTTTAGTTTTTTTTTTTTTTGCTCACTCTTCAAAGTCTCTTTTAGGTGACTTATAAATATTGTTACATAGACACTCACTTATAGGGTAGTTTCTGATCGAGTATTATGCACTCTCTTACAATTTACTCGTAAGATTGTTTTTTTTTTATTTCAATTTCGTATGATGTATTATAGCTACTTGTCTTTATGCATTTGCTTAGCAACCACAGCATACTCGACCTGCCCCTCAACATGGCAAGCAAAAAAATAGAAAGAAAAAATGACTAAAATTACATTCAACACGATTTCCGCTTCAATATTTCAAGCACTTCAAATATACTCACATATGTTTGATAAAGAGCATTTGGGTTTCTACACATGAAAATTCCTGTTTTCCCTCCAGTTTTTATTTTCAGCTGCTGAAAATTGCGGCACAAATTGCGCAACTTTGCAACACATTAAAATTGTTGGTCGAGCCAACACTTCGGACAATTTGCGCGTTGCCAATTTGAGTGCAAGTGTTGCCAACTTATTTATAAATTTGAATATGTTTTTTCATCTCTCTTCATTTTTATGCTCATTCATTAAAGTGAAACGAGTATGTTGGTTTTCCATCCGTATATCCTTATAAATCCAAACCATTTCGCCGCTATTGAAGCTAAAAATTTGCAAAATATATCGACCTCGAATTATAAAGAATCAAGATTTTTTCGATCCGCTTACTGGATCCGCGTGGCAAAACGGAAAATGTATTTTTTTATATCTCCCGAACCATGGTGAAGTAATAAGCTCAAAAATATATGTCGGATATATCATCGCCTATTGGGGGCGTGGTTAGCCGCAACAGTTTATTACTCTTAAATTATTAGAGCTAGAAAAATAATTGATATGCCCCTTTGAAAAACTATAAAAAAAAATTCCCCGTAATTTTCGCATTTTTTGAGCGTAAGCTTCCAAAATTTGCATATACCTTAGACCTTAGACACTTCCTAAGAATTGATCATAAATTACATGGGGCGATGTATAAACGACCATTGAAGGTATGAATGAGTATTTTGTAGTCAGTAACGCCCGACTGCAACATTCTTACTTGTTTTTGTTCATATAACTGAATCAAAGTTGCTCTTCTTATTTATTTGGCTTGGAAAAACTTTTGCAATTCGCATTGGTTTTTCTTCTTCTTCTTCTAATTATAGTTTTTTATAAGTTTATTTCTGTTCACGTTTTATAGCATTGCTGAAAATAACTCATAAGCCAGATGAGACAGTTTTTTCCTATCTGTTTCTGTTTTTATATTTCTAGCCCAACTGTGCAAAGTGGGTTAATGAGTTCACTTTGTGGGCATGGTCAGTGGGGCTGTGTAGTTGGGCGAGGCTAACAACGAACCCCATAAAAGCATATATATATATATATATATATATATATATATATATATATGTATAAATTATATTTTTAATTGTTGTTGCTATGCAGTTTTGTTATTAATTTTTTAATTTTAATTTTGGGCAAACATTTGACCTCAAATTTTGCTTTTGATTTCAATTTTGCTGAAAAAGAGCTGCATTTTGGCGTGTTTAGTTTATCTGCGAATATAATTAACTTGAATTATAATAGTTGCATCACAGCTTCCGCAGCTGTTAATTATCGTATTTACAATTATATACAGTGTATACAGTTTTAGAGCCATTTGCATTTGTTCATATGTGAGATGTGCATTTAACACAAACATTTTCTTTGAAGTTTTTCACTTGCAGGCGAACAAAAAGTAATTCTTGAATAGTTTTCTGTTTTTAATTATTTTTTTATATCAAAATAAATAAATAAACGGTTTATTATAATACGAAAAATGTTTCTTAAAATTATCTATTGTTAATTACATTTTATATAAAAATAAATGTATAACATATCTAAATTTATTTTTATTTATTTTTAAAATTTAAATTTAAATATATTATTTAAAAATATACATTTTTTTTAATTTGAAAAGTTATTAATCTCATATATACAAATTTTATATTTTAATATCTCGTAATATTTTCATTTTTTGTAAATATGTATGTATTTTATAGTTATAAATTATTATTCTTTAATTGCTTTTTTAATATTTGAATTTTTTTTTTTTTCATTATTTCATAATTTATTATTTTATTTTTTTAAGCATTTCAATTTTATATACTTGGATTCTAAGTAAAATTTGTTTTTGTTTGTTTTTCTGTGTGCTTTATTTATAAATATATTTCACTAATTGAATTTTATTATTTTACATTAAAAAACAATTTTCAATTATTGAAACTTTTTTAAAATATTTGAATAATAATGTAAACTTTTATATATATTTTTTTATTTTTATTTAATAAATAATATTTTTGTGTAATTTGAATTTGATCTGTTTATTTATATTTTATATACAACTTTTTATTTGGTATTTAGTTTATTATATTTATAAATATACCCATATTTTCCATTATTAATTATTATTATTATTAAATATTCATTTATTTAATATTTAGATATACATACGTAAATTTTGAAAATGTCTTTTTCAATTTTTTATATTTAGATATACTTATATATCTTTCTCCTTTTATACATATCCAAGCCTTTCACATCGAAATCGCTTTAGCTGCACCCAATTCAAATGTCTTCCAAACATTTCCACACACACCTGCAAATGCAAAAATATTTCCACATTTTCACGTTTGACACATTTTCTCTAAATGCAGTTTACACTTGTTGTTATTGCTTTATTTTCTTTTTATTTTTTTCTTCCACTTTTACAACTTAATTTTAGTTATTTTCGTCGCAATTATTTTGTCTCTGACGTTTGTTTGCTATTGTTGCTTGTATTGTTGTTGTTGTTGTTGTTACAGTTTTTCTTGTCTGCATTTTCTATGCATTGTGCTGTTGTTGTTTGTGTTGTCTTTTTACCTGTTTCTCTTTGGCTTAGTCTTTAGTGTCTTTAGACATCAATCGCTCGCGTGGGTGGCCATTGTTTTCCCTTTTTGTAAATATATATTTTTTTATCACGTGTTTTCTGTTTTTTTTTTTTTTTCTTTATTTGGTTTCTTTTTTGTTAGTCTTTCTTCAATGTCAGCTAGTTTATTTGCATTTTTCGTTCAATGCGCAATCAGTTTATAGAAATGTCTTAGCGGGGCTTCCGATTGAAGGGCGATTAATGGCCTGTCAATAGGGCATTAAGCAGATTTAATTAAATCTTTATTAACCAATTTAATATTTTTACTTTTTGAAATCTTTAACAGCCTATTTTTGGTCTATTGTAACATAACTTTTTATTTATAGTTGTCCAAACTTAAATTTTAACTTATTCTATTATTTTTCTCAATTTCTTACAGTTCCGGCCGCAGGCAAATAAGTTCCAATGCCTTAGCCAGGTAAGCTTTGATTATGCTAAGATTAACTTATAGCTATAAATATAAAAAAAAAAAAACAATTTTAACTTATATATTTACTCAAAATAATACCGATTGCATTTTAATTCAGTTAAACTGGTTTGACAGTAACTGTGCAACAGTTACAGCTAAGGTGCCAAAACTGTTGCGTGTCTTGGCTAAACACAGTTTGTGAAGCACAGTTACTTACTGTTAAAATACCATTGTGTTATGGTTGGTGTCTGTGCTAAGCGTAGCGTTCCAAAATTTTTAGTTGAGCGTGGATAATGGATAAGAAAAGCTAGTACAGACACAACCCGTTTCGAACCATTCACAATAGCCAAAGCTGTAAACAATTTGAGAAATCCTTATAAAATTCATTTATTAATTAGAATTAAACATAAAATTTGTTTATTGAATGCATATGCCTGATATGCTTGTTAATGTTAATTGATTTATTGTTTTCTTCGTTCGTTTTCCAGCCAACTTTATAGATCATCGAGTTTCAACTCTTCCGGCCGTAGCTCCAACTGTGATACAACTGAGGATATGTACAGCGATATAAGCTTGGAGAATCGTCATGATTACGATTATAGGGTAAGTTTAACATGAAATAGATTTAGAGTTAATAAAAACGAAAAGGAGAATTGTGATAGCTACTCAAAATATGAATGAAAAGAATTGTTGACGAATTAATAGAAAAGCTAAGTAATGAGGCTCAGACTAACAAACAAATAACAAACTATATTTATACAACTGTCACGAAAGTTGCTAAAACTCAAAGCATATTTAAAAGTGATATTCGAACTGAATTTTAATTAATTTAAAATATATTATATAAATAAACTAAATACCTATTTATTTATTTATCTAAGTAAAATAATAATAAAGATAAACAATGCAATATTTAAAATAATGATAAAATAATATACAAAATATTTATATATTTTTATAAAAATTTAATAAATAAAATATATAAATTAGGTATGAAAAAGGTATTATACAGGTATTAATGAGCAAATTTTCGATTAGCGATAACAGAAGCATAAATATATTTTATAAAGACTTTTAGGGATAAACGTAAATTTAAAATATTAACATCGAGAGTTGACGAAACAGACTGAAAACAATAAAATAAATACTTGAAATTATTTATACTGAAAGAATATAAAATTTTTAGGTTCATAGATTTAACAAATTTTAATTAATCAAGCTTGAAAACAGGCTTAGAAAGGCTAACTAAAATACAAAAAGATTTATATAACCTTAAATAAAAGTAAGGATAAGTAAAACTATATTATTTATAAAATATTTTATGAATTTAATTTATATTTAAACAAAGTTTTGTTGTTGAAATATTTCAGTATATTTTACATTTTAAAGGCAGTAAATGGAAACAAAAGTATATTTCAATAAGTTTCTCTCCAAGTTAACTTCAAATGTGTTTTAAACTAACTTTCGTTTCTTAAGCTCCCTATTTGTTTTGGTTTTTTTTGTCAAATTCCCCACTGAATTCTTTTGCAATATTATCATGCACAAAACAGTTACAAAAAACTAAAAATAAATAAATAAATGTAAGAAACCCAACTTAAAAATATCTGCAAGCTCATAAATCTTTAGCTCTCGCATGATGTGGCACAAACATTGATAGCATATAGCTGAAGATCGCTGAGGTAGGATCGGTGGGGGCAGAGCTTTCAATGTCTCTTTGAAGTCGAGCGTTGATCGTTTTGGTTGGTATAACGAAACCCTCGATGAGAAGCGAATTTTGCACTTGACCAGCGGCGACAGTGAGAAAAGTGTTGACAGACAGTTTTAGAGGACGAACAAACGATTGAGCGAAAGAGCGAGCAAGCTGCCAATTTGGCCATTTGGCCATTTGGTCATTCATTAACGCCAAATTCCAATTCAGTTAACGTCGCACGGCTTCGACGTGGCTGGAAAAGTGACTTGTGGCTTTTCACTTAAATTCACCCGCTACAAACGTGTTTTCGCTCGTCTTTGTCTTTTTGGTGGCTCTATTAGATGCCAGGCAGGTGAAACTTTATTTGGTGTGGGTTGTGTTTTGTGCCCCTTACACTCTGTGGCTGTTGTTGTTGCTGCTGCTGCTTGTTGTTATATAAAATGCAGCAAACTGCATTCAGAGTGAGTGCAACGACGCCTCAAGGTCATTGAAATCGACTCGAATTGGAATTGAACATTTGCTGTGGAAATTTTTCGTTGCAGACCCAGTTGCCAATTAGCTGAACTCTGCCTGGCCAGCCAATGGGCCAAAATGCAAACCTTTGCATTTCACTATATTTTAGTTCTTGTTTCCACACTTTCTTCCCGTCGTGGCAAACCTTGCTTCATCATAAAGCAATCAATACCTTGTTGAGTTTTTTTGATCTTTGGCAATTACTTTTGATCCTCCATTATTGGCTTTTACGATCGTAGCTAATCTTTCAATTGGCAGGAAGTTTCTTTGCTTAATTGAATCATTCAACTTTTCGCCCATAAAAGGTATTACTACTTTTTCTTTTGTCTCTCAGTTTTAATTAACTCTTTTCATGAATAGCTGAATGATGGTAATTGGTTAGGTAGACGGGTAATATCAATTAAAGTTTTGTTTTTTTTTTGCCCTTCTAATCTTCATTTATTTTGATGATTTATGTGTATAGATTTATACATATACATATGTTATGTGTGTGTTGACTGCACCAAAAACTTATTTAAATGACAGCTAAAGTTTTTTTTATTTAAATTATATATGTATGTATATATACGTATATGTATATATATGTATGTATATGCCTTTTTGTATTTAAATTAAATATTTTTTTTTTCAATTTTAGAAAAAGTTTGAATATTCTGGTATTTTTATATTTTTTTATTTATTTTTATTATAATTTTTTATTTTAATATATTTATTTATTATGATTTTTTTTTATTTTTTATTATTATTATTATTTTCATTTATTATTACTATTTTTTTTATTTATTTTTTTAATATAATTGTTTTTATTTATTTTTTTTATTATATTTATTTGTTATTACTATTTTTAAAATTTTATTTTAATTTTTGTATCTTATTCATATTTGTTTTTATATTAAAGCATATATAAGTAGTTTACAAATTAAGTAAATGCAATCACAGATTTCCATTTTTTGCTAAGCATAAACTTATGCTAGCTTATCAGTTAAAGTTAACATAACATACGCTTTAGCTACACAATCTTTTTATATTTATTTTTAAATAAACAAGATTATATAGATATTAAACTTGAGATTTGAAAATATTCAAAATATGTCATCCTTACCAGTGTTGATGGCTAAACTGTAAATTTGATTCTTAGAGCGAAGCCATTATAATATTAACTTAGAGTATTCTAAAATTCTTACAGACTTAACATAACTGAGCTGACTAAAATTTCTAACAGCTGTTACCGAAGCATTAACATATTATGTTAAAAGAATTTGAATCTTAAAGCATTTTATATTCTATTAAAATTAACTGAATTTAAAGTTCCTTTACAACAACTCTGCTTACCAAATACTCTGTGCGTGAAAACATTAAAGTATATAAATTGAATTAACGAATATTCAGCTCAAATGCGAGATATCCGGCAGGAACTCACTTAAAACCGAGCTGAATTGGTCAGATATACAGAGAGACAAAGAGAAATTCTTTTTTTATGCAAATTTGCGTTGAGTTGGTCAAGCGACAGGTGTAAATTATAAACTGAAAATTGTTTTTACCTGTCGCTGTGGCTACTGGCGCTGCTGCGGCTCGTAATTATTTGTAAATTTGTAAAGTAAAAAAAAAGAAGGAAAACAGAAGTAAATAAAAGGAGTTAAAGACAACAACTGCAAACGACACATAAGAGACGAGGTGAATGGAAAATGAAAGGTGAGCGAACACACAAAACACACACACACACACACGTGGAAAATAAGAAAATTCCAAACAAGACTTCAGCGCAGGAAAAAACAAAAATAACATGCAAAAAAAAAAAAAGAGTGAAATGGCAAACGAATGAAATGTATTTCGCAAAAATATCACGTACGAATCATTTGAAGACCTTTGATTGTTCTTTTATGCAACAGGCCGAACGGGAAACGGAAATGCCGCGCTGAAACAGGAGCTCTCTAGCTGAAGCGAGACAGAGACACAGCCCAACGGTCGGTGGGTGGGTGGATGGGTGGGGCAGGGCGGTACAAATCATTTGCAATGCGAAATGAATGCCGACGTGGGGCCGTTCGTTGATTGTTGTGTGAAACTTGGCGCTGCATACTGAATGAGCGAAAAGAATCAGGCCACAGGTGCAGGAGGGGCGTATTAATTGATAAGGAAATACGGAACAACAATTGACAGACGACGAGAAGCGAAAGAAAACAAAGTTGAAATTTAATTGCATAGAAAATTGACGGGGGAAAATGGGAGCAGAATCTCAAGAAAGTCGGCATAATCAAGAACTAGGTCTGCACTCGAAGAGATATGGAAATTATTATTTAGATATTTGCATAGAGAGGCGGAGGTCGCGGCAGGTGCATATCAAAGACACGAACCACTAGAAAGGGCTGAGTGCAAATGGAGAATGTCAATGCTAAAGAGGCAACAAGTTAGTTTCTTTTGTAATGAGCTGCTTCGACAAGTAATTTAAGTATATATGCTTAAAAAAATTCGATAAGTAGATATGCCCTAGAGTTTTAATAATTAGCTGAAGAAGATATACATAAGTAAAAGGAATTTTGTTAGGTATTCGCTTGCAAAGATCTTCTCATAGCAAAGATAGGAATCACATTTATGTAGCAAAAGAGAATGTCTACAGTATTTTAGTTTCTTTGAAGAGTCTACTTTTAAGGAAAAATTATTTCAAGCAGATAATACACTGATCTTTTTTAGAGATATGGCATATATGGAAATACATGCATATCAGACAGATATGGTATGCAAGACACATTTGTATATGACCTGACAGCTCAGAGCGAAGACACAAACCAGTAAATATGGTTGGGAGGGAAAGGAAATGTAAATGCACTTAAATGTTGCTAAATGTAAAAGAGTTGAGACTTACCAAAGCTGAGAAAGAGATATTTTAAAAGATGATAAGCAGATATAAAGTTTGATTAAATATGTATGAAATATGTCAGTTATTTGCATTGCAGATATGATATGCATAGTCTTAGCATTTGGCAGCATAAAGCATAGCCAAGATACAAACCAGAAGGTCGTAACAGGAAAGCGAAATAATAAATTGCTTTTGCCAAATTGAATAGTTACTAAAAATAATAATATGTTAAAAATAACTTTTAGAATTAAATTTTGTAATAGATCGAGCACTAAATAACAAAAATTATCTAGTCAAAAAAAAAAAAAAAATAAGACAGAATTAAATACGTATATATATAAGGTCGTCTACAGCTAATTGAATGAATACTAAAAATTGATATTTTAAAAAGAATTTAAAGCATGAAATTTTTTTAATAGAATGAAAACTAAATTAATAATGTATTAACAAAATAATTATAAAAAAGAAAACATACGTATATTTAAAATCGTCTTTAGCCAACTTGAATGGAAAAGAATTTTAAAAACTAAATACTTTTATTTAATGTCGTCTTTATTTAAATTGAATGGGCGTTAAATAAAGAAATTTTAAATTAATAAAATACGCATATTTAAATAAAGCAAAATTTGATAAATATCCAAAAATTATATATTAAAAAGAATTTTAGCGAATAAATATCGTTAAAATAATGAAAGAGTTTTTAAATATACAAAAAATTCATAACAATAATAATAATAAAATAATACGAAAAGAACTTGGAGAATTAAATTCATATACTTAAATATGCTTCTTTATGAAAATTCTAATACATTAATTCTAGAATTTGTTTCTGCATATACTACATCAAATTCATTTCCCACATAAAAACCCACTTCAGCTTTAATATATCCATTCATTTGTTTACCTAATCGCGCACTTGTGCATTTCAAAGTTTACAAATTCATATTGAGTTTGTGAAATCTTGGGAAATCCATATTATTGAACAGCAAGAGAGCTAGAGAGACGCAGCCAAGTGCTGTACAAATTTGTTGGCTGTGGCAATGCGAGACAAAGACGACAATCGCGTCATGGGTTGCAAGCGAGTATCTCGCTCCACTTAAATGCCGAAAGATCTCTGACAATTGAACAAATTGCAAATGCCATTGTTATTGTTAATGTTGTTGTTGTTGTTGTTGTTGTTTTTACATACTCGAATGCCTACAGTTATAATTGCATAAGTGCGTCGTCCCCACACAGCCATGAGTGCGACATAGATTGCGATCTGACATGGGCTTGGGAAGAGTTGTGGGAGCAGATCTTTGTAGTTACTCTCGAGACACACTTCAGCTGGGGCAAGCAAGTAAAGACGCTGAGGCAGTCGCTTATGCAACTAGCCAAGTAACTTCTTCCGCCTTTGCTCAAGAGACCCCCCAAAAAGAAAACAAATCCAACTGACCTTAGCTAATTAAATGGCTACTGGATCTAGCTGGGGTTCTTTTTACATTATTCCCTGCTTTTCACTTTTGCCACTGCCACTGGCCAAACAGAGCATTGACAATTAGCCAGCCAAAGGCGTAAAAGCCAAGCCAAGAAGAGAAAAGGTCAAACATCACAAAATGAGGCCAACTGTGTTTGACCATGCACCCATGGGAAACCTTTTGACCAAATCATGTCATTTGGCTGCAGGTGGAATGTGTAAAGAGTTTTCATTCGTTTTTTAGGAATATTATGATATGGGGAGCTGAGAACCGTTATGGTCTTTTATATTTTTTAGAATTTGTTTATAAGTGAAGTTGACAAAAGTTATAAAAATAAATGGAATTTTATAGACATGACAAATTTCCTTGGAGATTAACTTCCTGAAACTAATATATCTTTGCATTTTCTATAACTGTGATAGCCTATTGGACTTTGTTCTTTAAGATATTGAAATACGTCAGAAAATATATGTCTTTTAACTTTCCTGCACCACATCGTATTATAACAAAAAAAGATATACTAGATGGAACATTCCATTTACTGACAAATTCGTTTTCTTTTAATAGGACAACAACAAATTGCTTGCTCTTCCATCATATCGATTAAACAATTTTCTGGCACCTGCCCACACACATATACACACACACACACACACACATAGACACATAGACACATAGACAAATAGACACATACTCAGCCCACAAGTCCATAGTCCGCATTTAAAGTCGGCACAACATAAAGAGCATAGAGCAAAAGTGAGAAAGACAAATGTGAGACAGTCGGAAACTAAATGAAACAAAACAAAAAAAAAAAAAAACAAAAAAAAATAATAATCATAAACGAAAATCGATTTTTAACCCAAATGTGTCGCTGACCCAGAAAAAGTAAAGCAACAATAACAACAAGAAATACTGAGAAAACCCACGCGACGTGCAACTCAACGAATTGAAGCATAAAATGTTGCAATTATTATAATTAATGCAAATAGAAAAAAAATATTAAAGAATGAGACAACGCTGAAGAGTTTAACGTTTAAGCTAGCAACTATAAATAATTGTGGGCTAGGGAATGAAATGAAAATTAAATGAAAACTTAATCACAGATGTTAAAAGCCTTAAATGTTGAAACCCTTAAAATAAGATACCTTATGAGTCTGCTTAATTATAGGAATCGCACAGAGAAATATTATATTATCTTAAATACATTTCTGTGAAGGTTTGAAATATTAATCATTTTTAGTCATCTACACCTTATAAATTAGCTATATCATATATAATTAAGATATAGTTGATAGATAGTTCATCTTGTCTACTTTCCATTCATATAAATTCATATCGGCTTTATAGGTTAATATTAGTTATAGCATACGTCAATTACATAACTTTTTTAGGCATAAATAAATAATAATCTAATGAAAAACTAGAAATCTTGAAAAGCCCATGTATAATTGTTTAGAAATTATATCAGATTATATATCTCCCTATCTCGTCTTCTATGCATTCATTATCATCTAACCAGCTTTTTAGTTATTTAACATATCGATCTATCATTTGCATTTTCATTCAGTCTAAATTTTTTAATTTTTTTGTTTTAATTTTCTAACTTTTTAGTTACTTTTAAAATTATTTAATTTATCCTTTTTTTATTATTATTATTATCTTAGATTTAATTTAATTGCTATCATCAACCACTCTTAAATATTGTTAAATTTCTATGAAAATTCTTTTCTATAAACAAGAAATAATTCAAGATTGTTTTATCTTTTACTTTCAGGTAAGCAAACATAGATTAACTTGAAATGTTCATTTGCTATTGGACAAGTATATTATCTAACTTTTTGCTGCTTTGGGGTAAGTGCTAGACAATGGGCTCAACACCTGCAAACGTGCCAAAGAACTGCCTAAAGAAAACCAGAAAGCTGGCAAAAAGAATTGGCCATAAAATGTTAATGTAATGTTGTTGTTGCTGTTGTTGCTGCTGCTGCTGATTTCCCACACAAGGCGTGTGTTAAGCGAGGGCGTGGCAGCCCGACTGATGGCAACAGCAATACAAATCCTACGCCTTCTGTTAGGTTTGTCCGTCCGGCCCATTACGTCATATTGTGGACTGTGACTTGCGCTTGTTTTTGCTTTTAAGCCTCTTTTTACTCTTTTACCTGATATTGTTTTTTTCGTATTTTTTCAGTATTTTTTTAGTTTTTTTTTTTTGCAAGGTTGTACAAGGCAAACGGGTGTTACATTAATAGTCAACTAGCTCGCGCACTTGCCGCACCAAAAAATTGCCAACTCTGTTGTTGTGCTTTGTACGATAATATATTATAAGTAATGAGACAGGTAATACTAACCAGAGGCAGAGGTTGTTCAACAAGGGAGAGTGAGCAATTACGGCCTACGTGCAAATGAATTTAAGTTGAACTCTTAGCATTTACTATTAAAGGAAGTCAAGGAATTACTGTGGGAGCTTAGGTGTATTTACCTTTTATAGAGAAGTTATCTGAAATTTATTAAAATGCTTGACTTTGATTAGCAGCAGTTAGAGATATTGCTGATTGTGAACCAGCTCAATTAGCTAAAACACTCAGCGAACTTGTTCGCATGCACTTAGTGTTGAACCAGCTACGCAACTCTTTGAGCAACTGTTAACATTGCGCTTATCTCTGACACACATACGAGCCTGAGCATATGTATGTGTGTATTACAGCTTTGTCAAACTGTTATACACGTAGAAGAGATTGTATTGTGTTCGTGTTGTAATAAAACTTGATATTCTTTAGTTTATTGTTTTGTGCGGCAATTCTTCAGTCAGATTCGTATTGTGTGCATTGATTAGTCAAACATTTGGTTAGCATTTGTTTACCTTTGTTTGATAAATAGCTAACCAATATTGCTATCCCCCTCTCACCCCCTATACGTCTTTGGGTATAAATAGCCAATTGCTGCAATTGCATGCGGTCATTTATTTGCGTTTAATTTTGTATTTCGGTTTTTGTGGTTGCGCTCGCGCCTGCGTTTGTATACAAATTTAGTTTTGTTTACTTCGCTGTTGCTGTGACGACTGAATCGAATCGAAGACTCCTTTTCATAAGTACCAATACTTTGCCAAGTGGATGCTAGGCAACCGAGAAGTCGTAGCACGCGAGGGTGCATGGTAACCGGTTCCTTAAGTGGTGTACATAAATTATTGTGTGTGGCTCATCTAAAACAATGAATAGCAAATAATTGTATTTCTAGTCTTAGCACTATGTGGGTGAATACCTGAATATGAATATATTAATATTATTTAAATGTAGAACGATCATAGAACTACTCTGCCTAGTTCATTATTTGCATGCTCCTCTCAAATGAACAGCTAATTTGCTCAAAAAGTTCATTGCAATTCGATTCACTGCATTTAAATCTGCGTGTGTGTGTGTGTAGTCTCTCTCAGTCTCCTTTCCCTTGCATATGTTTATTCCTTTTGCTTTCTCACTACAAATTTCTATTGCTAAGTCGCATTAGTCGCATTTTCGGCTGTGTACAGCAGCAAAACGAACTACGACTGCGACGGCGACTGAGGCAGCGTGTCGACGTCAATGGGCACCCAACAAGTTAGCTTAGCTAGCTAGGAGCGCCAGCGTCGCTCTGCTGCTGCGGCGTCGCGACGCCAATGTCTTCTATGCGCTCTGCTTCGCCCGCTCAACCAACGTCCGTTCGTACGCTGTGCGCTCAGATTGCATTTAACTCTTGCCGCGTGCACAACGAACGAAGCGCGATAACAAACGGAAAAACGGCCGCCTCGCGTTGGCTGGGGAGTTCCGCTCTCTTGCTCTCTCTCACTCTCCTCAACGCTCGCTCACTCGCTTGCGCGCTTTAAGTTTTTGTGTATGTTCGTTTAGTGTTTTGTTTTTGTTTTTCGCTTTTGGCTTTTGGAAAATGCAAAAGACGCGAACTGCAGCTGCATCAACGTTCAATTTTGTTTCGGGTTTTCCTCTTTGTGGTGGGTGCTAAATAATTTGCAATAAATTTGCAGACAAAAAGAAAATGTGCCAAGTATAAATTAATTTAACAACAAAAAATAGTTACATATATACCTATAAATGTTTATCAATAGCTGCGGCTACCTTTTATCGATTGCCGATTCATAACGAGCGTTTATCAGTTACGTTAGCTGGTCAGGTGTCTTGCGGCTCATTAAGCGATTATTCAATATTGGAAATTGAGACGACCACAAAACGACGTTAATTGCGATGTCTGTTATAAAAAAAAACCTTACGTGTCTCGGTCGATCTATGATCGTTCAGCCGGCTAATCGAAAATAGCACCGGAATATTGCTTGATTGATCTCTAATTGAAGTTTGTGGTTGAATCAAAAGCTGTCAAAGCTGTTCCAATTAAATAAAACGACAGATGTGATACAAATATAAAAATTACATGTAAATCTTATATAGATATCTATAATGAAATATTAAAAATTAACTGAACTGAAAGTTAAGAAAACTTTTCGAATTACAGAACTCATTATGAATTCAAATTCGAAATTAATATGTAAAACGTAACTTTCTTCTTATATTATCTTATACAAAAAAACAACGGAAGTTTATGGCAATAACAAGCCTCTTTTTCCCCATTTTCTTTAGATACAAGCCCGCTATATACAATAAAAATAATATAAAACCTTCACATAAATCACGCACAATTTCAAGTTCATTAAAAATAGTTCTTTTCTATTTTAAGGTTTTCTTTTAGCTCTCCCTCTCCCTCTCTCTTTTTCCCTGCTCATGCATTTTTCCGACCGTTAATGTTTGTTAGAAATTTTCATTAGGCTCTCAATTAGCTGTTAGAGAATTATAACGGCACATGTAGACAGACAGAGAGCCGGAACCAGAAGCTAATAAACCAAAGTTCTCCTCGCTCCCTCTCTGTCTTTCTCTCTCATTTTACAAATGTTGAGTCAAACATAAGGGAAATCTCAATCTTTGTGTTGTGATGACATCAACTCTCAATGACACGCACATAGATGTGGGATCAAGGCAGGGGGTGGGCAGTAGGCGTGTCTGTTGCCCATCTGCTGATGAGGACGCGTGACAATTGTGAGACCCGCATACACACATACATACATACATACGACGCGTCGTCCGCTCGCGGTTGCCGTTTGCTAGCGACTCATAATGGTTCGTGTCCGCGCTTATTCACTTGCGCTTTTAATGGGTCGGGGGAGGTTAGATCTGAAATTCCTCATAATTATGCGTTGTCGTTGCTGGGAGAGCCAACTGAGAGGGAGATTCCATAAATAGTGGATATTTGTGTGAAGGAAATATGTTTCTAGAAGTAAATTTTGGAGATCTTTATTTAAAAGTACTTTTTGAAAAACATAAATTCTTTTGCTTATAGGAATTTTATAGGAATATATGTCAACTATATTAAAAGTATATGGAAATGAATTTAAAATATATGTATTAGAAAATATATAAATATTTATACAACAAAATATTGTACAAATAAAAAAATTGACTTTGACAAAAAATCCAAAGTGTTGGCATAAAGTCCAAATTTTTCTATAACTCAAAATTGAATAGTCTACTTTGAAAATTAGATTTTATGCCAAAAAATGGATTGAATATCTATTCCCTAAAATGTAAATGTAAATAAATGAAAAAAAAATTTTTGTTTTTGTTATGAAATCGTATACTATACCATATAATTGTATATAGTAGAGCATTAAAATAATATACAAATATATTTAGATTGAAAATATTAATGCATTGAAAGAAAAAGGCATATGCAAGATATATAATTTATTAATATTAGGATATTAGTTGTGGAACTTGTTTTATATTGAAAAATATATTAATTATATATATTTCTTTATTTTTATAAACATATTTTATATATAATTTTCAAATATATTTTGTATGTATTTTTTATATGTTAACACATACTTTTTATATATTTAATATATTTTAATTTATATATTTATATATTTTTTATCATATATATTTAATGCATTTGATTTGATATATAATATAGCCTCGCAGTACTTCTTGAAACTACCCTCGCTAAATATTTTTACCATATGTGGAGAGCATGTACATATGTAAGTAATTCAACGAGCACCCTGGGCTCCCATGTGATGGGTGAACATATGGCAAATTGTTGATTGAAAGGCCAGTGCTGAGTTTTTAGTTGCAGAGAGGACAGGGAGAGATAGGGAGGGTATTGAGCGAATGGGGAGATTCGACGTTAGGTTGGTTTCTTTGTTGATATTCGGTCATTATTTGTGTTTGACTATTTTTAAGATCTGAACGAATCGTCGGGTCTTGAGAGACTCTCTGTAGTAGTGCCTCGGTCGCCTGCTCTCTCGCTCTTTTGCTCTCTCTCCTGTGTTGTCTTTATCTGTGATTCGCTCAGTTTTTGTTCAATTTGAAAATTTGCCCGTGAATTTTTCGGCGTTCAGTTCGCCTTTCGCGTTTCGCGTGTTGTAGTCGAAGTTTTTATTTTTGTCGGGTTTGTTTATTTACGCTATCGTGTGTACGCGGTATACAATAATAAAATGCTAATCTTTTAAATACATATATTTATCACATTTGTGGATATGATGATTGAATGAATGATTAATAGAGCAATTTTTAGTTTACCTTGAATTGCATTTAATATTTCATTAAATTCGAAGAAGTCAAATTGACCAAAAGAAGCCACTGGCGAATCGTTTGATATGAAAATTGCCAGCGCTTTTCCAATTTAGCGCACGTTCCACGTCCACTTGACATGCAAATTAAAATTCCACAAAAAATGGAAATTCCAACGAAGAAAAATCAAATTGATTTAATAATATTTTTGAAGCTCTTTTGTTCAGCACACACAAAAAAATATGCTTTATCCTCGGCTTTTGCTGCTGCTGTTTGTTGTTCAAGAAAATTTGCATTTAATGAGCTGCTTGCTGTTTATTTATGTAGTCCCCAGCCTCGAACACGCCCCACGCCCCCTCGCTCCCGCCCCCCATTTTCCGTTGCTCCTCTTGCCGAGAGCCGGCAATTGTATGTAAATTGTGCTGTGAAAATGATTTTGAAAAGCTAATGATATATTTCTCTTACCTTACTGCCATTGACTTAACAATAAAAGATGAGCCGCAAATGGTTCAAATCATCTTAAATATGCAAAATAAAGAAAGTTTAGTTGGGGAGTTAATTAGGCGGATTTATTTTCGTAAGCAAATATTATTTGTGATAACGAATATAAATGTGTAATAAATTTGATCGTGTGTTGATCTATTAACTGTTTATTGAAGCTTATTGCTTACCAAATTTTTAACTAGTTCGTTATGGTCTCTATTTGTAATTTATCAAATGAAAAATAGAATATATATTTTTTTTAAGTTTATATATTCAGAGTGTGTGAGTGTGGATTTCTATAGAGCTCATTAAAATTAATTCATTTAAAATAGTTTTCTTAATAATCTTATGATTTTCTGTGTTCATTTGAACTATTTCGCTTGCAGTTATCACAATATTATTGCAGCTAAATTGACTCTTCTCAGCATTTAGTTAATTTGAACAAGTTTAATTAAGAGCCTATTTTATTTTTAAACGATATAATTAGTTTCTCTTAATTTTCACATAAACCTGCGATAAGTAGCTTATTTGATTTAGTTTGCTTTTAGTTCTCATCGTATTTACTTTTAGTAAATTTTTTAGATTGAGACTTTACCATAGTTGATCTAGTTTACTTTTAGTTGAAGCTAAGTTTGCTATTTTTTAGTATTTAGTTCATTTGAATAAGTTCGATTGAGTGTCTTCTAAAGTTGATCTAGTTTGCTTTCAGTCGAAGCTAAGTTTTCTATTTTTAGCATTTAGTTCATTTGAATAAGTTTGACTGAAGGCCTATTTTATTTTTAAACGACATTATAAGTAGTTTCATTTAAAGCTTCTACGAGTTGCCCATTTGACCTAGTTTATTGATTAATGCTCTAGCATGAAAGAGGTTTGATGTTCCTAATCTCTTAAGCGTAGCTCAACTGCAGTATCTATTCAAATGACCTGGTTCGAATGAATCATTTAGTTTCACTTAAAGGCTTAATATTTTAGTTAGAAAGACAATTCAACTTTATATTCAAATTGTAAGTAGTTCATTTTGTAAGTGGTTTATTTTAACTAGTTCACTTAAAGCATTATTACATTTGAATGTTAGGGAGTTGACAGCTCTTTAAAAAATCACCTGTAATGTATTAAATTCTTTTGTATGTAGTTCATTTGAACTAGCTCACTACTTTTTAATGTTACTGAGCTAGCAGCTCTTCAAAAACTCACCTATAATAAAAGAATATCTTGACTTAAAGTCTTTTTATCTCTACATTGTATTTGTTTTAGATGTTCCCTAGCATCATCCATCATATTTTATTTACTTTCCGATTTTTTACTGCAATTTCTGTTAGCTTTAGCATGTGCGTATAAAAAGTGTCCAATATAAATAGCAGCCAAAAAAAAAAAATAAACTGGAACTCAATTCTATTATCAATCATTTTCCACTGCGTTGGCCCCTCCCCTTGACACCATAGGAAATTGACCTTAGTAAGCTATAAAGTCGACTAGCTGATAAGCTGGCCAAATGCCTCACTTCGTATAGGTTCGCTATGCGTTTCTCTCATTCATTCGTTCGTACGTTGATTTCGTAGGCTAAATAGACTAAACATTGTTATTTTCATGGTTGGCGAGCAGCGGCGCATTGAATTTGGCGTAATTAGAAACTTGTTGGGGATATGCCAAGGCACGAATGGAACAAAGCTGAAAGATAAACAGCGACAGGGCCCTGGACATGCAAAATAATAAGGCAAACTGTGCTTTCATTACACTCGAAGAAAACCCCAAGTTGTTGCAGCTTAGATTCTAATTGTTTGCCAGCAAAGAAAAAAAAAACAAAAATAATTTTACGCTCTGCTGGCTGTCTGGCTTGATGTTGCTTATATAATGAAGATGAAAGAGGAACATAAGAGCTAAACTTTAGCTGTTAGTTGATGTTGATGTTGCTATTGCTCGTAGCTGCTATGATTACACTTTAGTTCTTCTTCTTTGTCTACGTCTTCTTCTTCTACATCATCTTGTAAGTTTTACTGCAATTGCATTGAGAAATTATGCAAAGGCAAGGTGAGAGATCAGTGTGACAGCAAACAGCTGTTGTCTATCCCCCTGACAGACCTCACATTGTGAAATGAGGTTAACACAGTTGTCTATGCCTTTGTGTTGGCCAAGTTCTAAAAAGGGCTCAGCGTGTAGGCGGCGCAAAGGCTTTTGCATAATGGACATGTGCAAAGAGAAAAAGAAAAAGAAAAAAAAAAAAACATCCACACTCATCAAATGAGGTTAGAAACAAGCGCAAATCCTACGGCAAATTGCATGTGCGCTGTGTTCTCTTTGAATGTGTAAATGGCTGAACTTGTTAGGGTCTAATGCTGTTAAATTGCCTTCCTGGAAGAGTTCGACTCTGGCAAGTTTTCGAAAGTGGAGCAACTGTGGATTATGACTTAAGTCTAGAGAGGCTAAGTAACTATTGGGTGCAAGAATGTCCCACAAATGCCCTCTACTAATTTGAAGACCATTACTACTGGCCGAACTAACTAACTCCTATTAGGAGTTAAGCTAGTTTTAATGGTCTTCAAATTAAAAGATAGGATTTGTTGGACATTCATGCTAGTGAAAGATTTTAATTGTTTGTTTTACTCGAAAGAAAACTATGTATATGTCTTTATTATGTAGTAGTATTAAGTAAACTTGACTGGAGTATACAATATTAGTCGAGTAGTAGTAGCATTGTATATATATTTGTACATATATATTTATATATATATATTTATAGTATATATTATTAACAATTATTAGCAATTAAGAATGAGCTAAGCGTCAGTACACACATCAAGTCATGAGTAGACTAAAGGCACAAATTTTATTCCGTTCAAAAGAACAGATAATAAAAATCATTTTCAGACATTTTGCATTCAATAAATATAAGTTTAAAACATTTAAAAAATTTGTAAAAAAATAAAAATAATTAATAATATAGATGGGAAAATTTAAAGAGCAACATTATACCCTAATTTCCTATTTTCAATGGGTTTAGGGTGTAAATTGCTTTAATAATAATTAAAATTAAAAACACGGTTTAAAAAAATAAATAAATTACTTGAGATACTAGCTGATTTGTTTTGGATCATAAAAAGTTTCTCAACAATTAAATTCATTTAGTCAAATTATAGAAATTCTACATATAAAGTATGTATATAAAAATTAACTCACTGAACTGTTCTGGATCATATATAGTTTATTAAATAATAAATAAAATAATATACAAAAGATATATATGCGAAATAATATTTAATTTTTTTTACAAATTATGTATTCAAAATTATATACATAAATTGTGTTTTCCTGTTTGTTCTTCCGTAATTTGTTGAGCGTTTGATATATAACATTTATGATTGCAATAAAATTAAAATTTGCTTGAGAAAATCATAAAAAATGTTATACAAATTTAAATAAGATTTTAAGATTGTCTAGATATCAAGTTTATAGAAATGATAACTAAAAATTAATTTCACTAATTGAAAACGCTTTACATTATATAAATTTTCTTTAATGAAAAACTAAGCGTTGCCCACACTTTGCAGAAGTAAAATTGATAAATCAAATGGAAACTAATAATTGGGCTCATAGTTGTCTTTTACATAATTCACGACAGATATTGGAATGTCCATAAAAAAGCTACAATTCGAAACTTCCATAAAAAAATGCGGCATAAATATATGCCCAAAAGGCAATTTCTTTTATGATCTGTGTGTGTGTGGGCAGAAAATCGGAAAATCGTAAAAAACTCAAAGTTGCATCATTATGATTTTGTTTTCGTTTTTGGTTAATATCAATTTCATTTTCAATTTTTCACGATATGCTGCGGCACGTTCTGTAGGTAGGTGCGTCATTAACTTAATTTCCATTGTCTCAAATCGTGAGCAGGCAACAGCAACAACAACAACTGCAACAGCAGCAGCAGCAGCAGCAACAGCAGCAGCAACAGCAGCGGTTGCAACTGCAGCTGCAACACGTCAAGTGGCAGCTACAAATCAATATGCATGAGAGCATCATAAAAATGTCTGCAGCTCATCTGATTGGGGCGTTGAACATTGAATATCACGCATACGCCACCGTTTTATCTCATATGCCATGTTTATAAATGGCCAGACATTAACTATACAGCTGAACAACAGTGGAAAAACAATGTCCAAATCTTGTTTTTTCATTTTTCATTTTTTTCAGTTTCATTTCAAAGTTATTGTAATGCGATTTTCTGCTGAAAGTGATTAAGATTTTTGTAGAAAAAAAGTAAAACCTGTGAAAAACTTGATGCGACAGTCTCTAAATTGTTGTTGTAGTTGACAACTGGGCAAGAGATGGTGAAAGTTGTTGTTGCTGCTGTTGTTGTTGTTGCCTGTTGTTGACATTGTTGTATAGCAGCTAAAACAAGTACGTAAATCAATATGATTTGCGCTCGCGTTTCATTTGCCTTTGGGCAAATCAATTGACATTTTTGTTAACTAGAGAAATAGTTAGCTGAGCAGCCAAGATATTTGATAAAAACTTAATAATAATATTAAAAATTTAATAAAAATAAAATAAAGAGAATTAAAAGATTCTGGGGAATCAACAAGCTGATAAATTTCTCAAGAATTACGTTTCGCATGCAAAACTTTTGGGAATGCATGCTAGAAAATTAATTTTGCTCTATAAAGTTTACAGAAATTCTGAATAAATGTATGTACATATATACATACACACACATTTTCACACACATTGCCCGAAATGCTCTCAATTTTATTATTTGTTTTGCTCAGATTGTAAATTAGAATTTATTATGGCCGCCACTTAAAACCATTTGACATGCACAATTGTGCTGAGGCTCTAGTTGAAAGGCAGCGGCGCGATCTTTTCTTTTTTAAGATTTTCTATGTCTGTGTCTGTATGTGTTTGTGTGCGTGTGAATCATGCAGAGAATTTATTATAAACAATTTAAGAAAAATTAAAGACTCGTGTGTATGACACATTTTGCTCAGTTCTAGAATTGAATCATCAGCAGCGAATGTTGGAAAATCAACAACAGAAGAAAAACTGAAACCGATTCGCCTAAGAGGCAATATTATGCAATGCTGTGGCAAGAAGAAGAATTGCAGCATTGCATGCTCCACTAAACAAACAATAGAAGAAGAAGAGGCTCTGCCAAGTCTTTTGCGTTGCTTTATCTGCACGAAGTTCATCAATTCAAGTCGGAAATTAAACAGAGAGAAGAAAGAAAAGGAAAGACTTAAAAAAAACAAAACAGAAACCAACTCAGTCGTGTAGAAAGAGGCGTGACCAGCAGAGAGCAGAGAGCAGGGGGCGAGGGGTAAAGAGTTCTGCCAGAACTTGGATCTTATGACTTTTGTCTGGTCTGCGAGAGCGAATGCGCTTGCATTTCCTGCAGCATTGGGGGAAAACATGGAAGCAGTAAAATTCTTGAATGCCATTTGCCATTATTCCTTTGTTTCGACTATATTTTCTTTCATATTGTGCAACGACTGCCGCTGTGTGGGCCCCCAAAGTCAGGGCATGGAATCCGGAACAGTTTTACCTTTCAATTTACTTGGCCTCGAGCTTGATTTTCATCTTGCGCATCGTCTTCGGTTCTTGAATTTCAGCTCCTCTGGCAGAAATTTAAAATATTTCTTACACTTGCTGCTGATTGTTCTTGCTTGGGTTGAAGAAACTCGTTAGGGAAATATGCGTGCGATTCGTAATACTAGAATGTTTTATAATGCGTGGATTTCTTGAATTTAACGCAAACTCTAATTGCTGGGAGAGTTAACTTAAAGCACAATTGTTGTTGTTTTTTATTCTTTTGGGAGTCGTTATGTGCACTATAACAAATTATATAAGATTATGGGGCAAATTGTCTGAAAGCAAGCTTTTATTCAACCATTGAACAAATGAATAGAGAGGGATATCAAGTAATATAATATGTTGATAATTTTATATTCAATTTATAAATAATAAAATGGAATTTATGTGATAAATATGTATATAAAGAATAACAAAAAAAATTTAATACTAAAAAAAGACAATGAATTAAATAATATAAAAAATATAAATATTAGATATTAATAAAAAAATAAAGAATAACAAAATAAATAAAAATAATATTAGTATTAATATTAATATGACTGATGAATTAAAAAACATATTGAATACGAAATATATCCATATTTATTACAAAAATAGAATAATAAAAATATTAATAATAATATTTTAAAAATTGATGAATTTATTAAATTTTTTAAATAAAAATAATATAATTACAAAATAGTAAATATAAATTTTTTTTAAATAAAGAATAATATAAAAAATGGAAATGTTTAAAAAATAGAGGTTGATGAACTACAAATATATTAAAAAATACATATATTAAATAATAAATAAGAAAGATTTAAAAACAACAAAATAAGATAAAATAATAATAAAACATTTCAAAATAAAAATATACATTTAAAGAATTTAATAAAAAATATGTATAGTAAACAAATCAATAAAAAATGCTGTAAACAATTTAATCGTATTCAAAAATTTAAATTAATGGATAAAACATTTATGTCCAAAAAATCTTGCAAATTAACCGTGTAAAAAAATATTCATATATATAAATATGAATTGTAATCAAAATATAGAAAAGAGATGTGCAACAATAAATATATGTATTAATTAATATATTTATTGTAACAACTTCATATATTTGTATCATATTTTTATATATTTTTATTTTAAATAAAAATATTTATTTATATGCATATATTTATTGTTACAATCTCATGTATTTCCATAGTGCACAACAATGCATCGAAAAGTGCCCAATAAATTATAAAAATGTAAAAAAAAAAAACTGAATTGAATATTCAACATATCACAAAATACCCAAAAAATGTGCCTTAAAAACTAAAAAAAAATACACCTGAAAAAAGAAAACGTTAAGAGTCTTCCACCAACAAAAACGAAAAAGAAAATCAAAACAACAAAAGTGTGAATTTACAACGCCCAGTGCCACGCCTCAACTATCAAAAATCAAACTAAAACAAAACTGTAACAAAAATCGATTTGAGAAATCACAACAACAACAAACAATAACAAATAACAAGAACAACAAAAATCATGAGTAGTCAACCTGCCAGCCAGCCCGATAGCATTGACTTAGCCTATGATATGTGGGCGGGTCAATTCGAATTTGTCGGACCAACAGCGAACTCGACGGCAACAGCAACGATAAATCAAAAGCTGAACAACAACAATAATATCAAATTCGGCAGTGAGAGGAATGCTAGTCAAAAACTATCCTCGGCCGAGAGTTTGGAGGATTTGAATTTGAATTTCAATACCAGCTCCACACAGAACCCACTGTGCAACGCCTACAGTCTGGGCGTGGGCGTGGCTGATGAATATAGCGGGTTTGGCAAGCAGCCCATACTGATTGATCAGGAGACATTTTTGAGCCTGAATCCGGCGGATTTTGAGAATATTGTGCCATCCGATTCGGAGCCCAATTCGTTGGTCTTCATCGAGAACAAGCTCGAAACGAATAACAATAGCTTGGAGTCGAATAACAATAACAATAACAATACGAATAATAACAATAAAATATACAATTTGGAAACGTTGACCAGCAAATTCAATAATAAAACCAACAATACGAATACAAACGGTTTCAAATTGGAAAACTTAAAGAACTTCAAAAACAAATTGCTCTGTGATTTCGAAGAGAACGGCAACGGTGGATCACCGAACGGTGCGAATAGCAAAATGAACGGCTCCCTCAGTGCCGAGATATGCGATAATTTCAACGAGCAAGTAAGCAAACCCCACCAAAACCAACCAACCCCCCATCTAGCCACTCTCTAAATCAGACCTCTAACAACTTCTTGAATAATTTATGCTATTGCAAATGCAATTTCATTAAATTGTCCACTACATTTTAGCTAATTCATAGTCGTATAGCCGTGTAGTCCCATTGGGTTGCGTGTGTGTTTTCCTCTCTAGTATAGCATGTCAATAATGTCCATTTACTATAAATAAGTGGCGTAGTCTAGTCAGGCGGTTTAGTCCATCGCTGGATAGTTACGGGTGAACTGCAAATGCAACTATATGAAAAGCTTACTGAATTCTATTTCAAATTATTGCTGTGAATTGAGCATTGAAAATGCTGGAAACAAACGATGTGAGTGTTATTACGATTACTTATTTAACTATTATGATAGTTAAAGTGTTGATAAAAGCTTAAACCTGATTGTAGCACCCCTTAGTCAACAATATACCTATTGCTTCAGCCGAAAAGGCAAGGTTGCAGGGATATATTAATAATTAGTGTTGGCAAACGTCTCAAATCGAATACTTTCTTTTTATATCGTTTTAGTATGTAAACTTTTTACTTTTCTAATTATCTTTATTTTATGTTATTTATGTTTGTTTTAAACTTATGTTTCACCTCCTGCAAGGAATTTCTAGGCATATATATAGCTTAAAGTGTTGTAAAATTATTAAAAATTAAAGCAGAACAATGAAATAATTTGATATGCAGTGTAGACTAATTTTACTAAGAATCTAAATTTGAATTTAATTTTTTTCAGAAAAAGTATTGGAAAAAGAACTTTAAAAAGTATTTTTAGTTAAACTTAGGACCTTATTATTATATATAAAAAATTAAAAAAATATTTTTAGTTAAACTTAAGATTTATTATCATATATATAATATTATTAGTTGATCTAAAAAATGCTCTTACTTGATAGAAAACATAACATATCAAAAAAGAAAAGTCCGGGAATTATTTATAGTATATAGGTTATTTCAATACTTTTCGTAGCATTTGTTTTACTGACTTTTGGTTTATCAAACTATATATATTTCCTATATATACTTATCTTCAAGCTGTAAGAGAAAGAGAAGAAAAGTCTAATGCTTAAGCTGCAAGCAGCTCTAACTTACCAAATAACAGTATTGATAAATTGATCATGTAAAATATATCTATGCCAAGCCTTAGCTAGAAAGCAAAGCAAAACAACTTTTCTAGTAACCAATTAACCGTAATATTTCTCCAAAATTGTTTACGTATTTCCTTGACATATTTATCTTAAAAAGAAAAACAAACTTTAAACAAACATTAGAAGATCTATTTTGTAAATTGCAAACATCTGCTGAGAATAAACAAAAAATACATAAATTATCTTTCGCTGTATTCGAGAAATGCGTCAAATGAGATCAGCTGCCACTGAAAAAAAGTTAAATATATAACAACAAATTAGAAATTCCCTCAAAAACACTTTGATGAATGAACGAAAGAAATGAATGAAATGAACTGAAACTTAGGCAAGCAAATGATAATTAGTGTGTGTGAAAATATGTCAACGAAAGTAACTGAGGAGAAGACGACAAAGTGAGAAGTGAGAAATGAGAACAGAAGCGCCTTTTGGGGTCTTAAGTTTCGAAAAGAGATTAATTTTGAGTCAAAGCAAATGTGATTGGAACATTGGGAACTCTAGAGAGATATCGTAGTTGTAGTTGCTAACTGGAACTGGAGCAGGCCTTCTTTCTCTCACTGACTCCACGGGGCACACACAGACAACAGAATTCGACATGCAACTAATTGCATGATGCAATTTTCCAGTTTTATGCATGATTATCAGACTCACTCGCAACTCATTCGGCTGCTGGCTAATTGTGGGCCTGCAGCTGTGAATGCGAGCATGTTATTAATCAAGAGCCTCAAAAACTCTCGTATTCTCCAACAGCAGAGTTTTCACAGGCCCTCGAGGTCACTTGCGGTCCGATAAGACCGGCAAACGGATGCCACTTGCTCGTATGTTTACTATATATATATATATATACAGTCTATCGCCTCTGATATATGCTAATGGGAGCGGAGTCTCATTTGATAAATGTAACAAATGGGGATTATTGTATTGCCCCAGCGGAAAGCGGAAAGTGTTGCAAGTGTTTGTCTGGAATCTTTTGAGGTCAAAGCTAATGTTGACTTTGATGGGCTGTACTGAAAAGATTTTCAATTAATCCAGCGAGTTTATGAGCTGATAATTGTATGAAGTTATTATCAATCCATATCATTAGGAGTAATTAATTGGAATGATATGTAATTGAAAGTGTTCGAAAATGAATGAAAAAAGAAACTTCAATTGAATTGATTGATTTGATAAGTTAATACTAACTTATACATGTATGAAGTTGCTTTATATTATTAATATTATTTCAAATCTATAATCCATATCAATGTATTTTATCTTTTAATTATGCAATCAACATTTCTGATTTCAAAGAAACTTCATTTAAAATGAAAGATTTCATGAGTGAATCCTAACTTATGCCTGTATGAAGACTCTTTATATAAGTATTATAAATAATATTTAAAATGTATAAAAATATAATACTATATATAATACTTTATATAATATTTACATAGACATATTTAATTTCTCAATCATTCAATCAACATTTATAATTGAAAAGTAATTCAATTCAATTGATATGATTGAAATGAAATGATGAGATTTTATAAGCGAATCGTAGCTTATGTTTGTATGATGATGCTTTATACATTTATAATATACATATTAACAATATTATTTGAAATATACAATCTTTATCTAAATATTCAATCACTGACAATCAGTAAATCAAGTGCTGAAAAATGAATGAAAAGAAAAACATTTATTGAAATAATAGATCTAATAAAAGAATTCCAATATATGCCTGCATTATATTTAAAAAAAATTTGTATATCTATAATCTATATAAATATATATAATCTATATAAATATATTTAATTTGTCAAAATGAACTGAAAGAAAATACTTCAATTGAAATGCTAGATTTATATATTTGAACAAATATTTTCTATTATAATATTCCAAATCTACGATCTATATATAAATATATAAAACTGTATTCATTCTGTCAATCATTCAAACAATATTTCTGATTGCAGCCCCTTTCACTCGCTTAGTCAAATTGTCATGTGGTGTTAGCTTAATGCATTTTCCTAACCCTTTGCCAGCTTGTTTTTCTTGCTTTTCACTATTGAGCACCCATTTCCCGCCGTCATTATGTCACCTGTCATACTGTTCACGACTTTCCAGTTCAAAGTTGTGACGCAGTTTTAAAAATTGTACAAAATTTCGTACACACACAGGGTGTTTCCTGTTGCTCGACACGCAGACCGCATTGACCCTGGAACTAGCTTCAACAAAAGTGACAAGTGACTAAAGTGACTCCCTGCACTTCCACTACCTGTCTTTCTCTCTATCTCCCTCTGTCTCTCTCACTCACTCACACTACTTTCCTGTTTTGCAACGGCACTTGTTACTCAATGCGTCTGCTTGGATTTTTAATTTGTTTTTTTTTTTTATATATTTTTTTTATGTTTCTTTATGGCTTGTTGTTTTTGTTTATTTTGGGCAGCGGTTTTTGTTTTCTTTTCTTTTTTATTTCCGTAGAATTTGTAGAATTAGATTCTAGTTTTTCTGCCCCTTTACATACTATAATTTTGTGGCTGTTGTAGTTGTTGTTGCTATGTTTTTTGGCATGGTTCATTGTACACATATCTGAGTAACAGAGGCCCTAATAGAGCTCCCTCCATATGGCACTAAAGACTTTGACTCAGCAGGTCTCTTCCTCTAACTCTCTCTCGCTCTCTGGCGTTCTCTCTGTCTTATGGATAGTTTACATGTCATTTTTTTGGTGGGCCCCATTCCTAGTTCTTTTCAGTTGTTGCCGTGCCGTGCGTCGCGTTGTTTGTCCAACGGTTCTCATTCTATTCAATATCATATATATTTATATATATAGATATCTATTAAACATTCGCCTAAATAGCTCTCAGTTTGCTTTGACGTCAATTACTTTTGTGTTTTTATCGGTTACTCATATTCTTCTTTTTTTTGCTGTTATTTACATAGCTTTTTGCCCCTAAACGTCGCAAATTGCAGTTAATTAAGCTTAATTGAACGCTTTAGGCACAGTTTGACAGCCACTGCATAGAGCCAGCCACCCACAAATGCGACGCATATTTATTCAATTGAACTTTTCACTTGACTTTTTGTAAGCTGCAAATAATAAGCAAATAAGAAAGATATGGATATATGTATGGAAGGGCAGAGAGCATACAATTTGATTTCTATTTAATCTCATTTATCATTTGAACTGGGAATAAAAAAAAAAAACTTAAATAATTTATCAATATTGTTTTTGTCATTTATTTAAAAAGAATTTTCATTAGCTTAAACCGTACTCATTCATTTTGCACTTCATTTTAATCTTCTGTTATGTTTAGAAAGTTTTCTTCTTATGAAAAAGGCGGATCTAACTTCTTTTGTCTTTTACACAAACGTAGCTGAATACTTTCCTATGCATTTACCAACACTGTTGCTAATAATCTCAGCATCTTTTGTCTTTTAAACTATGCCAATTATCCACGAAATCAAAAATTTTTATCGGGCAATTCTGTATTCATAGTCCAGTTTCTTATAGCTTCAAATATTATCTAGTGCGCTTACAAATACTAAAGTACAATAAAATATAGCATCTGTTGACCATTATCGTACGAAAATAAATAAATATAAATGAAGCAAGTCATCTTTCATGTTTGAATCATATGAAACTTATTTTTATCAGGCAATTCTGTATTCGCACCTTCCATATAGTCCGTTTACTTATAAATTAAAGTATTAGCTAGTGCATTTACCAACACTTGAATTGAAAACATTAGCAACAGTTAACAATTATCACATGAAAAACGAGCAATTGAATTGAAGCCAGTCAGCTTTCTGTTTATGGACATTGTGAATGCCTATTTTCCTGCAATTCGTTTTCTTATAAACAAACCTGACTGGAATAACAACTTGTGCATTTATCAACACTGCACTTAGCGCTTGGCTATTAGCATATGCATACATACATATATATAATACAAATAAGGAATATAATATAATATAATGGATGCAGTCATAATTTTTCTTTTTAAAGACAAGCCAGACTAACTTCTTCTAGTCAGCTTTACTTTAAAAGGATTTTACAACACTGACTAACAGTTAGACTCAACATCAGCTTCGCTTGCAACACAAATGCGCATCCGCCTTCAACATTTCTTATCGCCTTTAAATAACAGCTGAGCACACATATGACGAGTGATTTTTTATGTGTATATATTCTTTCCCATATATATGTATGTATGTATGTGCTGTCTATATATACATATATGCATTGATAATTACACTGAACAGCAGTGGCAAACTTTGAATCGCTGCAGTCAACAAACAATTTGGTTTCACATTGATGAACGCAACGCCAACATTTGCTTTGAGGTGCAGAAATGAAGGAAATAAAACACTTGGGCGTATGCTTAATATTTATGAAATTTATATGGGCTAGGCATGCCGAACTACTACTCTACACTAAGCAGCAAAAGTGCAGAAATTAAAAGTAAAATTTAGTTTTATTTGAAATACCTCAACTGAGTGTTCAACAAGAACAGCTGCTGGTGAAACAGAGCTGAGTGCGTTTAGAATTAAGTTAATGGATATTTAATTGAGACGCTTTGTCTGATTTTGTTGCACAGTGTAATTAAGTGTTGCCAGCCCACAGCGTGTTGCGTTGAGGCCGCTGTCGAACGGAAAATAAAACAAATAATACAGCCTCCGGCTACATTTGCAGTCGGTTGAGGCAAGCAAATGAGCAAAGACGACACCGAACGCGCAAAGCCAACAAAAATTTGTGTTGAATTTTTGATGAGCAGAGTGCAAGAGGCAAATACATATAGAGATACATATACGTATATATTGAGGCCCAGATAATGTATATATCATATATATGCAAATGCATTTGAAAAATCACATGGCTGATATGCAGTTGGTGAATGAGCTGCTCAGCGACTTGCGGCATATGAAAAAGAATTGTGTTAGTAATAGTTTGTAATGCCATTCAATTATTGATTTCAACTCTCGCATATTCCACACAAAGAGAAGGCAATAGAACTAACAATATATTTTCTTTTTACTTTCCCTTTTAGCTGGAGCTGCTGCAGCGCAAGGTGGACGATCTGTCAGATACGCAAAACATAGCCGAGGATCGGACGACGCGCACAAAGACTGAATATGCGGTGCTCCAGGCGCGCTATCACATGCTCGAGGAGCAGTACAGAGAGGTAGGTACCAGAACAGTTTGGCAGTCACTGCAAGTAATGCTAATGCTCACATTTCTTTTTGCAGTCGGAGCTGCGCGCCGAGGAACGTTTGGCCGAGGAGCAGAAACGTCATCGTGAAATTTTGGCCCGTGTGGAACGCGAAGCCTCGCTGCAGAATGAGAACTGCCAGATAAAGATCAAAGCCACCGAGATTGAGGCGAATGCACTGCGCGATGAGGCGCAACGATTGCGTGTCTTGTGCGATAAACAGGCCAACGATTTGCATCGCACCGAGGAGCAGCTGGAGCTGGCACGCGATCAAATTGCGGCACTGCAGCAGGAATACGATGAGCAAATGCAAACGGTGCGTCGTCACGAGCAGGAAAAGAAGTCCACCGAGGAGCTGATGCTGGAGCTAAGTCGCGAGCTGCAGCGCGTGCGTGAGGAGAACGGGGCCAGAGCCATGCCCACCACATCACCCGAGAGCATAAGACTGGAGGAGCTGCATCAAGAGCTGGAGGAGATGCGTCAAAAGAATCGCTGTAAGTGGCTAGGGCTTTGATCTGCCATTAAGATGCTCTTTTATAATATCTTCCTTCTCTCTCTCTTCAGCACTCGAGGAGCAGAACGAGGAACTGCAGGCCACCATGCTGACGAATCAGGCCACCATGCTGACGAATGGCGTGGAGCAGGGTCGTCATCTGTTGAATGGCACGCTCAACAATTTGGCCCAGGAGCTGGAGGAGATGTCACAAGCTCAGGTTTGTAGGCCAACCACACTTAGCCAAGCTTCACTGTTTCCTCGCTGTGCCTCTATGCCATGCCTATGCTCGCTCTCTTTTGCTTTATTTATGCCCGCGTCCACGCCCACAATTACATTAGTCAAACACGCCGCCCACGCACAGTCACAACTGCTTGTTAGAATCGCACAGTCTGAGAGTCCCGCATTTCGTCGTTGTTGTTTTCTTCTACATCTCACATATTTATATATATAAATGTATTTATTGTATTACAGGATTCTGTGGATTCAGCCACATTAGCATCCTTAAGTCAGGTAATGCTTATCCACAAAAAAACAAATTCATAAAACCAAAAAAACAATCAAAAATCAAACAGAACAAGGTTTTGGAGACGTTGTGCATGTGCTGCAGTTTGACAGTTACTGACTGTCAGTTGGTTGTGGTTCACTTTTTACAATTATTATTTTTCGGCACATTTTTTAATGAAAATTAAAAATTTTGACATTGGTTTCATTTTGGGTACTTAACGAAATTCATCAAAATCATCAAAAAAATCATAACTTTCATGTTGTATATAAGAAATCAAATTCTTTGTGTTAATATGTTCAGTGTGTAAGAATCTCTGTAAAACTATTCAATTAATCGGCTTTCGATCAATTTACAGCTGCAACAGGCCTTCCAGGAAAAGGAAGATGAAAACGTGCGTCTCAAGCACTATATCGATACGATCCTACTCAACATCGTGGAGAACTATCCCCAACTGCTCGAAGTCAAGCCAATAGAGCGAAAATGAATGAAATGAATTGAAGAAGAATATATTAGCCGGATACTACACTCTGGACCACCTTTAACCTTTACTCAAAAAGAAAGAAGAAAAAATAAATCAAACTAATTAACTACTTTAATATACATTTTAAGCAAGCCCCCCATATATTTATATGTATACAGTTTAAGTCATAATTTATTTTATAACAATTTATTGTAGTTTTTAAACCGAACAACACAAGAGAACAGAACTACAGATCTATGTGAAATTAGTTGATGCAAATTCTGTTGATCATTTATATATACTATATATCTATATATCTTTTGCGTCTAACTTTTTAATTAATCGTTATTGTGTATAAAAGGAAATTCATGTTTGTAAAATAGCAAAAAAGAGAAACTTCAATTGTCAAGCAAAAGCAAAAAGAGGAAAAACATTGAACCCAGCAAATTGTTTATAGTTTTTGTAGTGTTGTTGAGCCCTGAAGATATTAACTATAAAAATTACTAGCTCGTAAGATTATACACCTTTTAACCAAGAATATTTATGAATATAAACGAGAAATGATAACTAGAATGTATATGATGTGTATATGCGTTTGTAGTAGGCCTAGCGAACGGATTCGTGTGCTGAGTTCCGTTTAAATGTTTTACTATACATAAAGAATAATATAATATTTGAAATTTGTTAAATATAGTTTTAGTAATGATGGGCAGCACTTGGGAGACGTGGTTTTAACTTGATATTGTGTTTGGGGTTCCACAGTAACCTCAACGATCTTTTGTTTCTTCAACTTTCTCTGCACATATGGCCAAATTTCTCAGTGTTTTTATTACTAACTTCGGATATATTTATGCCTCTTCAATTTCCAAGCGTCTTTCGCTGCCCATATATATACTAATCCAGATGAATGAATGAACCTATCAAAAATTTGCGTTTATGGTATGGACAATCCCCAGGATATGTAGTTGGAGTGTTTAGTTAAACTTGACAGAGATATATATATATATGAAGAGAGAGAAAGGGAGAAGAGCAATTATTTAAGCAAGCAAAAACAAAATACATTTTAATTGTAAAACTAAAAACATATTTAATCAAACTACGTACTACTTATGCATATGTATTTGTAAACTTAATTGATGGACGTAATGTGCAAAGTTTTGGGCAACGCAATGCAGTTTGATAGACGAACTGTAGACGAAACCCAATAGCTTAAACTTAAACTCAACGAAAAACTTAAAACAGAACTCAAAGTGGTCAACTCTAATATATACATAAATATATCAAATATCTATAAATATATGTATCGAAACTAAATTTAATAATTTGCTAATCAAAATATTTGATGCCTTAAATGATTTTTAAAGATACATATGTAATCAATTAATTTGTATAATATAGACAGATAGATAGTGCGGAGTTCTAAGCTTGTAGATATCACTAACAAAAAGTCCATTATGCTTAACTACAATAAATAAATATATAATATATACATAATTAAATATACCCATTTGTATGTATATGCATAAAGTTTTAAATGTAATTTACACCAAGGAAGTGTACGAAATATTACTAAAAATAATAAAGAACAATTTTATAAGAACTTTGAAAGAGATGATGTTACCAATTGCTTAAATATGAATGGCTGCTTAATGAAGTGCCAAAAAAATGCAATTAGCATAATTTTTGGATTTATTGAGGAAAGCTTTGTGCGAACAGGTTTCTGGAAGAATCTTTTGTTAAGTCATCCCAGCTGTTCGATTGCATGCTTAAAACCGGTTCCTCATGTCACTTTGGAGAGCCTCGGAAGGTGTATAAAAGCCCATGCCAAGACCCAGTTCAGGACACAGAAGACCAACAAGTCAAAGTCTGAAGATGGGAAAACTCCTTTTGGTATTGGCCACAGGTTGGAACTCTCATCTAAATATAATTCAAGCAGCTCATCTTACATTCCTTATATCCCTCCTTAGTGCTGCTGTGCTCCGCGTTTGGCACAGCGCAGGTGAAGCCAAATGAAGAGATCGGCCGGGTTACAGTCCAGGTGCCGTTGCTGTCAAATGGAAAGCCCGTCATGAGCCAAGATAAGGACTTGGTGGAGGTAGCGCGTGTGGTGGAAGTGAAGCCGGGCAAGCTGACGCCAGAAGAGGTTGTGGTGCCCCTAGTCAAGGTGCGAAACACGAGAGCTATTCGGGACGCTGAGAATTCTGGAGTGCCAAATCAGGGCAAGCCCAATCCGGGTATTCCTATCCCTGGTATGCCCAATCCTGGTATTCCAAATCGTGGTATGCCTAATCCTGGTATAGAGACCCCTGGCATGCCCAATCCTGGTATCCCCAATCCTGGCATGCCCAATCCTGGCATTCCAAATCGCGGTCTGCCCAATCCAGGAATCGAAACTCCTGGCATGCCCAATCCTGGTATCCCCAATCCAGGCATGCCCAATCCTGGCATTCCAAATCGTGGTCTGCCCAATCCTGGAATAGAGACTCCCGGCATGCCCAATCCTGGTATCCCCAATCCCGGTATGCCCAATCCTGGCATTCCAAATCGCGGTCTGCCCAATCCTGGAATCGAAACTCCCGGCATGCCAAACCCTGGCATTCCTAATCCCGGTATGCCCAATCCTGGCATTCCAAATCGCGGTCTGCCGAATCCTGGAATCCCAAATCCAGGCATGCCCAATCCTGGCAAGCCCAATCCAGGCATGCCCAACCCTGGCATCCCAGTTCAAACTGCCTCCTCTGAGGTTCAACCAGTTGTCGTCGCACCGCCCAACACAACGACTGCCCCTGGACCCATGTTGATCAAAGGAGCCAAGAGCTGTCATCAGCTGCTGCTGGCCAGTTCCGCTCCAGCCACACCGCTACCCGTTCAGGAGAGCTGCGACCAGCTGTGCACCAAGTTTGAGCTGATGCCCATCTGCGCCTACAACGGCGTCTGCATTCACGAGTTCCCCAATCAGTGCGTTATGGACACCTTCAACTGCAAGCATCGTGATCTGGCATTCCGTGCCGTGGATGAGGATATCTGCATGATGGACTTGTGCGCTCGTCGCTGCAAAGAGCAGGATCTCAAAATGTAGATTTGCGCAAGTGCGCTAAATATTTTACATTTTATATTAATAATGGATAATTAATTATGAGCATTAAAAATTAATATGAGTTCGGTAATAATAATAAAGACTAAGAAAAGTTGAAATTTTATGAATATTTATCTGCCACAATAACTTGGAGAGAGAGAGAGAAAGAGAAAAAGAGAGAGATTGAGAGAAACAGAGAGAGAGATCCTCTATTATGTCTGTGATCTGTAATAATTGTCGAGGAAATGTAGTTTCATTCGTCTAAGCGCTCTTCTCTCTAGAATCTGTTGTATTATTTTTTAAATTTATTAATAAAACTTTGCAAAGATTATTTTTTCTATAGTAGACGCCATATATTTTAATCTCAGTCAAACCGTAGATAATTTAATAGTAGAAATAAAGTAGGCATACGAATTTTATGTCCTCATTTAGTTTTGTTGCTTTCTATCTCTATAAAGAGTTTTTTGGTGCTTACCATTTCTTAGTTAACTTGACAAAATATTAGATTGACAATAACTCTTGCCTATGACAATATTTGAAATATCAGAGAACTATATTATAAAATAATTACAATGCAGCACAAGGTTTAATATTTGTTAAAGAAACTATTATAATTAAACTGCATTTTTTGGAGAATTATATTATCTAGAATTAAAAGCTTTGTGCATCACAGAGTTTTTTTTTTCTTTATACAATGCTTATGCTTTTTTTAGATACATAGATCTCTATCAGGAATAATACTGATTAGTCTCACTGAAAATTCTTAAAACTATGTTACATAGTCTATGTATATAAAAGTGGCTTTCTCAAAATATACATGATGCATTTAGGAAGAATCTAACGAATTGTCTACATGAACATTAAATATACAACTAATATCAAGTGAATACAAAATAATTGTATATTTTTATATATACGAAATTAATAAATGAATAAATTATTCTCGAAAAATAAAACAAAAGTCGCGATACCTTTTGAACAGATTTTGTATATAATAAGTATAAACACAGATCTTTTAAGATTTAAGAAAATTAATTACAATTATTTATCTTTGATTTTTAAGATTTTTATTATTATTTATTATTTATTTTTCATTAATTTAAAATACAAAAGAATAAATTTAAAATTCATATCCTTTGCACAACTTCAACCAACTTCCTTATAGCTCCCACAGTTCACTCGGTCAACTGCAGCTCCTTGCGCTCCTCCTTGCTGCAGAGCGGCTGATAGCCCCGAGTGCAGCGATAGTTCTCGACGATGTTGAAGCGTTTCTGGGGATTGCGACAGTTGTAGGCAGCCATGGTGCAGCGGCTGGTGAACAGCTGCAGGCATTGGCCATTGTGGGCGCAGACCTCAATGTCCTGATCGGTGCAGGCGAAGTCGCATTTGTCGGGCACGCCTTGGTTCAGCTCATCCAGAAAGACCGTTTCTCCATGCTGATTGACTGCCGGCAGATGGCTACGCTTAACGGGCAGCACACTGGCGCTCGCAGCGGCGAAGGCCAAGCAAACTGCAAGAAATGGAAAGATACAATTACAGTTTGAGAGCAACGCACACAGTGCTTGTCAAACTTACACAGGCAGACCAGCGAATAGTTCATAGTTTTAGAGACTATTTGGACTTGGTTGTTATTGTTGTCAAAGCTGATGTTTGTGGACCTTGCTGTGTGGGCAGCAACTGTTCAACTGTTGTCTCTGTGCCTCCATTCGAGTGTTTTTATAACCAAAATGTTGTCAATGTACATTTTCAGGCTGCTCCCTGCTGTCGCTCGCTCATAATCCTTTATTTTAACACCTGACAAAAATATGCAAAACTGAAAAATCATCATGATTATCTCTGGGCCTGCCAGCTTTTGTTTGTGTTTTTTTTTTTTTTTTTTTTTTGCTGCCTGCCTGCCAAAAATAAAACCTTTTGTTTTCAAATACAAACATATTTGGCAAGCGTTGGCAAGTCCCCGTGGGAAATTTGCATTTGCTTCTTTTGTTGACGTCAAATAATAGCGTTCAGTTTATTTGCAATACAGTTAATCAAAATTTAATTGAATTTATGCATATTTTGAGAGAACATTCAACTGTTGGTTTTGTGTTAATCAATACAATAAATTGCTATGCTGCCTATCTTTAGGCTGTCAACGGAAATATGTTTTATCCGAAAATTATAATAAAGCTCCTAAATGTATGCTCACTTATTTTTGTTATTTTCATGTGTGTTCAGCTCTTATAAAGTGTGGTGAAAATTGAGCTTATGCTTACATAAGCAATTGGCTGAAGAAGATATCTATTTATATCTATATGGAACTCGTTGCTGGAAAGATTGTTTAATATATATATAATACATAGAACTTGTTCTGCACAGTGAGAGGAAAGTTTCTTAAATATATAGAGCTGGTACTATAAAAAAGTTAGTTATATGTACATATAATCCATTCCAAATAGATAGAATAGAAGAAAGTTATTTTAATATGTATATGGAATTCGTTTTTGGAAGAGTTTGGTCAACATCTATATAAAACTCGTGCTGTATAGATAGAAAATGGTAGAGCTCATTCTATGTAGATTGATAAAAGTTAGTTCAATATCTATATACTATATGAAAGTTAGTTTACTATGTACAGATAATTTTTATTGTATATTGTATAATATTGTATAAATAGAAGAAAGTTACTATATTGAACTCGAAGAAAATTATTTCAATATACAGTGGTTGACTAATTTCAATTCAATTGGCTAATTTCAACCGGCACCTAAAAAAAGAAACTGTGGGCACATATCAAATCTAAACTAAAAGAAATATAAACAAAATTTAAATGGCAGTTTTTAGTCTAATGCTTTTACTTATAAAATATAAACTCACTTATTTTTTTAAATATTTTTCAAACATTTTATAATAAATAATAAAAATTAAAGTAACAGCAAAGAAGTGGTTTAATAATTTAAAATGTTTGAAAAATATTTAAAAAAATAAGTGAACTAAGATTTTATAAATAAAAACATTAGACTACAAACTATCATTAAAATTTTGTTGATATCGTTTTTTTAGGCGCTGGTTGAAATAAGCTGTGAACCACTGTAGATCGATGAAAGAGCTTGCTCAATATCTAAGTAGCACTGATTCTCTAAAAAAAAAAGATAATTATTTCTATATAGGTATAAAAAAAAATTTCATCTATATATACAAAACCTGTTCTATATTGATATAATTCTTGTCTATGTACACAGAATGAGTTCTATATAGGCATTCAACCAACTTGTTCTATTCATATCAAACTGACTCTCTTGTACAAGCCATTGCCACGCCCCAATTGAAAATAAATATTAAACATGTTCAAATATCATTAATAATATTACCTATATGAGGAAGCGATTAATTCATAAGCAAACATATTATTGATAATATTTGCCCAGCCAGCTGATCGTTCAGGCAGAACGAAACCTGTTCCTTACGATCGCTACCAAGTACAGACATTTACAATACTTATCGTACTCGTATTATCATAAAAAGTGCATTAACAAAAAAATTTAAATTCTTATGACAAATCTTTGTCGATGCAAAAATAACTGATATTTGATATTTGAATTTTTCGAGGATCGTATAAAAACTGGCTGCGGCAAATGAAAGTCAAACAGAACGACAACGAACGCTGCCAAGTGAAGGTGTAGAGAGTGTGGAACGTGTGTGGATTGTATATTTAAAAAAGTTTGATTTGTGGAAGTCAAGCGGAACGACAGAGTGTGGAACGTGTGTGGATTGTATAGTTACAAGAGTCTGATTTGTGGATTATAAGAGACAAAATGCGCGCTCTGCTGATATTTGGTGAGTACTTATCAAGAGCTTATAGAGATGGCGTTATCAAATCCTACTCCAACTGCAGCTCTGCTTGCGCTGAGTCAGGCCGCGCAGCTGGATAAGCCGGAGCAGCAGCTGCCGCATCCCATTGAGCTGCCTGCGCACGTGCAAACGCTGATAACCAATCACATCAATCAAGTGCTGGAGCAGACGCCGCATGGCCAGGTTGCAACTATTACCGGCCACGTGCCACAGGCTGGGGCAGCAGCAGCAGCAGCAGCAGTAGCAGCAAATAAGGGCACTGCTCAGATGGGGCATGGTGTGGCTGTGCCCCATTTGGATTTGCTGCCGCCGCACGTTGAGCCGACGAAGGTGCCGCAGGTGATAAATCATCGGGCCACGGCCACATGGCAGCATGCTGCTGGCTACAACAAAGTGGTGATGCCGCCAGTGCCAGAAATTGTGGTCTCAGTGCCCGGCCGGGCGCCGCTGGACATTGGCGACAAGGTCAACAAGTTACACCAACATGTCGGCTATGTGATGCAACAGGCGCAGACGCACATACCCCAAGCCATCAATCAGGCGATCAAAGAGCGCGAAAAGCTCCAGGCGCAAAAGCACAAACAAGGCAGCAGCACCACTAGCACCACCAGCTCCACTAGCAGCACCAGCACCACAACTAGCAAGCCAGCCCACCATGCAGCTCGCCTGCTGTCCGATGTGGAGGAAGTGCCCAAGCTGCTCGACCATCAGCTCGAACTGAAAAAGCTGGGCAAATGCAACTACCAGTGTCCAGAGAAGTCGCTGCCCGTCTGTGCCTCCAATGGCAACTGTGTGGTTGAGTTTGCAGGACAATGTGAGCTGAGCGAATGGAATTGCTTCAATACAAAGAATGGTAAGTAGAGGTTAGAGTTCTTATAATTAAAGCTCTATTGAATATGGAATTTCTATTTTTATTTTGTAGTATTCAGCCAAGTGCATGATGATGAGTGCAATAAGACCATCAAGTGTTACGATCGTGATAATGCTTAAGGAGAGGAATGAAGAGCGTCAACTGAAGTGGGATACAGAGAGAGAGAGAGAGAGAGAGAGAGAGAGAGAGAGAGATGCGGGATGCAGTTTAATATAAAGAGAGTAAAAACGAGAAGGTATACAAAAAAAATTAAGAAAGAGACCGAGATAGCGATAGAATGAGAGAGTAAAAGAGAGAGAGACAGAGAGAGAGGCAGCGAAAGAAACAGTGAGAAAGAGACACTGAGAAAGAGAGAGTGAAAGATTGAGGCAGAGTAAGAAGTATTAACTAGAAAGTGAGCGAGGTTGTAAGATCTAAAATGCGTTTGAAAAAGCTTTTAAACAAAATACATATGTTTTTTCAAAATAAATTTAACCACAGAATATTTCTATTTAGTCAGTTTATTCTAAATATTTACAATTATTCTTTACAATAGCCGCCAATTATATATTTGATTGCAAGCAAAGAGTATATACATAAATACCTACTTACATAAAATTTTAAAATAAACAATCAAAATCCAATTCCTATTTTTCGTGTTGTCTTTTAAGCAGCAGTAAATAAATAAAAGTAAAAGAAAAATGTAATTTTTACATAAATAGTATTTCATAGTCAAAATACTTTTCTATGAACAAACAAAATTCTGTTTTCATTGTTTGCATTTCATTACAAAAATATAGTTAGGCTTCTTTAAAAAAAACATATATATTTTGCTTATTAGCATGTGGCTTAAAATTAACCGAGCTAAGTTGAATAATATATAAATTTTTTTTGTAAGTCCGTATATTGGCGCGCATATCGAGTTTGTTATCGATTAAAAACCTTATCGAAAATCAGTTAAAAGTTATATCTCCTACATCTTTAGAGCCAGAGTCTCCAAATTTAAAATAAAGATTTTTATGTATTATTAAGAATTACGTTTTTTTCATATTTCATATTGCCCCAAAATCCACCCACTCCCCCACAAACTTGCAAAAAGCGTGATTCAAATGCTAGAGGCTTGTGTTTTTGCAAGGACCTATACATTTATCAAAAGTTGTGTTAGCGTAACAATTTCCCTCAAAACGGTTGTCCATCAGTCTCTCTGACCAAAACTATCAATCTCTGCACTAAATCTGCTTAAGTTGATACATGTTCACTACATTGCATCCCTTTACTCTGGGGACAAAAAAAAAATAAATAAATAAATCAAGTTCTTCAAGACGATAATTTTGAATATTCTGCTAATTATTGTATTTGTATGCCATATTATTATAATACATAAAATCTTAATGCTCATTGACTTAATTATTACTCTCACAGTAAGTACTACAAAAGCTTTCTAATACTCATTATTCAATCAGTTTATTCTACTTTTACTACTTACTAAAAATAATTACCTTATCAACTATTATCCTAATGGCAGTTAGTTAATAACGATGCTTTGCATAACTTCCAAGATTTCTAAGTCTACCATGTTTTTTGACTCTTTATTCTAAATCTGCCAAGTTTTCTAAGTCTCTAAGTTTTCTTAATTTTCTAAATCTTTCAAGTTTACTAGGTCTTTCAAGTTTACTAAGTCTTTCAAGTTTTCTAAGCCTTTCTAAGACTTTCTAAGTCTTCCACAATTTCTTTCCTCTAAGGATGCCAGGTTTTTAAAGTCTTCCCTCTAAGTCTGTCAAGTTTTCTAAATCTGTAAAGTTTTCTAAGTCTTCCTAATTTTCTAAGTCTTTCAAGTTTCCTAATTCTTTCTAATTTTCCAATTTTCTAAGACTTCTTAATTTTCTAAGTCTTTCAAGTTTTCTAAGCCTTCCTAATTTTCTAAGTCTTTTAAGTTTCTGTTACATTTTCTATGCCTTCCTAATTTTAAAAGTCTTTCAATTTTTCTAAGTCTCTCAAGTTTTCTAAGTCTTCCTAGTTTTCTAAGTCTATCAAGTTGTCTAAGCCTTCCCAATTTTCTAAGTCTTTTAAGTTTTTGTAAAATTTTCAAAGTCTTTCAAGTTTTCTAAGTCTTTCAATTTTTCTAAGTCTTTCAATTTTTCTAAGTCTTTTAATTTTTCTAAGTTTTTCAATTTTTCTAAGTCTTCTTAGTTTTCTAAGTCTTTTAATTTTTCTAAGTCTTTCAAGTTTTCTAAGTCTTCCTAGTTTTCTAAGTCTTTTAATTTTTCTAAGTCTTTCAAGTTTTCTAAGTCTTCCTAGTTTTCTAAGTCTTTTAATTTTTCTAAGTCTTTCTAGTTTTCTAAGTCTTTCAAATTAACTAAGTGTAAGCCTAAGTCTTTCAACGATCACTTACATTATGTCTAAAGTTGTTTTTTAAATTAATTTTTAAACAATTCTTAAGAATTATTTATAACTATTACAATTCTGCTTAACGTACTTAATATTATTAACAAATAAAATATTTACCTGACCACACTTCACTTTACTTTCACTTTCACTTTCACTTTACTGCACTGCACTAGTGACCCCCACCGGGCCTGGACGACTGAAGAAATGCTGCAGCTGCTGCTCTTTATATAGGGCCACTTTGACTCAAACTCTAAGGCGAGCTCAAATGTTGAGCCCGCGTCGAGTTGCGGTCGCTGCTGTCGATCGTGAAGTGACCAATGAGAACACTCTCTGCTGTTTCAAGTATTCTAAATGAGTTTAACTTAAATGTAAATGTGAGCAAATATTGATGCGTGCATATGGACAACATAAATGATCTTCTGCTGCTCATCTTCGCTCCTTGTTTTGGTTAGGCAGACAGACAGACAGACGGAGAGACAGTCTGAGAGATTGACATAGAGACAGACATACAGACATACAGATATATATATGGTTAGTATATATTTCGACAAGTAGACATAGTTAATTCTCATTATATATTTTATATAAATATATATATTTCCCATATATATATTTTTAATTCTGTTTCAAACATCAATTCCCAAATTTGTTTATACTTTTCATTTCTTTTTTCGTTGCCAAATTCAATTAAAAAACATACTCAATTTAATGGAAAAATAAGTTTAATGCAAACCAAATTATTTTTGTTTTGTTTACAGCGCGCAAAAAAATCAACAACTACAACCAAAATCTGTAAAAATTTATCGCAGCAATAAAGATTATACATAAAGATTATACATAAGTATTTTAAGTATAAATATATAAATGCTTAAAATTAACATTATTCTTGTCTTCCTGTTAATAGCACTTAAAAAATAAAATTATATTAAATATAATTAGGAATATTTCATACACAAAATAATTTTATCTTAACAAAAGTTTACTTTTCATTTCCATAAATATTTTCCCTCATCTTAGCAGCACTTACTCTGTTAATTTCAGCCAACTCTTGATGCAATTTGATATTTTTTAATAAACAGTAAAGATGATACGGTAAACAGTTTTATTAAAGTAATTCAATTAATTAAATTACTAAATATATTAAAAGTATAAAATTGCTTAAAGAGTTCTTTAAGAGTATTATTAAAGAGCATCTCCAAAACAACATCTTCAAAACCCCAATATTCTTGCCTAAATATATTTCCTAAATATTTCCTCCACATATTTCTCCTTGTTTGTCTTCAGCTTATCAAAATCGTTTGTCAAGTCGAGGCCTTTGATTTCACTGCGCCCTCTTAAAGATTCCTTTGTGCAACATATTTACATGTAGCCTTAAATCAATATGGTGCTTGGGTATTAGGCAGCAATCGTTGACTTAAATGCTGCTCGTTACTCTTCCGTTCGATATGGCAAATCGGCAAATCGGCAAATCGGCAAATCGGCAATGGCAATTGTCACACTTTCCACACGTTACTCAACATCCAATCGAAACGTTAGCATTTGCCGGCAATCATCCAATTTGTCAAAATGGCTTATTAACGGATTTGGCCAAAGCCCAGAACGCAAAGCCAAAGCCAATGCCAATGCCAACTGGGAATGAGCTCTATAGACCAGCCAGCTGCTACACTCTTTAAGCTTTCTTTGGCTTTGGCTTTAACTTTGCTTTACTCTGCTCTGCATTGCTTTGCTTTGCTTATCAAATGTAGCCGCATGCAACGACATGCAAAGACTTCAGATAAATGACAGACGCCTCCTGGCTGGCCGCCTGTCAGCATTCATTCTCATTGCGATGCAGCTAGAATTTCGACTTAGACCTGGTTACTGAGGCTGAGTCGAGAGTTGAGAGCCGAGACTGGGGCTGAGACCTCTAGCTGCCATTAAAAAGCACTTTATGAATATGCGGCTAGCCAAAAAGAAATTCGTTCACTTTTCGTTTGCATACGCAAGTATCAAATGTTGTTAAGGCAGTGAGAGGTAGCACAGCTATGTGAGAACAGATGTGACATGGTGATTAATGCATATATGATTTATATAGATGATAAATTTGTAGTAATGTGGAATGCATATATGATTTATATAGATGATAAATTTGTTGTAATTTAGATAGTAAATAGTTTGATGTATCAGAGATCCAAGAGTGTAGAAAAATATAGAAATCAAAATGGAAATGTATTTTATTTATTTATTTATTTATTTTTATCTTTTGAATTATCAATCTTATTAAGCTTTAATTTTAGCAGCAGTTTTTCCTTTTCACCTTCTAGCAGGTTATTTGTCAACTTGGCTTCTTTACGCATCAGTTTAAACTATGAAAGAGTTGTACAGCCATATAAACGCTTATTGAATATAGTTTACAAGCCAGCTAATAATAATATTAATATATGAATAAAAAGTATATCAGAAATTCTACCCTCAAAGAACAAAAAAAAGCAGAGCTTAAAAAATTATAAAAATAAAATAAATAAATCATAAAATAAAAATAAAAAAAAAATAAAATAAAAATAAATATAAAATATATATTGTTATACGAAAAATATATTTCTTAATATCTTTAAAATATTTGTAAAATGCAAATCTTTCAGCTTAAAATATAATGAAAATATATAAAAAGAAAAATCTAGAAAATTAAAAACTAAAACAATATTTAATAAATATAATAAAAGTTTTGACATAAAAAAAAAAATTGTTTTATTTTTATCTCCAAAATATTTTTAATATACAAATTTTTCTTTACTTTCAGCTTCAATTTTATTTTTATCTCCAAAATATTTTGAATATACAAATTTTTCTTTACTTTCAGCTTTAACTTTAAATATCTCAAACTTTTCCACTCTCAAATAGAGCAATCTCGCATGATCCCTTCGATATTTATCAAGCGTAACCTAAATTCGACCTTCTCTTCGAACTTCTCTTAACTTTATATATTTTCATGGCTTAGCAGAGACGTCCACGCGCCTTTTGGGACCCATAAATTTCCCATTTGCAGTTAGCCTGGGGAGCTGGCTGTCTGTTGCTCTGTTCTACAAATATTTGACTTAGTTTCGCATCATCTGGCTGCCCGCTGATGCTGTCTCTGCTGCGTGTCTGCCACGCATGCGCCATCTTTACAACGTCTCCCGGGGAGGTAGCAGCAACAGCAGCAACAGCAGTAGAAGCAGCTGAAGCAGCAGCAGCAGCAACCGTTGCATCCAGGAGTCGTAACTGAAGCACCAAAAAGCGCCGTTAACTCTGCACGTTGCTTATCTGCGAATGTGTTAGCCTTGGCTGGCTGCTTTTACTTCTGGCTTAGTTCGGCTTCTGGTCTGGCCCCGAACTGGAGTGCATTGAGTCCAACTGCTTGCGCTTAATGCCAAATGCGTGAGCTGTGGGCCGTGCCGCAGTTTGATAGCTACGGCTCTGGCAGCAGCGGAAATGCAATTAACACTTTGGGCCATAATTGCGTGCCAAATGCATTTGGCTTGCACCCGGCTTTGGCCGAAGCAAACGAGTTTCTGCTTTTGGCCAGAAAAACTATGCCCCCTCAGGGAAATGCTACGGCTGCTGCTGCTGCTTCGGCTTCGGCTGCTGCGACTCCTGCTCCTGCTGCTGCTGCTCCAGCTGCTGCTGCAGCGTCTACTGCATTGCGCTTGTTTTGATTTGCTCTGCTCATTTGCAAGCAACGTGATCATTAATCAGGCTGCCGCATTGCCTCCTTGCTTGCATCTTGCATCTAGTCGCCCATGAAAGTTACAAATTTCATGGCATATGTTCCCATAAGATATCCAACAGGCATAACATGCTCAATGCCAAACTGATTTGCAATGCAAAAATGTCCTCCAGCCACATTTCTAATTTATAATTTGCTTAAGACGGAAAGTTTCTGTTTCTGTTTATGACTGATTTTCCATTGCTCTGGATTTTTTTATACTCTTGCCTGGGGAGTACTTTAATTAACTATATATATTTTTTTAATAGGGAAAAGAAAGAGCTTTAACAGACAGCTTGCAACAGATGTTAGAGACAGCTCGTATAAATTCAGCGAAATGTTTAGCTAACTCAATTAACAACATAATAAGGTTGTTCTAGTTGCCTGACCAGACAGATATGGTATATTGACACATATATATTATTGATATGGAGATATTTAATGCGCATTAATGGAAAAATAAATGAAATTTAGTGATTCTCTATCAAGATAAATTGACAATTTTAAAAATTACTCATAACAAATAAAAAACTTGTTCTTTATAGATATTTATTTTTATAAAATAAATTTTTAATATTTTTATTGAATTTTTTTGCTAGCATTACATTATAGTTTTATAGATACATTATCCAAAAGTAATTTACAAATATAATTATAATACAACATGTTTTTTATATCTTTATTTTAAATTGAGATAATGGAATTTGTGATTATTTAAATCTTTTTATATTTATATGCTTCAATATTTTTGTATGTAATTTTATATATATATATATCTGTTTTTTTTTTTTTTAATTATAAATAATACAATTCAAATGCATTGAATTTTCTATATTTGTGTATTTAGTTGTTTAACATTTTTATTTATTTAAATAGCTATTTTTAATTCTTATTATTATTTATTCTGGCAGAGATTTCTATATTTTCATTTGCCTGTTTTATATGCAATATGAATTTTATTAGGATCTAATATAAAATATTATATATTTATATCTAAATTTATATTTTTGCATATTAGTCTAACGATTTTGCCTTTTAGTTCATAAATTGTAAAAGCTTGTCAACAGATACATTTAACTTTTCTACAATTTGCTTAAAATATACTGAAAGCACCTTTAATCCAATGATTTACTTCATCTGCCATAGTTCGAATATGTGAATCAATTTAATATAAGTTTCAAGCAGCAGCATTTCAAATTTATAATATTTATTAATGCAGCTCCAAGCTGACTACAAAATATCTCTAATATAGCAAACAAAAACTAAAACCTATCTAAAACTAAAAATCGAAAAATCCGATATGCTACTAAGCTATTTCATACCTTATTACAGCGCATCTCCTAGTCTGTCATTCTAAGCCACATCATCCAATTTCTTTTCCTCTTTCACTTATCTAAGCATTTCATTCTGATTAGTTGCAAAGCCAAGTGCGCTTTCACACAACACACACAACACATTCGCTCAGCTGGAGTATCGCAGTTAATCACTTAATCTCAATTAAGATCAAATTGCTATTGTCCAGCATTTAAATGCAAATGCCAAATTAACGACTATTTGCCGAGTCTGGTAACCACCTTCCACCTTTCATGCACTGTTTCCTCTGTCGTTTGTCGTCTCTCGTCTGTCCTCTGTCTGTCTGGCCATCTCGTTTTGTCTGCGATCTCGTTTCATGAGCAGTCCTGGCAAAGTGGAGCGACACATCAACAATTTGGTTATTGTGTTGTCTGGACAGTGTTTTTAATTTAACTGAAATTAATTGAGTAATTTGATGAGAAACGCAGAAAAACGCAGGCCATACAAATTTTACAGTGGGCCAAATGAGGAGGAGGAGGAGGAGGCTGGCTACTGATGAGCAGCTGAAGAGCGTGGAAATTGTGGCAGATGCAGATTGTCTGGCAATTGCTGCCAGGCAACGACAACAACAACAACAACAACAATAGCAGACAACAAATTTAATATAAAGCATATTAACTTTGATGGCTAATGGCCGCAGGGCCCAGCAGACCAATGGAGATTTTGTAGTCATCTGTCAGGCGTTGGCGTAACATGGCCAAAACGAGAGTGAGGGGGGAAAGGGGAAAAAAGGCGCGGGCAGCAAGGTACAACATATGTTTGATGATGTGCGCGCTTTGAAGTCGAGAGAATCTGAAAGAGGCGACCCATCATGGCAGGCAGGCAGGCAGGCAGTTAGCCAAGTTGCAAAGTCCGCCAATACCAGTTTGAGTGCCCGGTAGTCGTGGGTACTGTTGCTGCTGCTGCTGCTGCTGCTGGTGGTGGTGGTTGCGGCTGCCACATGACAACCGTTTAAAAAGGTTTTATTTACACCGAAGACAGGCCAATGCCGGATTGGGCCAAGCCATACATACGAGCCTACCCATCCACATACGTTCGAAGTAAGCCAGGCAGCTGGCAGCGTTTGGTCGCGTTGCGCGCAATTAAGTTGCCAACAACTTTGAAATTATGCAATTATGGGTATGAGAAATTGCCTGGAAATTATATGAGCAACTTGACGAACCGCAGCCAGAAGACAAAGACGCACAGGAGATAAGGCTGAAGAACGGGACCGAAATGGAGAGCCAGACCAACAAGAAGAAGTCCAAGTGCAAAGCGATAGTCAGTCTGCTTGATTATTTATTAAAACGAAAGTTAAACAGCGAAAGGAAGCAATTTTTCCATATAAAAGCCAAGCAAAGGCCCCAAGAGCGTTTGCTGTTGCTGCTTCGGCTGCTGTATCTACGAAATTGCATACAATGTATCACAGTTCTACAGCTCTACAGTTCTAGAGTTGGGCCTCAGCTGGAGCCTGTCGTTGAGCCATGTTTAAAGTGTGATTAATTTGTAATCATCAAAAGGCAAAGCAGCAGCCAACATCGAGCAGCCAACAGCCAACAGAGGCAACATTTAACGTGCCCAACTGCCAACTGAGCCAACATCTTAGCCAGTCGCTGGCTGGCAGCACTCGCAATGTTTGCATTTTGAGTAGCTGCAAATCTTGGCGGAATGGCTTTAGGGCACTCGAGAGGTTTTTCCGGAATAGATGTGTACTCTCTCTAAGTAATTGAGTTTGTCTTTACAGCCACACGAACACGCACGCGGAGACGATGGCAGATGGGAGCAGGAGCAGCAGATTTCTGAATATAAAGATTAATATTTAGGCTTCGTTATGTCTTCAAATTGTTCTAATTAGATTAAGAACACAACTTTATCAACGGTGACAGTCAAGTGAAGATAGGCAATATATTCAAAATGGTAAGAGCTTTGTACAGGAAGTTTGCCTATCTGCAAAAGTAAAAGCATACAAAGATGCTGCGCTGAAGAAATTAATAGACTGAGTAGACGTGGACATCTAAACGGATGTCTATGTATGTATATCTGTAAATTTGTCAGTAAATTAGTTTTTTTTAAAGTCATTTGTATAAATGACATAATACCTCTTCATAGTGATATGTTTGATATCTTAAAGGGCGCTATGCAACTATGAAATAAAATAAAAAAACTTTTATTTTTTTTTTTTTATATGGGACACTTTTTTTTTAATAAATAAAAAATGATTAAAATTAACATTTTTTCGTTGTAAATATTTTTGTTCAACTAAATTTAGTTTTACACAAAATTAACATCAAATATAATTGTTCTCTCAAGTTCCAAGCTTATACTTATCTAATTTCAATTTATAACTAATAATAATTTTAATTTTTTATTATTTTATTTTATATGGGACACTTTATTTTTACTAAATATAATATTGTAATCTCAAAAAAATTAAAATTTGTTTTTTAAAAAATATTTTTTGTATCTAATTCAACAAATTTTCTGCTACCTTTAGAGACAACTAAATCAGTTTTACATAAAATTAACATACATACAAAAAAATATAATTTTTATAAGAAATTCCATACTTAAACATATATATAAATATATTGACAGATAAATTGCAAATAAAAATTGATAAACTTTAAAAAATGCAAGTTTCATAAAAACTACAACTCAATCATAATAAATATATAAAATATTATGTAAAACAAAACCATTATACCCTTATTTACCATTTTCAATGAGTTTAGTATGTATAAATAATAATATATCCCATCGATCTATATTTAAATATTCCATAAGCTTAGTCCAACTATGCATGCCAATATATCTATCGTTAAATTATTTACTCAATTAATTACTCTTTTGCCCATTTGATCTATTCACTTACTTTACTCAAACGAAAAAGCTGCTCATGGTCCATTTGTAGGGCATTTTATGCTCTCCTTTATAATCTCAAAAAGTGAATAGCTCTTTAAGCTGAGTGACATTGTATCACCTATAAAAGGGGGACACCTGCACAGAGCTTGCTCAATTCGACTGCTGACCTAGTGCTGATCAGACTGCAAAGCACTGAAGTAACTTTACTTCTTTTCTTGTTGGTAAATATTTAACACATTAAAAATTATAATTTTTCTATTTACTATTAACCAAAGTAAATATTAAATATATGTTTAAATTTATATTTAATTATGTCCTGTACTAAATTTCAAAATATTTCATTTGTAACTTGCAGCGTCTATATTCTCGCCCTTATCACTTATATTCTAATTATTTATTACTATATAATAAATTTAGATAATATAAATATGGTCCATTGACCTAAGCCTATTTCTACTCGTACAAATACATTCTCTATCATAGGTATGTATACCTTGAGAACTGAAAAACATAAAAGAAGTGCCGAAGAAGAAACACAGTCACGATATTTTTGTGTGTGTTTAGAAAAATACTAAAATAATACTAATGAAACTTTAAAAAGAATACTAAAACTTTTTTAAAAGGCAGCACTCATTTTACATTCTTTATATCTCCTAATATCTTCTATAACTTCCGACAAAAGTACTTGATCGTCTTCATTTTCTTTTCGCCAAGTTAACAATCATTGTTAGTGAGATGCCTCTGTTGGTATATACCGTTGTACGTGTTTATGGCATATTCTTTTTGTTTTTAGTATCATTTAATATCCTCTCTAGCAATTTAATTAGCAGACAACATTATGATTATCACCCAAAGCAAGGGGCATAGATGTGAGCAATAAAAACAACAGCTCTTCTATGGCTAATTGCACTTGGGGCAGAGACAGACAAATGGCCTACTGGTGGATAGATGTTCGTGTACGTGCTGCAACTATAAAGCCATCTAAGCCAATCAGAATGGCCAAAACAACGCTATTAATTACACCGAAAAGTATAAATCTGGCATTGGCCAATGCCGAACCCAAAGTCAAACCAAAAGAGCCTTCCTCTTTCAGCTTGAGGCTAAGGCCAGGAATGGACAATTCGAAGACGAAGACAAGTCGACCGCCTGGCGCGCATGTGCAGCGACGTCCCAAATTACAAGCTATAAAAATTTATGAGCGCCAAAGACAGCAATAGGCGAACAAAGCAAAAAAAAAAAGAGAAGAAGAAAAAAAACACTATCTATAAGATGCAACGCGCCTTGCCATAAAACAGACTCCGCTGCATTACAGAAGCAGCACCAACTCCATGGAATCATTGTTGTAGCCACAGCCACAGCCAGAGTCTCGGCCATGGCCACAGCTACAGCCACCGGCTACCGGTTTCCAACTAACAGAACTTTTCCTCCTGAATTGATTGAAAATTAAGTTGTGGTGCGAGCACAGTAAATTGGGTGTTTTTTTTTTTTTTTTTTTTTTAGATCTATCTAGCCATAGGAAGCGTGTTAAAATTCAATTACAAATGAGTGAACGAATTTCATAAATCAAGATAGGCTAAAGAGCAAAAATTCTTTGACAATTTATTGAAAGCTTTTATTTTTGTAAAATGTATTCATTACTAGTATTATTATTAGTGTTAAACTTTGACAATTTTGATTTACATTTTTATTCTAATTTATTTTTGTAAATTTGTGTCATTGGAATTTGGAAATTATTATTTATTTCGCTCTGATCGCGTCTTTTAAATTTTGTCAGTATATATTTTTTTTACTACACAATTCATTAATCTTAGTTTTCATTTATTTATATTAACAAATATTTGTATTATTTTTTCTATGTATTTAAAATTAAAATTTTTTAAATATATATATTATAAATTTTAATATATATTTTTAAAATTATAATTTATTATGTAAATATTATTATTATGAAAAATGTTTATATAAATATTTACTAATTAATTTAGTTTTATAACATTTTCTAATATTTATATATATATATTTTCATATAAAAAGTAAAATATTGATATATACATTTTGACTAGGTAATTTACCTAACAATAAATAATTATTTTATATATATGTATATACATGTATATTTTTATTTATTTTTATATATTAGATATATTTATATATTTTTAGACTAAATAAATATACATATATAGTTATTTGTACTATATTTATATTTTTCCAACTATTTAGCAGTGATCCATATGCATTTTATAATTTAATATAAATAGCCACATTTTAGATTGTTTACAAAATAATATTTGTATTTTTGTATCAGTTCAATAGGTTTTTAAATATAAATATTTATTGTTCACAACATATTTATATTTTATATTATTTTTATTACCAAGCCATTTATTTATATATTTTTTAGTTCAGTATAAATATATTTATACTTAATTGAGTATTTATTGTATGTTTCTTACAGCTTATTTTATATATTTTATAATTAATAATATATACAAACAAAAGTTCAGCTTATTTTTATTTGAATGTAAATTCCTAAATTGACCATATTAATCTTCACTAATCCTTTTCTCAATAAATCTATATTTCGATATGCCTTAAATATGATTTATATATCTATCTATATCTCATATAATTGTTGAGGTCATGCAACTCTCAACTTCCTTAGCTCTTGCATTTTTTCCAAATTAATTTTTTTTTGGCTATCATATATTTTTCATTGCAAGCACGCACACACACACACCCTCATACACACGCTCATACACACACAGCATCAATAACTTCTTATCCGCATCTCTCACGCAATTATCGCTTAACCTTGTTGTTCACCTTTTTCTTTTGATCCTTTTGCTACTCGTTTGACCTTCTTTAGCAATAATTCGCATTCCCTAGTCAACTGACCACTGGCCGGCAGACACACACACGCACACCCAATCACACACACACATACACACACACACACTCTGTATAGAGTGTATCTGTATCTAGTATGTATATGAACTGAGTAGCAATAACTTTGTGGCATACACTCATACGTGCACCTGATGGCTACATCATGCTCTTCCACTTGATTTACGTCTAACTGTAATCGAATAATATATCAGGCAAAAGGCCAGGCGTCCAGCCAGGTAGCCAACTAAGCCACCAGCTCCCAACGAAACAGCCACCAGCCATCAGCCAGCTTTCCAGCTAGCTGGCCAACCAATGGCACGACATCGTCGGCCACAACCTTAGTCAAAAGCTCAGGCATAAAATCAATTACATTGACAAATGAGCAGCTGACAAGACATGCGGCGCAAGGGGCGCAGAGATGCGGACAGGAGAGAGCCGGCGGGCAGGGGAGCGAGCGTATGTCAAAGCGAACCCAAAAACGTTGCCCTGCAGCATTGAATGAATGCAATGGCGCTGCAATCACCTCCACTGCGGCATGTTATCTGCCGAACGGGGCACGCGGCAACATTGTCATGCACCGAGTCAGAGGCAGCAATAGGAGACGAGGCAGCTGGAGGTGTATGAGGTAGGGGCAGGCCTTCATGTTGATATCCAACATTGGCATCGCCGGCACATGAATTATGTGACTTATTAAAACGTCATTCGAGCTGACAAGTTGCCGTTGCCACTGCCATGGCACAGTGTTCGAACGAGACGCCAGCTTCAGTCGCAGCTTCAATACCTGCCTCCTGCTCCGTCTCGTTGCATGCTGCAGCTCTGGCTGGGCAGGAAACATCTAATTGTTGTGTTCCCTGGCACTTGCGTTATATGTTCTTTATCAAGTGGTGGCCACTGTTTACGCTTTGGCATCGGGGTAATCGATGAGCCATCCAGATTGCTTCTACTCCAACAATTTGCATAAATAATTCTTAGATTGATTAGACTCTCAGCGCTCGGTGAGCAACATAAGTCGCAAACCTAATAATGACAGCTATTGCATGAATTACAAGCATGACAATAGCAATCGAAAGTTCGTGTGATGATAATGATTTATAGTAAGTAGTTCAATATTGTTCGTGCATGTTCAATGTATGTTGGTGCTGATTGATAGATTGACTAACATAATTTGAATTTGTGTACTTTGACTTGATACAGACACGATTATGATATATGTATATGACATATGATATGTTCCTACAGATGCAGCAAATGGAAACGAGTTTAGCTAAACTTTTTGATAACTTAATTTTCGGCTATACTTATTACTATATTTACTGATTTGCTATGCTCCACTTGCTGGTAGGTCCAACTGTCTATTGGCTATTTGACTAAAGCTATACTAGTTTTACAACTATGAAGCTATTGCTTTTTGAATATGCAAAGTTTGCAGAACATTTGGAAAACCAGCAGTATGATGAAATTAAAGTTTAAGTTTTTATTTAAAAAAATATATATATATATGCTTAAAATAATAAAATAAGAAACCACAATTTTTATTTAAGATTCTAATTATATAAATATATTTAAAAAAAACCGGGTTTTCAATCGGATTTTCTCAATTGAACAAAAAAGCTATTTCTTAGCTAATGCTGATATATTTTAGGCAAATATAATTCCTTTTGTTTTCAACAAATAACTGGAATATTTAAGTGGAATACTTAAACTCATAAAATTCAACAGTGCTAATGATAAAAAATAATCTCACAGGAAAAGTCGAGAATATTAACAGTCTTTTGATTTTTAATTAATTCTATAAAAAATATTTGATTGACAAAAATTGATGATAGGAGGCAGACAACGTGCTCAAAATGATGATTATCTCAGTAGACAATTAGCAACTGATGATTAATATTTGAATAAATCAATTATTGGCAGCTGGCAAGCCGTTGATTAAAAATAAGAGACTTCGCTGATGAAGTTGGCGTATCAAAGAGAACAGTCAATATCTTGTTGATAGACGTTTTAGATCTCAGGCGCATTAAACCTTGCCTGATACCAAAAACACTGAATTTTTTTAACAAACAGCATTTGTTTTTCTTACAGCACATATCATTTTTTAACTTTTATATTTCCCTCTTTGAGCTTCTTGTGCTTTCTAGCTATTTGCTAAATCCAAAAGACTGGTATGCTGAGTCGATTGAGCAGACAAATGCTCAGTCAAAGAAAGCTATTTCGGAAAATGGCTGGAATATTTTAAAGTCTGCAAAAACTCTGGCATATATGCACAACATTGTAGGAGTTAAGAGAAGAATAAATAAAATGTTTTATTTATATGGTCAAAAAGGCTTTCATCAGCTTGATAGTTGATATATAATACATTTGCTTATTTGTATTCGTATATCACAAAAACATTGTAGTTAATTAAAATTAGTGATTTATAAATGCCTTTCTTCGTGATTCTCATGAATTTAAAATAGCCCACTTCATGAGTATCAACACATAATATTGATAAATATTCTCAGACTTCACTCATGCCTAACGCATTCAATTAATTTCTTGCAATTAATTAATTTAGCTATTATTTTAATTGATTTGCTCTATCTGTAATATATACCCACCCATATTAACCCTCATTAATAACCACTAATTTGTAAAGCTGTCACATCATCACGTCAATCACCTAATCACCTCATCACACATGATATTGTTTCTGTTTCTTGAATGGGCTGCATTCTGTTTTATTTGATGCTTTTCATAATTATATTGCCACGCAATTTGAATGAATTTTAATTAAGATTTTTGGTGCAAGGCCAAAATCAGCTTTACAGCTTCCGTGTGCCAATTAGTAGACACCTCATCTTTATGCTGTCAATTGTCAGTTGGTACAAGCGGCGTTAGCTGTCACACACTGCCCACCTAATCCAGCTGACATGTTGGCCAATTTGTTGTTGCTGTTGTTGTTGTTCTTGTTTTAGCGCAACTCACTAATTAAATTTAATTAAAACGTGTCAACCGAGCTTGTCATAACAAATTCGTTACACATTCGAAATGTGATGCCAAGAGGCGGCTAAAAAGAAACGCAGGATGTGTATATAAATTTATATATAAACATACATACATATAAATATATATACATGCATGTATGTGTGTCTGTGTGCCGGAGTGAGATGAAGTCAGCGACAAAGGCAGCAAATGGCTCATTAAAAACTTTTATGCTGATGAGTTGGCGCGGCTGTAAAACTTGGCCAAAGATGTGGCTAAGAAAATATATGCGTTTAGTTAATTAGAGGCATAATAATGCGCGTACACACACACATACACATACATATACTCGCACAGCTGCGACCTACTAACATACCAATGCGTTGCCTTAACGTGACTCCATCTCATACACATCCTCATTCACATTCGCTTCTGTTTGTGTATGTGTGTGTGTGCAGCTGAAAAAGCAACAGCAGCTCCTTTTTATGTCCACACCTGACTTGGGCTTGTGTGTGGAGCTGTGTGAATAGTGATGCGGATAACAGTGATCATGATGAAATCACAGTGATTGGTGGGAAAGTTTTTGTTTTGTGTGATAAAAATTCAAGTGAGGCAAAAAAGGGGGTAATGAGGGAGAGAGAGAAGGAGATAACTCAGCCATAACTGATATGGCTTTGTTAACAGTAAGGAAATTGAAAAAAAAGATTTTAAAATATAAACATATATAAAAATACATATATGCACAAGTATTTATATAAACTTTATAAATTACATCTATTCATTTATATAAACTTTATATATTTTATATATATTTTTCTATATTTATTATAAATATCTTATGAAATATGTTGTGTAGATTTTTCTTCATACAAATTAACTTCATGCTTGATACTTATAGAATTTTTTATATTTTTTTTATTTTTATTTTTGAATGCCCTCTAAACGCTTCAAACAATTATTGTATAGTTATATATATCATTTAAATTATAAATAAATAAATAAAATAAATCAAATTATAAATAAAAAAAAATATAAATAAATTTGAACAGCTCCAAAAAGTAGGCTATAAATATTATTTCTTTTAATTTATTTTTTTTTATGCTGCAATAAATAAATTTTGTTGTTACGATACAATATATGACTGGCTTGGATTTAATACTTGGTTATTAATAAAAAAATAATCAACATTATGTGTAAAAAAAAATTATAGAATCAATCAAAATGAATAAAATGATAACTTAAAATAAACACATCTCGGTAATTTGATATATTTATTGTTAAAGTTTTGAAACATATCGAGAAAAGCTCCAAGAGAAAATATTAGTATATAAAATACTTAAGTATAAAAGAGTATATATATGCTATGCATATTTTATTTATTTGTATCAAAAAAAAAATTATCATATTTTTCACAGTTGTTTTAAGTATAACATTTTTTTTTATGAAAAAAAAAAGTTTAGGTATTTTGAGAAGCAAACTAAAATTTATATAGATTAAAACAAAGATCTTAAAACCTGTACATACATAAATATTAATTTTTGTTTCATATAAAATATGTATAAATATGTAAAGTAAATAAAACAAATGTACATGATAAAAAAAGAAAAAATTTGGAGCGTGGTAAATTACTTTGATAAAATATATAAGTATTTGTCATAAAAATTTCAATTCAACATTTTCTTTGATTTAAAGCATTCGATTTTCGTCATGCTCCAGCATCTTGCTGCGATTTTGTATCTCATATAATTTGTTGTCACAATTTGCCCAGAAAATAGCATATTATTTCGTTATTCATTCAGCTGTATGCACACAGTCATCTCTCGCTCGGAGTCCCCTACAACAGCCTCTTTTCTCTCTGTTCTGCTCCTGTTGCCCCTTTCAGCCTCAGCCGGCTCGTCCTCACCTGGCTGTGCAAACACACCCGCGGGTGTCGTTAATTGAAATTATTATACTTGTCTGTGGTATCATAAATGCGACTCGTTAAATTTGTATGTATGCGCATGTAAAGCGACACTCTCACACACACTCAAACACACACACACACACACTGTTATACTTTAGATATATGTGTGCTCATATCCTGGCCTGTTTGCCTCCTGCCTTTGCAGTTGCCTCAGTGAGTGTCAGTTATTTGCATGAGGCAGGCCCCCAAACGACAAAATGGAAATTTGTAGCCGCATTGCTCATGGCATTGCCCCCAACTCAGGGCCCCTCCCCCCAGCCACCCTTTGTCTTCTTGTCTCTCTCTCTCTCTCTCTCTCTCTCTCTCTTTCTGTCTGTCTGTCGCGTGTTTCTCATGTGAGTTCTTGTTGCCGTTTTAATGTGTCAAGTGTTTTATTTGCTCGTGTTACCTACTTTGATTTTATTTGCCCACTCACAGAGCAGCAGAGGAGCAGCTGCAGCAAGCAGCTCCACCATCATCAGCTCCACCAATGCCCCAGTCAGTGCTTTCTGGATTTTGGCTGTCGCATATAGAATGAGCAAGTGAACAAGTGCCTAGGTGGACGGTGGCTGGGTGGTTGGGTGGGTGGTTGGGTGGTGCGTTACCCTGCCAACTTGCTTTTATGTTTAATTCATGCGCAAATTGTCGCGGAAATCTGGCGTCAAGTGTATTAAACACCGTGCGCTGCTTTTGATTTATGGCCCAGTTGGTGCCACCGCCAGAATGCCCCTCCACCACTCTGTCCCCTACTCGACGCCCATGGCGCACCATTGGGGTCTGGTCGTCAATTTCAATAGCAAAATGAAATTGTTACCGTCGACTAATTTATGTGCGACATTGAAGTCTTTTTTCCGCTTAATGAGCTGCCACACTTGCTAAATTTGGAATGGACTTTAAAAGCAGGAGGAAGATGGAGAATGAGGAGGTAAAGGAAAGTGCGTAATATATATTAAGAAAAAAGTTATTGATATTTTTTGTAAGGAGTTTTAATTTATTTTAAATTGGAAAAGAATCCTTATAAATATAGATTTTTTTTTAGAAAATGGAAAGAGAAAGATGAATCAAGAAGTATAGGAATAGGGGGGGGGGAAAGAGATAGATAGAGCAATATAGAGAGAAAGACAGCGATAGATAGGGGCTGAGCGAGACAGAGAGAGTGTGGGACGGGGAGAGTCTGAGAGATAGAGAGATAGAGAGAGGGAGGGAAAGCGTGAGGTTGAGAGAGACAGACGGTAAAGAAAGCGTGAGGTTGAGAGAGAAAGACGGGAGAGAATGAGATATAATACGAGAGAGAGGGAGGAAACGAGAGTTAGGGGGAGAGAGAGAAATAAAAGAAAGGGAAATTGAGAAAAAGACACCGGCAATAGTTGGACAAACAGAGAAAGATAATAAGGCAAACAGAGCAAGACACACAGACGGAGAGCAATAAAAATAGCAAGCAGAGCTAGACAAACATTCAGAAAGCGAAGAACAAACAGAGAGAGAGAGAGTAGGGCAGTAGAGATTGAGTAAAAATAAATTAGAGGAGAAAGAGACAGAAAGAATAATAGACAGAGATAGGGATAGGATGAGGCAAATAAGGAGAAGTAAATACTCTGGCTGGAAGAAAGATTGAGAGCTATAAAGAAAAGCTCTAGCACACTTTCAATAAAATGCAACTTACCTATGTTAATATTATTTAAACTGGATGACTTTTAGAGATATTCACAATTTAAATAAACTAAGATATATCAAAAGGTAATTTATATTACTCAAAGAAAACCAAACCTCTTACAAATGAATACATTTTTTAAGTAAATTAACTACATATATATTATATTAGCAATAGGAAAGCTAAAATGAAAATTAATAGAATTAAAGAAATATTCGAAATGGATTAAGAAAAATACAATCAATAAACATGTTCTTCTGTTAAACCAACTCTAATTAAGTTAAATAAAAGATATTTCGATAAAATGTTGATTAAAATTCTTGTAGTGGAAATCTAGAAAATCGAAGCCTAGCTTCGCTTCACTTATTACGGCGATCGACAGTTCTGAAAGCGATTTCCTGCCGCAGCGAAAGCTTATCTTATCTGGTGCAGTCATTCAACCCAGTGCAACAGCCACTGACCGAGCGGCGGACATTTAAACAGCAGCTCCTCCAGGCCATTAGCCGCAGCAAGTGAAAATAGTTGAACAAAAAACTATAGAAAAGGCTTAGAGAGATAGAGAGATAAAAAGCGAAAAAAAAAGAGAAAAGAGAAAAACAACCTTAGCTGCAAGCAGAGGCAGTCAATAATTTTCATAACTGCCGCTAATTGAGACATTAACTATAATTGGCCATAAGTGAGTGTAATGCAAGCGACAAGCAACAAGGTCTGCAGAAGCGTTTAGGCCCAGTCAAGTGTTAAGGCCAACAGCTAAGGCAGCCAGTTTGGCTAACAGGGCGCGAAAAGTGTTCGGCTTTTGTTTCAGCCCAAAAGGAAAACAGGAAAAGGAAAATGCAAAAAAGAATGAAGCAAAAAAAAAAAAAAAAAAAAAAACACACACATATGTGTTGTTGCCCATGTCTTGTCTGCGAATGATTGTGCCAGATAGAACAGATGGCGATTCACTTGAGCGTAAAAGTGGATTCATGCGCAATGGTAGGGAAATCAAAGTGGCCAAAATATGTCAATAAATTACGAGTGCCAGATATCGGAGTGGGCTACCAGCGTTCAGGTGTTAAATTGTCTTTTGCCCAGCCAAGGGCGAACAAGGGGTTAATGCTGCTTGCCCAGATTTGTGAGTGCACGTGTTGCTCATGTCAACTGCGTAAATAAGCGCGAAATTGGCCAAAAGGGACGACAACAGCAACAACAAGAAGAACAAAAAAAAAAAAAATGGAATAAGAAGCAAAATCTACAGTCAAGGAAGAGCGACGAAGCATGAAACGTTTTCTGACAGCTGAGTTGGTGTTGCCAACACCCACACACACACACCCACACACACAAAGTTAGCTGTGGCCCACTTGGCGTATGAGTGATTTACTGCCTCTGACTTTTGGCCATTGGTCATCTGTCGAAATCAAATAATAAAGTTGAAATTAGTTGCGGTTCCAAATGGAAATTTGAATTCGGAATAGTTTTTCGCTTTGCTTCTTTTATGAGAGCAGCTTTTGCGGTAAACAATAAAATTGATGAATTTGCAAAGCGAGAAAGTTCTGAAGGTATTTGCGGTTTACACCAAGAGTATTCCACAACCAAAAAAAAAAAAGTTTAGTCTGCAAATGAAATACGAAACGAATTTGTTTTTCGTATATTTAAGCTCCACCTGCGTATGCAAATGCGAAAAGTTTTGACAGAAGAGCTGAACATGTTTAGATGTTAAAATAATTGAGTTAAGAGTACAAAAATATTGTGAATTATACTTACAAAAATAAAAAATGTTTATTTAACAAATATATAGTAAAATATCTATTTAATTGAGTTAAGAATGCAAAAATGTGAATTTTTTGCTGAAATTAATTTAAGAAAAGTTTATTTAACAAACATGTAGTAAATTATTTCTGCCATTAGCTGCTGGATAATGTAATATTATAAATTAAATTATATATAATTTTGAATTTTAAATAATAAGTTTTAATTAAGTTTATTTAACAAACATGTAGTTAATTTATCTATTTAACTCTGTCTGTCATTAGCTGCTGGATGATGTAATAATATAAATTAAATTATATAAAATTAAATTATATATAGTTTTGATTTTTAATTTAGAAGTTTTAATTAAGTTTATTTAACAAACATGTAATAAATTTATTTATTTAACTTTGTCTGTTTCTAGCTGCTGGATAACATCTTCCAGAATGTTTTCATAATGCAGAAATTATATTAAAATTTATATAGTTTACATTTTTAATTTAAATTGATCTATTTAACTCTGGCTGTCATTAGCTGCAGGATAGCGCCTTCCAAAATGTTTTCATAATAAAGAAATTATATAAAAATATATAGTTTTAATTTTTAATTAATAAGTTTTAATTCAATTTATTTAACAAACATGTAATAAATTTATTTATTTAACTCTGTCTGTCATTAGCTACTAAATAACGTCTCTCAGAATGTTTTCATAATAAAGAAATTATATAAAAATGTATAGTTTTAATTTTTAATTAAGAATCATTAGAGCTTTTTAGGCATCTCTTTTCCCTGATAGTTAGTTGGGCAAACATTTCCGCTGCAGCTGATTAAAGCCATCTATCAGTCTGGTCTCATAAAATTTGAGCACCCAACTGGACAGCCCCCTAATATTATGGCCCAAAGGCTTGCCTGCGACCACAGCTTGTTGGAAAAAGTCGTCAGCGGCGACCAGCCCACAAGCTTTTCCAGAGTTTACACAATTTCCCAGCCAACTGGAAGAGCCAGACTCGAAGACACACTCTCTCCGCAGCTTCTGTCAAGGCTCCTCACTCAGTGTGCTGAGTGATAAAGAACATGTTAATGGTTTTTAATCAATTTACCAACCATTTTTTTTTTTTTTTAACTTTGCTTTTGCTTACTGAGCTGTCGGAGAATGTGTAATGTGCAATGTATGTGCGGGGCAGGCGGTGTTGGTGCATTGCTGTCCCATGAAATTGATATTGCTGCTGGCGCGCGACTTTTCTACATATTTTAATGATACTTTAATTTGTGGCAATTAAAACGGTAGAAGCCACTGGCTGTTGCTACGGGCTGCTAACAGTGCGCCTGTCTACACATTTTATGGTCAGCAAGTCAGTGATTACGCAATCAGCCAAGAAACAAGAGACAACAGACAAGAGACAAGAGACAAGAGGCAGCAGACAACAGCAACAGCAACGGCAACAACAACAACAACAACAACATATCAAGTCCACTGCTCAACTTCTTGGTGGTATGCATAATGATCAAGTTGGCCAGAGCGATTTCCGTTCTTGGCTTCCCGACTCAGCTGCGATTGTGGCCATTGGCCACCTGTGTGCGCTCAGTGCTCCAAAACAAGTCTGGCAAAAGCTTGTTATCAAAGTAGGATCTTCTAGATTTCGACGATCATCAATGCATTAAAGGAAGTGCGATTAAAGTTTAAGTTAGAATAATAAAGAGAACAGACAACAGCTAGTTAGTACCTTGAGACTCTCTCTCTCTCTCTCCCCAGGTATCTCTCTGTCTAGCTCTCTCTCTCCCTCTCTCTCTGACCGTTCATTATTATTATCTCTGTCAATCTCTCAGTTTGATTAATACATTTATAATTGCCACATAATATATGCTTGTTGCCTTTAAGCACTTGCAACACTTTCCTGCAATCTTTTCTTCAGTCACACACACACGCTCACACACACACACACACACAAACACACACACACATGGACTACATGTTAGCCATAATTGCTATGTTTGTTGTGCTCTCCCATGGGACATCTTTGGGGTGTGTGCTCTACATATTGTTTTGCAAATTGATTTTAAATTGGTAAACCAAGTACTTGGCCTTCAAGATTATTGTTGTCTGGGCAACTAGTCAGATGAGTAAATTACATGGCCAACTGCTTGTTATGGCCACACAAATATGTGTTCTTAGTGTGCAAAACAGATATTTAAATTAGGCATTAAGGCAAATGAGTGTAGGGCTTAAAAGCATGGGGGGATTCTGCGTCAGATCTTATTGAAGAGGCAGACTCAGATTTGATTGAGTATTTAATGGAAAATGAGTATGCGAGATAAATGCATATTATGCAATGAGCATGGGACTTGTAATCATTCCCAATGTCAAAGAAATCGAGTATATGGACATGGGAAAGAGGCAATGGAGATAAAAGGTTTCTTTATTAGTAAGAATGTTCCTATATGAATTTAAAATAAAAGGCGATGCACAGTGCGGCCTTTGCTCATTTTGAACCAAGCAAAATATTTAAAAAATATAAAAGCCAACTTTGAAGGAATTTACCTGCCCTTCAAATGTATCGCTTTTCAAAAATCGCATTCCGTCCCTTTGGATATTGTGCGGCGTCAGCAAAGATCGCAATAGCTCACTCATCGAAGTGTATCATACATCGTTATAGCTCGTCTGCCTTGTCCTTCGAGTAACATGAGTAATATACTCAGAGAAACAGCTTAGCTTACTTATTTCAGAGAATGCAATCAATCCCGCAAAGATCGTAGCTCACTCATCAAAGTGTAGTAAAGACCACTCTAACTCCTGCGCCATGCTCATCCTTTGAGACACTCTGAGGATCTTCTATCAGAAGCAAGATATTCAGAGAAAGAGATCAGCTTAGCTAGATCACTGTAGCTTACTTATCTCAGAGAGAGAGAGAGAGAGAGAGAGAGAGATGAGTTCGGCATAAATAGACGTAGCTCATCTCTGTGCACCACTGATCAGAGAAGGAGATCAGTTCAGCAAAGATCACTGAAGAGCAGTCTAACTGATGATTCATTCACTATGAGAAACTTCCTCTGCATAGATCGCAAACGTACATCGTTTTAGGGCATGATACGATTGGCGTTCGCATTATTTATAAATTATTCAAAAACTCAATAAAAACGATCTTCACATTCACATGCACATGAACACATGTTTAGCGAAGACAACCCTCTAATATCTACCAATACATACACAAAACAAAACACAATCGGTTTCTCTTTGAGTTATTTCTCAGTGTTGGTAAAATACACTTATTTGCAGACGGTCAACAGTTATTGGCGAGCTAAGTTCTTCAGAGAAAGAGATCAGTTCAGCATAGATTGCAGCAGCTTACTCATCTGAGTGCAGCAAAAGAAAGATCGCACTCATTCAAAGCAATAATAAATTACTCAAGATCTCTAAAGAGCACCGTTGTATGTCAGCTGTAAACTTCCCCAGTCCAAGCCTCCCTCTAAGAGCCTGCTTAAATTAAGCTAATATTATATGTATAAACATTCCAATTGCCTGTCACTACATATCGAACAGCAATTAATACTAGATCATATCTTAGACTCTACAGTTTCGACATTCTTCGTGAACACTCAACTGCTTTCGTTACTCTCCTCGAGCACTTAACTTGCTCAACATTTCCATATCGTCTTGCATGCCGAAGCTTCTCATGCAGCTTAAAACTATTTATATTTTCTTTTAGTTTCTTTTTTATGATTGCCATAACTCTCTAGGCGAATTCTTAATAGAACAACTTCATTTAACTGACTCAATTCATGTTAACTCATCGTCCAGATGTTCCTAAACAACTCGCAACAAGACTCACGAGTCTCAGCTTAATTTACGAAAAACAAACATTATCCAACTACATTTTACAGGTTTGCTGCATCATGTCTACTCTCGCCATCTCTCTTTCAAGCCACTCACTCGCTCACTCTCTCTCACACACATTAGAGTCGTGGTGATCTATTCAAATTTCATAACATGTGTCAAAGTCAAAGCAAAGGCCGTTAAAGCTGGTTGCCTAACCCCTTCTCCTCCTCCAAGCTCCCTCTCTCTCTCTCTCTCTCTCTCTCTCTCACTCTTTTGGCTTGTCTGCCTGTCTGGCTAGCTGGTAATCTCTGCAGTGGTAATAAGATATGCTCATTGCCTTCGCACATGGCCATAACTAAGACGAGTTTGAGTTGTTCCTTATGCTTGTGGTCCCGGCATTTGGGATGCCCGCAGTGCAGTGCCGGCTACTGTCGCCTCCGTTGCCTCTGCGCCGCTTGACACTTGAGCGAAAATTGTGCGCCTTCAATTTTGTTTGTTTTTTTTTTTTTTTTTTTTTTTTTGGTAGCCACCCATTTAGGCCCGGCTATCATCGCGATGCTCCGTTATGGTAGCCGCAAAAACCAGTTGGCCCACTCTCGGTCTCTCCAATCTGAGCTTAAGGTGCACTGCGTTGCCCGGCCATGGGGATTACTTAATTATGAAGCTACATGGCAGACAGGCAAAACAGGGAGGAGGGCCAGCTGCATGAGGGTCAGACAGAGGCAGCAGCAGCAGCAGCAGCAGCAGCAGCAACAGCAGAGGGTCAGCCAGCCAGCCACAAAATGCGGCAGGGAATTCAGTTGTTGCACGCGCATTAAAAAAAAGTGTTATCAAATGCCTGGAAGCCGCTTTTAATTTCACATTTTGCAAACTGTTTTATTTAAAGCAAATTGAGATTGTTCATTAAGCTTTACTTATGGGCAGCTGAAATTATTTTTCAGTTTCTTATATTTAAATATATGTATATAATAGATATATAATCGGTAAAAATATATATAAACAATATAATGAATAATATATAGTTAAAAATTAAATATGAATGCAATAAGTAAATTTTTAAAAAATATATGAATGGGGCATGAATGTCTGTATTCATATATGTAATAATAAAATTTATGAATGTATGAATGTATTAATGTCTGATTGTATGAATGTATGAATGTATGAATGTATTAATGTATGAATGTATGAATGTATGAATGTATGAATGTATGAATGTATGAATGTATGAATGTATGAATGTATAAATGTATCAAGGTATGAATGTATTAGGGTATTAAGGTATGAATGTAATAAGGTATTAATGTATAAATATGTTAATGTAATGTAATATGAACGGATGAAAAATACGAATGTATGAAAAAAGTGGGTGTATATGTGTTTGTACATATCTATACTAATATATATCTAGTATTATTTTAAATTTTATTTATATGATATACGTTCAAAAAAATCTCCTTTCAAAGATTCTCATATATTCAAGTTAGGTCAACGGTTTTTTTTTGTCTCTTATCCATACAATATAAACATATTTTAGGTTTTTAATATTTTAATAAAGATTTGTTTTTCAGTTCTACATACTCGGTAACCATTGCTCTTATTTTTCTTGATTATAATAGATATAAAAGATGAAGACCCCAGTGCCTAGTTTTAATATATTGGAATAAATATATAAGGATTTGCATATAAAGGTAGACAATTACCTGTGTACAGAACCACCAGAACAACCAGAAGTCTTCCTTTTTTTTTGCAGTCAGTATAGGTACTCTCCCGGTAATTGGCATGATACTTTTCAAAACTTTCAGAGTTGTTTCAAAAAGAGTGTTGAAAAAGTCAACAATCATTCACATTTTTCGCTCTTCCTGTTCTGCTTAGACTTTCTGCATTTGTTTTTAGCTTTTCTAACTATAAGAACACAAAGAAAAAATCAAAAAAAAAATTCTGTAAGCTTCACAAAAATATGACATTGACAGACACTTAAAGCTGCTTAGTGGCATTTGCCTCTTGTTGAAAGTTGTTGCTTGCATTCCACTTAGTTTCATATAATTTTTATTTTTATTTAATTATATTTAGTAACTTTTCTTTTCGTTTTTGTAATTCGCATGCTCTCTTGAGGATTATTTGCATATATATAAAGCTTAAAGCTTGTAATCCTCAACTGGCATTTGGCTCTCTCTCTCTCTCTCTCTCTCTCTCTCTCTCTCTCTCTCTCTCTCTCTCTCTTGGCTTTAATTAGATAATTTGCCAGCAGTTGTGGCGCCTCAGGAACGTTGCATGCTGCTCCTGCTGGCAGATCCATGGCTGCTGCACCTGAAACGCATTTCGCATTTTGCATTTTTCATTTGCATTGCAAAACATTTGCAAACATTTCATTATGCAGCTTAAATATAATGCGATGCCACGCCTCGTCCGCCCAGCGTCAGGGACAATTGTGAAATGTGCATACAAAAATAAGAAAATAATAAAAACTATAAGAACAAAATATAACAGAGCAAACTGAGAGAAAGAGAGAGAGAGACAACGCAGCACTTGACAGAAACGCTATTCCAAGCTAAAATTTATGGCAAGCTTCTTATAAATTTATGCCAAGGGAATTGCACGTGGTTACAGCGCGAATTTTTAGCAGAAGTTTGAAATATTCACCAAAAAAGGCAAAAAGAGTGAAGTTTAAGAATTGCTATACTTAAAATAATTGCAAGTGTAATGGAGACATTTTACACTGTAATGCAGATAATATAATGTTCTAGAGAAATATATAAAGAGCATTTTTTTTTTTTTTGATATAACATTACCTATATAAATCATAATAATAATTAAAAGTATTTAATGTATTATATTAAGATTATAATGCATATACTGGAATATCAGCAAGACTGTAACACGAAAGAAATATAATGTTACAGATAAATATATAAAGATCATATATAATATTTTGGATATATCATAATTACAAATATTTAATGGCATATACAGGATTATTTTAATTTAATAAAATAATTTATCTATATACTTAAATATCAGCAAGAGTGTAACAAACAAATGGTGTATATGGAATATATTAAATATTCTGTACTTAATATAATTGTAAATGAAATGGAGATATTTTACATTGCATTAAAATAAACCTTTTCATAAAACTAAATTCATATTAAACTTCTGTGAAGATGTTTAAATTTGTTAATCATAATAATCTTTTAATTAAAAATAAACTATTAAGCCTAAAGCTTATCGTATACTTATTTTAAATCATATTAAATGGCAAATAACTGGAATGGCTAGGATACAATTATTCTTTAAAATATTATTTAATTTGATAAAATTATATATTACAACAGTTTTATATGAAATATATGGGCATATTACTAATGTTCTATACAAAGCAAATCATATCATAAGATGACATACCAAGAAGAGAATCTTCTCCAGCAATTGGTAATATTTTATGAAATCGGAAATACTGCTCTTAAGTAGTGCTTGAGTTATGATTTGCTTATTTGGATTTACTTTAAATATACTGGCAAAAATTAATTACTTTATTTTTATACAAATATTTATATATTCTTCTATACGTGTATTTTTATAAAATATTTAATTTAAATATTTATTTTAATTAATTTATTACTATATACATTTTATCTCTTTATGTTATCTTTCTGCAATGCAATGAATTTAGAAAAAGTTAAATGTACATTTCTTTTTCATTTGTTTTTAGTTAATAAGAAAACATAATTTTTTGTATTTATTCTTTAATAAACAAAGCAACAACAAAATGGCAAAAACTAAAAATGTCATGATTTCAAGCTCACAGCTTATTTGCTAAGCTATTAAAAGGACCGTTGCAATCGTTTAGAATGGAAAATACGGGATATTTTTTTGTATATTTGTTTTAATGATTGCATTCGTAAATAATAAAAAATTTATATAAAATTTCTAATTTTATTTTTGATTTAAGTTCAAGTATTTTGGACAACACTGCACAGCATCACGTTTCTAATTTATTAGATTCATATCCCAATTTAATTATCAAACTTTAATATATAAACTCAAAAAGTTTATTGTCGGCTTTAATGTACTTCTTGAAATGAAATGTATGAATGAATTTGCTCTAATGTATACATTATAATTATTAGAAAAAATTTATATTTGGAGTATTTCATGATATATATTTGATATTTATAGAAACTTGAAAACTCAATTTACATTTAGAGTATTTCATTTTATTTGTCATTTAATCTAATTCAAATAAAAACAATAGCAAATGGAAAATATTCTTAAATAAACATTTATCAAAGCATCTTTCTAATTATTCTACTTATTTATTTAACATTACCTCATTTTAAATAATAAAACTAAAATAACAATTTCTATTTCCTCTCTTTAGAGCTTCGCCCATTGTATTCAGCATTTCCACACAAAAATATATCTGCTGCTTGATCTGTTACATTTAGCAAAATAATGCAAAATGTTTTCCCTTTGGTGGAAATGCAGGAAAATGACATGCAATGCGTTTTAGAGCTTTTCCACTTTTGTGCACATCTTATCTTTATTTGATTTTGCGCCATTTTTACGCCACTTGTTTCCATTTCGCTGTCCACTCAGACGGCTGTCTTTCTTTCTTACTCCTTCTCTCTCCCTCTCTCTGTCTGTCTGTCTGTCTGTCTGTCTCTGTCTCGCTGAGCGTTTTTATTTAAGTTGGCCTTAAAACAATTTTATGACACCATAAGTACAAAACAAATAAATTCTTTGGTAGCTCTCTGCCCCCTTCGCTTCGTCGAACCAACGCAGCCAAACGGTTTCTCTAATGCGCACTACATTCATCATACGCCCCGTTGCCCATCGCCGTTGCGCGCAGCGAGCGTAAAACAAAAGCAGCCAGAATATGATAAATAAATGCAACACGATAAATAAGAAAAAAAAAAACAAAACAAGAATACAAATAAAATGAAAGAAAAGAAAAGAGCGACAAACTGAAAAAATGAGCAGAGAAATTCGCTACAACGCGAAGGATGCGAACTGAATGCAACAGCAGCAGCTACCACGCCCACGCCCATGCGAGTAAGTGTTTACTTGGAAATATGGGAATTTTAATACTCTTACAAATCATTTAAATTAATTTAATTTTGCTGGTAATTTAAAGAGTTTCAATTATTTTTATTAAAAACTATTCTTTTTAAATTTGTTCTTAATTTTTTTATTTTTTTTCAAGCATCAACAACAGAATATCCTTTACTACAGCTTAACAGCTAATGAACTTGTTTAAATTTTCCACCATCAAAAAGTTCAACATGTTCTCAACAGGTAGTTGATGAAACGGCTGCGTTTCTGGATGTGCCCTGCCAAATTTTCTATTTCCTATCCCTGCCGAAAGACAGATGAGCTAATTTGTGAAATCAGAAAATTCAAAGTGAATTGCCTTGTGGCTGCTTGTCAAGCTATGTGGACCTATGGGACTCCAATCTGGGGCATTGTCAGCTATTCTAACTGTAACAGCATATAGAAATTCCAAAACAAAGCGCAAAAAATGATCTCCATGATCTTCAACTGCTCATCTACTCCATTCAAACAAAGAAATTCACGAAGAGACACGGAGACCATTGGCCCCATCAGGTGATTTCTAGACTAACCAAAGCCCATATGGATCGCATAAATAGACATACTTACACCATCAGACGCCGCTTAAAAAGATACCACCCAGTCAACCTTCCACATAGCTGGGATTGATCATCCTAACCTCTACCTTCCTCAAGTCACAAAATTTATAAATGTAAACGTTAATACAGAACTAACACAATTTGCTTTCCTATAGGACATAAACAATCCACTAAAAGAAGAATTCTTAAACCCATATTGGCTGAATCAGCTCAAGCTGTGCTTCCCGCCAAATTGTCAGATCAAGCCCATATACCCGCTAATTAAGAGGGCAGCAAAATACTTGGAAAGAAGTCGCAACTTCATAGCGAGCATAGTGCGCCAAATAAGTGTGTGCGCTTTGGTTGATTTATATGGTGTGTATATATATATGTATATATACATGCGATATAGGGGCTTACATACAATACATACACACATACACACACATACATATATATATGTATGTGTAGCCAGTCGTGTGGCAATGTGCAGCAGCAGCGCTCTGTGGCATATTGGACGGCAGGCAATACAGATTTCGGTTGCTCTTGCGGCTGCCTTTTGGCTGTATTTTCATTTTCATTTTCTTGTCGCTGTTGTTGTTGTTTTTTTTTTTTTTTTTTGGTTATTTTTGGACTGTGGGCGGCGTTTGGTGGAAAAACTTTTATTATTACTATGCGAAAGCTGTACGAAAATGCGTTCAGCGATTTTGCTCAGCTTCAGCGCTTGCATTTTGCATTCATTTTATTTTTGGCTGATTTTTTGTTTCCTTTTTTAATAAAAACACGCTGCAATAAAATTCCAGCTGTGTTTACGTGATTGGAAAACGATTTTCCATGGCGGCGAGCATGAAAAATTGCTGGCCCCGAAACTTAATTCTCTTTTTCTCCTCCAGTGTATTTTATTTGGCGGTTTTCTTCATTTGGCTGTCTGTCCATGTGTGTGTGTGTGGTGTGAAAAAAGAATTGTTGAGCATACAGAAATGATTATTTTTATTGGCCATGCTGTAGATTAAAAAGATATTTCTCTGCGCGTTATTGTCAACATGTGTGGTGGAATAGCATTTCTTGCATTCATAATGAGCCCGTGCAACATTTATGTGACCCAGCCGAGTTGTAGTCAATAAATTTTCATTAATTTAATTCATGTTTTATGCACGGATTCCAACCTGCAGCTCAAGTGCCAAAAGGCAGACATTACACACTTTTTTTAGTTCAACTTTTCTTTGGTCTATGCAACAGCAACTTCAGAGGCTGCCCTCCTTCCTCCTACGCCCACTGCCACTCCCATTCCCATGTTAAATCCCCAAATTTATGATGCTGTGGTCAATTTGTAGCATATGGCGACTGCCTCTCGTTGGGCACCACTGCTGCTGCTGCTACTCGATTTGGTATCCTTTCGATGGCTGCCTTATGCCATAAATTGCTTTCCTTAAAATAATGAAAAAAGGGTTGTGAATTGGTTTGGTTTGGCTTAGTTTTTTTCTTGGGTGGATTTGATATTTCGTTAAATAGCAGCTGTTTTTCGATAATAATAAATAGAAAACGCTTTGCTCTAAATTATGACTAATATCTAAGAAAGGCGACGAACTGAGAGTAAGTATCAAATGTAGTTTTTATAGTGCGCAAGAAAACTAACATTGTTACATTTGAAGAAAACTGATTGAACAGAAGTTTGAAGAAATAAATTTTCGATATAATATATTTAGAAAAGTGTCTAACATAGTTTTTAATGTATTTTAAATAATTAATTTAGATAATGTAAAGAGTATGAAGTTAACATTTTAAGTACTATATATTATATTTCTTATTTAACTTAATTTTATGTGAAATAATAATTTAAGTTAATTATTAAAATAATTTATAATTATTATAATAAAACAAAATGTAAAATATTTCTCATTAAAAAAATTTCAATCTTTTACTTCATAATTTATATGTAATTTGATACAAACTTAAATGTTATTTTTGTAAAAAATAAAATAAAAAAAGAAACTAAAAATAAATAAAAGTTTATAGAGCTAACTTAATATTTATTTTATTTATTTATTTATTTTTTTACAGAGAATTAATTCTAAGTAACAATTTAGTTTAAAGCCAGAGCAACAAAGGCCTTCAGGCAGGCTAACATAAAAAATCATCTATATTATAAAAAAAAAAAACTGTATTAAAAATAAATTAATAAATATTTAAAACTCTTCAGGAACATTTTATATTTTTTGTGTGAAATTGATAAATGAATATTTCAAAGAATTTCTTATGTGAATTGTAAAATTAGTTTGTATTAATATCTATTTAAATGTATACCAAATATATATATTATAGACTACAAAATTCGCTATAGATTTAATAACACTAAAAGATATTAGCTGACTGCTTGTTGAAATATATAAAAATCTTAAAAAATTTATCTAAAATTAAAAAATATATATTTCAATCAAGATAAATCCCAATTATATGCCAACAAAAGTTACCTTAGCTTCCCTCTTATTAAAGATGGCTAAAGTTTTACCAAATTTTGTTTTTATTTATCTCAGCTGTGGAGCTTATATATATTCTATATTAAGTTTTATTGCAGTGCAGGGCTGAAAATTATGTGTGTTACACTAGGCGATAGTCTCTCTCTTGGATAACGCAGCTAGCAAACAAAATTTATGAGCTTGGGCTGTTCAGGGAGCCCCAAAAACAGATCCAGTTCGTGTGTCCACTGTGCTTGTGTGTGTGCGAGTGTGGCCGAGTGTGTGTCATTTATCATCTTTAATACTTTTGAGTGATTATATAAAAAGCTAGCTAAACTAATAAGTTAGCATCAGACTCCGGCAGCGCAATAACTCCAAGTAAATACATAATTTATAACCGGATACTTTCCAATGGCATATTGTTAAAAAGTAAATTTAAAGCCCACATAATTTATGGGCATAGGAAAAAATACGATATAAATTTTACAATTTAAAGTGAGGACAGATGGGAGGCAATGCGAGTGCGAGAGACCAAAAGGACAACATAAGAAGCTCAACTACGGCAAAGTGCATCTGAAATGCAGCATCAATAGCTACAGCTCTGTCTATATCTGTTCGTGTCCCTGCATCTAACTGCATTTACATTTGTACAGGGACTGAGTGAGAGAGAGAGAGAAGAGAGAGGGAAACCTGGAGAAACTGTCTTTGCGCATCATTTCCTGAACACAAGTTAGCAAAGTATTTGCACAACAATATCGAGAATGGGCGTAACAGCTGTAAGCTCATTGAATTATCCGATTTGTGAATCAATTGGCATGCCAATGCGAAAATGGATACGACTTTGAGTAGTTTCGCATGCAAATGCGAAAAGGATTCAACTAAAAACTTACCTGCATCGAAACTTTATGGCCAACAACTTAGCAAACGCATTCAAATAAATCGATAAATGAAATGTAATCCCTAAGCCGACCCAACTGCATGCGACCAGCTGCAGGTGCGGCTAGTCACTAGGTATTTACTCACTGCATCGAGTTAAGTATGAATTTTAATGCCACGCCCCCTTCTCTGGCAAAGGTGTACACACTACATTCCCGCTGTAAAGGAAGCGGACAAACTTTTGGGCCATCGATTCTCAGAAGAAAATATTTTGCACATGCCAAAAGTTTTTCGGCTTCTCCAGCTCGTCCCAGAAAATAGTGAAAATATTACGTGAGCTGCGAAGAATGCAAAGAATGTTTGCTCTTTTTTTCATCAAATTTTACTTAAGGCTGAAAATATTGTAAATTTTTTATTTGATAATATAAACAGCACAGCCTACGGATACAATTTATTTGAGAGAAAGATACTGAAAAAACATGTTTTCAAATACTTTTGATCATGATTTAGGCATATAAATTACAAATACCACAATATTTGCATAAATATCTGAATTGGTAAGCAAACGCTAATACAAATATGAAAATACTTATATATACATACATGTATGTATGTATACAGATACAGATACATTTATAAGTAAAGAAAAAGTTACAGCTGTCTGTTCAGTTATATTGACAGAAGTATATTCATGCAGAGAAACAAATACCGAATTCTTCATTCAAAATTATCAATATTACATATACATATTTATTTATATATACTTATGTACATACTTCAAAAGATACAATTACTTCTAAAAACACATATACATACAAATATAGATACATTTACATAAACACAAACAAATAAATATACAAGTATTATTTGTACAGTTTACATTTTGATAATACGATTTATTTTTAGCGCTTCAGGTAGAAATACATTCACTAATTTGATATATTTATATGTATCTAGATACATATATCATTACAGATATATAAAAGGTACAAATAATTACTTCTACAGAAGCAGCTGCTGATAGAGATACAGCTGATATACAGACATATTGAAATAAATGTAGATAAACATACATACACACTAACAGTTACAGATGCTACTAAGAATAAAGATACAAATGGAACTCAAAATAAAAAGCTTGTTCGGATACAGCTAGTACAGATACAGTTACAGTATATACAATTAGTAAAATATATTTAGAAAAATTTATATATATAAATAAATATTTGAAATTGTTTAAAATATATAAAAATGAATTAAAAATACGTACAAAGGTTTTAGAATATAAAAAATATATATGATATAGAAATACTTAAAAATATATAACAATAATATTTTTTTAATATATAAATATTTAGAAAAATATACGGATATATTAAAAAAAAAAATGTTTACAAAATAAAAAATTGTTTTAAAATATAAACAAATAAATTTATACACATACAAATGTTGTAAAATATATATATATTGGGTCGTTCACTTAGTAATTTCGTTTTTTTTAGTGAAATTGAAACACGATGTTTTTTATTATGTAAGATATTTTATGAAATGATATATTCCCCATTCTTATCTATTAAAAATATACTCTCTATTTATATTCACAAAGCGAAACACAACTTTTTACATATATTAAAATATTTTAAAATATATATAAATATTAAAAAATATATAAATATTTAAAAAATAGACAAATATATTAAAATATTTACAAATATTTTAAAATAATAAAAAAAATATTCACCAATAAATTCACAAAATGAAACACAGCTATAAATGTAGATACATTATAGCTCAGATAATTGTTCACTTATATAATTACATTTCTAAATCTGATACTTTCTAATATAAATTCACATATTCTTATAAACACACTTCAACGACCCTCAGTTAGAGTATTAAAAAACCCCAAAGTACAAGACGAATTGTGGCTGGTGGGCAAAAAAAAAAAAGTGTATAGGTAGCAAATGCGAAACGTGACAACGACAACTGCAACTGTGAAAGTTTTCTAGCATCACGCATACGCCGTGTGCGACAGATAAATAGATAGGGATACATATGTACAAGGCAAGTTAGACAGAGACAAACAATATGCGTTACCTCTCGCTTGTCTTGTATACTGTGTACATATGTAATGCAATATGTTTTATTTTTATCGCAAATTGGTTGACTTGGAATTGTGAAATAAGCGAAAAACAGGTTTTGAGTTGTGGTTTCTTTTACGTGCCTAAAAGATGTCAAATTTGAGTGACTTGATATGTTTTGTCTTGAATAGGAGTAGGAGGAAGATATGGGTAAAGAACTACCTGCTTTGGAGCATGAATTATTTCCAATTCAAATTGATTTTATTTAATACCTTTGCTGCTACGCCTCAAATGTCAGCCAAAGCATTTGCAAACCCATCTTCGATTCGAAATCAGCTTGTCAACATGCGTGCACCCGTATCAGTTTGATCTAATCTATATTACCTCCATCAGCCGAGTTCCAATGTTATCGTTTGGCATTTAGTGTCGCTTACAGAGCAGTTGCCTATCTGAGTGTGTTTTCCCACAAATACAAACACAATTTCTGATTGCCAGAGCCCCAACGCCAAACTGTCATTCGTGCTCGCTTTCGCATCGTTTTGTCCTTGACAAAGCGAGCGCACGTCGAGCATTTGCAGCCCTAAGGCGTTGTTAGCGTCTCGTTGGCCTATTTGTTGTCGAGCATTTTGCAACACTGACAAAGCTAGTTATAGCAATGTGTGTGCCCGCCCGCCACTGTTTATTTGTATAGATTTTTTCCAATCTTCCTGATGGCATTTTAGGTGACACAAAGGGAGTGGGAGTGTGACTCTCCTCAGAGGTTTATGTCAGGCATGACAGGCGTGGAGCCTTTTTTAGCTACATCTTTTGGAGCGGGCGGCAAAAATTGATGGCACATTAAATTGCTCTCCGTGGCTGAGTACGTGCAATACGCGTGAGTCTATCAATGCAAACACATACACCCAAAGCAGACTCTGGCAATGGCTCAATATGTGCGTTTTGCCAGGCACTTGATAGGCTTTTTATTGTCCTGCAATAAAAAGCAACAGCAACAGCAACAGCAGCAGCAGCAGCAGCAGTTGAGGCAACTGGCCGAGTGTCAAGCCAAGTAGTTGCCTCAGCTGGGCTGCATCGAAAACCCAATTTTCTGGCTCATAAATATTTGCTGAAATCCATTGACAACAAACTTTGATTCATTTTTTTCTTTTTTTTTTTTGCCGCTTTACATCAAATTTTGTTGTATATCATAAAGTGATTTTTTTATATAAATATAAATTTTTTTAGTAAGCACATATGATTCTTTTTTATGGCTGGAAAATTCGCCTTAAACGCTGTTTTTGATACTTATTTGTGAAATTATAAAGGGTATATTGGCTTTATGTAATGTTCGTCCAGCTGTCCGTCTGTCCGCCTATGAATGCTAATAATTTAGCCGCAATTGATGTTTGGGCCTTCAAATTTTAAGCGAATATTCCTTCAGTCTATCCGTCCGTCCCTCTATACGTATGAATGCATCGAATTATAAAATATCAGGATTTTCTCAATCCGCCCACTAGAGGCGTGGTAAATCGGAGAATCTATTTTCCGGCATCTCATAAACCATGGTAGGTAAAGACTACAGACTTTAAATTTAGAATGTATACTCGGGTTGACAACACAAGACTTAAAAGATATGGCGAACATATCTAGGGTAAAACTGAATCTTCTACAGTTTTAAAGCGAGAAATACAAAATGTTATACCTAAATTATTATTGACATTCTCTATTCATCAGTATATTAAAAAAGAAATTGACTGAATTGATTGAAATGTGAATGAGTATTCTGCCGTCGGTACAAAGTTTTTACATGACTTTTTTATTGATTTATAATGTTGGCAAAGCGCTGCTGTTAAAAATATTTGGCATATTTACACACACTCATACACATACATATATATCTATATATATGTTTATAGATTTATATGGCAATTTTTTTTCAGCTGCCTTTGAAGTGCAGTTCGATTTTCAATTGAATTTGTTTGATTGACAGGCCGCGCATTAACATTTTCCACCTTTTCCATGCCCCCCACACATTTTCCTGCTGATTTTTATTGGAAATTTGGTTTATGCATTTATTCACTTGTGCATTGAATTGAAGTGTTATTTATTTTTGCTATCAATGGGCTATTAATATTTTAAATTAACTGTTAATATTACGTGGCATTAACGCATCGAAATTGAAGCTAAAAGCAATTCAGTGAAGATTAGCACAACTTATGCAACATTTTAAATAGAATTTATAGCACACACAAAATGAACAGTTAAGTGAGTGACATAAAGAGCTTATCGATGTCATTTTGTGTGTGTGTGGCACTTGATTAAATGTAAATAACTTTAAGAGATACTTCAAATGGCTACGAGAGGATGTTTTGTGAGTTGCGTGATTTGAGTAAGCAGGATAACTGAATTTAATTTAATAATGAAGAGGCACGCTTGACTTATGGAAATGTTTTCTTAGGTGTTGAACAGTGGTTAGTATTCTCATTTACTGAGTAGCCTTCACTTGGGAAGTCTCTTTAAAAACCTCAGAAAGAGCTGTAAAATATTCTCTTTGACATAACAAAACATACTGTTGAAACGATGCATCTATTTCAGCCTATATCAATTTTCTTAACCCATTTTTAAGTTTAAATAGCTGAATTTAAATATTTAATTTGATTTGATTTGATATATTTTAAATTTGATTTTAATATATTCTTTTTTATTTAAAATATTTTAAATTAAATTTTGTGTCTTTTATTCTTATTTAAAATTTAATAATTTTAAAATATTTTTAATTTTGCATACGGGGTTAGTAATTTAAAAAAATGTTATTTAATATATTTTTAATTTATTAATTATATTTTTTATATTTTTAGTTTTATTTTTTACATATAATTTCAATTTTTATACCCTGAACCCATTAAAAATGGGAAATCAGGGTATAATGGTTTTGTTAAAAGTATGTAACAGGCAGAAGGAGGCGTGGTAGACCCCATAAAGTATATATATTCTTGATCAGGGCGACAAAAAAAGTTGATCTAGCCCTGTCCGTCTGTCTGTCTGTCTGTCCGTCTGTCCGTCTGTCCGTCTGTCCGTATGTTTGAACGCGTCGATTTCAGAAGATATAGGAGCTAGAGACTTGAAATTTGAAACTGTAGGTCCGTATATTGCACGCGCAGATCAAGTTTATTTTTTTAAATCGATAACTGCTTCTGGTTTTTTGTTATCGATAAAAAACCTTATCGAAAATCAGTTATAAAATTATATCTTCTGCACCTTTGAAGATAGAGTCTAGAAATTTAAAATGTAGAATCATATGTATTTTTAAGTATTTCGGTTTTTGTCATATTTCACCCCCCACCCTTCATAACACCCCCTTCCCTACAAGTTTGCAAAAACCGTATTTCAAATACTAGAGACTTGTGAGCTAGTATATATACACATTTTAATGTTATTATCACGGTCTGAAAGTTTTATCAAAATTGTCCGTCTACAAAAAAAGTTATTAAACAAATAAGTTCCCACAGTAAGTCTACACAGCAGCCCATGCCTGTTTATACGTGCGTGCGTATGTGTGTATGTATGTGTGCATGTGTAAGTAGAAATGAAGTGACGAATTATTGAAATATTAGTTCCTGGAAGGGTTCAGGGGATCTCGTAGTCGAGCAGTCTCGACTAGAGCTTTCTTACTTGTTTTCTTTTAATTTTTAAAAATGTATTTTACATAAGTTATTTTAAATTTTATTATTTTAAGTTTAATATTATTAAATAAAATTTTAATTTTATTTAAAAATAATTTGATCTTATTTTAATTTAGTTTATCTTTTAATTTATTCATTATATTTTCAACTTTATTTATTATGTTTATTTATATTTATTAGTTCTTTTATTCTTTTCAAAGCTTTGAACTGGACAATATTATGTGTCACAGAAGTTTACATTAGTAATAATTATAAATTAAAGGAAAAGACAAAGAACTATTGCAAACTTAAACTTTAGCATTAAGACCCATTTACAGTAAAATGTTTTCAGAGAAAGTTTTATTGTTATCAATGAAAATTCTGTGTACTATATTTGCAAACTATTTAAAATAATACACTTATCTGCAGCTGAATTTAAGTTCTGTTTACCTGAAGTCTTTTAAAATAAACTAAAAGCTAATTTATTTAATCCATTTCCTAGTCAAATAAACAAAAGCTAACAACATGCACATACAAACATGCACTAAAATAATTGAGTATTGTTTACTGATCTCAGTTTGCTACAAAATTAACTTACATAACCCTAATGAAGTTTCGTAAAGAAATTCTGACTCTAATCAGCTTTCTTTGTTATTTAACAAACCTGGGCTATGAGAACTTCAAGCATTTGCTACACTCAACAACAACAACAACAGCAACAGCAGCAACAACAACAATTGCTATGCAAGTATTTCGGCAACTTCTCGCTTTGCTGCTGCTCCATCGTTTGTCTTGGCCAATTAATGAAACACTTTTGGACAAATTTCCCAGCACTTTTCAACAAATTTTGCCAGCAACTACGCCTTTACGGCTCACTTCCCTTGCTCAGCATAAGCTCTGGTAAAAACAACTAATTTAGTTGAAATAAAATTGCATTGTTTTTGTTTCAATTGCAAACCCCATCCCTATGCCAATCCTCTAGGTCCGCCTCCGTAGCTTTCGGCTCATTGGAATGGCAATACGATTCCCTGCAGGCTGAACATTTCTTTAGAATTTGTTTCCAGCAACAACAACAGCAGCAAAGGACACCAAGGACTGCTGCATTTGTTGTTTACTCTTTCTATACTCATTCCCGAAAATGAAATAGGCATATTGGTTTTGTGAAATATCCGTCTTGCTGTCCGTTCGTCTGTTGCTAGGGACTTGAAATTTAGAAGACATACTGTTGTATTCCCAATAGCCATAAAGTGTCAAGATTTTCCCTATCCGCCCACTAAAGGTGTGGCAAATGGGAAAAAACATTTTACAATATCTCAGAAACCATATTAGTTTAAGTTCTAGAGAGTTGAAAATAGGAATACATACTAGCCTTGGCAACACAAGTTCGGATATATCTACGCCCATTTTAGGCGTGGCAAATCTGGTAAAACTGTATCTTCAACAGCTTTAGAGCTAGAATCTCAAAATTTAACGACTAAATTACTGTCGACATGCTCTATTGATTACCACAAAAATAATATATGTATACCAATTGGGGGCTTGGAAAATCGGAAAATGGAATTGACAGCCTTTGAGCCGTGAATGAGTATTCTGCAGTCAGTAATACTCGACTGCAACGTTTTTAATTTCTCTTTTTTTTTTTTTTTGACTATAGTCAACTGAAAAGTCCCAAAACAAGCCAAAATCATTAGCAACAAAATTGCAGATCTCCCGCCAGCCCCCCTCTTTTTGTTATCCCCTTGCAGACTTAACATTTTAATTTAATTTGCTCAGCTTTTGTTGTTGTTGTTGTTGCTTTTTTTCTGTGCTGTCTCCAAAGCCTCAGAGATTGGCTCTCTACCATTTTTGCTTTACGCTTGCCTTTAAGTCTTTTACATATATCTATTTTTTTCTCGACTCCTGCATGTTTTTTTGAGACTCCTCTTCCATTTGGCATGTGTATTTACATTTTTTGTGTGCTGTTGTTGTCCTGCGAAATCCTTTTGCCTGTTGTCGCAATCAACGGGCAACAAAGAAGAAGATTGGGTAGAAGAAAAAAAAATGGTGAGCGCAGCCTGCGCTGCTTTTAATGCGCATTTGACATGCAAATTTATTTAATTTTCTGCTTCAAATCATACGCTGCAACCCCTTATACGGCACGCCCCCTCGCCCTGTGGACGCCCTCAGCTTGGAGCTCCTGTTGCGCTTTTAATTACACAACAAAAGCAACAACAAAGGAAATTGCTGGCTGCCAATTTATGGCGCAACATTTTTAGATACTAGCGTCCTGTGCGCGCTTTAACATGTCCTTTGTGGCATGCAGCACGACATGGCATGTCCTGTGTGTGTGTGTCTGTCTGTGTATGTGTGTTAAAGCTACAATCGAGCCAACTTTAAGCAAAAATCAATAACATTTGCGACGAGCCATGTTTCACCCTTAGGTTCTTGACTCTGTTTAGGTATTTACCTGGCATACCCTCAAAGCGGAAGCGGAAGTGTGTGTGTGTATGTATATATACATGTGTGTGTGTGTGTGTGTGTCGACGTCATAGTTTGGTGGCTTGCCAGCAGTCAAAGTTCCCAGACGATGCGTCGCTGCCAGTCGTGTAAAAATTTGCCAATCTTAAAATGCAAAGCGTTGCCTTTTCTTTTTCGTCCGCCCCGCTTCTAACACGTCCTGAAGAGCTGGTCCAACAAAGGCGGGAGAAGCGTTAATAGATGTAGATTATTTACTTGATTATCGAATGTCGAGAGTGCTTAACATCATGTTACAGGAACACACACTAAAGATTTGGGGTAAGCGGCATTTTGTGCTCTTTAAAGAAGATACTTTTTTCTTTCATTCTATGCGTTGCATTTTATTTAAATCATTTTATTTTAATTTTAATTAATACTAAAGTATAAAAACAAATATAGGATAATTTCGACTTACTCATTTTTGCATTTATTTATTTTGATTTACAGTCGAAAATACGCTTCAATTTATTTGGTTGTAAATATTTTTTGTAGAATATAAAATGTTTCCGTTTGCTCCATTTAAAATTATATCAAAATTGTGTATTTTTTTAGTTTTTAAATTTAATATTTTTATACTTAGACTTAATATATGTAAATTTTGTAACTACATTTTTTTTTGTATTTAAATTAAAAATTAATTATAAAAAAATTTAATTATTATTATTTCAATTTTTATTATATTTATATCTATTATTTATCAAAATTATGGATTTATTTCTTTTTGATTAAAATTATATTTTGAGTACTCCTTTATTAAAAATAGTATTTATACATAGTTAAATTTACTCGAATATGCTATTTTATAACGTTTTATTTTAATTAAAATACCTATGTTTTGTTTCTATAGAAATATTTAATAGTTAATTATATTAATTTAAAAAAATATATTTTCTATTTTTGATTTTTATTATTTTTATTTCCATTCCATTTGTTTTATTCCAACGTGTTATTTATTAAGCAAGAGTTTAATGCATATACTTATATTTATGTCAATTTTGAATATATTATAATTGTAAAGTATTTTTTTATTTTTTGTTTTTTATATCTACTTTTTAATATATAAATTTATAGGTATAACGTTCTATAAAGAACAATACATATTCAATTATACTTTACATTTTACATTTTACATTTTATATTTTATATTTTATATTTTATATTTTATATTTTATATTTTATATTTTATATTTTATATTTTATATTTTATATTTTATATTTTATATTTTATATTTTATATTTTATATTTTATATTTTATATTTTATATTTTATATTTTATATTTTATATTTTATATTTTATATTTTATATTTTATATTTTATATTTTATATTTTATATTTTATATTTTATATTTTATATTTTATATTTTATATTTTATATTTTATATTTTATATTTTATATTTTATATTTTATATTTTATATTTTATATTTTATATTTTATATTTTATATTTTATATTTTATATTTTATATTTTATATTTTATATTTTATATTTTATATTTTATATTTTATATTTTATATTTTAAATTTTATAATTTGTACAGTGTATTTAGCCGTTCGACTTGCTTTCATTCACACACTCGCACACTCACCCTACCCTATTTACATTTTTATAAGCGGGTTGTTGGCTGTTTAATTTTTGTTTGGTCAGCTTCCCCGTCTGATTATGGAGCCGCAGTCGCGCTGGCTCAAAGTCGCTCTTTCATGTTGGGTTCACGTGGCGTATGAGCAACTTATAAATAAAACGCGCAGCTTGGGCAACCCTTTGCAGACATTTGCACCCTTCGGCCGGCCTTTTGTTTGACTTGTTCCACACGTTTTGCCCATCAGGCCGGGTCCCTGTCTCGGCCCATGTCCCGGTCCCGGTCCCGGTCCCGATCCTGTCTAAAGGTGGCGTTAATTTTACAGTCTGTGCACGTTTTGACCCTTGCTAAAAGTTTTCGTTGTTCGTGTTTGTTTGTTTTTCTCATTTTATATTTTTGCACTCGCATTTTGTTGTGTAGTTCTCTATTTTTTGTTTTTTTTTTCTTTCTGTGTCTGCCATTTTTCCAGACGATATGTTGCGGCCATATTTAATTTGTTGCTAGCTCGTGTGTGTGTGTGTGTGCGTGTGTGTGAGAGAGCCGCATCCGCTTAACAAATTTTTTATCTACCTCGCTGCGGTAGGGGCTTAGTCCACCCTCTGCCCTCCACAACCTGCTACAACAGCTCCAACAATCCCGCCAGGTACCAAAAGTTTCTCCTAGACACCTATTTAGTAAAATGCATTCATCAAAAATGAAATCTGGACAATAAATTAGCTGGGTTTTTGCACAATTTTCAGACAATACCGAAAAAAGCAGTTCTAAAAAGTAGTCAAGCTCATATTGTTGGACTAAGAAATACCCTGTGTACGTTATCAAATAGATAGATAATCTTATCGTAATATCTATTAGAAATAAATGTAAAAAATTATGTGTTCATTTCTAAAAAGTAATAAAGTTAAAATATAATATATCGACTAATATATGCCCTGTGTTGTAGTTTAGGCTTCTTATATATTAAATAGAAAAATATATTTAGAAAAATAAGAATTATTATTCATATAAAATACTATATTCATGAAATTGACATTGATAAAATACAGTATTAATTTAATATCATTTATTTAATTTTATTATTATTTTTCTATATTTATATATACTCTTTACACTTTTTACTTCATATATTAAATAAGCACAATTTTAACAAATTTTGCTCACTATAATTTTATAAAAATACTTTTTATATATCATAGCAAATTGTTCTCTATTTCAATATACCCCCTCACTACATTTAATGTCTATAGGGTATAGAAAGTTACTGCAAACCCTAAAAAGGCAAATGAGTTTAATACAATTGAAGTGGTTTACAAGGGTTAAGTTGAGCTATGGAATAATGAGGGCCAGGGCTAAGGGCATTGTTAATTGGATTGGCCAAGCTTAGCTTGGATTGGCCCTGGATAATTGGCCAGATTTTTGGGTACAAACAGAAAAAAACAAAAAAAAAAAACGAGTTAAAAGTTGAATAACTATAGTTGCAGCAGTGGAGAAAAAGGACAGGAAACTGTCTGATGAGACAAATGTTGAAAGCGAAAGGAAAAGCTGAAGAACAAAGCAAAGGAAATTGTGGAGCAAGCTTCACAAAATAATTAAAAATACTCTCACTTAAGTCAAGATATGTTAATTCAGACAGAGCGCTGATACTTTGGTGCTGCTAAATGAGGTTCATTCATAACTGAAAGGTATGAAGCTTTTTGACCCACAACGCATTCAATTAGGTGGCCAACTAGTTGAACTGGCTGCAATGCCCAATTAAGCAACGTGTCGACAACTTCCTCAACTCGACTGCCTGAAGAGCCCGCTCATTGAGTTTCTCTCTCTCTCTTTCTCTCTCTCTCTCTCTCTCTCTCTCGGCTGCTGCTGCCCTTTTGCATGTAAATCACAATGCGGTTCAAAGTTGAAAATGGCCCGCAACGAGGCAAACACAAAAATCTTTGCGCTCTCCCACAAAAGTTGATCAAATCTTTAGCCAACGGGCGTTATAGACCATGCCCAGTCAGCCACCCTGGACCGCCCTCAACCGCCGCTTCGACTCGACTGTTCTGTCTGCACTTCAGCTGGCAAAAGTCGTAAACCAAATAGCATAAATAACGCCGCTGGGCTGGGATGGCGAGCGCGTAGGTGGAACCGCATACACATTTCCGCTGATGCCAACGCAGCTGAGGGAATTGTGGGGGGCGTGGTGTATATATGGCGTCTATGCTCCACGTTTCGCCCGTCGGCCCACGTTAAGCACATTTATCACGCATACGCAGCGTATGCCAGGCCACAGCCAACGGCCCCATTTGTGAGTGCATTCGCAGTCGAGGCAGCGAATTGCAAATTTCCGCAACTCGACGCGATTGCAAATGCGACTCCGCATGTGAACTCTGTCGGGAATAGCCAAGGCCTAGACAGCATGTTACCAACAGGCGATCCACACCCTTCACCTCCTGCCCCCTCTCGTTACCACTGCTCAACTTCACCTGAATGCAAAATTTCAAATGCAATTATTTATAGTCCAGGCGGGAGGCAGCAGGCAGGCAGCTCTGCCCCGCCCATAACTTGGCCATGCACTCACTCTGTTACCCTCGAGCTATGTGTTTTGCATTACGCATAATGCTCTGATTCGATTTGAATATCTTCGATCTGATTTCAGCTATAGAAATCGAGCCAAGTTCAAGCGTAGCTGTGGTCCTCTTTACCGTTAGCTGACCTTCTTTAGTATTGTTATGTATTTTAGCATAGTTTTCAATATTTTAACATTTAAATGTATTCCTTTATTAATTGTGAATGATATTACAATCTATATATGTATATATATATTATTTTATTTTATTTGATTTTTAACTCACTGTAATTTTTGGATCCGAGTACATTTTTAATAAAATTTGTAGGTGTTTGCTTTGTTAACTATATTTTTTTAAATAATTAAATAATAATATTTCTAATAAAGAAATGTTTTGCTCAATTTTAAGTTGTTTTTTTTTTTTTTTTTATACAGTACTTTTCTAAATATTTAAAAGTAGAACGTAGAACGTAGTTCATTTTGAACTATACCTAAAAATAATTTGAGAAACTTAAATCAATTATATTTAAACAAAGAAACAGTCGAAATGATTTGCAACTCATATAAAAGAACAATCAAACAATTCCTAACATTTCTAAGATTCTTTTAATTTATATACACCCTTTAAGAAGAAGAAATTATAACAACTAGTTCCAATTTCAAACTAGTTTTAAATTGCATTAATCTTAAATTTGAATGTCTAAAAAATAGTTAGGCGATATAATTAAGTAAAAAACTAGTACATTATGAACTAATGAATAGCTTTAACAATTTACACATATGTCTGCAATATATTATGATAAAATTCAGTTAAAATTAAATACACGCATGAGCTAAAATTTAGAGATTTACATATCATAAGAACTAGTTCAAAGTCAATAATAGTTCTATTATGCTTCAATCATAATAAATCTTATAAAATATATATTGTAATAAAAAAAAATTTATATAAAACGCGGAATTAAAAATGATTGAAGTAATAAGAGCTAGTTCATTATCAATGAAATAAGAAGAGCTAGCTTAATATTAACTTAAGACTGGTTCTCAAATATGTGACATAATTAAAGCCTCGTATAGAAAGTATAAAATAAAAATAATAAATTCGATTCTGTCAAATTAGTTTAAAATTGAATTAAACTCAAATATAACAACTAGTTCCAATTTGAAGCTATTTCCAACTTTATATGCTGAAGCGCCATAAAGTTTAATATGGAAATCAAATCAGATTAGGCATATACTTTGGGTTATTTTAGGTCCTTGACCACTTCATAGTTCATAGTTCATCTTCTTCTATTTTTGCAGAGTATTCAAGTGGGACTGCCCTCATTGCCTGTTTACTTTTTTTTTGCTGTGCCATCTTGTTTGCAGGACATTCAACGTGCCGGGACACTTGTAACGAGCCTAGTTTGATGGACATTGCAGCGCTTTACTTTGATTGATGGACCAGGCCAATGCAATCCAAACAGAGCGAGGAGAGCCTTGCCGGTAGCCCTATGAACGAATTTACTGTAACCTACAATGCGCCCTCTCTCTCTTTTCCCTCTCCAACTCTCTCTCTCTCTCTCTCTCTCTCTCTCTCTTTGACTCTCCTCAGTCAGGGTAAAAGTTGTTGGTCATTTTTCAAAAATTTAATTGAGCTTTTGGCCTTTGGCTGTTTTAAGTAAATAATGCATTATTTATGTAAGTCGACCAAACTTTTCAGCGCTATATTCGTGTATTGTGTATTGGGTGAGGCGAGGGTGCAGAGAGAGAGAGAGAGAGGGGGAGAGGCAGAGAGGGTGAGAGAACTCAGCGCAAATAGCAACAAATGAGCTGTAAAAATGGCGCTGGCAAATGCAGACAAAACGTAAACTTTTAATCAAGAAATTCGCCCGAGGGCTTGCAACAACAACAGCAACAAATTGGGAACTACCCCCAACCACCACCACCACCACCATAAGCAGTTAGCCCTTGAGCGAGAGTGAGAGAGAGGGTAGAGCGTGGCAGAGCGAGCTTTTACATCTAATTAGTTTGTTATGACTGCGGCTGAGGCTGCGGCTAAGGTTTTCCAAAGTTGACATTTCACATCGTGAAAAGAGGGTTGGGGGCTGAGGGGGGTTGATGGAGCAGTTACAAAAAGTTTCGCCAGCCACGTGACTTTTTCAGAGGGTTGTAAAACTGGTCAACTAATGTGACCTAAGATGGCAAATTCGAAGATGTTGTGGGGTGGGCTTTTGGCTAAGAAATGGATTTGCTTTTGACTTGGCTTCCGCCTTGGGGTCAGACAAATGTAAATACTTGCAGTTAGCAGTGTAGCCAAAGCCCTTTTGACTTAGGACCCGAGTCCCTTTTGCATTAGCCCAGCTAAACCACGCACATATGAGTTCCTTCTGCTTAAACCCTTTCTAATTTGGACGCCATGTTTGGCAGCTTGTTTATTTTCCTTTGCTTACGGGGCCCCAAAAAAATGCCAACTAAAAGTTATGTGGATTGATTTTCGTATTATATAGCTACAAACGAGGTTGTGTTTCCTGCTGCCTGTTTGAGTGTGGCTTAGAACGGCTTATTTATGTAGCTAAAAACAAGTTGAACGTTGAAGGATGGGATAACAATGGCAGAGCTGAGAGATGAAAAGAGCGTTCAAAGCATTTAATAAAAATATGAAAGAAACGTGCGAAATTTGGAATTTTTTATTGAGGTATTTTAGCTTGCACGAAAAATTTGATATTATTATACAATTAAATATGTTCACAATTTTTATTTATTTTATATAAAAAGAAATATAATATTTTAATAATAATAAATTTAAAAAATAATAAAATAATAATAATTTAAAGTAAGCTAAAAAAAATTTTTTAAATTAAAATATATGAAAAAATATATATATTTTTATATTTATTAACATTTTAATCAACAAAAAATTTAATTAAAAATAAAATTAATTATATTATTGAAATATATTAAAAATAATTAAATGAATAAATACAAAAATAAAATAAAATGATGAATTTAAATAAATAACATAAATAATAATATACCAAATTTACCAAACAAAAATAAGTATCTTAAAAAGTATTCCTCAATACTAAAGATTTCCTTTAACAAAAGACGCGTTGATCATGCTCACGCTACCACTTAAGATGGGTATCACATAATTGGAAAGATCTTGCCCCATTGTCATGTAAACATTTCTGGAGGTGTAAGTAGAACTATTAAATATCACATAATAATAGCCCTCATTATGGCCACTTATTTGCCACAACAAGAGAAAAATATTCAATTTAACTTTCGCTATCTGCTATCAAATCTTTACTTTTCATATGCTTTACAGTTTGAAGGCAATTTCAGTTTAATTACATAAAATGACATGCGAAACAAATACTAAAAGACACACGGAAGAACACAACAACAGACACTTTCTAACATTGTCAGTGTGCGAGCGACAGAGAGAGAGAGACAGGCAGCGAGAGCGAGCGAGTGGAGCAGCAGCTGAGCGGCGGCGTCAAAGTTCGTTCACTTGTAAACATAAAACGAGCGCCAACGGAAAACAACAAAAACAATAGCAAAGCAAAGTCAAAAGGCAAAGGCGGCAGTAGCGGCGGCAGCAGCAGCAGCAGCGCCGTCGACGTCGCTGAGCAACAACAATGAAAAGTCTTTTTATGCTGCCTCAACTTTGGCGCTTTTTATTAAACAAGCCGACGATGGCGCAGCAGACAAGAGAAGCCACAGCGGCTCAGAAGGAACAACGCCGGCTAAACCGGTAACACTTGTTTACAGCCCACACGAGAGCGACAGAGAGAGAGAGAGAGAGACAGTGAGAGAGAGCACAAAAGGGACACAAAGTGTGAGAGAGCTGAAAGAGGAAAATAAGCAGCAAAGATGCCTATATGTGTGTGTGTGTGTGTGTGTATGTGAGTAAAAATATGTTAAACTTTGAGCGAATGCATTCTGCTTAGCAGCGATCGGGCCGCAGCGGGATGCAGGTGACAAAGCCAAAGCCAAAGAAGACAAAGACAAAGGCAAAGGCAAAGCTTCCTCTAATGTCATCATTATTGTCAATATAACAAGTTCATTGGCTGTCCCCCTTCCTCTCAGCAGGCTGAAGAAATTCCTTAGATATGCGAAGTTTGTTTGAGTTGTTGTTGTTTGTTTTTTTGTGAGCAATTGTTGCCATGCTAAGCGCAGATTAAGCGCAAGTTAATGACTTAATTAAGTTCAAGTGTAGTGCAAAAGAAAGTCGCGAACAAAAACTGAATGAGCTGAATGAAATAAGGGGAGATAGAGCAATAGCAATAACAATAGACAGAGATGGATATAAATTGTCGCATTAGTCGTGCAAATATGTGAACTGAACAATTACGGAAATATCCCGAGTTTATTCAGAGTTCACTGCGCCTAACATGTTCATTTGTTTTTGCAATGAAAGTAAATGCAAAGAGAAATAACGGCAGCTGCTGAGCAGATATTAGCTGTAAATGATTAAGATTGATGTTCTACGCTAATGATTATCACAGTTATTTGAATAACTCTATATTCGTGGCTAATTGTTATTATCTTTATTGAGTTTGTGTTTTTAATTAATTTGATAACCGTCGGCTCTTAACCATTTGTTGATACTTAACTCAATCAACAGGAGCTCAAGCTGCTGCTGCCGCCGCCGCAGCTGCTGTCGACGTCGCTGTTGCTGTTGCCGCCGCATCATCATCATCCAAAACAAAAACGTTTAACAGCCCTGTTTAAGTTGGCGCGCTCTCACTCTCTTTCGCTCTCCCCAACTGCATTGAGCGCCAAATTCAAGGTCGCTCCAAGCAGCATACATTGCTGAATACGGAGAGAGAGCGAGAGAGCACATATTCAGCAAGCTGAGCGTAAGCCATGCAAACAAGTGACGACACGACGGCTGCTGTTGCATGTTCGGCTCAGCGATGCTCTCGCTCGTGCTCACGCTCGCCCACCAAACACCATCACTACCACCACCATCGCAGACCTGCTGCTCTCTCCCACACTCTGGACACTATGGAGCGTCGCTCCATGCCAATGGTTAGTTTGTCAGCGTCTGCGTTGCCGCTCGGTTGTGCTCTCGGTTGAATATCTCGTCTTGATGTAATTCCTAACGTTGTTTCGCGCGTTTTACGTAAACTTCTGCTGCCTGCATACGGTACTTTTGTGCGGCAAAAACAAAACAAATGCCGCAAATATAAAGTGTTAAGTGAGAAAGAAAAAGAATAAATGTAATTGAAATTGAAATTGAAATTAAAATTAAAATAGAAATTGAGATGAAATAAGTCTTTGTGCTGTGCTTAGGCAAAATAGCGGTTGTTTGTTTGTGTGCGTGTAAAATAAGTAAATATTTACCGCTAATCCAGCTACGGTGCCTGTGTCTGTGTGTGCGTGTGTTTTGTCAAAATGTGTGAGTTTTAAAGAATTCAGCAAAACGAAAATTTACTTAAAAGGAAAGGAAGAAAATCGCAAGCAAATTTACAAATTTCAATTTTTGCTGCTTAAAAGATATGAGTGATAATCGAAAAATGCCGTCGACGCCGCTGCCGCTGCCGATGCCGCTGCTGCTGCTGTTGTCGCTGTCGCTGCCGACACTGCTGCAAGCAGCGCAGCGTTACGATCAAACGCCTTTGGATGCCAGCGCATATTATCGCTCCGACTTGACCGGCAGCAGCTCCTTGGACGGCTTTCCGCATCACAATCGCTGCGAGCCGATCACAATATCCATATGCAAGAATATACCCTATAATATGACGATAATGCCGAACCTGATCGGCCACACCAAGCAGGAGGAGGCGGGCCTGGAGGTGCATCAGTTCGCGCCGCTCGTCAAGATCGGCTGCAGCGCCGATCTGCAGCTGTTCCTCTGCTCCCTCTACGTGCCCGTTTGCACCATCCTGGAGCGTCCGATTCCTCCATGTCGCTCCCTCTGCGAATCGGCGCGCGTTTGCGAGACTCTCATGAAAACCTACAATTTCAATTGGCCCGAGAATCTGGAGTGCTCCAAGTTCCCAGTGCATGGCGGCGAGGAGCTTTGTGTGGCCGAGAACACCACCTCCTCCGCCTCCACGCCCGCCCCCACGCGCAGTGCACCCAAGGTGACGACGCGCAAGCATCAGATCAGCGTCGATAGCCCCCATCGAAATATCGGATTCGTCTGCCCAGTGCAGCTAAAGACGCCGCTCGGCATGGGCTACGAACTGAAAGTGGGCGGAAAGGTAAGACTATTTGAATGATAATAAATCTACAAAGTGAATTAAGTATTTTAATAAAAATAAAAAAAAAAAGGTAAAAGCAATATATAGAATAGAGGGAAAAATTAAAATATATTCGACAAATGAAATAAGATATTTGAAGGAAAAATTTGTGAGGAATATGCTGATCAGAGAAATTATATAGAAATTATAGGAATATAGAAGTTTTATATAAAGTAATCTGTATAATAAAATCATATTAAATATTTGAAAGAAAATTAGCTGAGCAATATCCGGAAAAATTATAGTTATGTATAAAGTGATATTTGTATATCAAAAGAGCAACAGGAAATGAAAATCGGAAGAGAGAAAATTCAGTTAAGGAAGTACTTAGTTGGTCAAATAATTAATTTCATGAAGAATATAAATATATTGAAAAATTTATTTCGAATTATTCGTTTACTTTAAAATACATTTAAAATATTTTAAGAATTTTAAATAATTTATATCTGTTATGTTCTCAAAGTATTTTCTGCATACGTATATAAAAGACTGTATTTCGAGTTAGGAATTATTTTATAGACATATAATATATTATGAATTTTTAAAAATTAATTTCATAAATGTTCTCAAAATAGTTTTTGCAAAAGCTCAAAAAATCATGCGTAAATCAATACATAAAATTATTTGTATAATTCGAAAGAGCAACAGATTTTACAGACATATAAATAAATAAATAAATAAATATATTTCTAATATCTAAAGAATTTTTAAAATTTGTTCCATAAATATTCTTATAGTTGTTTCCGCAAACTCTAAAGAAGTCTAGAAATGAAATTTATAATATTTTTATATCGATGAAAACTTTAACCTAAGAAATATATATTGAAGTATTATGACATAATATAATATTTATAGTAAGAGATCAAATTCTAATAATCTTATTTCATCTAGAATTATTTTGTGATAAATAATTATTTATTTATTTTATTTTTTTGTAATTTATTAGAAAATTTGATTGCACTAAACAGCGTCGATAGTAGATTGATAGATAGATGTAAATCTGCTATTATATAGTCTATCCAATTTGTTTTTACTTCCCACATCATTTTTTTTTTTTTCAGATCTTCATCTGATAGTTTATAGTTTATACATGATTTATTTTTCATAGTTCATAGTTATTAGATTCTTTTTCTATATCTGATAGGATAAAGTGTATAGATTTTTTATTATTTACCCAACATTTTTTTTACTGATCTTTATTTGATATTATATGGAATTTTCGCTATAACAATTCTCCTTTTTCTTGTTGATTAACTGCAATACTTTAGCCTTAGTTTCCCTTTCGCACCATATCTAAAAGACATTGAATACCGTTATATTCGTCGTATTCCATAACATTTCATGTGGGTCAAATGTTTTTTATGTCTTCATTTGAACCCAATGCGCAATTCGCGCTGCTCCTTTATAAAAAAAAAGTAAAGAGAAGAAGAAGTAAAACATAAGGAGAGCTGCATATCCTGTTGCGTAGTGGAATTAGTTTCAACCACCATGTCGAAGCCGCGGGGCGTCTTAAACTCGACTCGACTCGAGTCGCCCTGTGCCTGGCTGTGCCTACCTGCCTGAGCCAGCAGGTAAAACAGCGCACTGAAGGAAGAAACTCTTCTTCACTTCTCTTTCTATCTCTCTATTTATTTTTGTTTGCTTCGTCTTCTTTGTGCTGTGTATTTGGGAAAAACCAGTTTTCCAATTTCCCTCAATGCAATGCAATTTGTAATGCCTGCTTATGGCTCATGATTCCAATAGCCGAAAATTGTGGTAACGCTTAATAAATCTCAGTCTCCCTCTTTCACTCACGCCCCCTCCCCCTTCCCCTCCATCTCCATCTCCATTTGCCCCCTGCCTGCTTGGCCTTTGATAATGTGCATTTCAGCGCATTTTCACGTTGTATAATTAATTTTCTTGGCTCCTCCATAATCAGCTTCATTATGATTATCGTCATCATTATCGGCCGCATCATCAGCATCATCATTGTCTTTGCCTTGCTTTCTCAACTGTTTACCTCTTCTCTTTTCTTTTCCCCTACTCCTGCTCGTCTACGTCTTCTTTCACATCATTCGCTGTTTGTTTTTATGAGTAATGATCAAATGCCTCTAATATTATTGTTGTTATTATTCTTGTGCTCTGCATACTCTATGGCGAGGGTATTATGCAATCTGTGCTGGCATGTGTAACGTTCATAATTCCTAGAAAAGATCCATCATGATTATTGGTTGGATTTTTCTTTTCTTATCAGCAAAGATAAAAATATTTGAGTGATTTTATCTTGGAGTTGAATGTGATATGGAATGGGTCTACTAAACAATAATTGGCTTTTGTTGTCAATCATATTTATTTTTTATGATAGTAGAATAAAGTTTGTCAATGCCTATTTTGAAGATTAGAATATGAAGCAAAATAATAAAAATAATAAATTAATTAAAGCGGAATAAAATGATTTAATTTTTCTTTTAGTTTAAATCAAATTGCTAGCTTGGTTTACCTATTTAGGAGAGATAAAAATTCATGAACAAGTTTTACTGATCTTTATAATAACTATTTTATTTAATAAGCACTTAAATATATATATTATATATATTTTAAATTTTTTTATATATAAAATTTTTTACTTTTATTATTTTTGTTTTATATATATATATTTTTTGTTGTTGTCATATTTGTTGAATTTTATCTTGAGATTCTGTATCCCTGCCTTTATCAGTAAACTTATAAGTTTATTTTTCAAAAAAAAAATCTTAATAATAAATAATAATTGCGAACACCTGGCGATTTTTTAATAGACAATGATGGATAATATTTTATTATTATAACTCTTTGGTTATATTAAAAGAGTATATTACAAACTTTTTTATTTATCGTATATATCATATAAAAACTTAGTATTTCTTTTTAAAATTAATAAGTAACTAACTAACTATAATAACACTTAGTTCAGAAACTAATTAACAAAAAAATCTAGTACCTCATAAATAATTTATGTACTTGGCATAGTCATCTGTAGGCAGGCAGTCCAACTATATTATACTTACATTTCTTAAATGAAACAAAAAATCTAAACTGACTTCGACTGAGTTTCCTTTAAATAATCGTTTAACAGTCTCTACAACTAAGATTTTCAAATTGTACAAGTAGATTTGAGACTAAATAAATCAAATTTAAAGCTTTTTGTTGCTATTTAAAATAAATAAATTTTTGAGTTTGTCTCGAGTTTCTTTTTCAATTCAATTTTAAAGATTTCTGAAAATTATTTGAAATGTTAAATGCTTTTGGTTATTTTATTTTTGACATTTTTCTTATATATTTATAACTGAAAATAAATTTAGAAATATTTCATATTCTTAAAACTATGTTAAATGTTAAATGCCTATGGTTATTTTATTTTTATTAATTTTCTTATGAATTTCAACATTTGTTCAATCTTAATTAGCAAGAGCATTTACTTTGTGGCTAACTGAAGAGTTTAGTTGTTCAGCTATGCCATGTTTTATGCTTGTTGTTGCTTTTATTATTGTTGTTGTTGTTTTTGTAGCTGATGTTCTTTTAGCCTTCATCCATTCGATTTCTATTTTTAATATAATATATCTTTCAATTGCTCTCATTGCTTGTTTGCTCAAGCTCAAGTGTGTTTCAAGTGTGTGTGGGTGTGTGTGTATGTGTGTGTATGTGTGTGTGGGTGTATTTGTGTGTGTTTGTCAGGCTGGCAGAGTGTCCTTTTGCTTGTGCTCAGCCCCTTCCTTGTTTGCCGTGTGTAAAGCGCATTAAATACTTTGAGGCAGGATAATTCACACTTTTGCCATGCTGCGAGTATCTGACGGATACATATCTATCTGTGTAGCTGTTAGATACGCTGTGTTTGTTTTTGCCTGTCCCTCTCTTTTTGCCTTTATTTCATTTCGTTCTCTATATTGCCTGAGCTTGTATGTCTGTGTGTTTGCTTGTGAATTTCTCATCATTTCATTCGTCTGCAATTCCATGTCTTAAATACCTTTTTTCCTTCCACAAGAGAAAGAGAGCTGCGTGCGAAATATCGCAGCTTGTTGAGTTCCGCACTTGAGATTGAGGCTGAAAAAAAAGGAAAGAAAGGGAATCGAGGTTTCTTGTCTGCTGTGTAGGCAATTAGTTTGTTGTGTGTAAGCGATATTCAAGGTAGCAGATGAAAGTGTTTTTTGAAAGCGTTTAGCGCGCTTTTTAGACTGAAAGTAAACTTATTAATAATTAATTTGCTAGATTAGATTTGTAGTTTTTGAATCTCTTTCTCTTAGCTGTTTATAATCATAATAATTATGTTGAATATAATTGACAGTATTATTATCAAATGTTTTTTACCTTTTTTATGCCTATTTAAAACATTATAAAGAATGATTAATTTATAAAACACTGCATCATATTAAATTATATATTGTATAATTTTTTGTTGTATAAATTTTTGTTTCATATTGAAGTACAAACTGATCTCTCTTGGTTGTGTTTCACAAACGTACATATGTATAAAAAAAAAAATGTGCAGAGAAAATTTAATATTTCATATATACAGTCTTATAATATTGTAGGTTTCTTTATATATATACGATTCTTCATACATTGTAGTCAAACAGAAACGTTCTGAATTGCAACTGACTTCATATGAAAATGATATGCGTAAATTATTAAAAATAAATATATTATAATATAAATATATTTATTATATTCCTTATTATCTATAAATTCAACATTTTATAGGGAAACTAAATAATATAAATTGAATATGTATAAAATATAATATTATATTATATATAATATATAAAAATATAATAGCTGAGTATTTTTAAATTTATTTATATGAATAACTATTTACTTAAACATATAAATAAATTATATTAATATATTTGCTTATACATATTTATAAAATATACTAATGTATTTCTACGTTAATCTATTTACATATACATATATTCATTTTCCATCTCAAATCTCAATTAAAGTTTTCTTATGTACTCATTCAACATCCATTTCCTTCAGTTAATGTTGCCCCATGCATTTGTTCTAAATATTTTTGTGCTCGCTCAATTGCATTCCGGCCACTTCATTTATTGATTTAACAATCGAACTGCAATTCGTAATCCAAAACCTTAACAGCTATGCAAGCGAATTTTCAAAATCGTTGCGCTCGAACCACAAAAACCAAAAAACACAATTCCATGGCGCTGGAGGTAAAAGCGCAATGCTTCCATTATTTGGCGCTCGAAGAAAAACCGCTATTTCATTTGTTCTATGAGCTACAGGGAATATTCCATATGCTGTGCTACAGGGAATACCTCTAGTCTGCAATGGGTTATGGCGTTAGAAGTAATATCGCTATTTCATTTGTTCCATCAGCTACAGGGAATATTCCATAAGGGAATAGTCTGCTATGGGCTATGCCCTCTATACATAATCTCTGACGCTAGAGGGAATATCCTTTATGAACTCCTTTCATCTCTGGCTGAACTCTTTCAACTGTTTCAGTAAACAGCTCGTCCGCTCGTCAGTCCGTCATTTGGCCAGTGCGTTGAGTTGGCTTGACCACAGCAAAGGGGGCGGGGCAGGGGCTGCGGCTTTAAAATGACCTGGAATTAAGTTTACACAGTGACAGCGATTGCCGCTCAATATGTGCGGCCTCCCTCTCTGCAGACGACTAATGTCAATAGCAATACCAAACTGAAATCCGGCCAAAAATAAATTAATCAAAGAGCGCGAAAGGACAACGCAAACGCCCAATTCGGGGAATATTTGAAAACTCTTCAGAGGGGGGCACACAGTGAGGGGGGATGTGGTGAAAATCGTAAACCCATTAAAAGGCTCATTTGAAAGCGCTTTTGACGCATTTTAGCCAGACGAGACGAGACGCCGGATAATTCATTGGCCCGCAGGATAATCCATTGACTGAATGCCATTAAGCATTTTGTTGTGGATCCCCATTTTAATTGATGAATGGCTAGCAAAAGCAGCCAAGGCGCAGCCAAGCGAATCTGTAATTGATTGTGTCCTGTTTTCTGGTACATTTCAACTGCACCCTAATCTCCAAGGATACCCACAATCCCTTTTCTCTGTGTGTGTGTGTGTGTGTCTGTGTGTGTGTGTGGAGGGAGCCCAAGAGGAATTAAACTCTTTTGTTGCAGACGCTGCCCCTCTGCCTTAGCATAATAAACATATGTCGAGTATCCTTCGACAAGGATCATGAGTATTTTCAACGCAAACCCAAACTAATTTAATAGAAAAGCCTCTTCAGACACACACACACACACACTAACATCGTCCTGTCCCTATTCGTCGTTTTCAGTTTGAGTAATTTGATTTTATAATTTGAGCGGTGCCTAAAGTCGAGCTTTGTAAATGTTAATTTATCTAAAAGGATTTAGCCAAAGGTCTTAGTCGCTTTATTTATAGAGTATCTGCGCTTAATGATAGCTGTTAAGACGGCAAGCTGGCGGCGAAATGCCTATTTCAAATCTGGCTTAGATAGGTTTATAATTGGCTAAGAAATTTCAGAAATTGGTTTAGCCAAGCCTTTTAGCAGCTGTCAATTAAATTTTTGTTCTCTGTAGAAAGGATTTTGTTTAAGACATTTATCTATGTGAGAGTTTAAATTAATGAAACTAGATTTCAATTTATTAGGCATTAAATTGAAATATATGAATGTAAATAAATTTGTTGGGCGTATAAGACTTGTATGAGTTTAAATTGCTGAAAATATTTCCAGGTTTATAATGAACATTTAAAAAAAAAATAATTATTTTTGTTCTGTTTAAATTACCAAAAAAATATCTCAAACTAAACAAAATTTATGCAAATAAAAAATTTTTATTATTTTTATACAAATATTAAACTTGAATGCAGTTTTAACATAATTCCTTGAAAAGAGTTTATATTATGCAAACATTCTATCAAGATTAATGGAGAGTAATTATGACTTCAATCAGGTCTGATCAAGTTTGTCGTAACAGCTAATCAAGTCTGCTCTCAAGCCTGTTCTCACATATTCAGCTCATGTTCATATTCAAACATTAAAAAAAATAATTGGTTTATTATTCCGTGCTTAGATTTAATGAACAATAATTTTATGCACTTTAATTGGTAACTTTATATGATTTATGTGGTTGATAACAATCCAATAGTTTGCCAATAGATCAAACATTTACACTGCTTATATTATGATATGATAATATATGATAATGATTAAAGCGCTATAAGTATATATAATATAAGATAATATAATAAAATATAATATCATTTAATATGATAAATATATATATATATATATATATAAATAATATTTATTTTTTTTTATATTATATGTTTCACTTTTTATAATCTTACAATGATTATTGTGAATAGTAAATTCAAATAACACATAATAAAAGTATAAGTAACTTATTTGTCTTCTTTGATATTAATACATTAATACATGCATATATCAATTGGTGATTTTAGAGATTAAATATGGTTACGGGTAGAAAATATTATTGAAGAAAAAATCCGTTAAAAATCTTTTTTATGTAGGATAGGCCAAATCATAATATAATAATAATTATAATTATAAAATATAATTATAGAGTATTTCAATTTGAATAATATACGTTTCATTTGGTTGAAGACTTGTTTATTGCAGCAGTACTTATTTTGATGAGCACAACGGTGTATATAATATTTTTTCAAAAGTCGAAGATTTCTCAGCACTTTTGTAAATATATACATTTTTTTTGCTGTCGCTGACTTATTAGGAAAAAACAAAATTAATTGCAAATAATAATCTTTTATTCATTTTTAAATGAAGAGCATAAGAAAAATTCGATAAACTTTTTGTATGTGCTTATTCAATAATAATCGAGTTTAAGTAAAAAAGTTTTATTTATTTGTTAACAAATATTTGGAGAAGGGAGAGGATGTAAAAAAACTTTTTGCGAGAATAACAAGAAAGCATCATAAAATTCCCTTCCAGACACTCCTTTTTCCGAAGTATCTATAGTACACTACATTTATTTTTTTTTTTCTTGACATAATATAGACATAGACATAGACATTCAATAGATATTTGCCATCGCTGCTCTATAGACTCTGCTTTTATTGCTAAAGTTCACATATAAATATGCCTCACATGTTCATCTGCTTAGCTTATGTCTGAAAACTCTATAACTTATAAACTGTTTACTATTACTTGTTATTATAATCGCCACAACAATTGTAGTGAATGTCCTTTAAGTTATCATACCAGCAAATGTTCACTCCACTGATGCTTTCGTCCACCTCCTACCCAACTCCACCCGCATTCATCTTTATCAGCCTTTGGTCAGCTTTTTCGTTAAGCTACACAAAAGTCGCCTCCTCTAATCATTTAGTGGGCAAATCTCTTCAGACAGCCAGAGACGAGGTCGAAAATCCACTAGCTGCTGGCCTATATAGATAAATACCAATACGAATATCTATATATATATGAATATCTGTGTTTGTCCTTCGTTTGCAATCAGTGTAATTTATTTTTGCGGAATGTCCTTTAGCTCCTGCGGCATTAAAACTATAATCCACTTAATATTTTCCGCTCGAATTGATCAATTTATAACCAATAAATGCCGAGCTGCTGATGACTATTTATTTGCCATTGTTGTTGCTGTTGTTGTTCCTTTCGTTTCGCACACGAGCAAAAACAATAACAACAACAACAACAACAACAACAACAATTTCAACTCAATTAATTTGCAGAAGACCAACAAAAGAAAGGAAAACAAACGCAAAAATAAGTAAAGAAGCTTCCGGCTACTTAAGCACACATACGCGCTCTCCATCTCACTCTCTCTCTCTCTTTTACTTTGCCTCTCTCTGACACTCTCTTTCACTCATGTATGTGTGTTCTTGTATTAAATCCCTGTAAATCTATAAAAATTACATCGTAAACTCAATGGCAAACAATTTGCTTTTATTTTTGTATTTTCGCTTTTGGCTTTTTTTGTTTTTGTTTTTGTATTTTCGCCTCGCCTTTGACTAGCTGCACGGGGCGATAACAGAGCTGCTTTAACGGTAACAGTGTCAAACTAAGTGGCAATATCAACAACGAAGTACCGTTGCATTTTCGCCATTTTGTCATCATCCACTTTCCTTTGTCCCGATGGCAACAACACTCTGAAAGTGAAACTGTAAGCAACTTTTTTAACATTACTTCATAGTAACAAAAAACTTTAAGTAGATAAATTGTGTTTGTTCTTGAGTTGAACAATTTAGTTGGCAATTTAGACGAGGGTATACCCTATAAAAATTATATTTTGGTTGAATATTCATACATTTTTTTTTTAATTTTTTGTGTATGAAAGCATAACAAATATAACTTATGATATACCCATAAATATATATATTTATATGTCAATTAACAATTTAGAGTAGAGTATGCCCTGTAAAAATTATGTTAAGTTGAACTTATAAAAAAAAAACAACAATTATTTACATTGCATATGTAAAAGCATAATAAATAGAAATTATGGAATACCCAATAGTCTATTTAAATATGTAAGTTAATAATTTTAGCAATGACTACTATATGATACCCTGTAGAATTAGGTTGTAGATAAATCTATAATAAATATAAATTTAATAAATATAAATTTGTTAACGTTGAATGTCTAACAAAAATAATAATCGATAAAATTATCTGTATAGTTATACCCTCTAATATATTTATATATAAGTTAACAATTTATACTATGGAATACCGGGTACAATTACTTTTAACTTAAATAAAAATAAATAAAAGAATAAAATTAAACTAAAAAAAAAAAAATAATAATAATAATAATAATACAAATAATAATATTTAATAAAATAATAATAATAATTACCAATATTGTAAAAATTGAAAAAACAAAATAAATAAATAGAAATTATTATATACTCTGTAATATATGAATATAGTTTGCCCAGTTTATATATTCTATAGATAGAACTTTAAGTTTCTTGTTGCTTCTTTACTACTCAAAACTGCTTTGCTTGTTTCAAGCTCATCCAACCGCCCTGCTTTTACAGGGTATAGCTGTCTATGCCTGCTTAGCTGCCCACGCAAATACAAAATTGCCCACCATTGATAGATTGACCAACGGACTGTCAACTTTTGCGTCTGTCTCGCATTTCCATTTCACAAGTTGTCGCCGTCGTTGTGTGGGCCGTTGTTACCAAATGGTTGACAAAGTTTGACATACCCCCTCTCATATATGTCTGCTCAGTATTTTCATGGGCCGTCGGCTTTTCCTTTTTCTGCTAATGCTAATGCTCGCTTTGCAACTTTTGCGACTGACAGCCGACTGTTAAAATATTTAATTACAAGCCTTTAATGGCGGTCCACGCGCCAAAAGCCGAAGCGGAATGACAAAAAATCGGCCATTTACCGTAATAACTGGTCAGAACCTGGCCACACCTAGCATTTAAGCCAGTCAGTGGACAATTCAGTTGACACCTATTTTTCACATATATCAGATTTGGCCGTAAATAAACACGAACTGCAAACAGAGAATGAAACGTGGATGAAGTGAGGCTTGCAAGCAAAGACTGACGAGCAGTTTGTATTAGGCTAAAACTTTGTACTAAATTAACAGTTGGCTCCACATTCAGTGCTATTAATTGGACATTTTCATGGTAACGAAATAATCAAATCATTTCTGAATATCTAATTTTTTGAATATCTAATTTGATGGAGCACTAATTCGAATGAATAGTGAGATATATTACTGAATATGCAATAGAAAAATATATTTTAAAGCAGGGAATACAAGCGTTTGAATTTTTAAGATGTAGATGAAAAACTGTTTTTAAAATATATTAAAATATTTATATAATAATTGAAAAAGTAAACATATTTAAAAACTTTTTTTCTTTAAATAAAAAAAAAATATATAATACAAATTTAAAAATAATATTAATTTTTAAAAAATATATATATTTTTTAAATTGGTAAATAAACCAAAAGCTAAAAAATGTTGAAAATATAAAAAAATTTATATTTTTATATAATATATATATAAAATATATATATACTTTTATTCGTATAAGTAAAAAAAATTTATAGGTTATATAATAAATAAATAAGTAAACACATTTAAAAACAAATTTTTGAAATATTTTAATATACTATATACATTTAAAAATAATGAAAAATAATATAGTTTTTCAAAACTGTTTTTCTTTACTACTGAATAATTTTTTTATTCAAATAAAATTTTAATTCTTTACTTAAATTATATTCAACTTCAACGTTAAAATGCTAAAGTCGTGATATGTACAAATAGTTAGATATATTTGAAAAAGAGAAAGTTTTAAATGATATTTAAATTTTTTTGTTTTTTTAACTTTTATGAGCCTTAGGCCAACATGCTCTACATTCAGCTGCATTTTATATGTAAATCTCTATTTCTGTAGAATTTCAGTGCAAATTTCTGCATAGGCATTTGCCTAACCCAAAAATCACCTTTTCAATACACGTTCCGCTTGAAGCTTTAATCTTTTATTCCCGTTTATATGAACCCATTTTTTATGCAAGTTTCCAGACTAGAAACTAAATGGAACACTAGCTAACAGAGACACCAACATATATATCTCTATATGTATATGTATATATATGTATAGTTTGCCTAGCTTTACACTGTAGCATGTTTATTTATCGTGCCAATTGCACCACCTGCCGCAACCCCTCCACCCCACCCGCTTTCGACATCCTTTAGCCCAGTGAAAACCCGCTATTCAGTGCACAAAACAATATGACAAGCCTTTTTGTGTGTGGTCTTTGGAAATATTTTGTGAAGTGGCTTTTGATTTTGCACCTACTGCCGCAGTGCTCCACTTTGGTGAAATGGAGATGTGCCCACTGGGGGCACCTCCCCTTTCCCTCTTCACCCTTCTGCACTAGCTCCTGCCATGTGGCATCCCAGTCCATGGTTTTTAGTTGCCATTTTATAGTCGCTGCACCCGCGCAGCCTACAAAAATTTGACACAATTAAAAACAATAGGAACAAGCCGACATAAACAACAACGAGAACAACAACAATAGTAGCAACAACAACAATGTGAACAACAAACAAAACAAATGTCAACCACAAAGCAGACATCCTTTTTGGATACCCTGCAAATGGGAAAAGCTGAGTGGGTGTGTGAAAGGTTGGGTTATAATGTGTGTGAGTAGTTAAACTAGCTATCTTTACTAGCAATGAGTTGACTAGAAAGACTAAAGTTACATTTATCAATGATAGAAAAAGCGAAGAAATTAATGCTTTTAATTTACATTAATTTTGAAAAAAAAAACTGATAGGTTATCCTATGAATAATCATTTTATATATTAATTTAAAATAAAGCGCTGAAATGATTGTTTAAATAAATATTTTTTATTTAAACAATTTTTTAAATACATGTACTCTAAGTAGCTTATAGGGCTTAAGCTCCATTTCATGTATAAATTTCATCTAATTATAAATATTTTTCATTTAATTAATTTTGTAATTAATTTGTGGGCGCTATTTTATAGATAGATTGAGATTTTATACATGAATTTAAAATAAAGCATAGAAATTATTTTTAAAAATAATAATTTTGAATATAATAAAATTTGTAATAAATTTGTAGGATATCTCATGGTCGATAACTTGCATGCATTTAGCTCCATTTTACATATGATATCAATCTAAAATAAAGAGTAGAAATTAATTTTAAAACTAATATTTCCTATTTAATAAAATTTTGCATAAATTTGTAGGGTATCTTTTGACTAATCATATGCAGTTGTCTCAATTTTATATATCAATTTAAGATAAATCGCAGAAATAAATTTTAATATTAATATTTTTCATTTAATCAAATTTTTAATAAGTTGATAGGGTATCTCTTGGTCAATCATTTGCATTTGGCGCCATTTGCCTTGCTTATTGTTTGCATTGTTCGCTAAGCGCTGCGCCATTTTGTGACCAAAGGCATCTCGCAGATACTTAGATACATGGCTACACAGATCCAGATACAGATACATTATGCAGCCAAGGCTCTGAGTCCACCTCTCTCCCCACCTCTCTCTCTTTCCCTGTTAAACTCTCTCTCATCTGAGGCGACCCTGTTTGTATGTCAGTGAGGAGACAGTCTGATGAATTTATAATGCCCATTGTCTGCCGGCCAGACAATTGCGCAAACATTGGTAGCAAAAGTAAAAGAACTTGGCCCATAAATAAGTGTGCACAGAGATCATTTGGCAACCGAGAAAAACAAAACACAGAAAAAAAGGGTCGCAGCTAAAGTCCAAAAACAGGCATACAAATACATACATATATATATACATATGTATATGTATGTTTGTATATATAGTGCCGCATCGGGACTCACCGACTGACATATTAAGTGGTCCTTGGGCCAATAAACTTGCTAACTTCATGTGACCCGCGCCATAAATAATCAGAATGGAAATTTTCTTTTTGGTCCGAGCATACCTTGGGGCATTTGGCCAACGCTGCTTTTGGCCAAATACAAATTGGAGTCGCTGGCCAGTTGGACCAGTTAACACCTCGCCTAGAGATTCCCCATATAGGAGTTTCGATTTTGAATTGATATTTGGTATTGGAATTGGAGCTCGATATCGAGATCGAGCTGGAGCTGGATATCATGTCCAGCAGGCAGCTTAATTAAAAGGCACGACTTGTATTTGAAGATCGAGTTCAGATTCAGCTTTAGCTTTAGCTGCAGCTCCAGCTTCAGCTTCAGCTTCCAAAGTCCACAAATGGGCAGCTGGAAACTCGTTTCTGGTTTGTCCCAAGTCGAATGTATAACACGAATCGATGTCGCCCCAGTGCCAGCCAAGTCCACGTTGCCGTCGCTGTCAGAAAAGGCAGCCAAAAGGCAAATCATAAATTTTATGCTCAGCGCATTGGCTTGGCGGCAGACCCAGGAGAAAATATGCTCCATCTATATATAAATATATAAGTATGAATGTATGCACACGTGTGTATGTGTGTGTGTGTGTGTGTTTGTGAGTGTGTGGGTTTCTGCAGCAGGTTTATAAAGAAGTTGTTAAAGGTTTACGAGCACACAGCAGCTCAGCAAATGATAATGGCGCAACAGCTGCTAAAAAGCTCATACGCAACAGCATCGCGCTTCATTAGCCCGAAGAGTTAAGATCACAGTTTAACAATGCTTACAAAATATAAGTTGCTGCATAAGCGGCTAATTATAATGTAGCCTTAATGGAGACTGAGTGCTTGAAATTCAATTTAAATACCATAAAAAGGTAAATGTATATAAAGTGTAAAAGATATTATAGAACTATTTAAACTAAAACTTACGCTTGTTACTATAAGCCTTAGCTTGAAGATTCGATTAATCACATATGAAAAAGGTAGATAGAAAATGGGCGAGAAAAAGCGTTGAAAGAAGCATTCTCTTTCTTCCATTTGCTATCTTCCACGTTTATTGTCCTCGCTTCCTCTTTCTCTCTCTCACATATTTGTTATTTTCCACATTCATAGCTTTCGCTACCTCATTCTGTCTCTCCCATTTGCTATCATCTACGTTCATAGCCCTCGCTTCCTCTTTCTCTTCTTCTTTATCTTCATAGCCCTTCTTTCTCTCTCTGCCTCCTGCTGTTTTCCAGGTTTCCTTACTTCTCTCTAAATATGCGCCTTTTTATGCAAGTTTTATAATTCTCTCGTACTCTCTTTCCTTATTCTCTTTGTAACTCCCTCTGTCTAAGTATGCGCCTTTCTATGCAAGTCTCATAATATTGTAAAGCCTTTCTATGCAAGTGTCATTATCTTATAAAGCCTTTTTTTGCTAGTCTCATAATATTACTTATTATAAATATAATAAGTACGGGAGAGCGCATCATACAAAAACAGTAAACAGAGAAAGGAAATTTTAGGGATATATAGATATAAATATATATATAATATATATGGTTGTCGTGTATAAGAAATATATAAAATATGTATAAGAAATATATAAGTATATCTTTCATAATTTGTATGAAAAGGTTTTAAAAATATTATTATCAAATAAACATTCACTGAGTCGCTTAGTCAAAGAGTTCCCTACAAAAGAACCATTATATAACTTGCAGATATTATAAAGCGCAGTCACAGGCATTCAATTAGCAATGGGGTATTCAAGATGCTAGGGTTCGACATGCCAACATTTCATTATGGCCAACGCGTTCGTCCATCGTTTAGACCATAAATATATACTTAAAGAACCATTAGGCAGTAGTTAGCTTGGATGCTTTGGCTGAAAAAAAAAAGAAAAAAATGCAGACAGAGACTATTAATTAAGTGTGGACACAAACCATTGCGAATGCTGCGATTCTACGACTCAAACTACAAATCGCCGTGTTGGGAAATATGCAACACGACAAGCGACTGATGCAACAGCATTCATACATACAACTTACAACAAAAAGGCAATTGCCATAAGAAGACATTTGTAATCATCTTCAATCATAACATAGACATTCAGACACGCACACACCCAGTGAGGTAGGGAGAGACAGAAAGAGAGACAGAAAGAGAGAGAGAAACAGAGTGTATGAGCGGGAGGCAACCACGTAAACACAATTTTGTTGTGCATTTAAGCCTTCCAACTCTTTGTGTGCGCCTGTCTCTAATGAACCAACTTAAAATTGTCATAACTGTAAATCATGACAACCTATGGAGCGTGCATACATATCTAGAGCAATCAGCGACAGAGACAAAAACCAGAGACACAGTTACAGACAGAGAGACAGCGAGACGGAGAAACAGATGCTGGACAGGTACAGCTTGCGTGGGCAGAATATAAAATAAAACTATAAAGATTTTATGACAGCTCGAACTCAGAATACCCTAAAAACGAGATATTTTACACTAAAAAACATTTTAAAATTTTATATAAAAAAAGATCATTTGTAAACAAAAGAATTATTTAAAATATTTGATAGAGAAGAAACAGATTTATGAATAGATCAAAATTAATAAAGGTCTGCTGAAGAAGATTAGAATTAAAAGTTATTAGGAAATCTTATTCAAACGCTGAAAGTATAATTTCTATCAAAATAATGATTTAAATGATTTTATCTGTATATCATTAATAAATATTTAAAAAGTTTTACTTATTTTAACATGAAATCTAGTATCTATTTCTATAAAAAATTTGAAACTAAAATTTGAAATAGAATAAAATAATAATGATGATAAATACCATAGATATACTAAAAAATAACAATAAATAAAATATTATAATTGAAATATTAGTAATTAGAAAAATAAAATAAAAAATACAAAAAACATTTTAAATTTTATTTGATATAAAATATAATATACTATAATAATAAATATACAATAAATAATAATACATAATAAATATATAATATAATAATAAAAAAAAATATATATATATAAATGAAATTATTATGATTACAAAAATAAAAAATATAAATCAATATATAATTAATAAAAAAAACAAAAACAGTTAACGTTACAAAAGATTAAAAAAAAATTAAAAAAAAAGAACTATAAAAATATTCAAAAAAATAAATAATAATTTTATAATATTTTTATTTATTTCTCTATTTTTAATTTTCATATTATTTTGAAAATGCTAGGCTCAGTTAAAATTCTCTATGAAAATAAAATTCATACATATATAATTAATATATATAACTGACAGACAACTCAACTCAGAAACAGCGGACTTATTATTGTCTGAAAATTCATTAGACGTTAATAACTTCATTTGATATAAATATACATATAAATGCTAATATCATATACAACTCAATTATGAATATTTTTTATAAGTAAAAATACATGTGTATATACATAAATACATATATGTATACATATATCTATATATGGTAAGAATATAAAAAAAAAATTCTTTACATAAGCGTATCTATTTCTATTTATAAATAGTACCTTCCTTTTATGTTATTAATAACATAAAAAAATAAGCGCATGTGCTCTATTTGATTTGTTACAAAACCGAAAGGGGAAAACTCGTTTTACCCTTTGAACAAGTCCAACTGCCTGTTAGCAGGCAACTAAAAGAAAACGCCAACTGATTTTTAAGCCCGATGATGGATCGACTGCAATGAGAAGCGAGGAGAAGAGCTGTGCATGTCTGGTCCAATTGAAACTGAAGCAGTCAAAGTTGTTTAACTAGCAGAAGGCCAAATTGTGGGAAGAGGCTGAGGCAGAGGCGGAGGCAGTTGTTGAAGCCAATGTTGATGCTGATGCTGATGCAGATGCAGATGCTGCTGTTGCTGATGCTGATCTGTCATGAGGGCCATTTGACATGGGTATTCAATTTGATTACAGCGTTAATTACAATGAGAGCAGCAGAGAGGGAGAGAGAGAGAGAGAAACAGAGACAGATAAAGGGAGCAGAGGTTGCCTTGTGGGGCTGTCAGCTGACAAATCACAGCGATAACATGATTCGTGATTCGTGATTCGTAATTTCTGATTTGTGGCCTTATGTTTTCTGCAAGCCATTCAATTGCGTGGAGAACAAAGGGCGACTGAACAAATGTGAAGCAACTCAGTTTGCGTGTAGTTTTTGCCTGCCAGTCAAACATTTCAGCTGCATATATCGACAAGTGGAAAATGTAGCCTACTTTTATTTAGGTGCTCCTTTATTGTTGGACTCCTATCTAGATTTGCGTGACATGGCTATGAAATTCAGTTGGTTCGATTACAAATGTTGACGAAACACAACAGTCATGCAACATTTTTCGGGTCGCCTTCCTTGATTTATGCATGCCACAGCCATAAAAACCTATAGAATTTTTGCTGTCGCTGGTGGGTGTGGGTCGAGCTGTTCGCATAACATTGAGAAATTTGCTGTAATTTGGCGCATGTTTTTAGCTAAACGCTTCTTATCAGGCAAATTGGAGAAATGCGACGCCAAAAATGTTGCCACTGGGCCTGAAGCCAAAATTGCTATGCATATTGTTGTTGTTGTTGTTGCTATTGTTGCTGTTGATGAATTTCTGGCGTGTGCGTTGCTTAAATCGTGACCAAATTGTGTTAGACCAACAATAGCAACAACAACAACAACAAGGGACATGTCATCCAAAAGGCCAACGAGCACGATAACTTTTTGTGAGCGTGTGTGTGTGGGTGGAGGTGAATTGGGAAGTAAAGTCAAAAGTTGAAAAGGGTTTTGTAGGTCAAACATTTGTGTTCTGTAATCGAGAGTATTTGATGAATAAAAATAGAGATAGACAAACATGAGTGATGGAATAACTAAATTTAATAGACATCAAATGTAAGTCAGACTCGAATACGAATATGAACTGAGCATGTGTGAGGACAGTAAACGCTGGATAAAAGCTTTTGGAGTTGGGTTTTCGAAATGAAATAGGAAAAATAAATATTTGTGTTATGAGACAAAGGGAAAATGTTTATAGAATTATATTCTAAATAAATATATATGAGAAAATGTTTCGTAGTTGCTTGATATTAGGTTAATTAATTATGGAATCTAATTTTAAAAATAAAATGAGAAATAAATTATATTTAAAAATAAATAAAAATTTAGATATTTAATTAGTTTTGAAGAATTTGGAATACAAAAATTCAAATAATATGGTTTATGTCAGATATGTAAAAGATTTTAAGAATGTTATGAAGAATGTTTTACAATATTATTCAAAAATATATATACAATTTTTTTTCCAAAGATTTTTAGTTTTGGCTTAGATTTCACAATTTTTTGTTAAGTATGGGATGAAAACCTAGATTGAAGTTTTATTTTAAATAAATATACTTATAATAGCCAATAGACAGTAAACGAAGTTAGGCTTAAGGAATTAAGTATTTAAAATGTAAATAATTAATTATTTTGATCAGTTGCAGAAAATCTTAGTTTATTAGACTTCGATTTTTTTTTCGAAATTTAAATAGAAAAATTTAAAAATATTTAAGTGATTAAAAAGAAAATTATATGAAATTTTTTATTTAGAATTTTAGACTTTAATTTAATCTAAAAAAAAATTGTGACAAGAAATGAAAAATATTAAAATGGTTAATATTTAAAGTCATATTCAGTTTCCTAAAGATTTTAAGCACTTCTCTACTCAATTACTACCATGGACTACATTCTTTATAAAATCATGTCTAAAATATATATTAATTTTGCTGGCAACTTTTTGAGTACAATCACTGTTCAAACAATTTGCAGAGGCTCCGACAATCATGGGCCATCATTTGGGTAAAGAAAGGAAGCGATAGGGAGAGTGAGAGTGAGAGAATAAACAAACAGTTAAAACCCATTTTTCATGCAATTAAAACACAGACAAGGCAGAAATTTAATTGAATAACAAGATTCAGGACGGGGACAGGGACAGGCTCAAGCAGCACAGGAAGGAGAATAAAAACTGTCGTAAAATACTGTAGGCAGGGCCAATGTCGATGCTGATGAGGCTGAAGATGCTGCTGAGAGTGTGTGTGTGTGTGTGTGTGTGTGTGTGAGGATGCGGATGCGAATGCCATAACCGAATAGTCACATGCAAGATGCGAAAGGTAGTTTTATGCTGGAGTCCGACACGTGTCTCAAAGTAAAGTTTAATTTAATTAAAATATCTGCAACTGGCCAGCGCTGTTGCGAGGGCCCGAGCATACATACAACATATCTGGACGTCAGATGATCTATCGCACGCACAGCCCGTACAGGTAAACACAATCAGAATCCAAGCACCTGAGATGGACACGCAACAGACATGCCAACACAGGGAGAGCGAGATAGATAGACAGAGAGAGAGAGAGAGAGAGAGAGGGAGAGAGAGAGAGAGAGAGGGAGTTGAAAATGCAGCGGCAGCTTTGGCAGTTGCCTCAGACCCAAAGCTGGGGCTCACACAACTCAAAAGAATCAAAGTGCGGTGTGATAAAATGCCCACATAGCGAATAACTCTCTGCTTCTTCTTATTCTTTTTTTAGTATAGCTCAACTGTGGGCATAACCATTTTATGATCTAGTTTGATTTGCCACTCAAGTTATTTCCGAATTCGAATACATTTATGTAACGAGCTGATAGATGGTGTGGACTTAAGCTAGCTGAGACTAAATTAACTAGTCTTTTAATATATGCAATAAGCAAAATGTTGATTTTCAGCTAACAGAGAGTATGAGTTTTTGTTGCTGTATTAGGCTTACGATTAAGCTGAATATTGAGTGAATATTACATAACATATTCTGTACTTTAGAAAGTTGGATATCAACATTTGAAGCAATTCTTAGATTAAATTAGGAGAGCAACATATTAACTAGGTAGATATATTGAAAGAGTGTTAACTAACAGCTGTTATTAATTAGGTTAGCTAATATTAAAGTGCCTTAGACAATGTTTTAGTTTATTTAATATTGCTATTATACATAAAATATTATATTTATACATATTCTATAATTTGGACAGTTGTCTATTAAGACTTGAAGCAATGTTTGGTTAGACTAGGAGTATGTAAAAAAGCTTTTAAATATCTTGCTACAATGTTAACTAACAACTGTTATTATTAACATTTTATAAGATTGAAGTATATTAGTCAATGCTTTAGTCTCTTTTATATTAGTATTATTAAATATTATATATTTAATATATTAGTATTAGTCATATTTATATTGGAAATATATATTAAATAATATATATTATATTAAATTTGGATATGTTTATGTCCATGATGAGTATTTTTTAAAAAATTTACTATCTATAAAGAAGTATGAGATATTTCATAACAGTTTATTTTTCTATTTTCATAAAATTTTAATTTTTAATTTTTTTATTTTTTATTAAAATATATAAGTTTTATTAAAAAAAATATATATATTTAATAACAAACACTGTATTTATTTCACTTAACAAACATGACCATGTTAAATGTTAGCTAACATATCATTAACATAAAAATATGCAGTCACAGCTGGTTGACTTTAAAGAAATGGAAATTTTATATAATAATAAACTTATATAAACTTGAACTAAATTCAAGTATTTTATCAAAGATCCTAGTAGGAAATAAATACTATATTTATATACTTAGTAATCCCCTTCTAGGAAAGAATTTGCAAAAGCTTAAACAGAAGTCTCTCAGTAAGGTAATTTCAGCTTCGGTGCTTGCCCAAAGGTGCACTGCAGGTGAGAAAACAATCAAGTGCTGTTGCCGCCGCAAAAAAAAAAAAAGAGTTCACTTGGAGTACAGACAGATGCATGGAATAAAGAAAAAGAAGCAAAGACAAAGACAGAGCGATTGAGTGAGTGAGTGAGTGAGTGAGTGCATATAACATCCGTTTTAGCAAGATATTGCAATGATGTTTATTGTGTATTTCGCATTGGGTTACTCGACAGCCAACCAGTAGTTGTTGGCTGTGTAATGAGCTGCTACCCTAACATAACAAATATCGCATGTTAGTCACCTGTCAATGGATCAAGTGAAAATTGTTGTCCTTAAACAGCAACTGGTTGACGGCTGTGTCTGTCTCTGTGTCTGTGGCAACTGCTGCCAGCATCCATTATACCATTACAGACGATTATTATAATGTGAAGCCATTAAGAGCAGTCGACGTTTTTGTTTTAGTTTAAGGCGAGTTGAAATTTACAATTAAAGTTGGTGATTGAATTGCCGCGATAGCCTTGCTGAGATTACAAATATGCTTAGATTATATTAAATATATATAGAGTGAAAGCCTCGCGTCGGCTCGCTGGCTCTCTGTATAGCTGATGGCTATCTATATGGAGGCAATGCAGTTTGCGTTTATCTTTGGCGATAAACATAAATGCGATTTTTAGCCACAAGAGTGCCGAGTACCGAGTGCGTAATTTATGGCCATTTGTGTCTATGGCTTTATCTTGAAAGGAAATTAGCTATGCAAAGGCGCAATAGACGATAAAAAATGAACGATAAATGGGCCTCCGAGTGCCACAAATGGGCGTCGGCCATTCAAGATCTTGCCTCAAATCAATTTGCCATGACTAATATGGGTTAAATGCACTGCATTTTTCCTAAAATATCAATTCCAGCTTTACAATCTTTGCAAAAAGAAAAAAAAAAACTTGGATTTTGCAAGCGTTTGCTGCACAGGAAGTCAAATGCATTTTGCAATGCTTTCAGATAGGCTTTTTAGGTAGTAATAGAATAAATCATGTTTTATTTTTTGAGATGTAAAACTTTTTGCTATGATTTAGTTCGTTTTAATTGGCAGTTTGGTTGGGTATTGGAATATGTCAAGATTTGATAAAAGTAGCTTTAACCAAGTTTAAGGTAAACCAACCCATAATAATGCAGTTCATCTATTTAAATCTAATCAATTGTATATATGAGGTAAAATTCGATTAAGGGTGCATTTTAGATCTATGAATTTTTTATATTATATTATATATTAAATATTGTTATTGATATATATATATAATTATATATAAATAAAACAATTATTAATAATAAATAATAATAAAAATTATATTTATATATAACATTATATAATAATATAAAAAATGTTTATCACGATATATAAAGTATTAAGTAAAAGCTAGCATTACAATAAATAAGATAATACTTTTTTATTACTGTATATAGCTAAATATCTAGCTGCTTTCAGAGATTGTTAAATAAAATATTCTGCAATTTACACAGTTGTCCATTAACATTTAAAAACAGTGCTAAAATTTAACGAATGCATATATGAGTATATTGACTGTGATTATTTAGTCTTGATATAGTTAATTTCCTTGATTAACTACCAGGTGCTATAAAAAATAAATAAATAAGTGGTAAAACATTTGTATAATATATTTCTTAGAGTTTCAGATTTTTAATGGAAAAATTTTAAATACTTCATCTAAGACCTAAAACTCATTTGACCATATTTAAAGTATTCTTTGTGCAGTTTCCCGGTAGTACTTATATAATTTCCGATTTCAAATTTATATAACAAAAGGAAAGCCTATTACAACTCTATACTTACATTACACTTTAAATACACAATTGTTAATATGTTTTACCTTTATTTTGGCCAATTGGCGATATTTGCAGTTAATAGGTTTATTGCCCTCGTCTGTCAAAGCGCCCAAAATAGTTATTGTTAATATACTGCAATATTGCAATTTTCATGAATTTGTTGATATATATTATACAAATAAATTACCATTTTATCTGCATAAAGTTTTTTAGTATAAAAATGTAATTGACAAAATTTGAATAATTGTTTTTCATATTAATTTCGAAAAGTTTGCTTAAATAGAAACAGACTTTTTATTGTACAACCACTTTCCCTTTGATTGCCAGATAATGGGCTTATGGACTCTGTATAATTGTTAAATATTAACACAATTTTTGCCATTCACCGCATCGCTCATTTAAGCCATCTAAATTCATTTTCATTTTATTGCCCAAACAAAAAAGACACAATAAACTCAAATAATATGCAAAAATAATTTGGCAAACGGACGCAAATCGCCGCAGGACGAAAACAAACAACAACAGCAGCGATATAAAACCTAGTTAGCTGCCAAACTATTCGCCAATACACCTACACACAGACACAGACACACACACACACACACACACACGTTCACCTGGCCAGTTTAAACGGCATCGTTAAAAAATGTCCTTAGGCCAGACAAAACAAAATAAATAGATATAAAAGCCCAAAAAAAGAATTTGAAAACTTTACAAACGCTTAACAGCAAATGAAATCTATAAAAATCTACAAAAATGTAAAAAATTGCACAAAACTAAAAAAAAATATTGCTACATGGAAATACGGCCTTAAATGTAAATGCAACACGACAAAAAGTTGCTTGCATTGTGTTGCTGCAACATGTTGCAAAGCACGCTGGCTTGAACTCAATTCCAATGCCAATTGCAATGATTAGCCAAGGGAACCGCCTGTTGCGGCCGCCGTCGTCGCAGCTGCCTTTGGCCATTTTCACAGTTTTCGCCATTTGGCAAACAGTTGAAACAGCACGAAAATCCAAGAAAAAGATACGAAAACTAAATTCGTTTCCAACTGCCTGAGCTGTGGCAAACTTTGGCATCAGTCAAGCCAGCTAGTTCGTGCAACTAACTGTGGGTGCCTTTTTCCCTGTTTGGCTTGTTTTTGAATACGCGTTCGCGATCTGTGAAGAGTTGATGGGTTTTTTAAGTGTTGACTGAATGTTAAATTGTTTGTCTGTTGGAGATCTAAATTTTTTGTAATAGACATATTTGAATGAGTATCTTCCTTTAAACAATTGTGCTGAAGGACGTGGAAATTGTCTGTCATTAGAGAGTTGAAACTTAAAGCTCTATTATACGAAAATATAAATTTAGCTTTAGATTAAGCTTTTTTTCCTATATCAATTATAGCTAAATGTTAATTTAATTCAAAATTTAGCTCTTTTTTGTTTGTTTAACAATTATAACTAAATGTAAATTGCCTACTGCTATATTTTCTTATCTCAATTAAAACTAAATATCAAGTTGGCAATAAATTTAGCTGTTTTTGTATAATAATAATAACTAAGTATCAATTTAGCTATAATTTTAGCTGTTTTTCTTTTTTCATTTACAACTAATTATAAATTTTGCTATAAACTTAGCTGTTTTTTCATATATCAATTATAATTAAATATAAATTTAGCTGTTTTTTTTTTTTTTTTTTTTATATGAAAATTATAATTAAATTTAAATTCTACTATAAATTTCACTCTTTTTTCATCTTGCCTACTGAACGAGTATTATGCAGTCAGTTGAACTCATTTGCAACATTCTCACATAGTTTTTTTCTTGTTTTTTTTTTTTTGTGTTTTTCTTTCCGCTCCTTTTCTCTTTGCTGCTTCTTGGCAATTTTGTTGGCATAGAAATGCGCGTCTATTGACAGTGGCCATAATTTGTTTGTCTAGCTGTTGCTGTTGCTGTAGCAGTTGCAGTTGCAGTAACGATTGTTGCACCAAGCGCGTATGGTGGAGTGTGGCAATTGGCCCCACTAGAGCTGCTTCTCGGCTGATGGCTTAAATATTAGTTTTTTGCGTACTTCTTGTCTGGCTTGCTTTGGCATGTTTTGGCCACAAAACTGTTGACAGTTATAAATGATGGGGCTGTGGCAGCACTTAGCTGATATGTAATAACAGCAGCAGCAGTAACAGCAACAATGACAACAAAAACAACAACAGGAGCAACAACAGAAAGTAACGTTTTAAGTTCAACAGCAGTAGCTCAAAGTGTCAAACGTTCGGGAAATTAAGCTCCCCCAGCCATAGACACCGGAGATTCGTTGGCTAGCAATTAGAGAGCTGTCAGCCTAAAGCTGAGCAGAACTGTTAGACGAAAGGCATATAATTTATTTTCAGAGATTTACTGCTAATAAGCAGGTCTCTTTGTCGATAGTTAATATATACTTGGGTTCAGTTTGTAATTAAACTGAAGTGGGGTGTACAAGAAAAATGCATTTTAAAGTTAATTTAATAGTAAAAAATTTGATGGAATAGAAATAAATATAAGAGTGTGCTTTTAAGAAAATATGCCACTAGGGATACTCTATAATTATAATTGATTACATTAGCTGTTGCTATGTATTATATAGTAAATATAAAATTTTACATCTTGCTAGCCAAAACTTTCTGCATAAAATATTTAATGATAATGATTCTAGTGTATAATAAAATAATTAGTATTTAATTACGAAATTTCATAAAAGCGCATTCAATTTGAGATGTAGTATTTTTTAAATGATATTATTACTGAATATTTATTAATTATTTAAAAGGAATTTTATGTACTTTAATATTTTAATTTAATATTAACATTCATTATTATGTTTAAATAATTGTTGGTGATTTTAATATTTTAATATTAACAATATTTTAATTAAATATTGATATTTCAATATTCAAAATTTTGTATAAATATTTTTTGCAAGTTTTAATATTTTAATATTAATAATATTTAAAAATTTGAATTTAATATTTATTTAAATAGCCAATTAATAATATTTAAAAATTTGAATTTAATATTAATATTTAAATAACCAATTTAAATATTAATAAATATTTTAATATTTAAAATATTTTTTTTTATAATTTAATATTAATATTTAAATATTAAATTTTGCGTATTACTAATTGTTGAAAATTGCAATATTATTATTATTAATTTAATATTAATATTTTTACTATTACTAGCTAAACCATTCTGATTAAGTATATTTAATCAAATAATCATAAATAATCAAAATATATCATATTATAATACATCATGCAATTCCACATTTCCATCACAATTTTCGTCTGTCATCATCCTCACCTATACCATTATATGCTTGAGTGTTCTCTATCAAAACCACTTTATTACTGCCACTTACCTTTAGCACAGTTCAAAAGCTATTTGCGGACAGTTTCTAGTTAATACATTTTCAAATGTTTTGGCTCAGTTGTTGTCGCTGATATTACACTTGGTTCACTTACCACAAACACACACATATTCACACACATACACTTACACACGCACCAATACACCCACATAGATACACACTCGTATCATGTTTCGCAATCCGCAAGCTCGACCGCAATGTGTGGCATGATGCGAGCATGATATGATATAAAGGGTTTCCGCTATGCACTATCCTCCTCCTCGTGCTCCTCCTGCACCTTTCCCTTCCCAACCATGCGACAATGTTCCCGCTGATAGTGCTGGTTGTGTTGGTTGTTGCCATTGCGACAAGAGCAACCGCTCATAATCAACTCGTCCGTGGCCGCAGAAGGCGCGGCTGCATCTTCATAATGAAACGTGTCAATTTACATGAGAATGAGAATGAGAATGAAAATGATGTTTACTCTTAGCTGAACTCAGCTCTCAGTGGAGCATATCGGCTGCTCTGCCTCCCCGCACCCACATTAAGACATGGCTTAAGTGTTTTTTATGACGAGGCTCTGACTTTTTTTATGGCCACTGCATCCTGTCCTTAGAGCTTCATCTTTTTTCCTTTTTGGCTGCAGTTGGAGCTGGTTTATTATTTACAGCAAATAATCAAAATGCTTTGCATATCATAAAAAGGATTTTTATGTTGTGCATCATTAAGCATAATAATCTGGCACTTAGATAAAAATTTAATCTACATATAGAGCACATATAAGGGAAGTAAGTAAAAAGAGACGACAACAACAACAACGACTGGGCGCCTTTTTATGTGCGCCCTTGGCTACTAATTTTTAAGCTGATTAAAAGCCATCAAAATGCAATCAAAAATTTCTGAGTGCCAAACAAATCCCTTTCATTGTCTCTCTGTCTCTTTCTTGTCGTCGCTCTTCCTCTGTTCCTCTCTTTCTCTCTCTCTCGCTCTCTCGCTCTGTCTGTACGTGATGAAAAGCCTTTGCAGCAAATCCTTTTTATGCACTCTAAAATCTGATGCTTGCTGCGAAGGTGGAGCCCGACAGCCATAAAAACTACATACAGAGCACAGACTCATTTTAAGAGGATACCATCTGAAAGGCATTGGAGAAGCTAAGAGAATTTTGGTATAGTGTTTTAGATATGCCTATGAAGCAGATTCTTTAAAATGTTAATGAGTTATAAAGGGAAGAAGAGTTAAGAAGAAAGAATTGAATAGTAATATCTAAAAAATCAATAGAGCTAAACCGAACCTATTTTTTATTAAAAAATAAATATTTATTATTTTATTATTTATAACAGTGTGAAATACTAGATTTATACAAATTTTTAAATTAAATAATAAATATATTATTTTTCATTTTATTTATTTATTTTTTTAGGTTTATCATATTATGTTTCCTTGTGAAGTTTTAATTCTTATTGTTATTTAAGCTAAGATTTCACAATTGAAAAAAGAATTATAAGTTTAACTCCTAGTCATCTTATCAAGAAATAGAAAAAATATATGTATATTGTTGTTGAGCTGTTGACAATTTTTTTTATTGCTTACAATTTTGACGACTGAATTCACTGGCAAAGCTCCCAATAATTTACACAGCCTCCTTAATTACTTTAGCAGTAAATAATAGATTTTTCATATCACTACAGCTCCAACGCTACACTGCATGATTTTTAAAACTTTTTTTTGCTGTTAGACAAAATGGGGTGTTCATTTATATAAAGAACTATAGTCTAGATCTAGATATATATTTTTATTTAGTTATATTTATTCTATGTGGCAAAAGTTTACATATCTAAATAAGCTTCAATAATAAAATGAGTTTATTTTCAACTCTATGAACTTTGAGCTGTTGATTTGATTTCAAATATGCACTGCAGCTGCATAAGGCATACACTTTATTTTTGCTCTGCGTAGCTCACTTTCGCTATACTATGCTCTCTCTCTCTCTCTCTCTCTCTCTCTCTCTATCTCTATCTCGCTTCATTTTTATTCACAGTGGCACATAATTAAAAACGTGCTTAGCCTCACAATGCCAAAAAAATGTGAAGCTTTGGTGTCCATTTCATTCACTTGTCCACTCTGTGCAATGATATGCGATTTTCAAGTGATTTTGAAGAGACAGAGAGAGAGAGAGAGCTAGGTAGAGAGAGAGAGAGAGAGAGAGGAAGAGATATTTATATAGAGTATATATGTATATATAGATATATCAAATCTAGAATATTATTTTATGTCATTCAATTTATTTTATTTGTTTTCATTATTGATTGAGTTGTTCAGCTATGAACATTTTGAGTATGAATATGATTTTGAACAAATATAGATATTTATTATTTTATTTTGCGTGCTTTTCAAGTGTTTTTGCTACTGTGACGAGTGGATTGCCTGCGTGCATGTGTGTGCGTGTGTGTGAGTGTGTGCTCTAATGAGATGGGACTCGTTTTTAGCTGTGTCCAGAGCCAACCCCAGGCTGCTGCTGCTGCTGCTGCGCGGCTTTTATTTTTTTAATTACGAAAATTGGATTTTTATGTACGTCGGCAACCGGAGACCGAGGCGAAGACACTTGACATGCATGTGGAGCTGGCTTTGGCCCCCACTCATACTCAAGTCCCACCTCTCAGCGCCCCTCTCACGCTCAGCCAGCGTGTCCAGGGTGAGAGTGAGAGAGTGGACAAAGAGTGGACAAAGACTGGACTGGACTGGCCTGGCCTGGCCTGGCTTCTGTGCCGGGCCTGGTTTATTTTTACATTTGATTTTTATCTCTTTCCATGTTTTGGGGTCGTTTCTTAATTGAGTTAACAACTGCAGGTAAAAGTGGCAACTGGAACCCTTGCCCGCCCCTTTCCGTCCCCGTTCATTCCTTCCGTTTTACTATTGCTAATGAAATTAGGTTAAAGTGGCAGTAAATGGCCAACAAAACAGCTGCCGTGGCCCAAAGTGGCCTTCGTTATTTAATGCCCACCTATTTTAGCCCCAACCCAGCGCCAATTGAGCGATTTTATGCAGCTACTTTCCAAATGCATTAACAGCAAAAATTATATGTTCCACCAGCCGTGCAGGCATTTTTGCCATGTGGGGTGGAGTATGTGAGGGGCAGCGCCTGGGCGAAAGCTGCTGGCGGAGACTGTAAAACGAGGCTCGACCCAAAATGTGGAGCTCAAGCTCCATAATGAGCTGTGCAAAATGAATTGGGCAAATAAGCAAAGTAAAGTGTGAGTTGTGGGCGAAATGGTTGAAGATGGAATTTCGAAAGGAGATAAACTCTAGGAGAGAATGTTGAGGCTGCTTAAGTTAATTGAGTTGAGTATATGGAATAGATGGTAATAGATTGATATTGATTGTAGTAGATTGATATTTTGATGTAATCTATAAATTCTTAATAATTAATTTAGAAATAACTTTTAATTCGGTAAATTAGAAGCTCAATGAGCTAGCCAATTTTATGGAGAAACTTTTCAATCTTCTTCTTAGCCAATCAGTTTTTAGTGGTTATAGATTGATATTGAAAAATCAGAACTGTAGTCTAAACATTTTAAATATTTATTTAAGAACTAACTTTAAACAAGGAAAATAAAGAACCGAATGAGCTAGTCAATTTTATAGAGAAGCTTTTCGATCTTAGCCTTAGCAATCGCTCTTTAATAGTAATAGTAATATTGAAAAATCCTAGATGTAGTCTGAAAACTCCAAATATTTATTTAAGAATTAATTATAAACTAGGAAAACTAAGAACGAAATGAACTACAAAATTTTATAGAGAAGCTTTTCGATCTTTCTTTAATAGTAATAGATTGATATTGAAAAATCCTAGATGTAGTCTGAAAATTCCAAATAATTTTTAAGAACTAATTATAAACTAGGAAAAATAAGAACCAAATGAGCTAGCCAATTTTATGGAGTAACTTTTCAATCTTCGTCTTAGCCAATTATTCTTTAATGGTAATAGAATTATCTTGAAAAGTCATAGATGGAGTCTAAGAATGCCAAATCTTTATTTAAGAACTTACTTTAAATTACGAAAATTAAGATCTGAATGATCTAACTTTAAGCTAAAAAAATTAAGCTAGAATAATAAGCCAATTTCTACTTTCCAAACTTCTTTTTAACCAAATCACTCTTTAATCAATATAACTAACAAACAACTAAGCTCTATTATTTCACTTTAATTGCACTTACAAAATACTCATTAAGCTCTCTTCTTCTTCTACTTTCAGGTACGTTACGCATATGACTTAAGTAATAATCATCTATCAGCAGTAAGTCCAGCAAAGTTAAGTTCTAAGCTCTGGGCTCCATCCCTCTCCCTCTCCCTCTCCCTGGGCAGCTGTCAAAGATGTTGGATTGAGAGCAAAACGTTGGACAAACTTTTGCCGCTTTTGGCGCCAAAAGCCAATTGGCAAAGTTTTCAGGCCCCATTGCCAAGCGCATACGTAGTGCCGCTTGCGTAATCCCAGTTGTGGCAAGTCAGGAGCAAAGGGTCAAAAACTGTTACCATAAATACGCAAATAATGCGCTGCTGAATGTCGCACTTTTCGTTGCGGGCTTTGTTGTTTCTTAATAAAAAGTTTTGGTTACCTGTGCGACAGGTAACAGTGCCCCCTCTCTCTCTCTCTCTCTCCCCACCTCCCTGTCTGTCAAAGCGTCGACAATTTCAAGTGGCATTAACTCGGCACCGAAAGTTTTCCATTATCTGCAACGCGCCAGTCGCACAAATTTTGCAATTACCGAACCGAATTTTCCGAGCACTGGCGACCTGTCAAAGTTGCCAACTTTCCCGCTCGCGTTCATCTAAACCCTTAAATATGGCTAGACAGGCTGGGGCTACCAAAATGGGTGGGCAAAAACAGAAAACTTTTCGTTTGCGTCACAAAATTTGATGCCTGCGTCGGGCGCCCTTCTTCTTGGCCTATACAGCAAATTGCGCTCGAACAAATTTCGAACAAACATTTTGTTAAATCTTTTTTTTTTTTTTGCTTTTTTGTTGTTACTCCTTTTGAGAGGCCTTTTGTGGGCGTGGCATTGTTGCAGGTGCAGCGGTAGTCAGTTTGCAATTTTCCGGAATTTTCTTCTTTTATTTGTGATTTTGGTTTTTTCTTTGTTTTGTCAAATACGCAAACAGAAACAATTTTTTCTATTCTTCAGATTTGGTTGACGGCTTAATTTGCTTTTCATGGGAACTGTAAGAGATACGTGAGAATATTGAACTGACAAATACCCTGTAATTAAAGTGATGGAAAGTGGCAGACTAAATAATATAGTTGAAAATATTTTTTAACAATAATAAAAAAAGAAAAAGTAATTGGGTGAAAGAGAATTTTTGTAGTATTTACATAACATCCACTGTAAGCTATGCACATTGCCAGCATCCCCGGCAAACTAATTTTACAGGGTATTCTGAACAAATTGTTTGTTATTTTGGATACGCTAGGCTATTGTATTTGTATTTGTATTCGAGATTTTGTATGCTATGCAATAGGAACTCCATGCTACCCCAAACAGTGGCTCCCATTTCTCGTTGTTTATTGTGCTTTTCGTCTCTGCTGTTGTCGTACATTTGGTAGGCAGTGTTTACGCTCAACTGAAGCGATATTTGGGTTTTAGACGCTCTGCCTATAAATTTGAACTGCGGTCATGGGAGAGTGCCAAAAATTCGGTTAGTATCGTTTCAGTGTCTGCGTTGGACAGTGTTGTTCCTATTTTTTTTTTTCTATTTGTGCTTTTTTTAGTAGTGTGTATACATTTTTGCATAGCTATCTGGGCACCTCAATGGCCCATGCGAAGCGTGTTGACAAATGGCTTAAAGTTGATAGGTTGAATGGCATAGAAAAGTTGGCCTTAACATAGGCGGAGCATACGTGAGATGGAATGGGCTTTAATAAGCGTTAAATTGAGTTTTTTTTTCGCCCTATCTTGAGGAATAAAAGTTAGTTTGTGGCTTGACGAATATGATTTATTTATATACAATTTGTTGGCATGGGAAGAATGTTTTATATTTATTGAAGAGGCGATGAAATTGTTTTGGGAATGAATTATGTGCCTATAACATGTTTTACTATATATGGCTTGCTTTGCCTATAATAAAAAGAATTCTCATTTAATCCCTTGACCAATTTCATGTATTATATATGTGATTTGAGTGCTGAGATGTGTATGCACAATCTTTTGTATAGTAGTCTTAGTTTATTATATTCATTCACGAAGTGATATGAATATATTGGTTTTGTGCAATGTCCGTCTTGCTGTCCGTCCGTCTGTCCGTCTGTCCGTCTGTCCGTATGAATGCAATATTTTTCGCGGCTATTGAAGCTAGAGAGTTGAAACTTGGAACATATACTCGTATATGTCTCCGATTTATAAAGTGTAAAAATTTTCCATATACGCCCACTAGGGGCGTGGCAAATCGGAAAATGCATTTTCCTGTATGCCAGAAATCATATTAGATGAAGAGCTAGAGAGCTGAAATTTAAAATGTAGATTCGTGTTGATCACCCAAGATCAAAAAGATATGGCGGATATATCTACGCCCATTGGGGGCGTGGCAAATCGAGTAAAACTGTATCTTCTAAAGTTGTAAAGCTAGAATGCTGAAATTTGGCACGTAAGTAAATGTTACGATTCTATAAAGACCGAAGAAAAAACTATATATCCCCGCCCACTGGGGGCGTGGCAAATCGGATCTAAATATATATTGATTTTCCAAATTCTTCTATATTTTGAGCACTATTGATGTTAGCGACTTGAAATTTGGTATGTATACTCGGGTTGACGACCCAAGATCAATAAGCTATGGCGGATATATCTACGCCCATAGGGGGCGTGGCAAACCGCAAAAGTTTATATCTTCTACAGTTTTAGAGCTAGAAGCTTAAAATTTGGATAGTTGAGTTACTGATAATCTCCTCTATCGATGACCCAAAAATAATTGTTACGCCTCTTTGGGGGCGTGGCATATCAAAAAATACCCTGTAATTTTCACATTTTTTGAGTCTAAGCGTCCAAATTTTACAGTTACGTAGCCTTCAGCTCATTCTAAGAACTGGCCAAAAATTATGGGTCTACGACCACTGGGGGCGTGGCAAATCGGATTTTAGGCGCCCAATAGCGAAATTCATATGCGTATGCCACCTATATATATAAATATTCTCAATAGGCATTAATAATAAGGAAAGAAACATTTTTAAGTAAATTAAAAAATATAAATTAAATTAAAATGAAAAAGTTTTCCGCGGGGCTCGAACCTGCACCTCAATCAACGCCCACTGGGGGCGTGCCAAATCGACATTTGCAGCGGCCAAATGCAAAATTCATATGCGTGTGTCACTCACATATATATGTATATAAGCTTAATAGGCATTAATAAGACAAAACGAAACATTTTTAAGAAATTTAAAAAATATAAAATATATTATAACAATATAAATTTCGATTTAAAAAAAAATTCTTTGTTAAAAAAAATAAAAGAAGAGATTCGAACCGCGGACTTCTGACACAACGCGCAGAGTCTCTGCTAACAGCGCCACTGCACCGATCTTACGCAATATAACTAACACGAAACTTTACAGCTACAGCACCTATAGTAAACAAAAAACCAAAGTAGCGGCTGAAAATTCAAAGACAATTCAATCGCAATTGAGATTCTTAGAATTGCTCGAATACGCATTTGAATATACATACATACATACACATTTGCACACGCGTAAAAAACGCTGGCATACTGAAATTGTGTGTGCAGACATTCGTCAGACATTTGTAAATATGTATGTAAGTATGTACTTATAAGCATTTGTGGGTTATTTTAGCAAAAATAAAATTTAATTTATGAAAACTTATAAAAATATTTTACTAATAACAAAAATGTTATGTGTTATGTTATGCTTATATGACAAACAAGCTATCATTTTCCCAATAAAATAACTAATTTATAAATAGACATTTAAAAAACTTGGCATTAGCGAGATTAGAACCCGCGCTATTCCAGCGCAACTTGCATAGCATTTACCATCGACGCCACTGCAACATACAATCAGACGGTAGCTAAAACGAAATAGCTTCACTTCGAGAGCGTCATCTGACAAAAGTAAGCTAAAGTAACGGCTGAAAATTTCATGAATCAATTCTTAGAATATGCTAGAAGACACGCTTTTATATGTATGTATATACATACATACATATGCATATGACTGTATGCATAGAATAAACGATCAATATGTATGTGCACACGTATAGGAAAAACGCTCTGCTCCGCTGCTAGCTTGCTGCTTGCAGGTGCGTTTGCTAATTGGCCAAATATTTTGTTTATTAAATATGATCTACATTTCTATTGAATTTTGGTCATTTCTTAAGAAATACCAGCTCATTCACATTGCTACATTTGCAACTAAAATTAAAAGGAGAATTCGGTAAATTTTTGAGCCGATATTCAAAATATAACAAAAATCAAAATTATATAAAATACCCATGTATCTATATGCAAAATTTTGAGAGTCTAGCTCTAAAGATGTACGAGATATAAACGGGAATAGCTCTCTATGATTCCCCACTTTTAATTAGTTCAGGCCCTGCTTTATATTGATTACTATTAGCGCTAGAGACTTGAAATTTAAAATATACTCGGGTTGACCACCCAAAATCAATTAGATATGTATGACAGCGTTGGGACTGTGAATGAATATTCCGCAGTCGGTAACGCCCGACTGCAACGTTCTTACTTGTTTTTTATTTATTATGTATACATACATATATAACAAATTTACATTTTAGTTTTATATTAGTTCTGCTTTAATTTGGCCATCTTCCATTCTGATTGGATAATCTTACTACTGCGCCCAACCATTAGCTCTTATATGCTTTCTCAGAATTAAAATTTCTAGTTGTCTTCTCTTCGTCGATTGATCATCATAACGATCCCAGTTAGGAACATTCTCACTCAGCAACACTCAGCAACACCTACGCTCAGCAACAGATATCTTTGCCCTCTCTCTTCTCCCTCTCACTGTTTCTTATAAAGTGAGAATTTAAAGATAACAACCAGAACTTTTAAGAGTGTAGCCAGGAGTCAACCTTACTTCACAACTATATACTAGCTCTCTGACTTCTTTACACGAACACTGTTATAGTTATGAATTGTGTAACTTAGAAAAAAGACTCTGCTGGTAAGATAAATTTTGGGATACGACATACACACATATATATAAATATATGTATAATAATATATAATTTCTACAAATTGGATTTAAAATGTCATATAAATTTTGCTATACGCCATATATATAATATATATATTATAAAAAACTCAAAAGAAATTTTGTATCACATTCACACATATTCTACTCTGTATATATATACAGAGTAGAATATGTGTGAATGTGATTGTATATACAATAGGATTTTTTTTTCTTATACCTACTGCAAAAATACATATATCAATTATTCACATATGCCAAATCTCAGATCTCAAACCTATTATCTCAGCTGAAAATAGTAACATTAATTTCAATATGATATGTATGTGTGATGATTTATAGACATGTTAGTCTCATTTATAGTAATATGAGCTTTGTATTGAGAACAAATCAATTCTTTTAATCACAAAATAGAGAGAACAAATGTCTTCCGCATTTTTCTACTTATTTTGTAATTAAATTAATTTCTTTTGGATATATTTATTTGTCTATTACAATGTGAGTTCTTATTCATTACAATGCTAGTTCTTATTGACAAAGACAAATCACTTAAATTGATTAAATTTTTAAATAAATAGAAAATAGATTTAGGGAATAAAGGTTTCAGCAAATTTTCTACTTTTTTTACAATTCAAAAAATTTATTTTAAATTTCTGTTCATCTGCTACAAAATTAATTATTTGTATTCAATTATGCATTTATGCCAACTTAGACACATTATCTCTGCCTTAAGCACATTTATTTCACTTAACCAATTCCACAGCTTAACAACTGTAAACGTCTGCTGATTAATAGACATTTTCCTTATTCTTAAGTAATTAATTATCAATGTCCTCTTGACTGTCCATATCTGCCTATGAATATATGTTGATTTATAGGCATTATCCTAATTCTAAACAGTTTTCTATGGGCCCAGACAGATTTCCCTTTGAGCCTTCAATCAGTCAGCGTAATGGGCTTTACACAAAAGCTGCTGTTAAATGTGCTGTTTTCTTCTTCTTCTACTTTTTTTTTATATATTTAATGAATTGAATGACGAATGCTGATTCATTGGGCAGCTGGCACGACGTTGACCTCTGCTGAACCCCATCGAACCGAAAACCGAAATACCAAACGCACTCAAACCACTTCCTGGCTCAATGGCTTGACTCGACTGTGGTCCTTTATTTGAGAGATAGTTTTCAGCATTGACAGCGGCATTTTCCACCAATTGAATATCAGTTGAGGCAGCAGCAGCGGCAGCAGCAAAAGCAGACAAAGCATTTGAATGCGTATTAAAATGTTTTTCTCGTCTCGTCGCGTCTCGCATTTTCCACACTGGAAATTAATGAGACTGACAGGCTTTTGACGCAATTTGATTCCCCGTTGCTTTGCCAATGCTTTTTATATAAGTATATATATATATATATTTCGTATATATATATATAAATATCAAAATCATTTATCAACGCGAACAAAAGAAACGCCGAACCAAAAGCCCCATCGAGTTGCGAATTCAATGAGCGTTTGTCGAGCCCCACCGGCAACCTCAGCGCTCACTTCTCTCTTATCGACAGATATGGGATACAAAACAAAAAAAAAAAACAAGAAAAAGAAAACAAAAAAATGAAGGAAAATAAATGAAAATAAATGCGGCAAATATTGTAAATGCATATAGCGCACAAGTTGCGGCATTATCTGAGTTTTTTAGCTCACCAGTTGTCAGTTATCCAGCTCTCTTTTTTCCCCAGCTCCATTTCTGAGTTGTTTATGGAAAAAAATTTGTCCGCTGACGAGAATTCTGTTGCCGTCGCCGAAGCGATTTCAATGGCCAGCAAATTAATATATGAGTGCCATAGATTTATATATAGCCGAACGGCACTATATTATATATTGAGTAGCGAGGATTGTGGCTGCTGGCATTTTGAACTATTGATATAAGCTACGGATCGTGCTCTGGACATGTAGGTTGATTAAGCTGAAAATTGCCATCGATGCCATCGGACTTAAAAATATGCAGCTTATAATTATGTGTGGAATACAAAAGAGAGAGCGACAGAGTGAGGTAGACGAATAAATTGACAGAGAGAGAGAGAGATGAAGAGGCTTTATAGAGATGGTGGGAGTCATGTATATAGAGTCATACATATAGAGATGTAGTGGGTCTTTATGGAGGGGGCTTTAAGAGATTGAGGGAATCTAAAAATATTAACGGAGTCTATAGAAATAAAGGGGATCTATACAGATTAAGAGGTCTTTAGATATGGAATTGCTGTAGAGTGATGGAGGAGGTAAAAAGAGAAGAAAGCGGTCTATAGAAAGGGGTTGTAGGTAGAGTTTCCTGAGATCGATGTAGAGAGCTGATCACTAGAGAGAATTTCTTCAGATAGGTCTATAGAAATAATCTGCTGAGAGAGTTTATTGAGATTAGTCTATAGAAACAGTCTATGGAGGGATTTAATAATGAAGGCTTATAGACAGGTTATATTTAAAGGTGTAATATAAGGCAACGATTTCGTAGAAACAGAGACTAAATTCAACATAACTAAACTTGATGGGATATGACTTATAGCCAAAAATCTTGTAGGGAAATTTAATTATGAGAGTTGTAAATTAGGAAACTAAGAAACCAATTGTTGCCCTTGTTTATGGTTTCTAGTTCTATCAAATACTATAAACTAGAATTTCGGAATCTAATTATTGTTTAAAACGTTTTAATATAATCATATACAGAAGGCTCAATGCAGCAATACAGCTATTATATTCTCTATGTAGAGATAATTCTGTAGAAATAACTGAAATTTCACACAGCTATTACATATTATATACTATATAGGACTATAAATAGATATTCAATAGAATATTCACAATCAGTCAGCCTGTGCAATAGTTAAACTTCAGTTGGAGTTAAAAGAAACAGATACAGTAAAGTAATATATAGTAAGAGATGCAAATTGTGTAATATATGAAATGTTGTTTTATACATACATACAATATTACTCTACTATGTAGTAACAGCTACTAATTATGTTACATAAGAAGACAACAAACTCTTAAATGGTAGAGCTCTGTAAGAATATCATCTTTAGCCCTCTCTCTATTCCTTCTGACTTGTGAAATAATCTAACCGAGTGCTAATTGAGAGCATAGCAGACATACGCTTTAGCTGGCCAGTTCTAATTACATGACAAAATCTGCCTCTAAAGAACATTTGAAGCTGCTAAGCGGCCCAGCTGCTCAGTGTTCAGTGTTCGAATAGTGTTTACGCATGCAAAGCTAGGACTTCAACGTGCTGAGACCATAACTGAATAACCGATGCAGTTAGGCCCGCATCACAATTGCCTAACCCCGCTGAAATTTGCACTAAATTACATGGCCCAAGCCAGGCGAAGAGCACAGCACGAAACGAGGTTTTGGTCAGCGGGAGACGGAGATGGAGACAATGAAAGAGGGGAAGAGATGAGAGAGAGAGAGAGAGAGAGAGAGAGAGAGAGAGAGAGAGAGAGAGAGAGAGAGAGAGGGAGAGAGATGCATAGCGAATGCGCTGTCATCGTTAGGCCAAGCTGCATTGTGGATCAGTGGCTGGATACTTGGAACTAGGAACTTGGTTTGAAATAAATACGAAATCATTTGTATATTTCAGAGTTTTGTAGTTTTGTGTAGTTTGGAAATGCTAAAACATTTATCGCTGTCGCCGCGTGGCGCAAAGGTGGCAAGGGAATGGGCAAGATGGAATAGATGGCGGATGCGGACATGGCAAATGGCAAATGGCTTGGCACTAGATGAGCCGATGAGCCGACGACGAGCAATAGTACCCTATGGCTAGGGCAGACTATGGCCAGACCAAAGCAGACCCCAAACAAGTACCAAACTGAACTCGGCAGTCATTTTTGTTTAGACTGCAAACTGTGAGATAAATTGTGGCCGTATCTGTATCTGCGCTGCATCTCTCGACTCTGGACTCGACTCTGTTGATTACAAAGCGCTCGCCACTGTAGCGAAACAAAAAATGGAAATGAAAATGCAGTTGGAGCCCAACGCGCGATGCCAACACCAACGTCCCCAATGTCCTCTCCCTCTCGCCTGTAAACGTCAGCGCTTAAAGTGTTAAAATAAAAGCAACGAAAGCAGAAAATATAAAAAAATCAAGCTTTAGATCTGCAGACCAGCATTTGTTGCTCTGTGTGAAAAATTATGGCAGCCGACTGTGAAAAATTGTTGCAAATAGTTTTCAGTAAATGTTTTTTTTTTTTTTTTTTTTTGGCTTTTCTATCTTTCCGTATTTTTCCCTATCAAGAGTGCTGGCTTTTAGTTAATGGCCAGCCTCTCAGGCTGTGAATGCACAAGGGAGATGCCGCAGCTCTCCCTCTTCCTCTCCCTATCTCTCTCTCTATCCTCTGTCTCTCTCTCTCTCTCTCTCTCTCTCTCTCTCTTGTATTCATGAGCGCACTCGCGCTTTTCAATTGATTCAATGCTATCGATGTCAGCCAATGATGTGGCAAGTGTTGCGCATCTGTGGCATGTGGCATACGAAATGCAGCTGCAAGTTCAAGTGTCATTTCCCAGGCCAAATGAAAATCATCTGAAGACCTTGGAAATGAGAAATACAATTTGCCGCATTTACGTGACTGTTAAACTAATAGTATTTTGATCGCTAAACAATTTCAAGATGAACTAAGCTCGCGGACAAGAGTTGAATTAAAATTGAAAATCAAATTGAATATAAGAAGTTGCCTTTTTTCGCTCTCTCTCTTAATTTTGAAGAAGTCGAAATGTTAGTTTTTGGTAATATACGAACGGAAAGGGAAATCTTTACTTACTCAACTTCTCAAGGCATGGTTTTATCCTACTATTATTAAGCGAATATGAGCAGAAAGATGACAGAGCTTTCGAATTGCTAAAGCGAAGCAATTTGAAAGGTGGTCTGCAAATTAATGCCATGATGTGAGAGGTATAAATACATAAATAATAATTAATAATGAATTATGAGATAAAGCTTTGCATATATTTGTCCAGAACAGTCTCCAGCATAGGACTTAAGATTAACATATGAAAGCCTATCGATTATTCAAAGATTAGATCAACCATTTTGAAGCTAGCCTTGAACAAAGCAAAAAAGCTTAAATTTGAATACATATGGATGTTAAAGAGCTGATTATAGATTATAAATTCAAAAATATTTAAGAAAACTATTCCATTATAGCTAATTTCCAACACGTTTTTTCAACAATTAAAAATATATATATATTGCCTGATGTGTTTAAGAAAAATAATACAGCAGAAAAATTATATTTAGTTATAGTCTATATTTTGTATAAAGATATAATTTATTTATGCCTTTAAACTATAGCTTGAATGATTGAATAATATTGAAAATATTTAACATTAACAAAAACAAAAACAAAAAATTTTTTTAAGTGTATAAATTTAAGTAAATTGTTTGTTATGCTTTAAGCCGTTTGGCTATAATTTTTTTTTTTGTACCCTGAACCCATTGAAAATGGGAAATGTTTTAATAAGAGTTAAGTTGTTTAAAATTATTAATCGATATTTTGTGCCAACGATGTTTCTGTTGTTGGCTAATAGCCAATATCCAAACATGCCTAATCGTGCTAACTTATATATTAAATTTGAAGAGATTTACACGTAAAACATTTAAAAAATTGTTTACCTAATAAGTACTTCATAAAGTTACTCCAAATTCAAAGCAGTCTAAAAGTAAAGTCTGATATTGATCTATAATCATTCAACTCACTCCAACTAAATTTTCAACTGACAATGAAAATAGAAAAAAATTAATTTAAATTTCTAGTTGTACAATTTTTTCTTTATTCTGTTTGTCTTTTTTAATTAAGCAGAACATAAATTTTTTCAATGTTAGCATCAACATTTATATGAATATAAATAAAATCATTATCAAATTGAAACTTTAGACACAAACAACTGTCTTAAATCTGACATTCCAATCTCACAAATCTATCTTTACATATCCAACTTCATCCGCTCAAGCTTCTAAATAGAAGAAGTCTTTAAAGTATCTGCTTGCAACTGAAACTATTCACAATGGACTTGGCCACATGTCAATGCACAATGGCAAATACCCTACCAGGCACCAGGCACTCGGCCATGGCGCAGCTTCCCATTCAGTCGGCCCAAACACGATTGTTCGATCATCTTTCATTTCCTAACAATTTGTGTAGCTGTCATATCGATTATATGGCATTTCTGTGATGTAATTTGATGCGTTATTATTCAAATGATATATAATTTTGAGCATTATATCACTGCTGCTGCTGCTGCTGTGCATTGAGAATGGGCCAGAGCTATGAAGCGCATCACTTTTAGCTGACAGGGCCGAGACTTTGGCTGCCTCGTCAGCCACTGCTTAGCCACCTGCCCATAACTTGATTGTTGTTCTTGCAATTATTATTGGTAGCCTTTGCAGTCGAGAACCGGCTTCTAACTGTATGGCTTGCCAGGCAACCAAGCAACAGGCAGCAGCAGGCAGCATCATCGATACATCTTTGTGTGCAGCACACTTTGTGCCGTTAGTCCTCAGGTCTCGCGGCATATCTGCATCTGTTGCAGCAACAGCAACAGCATCAGCAACAGCAACTGCCTCCATCTGCATCTCCTTCGCTGTAACAGGCTTTGAGCTCCATGCAAATTGTTGTAATATTTTTACTCTGCGAGCAATGTATCGAGAGGGGAGGACTTCACTTAAAAGTGGACCGTTTGCTTGTTAGGCGATACTATGGCGACACTACGAAATTACCGTTGCATCGAAGCACTCTTTGACAAAGTCTAATGAGTGGCGCGTGACGTATGCCTAATGACGGAAATTATTTGAATCTGAAGCTCAGACTTAAACTGCTTGATCTGGCATTACAGTCAAGGCAAAAAATAAAAGAAAAAAAAAGTAAAATAGAAAGAAAGAAGAGCAGCGAAAACCTGCTTGGGCCTGAAAGCCGGATCGGAAGCTATGCAGCTGTGGGAGGCATTGAGCAATGAGATTATGATGGGATTAAAAAGGATTTTTGAATTGATTGGGACTTAAATGTGGTATAGAGTAAGAGATTCTAATGAGCATTGAATAATACTGAAGAATAAATAAAAAGAAAATTGAAAATATTTATAGGATCTTGTTAGAAAAGTTTACACAGAGAAGTAGAAAATAATATTGAAATTTTGACATTATAAGGAATTAAGTAATTAATTATATAATTAATACAATAGTTTTATAGTTACAGTACAATTATGAACAGATTAACAATAGTGATTTAAAGGTGGTTAAAAGCAGGAGATTCTTATGAGCATTAAATAACATTTAAGAATAAATAAAAAATAGAGATATATATTAGATTGGTTAGACAAATATATGAAGACAACTAAAACATATTCTTCTTACTTTATCATAAAAAAACAAAATTAAAAACGTAATTATATAACTATAGTAGCAATAATTGAACAATAATCAGGTTGTAAAGGGAGATTTAGGATGTATTTTGATTGATTATGATTAAAAGGTAATAAAAAGTAACAGATTCTAATGAAAATTTAATAATAATTGAGAGTAAATGCAAATAAATTTTTTTAAATATATATAGAATCAAGCTTAATATATTTATATAGAAAAAAAAATTTTAGAATTTAATCATGATAAAAACTTATGTAATTAATTTGATGATTCTAAAAATAATTACCTATATTATTTAATTATTTTTACAATTTAAATTTTAAGTATTTTTGTAATTCTAAAAATATTTAATTATATTTCAAAACTATTTATATAAATATAAATATATCTATAATTAATTCATTAAAAATAGCTTTATACATTTTTATTATTTTTCATATTACTTATTCTATATGTATATATTATTGATATTAGAAATTCTTAAAAGTAGCTTGAAGATATCAACAAAACTATTTACACAAAACGCCGTCAGCTAAGTTCCATGTCTAACCCAACTCCAGTTGCCTTTACTAAAGTTAATTCCATTCAAAATCCCACTATAATATTTAGTTTTATAAGCTCAGAAAAACGCTTCTAAAGCCATCTAATAGACAACAGATTTAATTTCCATTTTTACTGGAAATTCTTTGGCAAGTCTTCAAGAGCTATATTTTCTAGTCGCGCCTTAAGTATAATCATTTTCATGCTCCGGCAAACACAACTGCAACACATTGACACGCCCACTTGGCTGCTTCGGCCTCATCGGCAGCTTCAGCGTCAGCTTTGGCATATAAATTTCAAGACCCACCGCAAATTTGTGGCCACCGAACACGTTGCTGTCTATTAAATTTCATAAATTTATTAAATTATGCGCTTCAGACGATGCGAGGAGGGAAAATGTAGCCAAAGCGAAGACAAAGCGCAAGGCAAATGAAAATTGTTGTTGTTGGCAAAGTTGACGTTTAATGTCTAAAGCAGAGCACACAGAGCATTCGAATAGAATCAAGAATATAAGAAAATATGCCACAGGAAAAAAGAAAAAAGAAACCAGCAGTTTACTCGACTAGCAGGTATGGTGTATTAAGCATGGGGTTGCTGTAGTTGAGATGAGATACTGTATTTAGATATATAAATAGAGATATTTTTTCTATAAGGAATTGACAGAGATATAGTCTCTTGTTTTTCACTGTTGAAAAAAGCTTCTCAAATTAGTTTTAATTGGGATCTGAATAGGACTTTTGGGGAATATGATTTTTACTAATTAAAAATTTAATAATTATTTATTTCCTTCTTTATATTTTTTATATTTTATATTTTATATAACTTCTAATTGGGATCTGAATTGGTCTTGTATTGAATACTAGTTATAATTAAAATCGGAATAAGATTTTAGGGGACTTGAATTTTATTATTAAAAATTTAATAGTTATATATTTCTTTTATGGAGCTCTTTATATTTTATATAAGTTCTTATTAGGATTTGAATTAATTTTGTCTTGAGCAGGATTTTTACTAAGAAAAATTTAATATTTATATATTTCTTGCATGGAGTTTTTTATATTTTTATATTTTATTCATTAAATTTTATTTTTAATATTTAATATTTATATTTATATCTTTTATTAATATTTTATGTATTTTGTTATATATTTTATAATTTGTAATTTATATTTTACGTTTTATATATTTTATTTTATATTTTACATTTTAAATTTTATATATTTAATTTTATATTTTATTTACCATATTAAATTTACCTATATATAAATTTGACCTATAGAAAAGTTTCTGTAATTAACCAATACTTATATTGTATTTTATTTTAATGTACTTTTTACAAAACTTTGCCATATTATAAAACGAGAAATTACCAAGAATCATTTGCTTAGAATCATTATACCCTATTTTATACACTCCTCTGCAGGGCATATTCCAAATAAAGCTAAAAAGAAAATTCAAAGAAATTGCCACCAACTGCGAATGCGTTGACGAGCCGCGCTACATGTGGCCAAAAACAGTTTAGAAGCAGCATGATGACAAGACTGCAGCGCTTGTATATGTGAGGGAGTGTGGATGGGGGAGAGTTTAGCTCTATGAATGAGTCTCAACTTCGTCCCTCCCCCCTCCCCCCTCCCCATTTCCCATTAAAAGTTTTCTTCTTTTGTGCTTGCTGCTCATTAGTTGTTGTCATTCTGGGGAAAATGCCACATGACAGGCCAACTAAAAATTAATATGTCAAATTATGCACAAGATGCTGCCAAGCGAAGCGTGTCCAGAGCTCGACCCCAACTCTGCTGCTAACACGACCTAAAACTTTACACCCGCCTCGGCCCGCCTTCGGGCAATGCAATTAGAAAAGTAGACAGAGAGCTGCCAAAATGTCAAATCGAAAATTGCTGCGCTTGCAGCCTGCCAACGTCGCCAACGTTGCCATCGTAGTAGTCGCAGTCGCTGCCAGCGTCAATGTCAGTGCTGCAGCAGCAGCAGCAAAAAATAAAAACGTGCCAGGAGCCCAGCTTCAGGTTTTCAGTTGACTTTTGCCTCTGCACCTGCCGAGCCGCACCACCAGCACCTGGAAGAGGCTAGAAATTTGAACATTCAAGCAGAAATCAATTCAAAGTCTGGCAGCAACTTGTGCAACATTGCGTCTGCAACATGTTGCTTGTGAGTGCATGTTGCCAGCCGTTTACAGTTACAGTTAGTTGTACACTGCTCTACGGAGAGTTGTTCGATAGGATCGTGCAATGAGTGTGTAATATGTGAGAGTTATACGAATTATGGTTTAGATGAAAGAGAAGAGAAAGATGTAGCGATATTGATATATAGTAGAGTATATGCTAGATATAGGAGAGAATATATTTAGAGTTGTACATATATAGAGATATGGATATAGACATCGATATAGATAGTAAAGCAAATATACTCATCGATATTGAGATACATTTGGATATTGATATACTATAGATAGCGATACAATGATAGTTATAGATTATGAAGATTACATATACAAAACTTAATAAAAGTAAAAAAATAAAATAAAATTTATTAAAAACTATATAAATGTCTGTGTACAAAGGTGTAAATATATAAATGTATATTTATATTTAAATATAGCTACATAAAGATTTTGATATAGATATGGGCATAAATATATATATAATATTATATAAACGTGTAGATTTTAAAATATATGTAGCTATTTATATAAATTTAGAAGAAATAGAAAAAGAGAGAGAGGTATAGATGGATGATTATGCAGAAGAAATATAATGAATATTGCTGTTTCTATATTTAAATTGTACATACAACAATATATTCATAATATATGTATATTGAGAAATACAACTATTGTGAATATTGAAAAATTTTTCAAGATATCTGTACGTTATCTCGATTTGAAATTGAATTCGATTTTATATAATAATTTATATAATAAAGAATTTATATAAAATCATTTTCTTTTACTAAAGAATGTTTCTAGGTTAGAGAGTTTGACTAAAATTATCTGAAAAATTCTTAATAATACTGATAGATTCTTAATATAATTGCCTCTAACGACAGAACAAATATACATAACTACAGTTGTATCAATTAACATTATTCTATAAAACAATGAAATTCTTTAATTTAAGTATCGAAAAGTCTATAAATTCAATTAACTTCTCTATATCTCCTGGCGTGTCTGCAAGAGTATTTAAGCGTTGTCTACCCTTCGTTATCCATTTCTTTTCCTTTTTTTTTTTTGGTTAGACGCAACAAATTGTTTAATTTGTTTTGGGTTAATGTTCAAGTAGAAGCCTGTTTCTGGATGATTGGTTTGTGTTGTATTATGTGGGTTATCATGTTGCCGTTGCTGTTGTTGTTGTTGTTGTTGTTGTTGCTGTTGTTGTTGCTGCTGTGGTGGTGGTGGCTGTTGCTATGCGTCAGCTGCGTGACTGTGACCGCTAGCAACTGGATTGTGTCCATGTGGTATGAGTGTCAACGTCACGTTGTCCATCTCTCTCGCTCCGTCTCATTCCAGCTCTGTATGCGGCATGCAACACAACTGTGCCCCCTTCTCCCTCCGCTCTCCCGCATCGTACGTGCGTCGCATATTAAGCGATCCGATAAATATTTGCCGGAGTCTTTAGGGCAAGCATCGTACATGGCATTTGTATATATCGTATATATTATATATACATATATATATATATAGAGTGTCTATGGAATGTGCGTATAGCTCTTTAAGTCGCTTTTAAGTTGGTTTTAAGTTGTTAGCATTTAGCTGGCATTAACTGAGATTTCTGCTCTTGGGGCGTTTGGGGATTTTTCCGAGTTGAACAAAGTTAGCATAGGGATCTGCTGAAGAGGCTTAAAGCTAGCTGCATATAATTATATTATAAATAATTTATTATGAAGCACTTCAAGTGCACATTAAAGCTTATCTTTACGCTATGCTTCAGATATGAATAACAAATTAATTAATATTTATATATGTAAAAATACCTCATACATATGTAACCCTTTTTTTTTTTTTTTTTTGGTAGGCTTATATCATTAGCAGAGAAGGGTCATTCTAATTCATATTCAAAACCCTTTTTCGCTGTTAATTTCAATGGCTAATTACTTTGTCAGGAAAAAAAAAAAAACAAATGAGCAGAAGATGAAATACATTTCAGCTGCTGCTGATATATGAATAAATTCTGTGCGCCCTTTTACAACACCTTGCGTTAATACTTTTCTCGCTCTCTGTCACTCTCACTATCTCCCTCTCTCTCTCTGTCTCTGTCCTTTCTCTTACGATCCGACAACATTCACACAGCCTAAAGGCGCCGTTCATGGCCCCACTCCCATCAACCTTAATTTGCGTGCTGTGTCACCTTTGGCAACATAAATTTTAAAACGTCGCTCATTATAAATTTCCATTAAAATTACACGATATGTGGCAGGCAGAAAGAGACGGAGATAGGTCGAGAGGATCCGCTATAAATTCCATCACTCAACCCCAACCTCTGTAATTTACATGTGCCCAAAAATGGACCCTACAGAAGCAGCTCGAACCGCTTTTATATGTCTTGCCCATTCTCTGCGCTCTTTCGTATGCAATTTTTTTGTTGTTCTCTCTTTTTTTTCGCTCCTCATCGCTTTGGGCATAATTTGTACGTTGCCTCAACCATTTGGCCATGAAAGGGTTAAGCAACAACAAATTGGATGGGGCTGCCAACTTTATAGAGAGACAGAGAGACTGAGAGGGGAGACAAAAAGAAAATCAGTTGGCTGCTGCAGCAAAAAAAAAGAGAAAAGATGGGGTGTGGCCCCGCCCACTGCTTGGTTTTTATGCCGCTAACATATGGACGGGTCGACATTTTATAGCCGGCGGTGCCCTGGCCGTGGATTCGGGATCAGCCTCGTTGAGGGACCGCAAAAAGCAAATGTTTTTTGATATGCCATCGAAATGTTGAACCCATAGCCAGCCAAAGGTGGCGGCAGCGGCAGCGGCAGCGACAGCGACTGAGGCACGAGCACAATTTCAGTTCGGAGTGTCCTTAATAAAGTGTCGACATGTGTAATTTGTGCGGCCCTCGAACTTTGTCTTTGAGCTTTTTCATTTTTTCTCTGTTTTTTTTTTGGGGCGCTGTGGTTTTTTGCATTTCGTTTTTCATTTTTCGGGTCTTTGGCTGCCGACCCATCCGATAATATTAATAAATTATGAGCGAAATTTTTTGATTTCGTTTGCCGTTTTGGCCAACCACGCTTAACACTTTGTCGCCTTTGGTTACAGGTCTTGCTCTCTCACTTCTCACTCTCTGTCTGCCTCTCTCGCTCCCTCTCTCTTTTTACATCCTGCATAAAATTGCTTATTAAGACTTGTTGGACGCGGCGTCGTCGTCGTCTTGACTTCACTTTTGTGTGTTCGTTCCGGTCACATTATTGAATATCAATTTTTTTGCGTCTCTTATTTTGAAATTTTATTCAATGCTCGAATGCAGGTTTTGTTGACAGCACAGGCTGTTTCCTGTTGTCCTTGCCAGTTGTTTCAAGTGCGACGCCGTGGCGTCTTACCCAAAGCACATGCCAGACATCACAGACACACACACACACACACACAGAGAGGCAGAGCAGACATAGACGACAGGCCCATCCTGTGCTGCACACATCCTGCGCCCCGAAAATCAACCCTTAGGACAATCGAATTGCACATTGGAAACATCCGTTCGATGCTTTAGATCTTTTGCCTTGCAGCTTCTACAGTTCGCCACCGTCTGTCTGTTCGAATGTCTATTTTGACTTTAACAACGTCAGCAACACCCCCAAAAATACAAGCACACAAACACACACACACACACATAGACACCCTCACACACACAGAGAGATTCACAGCTATCATTAACGCTGTCGAGGGTTGTCTATGACTTTGGCTTCTGGCCCGGGTGGTTGATGATGAATCTGTGGCCAAATACCTTTAGCTAGAGTGTCTACGGATAAAGTTTTTGGCCCACACTGGTCTTTTATATCATATATAAAGTTTCATAGAAACTTCTTCACATTTTGTTTAGTGTCTTTTTAGCCTTTCGTAGAATGAAAATTTTATGACCACCAGCGTCTGGCAAGCACAAAAAAAGGAAAATATTTTATCTTAATTGCTTTGAAAAACGTGCGTATGTCTATTAAAGCTGTCTGGGTTTAAGCCATTAACAACTTTTATTTGCGCAATTGTCACACGTTTCTATAAAATATAAGAGGTGTATAAAGGTAAGGGGTTGAACAAGCTTAAGAAAGTTTAAGAAATTATGAAATGAGAAGTTATCCAAGGACTTTTGCTTATATCTATTAAAAGAATTTATTTGTGCAGCTTATAAATGTAAAGCAAATAAATTAAATTAGCTTCGTTTGAATTTATTATATTTATATTCTACATTAACTTGAAAGGTTTCTGTTTTATTTCATATTTGTATTTTATGATTTATATTTTATATTATATATTTTATGTTTTATATATTTTTTTTAATATTTTATAAGCTATAATTTATATTTATAAATTGTTTATTTTATATTCAATATTTAATGTTTTACAATTAATTTAATATTATATATTTTATATCTAATCCTTTATATTTTATTTTAATATTTTTTATTTCATAATTTATATTTAACATTTATATATCATATTTTTTATATTTTATCTTTTATCTGATATTTTATAATTTAAATATATTATTTTATTTTCATAGATATTATTTTATATTGTATATTTGATATTTAATATTTTTTTGTTTGCAAATTTGTATGCATTATATTTAATAAATTGTAATTCATATTTTATAAATTGTAATTCATATTTTATAAATTGTAATTTATATTTTACATTTTGTATATTATATTTTATGTTTTACATTTTATATTTTATATTTTATATTTTATATTATTTATATTTTATGTTATTTATATTTTATATTTTATATTATTTATATTTTATAAATTATAATTTATATTTTACATAAAAAATTTTTTTTTTGTATCTAATATTTAATATTTAATGTTTTAAATTTAATTTCCTTTTTTAAAATTAAATTTAAATTTTTGGTAAAATTTATCGAATAACTTTTAAACTTAATCATTTAAATTGGTTGTCAAAATTTTTTGAATAACTTTTGTGCTTCATCATTTTTACGACTAGTCCAATGCATTTTGTTTCACTGTGCCTTCGCAATTTCCTTTGTGCTTCATGCCCTATGTCTGACTCTTGACTTTAGTCATAATAATTTGCAGGTTGCCCATCATCAACACGCCCCCCAATATTCCAACTAGCAGCCATCGTTGCCTACCTGAGCTTCTTCTGCCTCTGCCTCTGCCTCTGCCTCTGCCTCGTCTCCTTATAAAATATATTTATAATAAATTAAAAACTCCTTAAATGCTGTTCATACTTGCAGCCTGCTGCCATTTTTTATTACATTTGTAGCCGGCAGTCAAAACAAAAGAGAGAGATAGAGAGAAAGAGAGGGCGATAAAAAAGAACAAGATGGCAAGTGTTGTTTGTTGCACAGCTAGGGCGTGGCCGGGGCGCAAGGGCAGGGGCGTGGCAGCTGGCAACGGACCTGAGTTTAGTCGCGTTTTAGTTGTTGCTGTTGGTGTTCGTCCACGCGGCCGGCATGAAAACTTATGTCGGCGGCCTTTGGGCGCAATTATTTATACATGCCTCATAAAAATCGAAAACAATGGGCCGGACTAGGAGTCGACAGAGCAGACGAAGCCGCTGGCCAGGGCGAGGTGAGCCAGAGTTAGAGCCAGAGATGCGGGCAGAAACTTGTATTCAGACAGAGAGTCCGAGAGCAGGCCTAACAATGCAATGTGCAAGTCCCAGGGCTTTTGTTGTGGTCAGTGTGATAGTTGTTGTTGTTTTTGTTGCTGTTGCTGGTGTAACTCCTTTGGGCCACGTTGTCTTTTGGGCTTTTGTTCTAACTGTTGCCGCACGAAGCTCGAGTGCTTTAATTGGCCATAGAAGAGGCGTCTGTTTGTCTTGGCGAGTTCATTTCAAGTGCGCCACAAACAAACTCAAATTTTAGTGCAGCCCTGAACACTCTGCAGCCCTGGTCCATGCAATTCATCAGCTCTGACAGCTACAGCTCTGCGGGCAATGAATGCAATTTAATGATATTACGCTAGAGATTATTTTGGGTCTGGCCCAGGGCCCGCAAGGGGAGCTTCAACCTTGAACTACACGCAGACACAGTGAACACTCAGTGTAAAACAACCCCGCCAATTGCATTGTTGCCGTGAAGAGCGGCAACAGCGCCTGCCACGGCACATGAGATTTGAATTTTAGATAGAGCCACACACACACACACACACAAACACACAAACACACACACGGCACGCACTCGGCGAGAGAAAGGCAAACAAACATTGCAAAAATTGTTCTTGACTGGCAACTGCGAATACGAAATGTATCTGCATCTGATGCAAATCTCTCGACACATCTGCAAATGTTTGCCTCACGCATTTCTCTTTCTCTCTCTTTCACTGCTCAACTCGGCGACTCAACTCGAGTCGAGCTCATTTCACATGCAGCCAAAGCCCCCACAGAGTACGGCTGCGGACTCTGTCTGTCTGTCTCTTTGTCTCTCTGTCTGTCTGTCGGTCTGTCCAAAGCAAGGAAAACAAAAACTAAGCAGTTTGTGGGTAGGAGGAGGTGCTGCAGCCATAGCCGCAGCAAACCTCTGTCAAAGAGCAACCCCGAAAAATTTTATGTGTTTGGCCAGGGCATTATTTGAAGTTCCCATTAAAAATTTAAAAGGCGCTTCCCGCTGATCCTGGCCCGGGATTGGATGTTGTTGGTGCTGTTGGTCCTCTGCTCTTCACTTGGGGCAATCATCGTTAGGTTAGCGGCGAAAATTGCGTTTTTTCTTTTTTTTTTTTTTTTGTTTTGCTTTTTGAGGGTTAGAGTGTGGAGTGAAGAGTGGACTGGGAGAACCTGTCGACGTCGTCGCGTTAAACGCGTTTTATCTGGCGCGAGCTCAGGCCCCAAAGCCAGAGAAGACAGGAAAATAAACAACAGCATCAGCAACCGGCAACAAATTTCATATAATGATGTTAATGATAAGCAACCAGGGAAGATTCGGATATACTTACGCATATTTGTGGCACATGCAGCCCGAAGAGGAAGACAACTTTTGAGTCTGACTAAAAAACATTGGCAACGGCGGAAGCGCCTCCAGATTGCCAGCCAAAGTAGCTGGCATCAAAATTGGACACTCAGACGAAATGAAGATTGGAAATTAACTGAAATGGAGTAAATAATAATAAAAAATAAAAAAAACTTTGATTTGAAACGGAACAAGATTTCTAAAGAGATTAAAACTAGTCTGTGAAAGTTTTGAAGTTTCAAAAGTGAAAAAGTTGGCTAAGCTGTTGAGTCTTCATAATATGATTTAGATTTCTGAAGTTGAATAGAAATTAATGAAATGTATTATTCAATAGAAAATATGGAAAATAAATAACAAATAATAATAATAATATTTAAATCAATAAAGAAACATTTTATTGCATTTTTTTAAGTAAGGAAACAATTAAAAACTTTAAATATATATTTGATATACTTAATTTAAAGTCATAATTTCTTGAAATAAATATTAAATACTCATAAATAATATAAATTATAATTATACTGTAAATATAACCTATTCATTCACAATTGTTAAAGCGGACTTTTTCTTAAATTGAATTCTGATAAATTTAAATTTAATTGTTATATTTTTAATATAAATATACATTAATAAATAACACGTAATTAATGTGAATTTACAGAATATGTTAATTGAAAAAAAAGAAGTATAGTTTGTTTGGAACTGATAGATGCACAGATACCCTATACTAAAATAAAGAAATTGACTTATGAAATGAAAAAAGAGGAATATGAAAGGAACAGGTAGGCTAACATAATGAGAGAGAGGTAACGAGAAAAATAAGATAGAGAAGAAAAAGAGGAGACGGACGATGAAAACAAATGGGACAGATTAACAATAATGGGATGATATAAAAATCTCTTTTTTATTACATCATGCCATTATTATCAACCTATCCCATATGTTCTCATCTTCACTGCGCCGACATAAAAATGGAGAGAGAGAGATAGAAGATTGGGGAAAGGAAGAGAGGAATGACAGAGAGAAACTGAGAAGGAGTCATAGAGAAACGGTAATAAAATACATAAGAATGGGAATAAGATAGGCTGAGAGGCACAAGGAAAGAGAGAAAGAGAAAGAAAGAGAGAGAGAGAGAGAGAGATACAGAGAGATAGAGAGAGAGAGGGTGTGTGTGTACAATGAAGAGAGAGAGAGAGAATATTTTATAAGAGATGAGCAAAATGAGAATGTGACAAAAGAAAATGGATGAACAAAAGAAAAATATTGACCTAATGAGATTTAGTAAAAGAGTAGCAAAATATATATTCTCAAATATTTATTTGTACAAATATAAAGAAGCTTACATCAAAATAGATATTCTGAGTAGATACTTTCGTTCCTCCACGAGAAGCCTAACTTATCTCTGTCAAATTTACTCAAATTTGTAATACCCTATTAAAAAAAAAAAAAAAAAACAATGAAAATGTTATTAAAAATTGCAATTTACTTTTAACGACAATTGCTGTTGGGAGGCAGCTTAAAATTATTAATTAATGATGAAGTGTTGCGCTGTGGCATACAAACAAACCATAATCTGTTCCACTCTTTCTCTCTCTCTCTCTCTCTCTACCTTTCTCTGCTATTGTTGCCATAAGAGCCAGCGTTAAATGCAAAGTCTAATTAATTACGCACCGCAGAAAATTAATTTCCGTTGTGCCGCTTCATTTAGTCAATGCGCATTATTCATTTTTGTATTATCCATTCGGATTCGAATGGGGTTTTCTCTCTTTTGCAGGATCTACATGATTGCGGAGCACCATGTCATGCGATGTTCTTTCCGGAACGCGAGCGAACCGTCCTGCGCTACTGGGTCGGCTCCTGGGCAGCAATCTGTGTGGCCAGTTGTCTCTTTACGGTAAGTGAACGACAGTTCTTTTTATATACAACTTAATATTAATGCGCGCTCGTCTCTGCCACAATGTCAGGCACTCAATTTTCAATTTGATAGCGATAAATCATCAGAGACAGAACTGCAGTGCTCCCCTCCCCTCCCCTCCCCTCCCATCTGCCACAAACTAAGCTTATCCTTGCTGATGCTGCTCCTGCTGCTTCTGCTGTTTGCGCAGGTTTTTTAACTGAGTGCTGCCATATTTTCCTTTGGCTTAAGAACATGCCTTGAGGGGCCCAAACGAAGCTTTGCATATATATGTATGTGTATATACGTATATATCCTTAACCATGAGATGCCAATCCCCCACCTCTGGCTTCTGCTCCTGCTGCAGCAGCTTCTATTATGTTGCTGCGGAAACGACGCGACGTTGGCACTTTGGCAAATCCCACGCATTGACATATTACCTGTCAGAGCATATTTTTCAATAAGCTTGGCAAAACATATGGTTAAGCAGAGCTGGGACGGGGGGGTTGAGTTGGGCTCCTTTGCCATTCATATCAAGCTGCATAACTTCTGTCTCACATCAACTCGAATATGCTTGCTCTAACTGCTCTACGTTGTTTATTTGCTTGAGCTGCAGGTGGGCGAGTAGTTTGCCTCTTGGCTTGTTTTCACGTCGCTTGCATAAAAGATGATTGTATGCTGCCATTGAAAACAACAGAAAGTATGAGAGGGAGAGAGAGTGTGAGTGTGAGTGGGAGAGTGAGTTTGAGAACAAAGGCAAATAAATATTGTGACTGCAAAAGGCTTCTGGTTATTGCTGAAGTCTTGCATAGTATGCAAAGTCCCAAAGGCAACGAGCTCAAAACTAGGTTTCAATTATATAAAAGAGTTAAGCAGAAAAGAAATGAAAATGGAAAAAGCATTGGGATAGTGATGCGGGCTTATAAATATTTTTTTTTAAATATATAAAAATTATGTTAAAATATAATAGAAACTCAAATACATACAATTATAGCCACTAAGCAGGCAAAAGAAAAGATTATTGCTCTAAATAATTATTTTATTTATTTATTTATTTTTATATAGCAGAAATGCTAAACATTAAGTTTTTGGGATTGAGCACATTTTAAGATATTTGTTAAAATTTATTGGCCCTATTAATAAATTTTAACAAATATTTAAAAATGTGCTCAATCCCAAAAACTTAATGTTTAGCATTTCTGCTATATAAAAATAAATAAAATAAAATAAACTATATTTTATAAATTTTAATACATAACTTTTCAGTCATTATCACAGGCAAACAGAATTGATTAGAATATAAAACATTTTCAAGAGTTAAGCAAAAAAGCTAAACATTAAGATTATTTTGTGAACATGATATTTCAAAACATTTTTGAGAAATATTTAAATATATTATAGAAACTTGAATACATCAATTTTTAACCATCAAGCAACGCAGGCAAAGAAAATTGATAATTGCTCCCATATAAATAATTTTTTAAGAGTTAAACAGAAAAGCTAAACTTTAAGATAGCTGAGATAGCTTGAGCATGTTTTTAAATATATATTTTAATTTATTTAAATTATTTTAAAATATAATATAAACTTGAATACAGAAATTTTTGACCTATAAATATCACTGGCAAAAAAAAACTGCTATATAAATAATTCTTTAAGAGCTGAGTAAGAGGGCTAAGCATGAAGATAGTTGAGATAGATTAAACATGCTTAAATACTTTTAAAAAATATTAAAATTAAATACATCAATCTTTAGCCATTGAACATAAAAGGTAAACAAAAAACTGATCATTGCTTCAATAAACCTCTTTTTTTAAGACAAGCAGAAAAGCTAAACATTAAGATAGTTGTGTGGGCATGCGCATATTCTAAAATATTTTATAAAATTATTTTAAAGTATTAAACTAAAATACATACATTTTTAACTATCAAGCATCGCAGCCGAACAAAATTGATTATTGCTGCAATATCAATCATTTTTTAATATTCTTCCAACCATAAATAGAGTTTATTTACATATTATCCCAACCCTTTTCAAGCAATTTACGCTTTGCTCATATGCAAATTATTATTGCCTTATTTCAAGCAGCTTCCATATTTTATATATATGTATATGTATTCAATGTTTACCCTTGTCTTTGGCAGAAATTTCAATCTCAAATTTGTTACCTTTTTGAGTGCAGCCTATCGTTGGCTACATAATATAATATCGTATAGACCAACATATCCATCAAGTATCATGCGCCATAAAAAGTCAGCTCAATTTGAATAAAAAATCTATTTGGCTGAGCGAAATGCCATAATTTGGCCAGAGTAAGCAAAAATAACGTAATATGATAGAAAGAGAGGGAGGGAGAGTGAGAGGGAGGGGACTAAAGGGGGGCTTACGAACGCATCTATCAAATATTTTAGTCAACAGCACAAATTTGTACGATCTGTGGGTGTTTGGGAGTTAACTTACAGCTAAAACTGTTGTTGGCTTGCAGCATGTCATAAAGTTGAGCTACATCCATCACACACACACATATATATATATATATATAGTAGTATGTGTGTGTGGGGGCGAGAACATTGTCACTTTCAGTGCGACAAATTTTGCATAGCTGCTGCTGCTGCTGCTGCTGCTGCCTCTGCTACTGCTGCTTGTTTTTCCCCACATTTTCCCGCTTTTCTTTTGCTTTTTGTTATAAATTTCGCCTTGCATGTCATTTGTCGCCCATTGTCAGTGGCATTTCTCTATGTTTTTTCTTGTGGGCGTGGCCCCACGCATATCACTCTGCGCACACACTATGTATGTACCATGTAATGATTATTTTGTTGCCTATTTCCACTTAGTTGCCCAACATCCACCACTTCCTTTGTACAGCTCTCAGCACTACATTCATTTTTTTTTGTTTTTTTGTTTTGATGAGAATGAGAATGATTATGTTTTCAAAGCGCGCTCATTTTGCATATTGCATTTGGGGTAGCAGCTTTCACTTTCAGCTTTGCATATTTTCCATTTCCATTTTCATTTTCATTCTGCCAGCTACCATCATGGCTGATGATGGAAATGTTTGTTTTGCTCATTTGCTGGGCAAAACATGATGATATTTTAGATTAACATTCGATTGCCTGGTAAATGTTTTGCTGTGGGTGCCTAACGAGGCTTTATGTTGCTTTGCAGAACAAACAAAATTAAGTTCTTCGGCTAGTTGGCAGATAAATTTTGTATTTTTGGAGTTGAAACATAAATTGTAAAAACAATTATATAATTCCTTAATGAACCCATGGAAAATATTTTAAAATTACTTATATAACAGATTAAGAAGAATTATTTGGAAACTAGTTTATTTTAATTTATTTATAAGTTATTTTGATAAAAAAAAATATTTAAAAATATAATAAATGGTAGAAAATCAAAATGAAAAATGTAAATAATAATAATATAAATAATTAAAGAATAAAATATAATTAAAATTAAAATTTATTGGCTAGAGCAATATAAATGTGTGCTAGATTTTGATTCTGTGTAATATATAAACACAGATCTTTAGGATTTTAAAGCATCAGATGAGATTTTGATTATGTTTTTTTTTCAGGTTCGAATTATCACTTCAACAACTTCTCAAAAAAATATTTTAGTTCTTACTTGCAAAATACATTAAGCTTAAATGGCTAGTGCTATGTATACATTTTTTTTTTTTTTTTGTATAATAAAGTAAGCAGCTATGATCTTTCGTTAAGAGAATACCAAGCCTACTAAGACACTATAATAGCAATCTTTAATTTTCAGAAAATCTCTTAGTTCAATTCGATATTTAATAGAATATAAATAAAAATAATAGAAATATTCGAAGATAATTTAGTTTATAAAATATACAACTACTTCTGCTCTCAGAAAATACAAATATATATTAAAATATTTTTCTATCTTGAAAAACTTTAGCTTAGAGCATAAACAAAAGTTAAGACTATGTCAAGAAAGTAAGAGCATATCAATTTACTATTTACTTATTTACTTTTTCCTATAGACTATGAAAGTAAAAAGAGAAAATGAAAAGTTTCTCATTCTTTTCATTCTAATTGAAAAGTTGTCTGCTGGAATGACAAAGTTGCAGATGTCAGTGCCTGGGGGCTTAGTGTGGCAGAGTGTAGTCGTAGCTCAGCTCCGAGTATCAACTGGAATATAAACAAACACATTTATTTCAATTTCGCCAACGCAACTCAAACTAAAACCAAACAAATATTTTTTACTATGTAACCTGACTGTGAACTTTGCCGTTTGGCTTTTGACAACCTGACAGATAAAATGCCGTGGAATCTGAGACTCAACTTAACGCCTGGAGACAACGAGAATGTCACTATGAGAGAGGGGTGAGAGAGAGGGAAAGAGAGAGGGAGAGAGAGAGATAGAGGAGCAACTGTCAACAATCAACACCTTTTTCATTAAACGCATTAGATGGGAATGAGATGGGAATGAGATGAGCGGCATGTCAAGACATGACATTTGTTTTACAATGAAAGCGAAAAGGAAATGAATGGCGCTGTAATGGGCTCTCAATGAGTTGCCAATGGGAACCAGACTTGGGCTGGGCTAGAATAGTGTGACATAGACGCGTCGTAACACACGGCAGGTAGCGCTGATAATGTTGACAACAAATAAGCGAGCGGGCGACCCAGTCAGTCAGTCAGTCAGTCAGTCGACAGTCGGTGTGTTGTTGACTTTGATGAGTTTTCTTAATTACAAAACCTGTAACAGAAGTTCACTGAGGCGCATGTTGACTGACTGACAGACAGAGAGAGAAGCCGGGCAGACAGACAATCGGGGCGAACAGGATGTGTGCAAATATGCCGTGTCACGCTGACGAAAGTGACTGCAACCAGATCCTGAAGTTTTTAACAATATTTATATACATATATATGCACATAAGCTCCATGGCACTGAACCGAAAATCCTCTTGCCTCGTGCCTCACGTTGTTTGTCTACCATTTGCATAAATATGTTGAAAATCATAACAAATATTTGTTAAATATGCACATTTAAATGACAACATAAACAATATTTTTTTATGCGTTCTGCATTTTTAAATCATTTAAGAGTTTCGGACAGGCAACAACTATAAAATGTCCAATATATTCCAGTTAAACTAAAAACAGAATATCAAACGTTGCCGTAAACATTTACCACAATTTATGCCGCAATTATTTTTTTCAACAAATTCACGGAAAAAAAAAACTGCGCTAAGCTTTATGCTAATCGCAGGCGCTGAAATAGATGATGACGCCGAAGCACCCCCTGACTAAAATAAGTCAAAAGTCGGCAGGTCTGAGTGACTGACTAGGAGATACCCTGTCCCAGTTATTGATAAGCTGTATATGTGGACTTGACTTTAAGATGAATGAAAAGAATAATTCAAATTTGTGATTGGGTTTTAGTTTAGCTGTGATCTATATACTAAATTTAGAAGATCTAGGTCTTTGAGATTTCGAGATATGCTAATAAATCAAAAGTATGATACTGATTAAAATCGATTTTATAGAAAGGTTTCGATTATTTTATAGTAATATTCGCTGATTAAGTGTACTTTGCTAACGCCTTTATCTCTTAAAGATTCCTATATCTGCCAATTCATTCAAAAAGATAGATTGAAAGACAGACAACTAAAGCTAGATCCAATAGGAATTAGAGAGGATAGCACTATTCTTAACTATCGATACCTAACTATAAGACTATCGGTACTTAACTATAGTTCCATCGAGACTCAACTAGAATGTCATATGAAATGAAGATTACTCAGTTCTAAGCTAAAGACAAAGCGAACACCTTAGCATCAGAGTAATGTAAATAATTAAGATAAAATCAAGCCTTTTACAATATATATTTCATATTTTAGTCCATGCCTCCTTCTGATCTTTCCTCTACAACAACCAATATACCCTTTTCAATGGGTTGCAGAGTGTAGCTATATAGGCCCCCCTATAGCGCACCCCAGTCTCCCACCTCACCCCACTCCCTATTGTTGTTGGCTCTTTGGCAGTATGCAAATGACGTAGTCATTTGGTTTGAATTTTAAATAAAAAACGCTACAAACAAAACGTTAGAGCATAAAAGAAAAAAAAACTTAATTTAATTTATGCAAAACTCACTGGACAAGAGGAAAGCAATGCAAACGGGGTGCGGTTTGGAGGTGGGGTAGTGGGAAATACTGTTTTTAATGACTAGTTTTAGAAAATTTATGAGCCGCAGCGGCGTTGAAATTGAAATTAAACATTAAATTTGGGCTTTTTGTGAGAGGTGTGGCCACAATTTGCGTGGGCCGAACGCGGCTTAATCTACGGGGAGTTGGCAGCGCACAAAGATGGTGCTTGAAATTAATGCATTAGAGCCAGATGACTTTAGATGGTATTTAACTGGATAGAAGAGCAAAATAAAGATGTCAAGTGTGTGGGGAAATCCAAAAGGCAGCTGTGTGGATGGGAAAAGAAATTTAGAATAGCACCTAATATGGAACTATATTAAGAAATCAAGCCAAAGGCCTTAGTAGCCAGTGCTTTAGCTATAGTTAGTACTAATTTCAATTATTATTAACTGCTACAATTATTATTAACTAGTAAATTATTATTCAAGCAAACTTTTAAAATTCTAGTCTGAAAAAAAAAAAATTGAATATGATTATATTTAGATGGTTATGAATACAGTTTAGAAAATTATTATTGTTCTTGTGAATTTAATTTGCTTGCATAATTTATCGAAAATACAAAGTAAAAAAAGTAAATTTATAAAGCAATATATTTCTTAATGTTATACCATATATATTATATATATCACATTTATAAATATGTATCATATTGCTTCTGCTTTTTAGTTAATATGTTTGCAAAAATATTCAAGTTTTCGTTCGAATATTGAATTCATTAAAAAGTGTGCGAATTCTACAACGAAGATGTTTTTCATGTAGCTATAAACATAATCTGCTCACTTTTTGGTATTCAAAACTTGTTGCCTGTTGATGATTTTCAAATATTCTCTCAAATATTTTCTCGACCTCTAGAGCTTTTGACGACCTAATACCAATTAGTTTTTATAAAACTGGATGCAGCAAATGCTAATTATTATATTAACAAATTAGCATTATTTAAATGCTAATCGAGGGATCAAAAGGAACTAGGTGTGTAGCCGCCTATTATGACTTCAAACTAGATAAGATAAAACTAGAATGACTTGCCAGTGCTGATAACTTGATTGTCGAGAGTTTGCTGTAAAGCGTTTAGTTCTTCTTAATTATTAATAACAATATTATTATTAACTATAAATTAGACTCTTATTTCGTTCAATTAATATTACACTACAAATACAGTTAAAACAATTTATAAAATAAATGTGAGATGTATAGTATGTAAAATATCATAAAAAAAACTTAGGGAGTCATGTACTCAATTCATGTATTCAATTCAATTGTATATCTAATATATAATTTTGTATGGAATATAATAACTTTCGTATAGAATAAAAAAATATAATAAAATAAGGTCAATAAGTTTTTAAATATATTAATATATTAATAATTTAATATATGAGAAAATATATGAATGAAAAAAACAATACATACGTTGTCTCATATTATTTATGGTATATATATATTTTTTGTATTTATATATATTATTTAATATATGCTCTGATTATCTATATACTTACATATGTTATGTAAATATTAAATGTAAATTCTATATATTTTTATTAGCAAAAATGACATCCAAGAATTGATTAAAGTAAATATTATTTTTTGCAAAAATAATTCCCAGAACAAGAATCTAAGCAACAAACAGTATCTAAGCAAATTTTTTAAATTCAGCCGAAAACCCCGAGTTTTCCATTCATGTGAGCTCTTTAGCTTTTGCTACCTCTTCCACAAGTGAACTTCCTTGGTTGCTACTTGTATCATGAGCGTAGTTAAATGTCTGCCGGAAACTGAGTAACTACGCCCCGTGTTTATCAAAGCGCTGCCCACGCCCATCACGACGATGAGATGACAACAAGAGCCAAGCGCTGAAGCTCGAGTAACGCATAATTTTTGGCTTAGTCGTTTGCCAGCGATGCTGATAGAGATGGAGATAGAAATAGAGATAGAGTGGGGGGAGTGAGGGCCAGGTACGGGGGAGCTGTAACTCTGGAGCAGTACCAAGAGGGGGCGCTGCTACTCTGATGACTGTTTCCGACTGTTGGTTGGTTTTGGCTTTTGCTTTGCCTTTGCCATTGCCATTGCCTTTGCTTATTTCACTTCATTTGTAGCTACAATTTCAGCAGTCACACCTACAAGCGGCCACGCCCAACGCCCCTCACTACAAATGAACAGCATGCGTGGCATAACAAATTGCTGTGAGCAGAGTGTGAGGTATACATATACTGGCATACATCTGTATATAGTATATACGATATGTGTAATCTTGAAATGGCAGAGCAAGCATCTGAAATAGACGTCGCGTAACCCTTGCCTTTTGCGGGACCTGTGTTGGAGCAATCCTTTCCCTGAATTGTTTGGCATAAATAAACAATTCAATTCAATTTTGTTGCCTGTCTGCATGTGTGTGTGTGTGTCTGTGTGTCTGTGTTTCTTTTTTAGCTTATTTTTATATACCTTGTGTATGTCAACAAATGCGTTACAAAAACTCCCCCATACACAGATAAACTCACACACACACACAGAGAGACAGTCACAAACACACGTACGGGCGCGCTCCCCAAATCTCAGGCATAAATTTTACATGTAAATGAGCCAGACGTTAAGACGTGGGTGGGAATTAGACACAGGCATAGCAGAACTATAGCTTAAGACAGAAGAACGTTAGCTTATGTAGAGAGGAGCTAGAACCAGGTAATGCCCTGTAATTGCGGAGAGGCAGGGCTCAGATGTGTCTGGATCACTATTAAATAGGGAAAAGAAAAGTTATAAAATACTTTCAAATATTACATATAATGTTTAGCTTTTTTTTTATTAAATTAAGTTTTTATTGAAGAGTAAACATTTAAATTATTTAAACATAAGATATTAATATTTAATATTATTTAAATTATTTAAATTTAATTTAAATAGGATTTCCAACTCATATAATATTAATATTCAAATTAATTTAATTTAATTTAAATACGATTTCTCACGTATTTATTATTAATTTTCAAAATATTTTAATTTAATTTAAATACGACTCTCTCTGTATTTATTATTTATATTTATAAATATATACATAATTGAAATTTAATTTAAAAACATTTTTACGCGTATTTATTTTTAATATTTCTTAATAATTTAATAATTTATATTTAATTTAAATACGTTTTTATGCGTATTTATTTTTAATATTTATTAATATTTAAATATACATGTATTTATCATTAATATTTGAAGTATTTAAATTGAATTTAAAAAGGAGTTCTTTCTTGATAAATGCTTGAATATCTTGGGCATTTAACTGCATTCAATTTTTGATTTTCACAAATTCTGTTTATATTAAATATCAGCTAATTTTAGTTGGCCTTTGTTATTGTGAGTTTATTATGTATTAGTTATAAAGTAATTTCTAACTTTTACTGAACTTTTTAGTTGATCTAAACAGTAAATTTTGACTGAAATTACAACGTATATAGACCCAGTATCCAGTCGCAAGCATATGACTTGAGCACATTTTGGAACAATATAATAACTGAAATTAGTCTGAACTGAAATTTAGCTAATCTGCAAGGAACTAATCCTTTGCTATTTATTATGATAAGAAACTGTCAGTTGGTTAAAATGCCATTACAGCTGCTATCAATAACCCTGATTTTATTTATGTAGAATTACTACTTAGATATATTTTTGTTGTTAAAAGTTGATATTCCTATTGCTGAAGTTTGACTTTATGAGAAATAAACAAAGAACCTAATATATTTTCAAAACTACATTGCTATTCTTTTCTCAAACCAAACTATCTTCATATTGCTGAATATGGAAAAATTCCAACCATCAGACTATGCAAATATTCTATATACCAGTAACGATATGTCGCAAAGATATATAAGCTCCATCAACTAACCAAGCTTAGGTCATTCTCATATAGCATTCACATATATACGCAAGTAGTATATCCAATTCACGTCATTTAATTTCTAAGAATGAGAATGAGCTGACATACACTTCAAATAGCCTCTAGGTAGTAGTCAATACGTAGTAGCCACATAACCATAAAAACTTTGTATACAACTTCATATATTCCACATACCTCTAAAAAAAAACTCAGACACATAACACACATACACCCCATATACCCTATAGAAACTCTACACATATGAGAGCTAGAAAATTCATACAAATAAGAAGTTGCGCCTAGCGACAACTGGGTCTTGTGTTAGACATCTATGAATAATTCAAATGTTTCTTCGTCGTAATAATAATAGCAGCACATTATGCAATGGCAAACAACTGTGGAGTAGAGCTTCACTGATAGTTTTGTAATGATCAAATTATATGACTTTGCTTGGAGGGCACTGATTAGGCGCGTTACAGAGGCAAGAAGCAAGAGACAAGAGCCAAAAGATTTAAGGCTCAGCCCAGGCTTAGTTCAATGGTAATGAATTCATTTAAATTGTGCGTAATTAGCTGGCAAAAGCCAGAGAGAGAGAGGGAGAGGCAGAGCTACAGCTGTAGCCTCATCTGATAGGAGTTGAGAGTTAGCCAATTGCTCTAGCTCTAGTTTATGGGGGGCTTATGGTGTTGAATTGTGTGTGTGTGTGTGTGGGTGGACGGTTGAGTTGAGTTGAGTTGAGTTTGCCTTTTGTGGCTCGTCAATGTGGTTGAGCCATTTAATTGGAAATTGCTTTTAAAGCCTTACGAATTGTCTGGAAATTGTATGAGTGTGTCTGCAGCTCTCCACTCGATGCGAAATGAAGGCTTATAGCATTATTAAATATATATGTATATACCAAGTTTACTTTGTATGTAATATATATGTAATTTGCTCTGGCTATGCCTAGTTAAATCGCGTCCTAAATGCCTGGGCTGGCCAAGGACTTGGCTGTAGTCTCATTAGGGCCAACTCGTTTAGCCAGCAACATGAGCTCCAAATGAGCTCAGATCAAATAAATTGCACAACAATCAGCTAATGTGTAGAGCCTAATGACCAAGTCCCAAGATTCAGGCACAGCCTCAACTCGCTCTCTCTCGCTACAGCCCCTCCCCCTGCCTCCGCCTAATGCATTTTTAAGCCCATTGGCAATCAAATGAACGCAGCGGCATCTTTACTCTTATATATATATTTATATAATTGCTAAGTGATTTAATTGTAATATGCATACTTAATCTGTTTATTTAATTTTCTTCATTTTACTGGACAGGTGCTCACCTTTCTGATAGACTCGTCCCGCTTTCGCTATCCCGAGCGTGCGATTGTCTTTCTGGCCGTCTGCTATCTGGTCGTCGGCTGTGCCTATGTGGCCGGATTGGGTGCGGGAGATTCGGTGTCGTGTCGTGAGCCATTTCCGCCGCCAGTGAAGCTGGGGCGGCTGCAGATGATGTCCACCATAACGCAGGTAAGTGTGGAGCAGGTGAAATGAATTTCAGTTTTTATTAACCAACTTCCCTCTCTCTCTCTCTGTCTCTCTCTCTCTCCTGTTGACAGGGTCATCGTCAGACAACCTCCTGCACGGTATTATTCATGGCATTGTATTTCTGTTGCATGGCCGCCTTTGCCTGGTGGTCATGTTTGGCTTTTGCGTGGTTCCTGGCCGCCGGACTTAAATGGGGCCACGAGGCAATTGAAAATAAATCTCATTTATTCCATTTGGTTGCCTGGGCGGTGCCCGCACTTCAAACCATATCCGTGCTGGCTCTGGCCAAAGTTGAAGGTAAGTGCGTCATCCATTGGCTTATTATTAATCTCATAAGACAAATAGCGCGGGAGAGAATGAGACAGCTATAGAGTTACCGGAAGGCGAGTGGGGGAACGACATTGAACTTTAAGCTGTGTAGTCCACTTGAGGCATATTATAAATTACCAGCACTTAATAGTAGATACACAAACTAACCGGGCCCCAAAGGCAATGCGGTCTCGGCTTTAGCCACAACAACAACAGCAACACGGCAACAACAGCGCCAGCCGTCAGTCAGTGCTCGTCATGTAAGACGAAACCGTCATTAGACATCATTTTGTGGCATTAACTGTATCTATTTCGATGCTGCAAAGCCCCAAAAACACAAGCCCAAAGAACCTAAAGAGCAGCAAAATAGTGGGAGAAAATTATAAAATATTAATCAAAAATGAAAGTATGAAAGAATATTAAAAATGGTTATTACTTAAAAATATTATCAAAAAATTATATTATATATTATTATATTAAAAAGTGTTAGACATATCTTAAAATAATATAAGATATAATAAAAAAACAATTATTTATTTGAGATATACTAGATATACCTAAATTAGATATTCGATGCAATTCCTGCTTACTTAAAAAAATACAATTTAAAAAGTAGGAGAAATATTTGTTTAATTAATAAAAAATATGAGAAAAATTCAACAAAATTGTACATAATAATATTAAATATGTTCAATAATCATATGTAATATATTGTAAATAAATTCTAATTAGCATTGCAATTTGCATTTTTAGCATTATTCTTTTTTATTCATTATTGAACTATATGAGTATAATGAGTACAAATTAAAAATATTGTTGTGGAAACTAATAACTAAAATTATACAATATTTCTATAATTCTATTTATTCATATTTATTTATTTATAATTATTACATTTATTTTAGTTATTTATATTATTTATAAATAGTTAAATTTATTTAAATATTATTTTTTTAAGGATTATTATTATTCTTATTTTTTATATCTATGTAAATATTTATATTTTCTTATTTTTCATTTATTTATATTTACTTATGCATGTTAATCAATTTTTGTATGTTTATTTATTTATATTTAGTTTTTTATTTATTTATCATTATTATTTTTTATTTTCTTTGTATAATTGGCTTTAAAGTTACGTCTTCTCTATCATGTCTTCATTTATGTATAAATATTTTAGACCAATTTTACAATAATTTTATTTTTGCTTCAAAGTTTGAAGTTTTTTGCCCATTGTACTTGGAGTTAGCAGACGGTGCGTGCCGCCCGTTTCACAGTCATTTTGTGGTTCATTTAAAAACGAGCTGAGCAGCCGGAAAGTTGATGTCCGCGATTTCTAAGCAATTTAATGACCTACGTGGTCGAAAGCCGACACGAAATAAATCTTGGCCAAGAAATGTAAAACAAAATGGTTGCTAAAATGGTCACGTTAAAGTGCCGTAAAAAAGGCAAATATATATCTATTTTTTATGCGCTTACCTTTCAGCTAGTAGATTCGGTGGGGGCCAAAGCTGGAAGAGAAAGAGCAACTCGAGCATCTTTGCTTAGCGGCTGCTTGCTCAGCTTCCATGATTTTGTTATGTTTTTTATTATTTTTCCTGGAGAGCCGTTCACATTTTTGGTCTTAATTAGATTGCGGCTTAATGACTCAATTGTGTTTGGCATTAGGGCGCATTAGAATTTAGCGCAGCTGAGAAGATGTCGTTGTGGCTGCTGAAACAGAAGCTGATGCTCCACACAAACACAGATATATATGTATATATATTCTCCTCCTGCTTCTCCTTCTACTCCTCCACTTATCCCTTGTTAATTTCCAATGCGAATACGCATTCGGGCTGTAATTAAATACAGCACACCACATGATTATGGCTTGTTAGGCAAATCCAATGAAAATGGCGAACACTCTGGCTGCAGCTTCTGGATGGCCACTTACGGCCAAATATATTGAACATTAACTGCCCGCTGTAAATGTCGTGCATTTGGCAGCGGCTTAACACCCGATAATTGCCATCAATGCTAATGAAATTGGCAAGTGGTCGAAACTACTCGCAAAGCTAATTTAAACGGAGCGCATTGTTGAAGCTCTAATTTAGGACATGTAGTTGCATTTAATAGGTACTTTTCTTATTGAATATAAAATATTGAATATGGAATATGGAATATGGAAAATGGGCAAGGCAAGGCAAGCAGAAGAAATTATATTGTGCTCTATTTACTATCCTGGATATATCTATTGAAACTATTAGTCAATAGAAATGGAATGGAACTTCTGCTTATAATCGTTTTATGCTTCATTAAGTATATATGTATATATTTTCCATTAGGACTTAGGTGACTTGAGTGTCTGTCTTTTGTCTGTTTGTCTAACTGACTGTATGATTGGAGATCTAATCAATTGAGTGGTTGCAAAACGAAGGGAACTGCTAAAGAGTTGTGTACAGAATGCTTCAAGCAGCAGAGAGGACATTTAGCTCTCACTTTGTCGAATCGTGTGTATAAACTAATACAGAGAAACACTTTGGAAATGAGTTTAATTTTGAGTGGGTCGCTTGCCCTATATAAAGCCGAGACTGCAGCCGCGCTTCTTTAGTAATATTTCTGATTTTCTAGTGGGCAGTCGTGCAGAGCTCCTCTTCTTCTTCCCAGTGTGTTTGGTGAATATTTCAATAATTATTAATATTAAGCATTATTATATTAGGTATAATACATTAAGTAAAATTATTGTATTTTTATTCGTAATGTTCCAGAATTGTAATAGCAATAAGGTAATCATCGTTATGCTAATGATCATTGTTCTAATTATTATAAACTAAATAGGCATCTGGATAACAACCATAATGATCATATGCATTTTGGTTAATCAGTAAATAAAACTAAATTGTATTAAGCTAATGATCATTAGAATTTAATTATATTAATAACACGATTTTAATAGCATTTATCTAATTTGATCTAATCATATAATTTGATTTGATTTGATGATCATTTTGCATGATTATTAAAAATGATCAATAATAACGAATTTAATTTATTTTACTTGTTTAGGTAAATGCAATTGGAAATTATTTAAGGAGTAAATTAAATATCTTCTTAAGAAAATTGCAAATTTTTGTATTTAATTTGAGCATTAATGATAATTTTCATAAATATTCTGTGATGCTAAATATTTTGCCTATTTTATCTATTACACATTTAATAATATCGATTTTAAGAACTTGGTTTATTGGGCATCGACTTTAGCCGCTAGAGAAGTCATTTAATCATGTTTATTCTCATTCCTTTAAATTAAATGTTTGTAAATAATATTGTGTAATATGTATATAAATTAGGTACCTTTCAGCCGTCACTTAGCAGTTAACAGTTATAGTCAAGCACTTCCACCCAGCTCACTCTTACTTGCTGTCATTGCGAATGTCAGAAAAATAATGGTATACATTTTCCATTACGAAATGGATTTACTTTTCATTTGAAATTGTATTTATTTTATTAAATATATATATTTAAAAATACAGATAAAGTTAAATGAACTAAATATACATATATATTTAAAAAAAAAAATAGAATCCATATTACGAAAATATTCAAATGAATTTTGAAATTGAAATTTGTAGTAATATTGTAATAATAATGTATATATTTTTATCAGATATATAGCTTTGTTTACGAGTGAAATACAGAAAAAGTTAAATAAGCTAAATATATGTGTATATACATATATATGTATGTATAATAAAATATTTTCAATATTATGACAAATTTTAAATGAAAAGTAAATCCATTTAAAATTGGTAGTTTCGAGTGAAGTACAGAAAAAGTTAAACAAACTAAATATATATGTATATTAAATAAAATATTTTCAATATTATGACATTTTCAAATGAAAAGTAAATCCATTTGAAATTGTTAGTTTCGACTGAAATACAGAAAAAGTTATATAAACTAAATATATATATATTTAATTAAATCTATATTATGACAAATTTCAAATGAGAAATAAATCTATTTGAAATCGAGTGAATTACATAAAAGTTTAGATAAACTAGATTCAATATTATGACAAATTTCAAATGAAAAGTAAATCCATTTCGTAATGGAAAATTAATACCATTATTTATCCGGCTTTCATTTTGCCCATACCTTTGCAATATATAATATTATATTTCTCATCTTTGTGGCTACACACACATACACACTAATGTCTTCAAAAACGAGCTCATTGCAATTTCGCAAGTGCTGTGCAAACACAATCAAATATTTCCACTTAAACAGGCTTTCCTGCCACGCCCCCTGTTCGCCTCCTCACCACTCAGCCCACATTACACTACTCATATAGCAAATGCAGACAGTCGCTAATGCATGCAAAATGGCAAAAGCCATAAAAAACATATTTTCGCAATATACGAGAAAAAAAATAAAAATATAAAAGATGGAAAACATTAACAACGAGCCGAAACGATTTATGAAAATCTTTTGCCGATGACTTAATGCACTGGGCGCAGTGGGCGGAAGAAGGGGGGCGGGGCGACAAATGTCTTCGGCACTCCTTAAGAAACACACACAAAGAGAGAGAGAGAGGGACACAGAGAGAGAGACAGAAAGATACAACGTAACGGTAAAAGGCACAGGCAGCCCATTCAGAAACCATTCAGCGACAATTAATGTTAAATTTAAAAATACATTATTTTAATGTGTCGTCAGCTGGTTGAGAGCTGTTGCCATTGCCGTTGCCCAAGAGGCGACGATGATGGCGTTCCGTAAACAGTGTCAGCCAACAGTTAGCAGCCAGCCCAGCCAGCCCAGCCAGCCGGCAGCTACCATCTTCCAGCTACCAACTACCAACTTTGCCTAAGGCTTCGCCGCCTTTGGTTACGTGCATTGAATTTGTAATTTGCGCACGTTCGCAGCAAACATTGAATAATGCTCACAGATACGAATAGTCTGTCTCCCTCTCTCTCTCTCTCTCTCTCTTCGTCTCTCTACCTTTCTCTTGCCAGCACTTTTCGTTAAGTAAATAAACGTTATAGCGACAGAGACCCTGAGCTGGGGACACATCAATTTGTATTGACTGTGCAACGCTTTGGCAGCTCATTTGATGGATTTGCCATTTTGGAACAGCAAAAGCCTATGAATCACCTGCATAAATGTGTATATACTCACTATATCTGTCTCCCTCACACACACAGAGATTTCAATGCAAAAAGCTAATATTTAATTTATGCTAAATGTCCAATCTCTATGTCTGTATGTGTGGCATATCAAACAGTGTTCGATTCCTGCTCTCAGCTCTTGGTTTAGTTTTCAACAGGATTTGCCATAAAGTCTATTAAATATATTTATAAAAAAATACATATATTTTATAATCAAATTGTGTAGGAAAATAAGCTTAAGGCATTTTAAGTAAATATCCAACTGCTGTAAGCCTGGTCAACAGTTGGCTTTCAAGTTCTTAACAATTTTATTTTATTCTCTGTCTTTTGCCTTTTACGCTTGTTAAAAAAGACGAAAGAAATATAAATCCAACTGTGACACAAAAATATGTAAATTAACAACAAGACGCAGAGACGAATGAATGTGACTGAGAGAGAGACAGAGACAGAGAGAGGGAGGGGAAAGAAGAGAGAGCGGAGCAGAGAAAAAGCCAGCCATTGAAAGAAAAGAAAATTAACAATTTGTTGCGCTTTTGCAATTTATATGCTGCAAGACAAAGTCGTGTTCCAGTTTGAGTTGTCTCTTTGGCAGGGACGCATATACCCTGTAGGCAAGTACTGAAGAGGTATATATTACTAGGCTGCTTGCAAAAATTATAATTTAATATATTTCTGTGCTGTTTGCCTAGGGTATCTCGAAGCTCTACTTACCAGCTTTCTTTCATTTGTTCGTTTTTCTTCATTTGTCAAGCTATTATCATAGAGTGAGTGAAAGAGAGAGAGAGAGAGAGAGAGAGGGAAAACATAATATAACCGACTATGGAATTAACATAATTTATCCGAGGCCTGGCCAGTTGCAAGACGACTTCTGGGACTTGCCTGAAGTCGGGCATTGCATTTGGCAGTGGGCAGCTCAGCCGACGACGACGACGACTTATCGAGTGGCATAAAAAAAAGCTGCGTATGAATGATTTATGATGTGGCGGGGCTGGGCAATTCGACAGTAGCTGGAGCCAAGATCAGCTGCACTAATGCATTGCGTCAGCAGAAATTTGCTAGGCAGCACTTTGTTAGCAGGAAATGGCTCAAAAGAAATGGCGCACAAAATATCCTTGCTGCTCGAAAATCTAATAATCGGAGCAAATATAATCAAATAGTGAAAGCTGAGAATTTCACAAACGTTTTTCCGTACAATTTCCAAGTAATCTTCTGCACGATGGCAAAGCAAATGAATGAATTTCGCAATAAGCGAGAGAGACTGAGAAAGCGAGAATGTAATGAAATGCCAAACGAATCGCAAAACAAAGCAGCAGCAGGAGCTGGAGGCACATGGCACATGCAGGTCACATACTACATGACTAGTTCACGGAACGATTGAGCGAGAACCCCCGTACTCCTTCTGCTCCCTAACTGCAAAGAATTCGTGGGTGCAAAGGGGGAAAAAATATATGAATAGGTGAACATGTGACGTATGAGTACGGTAAATGAATGAAGTGCTGGATAATTGACAGTATCTTGAGGGATACATATGGAAAGACTTATAAATAAATAGAAAGATAATAAATTTTATTTACATATAATCGAAATAAGCAGTTAAATAAAATGCGTATTGAATAAAATTTAATGAAAAAATCAAAATAAAAAGAACATTTCTGAATAATTTGAATAATTAAGTTTTCAGTAAAAAGTAAAGATAGAAAAAGAAAGACAAATTTATTTTTTTGAAACTTTATAAAGTTAATAATAGCTTATAAAATGAATGTATGTATATTGAAAGTAATAATATAAAGAATGATAAAACATAAATGAAATTTAATAAGGGCTCAAAAAAGTATTAAAAATTTGATTAAAAAATATAAAATTATTTTTGTTGTTTGCTTTTTTCTGTTTAAATTAAAACACGTTTCATAAATTTATTTATAACATATTTAATTTAAAACATATAATAAAATTTTTACATCCATTTTAATTTTTATATAAATTCAAAAATACTTTGGAGTATTATAACATTTAAAAAACTTATATTATTTTCTATTTTTATAAGCTTTAATTCTAAAATAAAACAATATTTAACTTATAAAAATTTTAAAAATATATGCATATATATGTTTTTGAATACACTTTCTTATAAAATTACAAAATTTCAACATAAACAAATTTTAAAAATGTTTTTTTTAATTTTTTTTAAATAAACAAAATTGTTTGTTAGTTCAAGAATTAATGTATTATATTTACTATTTATTATATTATATTTACTATTATACTTTTGAAGTATTTTATTATTTTCCATTTCATACGTTTACTAAAAAAATAATTCAATTTAAATTAAATAACTGTTGTATTGGATAGCTTTTAACAATCTGAACAGTCTTTGTACAGTTGTATTATAAGTTTCCTTTCACTTCCCACTAACTTTAGAGTGACCATATGATAAACTCATGAGATGACCATACTGCTAAAATCGAAGTTTGAAAAAAAAAAGATATTCTCTAGAGCAAAAGCAAAATTGAAACTCAAACAAAAGGGCAAAATTAACAAAGTTACCAGTTGGCCAACAGCTCTTGACCAACTAGCAGGACAACAACAGCAACAGCAACAGCAGCAGCAGCAACAACAATTGCTGCAACTTCAGCTAACAGCAGCAGCAACAACAATATGCGCCGTGGCATGCGACAAAAGTTACGCGCACTTTGACGCGTAAAACCGGTAGCTAAAATGGCTGCCAACGACTGCGACGACTGGCGACAACAAAAAGCGTGAAGCGTGCGTGAGTTGCCAGCAGCAGCAACAACAGCAGCAGCAACAACAGCAACAGCAGCAACAGATACGCAGTTGGAGATACAGCAATGTTGTAGCTACACTTGGCTACATGCGGTACACACGGCTAGATGTTGCGATTGGCGTGGCTTCTGTTCAGCTTCAACTTCAGCTCCAACTTCAGCTTTCAAACAAACTTGCTTTTGTTGTTGCTGTTGTTGTCGTTAGTGCTGAAGCTGCTGCTGCTGCTGCTGCTGCTACTGTTGTCGTTGACATTGTTGTCGCGATATCGTTGATTACATTTACAATTTGCTTCTTGTCTAACACTCTGCATAAGGGTATTCATGATAAAGCAAAATGCGTATATACGTATATCTAAATTCGATGCTCTATTGAGTAGTTAGAGCATCTACAGTTCGCCTACACCCAATATTGCTGTGTACTTTTGTATGGCTTTTTTAGGTCCACCTTTGTGTGGCTTCTGTATCTACATGAATTTTTTCATAGCTTTTTTCCTCTTGCAGATTATTTGTTTGATTACAATTTCATATGTTTGTTTTAGACAAAGGCATTGAGTGAAGTCTGTGGCAATGTGTGGCAGAAAGCGATCCATTCCTGATTTAGGAAACTGTTGCCAATTTGTTTGTGCAAATAATAAAATTCCATTAGATGTGGAAAATAAAATCGAAATTGTGCTTTAAAGTTATTGAATAAATTAATATTCATTTTAGAAGTAAAAAGAAGAATAGATAAAGAATTATAACGACATATATAAGGACATATATATAAAATAGTAGTAGTTAAACTATGATTAAAGGGTCAAATTGACTGTAGATATATGTTGAATAGTAATATATAGAATTTAATAGTCATAGTGGGAACTTAACCTGGTGTAGTAATTGTAGTAGGAGTATGATGAAATAGTTGATGTAGTAGTGGAATTATGATAAGTAGTGGTAAACATACTTAGTATTAGTAGTAAGCATATGAGTAGAAGTAACAAGAAAAGAAGTAGTAGAAAAAGTAGTAGAAGAGTAGTAGCAGTAGTAGTAGCAATAGTAGTAGTAACTAGAATAGGAGTAAGAGTATTAGCAATAGTAATAGTAACTAGTTAAGTAGTGAAAAGAGTATTAGCGCTGAGTAGTATCAATATTAGTAGTAACTAGTAGAGTAATTGTATGAGTGTTAGATAGGATAGTAGTAAAAGCCGTGGAAATATATGTATTAATAGGAGCAGTAATTTAGGTAGGAGTAGTTTTAGTAGCAGTAGTATTAGTAGTAGAAGTAGTAATAGCAGTAGTAGTATTAGTAGTAGAAGTAGTAGTAGCAGTTGTAATATTAGTAGCAGAAGTAGTAGTAGCAGTTGTAGTATTAGTAGTAGAAGTAGCAGTGACCCAATTCCATTTATGTGCTTCTCTCCTCAAGACCCATAGAATAGAATAGAATCTTCTATTTACTTTAATTACTATTTTGCTCTTGGCAATATTTTTAATAAGTTTCCATAATTGTTTACTTAAGTTATTTGTGGCTGCTGCCAAAGAGCTTCAGCCTTGATTGAACATCCACAAATTTTGGCAGCCACAGTAATTATATAGAACAAAAAGAGATTTTCGAATAGCGGTTGCTATCATTAGGAGGGTCTCAAGATGTCGGCACTGGGTGTCCACTAATTAGTGGCAATTAAATTCATTAATTCAAATTAATATAATTTGAGAGAGCGCGAAAAAAATGTAAAGAACTCAGACCTAGCCAAATGACAGAAAGGTTTTTCGCGCTACATTTCTTCTTCTTCGTCTTTTGGTTGTTGTTGAATGCGCCCCAAGGGCAAGAGACCCAACCGTAAGCTGCGACCCGGACAGAGCAGGCCAATGACCAGAAGGAAACAATGCCGCAAAGTGTGAAAAGCAATGTTAATGATGCTACATCTAAGAGCCTCGAACAGACAGAGACTAATGAATGTGCTGCAGGTCGCTAAAAACAAGCTGTAAGTGTCCGATACAGAAAAATTACTCAACTTTAAGATGAAGTTAAATGATTGGACGCTAGAGGTTATAAGTAGAATTGAACAGAATGTAGTAGGAGGAGGAAAAGGAAAATTTCAAATAATATTAATAGAATTACAAGTATTAGTAGGAGATGTAGTCGAAATTGTAGTAAAAGTCATAGAAGTAGGAGTAGAAGGTCAAATAAAGTAAAGTTGAATAGTTAAAGCGGGAATAGAAGAAAAATGACGAAAGTTAAGTAAAGTGGCATAAGTAGTAAATGTATTCTGAGTGGAAGTCTAATAAACGGATTAGAGTTAAGAATAGAAATGCAAGTACGAAGAGTAGTATTAATAATAAAAGTATTAAAGTAAAAGTTAAACTAGTTATAGATAAGTATTAATACGAGTAATAGACAGATAATATGAACAATGAATAAATGTTGGGTAATAGAAATTTTATTTGATAATAAAATTATATTAGAAGAATTTATTATTGAATCAATAAAATAATACAAGTAACAAAATAATTTCCGCATGAACTTTAATAAAATTATTATTTACAAAATATTATATTTGGAAAATAAATTAAATTTCTTGTAAGCTAACTTTTCTGTTGCAAGAAGCTATAAAGGGCCGAATGATCAGAGGCTTAGAAGATAATTTTTACACTTCTGTATATATAATATTTAAATAGATCGAACATAAAAGTTATATCCATTATTTATTAATATTTTTAGGTATATGGAGTTAATAAAATATTATAAGCTAAATATTTTTAACTTTAAAAGCTCCTAATCTCTCCCTCTCTCGTTTCATGTGCTAATGGCGTAACAGAAATCATTTAAATGATAAATAAAATTACTAATAAAACGTAAAAATATTTATAATTTAAACTTTGTAACTATATTCACGAAAGCAATGTTACATATTTAGCAAAATTTTCTTTTACTCTGTTAAAAGTCCAAAAGAATCAAATTTACATAAGAAATCAGTAACAATATTTACGTATATTTAATATCATTTATTATATATAGACTTTTATATTTTGTGATTGAATTTAATGAAACAATTGAATTCCTTTTTGGGAAACTCTCACATTTATTCACACACATGCACTCTGTCCGCTAGAGAATAGAATCGAGCATTAAAGTCACATAAATGTTTTTGGGAACATTTTCGTTTTTCGCTCAAATTATTACCACATTTTGGTATTTGTCTACCAGAAGAGAGGCAGTTGCTGTGGTGGCAGAGGTGGCTGCGGTGGAGGCGGCTTATCGGCTTGCTGCTTGCTTGGTGGCGCCTCCTACTGTGCTGTTTATTTCTAATATCCTGCCGCCGTTGGCGACAATAAACACGCCCACATTGAATGCTTTTCTGAGCATCTCACATAAAGCCCATAAAGCGCAGCGGTTGTTGCTGTCATTAAAATCTCTTCTTCTTCTTGTTTGGTTTTTTTTCCTTCTTCTTTATTTTTCTCTGTGGCAGGTTTATATGCTCGTATCGAGTAGAGAGGCCTATGCTTCGATGTGGGCAATCCAAGCGCTTCCTGTGGCGCTGCCAGCACCTTTAACCCTTGATTGCCCCAGACCAAGCAACCTTCGAGCACTTATAAGACATTGAAAGGGCTTTTGCCCTGAAAACTTCTCCCCTTTGTCTAATTTGATAAAATGCGAGAGACGAAGCAAGCGAATCTTTTGGCATGTTTTTTACTTTTTTACTTCCTCCTTTTTTGCGTTTCGGGCGTGAAAATTGCCTTTTTCCTTTTGTATAAAAGGGGAGTGGCAAATTGTACTGTGTAAAGTGCTGAAATCGCTGGCGGGCAAAAGATTTCTGTTTGGCCCGCAAACAAAACGAAAGAACCACTCGATTTCAATTGGGCAAGTGTCAAAGAAAATTCGAACTCTTCTTAATTACGAGAACTAAAACATTTTTTCTTCAGCCAAGTCGCACGCATTCGTTGTGTGGCTTTCATTATTAGCTTAGGTGAGAAGTCCAACTCGGCAGTTTGCCAGAGCTTTTGTTTAAGCCCAGTGCGTCCCAAAAAACAAAAAAAATATGAAATTTATTGGCACAACTTCCGAAAACGAGCAAAGTTTTTGCACCAGGCCAACACCTTTCGCATGTTACGGACATGAAAAACTGCTCAAAGTTTTTCGCCTGGCATTTTTGCATGACGCGTTGAATAGTTTTATCCGCTGCTGTTGTTGCCTGCTGCACAAAAGGTAATGGGTTAATTAAGGTTTTTGCCACACCAAACTGATCGCTGACTGCATTGTGGGTTAATTATGTAGCATGAAATGTGCAAAAAGTGCAACTAAATTGATTACAAATTGCAAAAGTTATGGACGGGCGGCTGGTCAATGACGTTGATGTTTGAAAGGAAAGTGAGGTTAAGTTGCAGCATAATTGAGGTTAAGGTGAGCGCTCGACAGTGTGTTCATGAAAGGAAAATTTTAATTGAAATTGCATAAGTGAGAGAGATGTAAGAAAAAAACTTCTGGATTGAAAGCAAATTGTGTGTGGGATGGTTGAGAATCTATAGAAGAAAGAATTGTGATAATAATAGTATTTGTTGGTATATTTTGTTGACTGAGTTTATAACTAAAAGAGTATAGAATCTAATTTTGAAATCAGTTTCTTATATAGGGAAAATGTTCTTGAAAGGAAGCATATTGTGTGTAGGATGGTTAAGAGTCTGTCTAAAAGAAAAAAGAAAAATGGCATATAATTAGTATTTTCTGTCGACTAAGTTTATAGCTTGAAAACTGTCGAAACTAATTTTTAAATAAATTTCTTATATAAGAAAAAATTCTTGAATGCAAATTGTGAATTTAGAAGAAAGAATTGTGGAGGAAAACAAAAAATATAAATAGTATTATTTTAGTATATTTTCTTAAGAGAACTGTCGATTAAAATTTTCAAATCTATTCTTATATAAGGAAAAAGCTTTTAAATGGAAGCATATATGTAAATGGTGAACAGTCTGTAGAAAAAAGAATCAGTAAAAAAACATGTATAGTATTTTTTAAAGTATTTTTCATGATTAATCTAACTTAAAACTATCAAATTGTCGCATTTTATTTTCATATCCGTTTTTCTTTCATTCAAATTGACTTCAAATTATTTCAAATTATACAAAACTTTCTAAATTTGCCTCTTATTATATCAACTTCTGCTTTGACTGTTGCCTTGGCTGTTGAATGGCCGGCGACAAATTATGTACAACATCCGACAATTGTGGATTGTGCGATAGCATCGTATCATGGTCATACTTATAAACGCATCAAGAAATCAGGGAAAAAAGCGAAGAAAAATCATTGGTTATTGTTAATTTATTTCCTTTTTGGCTTTAGAATTTTATTTTATTGACTTTTGCTCTTGCGCTCCGTCGAACTGTGTGCGGACTGTGCGGACTGTGCGGACTCTACGGATGTGGCGTTTCCGCTGCCGCATGTGCCGCACACACGACCCACGACGAGCCGACGACGGACGGCCACCCACAACACTGAGCAGAGCCACAGGGTGGGGGCATTGACCATAAAACGGGGCAAGAGTAAGATATACTATATAGTGTATATACATATATACCGTACAGTGAACACTGCTCAAAAGGGAACTGGAATCGAGCCTCGATACATTTAGGATAAGTTTTAAGCGCCTTGGCCGTTGGCTTGTAATGAACTTTTATTTGCATTGTGCAGGGGTCAGGGGGTGGCTGAGACAGAGAGAGAGAGAGAGAGAGAGAGAGAGAGAGAGAGAGAGAGAGAGAGAGAGAGAGAGAGAGAGAGAGAGAGAGAGAGAGAGAGAGAGAGAGAAGGTGTTGAGACAAGTGTAGCATCACATTCTTGTGTTCAACTCAACCATAAGTCGATACACTTGCCGCCCATTTCAATTCATTCATTTAGGCCATAAAGCGAACGCCCCACATGTGCGACCAAGATGTCCTCGACTTGGGCAGGAGGGCTGGCAGGAGCAGTGGAAGGTACCAGACCACCCCGAAATCGATTTATGGGCATTTCCGGGTTGAAATCACTTAAAAGAACAGAAACGGGGTAGGCCGCTTGTTAGCTACACAGCACTCAGAGCACTGCCTTTTGTCCTCGGTCTTAAGGATCGCATTCATATGCACGCATGCCTCGGTCCCTTTCTATTTGAGTGTGCAAAACAAAAAATTTGCGCAAATTTGTTAGCTTTATAAAATAAATATTGCTGGGTTGAATTTTGCTTGACTTTGGGGGGTTTGTTTTGCTTGACGCTTTTGACGCTCGCACAATCTACAATCTACTTAGGACACAATGATTCCTGATGCCTTTTCAAAAGATTCGCCAACTGCGGTTTGTATTTTTATTTTCTGGTGAGTCATCTATAGTTTGATATAGATGTTGTCTCCTCTGCTTCTTTTTTACGCTCTGATTGAGTTATTGTTATCGGACTAATGGAAAGTGTAGTGCAGGGGCTGAGTTGAATAGATAATTGAATAGGATACTCACCCTCTTAATTTCAGCTAAAACCCATTTTGCTTTTGATGATTTTATCTAAATTGAAACTGGCGGGTGGAGCACTTAATTAGGCAAATTAGTAACTCGATAGACGGAAGAAATTCCTACTTCATTTGCGAATGCTAAATCAAAGGGGTTTGCTTGGTATTTTACCTCGGTATTTAGATATCGAATATAATTTTAAAGGGAATACTTTCAGTGCTTAGTTGTATAATTTGTTTGTGAATGACACACATTTTCGTCCGCATCATAATTATTTATAGTGTTTTCTGGCTCGCCGGCTTTCCATGCACAAAGTCACAAAGTTTTTATTGCCTTTGTAGCACTTAGCAATAATGCAGTCTAGGCAATGCCTTTGCCGCCTTTCGTCCACTTTAAGCCCATTTGGCACATTGTATTTAACTCAAGTGCCACACAAATATGCGCACAAAAATGCTATGCATAGGTCGAAGAGAAAGATGCTGCCGGCAGGAGAAGGAACAGCTGCAGTCCGACTTTGTCAAGGAACCAAATGTTTGGCTTTATAATTTTGATGACTGTCATGTTTACACTTTCAATAAAAATGCTGTAGCTCCATAGGAGGGGGCAGGGGTGGCCGGGGGCTTTGGGCACTGCCCCCAGCTGTGTCCGGAACTCTGGCCACAATTATGGCCTTTAACCCTTTTGTCAACAACTTGAGTTTATTTGGACTTTATATGCACATGGTCCGGGCGGACTCTTGTCGCCGTCGGGGTATTGCTGTCTGGTTTTTTAGCTGATGCTGGCCAAAAAATGCCTTTGAGCATTGTCATAAGCGAGTTTTCGCAGCTTCCACACCTCCCATAGCACCCACCCAAACCACCTTCCTCTCGCCATGGCAGCATAATAATTTTATATGGTTTTTGGACGACAAATTTTTGCATAGTCAGGCAAGGATGCTGCGGCAAAAGAGCTTTGAACATTTTGTATGGCTTGTTACAGCAGACGAGGGTCCTGTCTCTCTCTATCTATCTCTCTTTGTCTGTCTGTCCGTTCGTCCTCAATTGCATATAAAATTTGCACTGATTCTTGTGCATGAGTCATGAGTTCCCCACTTGGCCAGCCAAGCAAAGCTTTCCAATTAACCCCACCGAGTATATATAAATATATATCGCATATAGATAAGTATATAAATAAATATATATATATATTTTTTTTATATTTGCATTTTTCTGTTGACATTTCATTATGCGTTGACAAATTACCCACCCTCAGTGTTAGGGGTTGCAATTCTGTTTTTATTTTTGCCAACTAACGTAATAAAAATAATAATAATAATAATATTTGGATTTGATTTGGCTTCGCAATCGAACGTAAACCCCGCACAAAAACCCCGGACGTGTGTTTATAATTTACGATAATTGCGCTGACTTTTGACATTTTCAATTAATTTGAGTTGAGTGGAGTCTAGGGCCCCTATGATTCCAATCCTGGATAACAACAATAATAATAACAACAACAACAACAACAACTTTTTCAACAGTTGTCGATATATTAATTAATTAGCCATATTTACGTAGAGGGTTTGGAGCTGCATTGAATCAATTGTATTTGATTTTGTTTGTCCTGCTCAAAGCAAAAAGTCGATTGAACTGCGCTGACTACGGAAATTTATGGGATTTGCCTATAATTGGCTAAATTGTGCAGAGCATATAAAGGCTGTGGAAGTCAAGCGGCAGGTGGCTGTTAAGAGCTCTTGAGCTGATTGGAGAAAGAAGGAGTTATTTGAATAGTTATTTATATAATATATATTGCTATTGAGTTCTTAGTAGTTGCTCTATATTATTTACAAATATATTATTATACAGAAATAAAATTGAAATGTAGTAATTAGTATTTACTAGAATAAGATAAGGTAATAAATTATAAGGATTGAGAGAGCTGTAAGGGAAAAATATGTGTAAAAATTATTCTATATTATGAAGAAAAATAAGAGATCTGGGAGTGTAAAATATATGTAAATAATATTAATAAATAATTATTTTTTTTATATATAGAATATTATATAATTTAAATAATATTATTTACATTTGTTACTCTCAAAGCCATCTATTTCATATAATTTCTTATCTTATCTTACTTAAATTTATATTATATATAATAATTATCTAAATTATAACAATATTTTATGATATTTCCACATATTTTTCTCTCAAAACTCTCTCATTATATATCATTTTGTATCTTATCTTTATTATTTAAATATATAAATAAAATTCTAGATTATAATAATATGCTATACATTACTCTCAGAGGTCTCTCAGTTCATATAATCTCTTATCTTATCGGTATAATGTAAATATGTATATAATATTATATTATAATAATATTATGTATTATTTACATATAAATAATATTATATAATAATAATATTCTATATTATTTACATATATATTTTACTCTCATATATCTCTCATTTTTTCTTCAAATATTTGAACTCTTTTTATACATTTATCCTTTCTACTGCATACCTCACTTAATCCAATTTAAAGTCTGCAAAAAAACCCACTTTCCAATTGAATTTTCTTCACTTTGCTAGCTAATAAGCCAGCTTGGCTTTGGGTAAAGAAACTTTGTCAAGTACTTTCCATAAAATCAAATTTATGCATTACCTGCATTGCGCGACATCTATTTCCCATTTCCCCTGGGTGTCTGAGATATTATCGCTCCCGTTGGGCTCGGCTCACACTTTAAATAGGCATTAAATTGATACAGCAAAAAAGTTTTCCACTTTTTTTTCTGTTTTGCTCGCACTTTTCCTTGGCGCACGTTGCAGCCCTCCCAATGGAGTTGCCAGCCCGTCGCACAGTCTAATCGCTTTATAACTTCTAACGCAGTTTATCTGCGCCGATGCTCTCGCACATCCGCACGCCGCCGCCACGAAGGGTTCAGCCTCGAAAAGTTATTGTTAAGTCTATGAGAACGTCGCTTGCACGCACTAAGCACTTGATATGACAACGTCCTCACTTTATTCCATCGCCTCCACCCCAACTCCTGTCCAACTTTTGCCCCCAAATGCTGCCAGATGCTAAATCTCCATACAAAATGTTCACTCTTTCTTTCTGCCTGCCTGCCTGCCTGCATCTGCATGGAGTGTGTATCGCTTGCTTTGTATTCCTTTTTTTCGCACTTTTTGCGTTGGCCTTTCGGTATTTACAGCATTTCCAGTCTGTCGGGCATTCCCTTTGTCCAGACCCAGCTATGCAGGCGGAAATTATTGTCGGCGACTTCTTGCATTTAGTTCTTATACTCCATTTTTTATTATACCCTGAGCCCATTGAAAATGCTTAAATAGAGTAGAATGGTTTGTGTAAATGTTTATAGAACTGAAGAAAACTTTTTATCTATAAAGTACTGTATATAAATATTCTTGATCGGGAGAATGAGCTGAATAATCGATATATGTCTGACTATCCGTCTTTCTCTATGTCATAATGATTATCATAATATTTTTAATGACATCGATTGGAATATTTATAATGATAAATATAATACGCATATTGATGATAATGAAAACGATTCTGATAAGAAAATATATTATGATAATAATGATAATAATAGCCATCATTATAATACTAATTATAACAAAAAAAAAAACATGATAATGATACTGATAATATCATGATAATGAAAGAGATATTGATAGTTTTGATGAACATAACAATGAAATAATAATGAATTCAGTGATTATGATGAATCAGGTGTTATTAATGACGATAATGAATAAACTGAGAGTATTCAAGACTCAGGGTATTTCTTAGTCATGCACTCCCGATTCTCTCCCACTCACTTTTTCTTTACTCTTTTAGCAGATGCCAAAAAGTTTTCGACGCCGCCATACAAAAAGTTGCTACACTTTGTGGCATGTTTTCCATTTTTCCTCTCTTTTCGCTTCTCTCGCATTTTCCATAAGTTTTGTCTGAAGCTTTATTCGTTTTTCTCGTTTCTGGCTTGCGGAAAAAGCGTAAACAGATTTATTTATTTATATATTTATTTACCGCGATTAGTTGGCAACATTTTTTCTTTTATTTTTATTTTTTGTGTGTGTCTCCCGTAAATGGCTATTCAATGGCGGGATGTACCCGAAGCTGAATGGACTTACTCACCTGGAACACAGATTAGCCCAACCCAAAAGACGATAAGAAATGTGTTATTATTTTTACAACTCAATGACTCAGATTGATTCACAATAGGCGAAATGGCTAGGGAGATAAGATAACCAACAATTCGTGTACATCACCTGCAAATGTGTTATCTGATAGGCAGCCAACACTTGGCTCCAAGTATATATTGATAATTGCTGCTAGGAGTGGGCACAGTACAATTGTTCAGCTCGTGGAATTAAGAGCTTCAGTTAATAGTCAAAGGAATTACAAAGAAGTTAAAAGTGAAAACAATGCCGCCTCCACATCACGACGATCGCCTCTTTGGCATCCACTTGGGCCTGCACTTGGGACACCATCATCAGCACCATGGACATCATGGACACCATGGACCTCCGCCGCCCCACCACCATCATCATCATCATCACGGACCACCGCCGCCTCCGTTCTACGATCATCATCATCACCATCATCATCACGGCCCACCGCACCACGGACACCATGATCATCATCATGGCCACTATGACCATCATCATGGCCACGTTGAGCATCATCATCATCACGGACCACCACATCATCACTGCTGAGCGTTGGAAAGGAAAGCGATGGGCCTGCCAATGATGTATCTACATATTCTATCTATTGTGAACTGCATTTAAAGGGAATTTACATAGTATATACATGAAATAACGAATTTTATTTATTTATTAAAAATACAAAAAAATAAAAACAATAATAATAATATATTTCCTATTTTTTGTTATTGAAAAGAAAACTTTAAGCTTGGCGAAAATTAAATATTATTTAAGTATGATATAACTTTAAAACTATAATACTAAAATTGCTTCATAGCAATTAAATCATATTATGTAGCTCTTTATTATAAGAGCTAAAAATTATAACTTAATTTTTATATTGATACATACATACATATATGCTTTGGGGTGTGTCTCACAGTCTTAAAGTAAACCCGAAATTATAAAATAAATATATGTGTATATATACATGTATATTTATTTAACCTTATATTGGAAAAATAATAAAAAATTAAATATACCATATTTTATAGAAATAATCCGTTTTTATAATAGCTAAAACATTGCAAAAAATTAAAATAAATAAATAATAGAATAAAATAATAAAAAAATTATAAAAGTAATCAGTTTTAATAATAAACACAACATTTATATTATAAAAAATTAAAAATAAAATAAACATTTTATAAAATATTTATACAAAAAAAAAATATAATAATTTATAAAAATAATAATTTTGTATGGTAAAAACATCTGTCAAAATGTATGCCAATTACAAAAATGAACTATGCAAAAGTATGGTTAGTTTACTAGAATACTTAGCTTTCAGATAATGCAATAAATACTTAATATATATTTTAAGCAATTGCAAAATTTAATAAAAAATGCGCAAAAACTTTGCGAATGACGCATTTGAGAAAGATACATGATATCTTATCACTTGTTGACAAGTAAAACATTTGACATAAGTAAGCACTAGCAATTAAGGAATGGAGTCTAAAGGGCGCATATATTGGCCAATATACATATATTAATATACATATGCTTGTTTATGTGTGATAGTAGAAAATAATTAAGCTCAATAATGAAGAGAAATGAGTTTAGCCCATGCTAATCACGCATGAAAGCAGCGAATTAGTCGCAGTGACAATTCAATTAGGGTGGACCGCGTGTGAAACCCCACGAGCTAATCGCGCACTAAGCGCATAAATATAAATGAAATTACATATCAATGAGCCATACAAATACTGGCCAATTACAAGCCATTAGAACTGTTTGTCACAAATTGCTAATTAGCTGCAAGCAACAAATGTGTAATTAACTAGTTTTTACACAATAAATAAAAAAACTAAAAAAAAATAATGTAAAGGAGGGCAACTGTCATAAAATGCAAAGTGTTGGCCATAGACGCGTGGGACGTTGATTCGACACCTGGAAATATTGGTAATTAAAATTCGCCAGCTCGAGTGTCTAGTCAGTCGCTCGCCTCTGACGTTGTCTAATAATGTTGTAAAACATGTTGCTGTTTAATAAAAAATAAAATATGCATACGCCCCGAAGGCAGCAGCAGGCGTTCAACTTTATTGACAGACGAAAAACCGAAATAAATGGAGAAAAAAGCAAAAATATATTGTAGTATGGTTTATATGGAAACTCTTGATGACAGGCCGCGCTAATGGAATCGGTAGCATTTCTCAATCTGTCTGAGTGTCAATTAAATATGAAAATTATTTTTGACCAACCCACCAGACTTGCCGGCTTGCAATTTTTTGACAATATCATGCGACAGGCTTCAAATTGAAGGCAGCTAAAATGGATCTAGTCTCTCACTCACACACACATACTTTCAAATAAACTGTCTCTCACTTTATAGACAATTAACGTCTCAATTCATAATTGTCATCGTATTTTTGTCGCTCTTAATTAAAAAAACTTCAATTATTTGATATGCCCACTAATGGAGTTTGAATCCCCCTGTCGCTGTCCAAAAAGCAAACGAGCTTTTGCTATATATCTTAATTGTTATTTGTATTTAATTATACGGCTAGTCAACACAGAAAAAAAAACAAAAACTATGCCTGTTTGCTTATAAATAGAAATCCATAAATGAACAGGCAATGAGTTTTGTTTTTTGTTGATTAAGTAGGAAATTGTTGATGTATTGATAGATTGCGTAAGGCTTTCAAGTTTGACTCTCCTTATCGTAAGCCATGGTAAACAAGTTAACCATATCTTATGTATTTTAAGCCTGTTGTGGCACAAGTTGGCAGCGCCATAAAAATGAGTTAGAGATAAGACTGCGTTAAATCATCATGATTTACAATCAATAATGATTTCAGATACGTGTTTTTCAAGGAAGATAAATAAACATAAAATAGGTAATAAATAAATAAACTCAAATATCAAATTTTAAAGCTATATAGATAAAGATTGATCAATAAATTGCTAAAAAAAAAGATATTGTGGTACGTTGGAAGTATGAATGTACAGAGTTGGAATAGAGGTAAAATAACTATCGATAGTATAACATTCCTTACCATCAATGATTACGGTAATCGATTTGACAACTCTAATTTTATAAAAACGTTACTTTTAAGCTTTTAAAAATTAAAAATTTAATAATATAATATAAATATTTTAATCAATCAACAGTAATTTAATTTCTCAATTACATTAATATAAAATATATAAAAAGTTCAACAAATCAAATAAATTGTTACTAAAATGCTGAATTAGTTATTAAATACGAAATGATTAGGATTTTGTTAAAGCAATTAAAATCAAATAAGAATATATATTGCAATTATAGATTAATTTAATAAAGCCCAATTAAAGCATGGGCTTACAGTCACTTGGTTGAAACTTTGCGCCAGAAGAAATAAATTTTTATTGCTTTCCTCAAAACATCTTGTTTCGCTTCCGAATTTAAAAAAAAATTTTATTAATCTGTAACCTATTCAAATGAGAAAAAATACACCACGGAGAAGTTATATAATAGCATCTTCCACTACACCAGCGTATCAGTAAATAACTAAAATGGTTTCAGCTATTCGTTAAGCAAGACGATAAGTCAACATCAAACAAAGTCCGTGGATCTATCGTAAAATTTATAGTCCATCAAGACTAACGATGGCGCCATCGATGGGTTTAACTGCTCTTGGAAAGTCTTTTAAAAGCTATGTCTGTAGCTAAATTTATATCTCTTCTTAGTATACTTGATCTCTCTTAAATGTAATTATTATCTATTTATTCCAATTTCAATATCTAATTAAAGCTTTTTTTTGTTCTTTTTAGGTATGTACCATATTGCTATTATCATCAATAAACACGACGGAGCAAATTCTCCTATAATAATACAAGGTTTAAGTACTTTAGAAACATATTATTTCTGCATATATTTCAATAATTTAATAATCATATCTAAACATAGTATTCAGTTCTTGATAATAATCTAATAATCATATCTCTCAGTTAGTAGTCCGTACTTAAGCTAAACAATTTCCGCACATATTTCCACAATCTAATAATCATATCTCTCAGCTAGTAATCCGTACTTAAGTTTTACATAATTCTATAATCTAATGATCATTTCTCTGACTATTCACATACACGAAATGTTTTCTGTAGTCAATGCCATCATTAGCCTAATAATACCGCCGCATTGCAATCAAATTCGAGACCAATTTCAAGAATTCAGAACTCACATTATGACATTTGACCAGCTGGGGGAGTGCACATAAAACAATTTAATAAACCCATGAAAAATCTAAAAATGCGATAAGTGTGCCCACAACAAAAACTCAAACTCAAACTCTAGCCTCTCACACACACACACACGCACACATATGTGGTAATAAAAATTCCTTAAATAAACATACGAGGCGAGTGAACTAGTGAAGGGGGAATGGGGAGAGAGCTCACTGTAATGGGACAAAGCCATATCAAGTACGCGTGCTCACAACTATCTGGCCAATGTAATCAGCCAAGAAGCTGTGAGACCCCAACAAAGATTTCAGACCAACAGTGGGAGAGAGAGAAAGGAAGAGGAAGAATGAGAGACCCAAAAGCCAGCGCTGCCGCGTAATGTCGCTTGTTAGTACTAATGATGGGTAACTTCTCGACATGCTCGCTTCTTGTGCCCCAATAGCAGATGCTTAGTTTTAATAAATAAACATATGCTCGCATATACGATATGCAGATACTCTATAAGAGCTGCTTATAGACTTTGCTGTCGGTTAAGAAGAAATAACAAAAAGAAAATGGCAAATGGAAGAAAAGTTATTTCAGCAAAAATATTAAATTCTAATTATGAGATAGGGAGGTATTATTTTTTTCTGTAACTTCTATGTCTTTTACTAGTGAGGTATTATTTTTTCTGAAACTTCTCTTTCTTTTACCAGCTAGATATTACTTTTTCTGAAGCTTCTATGCCTTTTACTAAAATCAGTTTATTCTCAGTTGCTCCTGAAAATCAATTATATCTCTTTTCAAATGAAAAACATACAGGATGAAGTATATCTATCTGTCAATAGTATTTATTATCTATATGTCTCTCTCTATATATATATACAACTATCTTTGCATCTATAATTAATATTTGTTATCTCGTTCTATAAATGGAACATATTTTCGATACATATCGAAATATCCTTATATGCTATTTATCGATTTTCTGATATTTCTATCTATCTTAACTCTATCTCTATTTCTAATAATCAATTGAATTTCTGATCTCTATCTGTTTACCGATCGTACATTTTTCTTATTCATCTATCTCTCGATCGTATATTTAATATGTCTATCAATCTAAGAATCTTGTTTATGATCTATACTCTTTACAATATTTACCATACCCCATTTAAAAAGTAAAATTTCATAAGTAACTCTTAATAGCATCTTACAAGTGTAAAAATATACCAGAAATTTACTTGAGTCCATAAAAGTAAGCTCTTAAGTTGACTTAAGTCATTGCAGCTCATTTATGCGCGCAAATAAAATCTTTTCAAGCTGGCTTTGCAAGCTTCATTACATAGTGATTAGGCTCAATTGGAGTGTAGTGCATGCAAACGCAAAATGAATTTGTACAGCTGCGATAGAAGCGGCGCGATATGCCGCTAAAATGTGCCCAGGCACAACGATGGCGATGAGGCGATGAGGATGGCGATGCGGATAGGGATGGAGATGGCGTTGTCCATTCCGCCGCATGTATGTCATAAATTGCCTTGGCCAACAACAGCAACAACAAGTTTTGGTAACTATGATGGGGCTGGCATTGGAGCAGTCTAACTGGGGGCACGTTCAGGTCTCTTCAGGCCAGCAGCCAGGCTGGGTCCACGTCCCGATCCCTGTCCATGTCCAGGTCCAGGTCCAGGCAGTTGCGTCTAAGCACTAAAAATTAATAGCCAGCATAATAAGCGGCATTTTATGACAAGCGTGCACCTTAACGCAGCAGTTAGCCACGCCTCACAGCCAGAGAAGTTCAGCCTGGGCCCCCACCCTCCCCCCCCATCTCTCGAAACACCCACCAATGATTTCTCATGGCATCGCACGGCAACAGTCATTGGGTTCAGGTGAGGGATCAGCTTCTTTTTTTTTTTTCTTTTTTTTTGCCTGTGCTCACTTGAAAATTACGCAAATTGAAAGTTACATCGTTTGGGCTGGTGACGCGGATGACCGAAATGGGCATTAGGCAGCAGGAGGTGACCAGTTGTACCCACTGTACCCCCAGTCTACTACTCTACCCCACAAAGTTATGAGCTTCATATTGGCGCTACAAGATTCCGCTTTATGATAATTACACGCCGTCCCCAGCGCCATTTTATTTATATATGTGAGAGTCAGACAGCAGAAGCTTTGGAAAATTGAAAAACTTTTGCTCTGTGTGTGCGCACATGGAAAATATATGGCCGATTATGTAAGAGCTTATGGTAGTATATCGTTATAGAGGCGGTTTGTCCGGCTTATATAAAAACGAGCTAATGACTCTGAGAGTTTAATTGAAATGACAATTGCCATGCAGCCAAATGGGCAACAAGTGCACATTAATGAAGCTACATGAAATGATTATAAATGGCATATTTAGCCAACAAAAGTAATCGAATGGAGTAATATAAGAGAGCTTTACACCCAACAGAGTTGAACTCATTTGAACCGGGAAATATTATGGATTTGAGTATAAATCAGAGAACAGTTCCTAACTGTAAACATAACCTTTAAAAAAATAACTGAAAACAAACTGTGAGAAAAAGTCTCGGCTCTTAGCTACAAAGAGTTTCTTCTAGCCATAAAACGCATTTGGCCTGAGCACAAAACCATATTCCTTTACTATGATGTGCCAATAAGAGCTCAGGGCTGTCTCTTGATGCAGTGTGAAAGACAGAGAGCGAAAGAGAGAGAAAGATCTAAGTTACTTCATATTCATTAAGATTTTACAACTGCCTACGTTGTACTAAAAGAAAAATAGGCAAACCATAACCGTAAACTAACTTTTACGATACACTATAGTGCTATAGCCCCAAACGGGAAAAAGTAGTTAAAAGATTTTCGGATTTGAAGCCCAAAAATAGTGCATTCATAAAACTGATTAAGTGATAACTTCATATGGTAATATCATGTATTATGGTAAGGCAAATGGCCAATAACAAATCGATGCTCAACTTGTTTTGGTAGCTCGACTCTTGTTGTTTATGATGGTAATTAGTTGGAAACAATGGAACCAACAAATGATGCTTGATGTGAGCGAGAGAAATATAAAAGAGCTGACATAAATCATGCACTCGATATCGAGATGGATCGCTCGATAGATCGCCGAATAGCTCAGCCAAATGTGGAGACACTTGTCAACCCATGTCTGAGCTGAGCATCCATAAAAGCAGAGACGAAAAGATTTGATATGCAAATTGGGTACAAAACGATATAAAAATAATAAAAAAAAACATGCTGGTTCCATTCGCTGCTTCCATTTGCCCATCGAGCCCTATGCAAATGGAATGCATTTGCAGTGGCCTGCATTTTTATTAGTTGTCAAAATACGACCAAATTTATGGCAGCTTGGCAATATTTTTAACGCCACAGTATATAATAAAATAAAATAAAAACAAATAATAATAAATGTGAAAAAATTCAAAGAAAAATTCAGACTGCCATAAATCAAGCGATGCCGACTCCAACTACAATTCCGACTCCGACTCCGACTCCGATTCCGATTCCGATTCTGCAACGGAGCAAAAGACAAAGCGAAAAACATGAAGGAAAACAGCATAAACGCAAATGCGGCGCATAAAAGTCATAAAAATGAAATTAGCCAAACAGCAGACGGTCGAGAGGCAACTGGAATCTGGTACCAAAATCTGTTGACGTTGGACGAAGGGGAGAATAAATTCGCAAATCCAGAGCAGACTGGCGCAGTTCTTAATGGAGGGCGACATTAAATTTAATATATTAAAAAGTTTAAGCACTTAACACTAAACAGTTTTGGTTAATTTTATAAATTTAAATATTTGGACTTTAGCAAGAAATATAGCCTTGAGCAGAAACTTGATTTATTTAATTTTCTTGTTAGTATATTTAATAACAAAAACACTATATGGCTTTGAGGCAAGATTTACCAAGATGAGATGAGTAATAAAATTTATATTTAAATTGTTTTCGCACCTTAACTAGAAGCTGCTTCTAAGGAACATAAATAATTATGATACAATACAACGCAAAAGTATGTTTATCTGTATGTATATTGAGCTGCAGTAAAACCTTTTCACACAGTAGTAAATAAATTACTTTGGAGACAAAACAATAAAAAAGAAAAAAATAAATATATGTATATAAGTAAATTTTAGAAATTAAATTAAAAATAAATTAAATTAAATATCTATCATTATCCGACGTTTGGTTTAATTAAATTTTAGATGTACAATTTTATTTAACTTTATGGATTTAATAATAAATTTTTAAGATTAAATATTTAATTTTTTTAAAATAATATGCTTAGTAAATTTAAAAAAAAATTGCAAATTAAATATTAAATTTTAAAAACAAATTATTTAGTTTAAAAAATATCATTTAATAAATTTTTTGTAAAATTTAACTGAATTAAATTTTAATAATTAGTTTTAAATTTAATAAATTTGTTGTCAAATTTAACTGAATTAAATTTTAATAATTAGTTTTAAATTTAATGTATTAAGTTTTTAGGTTTCTTATTTTAATTTCATTTTGAACTATTTGGTATATTTCTTTGGTATCATTTCTGTATAAAGAAGCTCTCACACTCCTATCAATTACTCTTTAAATATTATATTCATTTATTCCTTTCTAAAACCTCTTAAAGCTTCATCTTTAGTAATTCTTGGAATTAAAAGCTATCTTGTTCTTCCAACTTACCATTAAACGACCCGAATGCTTTATTAAGATAACCTTGCCCTTAGCTCGAAAACAAGTTTTTCATTTCTTAAGCATTAAGTCATTTCTTCATAAACGTATTTATACGTAAGATATGCCAAAACTTTGCCAACAACTTCACACACAAGAAACTTCAAAAGAGTTTTTGGCAAACCCCAACCCCAAAAACTTTACCCCAGAGGTAGTCCAAGATATATCTATATAGTATATATGTATATATGCATGTCTGTCTGTATGTATGCATAATTAAGACTTCTTGGGAGCAGCTGAATTAGTGGAAATGAACTAATGAACAAAAGTTGCACAGACCAAAACTTCAAAGCTCAGAGAGCTCTCTGCGTAAGTGTGTGTGTGTGTGTGTGTGTAGATACATCTGTCATTCATCTTCATTTGCGTAGAGGCGATCGTTTCGAATGTGTCTATTCCTATGGGTGTCTGCCATTTGGTTTCGGTGCGTTTCCTCATTGCCTCAAGTGGTGGGGCATCAAAGAGAATTTCTAAGAAAATTCATCTTGGCGGCAGATGATCAAAAGGGCAGACCCTGGCAAAGAGCAACAATTTCTGCTCTCATTTGAAATATGGCATACGAAAAAAAAAACTATTTTGCATGGACCAGAATCTCGAAATTTGACTCATCAACACACAAGACGCGAGAGTACAGTGAGAACTGTGCTAAAGCGAAAAGTTGTGATAAACGGTAATAATCAAGATATCTCTAGATCTATTTAGACTAATTTATATAGAACTACACACAGTCAATTCGACCCTAAATACTTAATTATATTTTCATCTGTAAATGTTGTGTGATTTTGTTGTTTTCTCTCTGCTGTTGCTGTTGTTTTCTGTAATCACACGATCTACATAACGAGCTGTAGTCGCTGTAGCCATTCCTCACTCTATCAATGCGTCACTCTTTCAATTGACTGACTCTGATGAACTGTTGTGTGGTTGTGGGTAGTTCGTCTGGCTACGCTCTGTTGGCGTTTGCTTTGATCTTTTTAATAGGAAGCGCTGGCGTTGTTCAGTTCAAAATTTATGAGCTCTGAAAAGTGCAAGTGATTTAAGCCAAAAGATTGCCAGGCATTCCAAAAACAAACAAACAACACACACATACAGCTACATAGTCGAACAACGGCTGCCTTCGAGTGTGAGTGAGTCTACACACGTAATCGAAAAACATTAACACACAACAAGCCAATTAATTGAAAACAAATTGACCATTAACTAGCCAAAAACGATCGTCAGAGATTTACACGAGAGATCATCAACACCCGAAAAAATACATACATATATATATATATGTATATATAAATTTAAAAACAAAGCGTATAGCGTAAACGTAAACAGCAGCTCGGGGAGCGATCGATGAAACGATCAATGGAACGAGCCATAACGAAACTCAGTTTCCAACCGCCATCGATCGATCGATCGATCGTTTTAAATTAAAAGTAAACTGACTGCTAACTAGAGCGCAAACGGGCAGAGCGACAGAGAGAGTGAGAGAGAGAGAGAGAGCGCTAGTGAGAGGGAGAGATATGAGTACTACAGTACCAGATAGCTTGATCAACATCAAACAAAGCGAGCCGCTCAATGGCTTGATTAATGTGCGCCACATTAATCAGAGAGTTGGAAGCTGGAGGCTATAGAGGAAGGGAGAGGCGCATAAAATAAACACAACAAACTTTAGCGGTGATCAGTAAATGTTTGAAGTTGCTCAAATATATATATATACAAAGAGAGAGAGAGGTAGAGGGAGAGAGAGAGGGAGAGACTTTGAACACCCACACACACAGCTCGAATTTAGTTTTAGGCGCTGCGCTTGTCAAAATAAATGAGCCAACATAAATCGAGTATTGGCTAGATCGAAATATATATATATATATATATATATATATAAATACTCTAAAGTTGGCTCCGATCTACAGCAGCGGCTACAAAGTGACGACTGATCGAATCAGCTTGGCCCAGCAACTGGCCAAATGCAATGGCCGCAAATAAATAACAAACAGAGTTTGCTTTTAGTTTAAAGATCACGATCTTTCGCAGCCATGAAGCGTTTGCCAAAATGAGCAACAAACAACTAACAACAAACAAAACAACAAAAGCAGCAACAGCAGCAGTAGAAATAGCAACAACAAGAAGAAATCACGTTTGTGATCTTGACTTTCGACACCAAAATGCTGGAAAAAAAAGCAACAAAACCGAAATAGTAAAAGAGCTAAAGAAAAGTCATTTAAATAGCCGGCTTCAACAACTGAAATGTTAAAGAGAAACATTTGTTTGCTCAGCTTACGAAATCAGAGGCGGCATGTGCAAGAATGCCGAAGAAACTTATATTGCCAAATAATTATTTGAATACAAAATTTATTAATTGAATAATAGTCAAATAAATTGGTATAGCAAATTAAGTGTTTAAATTTAATTTACTCAGTAATATAAATAATGAAAATATAATAAATAAATACATAATTAATAGATGAAATAATAATAATAGTAATTGGCATAACAAAATTATTGTTTTAATATAATAATTATGAGAAAGAATTAAAAAAAATAAAAATATAATAAATATAAAAAGAAAATTTATATTCATTACATTTTTATTTATAAATATAAATAGAATATTTATATTTATTACTTTTTATTTCTTCTTCTTCTCCTTTAATATATAAAATATTACACAAAAAATGGAAAACAAACATAATTATATTAATAATAAAGATACAAATTATAATAGTTGTAATGCTTAAACTTTAATATTGCGAATGTAGATATTAATCAATAAACAAATATTTATGTTGATATTTAATTATATGGAAATATATTTTCAGATAAGAAATTATTCCTTTAACATGTATGCATTTAATATAGTATTTGCATTCATTTTAAATAAAAATATTTTTTTTAAATTATTTTATTTATTTTAAATTTATATTATATTATTTTTAATTTTTATTTGCAAAAATATTTGTCATATAATATTTTTTAATAAACCTATTTTTATATTTATTAACAAAAAACAGTTTTAAATGTATCAATATAAATATTTTTATATTTATGTATATATATTTTTAATATCTATCTGTATATAATTATCAAAATATATGCAATGGATACACACTAATTAATATTATATTTCACAGTCAGTTTCACAGTAAACATTTAAACGTTAAGAAGATAATATTCATCATTATCATTACATATTTTTATTATATAAAATCACTATACAACCTCTGCAATTGAAAATTGAGCATTCGAGTAGAATGCAGTTGGCATTCTAGTGGTCTAGAAATCAAAGCAAGCAACTGACTTAGACAACTGAACAAAGCATTTGCAAGCCTATTGTATATGAATATGAATATTATATTGTATTATTATGTATTATATGTATTATTACAGTGATGTGATTGCATAGAACTCTCCTTTAGCTGTCTTAGATAATTACTTCATACATATGTTTGCCTGGAATTGTGAGCCTGTTTAGTTGTCTACGCTAACTACCTAATTGAATGAAAACTTGAAGTCTTGCTTAAACAAAGTTAGCTGAGCCACTTATATGTGTATAATACCAATTAAAAATTATCTAAAAAGAATTATGTACACTAAATTCACTTTACAGTTAAATGATGATAAAGCTTACTTCATTTAAATTTCCCTAGAAAAACTTGTAAAATAGAGTTAGTTTGAAAATTTATTCATATTTTAAGTTGACTTCAAATTAAACTCTCCAAAATATTCAGAAGGCAAATGCTCATAAAATCCTCCTGCAAAGTGCGCTAAGTCTCAAACTGAATTCATTAAACATTCATTAAAGACTCTAGCTTTAGCTATTGTGAATACTAGTCTAAAAACTCCGACTGAAGACCCCTCTCACAAGCGACGCCTCTGTAGTGCTTTAGGCCTAGACAAGTTCTACTTGTTTGGCTCTTTTTGTTGCCAGCTATTTGTGTTGTTCTTGTTCTTACCAACTTTGTGAGTGTGTGTGTGGTTGTGTGTGTGTGTCTTGCTCTTTGTTTGCTGTGCTGTGGCTACACATGCAAAGTGTTGTTTTTGTTGTACTCCCATGTTGTTGTTGCTCCGATTTGAGTTACATGACAATGTGGAGCTATTGGGGCCTTTGCCTGCACAATGGCAATGAGTTCATCGGGCTTTAAAGCTTTTTGTTTATTTTTTCAAATTTTTTTTCGTCTCGTTTACCTTAAAATTTCTGATTGGAGTTTAGTGCTCCGGTTTTCTGTTCATTTGGCAGTTTCTGTCTTCTTGTTGGCTTGTGGTTGGGTTTCTTTTGAGCACAGAGCAAACGGAAAAATCTGTCGCTTCCGGCTTGACAACTCACTAATTCTTCAATTGTTGAGCAACTTTCAAATTCAATTTCTCCTGTATCTCCCACAGTTTACCTGTGCGGGTAATAAATAATGTGAGTTGCTTTGCCAAAGATCTCTCAACTCCTGACATTAATTTCGAATTCAGTGCAATTGAGCTTGAGCTTCAGCTCGAAAGGTCTGCAGCTCTGTCCGCCCCCCGCCCCCGCCCTCCTTTGGCCACTCACATAATTAAGGCATCCATTGTGAATTCCTTTGGGGAAGCTGCATCAATTTACTCGAACTTCGCTGCTGTGGCTCTTCCTGGCTACTGGGCCGCCACCATACATCATTTTTATAATTTACGTGTAATGCATAACAAAAGCCAAAGTAAACAATAAGTGTGTATATGAGAACGGTAAAATCTAATTTTCATGGCATTTTCCAGCCTACCTGCCTGACTGCCGCAAAAGCCAACACTCGACGTCAGCTCATCAATTTTCCACGTGTGATTTATTAACTAATTTTCCTACACATTTAAATGCGCATTTCATGCGGCACGTACCACCATAGAGAGTGTGAGACAGAGAGAGAGAGAGAGAGAGAGGGAAGCTCTTCGAAAAAAAATACGTGCAAATTCATTAGCAAAAATGTTGCTTTCATTTTCTTACAGTTCACATAATTGTTTGAGAGCTGGAGAAGGAAGAAACCTCTTGAGAAATATGCGAGAAAATTAGCCACACTCAGAGTATAATACATGGGCATTAATTATTTTTCAATATATGGGCGGTTTTCTTTTTGGTTTTCCTTGTGAAAAAAGCTAGGCCTGGGAATAAAATTAGATGAAACAGCTGCCAAATCGAAGGAGTTTTTCCGGCCTGCTTCCATTTGGCATCGACATTGAGCGATGCGATGCATCGACAGTTAGTTCGCCAAGCTTAACGCTCGATATGAACCCATTTAAATGCCAAACTGCCAGCCAAATGCCTGGCAACTAACTCCTTGTTTACCTTCTGCAAACAACAGCATTCTGGCGACATCTACATGGCCATAACTTGCCCCAAAGACTCGGCCAATGGGGCAGGGGGCGGGGGCGGGGTGCGGCCGGACTGGGAAAAATGCAAGCAACCAAATTTGCTTGACATTTACAATGGCCAAACTGGCCAACTAGTAGTAGTTGTTGTTACTGCTGCTGCCAACTGGCAGTAGGAGCTGGCTCAGCTCTCCTTCAGCCACTGATGCGCATGTGGGCACTCGGTAGCTGTTCGCCAGAGGGGCCCCTAAGTGTGTTCCATAGGTGAGTTGTGGCGTGTCAGGAGGCGAACGGTGCATCGAGGGGCACTGGCCTGCTGCACTTGTGCCATTTTAAGTGTTTATAGGTATTTATTTTTATTGTTTTTTATGCTTAACGATATTTTAAGTGGAGTGTGCAGCTGTAGCAGAAGCTAGTAAACTATTTGAATAATGATAAACTAATAGACACTCTGGAAGTTACGAGAATTACAAATTTCTGAGAAATTAATCGAAAGTGTAAAATGGGAATAGATATAGTTTATCTAGTATCTTAGTATTTTTCTAGATTTTATTTTTTCTTGTATAACTCATAATTTAGCAGTTTTAGTTACTAGTTGTAACTTATTAGTACTAATATGCCAGAATTTTATTATCTTGATACTCCCATATTCTAGTATTTTAATATTTTGGCAATAAATTTGTTATATTTAGACTACTATAAAAATACCAAATTACTAGAATAGTACAATACTAGTAGACATAAGTACTATTATTTGTTCAATTATAGTATTTTAGTATTTTAAGTAATAGCTACCTAGTATTCCAGTATTTTAGTTTACTAGTATTCTAGTAATCTAATATTTCAGTATTTCAGTATTTTAGCTTTCTTGAATTCTCTAGTATTCTGTTATTTAAGATGTTAGTTATTTCTCTATTTTTCTTTTATGGGATTTTAGTATTAATATATTATTATATATATATTATTATATACTATTCTAATATTCTTCAATATAAGACATATTACCTGACTTTTTTAGTACTTTTTCGACTAACCACTTATTCCCTATATACATATATTATATTTTAGAATTATATTATTTTTGTATTTCAATATTATAGCATTCTAGTATTCAATTTCAATTTTTTAATTTTTCTTTAAATTATATTTTATTCGACTAGCCACATATACCCTATTGACATATGCTCTGATTATAGGTATTGAAACGTCAACCCCACTCGAGTTGAACTCTCGTATGCAAAATGCTGAAGATACTTGCGGGTTTCGCTTGACTTTTTGTTTTTTGTTTTTATTTTTTATTCTTTTATTTTTAATTTTTTTTCGCTTGGTTTTGTCGGTTTTTGCAGTTGGTTAACAAGCGAAACAAGCAGGCGGCATAGTTTGGCAAGAATTGTATTTGCATTGTGTTCTCAGAGGTCGACGCAAGTCAGCGGCAATTTAAATGCCAAGTCGAGCACGAGAAGAACGCTCATTGCCAGGCAGTGAGAGAGAGGGAGAGGGGAGAGAGGGTGGGCTTTACATAAGAGAAGACTCGAGTACCCAAAGAAGTTGCCGAGTTGCATAGCTTTAAGATTTATGTGCCCTTTGTTTGAGCTTAGTACAGGATAACAATGCATTGGAACGTTAAATTTTCGCTTTCAATATTGTTTATCTTCAGGCAATATTTCAATTAAATTCTGCGAAATACTAACGATAGATTAAGCAAGACAATGCAGCGTCATTAATGAGCTGTTTACAGGAAAAAATATATATTTATAAAAAAATACATATATACAGATATATATAGTATCAATATAGAAGTGTTGTATATGCCAGGTCATGTTTCGTATCTGGGCAGATTTTTCCCCTTCATTAAGCTCTCGCTTTCATTGCTCTTCAATTTGTTAGCCATTGTCTATCTCCTTCTATCTCCCTCTCTCTCGCTCACTCTATCTCTCTCTATTTACCATTTAATTACTGTACGCATTTTCACATTTTCCAGCAGCTCTTATGATTTATTAGAAAAGGTGGGGTGGCATTGTAATTTATGCAGGTGAGAGAAAAAAAGTTGAGCCCGGCTTCCGCAACTTTTTAGCAGCTGAGGCAAACAGCAAAAGTCACTTGTAAAAATTATTTAATTATGTGATAAAGTTTCACTTGTCATAGGGTGCGACAAAAAGTTTGCAATTTGACAGCAGCGAAAAAAAAAAAGGCAGAAGAAGAAAATTAATTATGAACACGAAGTACATTTAGCAATTTGCTTTATTCTGTTGGCATTGAGCACAGCTGGCCTTAAATGCGCTTTAAATGTTTGAGCAATATTAGAATGGAACGGAATGGAATGGAATGGAATGCCAGACTAATCTATGGACAAGGGTAGACATTTCTCTGGGTCGCACTTAATCCACTTGTCGTCCCAGTGACCCAGCGTTGACCCATTGTTAACGCACTAATCTAAGGGATTTTTTCTGTTTATGTTTTTTGCTTTTTGCATTTTTTCAGCTGAGACTGAGGCTGAGTGAGGCTGCAAGGTATCAGAAAAATTCCCATGTCAACATTAATTAGGGTCCAGCATAATTCACATCTAATGCGCAGCTTAATAATAGGATTTACGTTATTTTTTTCCTGCTGCCTTAACAGCATATGGGACTCTTCCAGATGGACATTTTGACATTTTTATTTTATTTATATTTTCACTTCTTTTCGTTTTGTCGTTTTTTGGATATGTTAAGCATGCCCCCAATTAAAATGTCATCTTTGAAGAGACAGAGAACGAACCTGGCTTAGATATGTAAACAATTTTTTGTCAGCCAAGGTAAACTTGAGCTAAAATAAAGCAAATCTAAAGTGCCTAGTTGAAATAGGTGAAGATATAGGTCTAGTCTTAACATGTTACCTTAGCCATAAATATTTTTACCATAAAACATTCCATTTCACATTTTGAATAAAGAGCTCAAGCTTGAAATTTATTCTCTGCTCTTATCTAAGGTAGTTTTTATTTCTATATATTTATTTTAATTTTGCTTTCAACTCAAATGCTCAAGCTTAAACTTTAACAGCTCTTATCTAAACGAAATAATTTATATATTTATTTTAATTTTTTGTTTGGAACTCTAATGGCTTCAGAGTCAATTCTTGCTCTACGTTTTCAATCTAAAATTTATTCGCTTCTATTTATTCGGCAATAACAATCAAATTTTATTTAATTTATGCGCATCAAATGCAAAAATGAACCAACAAAAAAAAAAACTAATTCTTTATGACAATTTGTCAATTTATGTGACAAGTTTCTGTCAAGCTCTATGCAAATGAGATTATTTTGATTCTCTCTTGGCTCTTTTTTTTTTTTTTTGGCTTATAGTTTTTGGCTCTCCACCATTATCTGGGCCTGAACACAAATGTAAACATCTTGGAGAATAATGAATGAAAAAATGGCGTATAGCGCTTAAAATTTTAAGCCGATTTGAGAGTAAAAATAGAAGAAACTGGCGCCAGCGTTAAAAATGCGCGTGGGCGTGGCACAACAATGGGATTTCGAGTTGGAGCGACAGCTATCAGGCCGGACAGCGCTGGCTCCTTCTCAAAATTGTGGCCCAACTTATCCGCTTATTCACAATTGACTGAATACTGACTTGGCTGAGCGCCAAAATCTGTCGCGATTCCTGATGAGCGCAATAAGCAAATTTGATTAGAGCCAAATGGGCGAGGTAGAGAGTCTGGCTCATATGCGAATAAGCCGGGAAGCCCCATCTCTCACCCACCCTCTCTCCTTCTCTGTCGGTTTCAATTGTGTAATTCGGCAAATCATTGCCGAGCAGTTTGTCAAAAGACAGTCCTCGATGAGCGGCGACTAAGTGGCGCTGTTGTCGATGATGATGCCGCTCTGCTGCAGCTGCCGCTGTTCCCAGACACTTTTCACACATTAGCCGCCACAAGTGGAGAGCTGGGCGGGGCAGGCACCCTCCAAGCGATTGCGACATGCCAAGTGTGCATTAGTGCGAATGCGAACTGTGAATGTGACTGTGAATGCGAACTGCGACTGTTGACTGCTGACTGAGGACGGCGGGAAGGTGGGAAGGTGGCAATGGCTAAACATAAATAATGCCCCACTCGGCGAGCAGCTGGAGCCAGACAATAGAGCATGGCCATTACCGTTTGTTGTCCCAACATCCTTAGCCGTTTGCTTGCCTTTGGCTTTAACACAATTTGATATATGGCCGGGCATTGATTTAGCCTGCCCAGCAGCAACAGCAGCAGCAGCAGAATATGCGAATATGCGATATAATGTCCAATTAAATTCTAAAAAAAAAGGAAAAAGAAGAAGACAACGGCTACCAAAGTGCAGGAAGCCACATATGTACATACATATATATATTTATATATATATATCCATAGTGTAACACAACGGACTGACGCTCTAAGTCGACTACCGTCTGTCGACTGCCCTCCCCCATAAATTTATACAATTTCTTATTTATTTTATTGTACTATTCTTTACACAAGGCTCGAAGCACAAGGTTTTTCGCCAGCCTTTATGGCTTATCGGCCTGGCCTCTGTTCCTCTACCCTTGCCCCTGCCCCTGCCCCTTGGCCTCTCTCTGCAGCTCCTCTCACATGCCTCACTTGCATATTATTCCAATCTGGGCATAAATCTTGACTACAGGCGCCATAGATCATCACACAGCGACGACTAAATCGTCTGCCCTCAGCTTCCTGCTGCTTCCTGCTGCAAGGAAACATTTTGCTGTGCACTGAATCGGATTATTAAAAATTAAACTTTATTTTTATGGGGCATGGGCCAGAGCAAATATCTAATATTTGAATGGCTATGAGAAAGGTTATGGAGGGCGCCTGAATTAGCAAGAAACAATTTCAGTTAAAGTTATTTAAATATTAAGCAAGGTGAAGTTACAAGTTGAATGAGAACATAAATAATAATATTAATGGGCAGTAGAAGCTGTTGTTAGCTGATGCTTAACGAATTAAGAAAAGTTTTACATAGTTTTTTTTTTCTATAAAAATCTTTTTATGCCATTTTGATGGCTTCTCATTATTATCTGGCAGCTGTGCTTATGCAAAAAAAACCTGTTGGCTGAAGGAGATATGAAAGTAAGTGCATCAGCACAGTTGTTTTAAATATATTCCTCCTGATTCTTTACAGAAATAGAGTTATTTTTAATATTTCATATTTTTATGATATTCGAATGTCTTCTAACTATACTCCAGCACCAGCTTTTGTTAAAAACCTGTTGGCTTAAAGAGATAAAATGGATAAATGCATCAGCAGGATTATTTTATATATAGTTCTTTTATTCTTTACAGGAATAGTTGTTGTTTTTAATATTTTGAAGTTATTAAAATATTCCTACAACTTCTAACTGTACTCTAGCACCACCTTGTGCTGAGAAGCTTAAGTGCTTACTCTGAAACACGTTAAAGAAATCTTTATAATTATTATATAAATACAGAGAATTTTTTAACAGACATAAATGTATATTTAGAAAAAAAATAAAAATATATATAATTTAAAACAATATTAAAATTTCTCTATAGCTAATTTATTTTACAAATTTTTATGGCATCTAAGTTAACAGTTCTAACTGAGCTTTAAGTCTATAAAATCTGCTGAGCACTAAAAAGATATAAACATTATAATGAGAATGGAGTGAGAACTGCTTCAGTATAACAGTTTCTTTTTAGTATATCAGTTTGCGAATATTAAAATATGTATTCAATACTTCTTTGATTTGATATCTAGCTTGTTGTGACAGTCTTTTGACATTTTACGAATTAAGAAAAGTTATTAATCTCTAATCCGCCTTTCATTTGCAAAAACGAGCAACAATATTAATAATCGGAATAGCTACAAGATACACAGTACAATATGTCTAGCTTCTAAGAAAAAAAAACATACAGTATATTTAAAATACATTGTCTGCAAACAATTTATTCACACATTGTTTGATTTCACCCTTCGCTCATGTCAAGTAGTCATATGCTAAAAAAAAACTTTTATACCATAAAATAAATTTCTAGTTAGTTTCATGCATTTGTGGACTAAACCAACATCTTGTTACTTTAATTAATTGTCGGGTTTTATCAATTTTCCAATTTTGTACTCAAAGTTTATTTAAACTTCAGTCAACCTCATAAACACTCGAGCGAAAGCGCAAAGTTTTCATGTGTCGAGTTTTTTTTACTTTTTTACGTTTACACTTTTTACAATTTACAATTTTTGGTTAAAACAATCTTCAGCTGAATCTTGGAAACGGTTCATTACTAAATATACGTGTGTGTGTGTGTGTGTAGTGAGCCAGGTACATTCGGGCAATTAAAAAGTTCTGCACAACTTTAATCAACAAATTTCCCAGCTACGAAAAGACGTACCCAGATACGGACAACAGCTCGAGGCTTTTCCTTTCCTGAGGAAAATGAAAAAAGGTGCGTGCGTGCCTCCGAAATGTGTATTTGTTGCACGTTGTGCAACTGCTTGCAACTGATGTTGTCCTCAAACAAAATTTTTTTATTTTGCATTTCACTTCACACATGAGCAACTGCAGCGCATACAAAAGTTCTGCAGGGGCAGGGGCAGCAGGCGGAGCCTGAAACAGGTTGAAGGTGCAACTATTCATGTAGTACCTCAGTCAGTCAAAGGCAAAGACAGCGATGCGATGCGCGCTCTAACTAGCTGGGCGTAAGTAAGTACAGCAAAGCAACACGAGTCAAAAATTGTAGTCAACTGGCAAATTAAGTTGAATCGCTAAGCGACTCAGCAGCCCTCACCTGCTGCTGCCCCAGGTATTCAGCATAATAATATCTACAGCATGTTCAAAGGCAAAAAAAAAAAAGAAAAGTTGAAAATTAATTTGCGTCAGGCGCATGCGCGACTCGACTTGAAAGTTGAATCTTGTAGCAGGCAACTTGCATAGCTGTCTGCCATGTTGCAAGTTGGCTAGTTGCAAGCTGCTGCTGCTGCTCGTGTTCCATGTTCTGCCACACTCCAACAGCAACAGCAACAGCAGCAGCAACAACTTCCTCATTTGCTTTAACATTTTAATTATGCGCCCCGTTAGAGGTTTATTCTGCGTCTTTCGCATTTCGCCTGCTCCTCGCCTCTCTCGCTTCTGTTGTTAAATGAAAGCTCGTAAATTGCAGGCGCAAATAAATTTGTTTGAATATGTTTTAAATTTTGTGGGCGCTCTGCTGTTGTTCATCCAAATGGCCACATTAATAGCATGTAAATTCTCACATAACCGTTAATAGAACAACCACTATTGTTGGCAAGAACATTCAATAACTCATGAAAAATTGATTTCTTAAAAGAATTTAGTGAAATTTATTTGTAGTGAGAAATAAAAAATTTGCTTTGGCTGCAAAACTGTTAGCTGCATGTAGTCTTAAAATATTGCATACCAAATTTGATACTTATTACAAATTTACTATGAACAAACTAAGGGTTTTTAGGCTCTCCGTAGATATATCATTATTAATTTAATTTTATTGATTTTTTATTTTAAGTAATTAACATATCATTAAATATACCATTGTGTTAAAGAAAAATGTAAAAATTTTATTATAATATTTTATAAGTATAAAATATTATTTTAAAAAAAATATTATAATACTTAACTTTATTATAAAAAAGAATAAATTTAAAAAAAATTAAATATAAAATTTAAAAAATAAAATAAAATATAATTTGAAAGAAAATAATAAAATTGTAATAATGATAAAAATATAATATAATATATAATTGTTGACCAAACTATACGAAATATTTTTCTAAATAATCAATTTTATTAATTTAATTTTATTGGTTTTTAATTTATTAAGTATTGTAATAATTAATAAAAAATAAATAAAATTAAATTAAGTTAATTAATAAATTATAAAAATATTTCATATATCCAGGTCAATAATTATATATTATATTATATTCTTATCAATATTAAATTTTTTATTTGTATTATATTATATATTACTCATGACACAGTCACATCTTGAGGTCTCTCTCTGAATTATCTTTTACTCTCAAAATTCCTATCACAAAAGAATATTGGCCAAAATTATAAATATTTTATCAATTCAATTCAATTGCAAATCAATTTTGCTATACATCATAAGCCCATCTTAAAATTGTTCATGAATATTTGTTATGAATGACATAAACTGAAGATCATATAAATATTAATTGTTCTCCTACAAAATAATCATATACATAACATAACATTGATTAAAGTCTTCAGTCTATCTCTCCTCTAAATCTACTCTAGCTAAGGCTTAACTTGAATTTTTACAATTATATAGAAGAATATATCACATATTTGTTAGCATCTCTCCATAATTCCTTTGAAGTACATAAATATTTCTCTTCTCAAATTCCTATCTGATTGCTGGCGGCAATTTATATTTTTAATTGACAACTATTCATTCACACTTTCATGTGGCGCAACTGTTGATTTGATTAGTGGAGTTGGTGTGGCTATTGAAGTGGCCTTAACGATAAGGCAAGGCTGCCAGCCCTGAAATATACGTGAAGGATACGACAGTTGCCACAGCTGCACCCGCAACACGTTAGCCAACGGCAATGGCAAGCTGACTTGTCTTGGCTGACTGGCCAGCCAGCCATGGCTTGGCATGCCAAGGGGCCAAGTCAGCTACAGGCGCAGGTAATGCTGCCTGCCACTCACTTGAGCCACAGCCAGCTCGGAAGAGAAAGAGAGAGAGAGAGAGAGAGAGAGAGAGGAGTAGAGAGAGAGGCAGAGTCGAGGTACTCTCTGGCTGTGGCAACCGCTTGTCAATCGCTTGGCCAAGTTGGTTTGGGGCACGTTTTTCCCGCGATATTTCTTTATTTTCTTTACTTGGAGTTTTCCTCGTCGCTTTGGCTTTTGCCATTTGTTGTCTAGATCGAAGGCTGTCGATAATGTCGCCGGTTCTACGTAGTTCTCCATCTTGGCTTGTTTCATTAAAAATGATTGATTGCCAATTAATTGAAGTTTGCCGATATGTTAATAACAATCAGACGGCAATTAAACGCGTTTACCTAGCGCTAGCCACAAACACAACCAAAATGTCGAATGATCATTATTATGATTATTATTGATATTGGGTTTTATTTTCATTTCATTTTCATACTTTCTGTTATTTGTGTGTTTGGTGCACTTATTTATTTAATATTGTTCATAATATTGGCTATTTTATTTGCATTTCGGTTTGCTTTTGTATTGATGTTTGGCTTTTAATAAAGACTTTTGTTGAATAAATATGCATAAATAAAGCAAAGCAGAACAATTTAAATTTCGTTTTAAAATAAATATAAGTATTTGATAGAGAGAAAGAGAGAGAGAGAGAGAGAGAGAGAGAGAGAGAGAGAGAGAGGGATATATATATATATATATATATATATATATATATATACTGATAACATCTCAGCAGTCTTTGTAAATTGCCTACAATTTAAGCCTCTCACATCTTACTCCAATTTTTTCGTCAAGGAAAACCATAAAATCTCGTAACATTTTATGTGATGAAAAGTTTTGGGCAAAAAAATTTTCACACGCATAAACAAAGTGGCCCAAAGCGACAGAGCGAGCTGGTCTAGAGACTTTACCTTTACTTTAGCCCAAGTGGCGACCAGGTCGGCGTCGAGTCGGCAAACTCAGCCGAGCCACAGACAAACATGTCGAAGCGACAACACAGCCAACAACAACAACAACGAACCAACGAACAACAAAGCTTGCAAATTGTGTCGTGTCATGTAAAAGAGGTTTTTACTTTTTTTTACTATTTCTTACTTTTTTTAGTTTTTGTAGCAAGAAAACAGCAACAACAAAAAAGTTTCTTCTTATTTTTGAAGCGCGGCCTTTTTATGTTTTTCACACTCTACAAAGGAGCGAAGAGGGATCGAGGGGGAGTTGAGCTGTGGCTGTGCTTGCTCTGTCTACAAGGCACTTAGAATGCAGAGTAGAAAACAACAACAACAAAAATAACAACAAAAACATGTAAACAAACACCCAAAGTGCTCTATGAAGTTACTTTTGACTTAAGTTTGGGGCGGGGTTCTGGGAAAATTATGAATGTGTAGCTTCTTTGTGTGATGCAGTGGAAATTAGCTGCAGGAAAACGAGATGGGGAAAAATAATAAGAAGCTATGCGGCACTTGTGTGGCTATTGGCAGGTCACCAGGTTAAGTTGAGATTAGAAAAGCGAAGTGAGATGTGAGCAGCCAGAGCTATGCCAAAAAGCCTAAGTGTGCCTTTAGATGACAATAATATGATAAATATGGTGCAAAATATGCAGAAAGAAACCTTAAGTGATGCTAAGGAGCTTAAGTATGCGACTCTGAGACATTTTATGAAAACAAATAGACTATGAAGAACAACTTGGCATATGTAAGTACACTAAAAATGTGAATTGAAAGTCTAGCAAAAAATATAGTACCAAAAATCTATAAGCAAACCACGTTAAGCAAGATTTAGTAGAAGAAGAAAAAAGTCTATAAGGTAAAGCATTAAAGAGTTGAAAAGTCATTTAGCAGATATTAAATAGACTTTATAGAAAATTTGTATATATACCAAAAACTAAGAACAAATTTTAAGTGCTTAAATTAAAATTGTATAATATGAGAATCTGCTAGTAAAAATGTATAAACTGTTAATAAGAGGACTTTAAAATAATGTGGAAAACCTAATACTAAAATATGATCTATTAAAAAAGCAGGAAATCATATATGTAACTAAATGTAAAATAAAAAATAAATAATCAAATAAACAAGCAAGGAAACATAAACACTTTATAATATAACTTAAATAAAAACCTATGCAAAATTTGTTAACAAAAATCCAGAGAGAAAACTTCAGTGATTAAAGGAAGCTTAGGTATAAGAATTGAGAACCAACATTAAATAATATAAAATCTAAATAAATAATTATGTTTAATTTTATTGTTTATCTCTTTTAAAAATATTTATAAAATATTTATAAATATTAAAATTTGCTATATATATTAATATGATGTAAATTGAATTCTTATAAGGTTAAGTTTTTAATTAAAATAATACATAAAATAATCAATTAAATACAAATCTTTTTTTTTTTTTTTCAACAATATATATCAGTATAAATTCCAATATTTATTAACAGTTTGCAGTTTATATTAATAAAATGTAATATAAACCCTAAAAAGTTTAATTAATTTAATAAAATATATAATTTAATTAATTTTGTATAAATAAATATATACATATATATATATTTATTTTTTTCTCCAACAATATTACTATAAATTCCTACCCAAAAAAAAAAAAAAACCCTTTCAAATAAATTAATTATAATCTAACTATTTTCTTTTTCCCTTTTATCATTCCAGGTATGTAACGGTTGTCACTGGCATACAAGCTCAAATACAATACGTCTATATCTATTGGTAGTAAGTGCAGTAACCTCATTTCTCATAGATGAAATAGGTTATATAGCTGTCTTTTATTGACCCCATTAGCTAATTTACAACAATTAAGCAGCTTTATTGCTCTCTATATATACATGTATATAGATACGCATGTAATTGCCAGCTCATTGGCCATCAATTCAACATTGATATGCACTCTGAGCCACTTATACACACACACACACACACGTAAGCACACACACACAGATAGGCAGCATCAGCAGCTGAAACTCTTGAACTGTTTGTAAATAGAGCCAATTAATTCTATGGCTGCTGCCGCTGATTAACTCGAACAACTTTGCCAGGCTTATGGAAATGAGATAAAAATAAAAAAATAAAATCGCATGTGCGGCAAATGGAAAATGGGAAAACGCTTTACAATCGCTACCCAATTGCACTTCAGCCAAGTTGTCCATTGCCACTTAGCCAGAGTAGAATAATTATGCCATAAAGCGAACTTATTTTATTTTATTGTTTGCCTCCCATGGCAAAGGAAGTTTCGCCAGCTAAGAAGAAGCTTATATATATACTATATAAATATAAATATCTAGATAGAGAGAGTGACAGAGAGAGAGAGAGAGAGAGAGAACGTAGAGTATCATTTGCTTAAAGGCAAAAGTGTGGCAATTATTAAGCAAGTGTTGCTCAAGATTATTTTCTATTCGAATTCTTATTTTATATAAATGAAGATATATTATATGGAGTTTCTGATTTGACCTCGAGTAGAAATTGAAGTTTAACTAACTTAATTTACTCGTCTATATAGAAGGTACTCCACCAAAAATATAGTAATAAAATTCCTTAAAAATATATGTATTTTTCTATTTGTATTTCTTCTATTTGTATATTTATTTCTTATAAATAAAGACATGGAATTTCTGATTTCCCATTAAGCAGAAATTAAAGTTTAGCTAAACGAATGTAGGCAAAAGTTATAAGAAATAAAATTCCTTATTCTCTGCTCCTATTTTACTTTTAATGTAAAATTATTTATTCCAATATATATAACTATATATCAACAGTATTTGACTTTAGGGCTGGAGCTTGATACACATATATTTCATTTATGTTCCAAGATTAAATAACTAATTATAAATATTTTTTATAAAATTAATCTTATTCAATCTCTTTGATTTTTATTTCTAAACACAAAAAAATTTATTTAAATTTTTATATTATTTTAAGTTTAGATTCAAATTTTTTGGTTTAACTATTTTTTTATATTATTTTTAATCCAGATTTATAAATTTTTATAATAATTTATTTGTATTATTTTAAGTCTAGATTTAAATTATATTTATAATAATTTATTTATATTAGTTTAAATTTAGATTTACATCTTATTTGTTTTTATTTATTTATAGTACTTTATTTTATATTATATAAAATCACAGTTCACTTCCTTTTTCTTTAGATACTTTCTCTTCAGGAAGCGTATCTCCAACTCGTCATTTCGATTTCTAGTATTAAGTCAATCCAATATAAATTTATTTAATGATGGTTGTTTAAGAAAACTCCAAGGCACCTCGCACTCATCTCTCATTCCCTCTCTCCCTCTTTCTCTTTCACTCTGTTGTTTGTTCTTGCCCATTTGTTGTCTTTTGTGGAGCAAGCTAACGAGACATTGTTAATGAAACCGGTTGAAACTTGTGCTAGCCAACAAAATCAGAGCAGAGTGTAAATATTTTCATTTGCCACACATTTTGAACTGTTCTGAATCGTATTGCAGGCTCTCATCTCATCAACTGCTTCTTTTTTTATTTTTTTTATTTTTTTGAGCATGTGAAGCATGGCGTCTATTTGGCTTTCAGTCTGCTGTACGCACAACATTTTTTCACATTTTTTTTTTAGTACGTTCAAGCTCTCTAACCACAGCTTCCCACTTCAGATCGTTCTGTGGCACTTGAGACTGGTTTCTCCAAATGCCACTCGAAACGGCCTGTCAAGTGCCTCCTCGGCTATGGAGCGTCAATACACGTCACCATGACTCGTGCAAAATACATATACATATACATATAAACTTATATCTCTAAAAAAACGAGAAATGATAAAGAGTAAAATGGGCATTATATACATTAAAAGAGAACTGAAAACTGAAAGAAATACTTGTGTGCCACGCCAAGAAGTCATAATTATTGCAAGTCAAGCTATTCGGCTCCACTTGGAGTGTCATAAATTTACATACAGATAAATAAAATGGCATATTTTAAGTCTCGATCCGTGGCTGTAAAAAAAAGAGAAAAAAACCAAATGTATAACAAGCTGACATTTGGATTGTCACCTGGCCATTAACCATTTTGAAATGTGCTTTTTAGCTCAACTTATCTCGAGATATATCAAGCAAAAGAGCTAAACAACAGCAAACTACGAGCTTATAACTGTGAAGTAACATTAAAGTGAGGTTATGTTGTTGTCAAATTGAGGTTATGGCAGCAATATAACAAGTTAAGACCAGCCGACTTGACCCAAGTTTGTTTAATATGGTATAAACTGAGTCAACTCAATTAGCGAAGTCATAAATAAAACTTAAAGTGAGCTAAGGACAGCATTTTGTACTTTAAAGAACAGAAAACTAAACTCGAAAACTAAACTCGAAAACTAGAGCTACTTAAATATGTTGATAGCTTATTTTAGGACTCATAAACAACTTTAAGATGGACTACCAAACATGACCTAAGTCAATTAAACATAATATGAGCTGGTTAACAACTCACTTAGGAGCCGATGAACAATATAATGTGAGGTTAGGTTGTGGCGAATTGAGGTTAGGACCGCAGTTAAGAATTTAAAAAGCTAAAAAACTAGATGTAAGCTAACTGGCCAACACAATATGCAATAACAACTCATAAACAACATTTACATAGCCTGAAAGTGAGGTTAGGTTACACTCCATAAAGCCAAGAATAACTAAAAGATTACCAAACATGACCTAAGAACCTAATAAACTTTTTTGTTTTCAAACTCATAAGCATAACTTAATGAATACTAGAATATAAATTATAATATTCCAGTTAGCTGAATTGCTTTTAAGTGTGACCAATCTAGTGTAAACCGCAAAATCTGCACAATGTAGCCCATTAGGCTGGGCCATAAATCATAATTTTTTGCATTTCGAAATTGCGTTTCGTATTACCACAAATCGAGACTCCAGAGCCCAGACCTCAGTCGCGCTTTGAGTGTGTGGCAATGCGTGAGGCGGGGCTCCAATTAGGCCGTGTCCATATTGGACTAGGAGCCGACTTACAGCAGAAAAAAAGCAGCTGCTGTAAATCAACTTCAGTGTTGTGTGAAAATATCTGCCAGATACTCAGACACAGATACACAGATACATGGATACACATGCGTGGCTAGCTAAGCATACATAAATTAACATTAATAAACAGCATAAATAAACTATAAAAACTTATAAATAATTTTCAAAATTGACAACGCACATAAATCATTTTTAATGAATGCCCCCACAAACCCTTGCAGGAAAACCAGCTCAAGGTGCATAAGCAGATGCAGATGCAGATGCAGATGCCGAGACAGATGCCAAAGCAGATGCAGATGCAGATGCAGCTCCAGCTGAAACTTGTCAAAAGTGTTTTGCCAGCTGAGCTGTTGTTGCTGTTGTCATACAATTGAGATACATTTAGCTGAGATACTTTTTTTGTTTCGTTTATTTTTTTCGTAATTTATATGAGCTTTTTTTTGGCCAAGTGTTGAGTGTCAATATGTTTTGGCAACACTTGCATAACAACAACATCAACCACAACACCACAGACTCCAGTGCGTGCCCCGGCCGTGTCTGTGTACCGTTAAATGCAACGTTTAGATACAAATGCATAGATAACAAATTGTTGTACAACTCACGCAAAAAAAATACCAGAAAAAAAATTGAGAAAAACGAAAAACAAACTCAAGTCTAGCGCTTTTCGTTCGCTTTTCTTTTTCGGTGTGAAAAATTGGCCAAGCCTTCCCCTTGGCTGTGGCATGTCTTTTGGCTTTTCGTGCCACACCAATTGCCTTGGCTCTGGCCATACATATAGAGTGGAGTGAGTTGAAGTGGAGAGTCAGTGTCTGGTATCTGGTATCTGGTATCTGCACTTGTCCATCAGCCGCTGTGCGCCGCCTCAAGTGCAGTTTTTCATCTGCTGCCGCTGCCGCTGCGGAAATTTGCTGTTCCTTGCGGCAAAGTCGCGCGTCTCAATTTTTTGAGCGACATTTTGACGCTGTCTGCTCAAGTGCAGTTCGCTGTTGGCTCTGACTGTTGCCGTTGGCTTCAAAAGTGCATTTTTGACTCTTGACTGAAGCGATCCGAAATGAGAGATACTTGTAACTGTTATACGCATGCTGATTGTGCGATTCGTTGAATGACATTTGATTGATTGACTTTTGGTTTATAAGTAAAGCTTAGTGCAAGCAATCACTCAAACTGTTATATAGAACTAATTGAAAAATGAATATTCTACATTTGTGATATGCTTTATATTATTGTTATTCAAAATTACCCCAACTGTTATATATATATATATATTAGATATATATACGTATGTAATATATATAAAGCTTCTACCCCAAAAATATAAACTTTTTACAATTTTTATAATACATTTTATTATACTAAATTTAATCTGTTATACAAATTGTTAAATTTAATTTAAAATTCAAAATCAATTCATTTTCTGAATTTGCTTTTTATTTATTACTCAAGTAAACTTGTTTTGGGATAAGCGAGAATTTCTATAAATTTACTTTTGGAACTGTTATATAAGCTGTTATACCTATACCTATACATACCTATATTCTAAATCTATAAAATATTCAAGTTTTTAGCTGAGATTTAAAGAAAATATATTCTTTTATATATTTATGTTCACGTGAAAGTGTTATACTATCTGTTATATTTTTATTAAATTTTAAAAAACTATTGAATTGTGAGCTTTCAAAGTAAGCTGCAACTGTTATACATTATAGTTAATATAAAAGTTATATGTTTCATTATGAGACTATTATACAAACTGTTATACATGCATTTTAAAATCGGTTCAATAGTCAAATACTGAAGTAAACTAGATGTGTTATACACACTATCATATTGCCGTTTATATTTTTATTGTTATACCTTAATTGATGTTTGCACAGTATTTATATATTCACATTTGCATTTGGTGTAGCCAAGAGCAAACTATTAAAAGTGCGTAATCTATTCATAAGTCGTCAGCCCAAGTGCACACGTCGACTTATGACCCGGCATATGCATTTTTTAACAGGGCTCAGCAGCCAATCATGCAAATATCGTCAGGCCAGTGTCTAAATGCCCTTGTATGGCAACTTATTGTCATAGTACCTGGTATGCAGATGCGAATGCACACATCAGCAACAGCAGTAGCTGTAGCTGTAGCTGTGGGAGTGGGAGTGCAAGTTTTGCGGAGGTTGAAATTTTCCCAAAATGTTTGGCAGGCGGAAACGTAGCAAAGCCGGAATCCCAGCTGTGACTGCCAAAGAGAGACAGAGAAGGGAGTAAGAGAAAGAGATCGAGAGAGATGGGCACATGTAAAATACTAGCAACGACAACATCGAGTCAAACATACAGACACATATGGTAAAATCCAATAGCCAAGGCAACAATAGATGAAGGAGCAACAGCACCAACAACAACAACAACAACAACAACAACTTGGCTGTGAACAGCCGTTGACCATTGCTTGACATTTGAGCCATGTTGTCAACGTTGCTGTTGTTGTTGTTGCCATGTTGTGTATGCATCCATTATGGCTGTTTGTTACACTCGTGCCGTGGCTGCCGAAGCTCACTTAGCCAACAGCCAACAGTCAGCAGAAGTCGGCAGTCGCCAGCTTCCTCTTTCCCACTCAATTTTTCCACAGACTTTTGCGTTGTATATGCCCAAACATGTGCGCAGCTTCCTCATGCAACTCCTCCTCCTCCTGCTCCTCCTGCTGCTCCTCTTCGTGTGCCTTGTCTTGTCACATTTCATTGGAATTTGTTTTTGGTCAGCATTGTCTAGGGTCCGTGTTGTACACACATAGTGTAGTTAGTATATACATGTATGTATGTCTGCTTGTACTTTCGGCTAGTCACATCCTTCATCTTAGTGCATATGCTAACATCACTTGGCCCGATAATGAGAAGCCTTCGGAGTACATAAATAAATCTGTGAGTTAACTTTTTCTGCGTATTTAGACATGTTTTGTTTTCCTTTTTTTTTTTCGGAAAAAAATTAGTTACAGCCACGACAACAATGTACAACGTTTGAGCACTCGAAATGTCATCTGTCATTTGGGGCAACAGCTGGCCGAGTGGACAAACTGTGACTGTGGCTTTTTATGATCGATAGATGAGCGCCTCGCATATATGGTTATGGCCTAATAGCCGCCTAATGACAACAACAACCACAGCAGTGGCAGCAGCAACTGGCCATTTGGCCTTTTCCCATGTGCATCATTGGCCAATTATTATCATTGGCCAACGCTCGTTTTATGGCCACACAAATTTTGTGGCCAGCAGTTTGGCCATAAAGGCGCAATGAACATGACCATTGGCATTGGTATTGAAGCCAGCATCTAGATCTGTTTTAGGGCAATTTTATTTCTGTTGTCTGTTGTTGCTTTTTTTTTTATATATATGTTTTGTTCATTGACTTGGCCTGTCAATCAAATGCTGCGCCCTCTCCACAGCTGCTTCTCGGTTTAATTTTTTAATTAATTGCTTGTCACGTAGCGTCGAGTTGATGGGCGGCATTCAGTGGCGAAAACGAAATGGCACGCAGAGCTAAACAGCTTAAGCCAAGAGGATATACGAGTATAGGAGATTCTACGACGATCCGGTAGACAAGACAGCCGCAAAGTCATTCCAGTCGAGTACACACAATAATTGTCGCGCCATTGTTGCACGTTTAAAATGAGAATAAAACTAAGCATAATAATAATAGGAATAATAATAATAATAATAATAGGGATAGTGGTTGAGGTAGTGGTAGTGGTGGATGTAAGTGGCAGTTGGTCTGCGGTTGGCTGTCAGCAAATGAAAACTCATAAAAAGCACTTCAGACAGTCGGCGGAGGAAAAGTGACTTCAGACTCAGAGCTCGATAACAATACGAGAAGAGACTTGCAGACAAAGCGGGCAGCAGGCAGCTGGGGTGAAGGACAGTAGCAATAATTGTCATCATCATCTTGTGGTCAGCAGGAGGCGCTGCTGCTGCTGCTGTTGCTGAGGCAACTACTGCTGCTGCTGTTGCTGCTGCAATTCTTGCTGCAAGTAACCCCAGTGGGCGGCTGTCCGCCAAGTGGACAATCAAAGCCAAAGCAAACTATACTTAAAGCAAGTTAACCAGCGACATTTTTCAGATGCCAAGGCGAAGGCGAACAGACAGTTAAGACGGAGACAGAGCGAGAGAGACAAAGAGACAGAGAGAGAGACAGCAAAAAAGACAAAGACTGAAGACAGCAGACTGAACAAGCAACTAAACGGGCAATGGCTTGGACTGCACAGAGGCGCAAAAAGTCGAACCAAACTTGGCTAAAAGTGTCTTGCCAGCGAAGCAGTGAAGTAGTCGAAAGGGGGCGTTAAAATGGAATTGCAATAATTAAGCAAATGAAGAAATTAAACTGTTATATGTATAGCAGCCTAGCAAGGGAGCAAAATAACTAAATGTTAACTTTAAGCATGAAACAGAAATGGTTTTTATAACTTAACGTAAAAAGAAGTAGTTTTTATAAATAAGTAAATATTAGACATATTATCTAAATATAAATAAGGAAAAATCTATTGACTTAAAATCTGATGACTTATTGATTATTAATTTATATTTTGAAAAGTATTTTTTTTTTTTTGTAAGTATTCGGCATATTCTTAAATTTTTTTTTAGCTATTTTATAATAGTCCAAACAAATTACAACAAATACTCAATATTCCATTCACTAACAGACTAAGTCACATTCAACATCACGTGCTTTTTTTTTCTATTTCTTTCTATCCATCTCCCTGTGTCACTCTCTATGTCTCCTTCTCTCTCTGTATCGTTATGCTCTCTGACTTTCTTACGATCTGTCTCTATCTACGTCGCCCTCTCTACCGATCTCTATTTGGACCTACAACTCTTTTTCTAAATCTCTCTCTCTCTCTTTCTCTCTCTCTCTCTCTCTCTCGGTTTCTCTCTTTTATCTCTCTTTTTCTCTCTCTCAGTCTTTCTCTCCTGGTGTCTAATTTCCTTTAACTCACTAGTTCTATCTCACTTTGACTCTGTTACGATCACCCCCCTTCTGGCAACTTGCCAACTGACTGCGCCTCTGTCGTCCTACCTCCTCTTGTAACTCCCTTAGAATAACGCCCACCGTTGTTTTTTTTCTTTCTTGCCCAGTTGTCCAGTTCTTGGCGGTTTGTTGTGGACAATCAAAGCAATTGCAGGTCCCCGGGCTGTGCAAGCGTTCATATGGAGGAAAAAAATATTTAAAAAAAAACGGACAGAAGCCCGGCAAAAATAATGAGCTGGTAACCCTTTTGGACCTGGCTGAGAAATTAATTAAGGCAAAGGGGGGCTAAAAAAAACTGGGCAGCAGCGCCAGAGAGATTGCAAGTGCGAAGACAACAAGTGATTCGAGTGAGGTGTTGTCGTTCGCTTGGCTGCTTCGATTTGATTTCTGCACGACCTTCCACACATATGTATACATACTCTATATATATGATATATATATGTATATATAGTTGTACTTATCTGACTGGCACAATCTTTGCGCCATAAATCTGAGACGAATCGCAGCCACGCCCACAGCTGCTACTGCTCTGCATTTGTATGCATGACAAGGCTACTGAATTTGTTGGCCCAAAACTTGGCCACGTTCCTTTCTCAGCCTCAGACTCTGCCTCTGTCCACTTTCTGCTTAATTTCTTATGCGCAACGTCCAAGTTTTCATTAAAGTTTGATTAAAAATAAATTATTGGTTATTAAAAATGATTAGTTTTGCTAGACCGCGGCGCGCACTCAACTGAAGAAGCCAAAGAAACGCCCTGAAGAACTTTTATAAAGAAAAACATGAAATAATGAAATTGTTAATGGGCTTCCAAGACAACAAAGGGGGATGGGGGGAGTGGGGCAAGGACTCGTTTGATGTGACAAAGCCTGAGGGCGAGCAGCGTACGCTAATGGTCATTTGAAAGTCACTTCAGTCGCTGCTCTGGCCGAGCACTTAACAATGCTGCTAGCCATATAACAGTTTCTTGTATAACAGTCCCACAAGCACAAGTCCACAAGCTCTTGTTGTGTACTTCATTAAAATAATATTTTCTTATTGTTGAAAAATAATTTGAAATGTGTTTACTCTCATATTGAAAGCTTTTGACATATTTGCAAATGTTTTGTTATTTAAAGAGAAATTTTTTAATGAATAATATTTGCTTTAAAATAATGAAAAATATACTATGAAGAAATATATAATAAACTATATTTCGCTTAGAAATATTTTTAAATTTGTATAAATATTTTTTGAGCACTTATATTAATGTTGGAAATGTTTGCTAAATTTTTTAAAATCTTATTTTTTATGTCAATTTAATTTGAACAAATTTTGAGACTTTATATTCATATTCTATTTTCTATTGACATTAATGAAAAATCGTTTTATTGGACACATTTAAATTATATTTAGTTTATTTCGTTTAAATTTTTAAAAAAGTTAAGTTAAGTATATTTTAAAGATTTATATGAATGTAGTAAATGTTTGCTAAATTCTTTTAAAATTCTTTTTTAATGTCAGATTAAATTGATACAATTTGAAGACTTAGTTCAAATGGAGAATATATTTTCTATTTACATTTATTTACATTTATTCCAGCAAAATCCTTTTATTTAATATATATTATATATATAGTATATAAAATATTATAAATATATATATATATATATATATATATATATATATATATATATATATATATTTATATTATTATATTTTTTAGAGATTTTTTGTAAATTTATATGGATTTATATGGATATAGAAAATGCTTGCTAAAATCTTTAAAATTCTGCTTTTTGTGACTGAGTCATTTAATAATATTGTGAGACTTAGTTCGAATTCAGAATCTATTTTCTATTCATAATCAACTATTTATATATATATTTGCTATATAAATAGTATATTTATATATTTGCTCATATTAAGCTTCAGTTAAATTCCAACAAATTTGCATGAACTAATTTGGATTCCCTTGCCTAAAAACAGTTTCAGCTACCAATTTGCATCTCCTCCGGCCATCTAGTAAACTACACCATATGGCTGATATGCAGATATGTAGTTCCCTGCTCCCCATTCTCCATCTATACAACACAAAAGGCACTCGTATTTATGTCTTTAAACTGTCCAAGGTATAAGGCCCTTGGCAATCGAGCTGCTATGGGCAGGGGCACTCTCCTACGTGTTAGTTGGCTTTATGTCTTGGCATTTTTATGCCTAAGACTCGTATATGCATATGGGGTCTGTTTATTAGTATAGTTACCCACTCAGCCGCCCACACTTACACACACACACACACACACACACACACACACACACACACATGTTGGCAACGTGTGCCCCATTTCGATCCAATTGTGGTCTCTGCAATTTTTCCTTAGCATTTTTATTATTTTTTTGCTGCTGCTTGTCATAATTTTTGTTTATTTTCTTTGCTTGCCTGTGCCTCTTGATACATCAGGGGTGGAGACTATGCATACACAAACACATACAGATATATAAATAAATATATATATATATATATATATATAAATATGTATGGATATATATATACTTGGCAGTATTTGCTTTCATTTCCACAGCTGTCGGTTTATTGGCCACGTTTTTGTTGCCTGCAAAGTAGGCCTTTGGTTTGGCTAACTGTGAAACAGTCTAGCCTACGAGCTTATATTATATTATTCTATAATGGAAAATGATTGTCTTTTGGAATTAATGTCAGTAGAAAGACAGAGAGAGAAAGAGACAGCAGCATATATAAACTATTTAATTCGTTTGCTCGAGTTAATTTAAATGCCTCTCTTAACCCCTCTCTCTCTCTCACTCTGCCCTTCTCGAGGCCCGCATGCAAATTTCATGTCAAAGCATCGACAGTTAAGTCACACACACATACACACTAACACACACACACACTCACTCACACACAACTTGATTAAACTGTCAAGTGACTTTATAACTGACAGCGCCGACATTTTGATTATTAATCATTGCCAATTGGCTGAACGCAGACTACGACAGAGACAACTACATACACACACACACACACACACACGGACACACAGATACAAAATGTGCGAGGGTGGTTCTTTAAGTAAATAAAACTACTTAAGAAATTTGGTTGAGTTGATAGTTGGAAACTACTTAAGAAATTTGGTTGAGTTGATAGTTGGAAACTACTTAAGAAATTTGGTTGAGTTGATAGTTCAATTTAGTTGATATATGTTTATATCTTTATCTTTTTTTGTATAAATAAAATAAATATTAATTGACCATTTTATAAATTTTATACTGTTATATTTTTGTATTGCTTATATTGACATATATATAATATTTTTAAAATTTCTAAAGTTCTAATTAAAATATATATGAAAGTAAAAAAATGTAAAAAACACAAGTGATTGCCATTTAAAATAATCTTTATTTAAAATATAATAACAATAAATATAATAATATAACTTTAGTAAACTCGTGTATTAAATTTCCCAAAATTCATAAAATTTATTAATTTAATAACATTCAAAAATATTATTTTATATAATATTTCGTTGATATATAGACTATAAATAAATACTATTTTAGATAATATTTCATATTTTATTTTTTTGTATTGAAATAAATGTATCGGTATTTTTGGCAATTTTTGTTTATGTTAAAAGCGACATTAAATATATCTAGCTATAAACAAAAATATAAAATATTCTCTATCTAATATAAAATTTACTTAACGTACAAAAATAATTCAAGTAAATTTGATTATTGATTTTACTAAATTTCATAAAGCTTTATATTGTTATATAAATTAATATCTACAGAAAATTTAATTCCACAATTTCTTAAGCACCCCTCGCTGCTGCGAATATAGCACTATCTGTAGCACACATCAATGCGGGCAGACAGACAGCCAGGCAGGCAGACAGAGAGACAGAGAGACAGCTACGAAAGCAGGCTTAGCCCATTGACTGCAATGCGGCCCAGACAAACTGCATTATAAACTAGAGTAGCTTTTCTAGGTGCTCAGCAGGAGGCGATGGGGTGTGGCAAGGGTTATTTTTGAATGAATAGAGGTACTCAGCAGTTCAGCAGTGTTATTTCCAATTGCCTTCACCTGTCATTTTGTCAGCATGATTGTCATAGACTTATTAGGTTGGGTCAAATACGCATTTTCACTAATTGTGACAGCTAGACATTCACCCCCCTTTGAACTTAAGCTCTCTCACTCAGCCTCTTTCTCCCTCCCCCACTCTATCAGTAATTATGGTATGTCTGTCGCGCTCACTCCTATTAAGTTTAACGCAAATGAGCGCAAAAGTTGGCAGACAAAACTATTGACAGCGAAGAGCACCTGTTGCTAAGACAGAAGAAGAAGAAGAAGAAGAAGAGGTTGGAAAAAAGAGAGAAGGGCGTAAGGGAACAGTTCACTTGGAGAGTTGAGTTACTGAGTTACTTTTATGGCAGTTTTGCTCTTAGAACTTTTGGCTCGCAATTGTGTTAAGTGCGTTTTGATAGGCAATGAATAGGTGGAGAGATAAGCTGCAGCTTGGCATTGGGGTTCAAGTTGAACTAGTTCCAACAACAGTTAAAGACAATGGCAAGTGCAAGTTCAATAAGGAGTCGTCAACAATGAGTTCATTCGGGGTTAGCTTGAGGTTAGAGAGATCGCAGTAAACAAAAGAAAGTGAAACACTAAATGTTAAAACTCATAATCCTGAGCTGAACAATTCCAAAGAGATAACTTAAATAAAATGCTAAAAGTTTGTGCTAAGAATTTTGTATTCTATTTTTCTATTATTCTATTTCTATTATTTTACTTTTCAATATAGACTTAAAGTTAATCCTACTTTCAGCCAATTGGCAAAACATTAGCATTACAGTTCCGGTTGCAAAGAACGAGTAAAAAGGGGGAACAACAAAGCAAATGCAACGTGTAAATGGGTACAATGATTGTTCGCTCTGTTGAGCGAGAATTAGAAAGGGAAAGCAACAACAACAAGGACAACGAGGACACTCCAAATGCTAATTACATGTAGCTGGAGAATTGTAAGAAGTGTAAAGGAAAAGGCAAAAGGGAAATCCTGGAAAAGCGGCGCCAGAGTAATTCACGAAAACCAAGTCGTGTAATGAGATTGCAGCTGGCTACGAGGTGGTCTCAACTGCTGCTGCTGCTGCTGCTCCTGCTGCTGCCACTTGAGGCAACCGAAAACATAACTAGGAATTCAAGTAAGGTGGGTGCAAGCGAGAGGGCATGCGATTTAATGATGCACAAAAAAATAAGTAAGAATGTAAAGGAAAACGAGAGAGCGCCGCAACCGAAACCAAAACCAAAAGCCAAAACCAAAACTGAATCCAAAGCTGCAGCCCGTTAACTTTTGCATGCCGCTGGAACAAAAGCTGCTTACTGCGGGCGACTGATTGAGTGCGAGCGAAAGGGCAAGCGAGAGAGAGCAAAAACCGACGGCCATCATTGGCTTTGTTTTGCCTGAGAGAGTGTGTGTGTGCGTGTGTGTGTGCACTCACTCGTTAGTTGCACATTTTGCCAGCTCTTTTTTGGCAGGGGCATTGTTTTTGTTGCTACTTCATTGTCTCATTGGATTGGGCAAGGAGCCCTTTCTAGACAGCGCCACCTGGCGGCCCAACGCACAGTAAAGTCATCAATATTGCTTATTTGCAACAGTGCTTTTTGCTGTTGCTGCTGCTGTTGTTGTTGTAGTTCCCTCTCTGCCTCCTTCTTCTCCTTGCTTGTTATTGTTGTTTGGCAGTTATTGTAGCTGTTTTCCTTCCACTAACTTCCAAACTGCCTTTGCTTGCACAAATTGCGTTTTGTTCAGCCGCTGCCGCTGCCGCTGCCGCCGCTGCTGCTGCTGCTGCTTCCGCTTGTCCCGTTTTTATTGTGTTGCTTTGTGTGTTGATTTATGTGCACTGCATGTGCGTATGTGTGTGGGCTTATGTGTGGGGGCGTCGACGTCGACGTCGTCGTTGACTTCCCTGGAGTAGACATAAAGTGCACTGCGGTGGCATTGGAAGTAGCTGTTGCTGCTGCCGTTGCTGCTGCTGCTGCTGCTGCTGTTGCTGCTGCTGTTGCTGCGTCTTGTTGCGCATACAAATTGGTTTTAGTTATTAATGGTGTGTATAATTAAGCGGGTGCCTTTTGTTGCCAACTTTGTCTGCAGTTTGTTAGAATGTTTCTTAATAATTTGTGTGCGCATCGTTCAAGACAAAAACAGCGAAGTCAGCGAGCGCTATAAAGCTGTTGAATAGGGTTGAGCAGGCTAGAGGTAGACAGAGAGAGAGAGGGAGGGAGAGTGAAGCGAAGGCAACTGTAATTGAAGGCAAGTGGAAAAGGTTTGAATAGTGAACAAGCAGATTATTAGTTGAGCTTACATATTTTCCTTGAATACAATAGAAAGTTTTGAAAATGAAATGCATTCTGAATGAAGTGAAATTATCAATGCAATATTTAATTTGCATAAATTTATTGTAATATTTACAAACCCATAACATAACTAGAGCTATTGATATTTTCCTGTTCTTTTCTAAATTTTAACTGCAACATTTTTTCCCAATAAAATATATTTAAAATAGAAGCAAACAGACAATGGCCCCATATTATAATATTATTTCCCTTTAACACAAGTAAATGATTCCTTAAACAACATATATTGTATTACTCTTAAATTTCCCTCAAATCCTTTTGCTATTTATTTGTAGCTCTTGGTCTAAACCAATCTCATTTAGCAATAAATTGTTATGTCCTTTGCACGCTTCATTTAAGCATTTACTTATTTTGTGGTTCTTTGGCAAGGTTGATTAACTTTAGTCAATACAGAAACCAAATCAGCTCGCCGCAGGCTCAATTCGACTAAAACAGAGGCGAAGGCAACTCACAAAGGCAGCTCTCAATAACTGTCCGCAGTTCTAACCCCTTCAATTAAAAAAGTGCCAGAAACAATCCCAAGGACTTAAGCCCTTTACCCCATATCCTGTTTGTCTATCAATCAGTCGAACAAATAACCCGAAAAAAAGGAAAAGACGTAAAGGGAAACACTTGGCAATTGAAACCAAAACCTTTTCTCTGCTTCTTGTATTCTCGGCATTTCCATTGGGCCAACTCTCATTACGAATGCGGAAAGTGAAAACCACAAAAGTCATTTTTTTTTCCTTTTCTCTTATTTATTTGGATATTTTTTCTATTTTTGGCTCATGTTTTTGACGCCTGCCGCAACTTTGATTTGCCTCTTTCGATCTCTCGAACGACAAAACAAACAGAGGGAAATATAAACATAAATTGAGGCTAAATACTGGGCAAATGTTGCCTGGGTAACTTTTAATTGAATAATAAGAGAAAGAGAGAGAGAGAGACAGAATAAGAGACAAATAGTATCAGAGAGAGAGGGAGAGTGCGGCAAAGAGTGACTGAGTGAGAAATCAAATTCATAAATTTTCTATAGAATTTCGGGCAAAGTTTCTGGCGAGCCACAACTTTTCTAATTTATTTTCCATACCTCCCTCTGTTCTGTCTCTTCTTCTTCTTTTTCTTCTTGATGCTCTTCTTGTTCTTCCTCGTCATATATGTGTGTTAATACATATTAAATAATACTTACTTTGTATTTTTCTTTGGCCTCGTGCCGCAAGCTGAGCCAAATTTGAGCCTTTTTATTTTTCTGTTTTGTTCTAAGCGACGACAAAATGTAAGCAAAAACTCTACCCAGCGAAACACAAAGAAAACTTTTTGCCCACACATAATATCGAGCAGAAGTTGAGCGTGCGTTGGGCGTCAAGTTTTCCCAGTTTCACAATTTCCCAGCTGCTTCGCTTCTTAATCTACCTCCCTCTCTACGCTCACTCTCTCTCCCCTCTCTCTCTCTCTCTCCCTATCTCTCTCCCTCGTGTGCCTTGTCGCCGCAAGTGTTGACTGCTGCGGGTTTTCAGCTCTGCTTCTCTCACTTATCTATTTGTCTAAGATTTGTTGCTGCTTGTGTTGCATAGTTTAAGGCGCACGAGAATTGCATTTCAACAGTCTCTGTTTACTTAACTTGATCTAGTATATTAAGCTAATATTCTACGCTCGTGAGCTGTTAGTTGCAATATTTAAGCTCCTTTTAGTTCATTACGCATATGAGTGCGAGTGAAATTCCTGCTCAAGTATTTTATTTAAATTTTCCTTGTTCGTTTAAGGTGATATATAATATATGTGATGTGTTTCAAAGTTTCCTATTTTATTTGGTAGTTTATTTATTGAGTTATTGTGCTCTTGTCAACTGAAATTACCTATATTTCAGATTATTTTATCTCTAACATTCTCAAAAATATCTAAATTTTAACTTTTATCTGTAAAATATTTCAGATATTCCTGCCTGTGTTCACCGTAATCAAGCTGCTTTATTCAGTTTTTATCCCTCTCAGTCTAAAGCTTTAATTCCCTGTATTTCGAACTTAATAGCGTATTCCCCTTATAGAAAATCCCATTATTTAAGATCAAGCAAATACCACATTTTAATACCTACTGTCCCCAACTCTCATCCCTGTTTTGTAACTAAATATTTCTCCATATTTTTAATCTTCTGTCATATTCTGTTCATTAAACTTAAATTCCCCTTATTTAAAATCCCATTATCAATATTATTTCAAATTTAACCCACAACAGTTCATATTTGGAACCTACTCTCCCCCTCTCTCATCCCAATTTTGTAGCCTAATAATTCCCCATATTTTTTAAGCACCTGTCATTCTATTATATCTTAAAAGTCAACGAAATTTGCCTGCTTGAGCATAATCAGGAGGCCGCACATTTCATTTCTTATCTACGACCACTTTGCTCCTTTGACATTTACATTTGTATACCCAACTACCCAGTCACCTACTATAGCACTTCTTGTTCTTGCCACCTACGCAATTACATTAAATTAAGCTTCCTGTAATGAACATTTTTTATGCATTTTATAGTAGAAAGCAGCTTCTGCTAAACTCACTGAGCTTTCGCGTTTGCGTGTCGCAGGATAATTGAGTTGAAAGGGACATTTATGGAGGGGGTGGAGGAGGGGAACCGCTTGGGTGGATGGGTTTTAATAGGTCACACATAAAAAGACCGCAGAAACGCGTGTTAAAATGTGCTAAACAAGGATTTATTGTTTTATTAGTGTTTGCCTAGCTGGAGACTTTCGCAGACCTTATTCTACGACCTAAGAAAAAGAAAATAAAGAATAAAAACCCTGTATTATGTTATTTATGATTATATTTTTTAGGGCTTTTGAGACTTTAGAATATCTTGTTCTAAATCCCAAGATAATGGGAAATTCTAGTCAACCATTCATGCCCCTATTTTGTTATACTCATAGAGCGAAGCCTTTAAGCTTAATTTCTTTTATGGCATTTTCTATGATTTATGTATTGGGCACCCTTCTCGATAGATCGACCTTTATTTCTAACTCCCTCTCTCAATTTCCTTAGGGAAAATTTGTTTATTTATAGCCAACAGCACATGCCAAAATATTCTTAGCCTTAACCGCAGAACCCGTTTAAACCCATGGCAAATAAATTCCATTTTCGTTTTCGTTTTCTGTTGCCATTTGCCATTTGCCGTTTGCTGCACGCTGTTCGCAAACGAAAATGCCAAAAAACGCAAGTTGCGCAATTTCATAAATTTTAATCCTTTTTTATTGCCAGCCGTGGCCGCTAGAGGGCGTGTCGGGCAGGTGGCGACAAGCAAAAGGTGTGCGGCGGAACGAAATGGAAAAGTGAAATACACGAAATTCATTTCCGACGCGACCGACTCCCACATTTCCCCAAAAAAGAGACAGGGAAAAGGTTGCCTCTTGTAAAATATCAACTATTTATATTTTAAGTGAGTACTGGAGTAGTAGATACCCATTGCTAAAATTTGTAATGGTTACAAGAGAGGAAAACAATGATAAGAAATGACTGCAACTGAATTAAAATTCTTCAATTGCTTTTTATAGTATTTTTCCCAATATTATATATTTAATGTTTCTTTTATATTATTTAGGTAGAGCTATATAGTGTGAAAAGGGAATATAAATATAAATATATAGTTCATTTATCGATTAAGTGTAAATCCTAAAAAACTAAAAATTTCCCCTTATTCCAATGTTTTGCTACTTTTCCAAAACTATCAAACTAATTACACAATATAGTATATGAATTTGGAGACTATTTTTCAACACCATAGAGACAAATATACAACAGTAAAACATAAAAGTATAACAGTATAAAAGTAAAAAAAAAACAGTATAACATTATAACAGTATAATAGCAAAACAGTATAACAGTATAACAGTATAACAGTTTAACAGTATAACAGTATAAAAGTATAAAAGTATAACAGTATGACAGTATAACAGCAAAACAGTATAACAGTCTAACAGTATAAAAGTATAACAGTATAACAGTATAACATTATAACAGTATAAGAGTATAACAGTATAACATTATAACAGTATAACAGTATAACATTATAACAGTATAAGAGTATAACAGTATAACATTATAACAGTATAACAGTATAACATTATAACAGTATAACAGTATAACAGTATAACAGTATAACAGTATAACAGTATAACAGTATAACAGTATAACAGTATAACAGTATAACAGTATAACAGTATAACAGTATAACAGTATAACAGTATAACAGTATAACAGTATAACAGTATAACAGTATAACAGTATAACAGTATAACAGTATAACAGTATAACAGTATAACAGTTTAACAGTATAACAGTATAACAGTTTAACAGTATAACAGTATATCAGAATAATAGTTTAACAGTATAACTGTATAACTGTATAACAGTTGTCGCTTTATCTAGCCGCGCTCTATGCCACTAAGCGAGGGGCCATTCAGCAATTGTCTAAGTACGAGGTACAATATCAAAAAGGGTAAGAGTGCTTAGTGCAGCACTAATTACTTTGGCACCTCGCATTATGTAGATATGCAGGTAAGGCAAAGAGCAGGGGTGGCACAGAAAGGGGAAGGGGTAACTGTAACGGGCAAAGGGACATAGGCGAAGAGCATACTTAATGTCAAGCATACGCCATGTTGAATGCCTGCGGTTAGCTCACAGCTCACTTCCGTCTCGCTCTCCATCTCACCCCCTGTCCCTCTCTCACTCCCACATTCTCGTACTTTATCTTCCTCGCTCTCCTGCTGCCACATAATTTGAATAACAAGTTGGAAATGGCTTTGGGGTCGGCATTTAAATACGCGACCAACTGTCGAAAAGGAAAAACAAATGAAAATTGCGAGAAAAATGGCGGGAATGCATGCGAGTGTGTGTGTGTGTGTGTGTGAGCCGCTAAAATACGCGCTGCCTGAATATGTGGCATGGAGGACAGGATATGAGCAGGAATGCCGCGTGGATGCGTCTACTCGTGTCCTGTTCTGTCCTTTTTGTAATTTATGCATGTCTAAACAGGCTTTTGGCATTGTGCGTGTGTGTAGGTGGAGGTGTGTGTGAGTGTGTGTGCGTGTGTGCCTTTTGAAATGACATGGACAGAAATCAAATGCTTTGCTGCCGCTCTCACGCTGAAGTGGAAATGGAAAATGTCGAGTGTGGGAACTGAGAGCAGAGAGAAGCGAATTGAATGAATGAAATATATATGAATGAAGGAATGCGGGAATGAATGAATGAATGACTGAATAACACTCATGGAATAGTGCTCAAAACCAAGAGCGAAGAATTGTTAAACATTTTTAAGCTTGTTTGAGAAACTGGAGAATAGAGAGTTAAAGCTTGAGTTTTGGGTGTGCTAAAAGGTAGTTGGGGAAATTATTAGAGGGAAATTTTTCAAAGAAAACGAAAATTTAAATAGTGAGCAGCGAAAATGAAACATAAATTATAGAAATGATAAATAATTTTTATAAAATTAAAAATAAAATGCTTCAAAATAATAATAAATATAAATATAATAAGAAGATAGAAAAAAGATTGAAATATTAAATTATAAATATAAATTTATATAAAACTAAAACATTACTTTAAATATATTTCCAAAAAACAAAATTGCCTTAAATTAAAAATTAAATATATCTAGTTAATGACATTTTCATTATATCAATATCATTTGTAGATTCATTCACTCTTGATTAAAATTCTAGATTGATTCAGCATTGAATCAACTTCAATTCTCTATTCATTGTCCATGCCCAATTTGCCTAAACTCTTCTAACAAAGATCAAATCGCAACGTTTGCCTCTTAATTGTGCCACTTTTCGTTATAGAATTCTAAAAAAAAATATATTATACAATGAAAAGTTCAACAAACTGTTGCACAAGTGACAAAAACAATGCAACAAACAAAAGAATAAAAATCAACAATAAAAACAAAAACAAAACGAAAAATTGCGACACGTGACATTAAAAAAGTGGCCGGCAATAAAAATTGAGGTCAACAGCAGCAGCAGCAACAGCAACAACAACAACAACAACAGCTAATGAATAACAAAGGCAAAAACTACAACAGCAACTATCAAGGGGGCGGGGTGAGGGGGCGGGGGCAAGTTGGAAGAGCATAAAAAGTGAGGCGCGGTTTATCAAGATGCGCAATTAAATATGGAAATGCGCGCAAATGGAAAAATGGAGGCAGCAAAAACAACAGCGACACGAAATCTGCACACGCGACAAGTGTCATTAGCAGAAACAAACCCCTCCCCCGTTAGCCCCACCCCCTCACCTACCTGCCTTAAACAACAGCCAACTACAGCTCGGCATACAGCATGAAAAGTAAAATGAAAAACATAAAAAAATTTAAAACAATTAAATGTCATTTTGTGGCACATTTTATTTAGTAAAAAGTGGGCGTTGCGGTAAAGTGGGCATGGCAACCATTATGTGTATGAATGTAAAGAGGGGGGAGGAGGTGAGGTGCTTACTGTAGTTATTTGCTATTGTGTATTTAAGTCGAGTGTTGTTGTCAACGCATTTGCGATTATTTGCTGTAAATATTTGAAAATTAAACACAGCGCCATGAGACATGAACAATGGGTGGGGCAGAGGCAGGGGGGGGGGGTGTAGGGGGTGGTGCGGTGCAGAAGGTTAGGCAGAGACATGCCTAAAATTTGTTGAGAATTTATATTACGTGTCGACAGCAACAACAAGAGCAACAAGAGCAGCAGCTGGCAGCGAGGTTAGATTGTGTGTTGGGGGAGAGACCGAGCAGCAGACAATGCAAACAATTTCAATTTGCATGTAGAAACAAGGACACAAACACACAAAGAACGAGTGAGAAAGGGATGGAGACTGAGAGGAGAGGAAGAGGAAGAGAAGAGGAGGGCGAGGGAGACAGAGGCGCACACACTTGTAAAATGGCAGCCAAAGTTCAACTATGCAACTATGCGGGGTTGTCCTTGTCAGCCAGGAGAGAGTGAGGGCCAGAGACGTAGTAGTTGCAGCATGAAGGGGGGGGGGGGGGGGGCAGCACACGTTAAGTGGCGGTTCGGCACATGTGTAGGCATATGCGAACTGCTGAAAGAACGTGGTTTTGGCAGAGACAGGCCAAAGAAGGTGACGGCTTGATTATAAACAAGGCTGGGCCAATGCTGAGAGTCCTTCCAACTACAGTGGTTAACACGGTTTCAAGAGTGAGGGTGCTTGTCTTATAGATACAATTAGTGTTTTATGCAAATGCAACTAATTTAAATTGAAATGCTTGAAGTGCAATCAAATATGTGTATAATTGTATATTAAATTGTAATAAAATATAAATTAAATATATATACAAATTATATATGTATATATAATAATTTTTCTTCACATATCATAAATTTATATTATATTATAATATTCAAAAATATAATATATATATTAAAGTATAAATTAAATATATATACAATTTATAAATACATATAATAATTTTTCATCACATATAATAAATTTATATTATTATAATATTCAAAATTATTAAAATATATAAAAATATAAATTATAATATATATATACAAATTAAAATTAAACTCTATTGATATTTATATTTTTTCAGAATAATAAAATTATATGATATAAAGATTTAAAGATTTATGTATGTCATAGAGATGTTTCTGTTCCAAGAAATTGATTAAATTTAGATTAATTATGGAATTGTGTCTAATAGAAATTTAATTTTCACTTTTCCTAAAAGTCAAATATAATTTTTTTCAACGTAATTAATTATAATTAATAATATAAGTTATGTTTATTTTAACTCAAATACATTTGGAATATTTTTTTTATATTTTATATTTTATATTTTATATTTTATATTTTATATTTTATATTTTATATTTTATATTTTAGATTTTATATTTTATATTTTATATTTTATATTTTATATTTTATATTTTATATTTTATATTTTATATTTTATATTTTATATTTTATATTTTATATTTTATATTTTATATTTTATATTTTATATTTTATATTTTATATTTTATATTTTATATTTTATATTTTATATTTATAATTTTATATTTATATTATATTCTAATTTTTTATTTTTTATATTATGAAAATGCATTTTATATCAATTTTAAATTGTATATCATGAAAGAATCAAGTACCGAAAGTACAGTGAGGACAGAAATTTATTCTCATATTTATTTCGTGTTTGTTAAAAAATTCAAATGATTTCAACTGTTGCTCAAATTTGAGCTGAAACTTGAAATTATTCTTGCTATTCAGCTGAGTCAAAATAAATTTACTTAAGTGCAGTCTTTAATTATGAAAATACTGTTAATAGCTTAACAGATATTACCAACCAGTAATGTTCAACATACTCAAAAGTCTCAAATGGCAACGAGCTGAATGAGGAGAACGCGGTTCGCTTCTGCATAAAGTTTATGGACTGGAATATGAGCAACCCTTTTGCAGCCAGCGCAAAGAATATTTTGCCACTGATGGCTGGAGCCAAGTTTATTATCAATTTCGCTGGCACACACAACATTTTGCCACAGCTGCCACGCCCACACGCCCAGCGCCTACCTTTAATCTGGCTGGCAAGTTTTAACAGCTGCTCCACGTCTCTCAGCTGCCCTCCCTTTCTCTCTCTCTCTCTCTCTCTCTCTCTCTCTCTCTCTCTCTCTCTCTCTCTGGCTGCCTTTGATGACACTTTACCTGCTGCTCAGTTGGCACATATCCTGTTTGCAGCTCATATCTACATATCTGTGTATAAACATCTACATATATACATATATGGCTATAGCTATGTTTGTTCACGTTACGTCTGATGTGAACTGTCAACTGTCATTTAAAATTTAATCGCATGTTGTTTCTCTCGCTTTGCAGTTGTCGCCGCGATTATTGTCGCCAGTTGTAGCCACGCCCGCCCCCTTCCCCTGTCTGCCTCTGTCTCCCCTTGCCACACGATTTTAATTACTGTGCCACAAGACAACGAAAGTCAAAGTCTCCCACCTCTCCCGCCTCCCTCTGCTCCAGAGCCCTAGCAGCAGCTGTCACTCGCTTATCGCTTTGGCTTTATAAAAATAATATTAAGAGACACTCATTGGGCTGTCTCACTCTTTCTGTCTCTTTTCCCCTCTCTATATCTGTCTCTGCTTCAGTTAGCTTGGCAGCTCTGCTCCATTTAGATAAGTGACACATAAATTAAGCAATTTTACTTTTCTTTCGCTCTCTCGCTCTCGCTCTCGCTCTCCCTCTCTGGCTTCCTCTCAGCATAATTATAAAACAATTGTCTAGCTGCCTTTTGGCTTCATTTACTTTTTATTTCACAATTTATGCTGCTTCTTCTATTTGGGTTTCTTACGTCTTCGTTTTTTTTTCTCGACTGCAAGTAGTTTCAATCGCTGGTTTATTAACCCCTCCAACATATTTGTCTTCCATCATAAAAGTTTATTTGCCTCATTATCTTTTATCATTTAAGGTACGCAGCTCGAGTGTAAGATAAACATTTTGACAGCTCTGTCATAAATTGTCTTGCAGATAATTTTCAGCGATAGCAAAGCAGGGCAAAGTTTTCATTCAAGAATTTTCCAGCAGTACAGCAAAGCTCTCAGGTGGGTTTAGCTGAAGCTAAAGCAAACTTTGAAAGCTATTTGAACTCATTTAGTGAAAAAAGGGAATTAGCATGTACATTAGGCTTTTATATATTTGCTAAAGCAGGTAAAGTGAGGTATATAAAACCAATCGAAGATACTTTGAAAATACTTTGAAAGCACATGAAAGCTCTAAGATCACACAAGTTAGTTTATTTCAATATAGTTATTTATACAGCAATTATGAGCTTTTTAAGCACATAAATTCTGGAAACTAGCTTAAGGCTTTGCCTGATTGAAAAGAGCTTTAAAGTGCATGCAAGCTTTGTAAGCACATGAATTGATTTACTTTACTCTCTTAACACTCAGGTACAAGATTTTTTAGAGTATTTTTTCGATTTGCTAGCAAAAAGCTTTAATTGACTGATGACCAGCTTTTAACTCTCATTAAATCTGCATAGAAATGTCAACTTTTTACTCTGAACTTTCTATGCTGAATTCTTTTCAGTTTTTTCAGCTCTTCGAATAGTTATATCCAATTATATACTTGTATATTGAATATACCAACTAAATATTGTCCCACGATCTATTCTCACCTTTACGCTAAAAATAGACAACGCCTGGCCTTTGATAGACAATCAGCCAGTGACACCTCATTTGGAGTCCAACATCAAAGTCAGAGTCAGCTACAGCGTCAGCTTCATTATGTGTTGGCTATTTTGAGCATTGGGTCTGCTGCCCTTTGTTCGCCTGTCTCACCTGCTGGAAGTGCTTGGGGGGAAAAGTTTTCGTATTCGTATTTGGCCAACAGATTAACACCTTTTGAGTGGATGCTGCCTGCCACACGAAACTTGTTCCACAGAGCAGCAAAGACGGCTGCAGCTGCTGCTGTTGTGGATGTTTCTTCAATTTGTGCTGGCAGAAAAAAAACTTTTTCCCTTTTTTTATATACATATATATATATTTTTTTTTGCTGTTCAGTTTGGTTTATAATCAAATGCAATGGCATGACTAAAAATGGAATTTTTCTGTCTGCACTTCATCAACATGCGGGGCCCCAAATGACGCAAGGGACAAACAGACAGACTGAGAGGGAGACAAGCCTGAACCAGAATCAGAACCAGAACCAGAAATTGTACTCAGACAGAGACTCAAGGCCCAACCCGTTCCAAAACACGCATTCCTCATGCCATACAAAACAATTGACAGGAATTGTTGTAGTTGTAGTTGCAGTTGTTGTTGTTGTAGTGAATTGTCACAGCAGCAGCAACAGCAGCTGAAGAAGAAGCAGCAGCCACCTCTCTTCCTCTTCTCCATCAAACTCCTTTGTCAAGTTGCCCAAAACAAGTTTGCTTGGAAAGGACTCGAGCAACTGGAACTGGTTGCGCACATCGTCAACAGCAAATTGTCTTTTGCTCTTTATTTATCAATTGCACAAGCCCCCAATTCCTGTTCCCTGGGCCGGTTTCCTTTCAATATCATTTCATTTCGCCTTTGGTAGCCCGACGTTCTGACTATTTCACTATCTGACGCTCAGATATCTTCAGCTCTTCTGCCGCAAATTAAGATCAATATCGTTGCCTCAAACCGGGCGGTAGCCTTTCCAGCGGCAGGTGGCATTCGTATTCCATTTGTTCCACTCTTTCACTCTCTCTCTCTCTCTCTCTCTCTCTCTATCTATCTCTTTCTCTGTCTTTCGTTCCACTGTTTCGTTCGCTTTCGGATCTCTGATTTATTTGCAGTTTCCAGTGGCGGAAATCGCTTAATACGTGGGACGTGAAACGTAGAACGCATTCGGTTTTAGCTTTCAATTCAATTGGCGCGCTTTGATGTCCAGCCAGAGCCAGAGCCAGAGCTAGAGCCAGAGCTTCAGCTATAGCTACAACTTCAGCTACTCCCCTCGCTCGCTGCATTCCTAGAGCAGACGGCCCGCTGTGCGAAATTGCCGCCGCCCCACTTCAACTCGCCGCTGTTATTTATTGTATTCGTTTATCTGCATTTTCCAGGCGCTTATAAATTTCGCTGCGCTTAATTTGCTAAAGAACTGCAGCGCACATGACTTTTATGGCGGAGAATAATATTTCAAGATATTCCATAGACTGCTGCAGCGCCATCTGTTGTTGGCTTTAAGCGCAACAAACAAGCTATCGGCTAATATAATTGGAATATATTGATCGTCATTAAACAGGGGCGAGCAGCTGGAACTAAATAACTGCTTATATTTAGTCACTTATTAGCCTAAGTAGGGGTATTCCAGCAGTGGTTTAACAGGCCAGGCAAATTAATTAAAAGTAGCCGAAGAGTCAATCAGGCGGAACAAATGGTAGAGCGCTAAAAAAAAACACAGCCTCAAGTGAAAACAGAATTAGCATCTCATAAAAAAACGCGAGAGGGAAGAGAAGGGGGCGGGGCAGCAGCTAATCGATAATTTATGAGCAGCGTCGCTGGTCAAATCGGATGGCTTAGCCAACATGCAACATGTTTATAAATATACCGCTAATGAGAAGAGCCAACGAACAATTCCCCATCACTTGCTCAGCTCGATTCAATGCGGTGTCAACGAATGACAGCGGCAACAAAAGAGGGGGAAATAGTAGGAAAGGGGTGGGGCAGGGGCCAGCCATAGGGGCAGCTCTGCTTGTAAATTGTTTAAACAAGCGTCGGCACATTGACTTTGAAGCAATGTGTGTGTATTGCTGTGTGTGTGTGTGTGAGTGTGTGTTTATTTGATAAAAGAGACGACTTTGTTCCACTGTGACTGTTTAAGCAATCGTTGTGTAAATATTTACCCCAAAGGTAAAAGTAAAATTAAGCATTGTTTATCTTTACACCCCGCCCTCTGCTGTCCCCTGCTGCCCCCTGCTGCGTCTATTTGTGCCATAAATGTCGTTTCTATTGGCATTAAGCCGAATATTTGCCACAAATATTTGTGCTGCATTTGTGAGTGATGTGTACATTAATTGTCCCAATTCAAATTGCAACTGCATTTAGACAACTTCTGTGCCACATGCGACTTGACTAAGTAAGTAGGCTTGACTTTGGCCAGCTTAAGATGCCGCATTAAGCATTTCACTTTCCAAAGAGAAAACAGCTTCAAGCTGTGAAAATTTGAATAATTCATGAATTTCTTGCTCATCTACTGAAGTGTTTGTCCAATACTTATACTTATACTTATACTTATACTTATACTTATACTTATACTTATACTTATACTTATACTTATACTTATACTTATACTTATACTTATACTTATACTTATACTTATACTTATACTTATACTTATACTTATACTTATACTTATACTTATACTTATACTTATACTTATACTTATACTTATACTTATACTTATACTTATACTTATACTTATACTTATACTTATACTTATACTTATACTTATACTTATACTTATACTTATACTTATACTTATACTTATACTTATACTTATACTTATACTTATACTTATACTTATACTTATACTTATACTTATACTTATACTTATACTTATACTTATACTTATACTTATACTTATACTTATACTTATACTTATACTTATACTTATACTTATACTTATACTTATACTTATACTTATACTTATACTTATACTTATACTTATACTTATACTTATACTTATACTTATACTTATACTTATACTTATACTTATACTTATACTTATACTTATACTTATACTTATACTTATACTTATACTTATACTTATACTTATACTTATACTTATACTTATACTTATACTTATACTTATACTTATACTTATACTTATATTCTGTCTTCTCTTATATTACAGGTGACATCCTCTCCGGCGTTTGCTTTGTAGGCCAGCTGGATACCCACTCCCTGGGCGGCTTTCTTATACTGCCACTGTGCATTTATTTATCGATTGGCGCTCTCTTTCTGCTGGCTGGTTTCATCTCGCTCTTCCGCATACGCACCGTAATGAAGACGGATGGCAAGCGGACGGACAAGCTGGAGCGTTTAATGCTGCGCATCGGCTTCTTTTCGGGTCTATTCATATTGCCAGCCTTGGGTCTGCTGGGCTGCCTCTTCTACGAGTACTACAATTTCGATGAGTGGATGATTCAGTGGCATCGCGACATCTGCAAACCCTTCTCCATACCCTGTCCGGCTGCCAGGCCGCCTGGCACGCCGGAGGCGCGGCCCATCTTCCAGATCTACATGGTCAAGTATTTGTGCTCCATGCTCGTGGGCGTCACCTCCAGCGTTTGGCTCTACTCCAGCAAGACGATGGTCAGCTGGCGCAATTTCGTGGAACGGCTCCAGGGCAAGGAGCCACGCACCCGGGCCCAAGCGTACGTCTAGTATGAGACGGCGGCGGCGGCGGCTGAGGTGGCGGCTAACGAGAGTTACTTAGCCTTTAGCACGTAAAGTCCCCAAAGTCTCCCCTGCCACAAGAAAACATTCAAAAAAGAAGTAGAAGAAAAAGAGGAAGAATAAAGAGAACAAGTAGTCGTAGCTTAGCCTCGAACAGCTTTGTATAAAGTTCATCTATGCCCCCCGTCTACCCTACCCATCAAGCGTAATCAAAAGTCTATCCTAAGCTATTGTTTAATATTTAGTTATATATCTACATATATATAAATATATATTGTATATGAAGGCTTTGCGCTTTCTTGTTGAACCAAAACATTTTAATTGATAAGCTAATGATAATATTAGTATTTTAGTATGCTAGTGCTCTTATGGCTCATGCTTCCGCTTTCCATATCCATATTCCATTTCCATTTCCGTTTCCGTTTGCAAATGGTATACGAATTGTATAAGAGTTTTATCGCTCGCTCGCTGTTGCATCTTCACTCTTCTACTCCACAGACGCATTCAATTCGAATAAGTTTGCATTTAAGTAGGATGTTTTTGATCAATTTTATTTGTGAAAGCTTTAAATGTGCCCTAAAGTTAATTAAGTATATATACAATAAAATATTTGCATATATTGTAGTTGTATGTGTGTCTAAGCTCTTTAAGAATAAATGTAAGAGTTGCTGTGAATTTCTGACTAAACCGTTTAAAGTTCACAAAGTTCGCTTAAGATGCTTCACATTAAAAGTTCACATAAATTATTTATGATATTTCACATAATTTTCTTTCGGCTGCAGTCAGAATTTCACAGCCAATTTAATTTAAGAAAAATAATATATAAAACAAACTGCTTAAAAAACTAAAAATGCTTAAAATTTAATTAAAAGTAAATGTAAAATAAAATTGCAGCATATTAAAAATAAATAACAACATATTTACGTGTACGAAATATATATAGCAACTACTAACTATATATATATATATATATATATCTAACATATATATAAATGTCTTTATATATATATTGATGAGCATATAAATGTATTACGTAGCAATAAATGTCCTCCATGTGCGAAACTTGTAATTGTATAATTATGTATTAATTATTTGTTAAACTAATTAATATTTAAAGCCAAACGCATTTGTTTTATTAACTCTTTAATGACGTTGTAGTCATAATACTTAAGAACTCAAAACGAAAACAAAAACAAATCCATTTGCGTAATTAATTAAAGAAAACAATGAGAAAAGTAAGAAAATAACAACAACAACTACTGCCATTTAGACGTGTGTTTGTTAACTACTGTTGAGGATTTTGTTTAGTTTTTTTATTGTAAATTCTCAGATATTGATTTTTTTATAATTGTAGAGTGCAAAATATTCGCGTAGCATTTAAGAAGAAGAAGAAAATTCAAATGAAATTCAATTATGATAGTCGTTGTAAAATAGAGAAGAAAAGCAAAATGCAAAAGCAAAAGCAAAGCAACAATTAAAGCATATTAAGCGAATAAACAATTATAAGTGTGTATACATATTTAAATAACAAATGGCAAAACAACAACAACAATATGAACAAATAAAACTTTATTTTATTGTTAAAGACTGAATGTGAAATGTATTTGAATTTAATTTTAGGCCTAAATTGATTTCAGCTGGGGAGAAAATCTCTTAATTGAGCTGGAATTGTAAAAATTTAACTGAAGAATATTTGTATTGAAGCAAATCTTTTGGGATGAGATATTCATTGATTGCTTGGGCCAAAGCTGCGGAGTTCGGGGAATATTTAAGTAATTTAAATGTGGTTTGTGTAAAGGTAAGATAGCAAAAGTATAAATTGTAGAGCAGATACGGAAGAAAGTGAGTATGGAAAGTTGATTTAAATAAAAATAGATGAGATTTTAAATTTGATATTGCACTGAAATAATATCTTTTGCCTGAGCAGGCCTTGAGTTTAATTACAATAGTCTTTATATTTTTATAAATATTAAAAGGGATAATGAAAGAAGTCCTGTACAAAAGTTGCCCATTCTAGAGAGCTAGGTACTGTGGATCTGCGCATAATATGATTTTGCCTAGTATTCATAACTATCAATTTGACCTAGCTTGATAACTATCTTAACATTTCTAGCTGAAATAGGCTATCTATAATTATTCATTATTTCACAATATTTATTTTAATATTTTCCGAATTATCTATGCAGAAACAGATTTGACTATGAAACAGATATCACTCTTTAGAGCACACAAGTGGTTATACTATAATTAATATTCTGTTAGATATATGCTCAAATTTATTGTACTTACTTTTATATATTCTGCTTTAATATCTAAATTCTATTAGGTATAGGAAATATTTGCAAGTATATCCAATTTCAAATTTAACTGCAATAGAGATGAAGAGAATTGAGTAAAATATTTCACACAATACATTATTACAACGTCAATATCATCATACACCATTATAAGTAAACACTATTTCTGATAAATCTACTCGTAACCAAAAAAAAAAAAAAAAATAGTGAGTAGAAAAATTTATATATATTTGTATGTAAGTATATTAAATTTTAGCCATAGCTGCAAAACGAGTGAAGAGAACAGAGTTTATTTAGCAAAACTATATTGAAAACCGACTAGACTGGAGTGAAGATAATTTGACATTTAAAATCTGTCTAGCTTTCCTATTATTACATAGATTTAAAGATAAATCCACAAATAAAGAGCAAGTCTGCAGCTGCATATAAATTTTCTTCGTTTGCATATACTCAATTTCACTTTCTAAACAAGTCAAAAGTAGTATAAGGAAACAAACCCCAGTTGAAGTTCATATGGACAATTTGATTTGTTTGCCATTCGAGGAAATTTTGGCAGCGCTTCATATAAGTTGTAAATTTGTTGTTAGCTGCAAGCGTTTTGTTGCTCATCTGCCACTAATTGCATTGCAGACAATAAGCACTTGTCTCGTGTGTGTTGGTCGACCAAAAAACTTTTCTCATTACAAGCAACCAGAATGAAGGCTTAGCCCCCACACACACACACAGATATACACACAGATATACACACTTATACAGACACACACATGCACACATGTTAGAGGCACTTTAAAAGCTAGCCACAAAGCAGCTTCAAATTCAATCATAACTTGCCAAACACCCGCAGCTATAGCTTTATATAAACTATATATGTATATATAGAAAAGAGAGATTGAGAGTAAGAGAGAGAGAGCTAGAGAGAGCAGATGGAGTGTGAGTGAGAGAACGATACTGCTTCAACAACAGCGATCCACACTTAAGCCACATGGCCGTAAGCGTTGAAATTTATGAGTGGGCTGAGTAGGCGTGGCAGAGTAGCACCCACTAACGCCCACAACCGCCGCCCGCAAAGCCACACGCCCATATACTTTTGATTACACTTGTTTCTCTAAATACTCCCGACTATAAAAAAAATACATATATATACAGCACAAGCGAAACACATGCGAGCAGCAAATAAAATCCAGGACTACAGCACGTTAGCGGTCCGAATGACTGCTGCGGGGGGCGTGGCCTAAGCGCCTTAGCAACAAATTGCAGTTAAAAACGAGGACCAGCAAATCTGCGCTCCTTGGCAGCCAGACGTGCTCCCTCTCTCTTTCTCCCTCTCTCCCTCTCTCTTCCTCTCTCTCTCCGCAAAGGAATCACGCACACAGCGGGACGTGTACCCAAGGATATGAAGGATATGGCGCTGTTTTACAAAACACGTGTGCGATTTAACAACTACAACAGAAGCAACAAAAACAAAAACAAAGCCAACTACAAATGCAACCAAAAGTTTATCCGAAAATACAAAAAACGGAGGAAAAAACATTCAATATGGCGGCTGGTTTTGTTGCGTTTTTATGCGAGCGCCATAAAAAAGTTATTAATGTGTGCGTGTGTAAGTGTGTGTGTGTGTGTGTGTGTGTCTGTCGGTGTGTGTGTATATGTGAGTGTGTGTGTAAAATGGCGCGGGCGTGTGCAAGCGTTAATGTGGCAAAAATGTTTTTACAATGAACTTTTCTATTTTGCTCTACAAGTTTTTACAAAATGCTCTAAATAAGAGTGAGCATAATAGACTGAAGGTAAAGAAATACGTATATAAAATTGCAGTTAATATTCAAATTTAAATAAAATCATATAATATAATAATAATAATCAAAATAATGTTATAATAATAATTAATGCAGTAACTAGTAGCAGACTCAATTTTTGATTATATCTAAAACTTAAAATCAAATATAAATTAAATTTCAACATTTTAAATTAATATATACATAAAAAATAAAATATAATAAAAAAAAAAAATTATAATTTCACAGCAATGTCAGACCTGTCCCTTGGGAAATAAAAAACAAAATTCATAAATAAAAATTTTTTTTAAATTTTTTTTTTTAGGTAATTTAAGAAAATATGAATTGGAAATATTGGTATTGTGTTTTAAAATATTTAAATCTATTTTTATTATAATATCTAAAATATATTATATATTTTACATTTATATACATATATATATATTTATTTTTTGTATTATATTTATGTATAAAATATATTTTTTATATAGAAAATGTGTTTTTGTGTTTTTTTTGGAGTGAATGTATTCAGATTTATCTTTTTTGTAACGAAAATTATGAGTGATAAACATTACAGATTGATAATAATTAATTTATTAAGTTTATATATATCAATTGTTATAGATTTATTATTAATGATGAGGCATTTGATTTTCTACATTGTTCATAAAAGACGAGAAATGCAGCAATAGAAAATATTAAGTAGTAAGAGCATCCATTTCAGCGGACTCTCAGCCCGCTCTCCTTCTACACATACTACAATTAAATCAGTTTGAATTTAAAATTCGAGGCGGACGGACGTTTTATTTTTGTGCTGCCTGGCAGGTGTGTCCAAGTAAAGTTGCTTTATTTATTACTATAATAAAACATTTATTTTTATATATTGTAGGCCATTAGGAATTATAATGATATCACTATTTCTGATTGATCTTCTTTTATACCTATGGCACTATTGCTGATTCTCTTCAACACCATGCTCAGCTATCGATGGATTTAATTTATATTATTTATATAATTATTTATCGATAGCTGATCATGGTATTGGAGAGAATTAACGATAGTATCATAACTACAAAAGAAGATCAATCCAGAAGGAAGAAAGTGAAGACGACAGAATTATTAACACTTTTAAAATATGATTAAATATAGCCATTCACAATATTTAATTTTAAATATGTAGGCTAAGTTTAAAAAATTAAAATTTAAAAAAATATATATTTAAAATTTCCATGAATAACAAACGAATAATTTTGCAATTATCTTGTATTGTAGCTATGTTTTTAAAATAAAACCAAAACATATATATATACATATATATTTTATTATAATTGGATTGAAATTAAATAAAATTTAAGTTTCCTTTTTAAGCAAAGTTTGTATTGCATTTAAAAATTTAATTAGGTATACTTCAGTATTATTATAGAGAACTATAAAAAATAACGTTACATCTAAAATCTATTTTTTAAACAATACTATTTTTTTTATATTAAATTTAAACTCTACATATATTTGCTTTTTCATACAGTTAGACTACCTAGAGTATTACATTGTCGTCATGCAGCCGCTTTCTTTTATTTTACGCTTTTATTATTTGTTTTTCACTTTTTTTCATATTTTGTGCGGCAGCGTGAAAATCTGAAAGAAAACATATGAGTGGAAAGTCCGCTGTTGCATGTTGCATGTTGCATGTTGCTCTGTGGAAGTTACTAAAAATAAAAGTGTGAATATTTTGCGGTTAAAAGAGGAAGAGAAAAACAACAAAAGAGAATGGCAGCTGGGAATATTTCAGAGTTCGTTCCTAACATACTTCCTGGCACCTCGTTTGAGAGCAGCCTAAGTAGGCATGGCAAGAAATTCAGGGACTTGGTTTGCCTGCCTCTCAGCTTACATAGTTTTATGTGTTCATACAGACTTCTGTGTATTAATTGTATTCTGACATAGCATTACGGAATAATCATGTCTGTCAAATTTTGGCTAGTTGTGACGGTGCTCTCGGTGGCCTTGGCCCACACCTACGTCTACACGGATCTTCTGCGCGAGCGCCAGCCGGGCGGGATGGGCAAAGTGGACTTCTCCAGATACATGACAGCCATGTGGTTCAGCTTCAGCGATGCCTGGCAGCAGTTGAGGTCCGAGCTCAAGCTCCATCTCGAAGTGGGCCAGCGGGCGGCAGTGGGGGTCCGTCGAGCCATTGCCCGGTTTCGCCAAACGCGCGCTGAGCTCAAAGCTAAGCGGGATGCAGCCAGATCGAGGTATAAATGAGAACGGCAACAAAATTTAAGTCAACTCTTTTACAACTCTTTGTTCTCTTTGGAATAAATATAATGTTTTGTGTGTTGTGCAAGTAGAGATTTTCATTTAATTAATTGCAGCAGACAAAAAAAAAAAACTGCGAAAATTGAACACATTTAATTGGAATTTTCAATTAGCCAATGCATTGGCCAAATGTAGCTATAATAGAAAAAGAAAACAGTTTATTTCCGTCGCAAGTAAATAGCGCGGTGAGTTAGTTCTATAGTCCATAGTTGTGCTCCACAAAAATCTGAACAGCTGCGGCCAATTGGAGCTCAATGAAATTTCATGACAGCAACTACCCACAGGCATTTAGTGGGGGAGGAGTGGGAGTGGCCATTGCTCAGCCAAACAATGAAAAAGTTAATTGCCAAGGCAACTTATGGCCCCGGCGAGGGCAACTCGAGCAGCTCGAGAGCCCAGCACAATTTTCTTAGATCGTCGCAGCAAATTGCACAGCAGTCGTCAAGCGGAATCCTGTCGTGAATCAGTGCAAACTTCAATGGGGGGTCGCTGGGTTGGGTTCACTCCATTTCGAGAGGCTGTCTAAATGGGGAGTGCCAATATTTGTCAGCTGCCAACAATCGCTGGCACTTTTGTGGGCTGCTAATTTGTGTCGCAGCAGTCAATTAAATTTTCGGCTGGCCTGACATCTTCAACTTTGCTGGATTAGCGAATGAATAAATGATGGGGCTGATGAATGTCAATCCGAGAGAGAGAGAGAGAGTTAACCAACGGAAATGAAGACAAACAATTGCCTACAAAATGAATGAAAACAAATTGAATTTCGACCAAAATCCCAAATCTAAACTCTTCATTCGCGCCAAAGGCCCGGCAAAAACTTCATCTCTGATGAGTCATGGCCGGGACGGGACAGGCCGGGCCGGGATGACAATGCCATTAGTGAACTCTGCACGGCATAGCATAAATTATTAGCCAAAGCCGCGCCCACAAATTGATAAAGTTTTGCCCACCCCCCATCGGCACTAACACTAATGCCGCCCAGCACTAACAATACTAATGACAGTTGAGGCAAAAGTTTTTCGTTGCCAAACGGAAAACGAAATCGATTTTAATGGCATCGCAAATAACGCAATGAAAATATCATCTGTAAATTTGCCAAGCTGAGAAAACAGTTGACTTGTTTATGCACTGCCTACTGAAAGGGTGGCCTAATGCCTAAGGGGGGATGAGTAGGGGAAGGAGGGGTCAATGGACAGGGGATGCGCGTAATAGGCTAGACAAAAAAGTTACAACTGCAAATGAATTGAGTTCGATTGTGGAAAATGTTGTAAAATTTTATGGCTATCGCGGGCAATTTGATGAAATGAGCAATGAGATAGGCGGAAATTAGGGAAAGGGAGAGTGAGAGAGAGAGAGAGAGAGTGAGCTAGAGAGAGTGACAGAGAGGCGGAAAGATTGAAAGTATGAGAAATAGTGATATGTTGAAAGTGCTGTTCGACTAAAAAATACCCATTGAGATTCGCTTAACAAAATTATAGTAAGAGAAAGAGGTCGATTTAGCTCGAACGAGTTCACTAGTAGATTTTCGTTATGCAACTGAATATATGTATATAATATATATTCATATTTATTTTCTCTTATTTTGACTAAGCCAAGCTTTGGCGAGTAATTAAAATCAAATTAAATGAATACCCAAGCACTGTAACAAAGAAAACAATTTAGCTAAGGCATGAATAAGCAAAATATATTATCTTAGTTTAATGATAATATTTTAAATAATAATATGAGCTGATATAATGACGATTTAATTTAAAAAATATATATGTATAGCTAAATGAGAAAATAGATTTAAGAAGAAGAAGGAGATAGGGAAAGATGGCCACAGAGTGAGAGACACAGAGAGAGAAAGAGAGAAAAAGAAAAGGAGAAAGAGAAAGAGAGAGAAAGAGAAAAAGAAAGAGAGAGAGAGAAAGAGAGAGTAAATTAATCCACTAAAAAATTCTATAAAGTTGATTAAATATCCGGACCAACATCTTTAATATACATATTTGTTAAATCAACAAATTTATTTTATAACTAGAAAAGCTTGTTTAATAATTTATTATAATTTATTAAAATAAAATTAATAATAATGTGAATTAATTTAATACTCTTATTAATTAATTAATATATTTTAATATTATATTAATATATATTTGATATTCATTAATATATTCATAAATTATGATATTCAGCTTGATTTTGAAGTAGACTTACCTGTGCAGCTTTGCTTTTATATCATTATTATTTAATTAAGGCATCACGCCAGTTAAATTATATTGTTTTATCTAAAAATAGAAAAAATACAACAAAATATAAATATATAAAAGTTTGAGAATTTTTTATTTATGAGGAATTTACAATAAAAGATATATATAATATATTATATAAAGATATATAAAATATATTAAATATATAAATAAAAAAATATATTAAATAATAGTATATAAAATAAAGTTAATGAAGTTTTCTTCAATATATCTTTTTGCCAAATATGTTTCTTGTATTACCTTGAAGTGTCAAATAAAATTGATGAAAAAATGCAGCTAAAATTTTGTAGCAATAATAGTAAATAATATTGAGCCTCTCATAAATATATTTAATGTTTAGTGGAAGTAAACGAAAACTAACATATTTCTTATTTTATTTTAACTATAAAAAGTATCATTGTCCAAAACATAAAAATCAATTCGCCCAGACAAAAACCAGAAATGTATTTAATTTATCAATCTAAAAGTTTATTTTTAGCTAACGCCGTCTATCTATAAATATTCATAAATAATTTAGCATAGGCAATTATTTCATGTATCATAAATAAGTTGTACTTTCATAAAATTATAAATATATCCAAAAACCAATACACCCTTTCAGTGGCCCACAGCGAGTAAACGAAAGTGCGCGCATAACTCAACCAATCGATGGAAGCTGGCTTTCAACTTTGCGGGTTTATGGATAAAGTTGGGGCTTTTAGTGTTTTTGCCATAGATGTATTCAAATGTGAATCGCATGATGAAACGGGCTACAAATTTTAATGCACAGATGCCATAAAAGGCGAGCACTGATGAGGCCGCACGCTGAGTTCTAAAGTGAAACCAAACCAAACTAAACTAAACTAAACTCAACTCAACTCAGCGCAAAGGCAACTAGAGTCGAGGAAACTACTTGTGATCGGGCGCTGTAATAGTCAGTTGGGCGCCCAGTTAGATATGCTCGTAAAGCATGCAGCAGGTGGCCAAAAAGTTGTTTTTGCCACGCTCAGTAATTAAAGCGAATGCCACAAAGGCTGTCAGCGTGTGGTCACATTCCAGGGCCAGCCGAAGCAGGAGGCGGCAACCGGGCCTTAATCTGATTTATGTTGCGGTTAGCGAATGGCGCGTGCTTCCCTTAATTGTCATAATTTCTTTTTAGCGCCCAAAGCTGCCCAAAGAGAGAGACAGGAGGAAAAAGTAAGAGTATGTCTGGGGTCGCAGCTCAACTTTGAGCCATTAGAGGAAAAGGCGAACTGAGATTTCCTTTTCCGAGTATATGAAAATACAAACAAAGTTTTCCATGGGGAGTATTAGCACTAAAGACTCGGCCTAGACTCAGTTTATTTTGTCTCAAAGTCTTACAGGGTATCCGCATCGTAGGCCAGCCCATTTATTTAGATAAAGCCATTTGAAATGCCAGCAGCTCTTCGCTAATCCAGTCGACAATCTTTTGTCCCAATATTTCATCTGGCAAAGCTCTCGCAATGTGCGCCTTAAATTTAAGTTTCGGCATAATTTATATGCCATTTGTTACACAGTTGCTGTGACCTTTTCTTTCCCTTAAATAGAACCATGAAATTTGTAAGTGTCGCCTGTCTCTCTCTCGTCTAGTTACAGCAAGATTTTAGCCACAACTCGAAGCCCTCAACGACCGTGGCTAATGAAAAGAAATATTAAATTCTCACGTTCCAAGGCATGGCAACAGCAACAACAAAACAAATGAAAAGGAACAGGGAAGGCAACAAAAAAAAACAGAAAAACGCTTTGGGCATAATACAAAACCTGAGCAGAACTTCAGCTCGCAAAAGTACACAAAAGGTAAATAAAAATTGCAGCAACGAGTCATTGGGAACTGTAAGAGCTACGAGTTGAGCTCGTCGGCCACTGGGAGCTGTGACTGTGTACTATGGTCTGACCTTTGCCAAAGACCCAGTCCACAATACAGTCTAGAGTCACCCTAGTCGAAGTTATAGTCGAAGTCGCAGTCGCAGTCGAAGTCGCCGTCGAAGTCGAAGTCGAAGTCGAAGTCAGTCAGCCATTGAGTCGAGAGGCATCCTCACAGCCCACGTCGGTGACTGCATCGTTAAAGTACAAAGGCAAAATAAAACGTGATTCATGTTACTTATCACCCGCACAGCATCGCATGGCTCCAGCTCCAGTCGCCAGTCGCCAGTTGCCAGTCGCCACTCTCAATAAGCAGCACAATGCTTGCTGCCTCCTGCCTGCTGCCTCCTCCTCTGCCTCCTCTGCCTGCTCTGCCTTCTCTGCCTGGTTGCCATAAGTTGCCAAGCCGAAACTTGCCCTGTGGCATATGAGGTCGCCATCGCAATCTTCACTGGTTGCTGTTGCCTCGACTGCCGCCTCGTCGGCCGCCTCGGCTCATGTTGATGTACTTCATCAATGCCTTTCGTTGGCTCGTTTCGCTGGCTCATTCTGGCGAATTGTTCTCTAGACGCTGGCGACGCTTTAATAACGTCGAAAACAATTTTGAAATTTATGCTCACGACCTTTGGCAAGTGCCCTTTATAGATGAAGTCTCATTCTCTCTCCACGAAAGCCACGAAAGCTCATGATCAAAGCCCAATTCTTGAGGCATTTTTTATCAATTCGCTCGCTCGCTGATTTCTCATATTCTTTTATATACAATTATTTTTTATTTTTTATTTTTTGCATTGCCTGTGAAAATAAAGCAACAGTTCATTAACGTTCATTGTTGTTGGGGGGTAGAAAATAGAACAGCTTGATGACCTCATAAGATCATTTAACTGTCTGTATAATTATTCACATGAGCAGAGCTCAACTAGCAATAGTTTGCTCAATGAATCAGTCTCTCTAATGCACAAAAGGTTGGCTGTGGTAATAATAGAATTTAAGGTAAATAAAAAGCTTTTCTTTAGTTTGCTCAAAGACGATCATTGCATATAAATTATGAAGAGCTTTTTTGCACTGCCAAATGACGATCAATTTTAAAATAAATTTGTTAGCTAATGAGATTGCTGTTTGCTTGAACAATAAACAAAGAGAAAACTGAAGGCTCAGAGAGGAATCTTAGTTATGAACAGCTTTTCTGCACTGCCCAATGACGATCGATTTCGATTAGCTTTAAAGTTTCTCAGGGAAAAAGTAACGAAAATAAACAAATAAACTCAGCCGGGAACTAAAAATAGAGGAAAATGTTATTTAAAATATATTGTCAAAAATAAGGAGAGCAAAGATGTTAAAGAACTTTATTTCCCTTTAAATATTCCATGAAAATATATATTTTTAAATTATTGAAAAAAGTATGTGTAAGACTTATTTACACTTGCAAGTACTTTTATACTCTATAAATATAATCTATATCTCTTAAATTTCTATTTATTTTATTATTATTTATTTATTTACACCTAGTAAATTTATATTGTATTTATTTATTTATATATTACACCGAGTAGAAAATGTTGTTTAATATTGTATATCATTATATCATATCTACCTTTATGAACTGACCTTGTCAACATTTTTTAGAGAGAAGAAAGCAGAAGGCTTTCTAACTGAGCATATTCATATAGAGTACAAATCAGTCTAAGCAATGGTATTTTTGTGCCTTTGAGCTCTACTGCTATATATATAGAGAATGTTGAGCTACATCAACAACATCATTCTTTTGAGTACCCTTAATGCTTTATATGTGCATACTTAAATAAATCTATAAGTAGAATCCAGATCATCTTCAACAGCTGCACTTCTTCAGCATCTCGTACTATATTTGTGAAAAAGTTTTTTATTTTAAAGTTTCCGCAAGAGTTTGATTAGCTTCGTTTTGTTTAGCAGCCCACAGGATTCGTGCGGCATTCGCAATTTGCATTGGTCGCACACACACACACATCTATACACACCCATACACACCCATACACATACAGATATTTGACAAAGTTTGTGTGGCACAATTTCAGACTAAACGCCCTATCGCCCTATCGCCTGTCAGTGGCAACTTTCTTGGCTTTGGCTTAGCGAGTCGCAGCCGTAGTGACAGTGGCAGTGGTAGTTGAAGCTGAAGCTGAAGCTGAAGTAGAAGTAGAAAGAAAAGTTAAGCCAATTGTTTGCTAGTCACGTTCGTCTTGATAACTTGTCGCCAGCTGGAAATCTTCAAATCATGCGACAATGTCGCCAAATCCGCAACCAAGTGTTGCAACATGGCTGCATTGTTGCACACACAGCTATTAATGCCGGTGCCACTGCTACTGCCACTACTGTTGCCGTTGCCGTTGCCACTGCCATTGCCAATGCAACTCCTGCTCCTACTTCATGCTCCACAGACGCCTCCAGGCCACAACGTCAACCATCAAACGGAGCTTAGGCGCACTGAGCCATGCAACCGCCATAGCCAATGCTAAAGCCGAAGCCAAAGCTAAAGCCAAACCCAGCGACTGCCACTGCCACTGCCACTGCCATTGCAACTGCATCCTCATCCTCATCCTCATCCTCATCCTCATCCGCATCCTCAACAGATCCACGCCTGCCAGCGTGTGTCATTCCGACATTTTGGCCACATTTTGGCCGCCAACTCGCGGCTTGACTCTAGAATTATGCAAAATGGCTTCAGCCTTTAGCAAAAAAATACAAAAATCATCGGCAGACAATTTCACGCCGAAGGTTTCATGCTCTGCATACCCTAATCGAGGCATGTTAGCTATAGCGTTAAGATTAAAGACTAGATAAGCTGAAGACTGTTGAGCCTTTTCGAACGCATAGAAGATAATTTACATCAAGATTAAATTGATGATAGTAATGTTGATACAATTCCCGTAAATGATAATGATAATGCTAATGACAATAAAAATGCTCATAACAGTGAGAATTTTAATGACGACGACATTGATACTAATATTGCTAATACTCATGCTTATACTTTTGCTAATGCTAATTTCAATACTAATGCTAATGCTTATACTAATACTCATTCCAATGATAATGCTAATGCTAATGCATATACTAATACTCATGCCAATGCTAATGCTAATGCTAATGCTAATGCTAATGCTAATGCTAATGCTAATGCCAATGCTAATGCTAATGTCTATGCTAATTCAGATGCTAATGCTAATAATAATGGTAATGATAATGATAATAATAATGATAATTTTAATGCTAAAATTTAATTCTAATGTTAATACTAATGCTAATGTCTATGCCAATTCTAATTCTAATGCTAATGCTAATGCAAATCCTAATGATAATGACACTGATAATGTTGAAAATACATACAAAAACTATAATTATAATACAAATATAGGTAATTATTTAGAGTAATAATTATTCTTTTATTTCTAATGATAATGACAATGATAATAACTTTTTTTATAATAATAAAAATATAGTTATTTAGAGTAATTCTTGTATCTAGATACTTTCTACATCTCCCAAAAACTACCTTTAAATTCCCTTAATACCCTTCGTCCAGCCCATGCTTGTGGGCCATAACGAGCTCAACACTTTCCTGAACGTCTCCCGTCGTCGTCGTCGTCGCAGTCGCAGTTGATGCCGCTAATGTAGTGGCCGTGCATGGGATTTGAGTAAGTAGCAACGGAATGCAGAGCAGAGCAGGGAGCAGAGCTCCACCCAGTGCAGGGCAGTACTGGCTGGGTGCCACCTCCACTTCTAGCTCGGCCTCGGTCTTATATACATGATAATCGTGCCCCGCAGACATTTAGCATGGTATCCATCCAGAGCGCTCAACGTCGCTGCCAACCGCTTTTGGCGCAACTAATTTTTCTCTTGTGTTTTCCATTTATGTTTTGTTTTTCTTTTGCTTTCGTTGCTTTTCTTTTACTTTTTTTTTTTTCGAGCTGAACCTTCTGCGACTGTTGCTGCTGCTGCTGCTGCTGCTGCATTATGCATTTGCCTGAGCTGAACGTGTTGCTGCCCCGCATTGTTGCAAGCGCTAAGCAATGTTTACGCTTACAACATTTATTTTGCATGGCAGATGCCTCGTCTCCCTCCCCCTACCCCTACTCTATCTCACTCTCGTTCTACCTTCTAGTTTTCCACGGTAATGCCAATTTGGTGCACTCCACTCAGCCTTCCTTGTTGTTGTTGCTGTTGCTGTTTTATTCTAAATGGCTCGCAGGCGTTAGCTTCTTTTGGTTGCTGTTGTTTACCACCAAGTTGCCAATCTTCCCGCTCCCTAGCTCCCCACTCCTCCTCTTCCTCCTCCTCCTCCTCCTCTTCCGCCTTATCGTACACCCAAGTTGAGTGAACTTCATAGTTTTTGTGCCTTGAAGCAAATTGAGTGATTATCAGTTAGCGTTACCTGTGCGCACATCTAGCCAAGCTCCCCATGACTCGGATTTAGTTTTTGGTCTTAAAGTGCGTGTCTCGCTGCCAGCAGCCAACTGACGGAAAGCTTGAGGAGTCGTTGACTTATTCTGGCTGCATGCTCAAAGCGATTAATTGAAAAGCAACCATAACGAATATGCTGTATATATCTTAATTAAATTGGCTCTAGTCGCGCTTGTCAGGCACACACTAAACTCTCTAGAATTAATGGTCAGAGTACAAAATCATTTCGAGTTCAACAACTCTTGAAACTTTCATATTTACATTCAACATTCTTCTTCTTCTTTTTAACAATAGCTAATGAAGTTTTATAATCATTATTAAAAAGCTAAGCTTTTCATGATAGATCTTTATATTGTTTGTAAGCAAGGAGGGTGCCCGACTAGCGCCGACTTGCTCCGATCAATCTACGTTTTTAAATAACTCCACGGCAAAGCGCTTAGCTTCTACAAACAACGCCACTTCACTGCGAGCATACTAAGTAGCTAATCTCAACTAAATCAACAGCTGATAATTCAAACTCAGTTCAATAGCTATTGCGATTCCTGGAAAAAGCTAGAATCCACGTATAGTCTATGTGTGTACACGTAAGTGAAAATGCGTACGCTTGGATCTACTTGCCACATGCTTTTTCGAATTGGCCAAACGTTTTGTACAAGAACTTCTGCGTTACTTAACGGATTGCAATGAAATTCACAGCATATGATTAACATAAAATATTCAATATTTATCAGTTTTAGACAATTTCAAGCCTTTTCTCATATTGGCTTTATTTGCAAATGAACTTCAATTTAAAGAATTTTGTAAAATGTAGAGAAGATATTCCAAGTATAACAAAAATCATAATTGCAAAACTGAGTGCAAAATTTAGAGACTCTAGCACCAATAATATACGAGATATAGTTTAAAACCTAATTTTAACAATAAAACAGGAATAGTTACGGCTTTTCGCAGCAAACGCAATCTGCGTGTCTAAATAGGAAAACAAATTTGAAGTTTTTAGTTCTTATAGATACTGAGATCAAAGCATTCATAAATACGGACTGACGGACAGATAGATGGACACGATTAGATCGACTTCAACATTTTACATAGTTTACAGGTGCTGTTAAATACATTTTAACAAACCCCTTATACCCTGATTTCCCATTGGGGAATCTATGGGTTCAGGGTATAGTAAAAATATATATAAAATTTATATTATAAATTGAATAGATTATAAATTAAAAATTTCTAGTTTCCAGTTGCTGTGGCTTAAATGATTACATGACTAGATCGACTTTGCCCATCAGCGTATTAAAAATACATAGACTTGATGCTGTCTGCGTCCCCTTCTACCGTTCCCCAATTGCACAAAAAACTAAAAGCCTGAATTCACATTTTCATTGGATTTATTCTAGAAAAAAATATTGATAAATACGATTTTTATAAAATATTTCAGCTGAAATTCCATTACAATTATGGGCAAACATAAATTCAGCCTTTAGTGCAACTCGATTGCAAAAGTATTTGATTTTGGCTTGAAATACTTTTTTATTCAGCAATTCCACAATATGAAAATATGTGAAGCGAATCGAGTATGTATTTATGTGAATAAATCTATATGCAACAGCGAATTCCAAGAATTCACAACTGCAAGATAAATTCTTGGCTTTCGCTACATCCATTTTAAAGTTGAATTTGCTGTATTTGGTTGCAACATTTCAGAGTGTTCTGGCAATTTGTAGACCTCACTTACTGAGGGCCTGTCACGTTTTTTGACAAAAGTTGAGCTGAGACGTTCCTGGAATTCGTTCTTTGGGCACACAATTAGCACGACATCAGCTCCGGCTAAGTCTATAAATCAGCTTAAGTCGGAGGAGTTGAGGAACAACTATTTTGCATATAGTAATAATAAGTCTTGGGTATGCCAGACACACAGCCGTTATGTAGGCCTAGTTCTTCTCCTTCTTTGGTTAGTTTGTTTTTTCTGGTTGCTGAGTGTATCGTGCATCTTTAGGGGGCAGCGCGTGTTGAGCTCGTGGCACGTGCCACAAAGCTGCAACTACATGCGCTTAACTGTGCCACAAACTTGGCTCATTAGCATGCGACACCAAAGCGCATTAAATCACATTTTGCATTTTGTTGCAAGTTGCAGCAAGTTTGAAGCAGGCAAACGCTTGAGCTGCCCACAAAGAGAGTAGGCAGCAAAAATGCAAAGGGAATATTGAGTGAACAACGAGTAAATACTCTGTAATTGTTGAAAGTTCTAGAAAATATTATTTCTATTTGGGTATAGTTAATTTAGCTGATAGAAAAGAGATTATCTAGTCTACAATTCAACTGAACGATATGTATTAATTATAATCAATTTTATCACGAATTCTCCTTAGGACAGTTCTCCATATAAATACTTGTTTTTAGGTCATCTTTGGGAAATCACTCACAAATTGATAATCTGACAAAATCCTATATTTTCTTTCTCTTATATTGTTTCTTTTTATTTCTCACTCTACTTTGTTGCCTTTATCAATATTTGCATTTCTCTTTCTTATTGTTAAATATTTTATTATTCTACTTAATCCATTTGCATTACCTATCTTATCATGTTTAATAATATCACTGACCCTCTAAAGTCGTGAATTTTGGCATAGCTGGCCGATCTAGCAAATAAAATTCCCCTTCGGGTCGGTGATATTATTGACACATTTCCTATCTTTATTCAGGCTATAAAATACACATGTTTAAGTTTTACCTTAATGTTGACACGCGTTCTTTTAAATAAGTAAAATATATATAACAATTAAAATAAATAAATTGAATTAAATAAATAAAAAATAAATAAAGTGAATAAAATAAATAAAATGAATAAAATAAATGAAATATATAAAATAAATTAAATGAAAAAATTAATAAAAAAAAGAAAAATATATAACAAACAAAATTAATTAAACGAATAAAATAAATAAAATCAGTAAAGAATAGAAAATATTATAATAAATAAATGAAATAAAAAAAAAAACAAATAAAAAAAATTCAATAAGATAAATACAACAAATAAAATAAATAGAATAAACTAAATAAATATAATAAATAAAAACAAATTTTTAGATTTTTTTTAATAATAAATAAAATAAATAAAATATTTGATACATAAAACACTTAAATAAATAAACTGTAGCCTAGAAGGCACTTGTCTTTCAGTTAAACCCAAATCTCACATATCATAAATATCATTCTCTAGCCAATCTACCCATTTATATGTTGTCAAAGTCAAGCTTTGCATTTTGATAACTTGCTCGACTTTTCTTGTCCAAAGAGACTGCGACTCCTCTCAGACTATGCCGATTGCGATTCCAATTCGCATTCAGAGAGGCTGGCTCATTGCCTGGCTTTGTGTTTGTTTATTTGCCATGTGCATGCATCTATCTATATAAACACATGCCTCTACCTCTCTCTCTCTCTTTCTCTCTTTATCTCTCAGTCTCAGTCTGTTTCTCTATCTTAATGTGCTGGCCAGGACTTGGGCACGTTTCGTGCGCAGGATATTTGCCCTGCAGGAGCAATTCGCAATGGCAATGAAAGGCGCCGTGCATGTGAGATTGACAAAAAGCTGATGGGCGTGTCTGCCGCCCACATTGGCATGCAAACATAAATATGACTCTTAGAGGCTACGAGACTCTCTCTAGCTGCTGGCACCTTGGGGCAAAAGTTGCTAAGTTGTTTACCCAGGCATTGAAAAGGACTAAGCCACAGACAATTCCCATATCTCGCTCTCTCACTCGCCCTCTCTCCCTCTCTTTCTTTTCTCAGTGCAGAAAAGTTTAATTTCTTTAATGCAAGTGCAACGGAAGCTGCTTCTGCTGCAACTGCATTTTGTTATTGTTTTTCTATGTAAATCTTTTTGCATAGTTTATGGTAAAATGTATTTCATGGTCTTTCATTTAGTTGTTGCAGCTTTTCCAGTCTGCCAAATCGTTTTGAGGCTTTTTCCTGCTTTGATTGCAAATATTTTATGGTTTTAATTCATTCTTATTCTGATATTCAAAATGGCTTTGCACTAGAAATTCATAGCAAATTTTTGTATAGAAAACTTTTTTGGCTTTTTGCTCAAATGGAAAGTGAAAGAAAATTCTCTTGGCTTGTGGGTTTTTGTGGCTTTTGCTAGGACTACAATTTAATTGAATGCCTCGATTTACATGCAATAATTTAGTTATCCTCGGGCTGCAGTCTCTTATTGTCTGATTAGCTCAACTATTTCATTTCATTGGCAATTTTTTTTTTTTTTGGGGTTAGATTTTGTCTACTCGGAATCTTATCTTAAACGCATTTTTATTGCTGCGCAACTTTTCGGTTTTAATTGCTCTCACAGACAGGCGGAGCCGGAAAAGTGCCGCTTATCGCAGCCATTGGCAGTGCAAGTGCCAAAACTTTTGGCCACTTGGCAACTTTAAGTCCAGAGACCACAAACAAAAGCAGCAGCAGCCCTCAGCCCCTCGCCCCGCCCCTTCGGCAATTAAATGCAGCAGAGTGCAGCTCATTATGGCTCGAGTTGAAAGAAGAGAGCCAAACACTTGAGGGACTGGGCAGACGCCTTTAGCTTTAACGCCCAGCTTCTTAGCTGTCTTGCAGCTGTCTATTTTCATTTGGGGACATCTTGTCGGGCTCCCCAGCCACTCCCTCTGCCAGCCTGTTGACAAACATTGTCAACGCCCATGGCGGACGTCATCATCAATGTCACTGACAGCTACCCTCACTGTCTCATCTACTCTCCTGCTTCTCCTCCTACCTCACTCCTCCTTCTACTCCTTGCTTCTTGCTTGTCAGACATCACTCACAGCTTCAACTTGAAGATCTCTTGACGCTTTTTATGTTCACAAACTTTTCGCGTGATTATTTTAAATTTCCCAAACACCCTACACCCTACACCCTACACTCTCAGCCATTGCCAACCATTTGGCAATCAATTTCCATAATTTGCCATAAAAACGGCATGTTACACATCAGCGCAGCAAGTGCCCCAGTCTCCCTACACAATATGAGCCGAGGCCCATTAGCTGGGCCCGGGGCGTATTTTAATATCATTTGATTTACATTTTATGCGCGTTCGTCATTAAAATTTATGATTGTCAAAATGTTTCGACAGCTGCTGGCACGCCATATCTAACAGATGCATTCCAGATAGCGCGAAAGAGTTGAGGGGCTGCCTATCAGCAACTATCAGATGCGCTTCATAAGAAACTGATTGTAGAATTTAATGAACTTGATGAATGAAATATGTGTGTGAATATGTTGTATGAGAAGCTTTATCTATCGCTCTTTGTCTTACACTCTAGTTAATAAACTAGCTTCAATTATCATACTCATACTCATATCAAATTATGCCTAACTCAAAATTAAGAATATATATGAATATTGTATATAAAAGTTATAAAATGCAAATTGTTTGATAGTTGACAAAAGTTTCTTTTTTACATATGACAAAAATTAAAGAATTTATTATTATTATTTAAAGAAACTGTCAGAAAAGCTAGCAACGACTTTTTACACAATTTAGTTTTAATATTTGAATGTGTTTAATGAAAAAAGTCTATAAATATATACATATACATACATATATATCCCTTCATGTATGCTTTAGCATACGAAATTACTTTTAAAATGCAAAGCATATAAACAAAATTAAAAAAATATTTTTTTAAATCCTCTTAAATTAAAATTTATAATATAAATAATATATAAACACAAAAAATATATTTTTTAATGAAATAAAATTAAAAATAGAAAATAATTTACTAATTTTAAAATTAAAATAAAAATAAAAAAATGAATTACACAAATATATTACTAATACTTATTTATAAAGATTATTAATAATATAAATATATCTATAGTTTTTGTCACATTCTAGATATGCATTTAATATTAAATAAATATGTATTTGCATATATTATATGATGGAACTCAACATTTTATATACTTGAAAATTATTGTAAATTATCAGAAAAACTAGCAAAAGAATTGATTTCAATAAAGTATTTAAATATGATGTAAACACAATAGAAAAAGAACTCGAATTCAAAAATTTTAATACACACAAAAATATATTATGTAATTTAATTTAAATAAGTAAACACAAGGAAGCTTTGTAGAAAAATATAAAAATTCACTCACATAAGGTGAGTTTAGTTTAACAAACTATTATTACATTATAAATAAATATGAAAATATGTTTTTAATCAATTTTTGAAGACTCCCATTTATGCTAAATATATGCAAATTTTAGTTTGCCCAAAACTCATATATAATTTTAATAAAAATTTCGTTTTTAATCTAAACAAGTCACAAACATTGAATATCAAATCCAATTAGAATTATTTGATAATTAAATTGGAATTAAACAAACATTCCAGGCCAACTCATAGACTCGATCACTTTTCATATAACTCAGCCGCACTTTATTATGATTGTAGCGTATATGCATAGTATATCTGACCATCGGAAATTAAGCCACTTTTAATTGGCCGTCGAATGGCAAAAATTGTGCATTTCATAATGCGCGTCGCACGACGCTGAAATATGCAAATTCGTGTTGCCTACATTTAGGCGCACGTAATCGATATGGACGCGAGAAGGCTTTGGGTCCATTTCATTACGCTTTTAATTATGCAAATAGCTCGAATGGCGCGCAAAAGACTTTAACTAATTAGTTATCATTATGATTGGCTATATGAACGAGTCGATATACACGATATTTTTGCCAGCACTGTAATTGAGCCTTTTTGCAGTGAGGGCTCATTCATCACTGCGCACAGCTGACAACATCATTCGCGTGATTAGGTTGAAGACAGAAATAAATGTGGAGCCGTGTGGCTCCCCATTGTGCAGTGGAGCAACAGCAGATACGTGACAGCTAAGCCAGTGACAAAGGGAGAATCCTCTGTGGTGCAGTACCCACTGCCAGCCACGCCCACTTCTACTCTCACTCCTATTCTCTCTCCCTGTAGCCAAGCGTGCTGTGCAATGCATCGACACTTCTTTTCAACTTGCCAATTTTCAAGTGACAATTTCCACACATTGCAATCCAAGGACTCAGGACTCGGTACTCAGGACTTTGGTCCTGCTTAGTCCCTATTCAATTGCTCTCTGGTGAGGGGAAAATGCTATGCAATCCGACTGGCCTTTGATATGCGAGTGTGCACATACTTCTACTCACATATACTTGTACACAAACCTATACATATATATGTTTATATACATATATTCAAAATATATTTAGAATAGTCGCCTGACACTCAAATGAATGTCATCGTAAGTAGTCTTGACTCTCGCTGTGTTCTTGGAGCTGCGCAACAAGTCGTGAAGTGAAATATTGTGACTAGGGCGAATTACAAACAAATATTGTGACTTTGAGCAAATAAAAGTGTGACTTAAAGAAGTGTGACTTAAAGAAAGAACTAGTTTTATATTAGACAAACAGCTCTGATTTTATTTTCCCTGCCTCTAGACGTTTTCCGTGATATAGAACTAAAGTAAATAATTAACTTGTTCTTATAGTAGCTATTTAATATATAATAATTTTATGTGAAAAATTGCAACCTATCTGCTCTCATTAAGAACAATTTTTTGACAAATTTAATATTGTTACAAGAAAAACAATTTTTTACAAATATGTCTAGACAAAAAAAAAAATCGAATAAGTGACTTGAAGAGAAGAACTATTTTAATTAGTAATAAACATATTTAGTAAATAAGCAAAACTAGCTTCATTCTCATTTGCTCTGCTCTATTTCTAGATGATTTAATTTATAAGTATATCATTATATAGCAAATAAAGAATTAGTTCTTAAAACACGAGTTACTTCTATACGAATAAGTAAGAGTATAAATTTAAGAGAAAGAACTATTAAATGAAGAGACACCTCAGCTGCTGGTAGTTCTAGTAGAAGCAAAAGATAATATTATTACTGTGATTAAAGGCAAACGTAAATTTGAGAGATGATAGAAACTGTAAAGTATATTGAACTAGTTCTCAATGTCGTTAATTGATAAAACGTGAATTGATGAGAGAGAACTAATTCCTAAAATATGTAATAGCAGAAAGCCAGCATAATGTGCTGAGAGCTGATAGCCTATAAGTGTAATGAACTAATTCTGATTTTAGATGAACGAACATATCATAATTTAGATAATTTAGATATGCACCGAAATTAAAAGTGTAGAACTAGTTCTTTAAGTAGTAAACAACGCGAGTCCCCATTACAAACTGCCCTCTCTTCATAACAAAGAACTAGTTCTTATAGCATTAACAAAAGCGAACTCTTTTCTTTACTCTAATCTCTTCATCTCCATATGTCTTCACAGTGACTGCCCGTTCACTAGTTCGTGCATCTCCTCTATTTTGACAGTTCCCATTGGAATCGTTGGTAGATAATAATGATGCTGATGATGCTGCGTTCGATGACGACGACGCTGATGATGAGCTGTAGATGGGAATGACGATGACGATGACGATGATGAATCGCTGGCATGACAAACGCTGCATTTCCCTTTCACAGCAATTCCAATTTCACACAGCGCATATAAATAACTTTGAGTTTTAAAGAAATACAACGAGAATATTTGCAGCAGATGGAAGTATATAGGTCTTTCGGTCTTTCGGTCTCGGTCTCTCGGTCTGTTTGCCTGTGCGTCCTGCTAACTGCCAGAGCAAACATATCTCTCTGTAATGTGTATTACTTTTGATTGAACCAAGTACCAAGAGCTACTCCTGCAGCTCCTGCTGCTGCTTCCTTAAGCCCAAGAAAGCTCTTTCTTTGATTGGTTGTTCAACAGTGGGTCGCACTTAGTTTGCTTTTTTCTTATTTTATGATTGATTTTTGCCTTTGGGGATTTGGTTCTTTTTAGAGCAGGTTTGCATAGAAGCTGACTAAATAATCGAAACTCAATCAGCTCTTAACTCAAGCTTCATTAATTCTATTTCTCTGTCACAGAGCATATTCTTATACCGTGTAAGCTCTATCTTAAAGCTGTTTATTTGCTCGATTTCATTGTATTTTCATGATATATTGTGTTGCATAATATTTAGCAAACAGCTCGTACCACACTCTCCCTCTCTCTCTCTCCCTTAGTCTACCTCTCTCCCTCTTCTAGTGTTGACAGTGCGTATTTGGTCTGATGCTGCTGTTGTTTATTGTTGGTTTGCTGCAATTGTTTGTTTTAAGCTTGTCGCATAAATCCAGGACTCCGCCTCTACCCGCCTCTACTCGCCTCTTCCCGCCTCTTCCCGCCTCTCCCCACCCCCTTTTAAGCCCCACGCTGATTTATGTGGTATAATTAACGCTATCTGCTCGCATGCAGCATTAATTTAGCCAAATCTGATGAAATTGCTATTAAAAACAAATGAAAAAAAAAATAGTGAAAAAGAGAATTTCAGCACGCGCTGCTGCAGCCATTGATGGAAATTTAATGAACTGTCAAAGCTATGCGCGATGCAACGTTGCGTATGCGTGATTTATGTGCAGCCAGCTAACGAGTGTAAAATTCTAGTTAAAGCTGCAATTGAAACAGTTGCGCAACATGGAAACGTGCAATTCCTGAGAATTGAATTGAGTAGTGGAGAAATTCGCAGAATTTGCGAGTGAAATTGAATAAATGCTAAAAGCTGCGTATTAGTGAGAGCCTAAAAGCGAAATATGTAATACCCGTGTGGAAGGTGACCAGAGGAGAGCCATGGCACCATAAACTGCAATAGAATTTACAATTTTTTCGAGATTTTTCATTTCTGTTTCTGTTTTCAAGTGCTTCTATTGGTATTATGTGGGGAAAAACGAATGGAAGAGTATTGGAATTGCAACGCTGTAAACGCTAAGATTAAATTTTAGATGACGTACATTAATATGTAGTCTCATTCGTGCAATGTGATTTCTAATATTGGAGTAGAATGTTTAGTATAAGATTGGGCTGCAAAAATTTACGTTAAGATCTAAAATAATAAGTTAAAATTTGTATGTTGAAGCCATCTTAGCGATTTGCTTCACGACGACAACAAGGAATTTATTTATTTTTCAGACTTTCGTCAAATTACATTTTTATACCCTGAACATATTAAAAATGGGAAGCCGGGATATATATAGATATATTTTTTTTTTATTTCCAGACTTATCTTAATTTTCACTGTTTTAGATCTTGCCTTGTTTTCCTTTCACACTTCATATTTAAGACATTCAAGCACATATCATACTACGATTAAACGGCAATAAAATATAGCTCTAATGGAATTATTATTGCCAAATTTGCATATTTAAAATAAGTTGTTCAATACTTGTGAACATTTGTACAATCATGAAAACAGGTTGGTAGTAAAACTAATACATGAAATACGATAACTAACTAATTACATATCTAATGTAAATAACTATTAATAATGTGAATGTCATCGCTTGCAATGCAATGAGCAAAAGATGTAGATGTAGATGAGGAGAATGTAAAATGAGCCTCGAGTACGGCTTAACATATTAAGCAAACATAGGCAGTAGAAATTAGTACATTTAAGCATGCCAACGACTGGGATTAGTTTTCAAATTCTCATGTTACGTAGAAATGTATAAGACTAGCATTTTAAATGAATAAGTGAGCTCGACTTCTATAATAAAGTCTGAGGTGTTTGCTTAACTCCCTTTTACTATAAATACATATTTTCATAATATCTTAAAGCATTTTCTGTGCACTAGACAATCTAATTCTATCAAAATTCTTAGAAACTGACTATGAAATTATGCCCGAGGCTGCATTTATATAACCTCATCGAGTTACGCCATAATTTCTGTTTTGGTTTTGTCTGCAGCTAAAATTCTAGGAAAGAGTAAAAAGCAAATAAATGCCTTTTGATGGCTTCTATAATACTTTAACTAATCAGCAGATTTACAGATACTTGACGAAAAGTAAGAATATATTACTGTTGTGCAATGTCTTTCTGTTAATTCTGTTCATCTGTTTATCTGCTCGTATGACCGCAGTTTATTTCGCCGCTATTTAAAATAGGGACTTACTATAAGGATTAAATACTCGTGGGTATCCTCACCAGGCATAGAGTTAAGATTTTCTTGTTACGCCCACTGGGCGAAGGGCAAATTGAAAAAATCATATGTTCCAAAGTTTAGGAAGCTTATAACCAAGTCAAAATATTGAGACTTCTTACTACTTGAGACTTCTTCCTTGCTATTCTTTTCTTTGTTTATAAGGAGTAATTAATTAGTGTATAAAACTGTATTAAATTGGTTTGTTATTACACCTCGAGAAATAAGTTTAATTCATTTTTCAAAGCAAAAGTTGACGTTGTACGAATAGATTATTAAGCCACTGTATAGATATAGATATATATAGAATAAAGAGAAATTAAATTAATCAATCAAATTAAAAAGCAGCAAACGATTTGCATACAAATTCAAAATTAGTTTCAAGCAAATATCTCTCCCTCTCTCTCTCTCTCTCTCTCTCTCTCTATCTGTCTCGCTTGCTCACCCGTCGAGCTTAAATACAGCCCGCAGACTCAAATGATATATGACTGCAATAGTAATCTGAAGTGTTTCTATTGTAAATCAGAAACAAATGCCTGAAATTTATCTGTTGCACTGTAGCAAGGGGCGGGGCTGGGTCCAGTGGGCGTATACTTAATGCATTTCCGTACGGTCGGGTGCATGTGTGTAATACTTTAATAGAGACACGCAAAAGGAGGTCGCAAAAGGCGGAGCGATGGAGTAGAGTGGGAGTGGGAGTGGGAGTGGGAGTGGAGAGGAGGACAGATGCCCGCAACATGCCGCGGAATTCCTTGGCTGCCAGGCACTTTATCAACTTCCGGCTGGTGAGCGACGTCGACAAGAGGGACTCGAGGACGGCAGGACAACGGCAGGAAGAATGCAAATCAAGCGTGGCAAGCTCTTTGCAAACTTGTGGCATGGCCGCCAAATTCCCCCAGCAGCTTGCAACATTGCAACGAGGCGTGCAACGCGCCACCCAACGTCGCCGCCCCATCGTCGCCTCAACTCTGCCTCGACTCAGCTCGACTCCTCTGCACTACTTTGCATATTTTAGGAAGTGATTGCGCAAATGCATAATTTAATGACAAGCGATTGCGTCTCCAGGCGACAGATAAGCAGCACAAAAGCAACACTCTACGGCGACGATGGCATGAGAGATGAGAGAGCGTGTGAGATAAATCAAAGTTGAGAGATGACAGACGAAATATATGGAGAGAGAGAAGAGGAAAAGAGTTTTTTCTGAATATTATGTTTAGCAGCTTATTGAGCTGCTTTGTTATATATAGATTATTAATTATTTTAATTGAATATATTAATAAGGCCAATTAATAAAATATAGGAGCAAAGTCTTAATTCTTATGGAAAGAAGAAGATAAAGTTGTCATACAATTGGCAATCTGTTTATTAATCTTGCATATGGAGTCTTTAGGGAAAGTGTAATGATAATTTTAGTCAAGAGGATATAAGGTTTTCTTAATATCATTTGGGCTGTTTAATGAGCTGCTTTATTATATATACATAAATAATTAATTGTATTAATTAAATATATATATATTAAAAAAAATCTAGGAGAAAAGTCATCATTTATCATTTACATGTACAAATTTGATATTTTTGATTTTGATATTTTTGAATGTTTTCCTTTTTGCTGTAAATTAAAAAAAATATTTATATATCTTAATCATAAATTGATATTTTTCCATAAATTGATATGTATTTTTAATATTAATTAAAAACAATTCTTATAAGAGTTATTTGCTGTTTTGATAGAAAAATAGTCATATCTTTTCTCTCATGCCCAATCAGCGGTATTTTTTTAGAATCTTTGCAAAGTAACTAATAAATGGTTGATATAGAACTTATTTAAGTTAAGCTTAATTTGTAATTATTATTAGTTAAAGCAAATAAAATAACTATAATATATATTTTCAAATTATTCCAATACGATATGAGTTCTTATTTTATATAAAAATTCAACATATCTTTCCACTTATGCCCTCAGTATTCAAATCCATTTATCTTCTCGCACAGAATATGTCTTGAATATATTCAAATTAACTAATAATGTAGAATCAAATTTGAAATAAATTTAATAAATGCAATATATTTTTCCCATATATTAAATACAATTTTAAATAATTCGAATAAGAATCCGTTTCCAATTTGTGGCCACATTTGTGCCTGGTTTTCCTCGCCTCTCTGGCAATTTAGTGAAAACTTTTCTGCGCAACTTTTGCGCAGTTTTAACTTTTACAGCCCAAAATCAAAGACAATTTCAACTCGGCGCTTATCAATTTCGCCATATGCTGCATGGCTCATAAAGTTATTCAATTTGTTGGCCATATGTTGCAGCAACTTCGCCAACTAATTGAAAGCCAAGCCAAAAGAAGTTATGGCCAAAAGTGGCCAGCGCTTTGGCTTTTGCCGATTCGGCCACATTTGATTGTCATAATTAAATAAGTTAACAGGCTGGCCAACTATTTGTGGTATGTGCCAATAAATGTTGCACACTTACCAATGTGGGCGGGTGCGGGGGGCGTGGCACTTGAAATATGCATAAGGTCATAATAATTAAATATCACTCATACGCACTGGTTAACAATATTACGAGCATCTCTACATACAATAAACAAGACACTAGCTTGTCGCACTCGCTTATGCAACAACAACACCAAAACAGCAGCAAACACAAATGACAACAGCAACAACAACAACAGCAACAATAATTTGCTCTGTTGTGGCATTTAATTTATAGACTACGTAGTCAGGCTGCATTCAGCAAACTCTAGCCCTCAACTCACACGGGCTAAGCGTTGCTCTGCTATCCGAGTGAGCCTATTACACTGTGCAACAGAGAATGGATAAATATTTGAACATATACAAATATATAGAAACTTTTAGGTTTTCAATGTGTGAAACAATCTTATTTCATAGGACAACCTAACTAGACTAGGATATTGAGTAGAAGAAATCGATGTTACGTAAAATCATTAGTTAAATTAACAAGATTAGCATAATGGGCATACACAAAAAACAAGCATTTGTCGACATTATAAAGAGCCATTAAAATTAATAAATAGATTAGAATATTGGCGATAAGAAATCGATATTTATCGATATTATTAAAAGCCATTAAATTTAATATCTAGATTAAAATATTGAAGATATGAAATAGATAATTACCGATAGTATGGAGTCATTAAATTTAATATCTGGATTAAAATATTGAAGATGCGAAATCGATATTTATCGATATTATGAAGAGCCACAATAGACAATATATTAATTATATATTAAGACTTAAGCAGACTATCTTAGCTTAAGTTTTAGAATATAAGGAATGTATTTTCTAATATGGCTCCTATAGATCATTATATAGTGTGCAGCAATAGTATTGTACTATAAATTTCACTCACTTCTTTGTTTGTGATTTCCCAACATATTTGCCTTTTTTGGATGCCAGCAATGTACATGTAAATTTGTGATTTCTTTGCAGTCAAGGAAACTAAATTTAAGTAATTTTTCTCTTTGGATAAAAGCATCGTCTACATGATCAGACAATCAGTACAGTTCAAGGAAACTGGAAACGTATTAAAGAAAATCAAATTATACATAAGCATATTTTTAAAATGTAAATAATAAAATACATAGATAAAAAAGACGTGAATTAAAAACAAAAGCAGATGAAACATATATTTTAATATTTCCTAGTTACAGAAAAAATATAGATCTTGAAATTTAATTAATATTAAACATAGGCTAAATACGTGTAGAAAGTGTCACTATCCTGATGACGCGCAGTGTATATGATATATACTCTATGAAATTCGTTCATTCAGCTTGTAGCATTAACTTTAACAACCTATAATTATATTCTTACCCAACAATAGAACATGCACTAATATGATATTTTATCCAATGCATACATTTATATATTTATATAAATATTAATATATAATTATTATAAATATTCTGCCTAAATATAATTATTAAATATTATTATATACCCAAAAACAGGTATAGGAATTAAATTTAAATATTCATAATAAATTTTCAGCTTTCGCAACTCAACTATGTTGTCTGGTGTACAGCTTTAGCTATGCTTAACGCTTAGACACATATGTGAACTACATATATACATAATTGAGTTTTGCATATGTATGTGAGTATAGTTGCATTGGTATATGTCTCTGTGTGTGTGTGCGTTGTAAGTATAAAGCTGGATTTACTCTCGCACATACATATCATAATTCAATTGAAATTGTTGCAAAATTCTTAGTAAAATATTTGTGCAGCATGCTCAACACTCGCACAGAATGAATAGCAGTGGGTGGCAGTGCCACGCCCCCTGCGCTGGCCAATGAATGGTGAATGGTGTATTACGGCAGCACACTTGTACAACTGCTCATTATCCTTGACAGAAGCAGCAGCAGGAGCTTAGCAGAGCTTGAAAAACATTTGCTGGGCAATATCTGAAATCAATTAGCTGACTTTGTACTTCCAGCAGAGCTGTCTCAGCAGAAAGCTGTCTGTGTATATGTGTGTGTGTGTTGGTGTGTGTGTGTGTGTGCAGGCGTCGAAGAGTCCTTTCATTGTTCATGCTTAAAGCCATAATCCCGTCTAAGCTCACTTTGAACAATGCAGCTATATAATAAAAGCGCAGAACAAAACAAAAGATTAAAACGCAGCAAGAATTAATCTATGAACATGAAATTGTGGTCTAGGCGGGAGTGCACGACTAGAAGAATACCCCAACGAGTTAATTATCATGAATAGTCTGTAAAAGTATTTGAGTTTAAGTTGCTTTGCCGGACAACCAATTAACACACCTATTAAAAATTAAAAAATAAGTGATAGTAATGGAATTACTTGATAGAAAGTCCTTTAATATTGTTTTAAAGAGTTTAACAATAGAAATTTACTTGTTTTATTAATAATTATTATGAATAATAAATATAAATAAACTTTTATTTACAAAAATATTAATTATTTATATATTACATTAATTATTAATATATATAAAATTATTTAATTTTTTTATAAATAAATTCAAAATTGTAGAGTGCTAATAATTTAACAATTTTGATAATATTTTGAGAATTTTTTTTTTGTTATGTTCATACATTTTTTATATTTCGATATAGTTAATTATAAATAATACTGATATAAAAATATTAATAAATATAAGCCACAAAAATTTGTTTTTAAATTCTACCAAAAATATTTTTAGGTTTCCACAATTTTAAATTGATTTATTAAAAATATACAATAATATAAAAATTCATATTAATAATGTGGTATGCTCAAATTACAAGAATCGGAAAAGTTATCGATTCCTTAAACAGACTTCAATTGCGCGAGTTTTATGATGTGTTGTGTAATTGATGATAAATTGATGAATTTAAAATTTCTGCTCGATTCAGAAATTGTTACCTATCAAGACTCTAGATCATTTATGAATATGCCTGTAATATTCATTTGGATCATTTATTTATAATCCTGATAATTAAATCTCACTTCAAGAGCATAAAAACATTGTTGGTAAAGGATAAATTATTTGTAATTAAACAAAATATGTTTTAAGATCGAATATAATATAACTTATATTTTAAGTTATTAGGTTAAACTTCAATCTTTAAACCCTACACTAATTTTGCAGCAAACAAACGCTGTCGAATAGTTCTAATACCCTCCTATGCCCTACTCTACTTATGCATGCATTTTAAGGTCTTCACTTGCAACTCGAACAATGCTTAAAGCAATGTTTAATATTGGCAAAATAAGCAAATGTGTATATATGTAGATAGATACATATGTATATATATATATATATTTATTTAAACCCATTTTAAATTGCATTTCTCTTCCATTGATTATCTCTTTCAGTGCACAACACGCATACGCCCCATCGCCTTCTGCTGCTGATTCAAGCTGTAGGCAACTTTAAACAGTGCAAACTCTTTGCCTAGCAATAAATATTAATTGCCAATGAGTTAAAGTTTTATAGACTCAATGAGTTTAGCTACACTTTGTAAAAGTTTTATCGGACTTATCGCGTGGGCGAGAGCCAACGTTACGCTTATCGAGTTTATAATTACCTGGGCCCAGCTGTGCAAAGCGAGCCTGAATAATGATTATGGCCATGCTCTGATAGCCAATTTCTGGCCTATTGACAGGCTCTGTAGCCTCTCGTGTTGAGCCCAGCCAAACAATAGACGCCTTTGTTATTGTTTATCAGCCGTCGCAGTCGTGTAGGGGGAGAAATTTATTGCAACATCTCGAAGCTGCTCCGACTCCTGCTCATTCTATGCGATGCTCGCATGCTAATTACCTAGCGAAATTGCCTTGCATGCCTGGAACTGGCTTATCAACAGGGACGGGACTATGCGGATTTGTATTTCATGTAATTTCAGTCGAGATTTTGCCACTGAGATTAGCAAACACGTTCAAGTTATGAAGGCATTATCCTAAACATACTTAAGCATAATCATCTCAAGCCTTTGCCTTAAAGTTCACGCTTCAGTTCAACTCGATTTCCGTTAAAGACTCAACTCATCTTAACTCATTTAAGTGCTCCTGCCAGCAGGCAACTACTTGGCAGGAGGCAGGAGGCAGGATCTTCACCGTGTCTGTCCATTCAATGCTATTCAAATTGCGTATCCATCTTCATTTATTTCATTTTCCTGTAATTTCCTGACATTTTTGCTGATATTTTTGCTGGCCACGTTGCCGGAACTAGCTTCACGCCACACCCACCGCTGGCCCCCGCCCCCTTAACTAGCAGCACGTCTTGGCTGGGTCTCTGCTCGGAAATGGAAAAGTGCGCCAACTTTTCGCTTGAATTGGCAATCGTTACACCTCGCTGTCCTCACCAGCCAAGCGGCTGTTGCAGTTGCCAGCAAACCGCAGAAACCTCCGAGACGCAGCCCCTTTTGCCTGCCCCGCCTCATTGCCCATTTGTTGTCTGCGGCTGTGGCTGTGGCAGTGGCTGCGGCTGCGGCTGCGACGGTTGCCTGCAACGGGACAACCTGTAATCGTTCTTTTGCGCCACATTTAAAATGTCTCCGGGAGTTCGGCTCGTCTCCTTGTCCATTCGTTCATGTCTTGTTAGCGTAAATCAAGCGTAACAAAGCGCCGCACGGCATCCTCCAGACGCTGGCCCGAAAAGGGGCAAGTGAGTGAAAGAAACTGCCAAGATGAGGCATTAGTCTACAGCAATGGGTACTCCTGCTACTCCTGCTACTCCTTGTACTCCTGCTCCTGTGCTATCTACTGCATTTGTCTGTATTCCCCCATCCATCTACTGCTCCTGCTGCTGCTGCTGCTGCTCCTGCTCCTGCTCCTGTCTCTTCTCCTGCATTTGCTTCTGTTTCTGCCTCCTCTATCTGCTCCTATTCCTACTCCTGCTCCAGCCTCTGTGCCATGCCCTCTCCAGCTATCTCTGCATCTGTCCCCGTTCCTTTCCTAATATTCCTCTGTCTCCTGCTACTGCTCCAGCACCTCTTTCATCTTCATGCTGATGCTGCTGCTTCTCCTTCTTCCCACTCCCTTCTGGCTCCATCCAACTGGCAAAAAGTCGCTGGTAAATTTATTATGGCGCTCAAACGGAAACGCGCTCACTAAACTGCACCACTGGGATCTAAAAACTGGATTGGTTTGAGTTAGTAGCCTCCTCCTGCTCGGCGCTAGCTCTGCCAACACTCTCTCTCTCTCTCTCTCTCTCTCTCTCTCTCTCTCTCACTCTATGTCACCTCTGCTCCTCAGCTGCTCTGCTCCACTGCTGACACTGTCCTTTTGGCAAGCGGACAATGTTGATTAAGCGCACAAAGATCTGGCGTTATACAAAGCCTTTCGAATGCGACAAAAGTTTCAAATTAAATTTTCTCCAGCTGGAAATTGAATTAAATCTAGCTATTCATACTGAGGTCAATTTAAGTCAGTCCGACATCAAAATCACTTTTGTTATGAGGTTTACAAAAAAATATTAATATGGTTTTAGTGAGCTATAACAAATATATATAATATATATTATTGGGTTAGAAAGCTTCGAAGGAAAGAAATTGAGAAATTAATTTATATATATATATATATTAAATTGTTGATTTTTATACTTTTTTAAAGACTTTTGTATAAGAGATTTTCGCATAGCATATGGTAGATATTGAGAACATAATGTTTTTTAATTTTTGGTATTAATCTTTGGCTTTGATTTTATTTTCTGTTGAAAAAACAAATGTTTTGGATCAAATTGGAAAAAAACTAGTCTCTCTACTCATGACAAATCTATTCAAAAACAGACACAAATATATCTATATTGAAATATATATGTTGTATATATATTAAACATTAATAAATATATGTTGTATATATATTAAACATTAATTCTAACATATTTAATCATGCAGAAACCTTTTTTTTTAACAGATATGATAATTTATATTAACATTTATATCATTAATATATGAATTGAGTTCACTGGAGCTTAAACCCATTCGCTTAATAAAAAGTCAATGTTTAGTTTAAGATTGTAGATTGCAAATAAAACAGGAATTAAAAATAAAAAACACAAATTTATTTTATTTATATTTATATTTGATATGATATCTTTTGAATAAAAAGATTTCACGACAACTACGATTTAAATGAAATAAGCTTTGCTATATAAACAAATTCTTTAGTTTCGATGAAGAAACATTTCAGGTCAGTTGATTAAATTTTTTAAGGTGTGCACACATTTTTTCAAGAAAATATAAAATATTTCTTTTTTTTACTTTAGTTGAATAAATTTTGCTACTTAAACTATTTTACAAAAAATTATATAAACCAAAATTTTAAGGCAATATATAGCTTAAATATTTTCTTTCATTTCTCTCATTATTTACTATTTTTTCATTTATTAGTATTTCCAAATTCTTTTTAATATCAAGTATACGCCTTGGTAAACCATTGTAATATTAAATAGCTACCAAAAATTTAAATTTCTGTCTCATTTAAGATATTTAAATTGCATTTTTCATCTCATTGAACTTCACACCTTCGGCGCAATAAAATTTGTTTGATGCGGCTGATGTCAAGAGATAAAACTCGTTGCCAATTCGCTTGTGAAACCATCAAATTGCACTAATTTAATTAGATGACGCATTTTACAGCTGTGCAATGCGAGAGTTCACACGAGTGAAGAGCTAATTGCGAGTGATAGATAAATATATAAATACTTATATACATCTCTCTTTGTCTCCCTCTCTCTCTGTCTCTCTCATCTGCTAATTTAATCGGCATAGTTAACAGCTAATAAGAACTTAATTCAATTTGTGTTGCCAAAAAATGACGATGAGCGACAAATTCAGCTACAATATTAGCTGCTATGTCCTCTTGGCCACGCCCCCTGCCCTTGCCCCTGTCCTTTGTAGCCACATCAAAATAATGCAATTATAAAGTATTAATATTATACGGCAAACAGACGAGCGCCGCTTCTATATTGACTTTGCCAGGATATTGTGGTTAGCAGCAGTGGGAGTGGGCGTGGCATAGCCCTTTTAAACCGCCAACTCTCGTCGGTCTATCTCTTTCTGTTGGCCAGCTCTGATTATGGCCAAGCGCAAAAATGTTTACTAATTATTTATAAAATATTGGCCAACGGCTGTTTACAGATTTAGCCGTGTTCAGTGGGCAAGGCGTGAGGATGTGAGGGCGTGAGGGCGTGGCAGGCTGTATTAGTTCATTAAAATGGCACAAATTTCAATGAAGTTTTTGTTCGTGGCAGTGGCTTCTATCTCCCCGTCTCTCTCTAGCTGTGTGTGGCATCTGAGTGTATGTGTATATATATGTGTGTGTGTGTGTGTATGTGTGTGTGTCTCGCCATAAATGAAAGCTGCAAATCATTTTAGGGGATTTGCAACAGGAAACAGAATGTGCGCCTGAACTGAACTTATGGACATGGATATATAGATAGATACAAATATCTAAATATATATATATATTACATATATCTAACATCCACATATATATAAACATATTTCTGTTAATTATAAGCAGCTATATATTTACATATTTTCATAAAATTGCAGCACTTGCACTCAATTAAAGGCGCTAATTAGCTTAAAACTGTAAATATTGCTGCTGTTGTTGGCCATTATTGAGATTGGTGGCAAGAGTTGTTCATATTTGTGTGTGTATGTATGTGTGTGTGTTTTAAGTGGCTCTCTTGGGCCATCAATAATTTTTGGCTAGTTAAACACAAACACGAATTCAATATGCACGCCAAGCACATTTATCACACAAGTTATGGCCACTCGATGCATTAAAACAAAATGTTAAATGCAAATTTATGCGTCAAGCAAACAAACAAGCGAAGGGCAAGAAAATAAAAATATAAAAAAAACAAGCAACAAAAAAAGGACAAACATATAAATGGTTTTCCAAACAACAATTTCGACAGGAATTCTGAAAGGTGAAACACAGAAAAGCTGAAGAAGTACTTAAGATTAATATACGTAAATTATTTCTGATTATTAAATGTGGACTAAGTGCAGAAAATATTGTAATATTTCCACATCATGATTATTATATATTTATATAAATACATATATAGATAATACAGGATACGAACTGGGTCTTCAGTTATACATTCGAATTAAGACTATATAAAACTGAGCTCAAATATCTCTCTATCATATTTTCTCTTTATACACTTGTTCTTTTTCTATTCTTAAAAAAATACTGAGAGAAGAAAAATATTTTTATATTTGTTTTTTTTATCTCTAATTATCACACTCGCTCTTTGCCTCTTTTTAACTACTTCATCTCTGTTTTCACTTCAATGTCTACTCATTCTATCTTACTCTTCTCGCTTTGTGTTTCACTTTCTGTTTTAGTCTCTTGCCTCTCTACCTCATACTTTTCTCTTTCTATCTTTCTCTCTCTTCATATATTTTTGTATAACTCCAAATTGTCTGTTTCAATTTCTGCATTACTTGTTCCCTAACTCGTTTTCTGTTTATAAATTTCTTCTGACTCTCTATATTTATAAATTTTTTCTCTATCTCTCTCTTCTATCCATTTATTCATCATATTCTCTAGAGAGAATAGAAGCTATCTCTTTCTTTTTATGCTTCTTTCTTTCTCTTTCTCTCTCTTTCTGTCTCTTTCTCTCTCTTGTTCCTTCTATCTCTTTGCTTTACTCTCGCCCCTTGTTTTCTTCCTCTTTCCATCTCCATCTCTCTCTCTTATTTTCACAGTTTTTTCTATCTTTGTTACTTTTCTCAATATACTTTTATCTCTCTCTCTCTCTCTCTCTCTCTCTCTCTCTCTCTCTCTTTCTCTATCTCTATCAATCACTCTACACTACTTGTAACTCCCTTTCTCATTACCATTTTATAGACATCAACATCTGTAATATAATTGAAATTAAATTCAGGAACATCCAACCAAAAAAAAAAAAGAACGAAAATAAACGGCAGAAAACCAAAAACAAAAAAGTCTCGAGTCAGCTTCACATTAATTTGATTTAAGCATCGTTGCTTTTTTGACACTTTTATTGTTATTGTTGCTGCGCTATCAGCTCTGAAGCTTTGCCTGCATTGTTCTTGTTGCTGTGTTTGTTGTGTGTTGCCTTAACTGTCTTTTGCATTGTTTTAAACATTTTCCAACACAGTTTTGTTTCGTTGTTGTTGTTGTTGCTTTTTTATTTATATTTTATTTATGTTTGTTTTTTTTTTTTTTTGCTTTGTTTGCCTTTTTGTGTCGTTATTTATTTGGTTTTTTGGGCCGTTTGCCATTGTTAAATGGCATTTTCATGCTCAACTGGCGACAAATATGCCAACCAATGAGGCGCTCCACAGAGCACGCCCCTCTGCCCTCTGCTCCCAAATAAAGAGGCGTGTGTGGGCAGGACAGGTCAGGGCTGGGCTCGCTCGAGCTGGCGAATGCAACGAAACGAGTGCAAATAAAGTTTTTGACACGTGTCAATGCAGGGGAAAAGACAGAGACAGACACAGATAGAGAGAGAGAGAGAGCGAGTGGCTAGGGAATTGGGGGAGCAGGGAGTGGAGGCAGCTGCCAGGTGACAGGTGTGCATGTTAATGCATAAAATAAAGATGCCACCAGATGAGCAAAGCAGAGCAGAGACAGAGAGAGAGAGAGAGAGAGAGAGAGAGAGAGAGAGGGAGAGGGCGAGTGTGAAAGATGAGCCTGAAATGATATATTGTTTTGGCTGTGAAAATAATTCTCAAAAGTGCAGACAAATGCACGAAAATAAATTCTGTTTATATTTCCATGATTGTTAATGAATTGAGTAAAGTATATTGGCTTTAAATAATGATTGTCTATCAGTCCGTTCATTCGATCTTCAGACTGTTTCATGGTGCATTCCACTTTTTTAAAAGATTTTCTATGTTTTGTAAAGGACAGATTTTTTAACCCTATCAAACCTAGAATAAGTCTAACAAGCGTTCGTTTTTGGTAGATCCATCTATTTTTATCCATTTTTAGCACCTTATCACTTTTCTCACAATTTAATCGACTTGAAAATTGATATAGTAAATTACTATTTAACTATTAGTAATATAGTAATTGGTATAATTCTATAGTAAAAATGTTAGATTCTATTAATTAATTTTAGCAAGACTTTAAAATCGTTTAATTCCCATAAGATTGAAGCGAGAGACTTTCCGTCAATTATAGCTAGACTTTAATATCGTTTTATAGGATCGGAGCATTGATCTTCGTTTAAGCATATTTATTAATAGCTTAAGTTTTGTAAACATATTACTCTTATGATCCCTATAGAATAGAGAATGACAATAAGAACGTGCTAATTGAGCTACATCTTACAACAATAATTATTATATTTCAACAATTCACAAAGTTCTGTATTAAATTAAAGAATGACTCAAAGCTTTCTCATTGGGGAGCGTAAAAGATAACTATTTACTACATCTTAGTTGCATCTTTTTAGTAAATCAGTTAGCGCTTAAGAGCTCACTGAACCTGAGCGAGTATTAAGCAGTCAGTCGCGCCCAACTGTAAAGATTTGTTTCTTTATATTGTTAACTTTTTTTTGTATAATTTGTTGCAATAAAATGTAATATTAAACATTAAAAATTAAATATATACAGTTACACTTGCGGTTGGCTTTTGCGGCTTTTCAGTGTGGTTTTTTCAGAAACCGAAAGTTTGTGAATATTTTATAACATTTTTGTGCAATTTATGAAAGCCTTAAAAAATATGAAAATAAAGGGAAAATGCAAAGCAAAAACAAAGGATGGCGAGGTAAGGATGAGAGAAGAGCTAAAAGTCAAGAGTAATATTTTAAAATATTTTAAATAAAATAAAAATATATTAATAATAAGTATATACTTTTTTATGTATGTATGTATGTGTATCTATACAATTGTGTACTTATATGATTTATAGTTTTCATAATATATATTAAATAGATTATTTAAAATATAAATTAAATAGTCACTTAAAAATGTAACTTAGTTATTGATTTAAAATTGATTATTAGCAGATAATAAAGAGTACATAAAGAGAAAGAGACAGAATAAAAGTGTAAAAATGATGCATATATAAATATAAACTTTATTATTTCCCTTAATAATATTTTTCAGAAATTAAATATATATTTGTAAACTTGCAAGCTTTCCACGCAAAAATTAATAGAATAATATTTTTATTTTTTTTTTTATTCTCATAATAAGAAAAAAAATTATATTTTTCCCATTTCTATATTTTAACAAAATGTTATTCAAGACTTGTAACTGTAATTGTAATCATAAAATCATTTTAAAATGTAAGACTTAACTTCCGAATTCCAGCTAAAAGACAATAAATCCCAAATATAAATTAAATTTTAGCTGATTTTCATCCTGTTTTAACTATGATTCAGCTGCTCACTAACAATTAACGTCTCTGCGGCGACTTTTCATTGCTGTCATGTTTGCTCTGGAATGTAAATTCGAATGACTTCAACTTCTCCTTCTGCTTCTACTTCCACTGCACGTCAACATTCAGTTGCGGAATTAACCGACAAAAAAAAAGGGGGCGTGTCTGACAAAGCGTGAAAAGCAGTGCAAAAAATGGCTTCGCTCGCTTTGCCAAAGAATTCGGAGCGGAACGGAACGAAACGGAACGGAAGGGAATGAAACGGAACTCGACTAAAGCGCATAAATCTTCGTAAAGTGTCAGTGTGCATATTTCGCTGCTGCTGTTGTTGTTGTTGTTGATTTTGTATTGTTTATATTGTTTTTGTTGCTGATGTCAGCAACAGCTTTGCAGTTGATGTTGTTGTTGTTGTTTTGCTGTTTTGGGCAATTTGTACGCATTGTCTTTTTATTTCATTTTGATGGCATTTCTTTTTTTCCAGACTTGCAGTTGTTCATTTGTTTATTTTATATTTTTATATCATTTGTTTATTTGTGCGGGCTCTCTGTGTGTGTGTGTGAATAACGAGTTGCAAAACGGAAATTAGTTGCAGAAATCCCTTCGAGCAAAGTTGTGCCTGAAAAGTTGCTCAACATTCATCATTAAACGCAAAATGGCCGCAGGCAGCAAAACTAAAAGAGCGAGAGAGAGTAAAAAGTAAAGAGAGCAAAGACTGTTGCAAATGCAAGGGAAAAAGTGCTGGACAACAAAAACAATTAGCAACAGGCACAGCAATTAGCCTAAAAATAGACACACGCACGCACACGTGCCAGCACAATGAGCGCGAAAGAGATGACGAGAGAGTGAGTGAGTGTGTGTGTGTGTGAGTGTGAGTCTGGAGACATAACAGACAGCAGATAAATGCAAATGAGTTTCGGTTTACGGGCAGAGTTTCGCAGCAGTCAGCTTTTTGCCAGAGCAAAAGCGATTAGCAGGATTTATGTGGAGAGCAAAAGTTTTATGGCTGGACACAACCAAAACTTTAACATTACGTGGTCACCCCAAGCAGTGGGAGAGAGAGAGAGTGTGGGTGGGAGACAGAGAGATGAATGTAGTATGTCTGCGTAGGATTGCCAATTGTTGTTGTTATATGTTGTGTGTAGCGTGTGTAAATGATAAATAAACAAGTGTGCGGCCATTTATAAAAATGTTTGCTTTTTTATTTTTAATATGAAAATACACTAACTAACATGTGAGAAAAATAATTATTATTATTAGATATAAATTAATTTAAAAAAAAATCAAAAGAATAAAGATAATTTCAATAAAAAAATAAAAAATTGTTTGAAATAAATAAATACTGAAATTGTTTAATATGAACATACAAATGTGAACAATTATTATTATTATTAAATATAAAAGTTAATTAAAAATTTATAATAAAAATCAAATAAATAAATAATATATATCACATAAAAAAATATTTCTTTTATTTTTACTAATTAAAATTTTTGTAATAAGAGTAGTATAAGTATTATAAATATAAATAAATTTAAATTCAAAATAAATATATTTAAAAAATAAATGCAAAAAAAGTAATTATATATTTTACATTATATTTTTAATAATTAAAGCTTTTAAAACATATATAAAAAATAATTTACCTAAGTGAGTAATTATAATTATTATTAAATATAAAATAAAATATAAAAAAATCAATAAAGAAATCAAATTATTCACATAAATAAATATTTATAAAACTTTTACAAATAAAAAATTTTAAAAAATATATGTATATGAAATTTATTTTATTTATTTATTTTTATTTTCATATTTGTTTTGTATAGTATTTTATTAACTTTGATAACGTACAAAACTTTAATTTGTAGGTCAGTGTAAGTGGTTTAGGGCTTAAATTGCAGCAGATTCTTTTCGAGCACAAGCCAAGTTAGCCGTAAATCGTGTGCATTTGCCGTATTTAAAGTATTTGCGAAACTTGCAAAACAAAAAGGGAAGAAAACAAAACAAAAAGTTGCAAAAACGTGTTAATGAATGTGGTTAAAAGTGGGTGGCAAAGCACGCACACACACACACACACAGACACACACACGCCCAAACACTTAGCTGCAGCGCCCTATTTGAAGAGGGAGTTGGGAAAAGTTGGATAAACTGACAAATTGCACAAATAATTTATAACGGGAATACTTGTTAAAATTGAGCAGAAACTTGAAGAGTTTTTTTTGTATAGAAAATTGTGATAAATGACTAAAAGAGAAAATAAAGTAGGGAAAAATGAGATACTACATTTGGTATAACTAGCAGTTTAATGCGAATGAGTAAAAAAAGTGAAATAGATAATTGAGGAGAAGAATTAAATAGAATTTATTTTTCAAAGTGTTAAATGAATCAGTGAATTATGAACATGCTTCGAAATACTAATTGACCTACTAGTTCAATTTACTTTCCAGTCACTCAATAAATAAGTGACTCATGTACCAGTTCAAGTTTTAAATAAAATAAACTGAAATAAACTTGGAATTCATTAACTCTACATACATGTATATGTTTTACATAAATAAGTTAAACGAACCAGTTCTTTTGAACCACAAATAAAATAATTATAAATGGTCATATACTCCTAATTGCTCATTTCTAAGTTTTGAGCTGAACTAGTGGTTCATACAGCTATACTTAGTTCATTCAAAATTCAACTCCATAAAAATAAAAATAAATGTGAAATAATTGCAAATAAAGAAAAAGAACATAACAATTTGCATTTCCTCCAATTAATCTTCAAAGGTGAGCTACAAAAGTTCCAATTGAATGAACGAACACTTTGCCAAGTTTTTTGCTAATTGATTTTACTCATTCTGTCTCTCTCTCTCCCTCTTTCTCTGTCTATCTGTCTCTGACTGAATTGTTGCATATATTAAGGTACTTCCATCTCCCTCTCTCACTATCTCCCTGCCTTCCTCTCTCTCTCTCTCTTTATACATGTTTGTTACACCTGTCGTATTTTCGATACAAACCGTAAACTAACTGTAAAATGCAATAAATCGCCCTCGATGCGACCTCTGCGCCCATTGAATGTTGCAACAAATGGGTTTAATTATGCGCTACGCCCCCACCGCTCACCGTCCCTCGCCCCCTCAATACAGCGCCAAAACAGTTGCCGGGACATTGGCAGGACATTCCAATTGGAAGGCGTTCAGGTGCATTGGCCCAGGATAAACGGCGACAATAAATTCCAATTGCAGAATGCGGAAAGTCGAAAAGCGTTAATGCAAGTGCAGAAATATTTTGTTGCCAGACAGCAGCGGCAACAACAACAACAACAAGAAAAACAACAACAATTGTTTATATTTACCGTTATACTGCAAACTATTTAACAATAAACGTATTTTGCCAAAGGAATTTTCATTTTGCCAAAAGGAATTTTCACACAGCTTCTCGAACCCAAATTGAAAACAAAGAAACTAATAAGAGAGAAAGAGAGAATGAGATAGAGATAGAGACAGAGTAAGAGAGAGAAGGTGGCATAAACAAGCTGGCTAAACAGCTAGCCAGACAGGATGCCAGTGTCCTGCACAGGATATGCCATAAAGAGCAAAACCTACAGACAGCCAGGTAAAAACGAACAGGTGAGACGAGAGAGGGCAACTTAATTGACTGCAGTCAGAGGCAACTTATCGGCCATGGGAGGGGCAAAGGATTCAAATGTGGCAAATGAAGAGGCGCAACTGCAGCAGGAGCACTTTGTGGCACATAGTTGCAACACCCACACACACACACACATGCATAGCAAAGTAAAGCAAACATGCACCTGCTTTGCTGACCGGTGTTGTAAAGCGTCTGCATGTGTTAGACAGTTGTTAATTGAGTTACATTACTGTGTGTGTGTGTGTGTGTGTGTGTGTGTGTGTGTGTGTGTGTGTAAGTCTTCTGGCATATGTTGCCTGTGCTGCAACTCCATTGATAAGTACATTCATAGCTTTAAAAAAACACACAATACGAGTGAAAATCTGCTTAAATATGCATGTAACAGTATTCCCACTTAGAATCCAATTGGAAATGAATTTCCCAACAGATAATCACTCGCTGAGTGCAACTCATTTGCTGTCAAAATTTGTATGAAGAGCACACTCAAAAAGTTTTACGTCTTCCCCTCTCTTTCGCTCTGCCATGCACAATATGCACAGCAGCTGCTGCTGTGTTAAAAGGTGCCAGGAAATTTACAGTTGTATGTTTATGGTCTCAATTGTTAAGCCTGGCAAATGACGCTGCCAGCAGTGGCACGCTCTCTTCACACTCTCACGCTCTCCCCGCTCTTCGAGTCACATTTTTGATGTGGTGTTAAATTTGCACACCGAGTCTAATAAAATATTTACGGTTAGCAAGGCATAAGAAAACAAAAACGAAAACGAACAAAAAAATCTGCATTGAGCGCGCAGAGCATAGCTGAATAGGAGTGAGCTGAGTGCTGAGAGAGGGATGGAAGTGGAAGCGGGAAAGCGAATATCACGTCTGCCAACGTAAGCGCTAAATGTCAAAGCATCAGCGACTGACGCTTGAACTTTGAGCCGATTGCCCCCTCTCGCTCCCACTCCCACAGTTAGTCAACGACCAATCGTTAGCTAATTAAATTTATTATTGCCAAAGAAAAAACAGAGAGCAAAAAAAATAGACAAATGCACCCACACGAAGATGAAACGTCACGAATACGTTTGATGGCATAAAAAAAAAAATAAAATAAAAGAATGGAAAAATCATGGCAAAAATTATATTTTCTATGGGAAAATAATTTATTTTTTATGGGAAAATCGTTGGCGTTTCTCTTTTTGACAGTCGTACGAATTCAATTTCGTTTTGTTTGTGTTTTTTTTTTTCTCATTCACAATCACATTTATTAATGTATTTTTATTTATGATTACCAAATGACATTTCAGCTTGTGGTGTGGAATTGATTTATTTACTTAATTTCGCATGTTATGCAAAATCCATGAGAAGTTCCCATTATTTTCAATGCCATTATTTAAATGAAAGTCAAGAGAGCGGGTGGCAGAATGATAAATGCGATCAGACATATTTAAAGTTTATTAAAAAGTGACAGATGTCGAGATAAAACCACAGCTAGACATTAATTAAAATATTATTTATATACAAAATTAAATAAAGGCAGAGCAGAAGAGGACTAATGACATATTTGGCCATTTTCAATTATAATTTCCCCCATACTTTTTCCCCATGGGTTGTCATAAAAGTTCACGGTCTCACGTTATTTTTAATCTAAAGTGCAAAAAAAATAACTACAAAAACAACTACAAAAACAACAGCATAACGGAAAGCAATAACAGCTGTAATCACGCTTCCAGCCACCATATTGCTTTTCCCTCTCTCCTGCTCCTCCGCAACAGCTTGTACAGTGGGAGACCACCGCACAGGTCTCAATAAATGGAAGATGCGCTGACACCAAACGAAAAATGTTTGCACATAAATGAAAATGAAAATAAAAGCCAAAACGTGTTTTGTAAGACTTGTTAGTGTTTTATATTTCTTTTTCGCACACTTAATGTGTTGAGCTGAGCGCCATCTGGTTGTAAGAGCAACAATAAAGCAATAAAGGCGACTTTAAGCTGATTACAACTGAATTCAACAACTAACAAAACAACAACATGAGTTTGCCTTGACCATTTCCATTTCCTTCCACTCTTCTTCTCTTGAATCCAATACACTTACATGAGCTCATATGTGTGTGTGTGTGCATGTCTGTCTAAGTGTCTTCTTTACAATTTTTGTCAATTTTTCAAGTTTTTGCTCTTTTCTCCTCTCTCGTACTATGTCTTGGGACTGTCAAAATGACATTGCTGTAAATTGACATTGCAGTCGCTCGGTTGTGGTTTCTGCTTTTGGCATTTAAACTAATCGCTTGGCCACTTTCGGCTGTCATGCGTCACTTTGGTATGTTTCTCTACTTAGCTTCCCGCTGCCTTTTCTCTATCCCTTCTTCCGCTGCGCTGACAAAACTTTGTTTGACAATTTTATTTTGTGTGCCTGGAAGGAGTTTCAAATATCGCGCGATACCTACAATGCTTGTTGTTGTTTGTTTAACTTATCTACCACTCTTTGTTTCTGCTGTGGCGCCATCTTTTGTTAGCAGTCTGCACTACTAACAATTGCTGCTATCTTTGTCTTTCCAGTTGCTTTAAATTTTAGCATTGTCTTCGGCTCTTGCTGTCTTATCTAATCGAAAACTAAATATAAACAAAATAGTTGAGCTGAACTAATGATTGCAATATTTTTAATATTGATGCATTGTGTTTATATGAAAGTCAGCTGCAAACTTAAATTGGAAATGGAAATGCAAAATGGGAAGCAACAGTGAATGACTTCTCTTCCTCTCTTACTTACTCTTCTTCATTGCTCGCACTTCTCTCAATTGTTGATGTGCTGTGACTTTGCAGCTGTTGTTACTGCACTAGTCCGCCGCTCTCTGCTTCCACTCTGCCTCTGCCGCAGATCCTCAGGCTGCGCTGCGCTGCGTTGAGCGGCTGGCGGCATATTACAAAACTTTTTACTTCTTCCACTTTTGCATTTTCATTTATTTCGTCGCTGCCTCTCATTCCCTCTCAGCCTCAGTGCTCAAGTGGAAGATAGAGTGAGAGAGGGAGAGCGCGGGCAGGGGTTGACCGTCGCTTTTGTTGTTATGCATATCGCTTCACTTTTAATTTTTTGGCGAATTTCATTTCGTTTCCTTAACAAAACTTAACTTTGCTTTCTGCTTTGCCTGCGCTGCATTCTGCCTTTGAACTTTCTGTGCAACTTTTCAGCCGGACACGAATATAAAGAAATAAGTAAACCGTCAATAAGTAAACGCAAACACAACTACACACATACACAGACGCACACAAACACTTTAATATTCGAAGCAGTTGGCAATTATTTGTGTGCATTTTATCCAGCCATTTTTTTCTTGTGGTGGTTGCACTTGAGCGAAAACTTTATTAATAGCTCCAGCTTTTTTGAGTTAAATAGAGCAAATGCAAAAAAGGTTATGAGGAATGTAAAGAGAGCAAAGAGTCAAGGCTAACGGGACATAGTTTGCGTGAGTGCAAATCGCATGGAAGAGGCAAGTGCAAAGCAAAGAGTGTGTAAACCAGAGAGTGGAAGTTAGAGAGTGTGAGTGGAACGAAGCGCTTATCAGCTGAATATTATTGTTGATTATTTGTGTGTGTATGTAAATAGAGAAATCGTAGCAATAAAATTATGGAATATGCATTCGTCTGCATGTTGTTAGGCACAAATGTATTGTAGCTGAGCTACATACATATGTATAAATAGAGTTTGATGAGCGCGCACTTCATTATACTCAATTACAGCAATTGATCATTCTAACCTCTCAGGAGTTTTGCCTGGCTGCTGACACACACCCAGACATACATACATAAATATTACATATGTATATATGTATACATACATACATATTACATATGTACGTATGTACAACATGTATGTGAGCATAACACACAAATGCAGTTTAATCAAGCGGCTTTTGTTGCTAGCCTCGGGTCAGTCGGCGTGCCACGCCTCCAACGTTGGCAGATAGAGAGAGAGAGAGAGGAGAGAACGGGGGAGCGTAATAGTTAACAGCATTGTTACACTTTTAAACGGTATTTTTTTCTTTTTTCTTTTTTCTTAAATATGCGGCTAGAGGTAGTTGAACCAAACGTAGCCGATGTCGCCATCGATATGGATGTAAATGTAAATGTGGATGTGGATGTGGACTCCTCGTCTGGTCCAGTTCTGGTTTTGGCTTTGCTTCTGGTCTGGTTGGGCTGCACTGCGGTTCATTAGCGCACCAAATGCGATTTGGACTTTTACGCTGCGGCCTATCCAACAGTTGCGGGCGTGGGCGGGAGGGCGGCGAGAGAGGGCGTGACAGTGGTCGATGTCGCGTCGCTTTGGCGTTTGCCTCCAGAACTAGAACACATGAGCACGTAATTTAGTAGCCGCTTTAGCGCTTTTGTGTGAAAATCACAACGACAACAAGACAACAGATAGACGCGAGAGGGAGATAGAGTGAGGAAGGCAGGCAGTTAGAGGGAGAGCTATGCTTACTCCTCGCTTCCACATTAACCTATGCGCTGGCTAGCTGAGTGGCCTGGCCTGGCCTGGCCTGGCTGCCTGGTTGGTTGTTTATGGGCAAGCGCCTCATTGGGATCACGGCCGCTTTCTGCGTGGGTCCGGTTTTTGCCGTTAATTCCTTTTTATTAATAGCCAACGGACACAAAGGCATAGAAAAAAACTCATTTTGTTAGCTCAAACGGGAAACCTAAACGTAGCTGCGGCCATGACGCAAAACTAATCAGTTTTTTTTCTCGCTCTCTTTTTTTTTTAGGTAGCTAAATGTAATGTGATTGCCTAGCGAAATGGAGGTTAATTTGTTGTTGTGGGACTGGAAGAGAAGAGAGAGAGAGAGAGGGAGGAGAGAGGAAGATGTATTCAACACAAAGTTGGGATCTCTGGCAACGGCAATCAAATTATGTATGTTAAGGCAAATAAATTCAATAAAGAGCTGTTTATTGAGAATGAATGCAAAAAGTAATATACAATTGAGATTATTTACGAAAAATTACGTAAGGCATATTAATGAAAAAAAAAGTCTTTTAAGATGAATCAGAAAGTGCTTAATCAGCATAAGACAATGAAAAAATGTGGAAAAAAAGAAGGAAAAATAAAGTATAGATCAGTAACACATAATAGTAACAATAAGCGATTGTAGACGAAACTGATTCAATGGAAAGTCAAGACTGTTTATAATGATGAAATGGAGAACGTGCCAAGATCAATAAATGCCGTATAAAATTTAAGAAAACACGACTAAAACAAAGTCAAAATAACTTAATGAAAAATGTTCAAAAGAAAGTTAAAACTAATTAGACTGAAAAAGAAATAGATTTAATGCAATATTTATTAGAATGTCGAATCAGACTGTCTGACTTTAGACACAACTTATACGTACTACGTAATACGTAGTAAGTAATATATAAGATGTGAGATGTAAGATGTAAGATGTAATATTTAACGAATATGCAATAAGTACTACCTCATGGATATTACGTAATTGATACTACGTAAGAGATACTACGTAAGGGATACCACATAAAAAATACTTCGTAATACGTAAAAATTATTACGTAATACATTTTATATAATGAGTACTAAGATGTAATATTTAACGAATAATAAGTACTACCTAACGGATACTACGTAAGGGATACCACGTAATTAATACTACGTAAGGGATACTACGTATGGGATACCACGTAAGGGATACTACGTAATACATTTTACGAAATGGGTACTAAGATGTAATATTTAACGAATATGCAATAAGTACTACCTAATGGATACTACGTAAGGGGTACCACGTAATTAATACTACGTAAGGGATACCACGTAAGGGATACTTCGTAATACGTAAAAGTTATTACGTGATACGTATAACGAATATGCAATAAGTACTACCTGATACTACGATACTACGTAATTGATACGTAAGGAATACCACGTTATTAATACTACGTAATTAATGAGGATATTACGTAACACATTTGACGTAAAAGATATTACGTAACAGGTGATACGTAATAAGTGCTACGTAAACCATTTTACGTAAAAGTCATACGTAAATATATACGTAATATAATACAACATAATATGCAATATGTACTACGTAATACGTGATACGTTTTACGTAGTAGGTGATACGTAATAGGAGCTACGTGCTAGGTGCTACGTAACAGGTACTACGTGATCCATTTTACGTAAAAGTTACTACGTCATAGGTTTTACGTAATAGTTAATACGCAATATGTAATAGGTACTACGTAATACATTTTACTTAATATGTAATACGTAATAGGTTTACGTAATAAGTAATACGTAAAAGGTTTTACGTGATAGGTTTTACGTAATAGGTAATACGTAATAAGTAATACGTAAAAGGTTTTACGTGATAGGTTTTACGTAATAGGTAATACGTAATAAGTTTTACGTAATAGGTACTACGAAATAAGTTTTAGGTGATATGTTTTATATACTTCATAATATATAATACCAAACTACTTATGTAACATGTGATATGTAATATTTAACAAGTATTACGTAATACGTAATTAGTCATATGTAAATCTCTGAGATGAAGATGGATAAAAAAGATTATGTTCAATTCTTAAATTAAATTTAATTAAAATAAAAATTAATAATCCAAACCATTGATTCACGACTTTTTATTAAACAGAATCAGAAATTATTTCATGATGTGTGGGAAAGTCAAGAATTTTGAAAAAGCTAGAACAGAAAGATATGCTAGAAAATATATCAACAAAATATAAAACTACAAAATAATAAGATAATCCCAAACGAATTAAAATAAAGTTACGATTGCTTATAAAGCAAACATTGTCAACCCAGGGCTAAGACTGTTTGAAGAGATAATGCAGTGCTTAAAATAGAATCGTCAGTCCATAACAAAGCACACTTCAGGCATACGCTTATCGCTATCAGATAATTGAGGGAAACTGACAATAAATCACATTTAATTAAAATCAAGAAATGTTTTCGGAGCACTCGAAGCGTGCTTTATCAGCAATAAATAAACAAAGAAAATAAAGCAGCCGAATGCTTAACCTTTTGAATTTATTAATGCTGCCGATAAAAACTTAAAAAATACAATATACAATACACAGTCAAAAAACAGGAGTGAGTTTAGGAGGGGTTGGATGGTGTTGAGAGTAGAAGGTGGAAGCTGGAACTTCAGCTTTACTCAGCATCGCTGGCCACGGACATGTCGGGCACCAGGGCGGCGACTGTTTGGGAAAAGGATGTGAATTAAAGTTCGAGCTGAGATCTCTTAGACGAGGGCAGAAGTTAGACACTTACCCTTGTCCTCGCTTTCGGAAGCGGCAGACATATCGGGAGCCACAGCGGAGACTATAGGGGAAAGGGAGCTGAAGGAAAGTCTAGCAGAAAAGGAATATCTCGAAACTTACCCTGATCCTCGCCATCGGAAGCCACGGACATATCGGGCACCACAGCGGCAACTGTTACAGAAAAGGAGTTGAAGTTGAGGAGTTTTACAAGGGGTAAGGCTAACTACTTACCCTGATCCTCGCCATCGGAGGCCACGGACATATCGGGCACCACAGCGGCAACTGTTACAGAAAAGGGAGTTCAAGTTGACTACTTTTAAGGGAAGGAATTTTTAAGTACTTACCCTGATCCTCGCCATCGGAAGCAACAGACATATCAGGAGCCACATCAGCAGCATCAACCAGAGCCTTAGGAACTAATGTGGTCCACAATTAAAACTACATCTACTCAAAGATCTCTGATCGTTAGACCCACCTTCGTTATTCTCAGCATCGGCAGCCACGGACATATCGGGGAACTGGTCAATGTCGGCCTGGTTCAGCTGCATCTGCTCGCTCATGAAACGGAAAGGAGGCACGTGGCGCTTGCCGGGCTGGGCATTCGAGTCGGCATCGCTGGCCACCGACATATCGGGCATCAGCATGATCATTTTGCCATCCTCAGCGGTGGACATATCGGGCACTTGATCCACATCGGCATTCTCAGGCCGTGGCACGGCGGCGCCATAGACCAGAGGCACGAGGAGCAGGGCACAGATTGCGTAGTATTTCATTCTTCTTGAGTTAACTAAACGTGCGAGCCGATCGTGAATGGGTTTATATATACCACTGCCAACCCACAGTTGGCCAGCTATACTGTTATCGAATATAATATTATTTTAATTTACAAGCTGCTGCCTGTTGTGCTGTTGTGTGGGCTCTTCAGATAAGATTCTAGTCTGGCATGTATTTAGGGGCCTGCTATAAAATTATAGTATATACCCCTGGCATATATTGTCTATATGTATATGTAGAATATTATGTCGTGTGCTTCACACAAAATCAAGTGGGTTTTATCGCTATCAGGTCTGCTGATCTTGAAAATGGGAACTAAAAGCTTAACTATCATAAATCTATGGTGATTACTTTTAGCATATATATGTATTTGTATATATTTTACATAATTATGCTTAAGTATAGGCTGCTTGCAAACTTCGAACGATCGTTGATCTACAAAATGCTATGAAATCAAAAGATCTTTAATTCCTGTATTTCTGATCTACTAGATTTAAAATAAAGCTTACATATCCTGATATTTCTTTACGATCCAACTGATCGTAACTTTAACTGGTAGTCAGTAGACAGTGGATTTCTGACTCCTGATCCTCCTGATTGATCGTAAGCCACTTTCAATTTCCGACCAGTCCTAGGACTACAATCAGTTGAGATAGAGCTCGATTGCATAGGTCAATGAAATTCTATAAAATATTATAGCTCACAATCAATTCCAAATCTTAAATAAGAATGGAATAGAAGGCTTCTACTATGGCAGCTAATAGTATTATCAGGCGATACCTTGTTGACATTAAAACATTCATAAAATATTTCAAAGGGCTCTTGAAGGCAAGGATTTACTAACTAACTATTTACTAACAGATATCTTAACTGCTTTTACTATTACCTCTTGCTTTACTTCAAAGTAACCCAAATATACTCAAAAGCTGATTTCCCTCTAGACTAGAGTAACTGCCAACCTAGATATAATTGGGCTACATTAGTTTCAGGTTTGTATGTGTGTATTTGATTCTTGTTTGTCATTTCATCTTTATTTCATTATACAAACTTTGTTTGCCATCTATTCATTTATTTCTATTTCCTACTACTCGCTAATCATCATTCAACTTAACATCATAAGTCATCAACGCCATCTATCACATTCATCATTTTACTCTAATAAAACTTGTTGCTCTCAGCAAGAGTACCAGGGGAATGGCCTGGTACCCTCAAGACGTACTGGACCGACTCGTGATATAAAAATGTATAAAACATCATCTCAAACCCTACCTGAGATGCACAAAAAAAATTTCATGACTATATGTCCACTATACACTGTAGCTACTCTCAAATAAATAAAAATATAGAAATGCATTATCACCAACCATATAATGCAGACTTTTTCTAAGAGGAAATAATTTTATCTCTCTTCTAAGATCAACTATTTGTACTTCCTTCATAACTACTGATCATTGATTCTTAATCTATATTTTAAGTACTCAATTATCATTTTTTCATATAGATAATATCATATGCTACGTATGTTCTTCCCGTCAAGTTTCTCGCGCATTTGCTGAGAGACATTTTATATTCTTAATTATCTTTGATCTTGACAGTAGCCCAAAGATCTAATTATCATAGAGATAATATGGCATTCTCTCGCTTTACGACCCAGCTAGAAAAATATTTCTCTTTCGACTCTCTTTTCAACCAGCAGTTACTTCAAGTTCGGCTTAGCCTTTGGCCTACCTGAGCGAAGGACAACGATATTGCTTACCTAGTCAACCCTCCAAGGCCCAAATAAAAACAAATATTCAATTAACAATAATACAATTTTATTTCAGTATAGTTCATGAAAAAAAAAAGTTTTTTTTATATAAACATATATATTTTTATGTCTGAGTAGTTATCTTCAAGAACTGAAGGCATATTCGAATTTCTCAAGTAATTGGCTTGAAAAATAAAAGTAAACCAAAAAATTTTTTTTATATATATATATGTATATATATTTTAATATTTAATAGAAATTAAGAGATTGTTGGTAAATAAGTATTACGAGTAAAGTTCTTTTTCAATTTCAATCAAATCAAAAATAGGAAATTCAATGGAATTAGTTTTCATTTTGTTGTTTTTTTTTTTTTTTATATTACTTTTTGGCACCTTTACATGCCCAGTATGTCATCCACCTGGTCATCCGGGTCGAGTGGCTCCCGCTTGAGGCGACCCATGTCAAAGTCATCCGCTGCAATGATGCCGGCCATGTCGGCGTTGGGCACAACTGGGCGTGGCTCGGCCAAGAGATTGGCCACGTTTGAGCCGGACGGCTGGCTGGCCGGCTTCACCTGGCCGCTGACCGGGCTCACCTGTGGACGAACCGCGGTCGGCGTTGGCTTCAGCTGTCCAGGGTTCTTCGCATTGGCAACGATCATGGCACGCTTGATAGGCGATATGGCTGGAGAGATGCCACTTGTGGAGCTGCTGCTTTTGGCGCTGCTGTTGCCACGGGGCGAGGGCGTGGCAAACTCGGTGAAGACGTTGCCCTGGATGCTCGCAATCTGCGGCGTCTTCTGGGGCACGGCGCCCGCTCCCAGAGGCGAAACCTGCCGCTGGACGGCGTTGGCATTGATGCGACGCATCAAGAGACTGTTGCCCGGCGCAATGACCGTCATCGGATTGACCGGCGTCTGAGGACTGGGCGTGTAACGCGGCCGCTGGGCAGGCACCGCCATGGGCTGCACATTGGGCGCAATGCGACGCTTGAGCACAGCCACGTCGATGCTGGTGTTGGTGTTGTTGTTGGCATTGGCAGTGGAGGCAGCGGCGCCCAAGGAGTTGGTGGGGCCACCGCCGCCGCAGACCGAATAGCGTCGGCCCATTTGACGCACCAGGATGGGCTCCTTGGAGGTGCCAGGCGCAGCGGCCGTTGGTTTGCCGCGCGAGCCGAACAGATGCGTCAAGGGATCCACAGGACGAGCCACGGTCTTGACTCCCACGCCGGGCACAGCGAAGGCTCCACTGCGCACCGCATTGCTGGCCATAGGAATGGTGCAGCTGCTGCTGTTGCTGTCGATGCTGTCCTTGCGCTGATCCGCCATCGAGGCACTCACACTGGCCACGACCTTGGCATGGTTGTTCATCTGCATGATGCGATAGAGTTTCTTCTCGTCGCCCAGCGGCGTTGCGGTTATTGTTGGCTTGAAGACGCGCTGCAGGACGCCTGGCGTCTTGGGCGTTGAGACGCGTTGCGCCATCGACGACGAGGCCGAGCTGGGGGCATAGCTGGTGGCAAAGCTGGTGGCGGGACTGCCAGCGGTGTGCTTGGCAGCGCCCACCATGCTCACCAGCTCCCGGATGAGACGCAGCTCATCGTCGGTGACGTGGTCGAAGCCCGACGGGGTGTTGATATTGAAATGCTGCACCTCGCCGCTGGCTGGAAAGTCGGTGGCATCGTCAAAGATCTCGATCAGAGCCTTGAAGATCTTCTGCTTGAAGTGCATCTTCTGGCGCGGATTCATCTCCTTCATCTGCGGCCGCACCATCTCCAGGAAATGCTCGTCCGAGAAGATGTCCTGGCACTCGGTCTGGCTGCCCCGCTCGCAGCGCTTGATCAGCGCTATGGTGGGTGGGGTGGTGCTCACAATGGGCGAGGCGGTGATCGAGGCTGTCTGTGTGGCAAAGCTCGAGCTGGGCGTGGAACTGGAGCTGGAGCTGGCCAGGCTAGCCATGCTGGTCGTGATGCTATTGAAAGTGCTCACCGAGCTGTTGTTGGTGGTGCTGATTACCAAAGTGTTGCTCGTGGAGACGATGCGTTGCTGCTGCTGCTGCTGCTGCTGCTGTTGTTGCTGCTGCTGCTGCTGGGCCTGAGCCTGCGATGTGGGCGCCGAGCTGGTTGCAGGCGCCTTGAAGCCATCATTGGCAGGAGCTGGGGCGCGCTGATGTCCGGGGAAGTTGCCCCGGGGGCCGGGTGGTGCGGCTCCAGCCAATAGGCGCTTAGCCTGCGCATTGGCCGCCAGCCGTGCCGGACCCGGCGGACGTCCCATGGGGTAAGGTGGGCGTGGCTGCATGGCTTGCACGCCCTGCGGCTGCTGCTGCTGCTGCTGCACCTTCGGCGGCATCTGCAGCCCCGCGCTCGGATGGCGAGCGAGCACCACCTGCTGCTGGTTGACCGGCGCTGCGGCCCTGGGCCGTGGAAAAATGTCATCTCGGGCGCCAGCCAGCGTATGCTTGGCGGGCGACTTATTATTGGTCGCCTTTGGCTGCCCAGCATTGGCTTGCAAACTGGCCCGGGGCAGCGGCGTCATCTTCACCGGCGACGTGGAGCTCCTCAAACTATTGGCCGCCGCCATGGTCATGGACTTGCGGCGCTGCAGACGCGTCAGGCGCTGATCGGTGGCCACCTTCTGTATGCCCAGCTGCTTGAGGCGATTGGGGCCACGCCGCAAACGCCGCCCGCCGCCCATGCTGGCGGTCTCGTCGGCGCTGTCCTCCGCCATTAAATCGAGCCGTGTATCGCTGGCCGACAAGCCGGGCGGTTTTACGCCAATGATCAGGCAATTGGATAGACTATTGCTGGTGTTCTGCTTGATGAAGAACTCGGGCTTGGAGCTGCCCGAGGCAGGCGAATCTACGGATGCTGTGGGCGTGACGGCGCCCTCCGATCGAGCCTTTTGTTCCTTAACCACTTTTTTATCTGTAGCTTTATCTTTCGCTTGATCCTTTTCTTTGACTTTGTCTTTAACTTTATCCGTTTCTTTATCCTTGTCTTTCTCTTGCTCTTTTTCTTTGTCGTTATCCTTCTCCTTCTCCTTCTCCTTCTCTTTTTCCAATTCTTTATCCTTAGCTGTCTGCTTCAGCTTGGCCAGCGGCTGCTCCTCCACTGACTCGTCAGTGTCCTTTTGCAAGCCTTTATATTCCTCGAGCGCTGGCTCTTTGCTCTTGCTCTTGCTCTTGCTGTCTCGCTCACGGCCGCGCTCACTCTCCGGCGAGTCTTTTTCGCGATCGCCAATCGACAGATGCGGATTCAAGAAATTAAGCTCTTCGGCCAAGTAAAATCCCGGACGCTTCAGTCCGTTGCGTTGACGCTGATTGTCCGATGATATCCACCGCACGTAATCGTTACGAATCTGACGCCAGCGACGCTTACACTTATCCGCTAAGACAGAGAGAGAGAGGGAGAGACATATATATAGATACAATAGGCATTAGCAGAGAGAGGGAGAGAGAGAGAAAGACAGGCGCCTAGGTAATTTAAACAGTTGCCTGGGTGGGTGGTTTTTACTTAGCTACCTGACCCAAAGGGCTAGCAATCAAACAGATGTTCAGCCTAAGACGCGACCGCAATATCGCAGCTCTAATCCTAACTCAATAAGTGTCATAAATGTAAACACATTCGCCTTCGAATTACTCAAATTTCAGCCTTGACATTCTTATTTCAGGGTTTTTTTTTTTCCAAACATTTTGCGATTTTTAATGGCTTACAATTTTGAGTTGCAATATATTGCGCAAAAATAAAAAATATTGCTTATAATAATAAGCATTTATTTTTTTAGTTAAAACAAAAATAATAAAAATTTGGTTAGTTAAAAAAAAAAAAATATATATATATACAAAATTAAAAAATATAAAAAAATTAATAAAACTAAAAATTTGTTTTGTCAAAATAAAAAAAATTGATTTAAAAATTGTATTTTAGTTTAAAAAACTAAATATTTATTTTAATTTTAAAATCTAAAAAATTAAAAGTAAAAATTTATTTTTAGATAAAAAAAATATACAAATACAATAATTTACATAGCTAAAATATAAGAATAAATAACATCATTTCAGTTGAGCGCTACGCATTTCCAATTAGGCTTATATATTAAGTCACTATCAAATTAAATCACTATTTAATTAATATATTAAATACTGTATTTCTGTTGATTATGGTTTGTCACACGCCAATAATTGAATCATATAGCTCATATAGCTCTGGAAATGTATGTTTCATCGAATCACCATAGCTTTCAGATCAAATACTAAAAATACTGAAGCTATCATCTTCTGTAGTTAAAGATCTACCTCTGTGCTATACTATTGTAGGCTTGTATCTGAATACATTATAAATGGGCGAAAAGCATTACAACGGACAGACGGAATGAAAGTCATTTTCACTAAGCGAACAACAATTAGATAAATTTATTAATATAAAATAAAGGAGTATAACTTCTTATATCTTTATATAAGAGACACTTACTCTCACAAAAAATAAAAATTTTTTTAATATATTTATAAAATTATAGGTAATGATTGCCTCTGAAATCGAAAATTTAAAATCTGTTTTAAGCATATTTTTATACCCGAAAAATCAAATATTTAAAATAGAAATATATAAAATTGTAAACACATAAATACATACAAACAATAAGATAAATTAAAAAAAATATATTTAATATTTTTTTATTTGTAAATTAAAAAAAAATATTTTTGTAATGTATAATAATATATATATATATAATATATATAAAATAAAATAAAAATAATTACATTAATAAAAAAATGTATAAATAAAAAATTTAAGTCTTAAATAAAATAATAAAAACATATAAAACTTGTATTATTTTGTAGCTTTTTTATTCATATATTTATGTGTTTATATTTAAAAAATTGTATTTACTATATTTGTTTATTTTATATATATATATATATATATATATATATATATATAACATTTTTACAGCTCAGCTATCGACTGATTGTTCAATAAGACGTTTATGAATTGCTAATATAGTCGGAGAACTCTTTACTACATCTAAATTTTGTATTAGTCAGGTTATATCAATACCAAACTAGTTTCACACTGAAACGATATAGGAGCAGCCATATCAAATTACTAAATGCAAGACATAAGCAAATTGCGATATCGTAACTGCTCATCGTATTTAATAACTAAACTATATTGAAAGACGACTTATTGTTTTTTTTTTTTTATGGTTTAAATAAATCTATTTGATTACCATTTTGTCACGCTTAAAAATTAATTCAACTCATTCAAATTATTAAAAATGTAATATAAATATTTAGTATATATAAACAACCATTTATACAGATAGAAATTCGTTAATTAATCAATTAAGAAATGTCAATAAAATGCAAACAAATATTTTTTCATTTGATGTATCGAAGTTCACATCAGTGCTTTAACTTCTAAAAAAAATATCTATCAAAATAAAACAATTAAGAAAGCTCTAGTCGAAACTGCTCAACTTCAAGATCGACTGAACCCTTCGAGTAACTGATAATTCAATTTTAGTACTTCTTCGCTTCTTTTCGCTTCAAAACATGCACACACATACACGCATACGCACACACGTATAAGCAGGCTTGCCGTGTGGGCTTACTATAGGAACTTAATTCAAACAAAAATCTAAATTCTCTAATATACTATATATCTATATTTAAAATTTGAAGAGCTTAGCTCTAAATATGTAGAAGATATAATTTTTTAGCTGATTTTCGATAGGGTTTTTAATGATTTCCCATTTTCAATGGGTTCAAGATATAAAAATAATCGATGTCTTTTAACTAACAATTTTCGATAAGAAATACCTTAAAATATGGTATAATAATTATAAAATCTCTGAAACATGCGGGTGATATATTAAACAAGTAATTTTTTATGTGATGCTATTTTTAGAAACACCTAGTCATTTTATATCTTAAACTTACGTAAAATTAACAGCAAACCTAACCTAAATACACACAAAACATTTTTCAAAGTGACAATGTAATTAAAACATACTTCCTGATAAATGGGGATATACTTATATCTAACAAATTTGATAGGTTACAGCCATCAAAGCTTTACATAATTTGCAACTTTTAAAGAAGAAAAATTCACTGCTTGAAACTCATTATATATAAATATCTTTCCAATAAATATATAAATGTCTGCTAATAAAGCCTTACTATTTATCTAGGATAACCATTTTTAAAACTCACCTCAAATTTCACTATATTTTCACCCTAAAATTCACACGACGTTTTAATGCGAAATCTTTTCAGCGCTTAGACTAAACTCTGCCGTCAAAATGGCATATGCAAATGGCATATATAATTCGATAGCTAAAACATGTATTAAAATATATCGATAACATTTTCCAAAGCAACTATGCTTTTACCGATACTGCCGATAAAGCTGAGTGGAACTATTCACTAAGAATTTTATTTTTTTTAATATCAACTATGCTAACTTTGTTTCATTTTTTTTTTAAATTTATTAGAATATAAGCAAGAATTTTTTTTAGGTTTCAAAGAAATACAATAATTAAAAGACCTAACCTGAATAATTCGTATTTTAATACCTATTATATATCGAGTACAAATTTCAAAAAGTTTACAATTATATGTAACTCGATAGCCAAAATAGGTATTTAAATATATCGATAACATTTTCCATAGCAACTGTGTTTTTATTGATAGTAGTTCTAAGTTAATGGAACTATTTACTATACAATTATTTTTATTTAATAAAGGCTCTGTAAACTTTTTTTAAAATTGAATATACATTAAATATTTATTTTTTTACCTTTCAAGCCTTGTAGAAAAAATATATAGCATTAAAATAATAAATATACCAACCAAGTAATTCGTATTTTAATACCTATCAAATATCGAGTAAGAATTTCAAAAAGTTTACAATCGTTAATTCCAATTTGAATTGGCATGTTAAATTTGGTCATTGAACAACACTGCATGCGCTGCCAACTCGCTGGCAACAGTTGTCCGACAACCGATACACGATAACGATAAGCGCAATTGCGCACGCCTCACTTTGCAACACTACTTACCAGGCTCTCCCAACTCTGAAGCGACCAAATCCCAGCAATTCTCTGATGGTAGTCTTTTTCTATAATGTTCATTAGTGTCATCATACAATATGGGCTGATTCGCAATAGCGCGGCACAACTTTGCATTTGATTTATATGCAGACATGGCTTAGCCACAACACGCACACACCAGCGAGCACTTACAGTTGGTTTTTCTATTTATTTCACAGCAAATACAAATCGGGCGAGAAACTTGCCGACACCAACACGCGTCGTATGTAAAACGAACTGACACAGCTGCGAAAATGGCACACACACTAATGCACTCATTCACACATATACACTCGCACGTACATTCCAACAGAGAGCGCGAGAGTGCTGAGAGCGGCGAATGCGTTGGTGTTGGTGTTTTAGACGCAAGCTAAATTGGCAGGCCAAACTGGGAGGGTTGCATTGTTGTTGTCGTCGGCGATTATTCTTCGATTGTTATTTATATTCAAAGCAAGGCTGTACTGGAGTTTCGCTAATATTTATAGTTTTCGTGTTGCTTAAAAACTTGTGAGTAGTACTTTATACATGGGTGATTGATATTATTAAATTGAACGGCGCTGTTATTACACTATATTATTAAGCGGCTGAACACCAGGGCTACATCGCACCACTACTTCTACAATATTCTCTGCCGATCACACATCACTGCCAGCCGTTATTATTATTAAACGACTCGCTGTAGCAACTACTTTCAAGCTGGCAATGCCGCTCTTCGGTCTCTCTGAGAGCGCAGTTGTCAGTGTGTGCGTGAGCAGTAGCGTCGTGTAATTTTTAAATGTTTTAAGGGTGCTTCAACACAATACTTTAACTGATCCCCTTGTGTTTTTGTTTATGCAAACGGCGCCTATGTATCGATTGAGTTGCTTTTTGCCGGCAAACAAGCTGTGTACGACAATATAAATACGTATGTATGTGTGTATTGTTTGTATGTATGATTCATTTTTGATGCCAGTGTAAAGCATGGAATAAATGCCATTTTTGAAACATAAACTTGACAGCTGATAGTTGAATATTGTAGTAAACTAAACACATTGGCGCTGCATTTACTGTCACATTTTCAATTCTCTTATCAATGCCTTACAGCAGCAACACACCGTCAGTAAATTGCTGAGAGCGAGCGCGAGAGCAAACGTTAACCCAAATAAACTGTAAAAGTGTGTGAGCGAGCGAGCGTGCGAACGAAACTCAGCAACAGCAGCAGCAGCAACAGCAATTTCACCGCGGCAGCAACTGCAGCAGCAACAGCGACAACAGCAACAGTAACAATAGCAGCAGCAACAACAAACCAAGCGAAAAGGCAATAAACGGATATAACGAACTGCAGGTAGGTGAACGTAATGCAAGCAAACAGCGCGAGAGCAGGCGAATTTCAATAAATATAATTGTTGCTGGCATCCAGCAGAAAACGCGCCAAACAGCTGTTGCGCCCTGCAGGCAACAGAAACGTCCGAAACAGTTTCTGCCTGAGCGTGGAACAACTCGAATTCGTTTCTCTTGTCACCTGCACACCACGGTTTGTTTTGGCTTGCCTGAGTGAGTGAGTGAACGACTGTGTATGTGTGTGCGTGTGTGTGTGTGCGAAGAAGAGAGAGCGCAGAGAGCGACGTTGACAGTTGTTGCTGTGGAAACGGACGCAACCAAGTTGCAATTTGGCTTGAGAGTGTGTTGCTGCGCAGTTGACGAGTCGAATAAATATTTGTTGTTTTTGTTATTTTGTAGTGCACGCGGCAACATCTGCAGCAGCAGCAGCAGCAGCGACAACAGCAGCAGCAGTGGCAACAATATCAACAACAACAACAATGAATACACGACGCAGCACGGGCAGCATCAAGACCAGCAAAAGGAGCCTCAGCCGCTCGTATGTGGCGACGCTTACCACAAAGACCATAACACCAGAGCTACATGCAGTCAATGCCAAGATCTGTCGCCTGGTGGAGCAGCATCCCTGCATGTACGATCGCTCCCATGCGGCGTACATGCGCAAAACTCTTGTGGAGCAGGCCTGGGTGGAGATATCCAAGGAGATGAACGATACAGGTAAGTGTGGATTTTGATTTAATATAGATTTTGATTTTGATTAGAAATTAAAATATAATTTTGTTGCAGTTGACAATTGCAAGGAACGTTTCAGAAATATACGCACCAGCTTTGCGCGATCCATCAATGTGCAGCGCGGCTCGAACCGCATCAAGCCTTATTACCTCAGCGAGGAGCTGGAGTTTCTTAAGAAGCACATCACGCCCGGTGTGCCGGTGCCCGTGAAGGGTCGACGTTCACGGGACAGCATCAATCGCCGAGGCGACGACAATGACGAGTACGATGACAACGACGAAGAGGACCATGTGGGTGCCTTGGTGCACATTAAGCATTCGCTGAGCAGCGACGAGCACGAGAACGAGAACAGCACCGACAGCTCGGAGTGGGTGGCTGAGGAGCATGCGCGTGAGTTTGTCGCCAGCCAGCTGCAGAATAAACCAGAGGCTGTGTTGCACCCACAGAGCGACGAAGTCGAACAGAAGCCGAGAAATCTATTGCAGCCGAATTCAGTGCCTCAGACTTGCCCCTTTCCGCCCAAGAAGCGTCGACGCATGGCCACCGAACTGGCCAAGACAAACGATGTAAGCTAAGCATTTATATATATACCTATGTACAAACCTCACTACAGCTGCCTCTTTATCAACTCTCACCTTTTTCAGCTGCCAGCTGCTGTTGGCGCCGACACGGAGGAACTCGGCGCTGATAACAAACCCTCCATTGCGGACTTCGATGATGCCTTTCTGCAGGGCCTGCGCCCCGAAATGAATCACATGGACTTTCATCAGAAACTTTACTTCAAGCGCCGCGTCTACGAGCTGCTCAGCGAAATATTTGAGGGCGACACCAAGGCGAACAGTCAACCACGTACCAATGGCCAGGCCGAGGCCGGCAACTCCACCATTCCTCTGCAGCACCTGGGCCTCTTGGGTCGCTCGCTGCAGCTGCCCAAGCTGGCGCCCAAACCCTCCAAAGATCTCTAATTAGACATAACATTGAATCGCCTAGAAATATGCCCAAAGATGGCCGCAGCTGCAGACGGACGGCGCTGTGTTAACCATTTCGAATTTACGCTGTACAGTAATTTCCAGATACCCATTGCCACTTGGGTACAGTTGTAGTTGTAAGACGTTACGATTTTTAAAATGTAATATTTACATTAAATACACATATTTTCATATAAAACACTTTTAATTGTTTGACCTAAGCAATGGGAAATCTAAGTTCTAAATAAGTGGCTTAAGAAGAGCTCAAATGAATTGAATACTTTTGTCGAGGAATATAATATTTACATTAATAATACATGGGAGTAGAAATGATTGCCTAGATAAAATATTGTCTTCATTTTTATGGGAAGTACTGAATCTATGGCTTGGAAGTTGATTAGCTGTAGGCACAATCAATGATATCGTGGTCAAAAAGTTCTATCGATTTATTTCTGGATAAATAATTTAATAGCTTCTAAAGAAGTTTTTACAAAGTTTTTTGTGTCTTTTCAAATAAAACTCAATTTTCAAGCGACTTTTAAACAAAATTCTTGGGTTGCAATTACGATACCATTTTATATTTTATGCTTTATGTATTATATTTTATATTCCATATTTCATATTTTACGATTTATATTTTATATTCCATATAAGTATTATATTAGTATATTTAATTTTATAATTTTTTTTTTTTTATATTTCGTTTTTTATATTTTATATTAAATGTTTTAATTACATAATTCCATATTTTATATTTCATATTTTATATTCCATATTTTATATTTCATATTTTATATTCCATATTTTATATATCCTATTTTATATTCTATATTTTATATGTATTTTATATTTTATTTATCATATTTTATGTTTATATTTCATATATTTTATATTTTATGTTTTATATTTATATATATATTAATATATATATGTTTTTTATTTTATATTATATTTTTTAGATATTTAATATTAGATATGAACATTTTTATCAAAAAAGAACTTACACTTATTTTGAGTAATCTAGATAGAACGACCAATTTCAATTTTATGTAACTCACTCCATAAAACAAAGATTTAATTTTAAGCCAAGCTTTAAACTGAAAATGGTGCATACTTTTAGGCTTTTTAGAAATAGATAAGTTCAATTTTCAGACTATTTTTTCTTGATTAGTTTGTCGTCCGCAAAACATGTAAAAAACATAATTTTTTTTTTTAAATTTGATTAGGTTTATTTAATGAAACCTGGCATTCAATATTTACTGGATATCCATCGTATGTATATTTTACAATATTGTAAACTTGAGGTATTATAAATATTGGTATTCCCATTTCGCCAAGTTTGAATTAAGGAACCATATAATATATGGATTCATTTACTAAGGATATAAGGAAAGAAAAAATTGATCACCGATCTTCCTGCTAAACTTGATCATTATCGCACTAAAATTTTAGGAGATATACTGCTTAAACTATCTTTATACTTATCCTCTATACCCACGTGCGCATGCGCATAAATTAAGTAAGAATAACATTGATTGCAGAATGCAAAACAAACTACTAATATACTCTTATTCATTAGGTAAACACGTATAAAAATATATTATCACCAGTTAAATCACCATTTAAAAGCCATTTGAAAATATTGAATAATTTGCATAATATGGTTTATTTTATTATATATATATTTTTTTTAGCAAATACTTTTGTAAATGTAAACATTGATTTTTGTTTGTTTTCGTTTAAACAATAAAATAATTATTTATATATCGTTCCCGCATAAATTATGGCATAAAATATATAAAGTATTATTTATTTAATTTGATTTTCATCAATTTGTTGTGTGCACTCAGAAATCAATCGTGTGTAAACCAATAATATGTATAAGAAAATACCACTGTTACAAAAATTTCCATTTCTTTGCATCGTTTTAGAGAATTAAATACGTAAATTAGTTAAGATAGTTATGTACAAATCAAAGGATATATAAAATATAAGTGTATAGATGTATATGTATATTATAGAGGACGCAGCCTCAAATTAGAAAAGTTATCTCAATTGCACTTTAAATTATTTAAATATATATATATATATAGATATATATTGATGTATATATGATTACGATTACATTTATATAGATCGTTCTCTAAATGCAGAAACAAAACGTTGCAGCTCGCCTGCTCTCTTCTCCCTCTCTCTCTCTCTCTCTCTCTCTCTCGCTTAAAACTAAAAAATTGTGGCGCATTATCATTATTAAGCTATTGGCTTATATAGAATCTAGGCCAATGTAATTTTGACCGGACCCAGCGGCAGCTGCTTCATATAGTTCCAGGCATCGACGCGCGTCATTCGCGCCGTTGAGGCACCATTAATGCTAAGGATCTCGTCGCCGTTGCGCACCTGATTGGTCTTCTGGGCAGCACCACCTGAGCAAATTGAAATCAAGTTTAGTAGTTGCACTCTTGCTTTAGCTGGCTTTTCACTTACCCATGAATACCTTCTTGACAATCAACGGACGATTGCCCAACGGAGAGTCGAAGCCACCCTCAATGGAGAAGCCCAGTCCACAGCTATCCTTGATGATTTCCACGCAGCGTGCGCCCGCTCCTGAAGCCACATCCTCAGCTGCATTGGCAAAGGGATATTAAATATGTTACCAAAAGGTTCTTCAGTTATTATAGATCACTTACCCTGCGCACGTATCTCCGCAGCAATAGCATTACGTGCCTCTGCTGCCCGCTCCAGCAGCTCGCTGGTGCTCAGCTTGGCTGCATCTCCGCGAGAGAGCTGACGCCTGGCCCGAATGCCCGCAATGGTCACCTCTGCATCATTGTTGGCCTCATCCAGCAGGCTGGCCGGCTGCTGCGGACTGCTCGTGCCCGTGCTGGGCGTGCTCGGTGTGCTGGGCACGGTGCTGCCGCCGCCCTCATTGGACACGATGTCCAGATCCAGATCGAGCGAGCGCGATGCCTTGTGGTAATTGCGCTTGCGTTCGTAATCCAGCTCAGTGGGCTTCTCATTCAGCGAACTGAGCGAGCCCAGCGAAGAGCGTTTCTTGTTGAGAGGTTTGATGACCAGCGATTCGGAGCGCGTGACCACGACGACGACTTCCGGACGAGGTGTCTGTGGAGGCAGAAGAGAAATTAGATATAATATGAAATTGTTAGCTATATATTCCATATATATACCTTGAGCACGCTGATCGATTCACGATGTGTTAGGCCTCGCATGCTCATGCCATTGACGGCCAAGATGCGATCGCCCTTCTTCAAGCGTCCATCCTTGGCAGCGGGCGTGTTGCTCAGTATTTTGTGGATCTGGCAAAGAAATTAAAGAATTTTTAAATATAAATATAAAATAGCATAATAAACGTAACAATTACAGAGACCGTAACGATTATAATTTTTATATAAAAAATTGAGAAATAAGAATTATTTTTTTATTTAAAAAAAAAAAAGATTTAATATTTAAAATTAATTTATATGATAAAAATAAAAAATAATTATTACACATTAATTTTTACATAAAAATAAAATCAAACCTTTTATTTTCAATTTTTATTATAAAATTTAAAAATAAGATTTATGATTTGATTTTTATTATTATAAAAATTGAAATTGAAAATTTAATTGAAATAACTTTTGAAGCAAAGGAGAGCTAGATATAAAGACCTATATATATGATCTACGCATGAATACTTTTCAGTTGATATATAATATGAATGTAAATATGTACTTGTGTATGTATGCATATTTAATTATCTTTTATTGTTTATCATATAAATGAATTTTAATATTTAAAAATAAATTAAAAATTGCAAATAAAAGTTTAGTCTGTTCTTTAATTTACCGTAAAAAAATAACTTATGTATACTTTCCTATTTTTCCTGGATAATTTTTTTTCAACTTTTTAAAATGTGTAATAAAATAATTATATTTTCTTAATTTTTATCAAAAAAATATTTCAATTCCATTAATTTTTTTATAAATGAAAAGAAATCATATAATTTAATTTTGATATTTACAAATAAATTGAAAATAAAAACGAAATTGCAAATAAAAGTTTATCCTGTTTTAGAATTTGCCGTAAAAAATGAACATATCTGTTTTCCCCCACTCTTCTAGGCTTTACTTTTGTGCCTCAATTTTTTTAAATTCTTAGCTCTTATTTAGATTTATATGTGTAGATAACTTACGGTTATTTCCTTAGCCTCATAGTCGGAGCCACCGGCTAGAGTGATGCCAATGCTGCTCTCTGGCGTATCCCGCTGCAGGACTATGATGAAGGCCTCCGGTGTCTTCAGTGGCGGATCTGCCTCCTCGACAATCTGCTGGACATCTTGTGCCGTGATCAAACTCTGGTTGCTGCCCAACGAGGAGAAGCTGCCAAACTCCGTGGCCGTCTCCTGGGTGGTGCTCACATTCTGTGTGGTGGAGCTGACGCCCGAGGAGCTGGAGGCCAGCGAGTCCAGCGAGCTGAAGCGTTCATGATGCGGCTTCGCATTGGCCAGGGCCACGGTTGTGATGGCCTTGTGCACGGGCAGCGGCACTGGGGGCGTGGCAGCCGCTGCAGCTGCCGCCGCACTGCGCTCGAATTTCTCCCGCAGCTCCGCCGTGGTCTGGGATTTGTTGGCGCTGCCCAGGCCCAGCTTTGGTGTCTGCGTGCGCTGTGGCATGGGACAAATCACGGGCTTGGCCTGCACCACACGCAGCTTGGCCTGCGGCACGGGATCGGCCTTGAAGCTGGCCTTGCGCTCCTCATCGATGAACATGGCACTGATCTTGGCCGGCGTATCCGAGCGCCGGCTGCTGTCGTCCGTATCCGAGGTGAGCTCCACATAGGCAGCCACATTGATGAGCTTGTCCACCACCAGTTGCTTGGCCAGCTGCTGCTGCTGCTGCTTGTAGCTGGACTTGAGCCGACGTCCGTTCAGGACGCAAGCCTCGCCATCGGTGCTATCGTTGTCATTGTCATTGATGTTCTCCTGTCCGCGACTTTTGGCGCTGCGGCACTTGGCCGAGGCCAGGATGCTCTTGCGATTGCTGTTGGCCAGATCGTTGGCATTGCCATTGACGCTGCCATTCAGCTGGCACTTGAGCACGCGTCTGGTGAGATCCACGGTGGGCGTGCTGCCCAAGGAGCTGCAGCTGGCCTGGGAGCCAGCCGAGGAGCCCGACGTCAAGGTGGAGGTGTTGGAGCTGGCTATCGAAGTGTTTGTCTCCGAGCTGAGCGTGCGTGTCAGGGCGAACTTCTCCGGCGGCGTGGGCACACGGGCCGTATTGGAGAACACGGAGTCTGTGTCGCTCTCCTGATCGGCAAGGAAACTCGGTTGTGGCAGCGGCAACTGTTGCTGTTGCTGTTGCGGGCTTAGCCGGCTGGGCACGCTCAGGGCGCTAGCTAGCGATGTCCTGGGCGGCTTGGCAGGCGGCTGTGAGAGCTGTGTGTCCAAAGGACGACGCTGTGTGGACGATGCAGTAAATAAGCTGCGATAGCTGCTGCCATTGATGTTGCTGCTGTTGCCAATGTTGCTGCTGTTCAGGTTGCTGCTGCTGCTGTTGTTGCTGGCGTGTCTCACTGGACGCATCTCGCCCAGGCCGCTGTCCGTGGAGTCCTCCCCGCTTGCCGCCTTCACCTGACTCTTGATCTCGGGCAGATCCAGTATGGGCTCCAGCAGCTGCGGCCGCTCCGGTATGACTAGGCCGCGCAGCTTGGACAGGCTGCGACGCCGCTGCTCCAATATGTTGGTAATGGCCGCCTTCCTTGTGGCCGCATCGCCCTCGCCCGAGAAGCTGATGCGACGCTCCACAGCCGAGGCTGTGATGCTGCTGCCATGACTGCGACGTGGCAAGGAGGCATAGCTGTAGTTGTTGCTGCTGATGCTGCTGCTGCTGCTGCCGCCGATGCCGCCGATGCTGCTGCTGCCATTGCTGGGCGTGCTTAGGGTGTGCAGCGAGTACATGGAGTCGGCCACATGCAGCTGCGGCAGCTGCTTGGCCAGCTGATACTGACGCTGTGCATCATTCAGGTTCTCCACGCTCATGGCGCGCGTCTTCAGTGAAGGCGCTGGCGTCGAGGAAGCAGCCTCGAGCAAGTTCTCGCTGCTCATGTTGAGCGGCTTGCGAGCGAAACTGGAGCTGGTTGTGGCTGGAGCTGGAGCTGGAGCTGGCGCAATGGCGTCCAGTTCGTTGCTGGATGAGAACATGGCTATTTTGTCGCGCACCGATTTCTCGGACTTTTCGTCTTTGCGCCAGTCGCTGGACTTGCGCGGCGCACTGGCGCTCAAGGAACGTTGATAATCACGCACGCCACCGCCGCCGCCGCCAGATGGCGCTGTGGCCGCACTCTCTGTGGCGCGTGCAGTTGGACGCGCATCCTCCATATTGATGACCAAATCCTGACGGTACATTTTACGCGGCACAGTCGGTGGAGGGCCCGTCTTGGGCAGCGGCGGAGCAGCGTCCAATTTGTTGCTGTTGCTGTTGTTGTTGTTGCTGTTGTGCTCGAAGCTCAGCTTGGGATGCATAATCAGCGGCTCACTGAAGTTGGGCGGAAACTCGTGGCCATCGGGCGGCAGTCGGGAATAGGTCGGTGGGGAGGCGTAGCTCAGATAATCCTGCACCAGCAGCTGCTTTGTGGTTGTTGCCGTTGCTGTTGCTGTTGTTGTTGCTGCTATTGCTGGGCTGCTCAGCAGCTCCATTTTGTTGTTGTTGTTGTTATGCTTGGGCTGCAGGCTCGGGCCAAGCGTGGACGAGGAGGCAGTCGAGGTCGAGGTGGAAGTCAAAGTCTTTGTCGCTGTTGCTGTGGCCAGTAGAGGCTTCTTGCTGCCAGTTGCTGTTGTTGCTGCTGCTGCTGTGATGTTAACTGTGCCGATGCTGCTGTTGTTGTTGCTGTTGTTGTTGTGGTTGTTAAGGGTACCAAGATCTGCAAAGGGAAGCGACAGAGAGGGGGAAAGGCTTTGGTTAGCAAAATACACGAGGAGTAACAAGTGGATGAAACAAAAAATAGGATATACAATTGGATGGTAGATTATCGATAAGTACTGGTATCGATCGGTACATTTATGAATAACTCGATAGATAAATAAAATATACGAAATCTGCTGGCAAATTGTTGTTTCAGTTGAATATTATTTAAAAACTTTTCAGAAGAATACTAGATTGACTTTATCGACAAGTAACATAACTATCGAAAATATGAGAAATATTCTAGGAAAAAAATTTGAAGAGGTATGTGAAAGCTATGATGGGTAAGCAAATTAACCGATAAATGGAACAACTGATGATAATCGATAATCAATAAACTCAATAGAAGAATACTAGATTATGGACCAGTTTTGACTTATCGAAAGGTATCATAAGTAACGATAATATGCAAAGAACTATTGGAAAATATAGGAGAGTCATCGATCAATCGATTAAAGTATATTAATCGATTAATCGAATAACTGATAAGAATCGATCTTTTATTTCAGATATTTGCAGAAAAATTTAAAAGCTGATAAGAATCGATATTTAATTTGCGATATTAGCTGGCAAATTAATTCTATATAGACACATATGACAGGGTTGTATGAGATCAGAGATTTCATATTCTGTTTAAGTGATCGATAACGATAATTAGATATTTTTACTATAGCTGATATTTCTAAGAAGTTTAGGTTTAGTTAAGACATGCAACATAAATTGGAGAGGTTATCAAAGGTTTCAAAACATCTTTGGGATTGTAAATCACTTGGATATAGTTATTGGTCTTTACAGGTAAAATGAGTTTGCGTAGTAAGCTGTGAATTGAAGATTTGTGCAAGAGAATAAAAAAAGAAACAGTTTATAAAACAATTTCCAAAACTTATGTCTATTAGCCGGCCGCTAAAACTATAATTATAATAAGCCAAAAAAGAAAAAAAAATTGGAAACTGAAAACGGAAAACTTTCGCCCAAAAAAAAGAGCGAAACAGTTGTCATTATGCGTTAACCCCCCGTGCGACTTAAGGCGCATCTTACGTATAACCCAAGAGCAAATAGATATATATTTATATATCTCAACTACTTTTCTGGCAGAGAGCAATTAAAAACCGCAAGAGCCGCAACATCTGCAGCAATATACATAATAATAGCAATAATAATAATAAGTAGCTATCATAATGCCAGAGACGAGCTGAGATTTAAATAAACAAATTATGGATAAACAAAGCTTTGTCTTAGCTGAAAACGGGAAAATAAAACACAAAAACAAAAAGCGAAAGTTTTGCTAATGAAGAATAGAAAAAGTTTTTGTTTAGGTTGACAGATTTTTGTTTGAATTTTTTTTCTTGTATTTTTGGCAACTTTATTGCGTATTCGGGTCAATCGTTAGGGCGAGTTGAGCACAACAACAAATTGATGAAGAAGAAGAAAAAGAAGAAGACTCTAGACTCTGCACAATTTCACTGATTGAAATAAGAAATCGGACTGCCTCGAACTAGGAAAACGCCCACATATCACTCACACACTTCAAAGCATCTTCACATACATGAAGAAATTTGCATTTTTAATTAAGCCGAAACAAGAATAAGGCAAGAACAAGAAGAAAAAAAAGCAAGGCTACCTTTCCATTAAAATGAAAACCGCTGCGTGCTTCTATTTTTTATTTTTTCTACATTACTTTTTTTTTTTACATATACTATGTTGGAAATTCTTTAATTCTTAAATTTTTTTGCGGTTCGTTGTTGGGTTTTGTAACTGAAGTTCTGAGTGCGCAGTGTTAATGAACTTTTGGCCAGCCGAAGAGCGGCTAAAAAGAAATCATGTACGTATAATACATATATACATATATATATACGTATATATATATTTAAGCCGCATGTGCAGAAATTCAAGCAAAGAAAGAAAGAACTGTTGAATGTTTAATATCAAAAGGGCCTCAAGGGCGCCAGAAGACAAAGACCTAGAAAGTGTTTGCGCTTGCTTGAAACCAAGCCAAAGAAACCCCGAAGAATGCAGTCATTTTATTTCATCAGCAATCGATATAGTAAACATTCACTTATCGATGAGCCATATCTGTCACATATTTAACATAGATACATATATGAATGCATGATTCAGCCAGACGAGTGACACAAAGTCTATTGGGGCGACTACGTCATGGCTGTCCACTCACTCATGTCTAAGATTAGATGTTGGGTAATTTTGTAGTCATGTCACTTGGTACTTGGAGACCTAACACTTGGAGACCCGGCCAGCCATTCTAGCTAATTGGCTTTCATTATGGCCACATAATATTTAATAATAATTGTTATTATTAATCTAAAAAGCCCTTTGGGCGCCCATTGAATACGCTTAGCCGTTCTGATGCCATGCTTAATTAATCAAATTAGCCAAAGTTGGGAGGCAAAAAAAAAATCAAATTCCCTGAACCTCGGCGAACTCTTCGGCTGAGAGATCGAAGTCGCAGGCCTACGACAGGCGGCAACAATTAATCTTCAACTCTCAAGTGTAACATGAGGCGGCCCCCCCTCTCGCTTAGGACTTTTGATATTTGGCAGCTGGCTGCTGGCAGCTGGCAGCTTGGCTTTTTCATTGTTGGCCAAAATGCGGAGCGAAGCGGCGCTTTTTATTATGTATGCATATCGTGCTGGCTGGCCACCGATTCTTATCTAATGAATGTTTTATGTAGGCGCAAATGAAAAATAACAAAAACAAAAGCAAAAGCAAAAACCAAACCCGACTTGACTCGTTTCGTTCGGGACACCTGCCACAATTTTATAATTTGTAATCTTTTCTGATTGCGTTTCCCTGGCTTTATTTTTGGCAATTAAACAACACCGTTGCTGGAGCTCACAACTCTGGCAGAGCTAAGCTCTTCACATATATATATATAAATATATATAAATATATGTATACAGATTCTCCTGTTGCTGTTTTTTTTTTCACCTTTAGCTGTCCCGCTGTGCGCTCTGAAACAGTCGACTGGCTACATTTAATTGTAATCTTCAGGGGCTCTCGGCGAACGTTCGGCATGTGAAAGGTTAAGAAGATTATTAGAGGTTCAAACTTACAAGATCAAAAAAGGAAAAAAAAAAATATTAAAAATTGGCAATGGGAATTCGGTATTCGAATTCGAATTGAGGAAATGAATGGTGCTCCAAGTCCAACGATCAACTGGAAAGTCGTACAATTCTCGGTACTCCACATATATCAAAAAACGATTCTTGAAAGCTTCGGCGCGAGGCATTTCCGTGCTCGAGTCGTCGACGCTTTTGAGTACATGCCAAAGTGTCGTCTTTAATTAGAAGCGAGTGAAACCAAAGCGGCGGCCAATCTCAATGCTGAGGAACGCTAAGCTACGCTTTAAAGTTCTTTGGAACTGGCTCGCATAACTCGAAACTTGCTCTAATAACTTCCGCTGCTGTGATCAACATGCGACGATTATTGCATAAGACTCTGCGAGCACTGGCATACAGTAGGCAGTGGGCACTGCAGCGCCACCTACCGCTGATAATTATAAATTGCATAGTCTTAGCTTTAGCTTTTCCCACAGTTTTCCCCAATGGGTTTTCACAGTGCCTGCTCCCTTCCATTTGGCCATGGCAGAAAAAATCCTGTAACAAATTGCGCGCATTTAGCGCACAAAATGCCACTTAGAGCTGCGCCCCTCTCTGCGCTTCTCAACGTGGGAATTGCTGTTGAAAATCGGCTTGCGTGCTGCTTACCGTACGTAAATAATTGAAATTAATATAATATGGTTTTTTCTCCTTATTTTTATTTTATTTTATTTTATTTTTTTTCTGTTCGCTTTCAGCGATTTCTTTAAAACATTTTATCGCTCGCATTTTACTCGTGTCGGCGTTCCCTTTGACGTCCGCGAGACGTGAAACAAAAACAAAAGGCCAGAGAATAAAATGGTTAAAAAAATGCGTAGATTGGTAGCCCGCACATTTTTCTACATGGCTAGCATTCTGCGCTGATTCTTCGTGGTTTCTGATGCTTTTTATTATTATTATTATTTTTCTTTTTTTTCTGTCTTTACTTCTTTCAGAGTCTCCCGACTCTTTGGACTGTGAAGCAGGAGCTGGCATATTGTTTCCAGCTTGAGCCGTATGGCATATTTCATTTTAATTATTTTATTAAAGCCTCTCAGCCACAATGTGCAATTATTTAAAGTGTTCAATGCGTCGTTTGATGGATGGATTGGATTGAAGAGTTTCGCACCACAATGCCTGAGGCGCCTCAGGCCAGCCCCCATCTTTAGATCACTCAGCACCCAGCACCCAGCTGAACTACACGCAACCGACAACGTCAAGCTCAATGCATATTAATAAGCTTTGGCTAAACAAACTCTTGCAGTTTTCTGCTTGATCAGCTTGATACTAAAACAAATTTAAAGCTCGATAATTGCTACGCATTACGACAAAAAACGCAAGACTTGCGTATTAAAAAGATGTGTGTTTACATTGTCTAGAAATAACTTAAACATAAGCCAAACAGCTGCTGCAGAAACAGCCGGTTCTTTCTGAACAAAAGTACAAATATATTTAAATATATATGTGTATATGGAACATTTACTAATTGTAGTCGTTTACTAATACCCTATTAAAATGGTGTTAAGATGGTAATAATATATACGAGGCATATAGATCTGTTTTATTAGGAGTAGAAATCCTTAAACATTTATCGGGCAATATTTAAAATATTTAAATAACAAATTCAATTAGAAAAAAACTATATTAATATTTAAAAATTTTATATTTTTGTTTCTAATTAACATATTTTAAATAAGAAAAATAACTAGATAAAAAAAATGTTTTTTTATCTATTTATTTTGTTTATTTAATTATTTTATATATTATTTTTTAATTTTATGTATAATGAGAACAAATATACTAAAAAAAAAATTAAAAAAGTAAAACAAAAATAAAAAAAAATATTTATGTTAGTATGATATTTATCTCGAATAAATGAGAAAAAATATATATGTAAATGTAAAATAAATATTAAATATTTATGTAGGACAAATATTTAAAATATATAATAAATTTAAAATAAATAAAATATTTTATAGAATCAAACAAAAGTTAGCTCTGTTAGCTTCTTTTCTTTGCAGTCTTTGTGTTGAGTTCTAAGTTGGAACATTTTAAAATTAAGGTTGATTTTATAAGTAGAACCAGAAGTAGAAGTTGCTAAAATTCTTTCAGGTATTCATATTTTATATAATATATATTAAGTTTATTACACAAATCTTAATACTTGTCTATTTTTCAACATTTGTATATACCTCCATTTATATCTATACATATTTCTATCTATATCTAAACATATCTTTATCTATATCTAAGCATAACTCTAAAATGAGTCCCAATATACCATGTACTTGTTACGCTTCTAGGGCATATTTAAAAAATTCCAGAGCATTTCTTTTATTTAATAAGAGCAACGCAGCAGACTAAGAGGAGAAGAAGAAGCAGCAGCAGTAGAAACCGCTGCTACAACCGACTTCTTGGCGGTGGCCAACAAAATGTTTCAGGTCTTAACTCCTTGACTACCTCACTGCCTCTGCCTCTCCCTCTCTCTGTCTCTTTCTCTTTCTCTCATGCTGCTCGCTGGCCGTTTTGCATTTAATGTGTCATGCAACGCTGCATAGCGGACGCTGCTGCTGCTTCTGCTGCTGCTGCTGCTGCTGTTGCTGTTGCTGTTGCATATGTTGCAGCAGTTGCAACTTCTGTTGCTGCTGTTGTTATGTGGCAAGCGCCAAGTGTTGCAAACAATGCGATGCGAGTGAGCGAGAGGAAGCGCCAGAGGGGCTGGAAAAACTGCTTATGCATATGGCGAGGAAAATGTGCTGCCAAGAAAAATGCGAGCTTCAATTGCTGAGTGAGAGAGAGAGAGACAGGGAGAGAGGGAAGAGAGAGCGCGGGAGATACAAAGAGGGCAAGCAGAACTGAAGTGTATGCCGTTGCATAAATATCGAGCTAAAGTGCCATGGGATAGGTAGGGGGCAAGGTAACTGTCGAGGTCTCCCAGCAGCAGCAGCAACAGCAGCTGCCACACACGTTGCACACACGCACCCAGCGGCGACTGCGACGTCGACGTTGACGGCAACAGCGGCTTTCGGCTTTCGGCGACTTGGCTTAAACGCATTTTTGCCATTGGCAAGAGCCAAAGGCATGGCGAGCAGACGGGGCATGGGACAGGTAAGCGCGTTAAGCGCGTTGTGAATTATATGTAAGATAGTGCAAGGCAGGTGAGAGGGAGTCAAAGAGAGCAAGAGAGAGAGAGAGAGAGAGAGAGAGAGAGAGAGACAGGTAATATGAGGGACAGAGAGAATGTAGGCAGACTTCAAGGAACATTTCAATGCTATTTACGACGCAATTTCGCATACGGCATATACTGAAATATATATATGTGGCAGAAATGTCTACTTCTGAAATTTATGATGGAGTTTTCTCCACTCTTTATTTCATTTCGAAGCAGGAAGTGAAATCCAAAATTCGAAAAAATCTCCAGCTAAACAGCAAAAATATAAAATACAAATTCAAATTAAACCAACACAATTTGAAGCCCTAAACACAGCTGAGAGCTGCAGTTCAAACGAATTACGATCGCATCGCTTCGCATGTAAAAATGCATTGTCCATAAATTATGCGTGTTTATCATTATCAAATGAGATAAAAACAAATAAATCTTTGGGGCGGCACCGTAAAACCTGTCGGCGAGTGAACGCAATTTAAATAAGAAGAAATAAAAAAATATATATATTTAGCCACGGAAAACTAATTAAAATAATACCAAGAAATTACGGAAGCAACTAATTGGACAACTGGTGGTCTAAAGCTAGCCCGTAACTTGAAGAAGCAGAAGAAGGCGGAGCAGACGTAGAAGACGGAGAAGAAGCTCTATAAAAACCGGAGTCCCTCACAGTTTGACATTTGCTTAGCTTACATAATGCCGACTCTCTCGAGTCTTGGCTAATAATGTTGTTGATGGCTTTTAATAACCCACCTGAAGAAGTTGAGTGAAATGAAATGAAAAGAAATGGAATGGAATGGAATGGAATGGTATGGCATGGAGTGGTATGCTTTGAATATGCCAAGAACCGTAGCAAGAGAACGGCGGCAGAACTTTGATCTGCAAGTCGAAAGACTTTTAACTTTGGCATCTCAAAAATTGCAGATCGAAACAATTAAACGGCAATCGGAACAATTAAATGTTTGCAAAAGGCAGGCCGACAAGAAAACAAATGGCCAACATGGGTTAATTACTCTCTCCGGCCCAGTCCTATTCCCATTCCCCCATTAACTCATTCCCTCATTCCCTCGTTCCCCCATTCCCCATTCCACCATTCTCGTTCCCATTCTTAATCTTCCTTCTTTAGAGCAGTGTTGAAAAAGGGCGTACCTGGCAGCTGAGTGTTAAGAGAGAGAGAGAGAGGATGCAGAGGAGAGCAGAGGATGAGTTGGTGAGAGCACGCTTCGCTGCGCAATTTAAGTGACTCGAAAAAGGTTCAAAACTATTAAAAGTTTTGCTGCGAATACCCTGTAATCAGAATGCAGCTAAAGGCATGTTAATTATATGCGAATGAGCGCAGACAAACATTTCAATGGAAGTCAAGAAACAAATTAGTGCTAGACTATTTATAAAGAGAAAGATAGAGAGGCGGTATAGATTAGTTCTTATATAATAAAAAGAATATTCCATAAATAATTATGTATTTCTTTATGTTTAAAATCTGTAAATCTGTTATATTAATTTATCAAGTATTTTTTCCAAATAATTAATATTTGTAGACTACAGAAATTCTATTCACTCATTTAATTCAATTTGAGTACAGTGAAACAAATTAGTTGTGAACTATAAAATGAAGAACAGAGAGAGGCCTGAGTGAGTTTTTATATAATATATGTATTTCTTTATCTTCATAATTTTTATATTTTTCTTATATCAAGTATTTCCTTCTAAAAAGTAATGTTTGAATAGGAAAATGCCTGAGAAATTCTATTCATTCATTCAATAAAATATTGCAATTATTTACAGAGTATCTAGTAGTCTCGCTATATATCTTTATATTCATAAAAAGTGCACTCAATTGTGGCATGATTCTTATTTTTTTCTTCTACCATTCGAAGATCGTTGTAGGCACTTCCACCTGTGACTGTGACGCGGGCTGTGATCTTTATCGAGGCACAGCTGGCACTTCAAGTTCATTTTGGGTTCAGTTCGGTTCTTGTTGGGGTTCTCTCGCGCTGTCATTGTTGCCCCTGAGGATTTCCATTTGAGTGACTCTGGGCTAGGCTACAGTAGCCGGCATTTCGGCTTGGAAAAGCGATTTAATATTTTTCCCAAAGACAGACGGCATTGTGTTTTCTTATCAATTAAAGCGTGACCTTTGTTGTGGTTTATCTGAAGCGAATTAGTTCGGCCAGCCAGGTCGGCTGCTTTATGGTCTAATTAGTTGAAGAGAAACCTCCGTTCATTTCGGTTCATTATGACTTCACACACAGAAAAAACAAAATAATGGTAGACAGTGGAGAAAGAAAGAAAAATCAAAACTCATTCGTTTCGTTGATGACATCAAGCTAATGCTTCCATCACCTTTCTGGCTATCAGCACAAGCATCTAATAAATCGAGCACTATCAATATAAATTGTGGCACCTTCCACAACGACAAGGCCAATCAGGTAATCAAAGACTTTAATTGTATACGTACATAAATAGTTATGAATGTTCTGATGCATCATTGGCTAAAAACAAATTGCTACAATCAGACTATAAATATTATATATATTATATTAGTCTCTTTTTCATTCATTCGTTTGAGCAGTAATAATTTTAAAAGAATATTACTATAATTACACCTGTCAAATGCTACTAACAAGCAGGTGTCTTCAAAGTCAATTACCTTTGCCAAGCAAAAATTTCATTAACAAAGCAAAGGGTGAAAATGTTTCGTAAGTACTTCAAAAAGAAATACAAAACAGAATTCTTTACTATTACTTATTCTGTTTTGTTTTTTTGTGAATTTCTTATAAACGTTTTTTTTTTCTTATTTCTAATTCTGTTTTTAGTTGAAATTACATGAATATTTCGATAAGGTATTACACAAGGTGTTACATATAAAATTGTTAACAAAATGACACGTTTAGCTGTTTTTTTTTTTAAATTTTGTATAGAGCCCTTTGTTAAAGCGCAGCAACTGTCATACTGTTATACTGCCCTGTCATTTTATTAAGTGAAGGCCCACTCAAATATACGGAAATACTTATAAAAATCTTGTACGCATTATAAAAGATAAGAAATGCCTGCTTTAATGTATATATTAATATTGTTTATAAACTTGATACTATACTATACTAGTACTGATACTGTCATATATTATATAAATTATATTGTAATAATCTATACTATATTATAGAAATATTTCATAGCTGTTTTTTGTATATATATTATTATACTCTTATACGTTTAGACTGTTATATAGTGCTGTATTTAAGCTATGCAATTATTAAGTTGCTATACTGTTCTACTGCTAGATCGATATACAATTAGACTGTTTCGCTTTAATACTGTTATATATACAGCTTTATTGTTCTACTGTTATACTATTATCCTCTTATGCTGTTATACTTTTATGTTGATCTGTTTTACTGTTCTACTTTAATACAGCTATAAAGTTATTATACTCTTATACTGCTATACTGTCATATTACTATACTGTAATACTGCTATACATATATACATACTGTTATACTGTTTTACATTTATTTTGAAATATTGTTATACTGCTAGGCATTATTATTGAGTTTCTCCTTCAATTACTCTCTCTTCCCACCGTATAGGAATTATAACACGTTTATCTGATAATACGAAGATGCGAACATACAAAGAGCCAAACTTTTTGCGCACATTCGTAAATTATTAAAGTTTAGCTCTGGGCAAAGTTTTCACATATTTACTCATTAACCGAATGATCGTTTTCACTTTGATGTAATACCGATACGATCGGATCCGTTACGCTGCGTTACGATCCTGATGTCGCAAAGCTCTTTAAAAATGCCAAACACAAAATGCCCCAAAATAAAAATTAAAAAAAAAAAAAAAAACCTAAAACGAACGAAATAAAGTCAAAAGTTGGACTTATAAAACAATTTCAATTGGTTCGCGTTTTGGGGCATTGGTATTTCCACTCTTATCTCTACTTCTCCATGCACTGAGCTTCATTTCGGCCCTTTTTGTCGAATTCTTCGCTTTTGTTTTTTATTTAATGTGAAGCGCGCAATTTTCGTTGACATTTGCAAATTCTTGTCACAAACGCAAAAAATTACAAACGGACAAACATATAATATGTATATATGTATATGTATATGTATACATGTATCTATATAGATATATAAAAAAAATCACCAACAAAAACAAATAAGGCGAATCATAAAAAATGTTTAGCTTTCGAGCGAATTTCAACTATTTTGTAGCTGCGGCCTCTTTTTCGAAATAAATTTATTTTTGATACTCTGCATGGGGAGATTGCTAAATGAGTATATTGTCTATAGAAAAAAAAAACAAATTGGAGCTAGAGAGAGTGAGCTTGATTTGAATATCATAAACTAAATATTGTATAATACAAAAGTAAAATAATCTAGAAAAATATTAGTATAATCATTAGCTCTATTTCTAGATATAAAATTTAAATCAAAACTTGTTTTAAGCTTGACATTTACTCTATAATAAATATTCCCTTTTTATATTAGTTTATTGTACTATAAAATTTATTTAAAAAATAATATATTTATTAGGTTAAATTTTCTTTTATTGATTATTACATTTTTTTAGCATTTCACAATTTTTCAAATTAAAAATTAAAAATTATTTTTTTTTTAGAGCTAGAGTATTCAGAATAGCTTTCAATCTTTTATAAATCTCTTAGTTCCATAGAAAGATTCAAAAATTGGTAAATTACTCATAATCAGCATATATTAAAATTATTTAAGTAAGCTACTGTTTTAGTTATAGTTGTATAGGCAATGTTTCAGAGTTTTCAGTTTTAAACTCTATATATATAGGCTCTATAAAAATTTCTTTTAGCTCTTTTAACCGTCTTCCATCGTGTTGCACTATTACTGCTCAATAAACAGAGTATCAAGCAGTCTGTAACAATATTTGTTTCATATTCATTTATTTTTGGATTGCTGGAGTTGCACATATAAAAACGCAAAGCGCATCGCCCTCTTGACCACGCCCACTTGTGAACAATTTGTGCATATTTGAATGCAAATATTTGAATGAAAGCAAACGCAAGTCGAGCGACTGTCAACGGGGGGCGACTGACTAAGTTAAGTAGGTAAATGTTTATGGTGCGTTTTATTGTATTGTTGCCACTGCATTTGACGACAGCAAAAATCAAAACAACAACAGCAACAACAACATCAAAGAGAACTTGTGGAGGGGCTGAGGCAGCCTTAACACCACAATATATGTATGTATGTTAATTCCCTTTCGAAAGTAGTTCAGCATTTTGGCATTTTGGCCAGCAAATATTTGCCAATGGCATACAAATGCGAACTCTTTGTCTCTGAAGAACACGCGAGTTTTGTTGTCTCTATGAAAATGTGTCACAAATGATGTCGGCCAGAGTTGCCCCCACAATCCAATGACAAGGCAACTTTAGTGCCACAAAAAGTGTGAAAGGTTGCTAAGTATGACTATGCAGAGGGAGGGAGCGAGGGAGATAGAGGGAATCACAAAGTGGGCTAAAGATTAAGGAAATGCCAGAGAGGAAGTCAGTGGAACAACAATGAAAAGACCAACACATTAATGTAACAACTATACATATGTATATGAAAATAAAAGGAACGCTCCACTTGTCTCAATTTAACATCATTAAAGGAACCCGAACAATATGTTGCTGAGCTGAAAAGAGCTTTCACTTAATGTTCAGTCAGAGCAGAGTTAAGCAGAGTATAGAAGTGTGATTAAAGACAAACTAGAGAAGAGTAGAGAAATGTGGTTTAGAATGTTATTTTATGGAGTTTAATTATATATAAACTTCAAGCTGATGTAAGCTTTATAATATTAAATTGAAATTATCAAATATTATGACGGTGAAATATTAGAAATAACATTTAAAAATTATTTCATAGCTATACGGAATTTTTATATTTTTTACAACTAATATAGACTAAAGAGCATTCAAAAACTATAGATTCTTCAGCAAAGATCGTATATAAAATTATTTTAAATTAAATTCTGAGAATAAATCACTAACATATACATACATATGTATTTTAGTTGATCTTGGAAGAACTTTTTTAAAATAACAACTATTTATTTTCAGAAGATATTTAAAAATAATTTTTTAATATATGTATACTCAATTTTTTATCTTAATAAATTATTTTATTAATAATAATTTTACTATATTGAAAATTGTTTTTATATAAAACATTTTTATAGAGTAATATGTTATTAGCCAATTTTAAATATTACTACTTGTGAGAATTCTCTGTTTAAGAATACCTAGCTTTGAAATATAAGGGAATATATTTTTATAAATATATGTAAACAAAATTTGCGAACACAATGATATTGATAGTTTATGTGAATTTTATCGATATATAATATATAATATATAATTTCTTATAAACTCAAGCTTTTATTTTGATTATGTAAGTTATTTTTCTACAAAAATCGAAATTCATTTAAACACCTATCAAATTTTCCATAAAAGAAAAAGTTTATAAAATTTCAATACCTTAAATAAATACATTTATGTATCTATTTTATATGATTGTAGAACTAATATTTGCTCAATATTTATTCAATTGTTTTTATCTTTTTATTTGCTGAGTTACGATTATTTTTGAAAATTTGAACCAAAGCGCTATTTAATAACTATTTTTTAAGCTTCTCTCTATTTACATTCTTCATTTTGTTAAATATACATACTACATATATTTCTTTTAGTTCATTTTCATTGAATACTCTGTCTATTTTTTGCTGGCTTAACATACCTTTCTAAAAGAATTTGCTTAGCGTTCGGAGCTTTCGTTTTTGCATAAATTTCGCACACATTATTTTATTTATTTATTTATTTTCATTTTATTTGTGTCGCTTTTGTGCGAAAATATTTAAACAGTTTGCGTTTTGTTTGCACTTTAAGGGTTTTTTTTTATATATTTCAGTATTATTATGATTATTTCTCTTTGTTACCGAATAAACTGTGTTAACACTTAACGGTTATTAAGATTAACATAATTATATTATTAGCCATTTGTGTATTTTTTTGTAGCAAGAGAGAAAGAGATTTCACTTTCTTCAAAGACAATCATCAAGAGTTAATTTCAAGTGTTTTTAACAATTTGCATCAACAATAAATGAATGCAATTAATTGTTGCGCTCGAATGCACAGTAAAGCTAAACGGAAATGGATATGAGTATGAATATGGATATGAGCTCGAAATGCCAAAAAAAGCGAAGATACAACAACAGGCAATAAGCAACAGTAACAGCAACAACAACAAATAATGTTGTTAAATTTGCAATTAGCTTTAAACTCGATTTCGATATTTGCGTTGCATTACATTTAATTAGACGGCCAGCGGTGATGAAACGTGAATGAACGTGAATGAACTTGGCGGAGAGTGCAGAGCGGCAATAACAAAGCGCAAAGCAAAAAAAATTAAAGCAAGTCAAAACACAAACAACAAAGCACAGTTACAGTTACTCAGCTTATAAACATGCAAAAAGAACAAACTTCACGGTCAGCCTTTGCAAGTGAACGAGCGAGCATTCGAATGCACACACACACACTGAAATACACTTATACGATCGCACTTTGCGGTGTGGGAGAGCGTGAGAGTCAAAGTCAAGTTTACACCTACGTTGTATGCCGCCTATTGAATGTGCCCGCTTAACGTTGTGCACGCGACGAGCGCCAAAAGTAAACTGACTGCGCCGGCAGATACGATACGTCTGCGCAGCCGACTTCGCACGCAACTTGTTTGACAAGCAGCTGAGCGCGCAGCCGAATCGGCTGAGCTGAGCGAGTGTCAAAGAGAGGGACAGAGAGAGCGGTCGGCGCTTGCAATTCTTCCCTGTGTAAGTGTGTGTGTGTGTGTGTGTGTGTGTCTTGGCGTCGCGTCGCGTGGTCTGTTTGATCATTATCTGCAAGCTACGCTCAACTTCATTATGAGTAGCGGCAACAGCGACAGCATGTGTGCTCTCCAACTCCAGCTTAAACTTCCCATACGTGTGTGTGTGTGTGTGCCTGTCTTTTAAGTGTGTGTGCGTGTGATCGCATTACAACGAGCTGATGACAAATTTGTGATAAGCATTGGAAAATCTCTTACTGGGCATTAAATTAATTTGCCCAATGAAAATGCCGCACGCCGATTGATATCGAATTGAACTTTGTACCCGCTTGCAGTGTGCCTTAATTGGCCGCCAGGCGGCGCTTCAAAGTGTTATTTATGAGCATTTATATTTTTTATTTAGGGAGCAGGGGAAATATTCTTTATTTGTTCCACAATATTTGCATATATTCGATTTCCCTTTGCTCATGCTAAATGAATTTACGACTTTGTTATATATTTATATATACTATATATCATTATATAGCGTTGGGCGTTGGGCCTGATGTAACACATGGTTCAATTAGTTTGTTTGCTATTTCCTTGGAATTTCATCGCAATTATCGTAAATAATACTAGATGAGTGTTGACATTTGAAGAAACAAAGGGAAGTTAGGAATTTCTGCGGAAACAATAGCCAATTCAAACGGCGAAATAAGGCTAAAAGCAAATCGAAATTAGTGCGGTTTTTACTATGGAATCCAAGATATTGTTTAAATTTGGGGTGCCAAAAAAATAACAAGAAGAAGATAAAGAGTAATGCGTTGGGCGCTCTGGGCAGCTGGGAGAACGTACGAGGGGGGAGCTACGATATCTTCGGCCACGCTCCACGCTTTGGGCTTAGTAATTTTTAATTTGGTGATTAATCGATAAGCGACAGCCTCATCGACTCGACACCAGGCCAATGTACGAACCACGCAAAGAAACCATGTATGTGTGAGTGAGAATGTGAGTGTGTGTGTGTGTGTGTAAGCGAAATGAAATGCGATTAGAATTTGTAATAAGCTTGTGAGTCTACAATCTCTCTGGAGAGCTCAAAGCTTAAGCTTGAGCTGATAAAGATCTCTCTCTTCGAATACCTCTTCCCCTCTCTCTCCCACTCTTCATCCATCTCTGTGGTCTTCCCAGCTGGAAATTTGTATATTTGGGAATTGGGAAATTTTCCACCCGCAACAAAATATTTGTAAGTTGTTATTTTTTTTTTTCGAAATTGAAAGTGCATTAGGATGAGTACACAAAATTGTTAAAGTTTTTTTTTTCATCTTCTTCTGCTGATAGCTTTCACTTTGTTGGGTTTTTTGTCTAGAATGTTGAAGAGATTTGAATGGAAATGAAGCGTGTTGCATAATCTCCCAAGAGTCTTCGAGAGATTCACGACCTTTGGCCAATTATCAGGCAACTTTCTTTGCTTCTACTTTTGTCTGTCTACAACTTTCACACAGAACCCAGAAAAAGATAAAAACAAAACACTTTCCCAAAAAAAAAGAAACATATTTTCATGCCTGCTGCTTCTTCTTCTTCTTCTGTTTCTGTTTCTATTTCGTATTGTCATCTATCAAAAGCTGAGGGCGACTTCTCGCTGAGTTATGTTTTTCATTTGATTTTGTGATTGACAGATCTGCCCCTCGCACAGCCTCCGTATGTGTGTTTTGGCTCAGTTTCGGTTCGGGGCTCCATTCAGCCCTAATCAACATACATATGTAAATAAATTAATGCAAAGCAAATGCAAAGCAGCTGCCTATTAAAATGTGTCAGCGCGTTTAGTGCGAAAAATATTTTCACTCCGTAGACCTTGTGCCACTTGAGACGCCACACATCAAGCTCATTCCCATACCCAATTCCCATTCTTACTCCAATTCCAATTCCAATTCCAATTCCATACCATTCCAATCAGCCGCTATCTTGACATGTTGTGCGTCACTTGGCAAAACAAATCAATCAAAGGCAGCTGCAGAAGCTCTGCAAAAATTGCATAGCAAAACATGTGCCAATATCAAGCTGTCGTATATATCTATATATGTATATATGCATACTATATACATGTATAGCATCTCTATCTGCATATCTGTAAAACATGCCCCACACGTTGTTTCAATTGCGGCAGAAGCTGCGGCGCCAAATGCAAATTGTGTTCATGTTTTGCTTTACGGTTAGCGGCAAAACTTTAAAGGCTGAATTATTTGACATGTGACATTATGCGCGAAATTCTACCCTAGGGGTATATAGCTAGGGAACTACCGAGAGATCCATTTGCATATCATAGAAATAGAAGATGCTCTAACTTAGTTGGAAATATTTGGTAAAATTTTGAATTTGTTTGATTTCTGTTTGTCATATAGTAATTCTTGTGGCAAATTCTTTATTTTGTGTATTCCATTGATTAGAAATTTCTTTAGATTAGTTTAACTGTTGACACATATATTTTTTTTGTCTCTCTCCTTCTCTCATTCTTTATAATAATAAGAAACTTACTTACATATAAATAGTGATTAATCATATCTATAGATTCAACTTTAAGCTAGTGTTTATTTAGTTATTTCAGTGGCATATTCTAAATTTGGTGTATTGCATTCAATAAAAACTTCTTTAGATTAGTTTAACGGTTTAACTATTTCATACCAGTATCCACATATTTTTCTTTCACTCTCTCCCCCTCTGATTTTTTATAATAATTATAATAATACGTAAATATTACTATTAAGTTATATCTATAGGTAACACTTCAACCTACTCTTTATATTTTTCGTTTTTCGCGTTTCTTTCGTATATCTATTTAAATTGTTTTATTTTCTTTATGCTATATATTCTTAACTGTTAAAATAACTAAAATAATTGTGTACTTTTGGTTTTTCTCCCACACCAAACTTTCGCCTTGTGTCTCATCCTAACTGAAGCTCTACTTAATATTACTTTAAATACCTATAAGCTGTAAATCATATTGTAACCACGACACATCAACTAAACAAATGCTCTATAAATTCACTACAAAACAAATATTCAAAGAGCATAAAAAGTTTGCTACAATTTATTGCCAAATTGTCGGCAGTCAATCAAAGCGCATCGATTGATAGTGTTCAATTGTGTGTTTTCCTTCTCCTTTACTTTTGCCCCTCTTCTTTTTTTAGGTTTTATTTTATAGTGTTTTGATTTTCCTGGCTCTCGGGCAAATGACAAAGTTCAGCTTGAAGCAGTGAGAGAGAAAAAAAAAACAAACTTATGATGCCACGAAAATGGTTCACAATGCTCACATTAAGTTCACAATGGAGCATGTTGCACTTGACAGTCGCATTTGTTAGGCATTGACAAAAATTTATTGTTTTTCAATTTGCATAAAAAAGCCAAAGAGCCTAAAAAGTGGCCGTAAAAGGCTAAAACTAGCCGAGCGGTCAAGTCAGCGCCGCGGCGGCTCATTAAAGACTTTTTTTGCTGGGCAAATTATGAGCAGGTTGCATAAATTTATTCACTGGCTTGTTAACGTCTTTTAGTGTGTGTTTTATGTATTTAATTTATATAATTATTTTTTTAAGAAATGCAATAAAATTATTATAAATAATTTGCTTTACTCTGAAAGAAGGCTATCTGTAGACTCTGCTTTGATTGGGAAAGTGCAACAAGTAAAAGGGGGCTTTACCGACCGCAGAATACGCATTCAAGCCCCAAAAGATATAGTTGATATATCTACGCCCGTAGGGGGCGTGGCAAATCGGTTATGTATATATACGTACAAAACCAATATGCTCCATTCACTGTCATGAATGAGTACAAAAAGAATCTTCAAACATGTTAAAGAACTAAGCTGACCTAGCTTAATGAAAACATAAACATAAATAAAGTCTATAAAAAAATATTATTATTAAAATTTGCTATAAAAAACTCAAATTACATAAATATAAAACTTAATGTGAATTGCACGCAGAGTCTACATAAAATAAACATAAAAATAAATAACAAAAAACGCACAAATAATAATAATAAATAAATGCAGAAAAAAAAAACAGACAACAAAAAACAAAGTTAAGGATTCATAAATTTCAATCAGTGGGCCAACTAAAAATACATAAAAAAAAATATACATATCTATATATAGATATAGTTGCTATAAAGTGCATAAAAATTCAATTTCGCATTGCCAAAGGGAACTTCGCATTGCATTGGATTGGATTGCATTGGAACTATTGTCTAGTACAAATAATGCACAATAAACATAAATTACCAATTGATATTTTTGTATATTTCTGTTTTATACTTTTAAATGAATTAAATTGGGCTTGTTAGGTGGCCAAATGACCTTTGCTAGCAACAGCAAAAACGCTAGAGGAACACAGCAATCCAATTGGAGTGAATGAGACTGCCAATTGGAGTCCGTTTACATTATAAATTGGCAATTCGACATTCGTTTGACAATCGCCGAATTGGCCAAGTTCACATGGTGTCGATATCGAATGTCGATGTCGATATCGTTGTCGACTGGCGATGTCGACTCCTAATTCATGTATTAGAAAGTACACAGAGTTTTGAATTTGGGGCGTGGCAGCGAGTGACGATGGCGAAGACACACCTTATAGATCGGAGCTGAGCTGCTGCTGCCTCATAATGAGATTTCTAGCCATATCTAAAATATAGAAAAAATACCTTTAAAAAAACAATTGCCCGTGTGCTAAAAGGGGCGAGAAAAACTGCAGGGCTTGCAATTTTTTTCTGGGCTGGGTTTTTGGCTTGGGCTTTGATTCTGTTTCAGTTTCTCGACTTGATTGTGGGTGGGTTTGTTTTGTAATTCCCCTTCTCAGCCAACAAGTGCCAAAATTGTTGCAGTTGCTTTAGCTTTAGCTTTAGGTTTTTAATTAGCTGATGTTTTTGGTTTTTTGTCGTGCGAACTTTTTTCATTGATTAGCTTTAGCTGTTCTTTGGTTTTCGTTCTGGTCGAAATGAATTTTGACATTTGCAGCAACAGACAACTAAATTGTATAATTGTTTATATATAAATATCTGATTTATTGGCATGTTGACGCAACTCGTTGACGTTGCAATTAAAAATAAACAATAATTAACGGTTGATAATAAATTAAACCAAATATGCCTTGAACTTTGATATACTCTTTAATATGAGCTATAAATTTGTAATTGAACTGAAATCAATAAATGTGTATTACAAATGGAAAATCAAGAAGGTATTTGAAATCATATGCCTAGTAATAAAAAACAAGATTAAAATTCGTATATTAAGTTAAGAAGAGGTTACAAATTGGTTTACAAATCGAGACATAAGTCAAGAAATTACAGAAATCAAGTAGCTGATTCATACTATTAGAGTACCTGGCTCATGAAAATAATTAAAAACTAATAAAGTTAAAAAAGTTTAATTTATGAAAGGACCAAATAATAAATAAAAGAAATATCTGAAATTATATATACAAAACGAACATTTAATCAAGGAATTTGTTTAAGTTGTAAATTGGCAGGAGGAATTGAGTCATCAGATCAAAAATACAAGGCTAAATTCGTAAGCCAGTCTTACGAGCCCAGCATCAAGTCAATAAAATGGTTAAAATTAAACAGTTATGCGCATTGATTCTAAATTTAGAAGTTAAATTGAATTTTAAACAAAGCTTCTGAAAAGAGACTTCAAGCTACGAAACTTTCTTTCATTGTAAATCGGGCTTAAGAACCAAAGCTGAATTCAAGAGGCTAAAGAAACCTAACTGACTTATCACAAAAAGATCTAGCCTGCGGCTGCGTGTCAAGCTACTAGTCCACAATACCATAATGAAACCAATGTGGACCTATGGGATTCCAATCTGGGGTACTGCCAGCTATTCCAAATGTAATACCATACAGAAATTCCAAAGCAAAGCGATAAGAACGATCTCCAATGCTCATCTACTCCATTCCAACAGATCAAATTCAGGAAGAGCTTCGACTCCCAAGATTCACAAGATTCACCAAAGCCCATATGGATCGCATAGACAGACATACCAACCCAACAACTTAATTAGCAACAACATCACACGCCATCCTAAACCTTCAACATCGCTGGGATTGAAGCCCTAACCACTATACCCTATTCTACCTCTAGTTACAAAATTTATAATTGTAAACGTTTATGTAAAACATAATTTGCTGATTGTACTATATATTATATATTGAAATAAAAACAACCAGTAAAAAAAAATATATATATAATATATATATATACATATATACATATATACATATATATATCTTCTAAAATATACCATAATATGAACTAAATATTCTTTGAAAAATAATTTAAATAGAATAAAAAAAAAACTTGCATCTGAAATCGTTTAGCAAATCAATCAAAATTATAATTTAAAATCAGTTTTTTCAAATGTAAATGAAAATCATTTCAAATTTGATTTTTTCAATTGGAAATAAATTAATGTGCGTGTGTGTGTGTGTGTATTTCATAATTTGCTGTTGCCTATTATTAAATGAATGCAATTTATTTAAATCAAATATTTATCAATGTGGAAAAAGCCGCAATAAAATGTGAATCAAACTGTCGCAATTAACCAGACGACCAAAAATATTGCATTGAAATGTGAATCATATTGAAATGGAAATGGAATTATTGAAATCATTTTAATGCAATATTCCATTTAATTTATTCATATTCACTTTTTTCGCTTTTTTCTCTGACAACAACTGCGGTTATTGTTATGAAACTAAAGACAGCTGCGTTATCTGATTAAACAGTTAATGTTCGCTAAAGTTTTTTTCTTCTGTTTGTTAATAATTGAGTTCAGTTGGATTGTTCTTTTCATTATTGTTTATAATAATAAACTGTTTCATTCAGCGTCATTTCAATTATCTAAATTAAAAAATTCCTCACGCTTGTTTCACTTGTTGTTATTATTGTCGATCTGAGTCTGCGTCGGTTTCGATTTATTTATTTATTGTATTGCATTTTCGCTAATTTGTTACTCATTTCACGCTGGCTGATTGGTTTTTCCATTGTTACCTTGCAAGGTCGCTCGCACAGATACACAGATATCTCAGATACACAGATACAACACTCACTGCGGATACTTTTTAAAGCTCCAATTGGTCGGAGATAACATTTGGTATTTATATTGGCGACAAATTAACTTGTAAATGTTCAATGAGTTGTTTGTCGCAGTTGTCGTAAGATTCGATTTTCAAGTGCTTCGATAACTCTGGCATTTAATCAGTCAAATGTTATCGATAACAAGTGTCGGAGTGTTTATGTGTGTGGGAGCTGAACTTGAACTGTTATTTAGCACGAAATTTGTCATCCAAAAATTGTTGTTGAAATAATAAAACCTTGAATCGGGTTAAAAGCTAATTGGAAATTTTCAACAAGCAAAGATCAATGAAAGCAGATAAAGTATAAAATATAATAAAAAGTAAACTTGTGAAATGTTGGGTAAATATTTGAAAATATGACAAAATATTTAGTATATGTATATAGATATATGAAATTATTAATGACTAATAATGATATATCTCTTAAATAATGAAAAAAAAGTAGTATATAATGAAAATTATATTTATAATAAAATATATTAAAAAAATTATTCAATATTTTAAATAGTTATAGAAACTTTTTGTTTACTTTTGCTGTTTATTATATATAGACATGCATATCTAAAATATATAGACAGACTGAGGCTCTAAATTTTTAAGGCTCGACCCAAAACAATCATTCATATATAAATATTTATATAAAGTAGTGTACTACTATTTAACTGATTACAACTCTATATCATCTATATAACATATACTATTTCTCTTGCACTTATCGCATGCATTTTCTCAGCTAAATTCCACAGCTATAATAAATTCTATTCAGGCAATTCATGAATCATAAATAAATTCAAATTGCAATCGCTTGACTCTCTGAGTAGAAAAAAGATCGTGATTCGCGTTGACATTTCCTAAGAGGCTGCCAAAATCAAAATTTGCATTTAAATCAAAGCCGACATAAATGTTGTAGACCAAAACTCCCCCTCGATGGCAACAAAAATGGGGCAAGACGTGGCCTTAAGTTAGGCTCTTTTTTCTTTTGGCGCCCAAATCGAGGCTCATAAATTATATTGGCTGCCTAATTTCAACGCCTAGAAGTTGTAGAGTGGAGCTCTCAAAGGATGTGAGTGTCATATATATACATATATATACTTATATATATATATACATACTTATGCCAGCACGCATAAATCATGGTGGCATCGTCAGGTATGGCAAAAGTCGCCTGCCAGGCACTTAGTCACAAAAAGATTTTTGGCCAAACACCGCAACGAAAGTTAACATGAAAACTACATAAATTCACTTAGATGTCAAATGGAGCGGGGTGGAGGGCTAGCAAAAGGCTACTAACTTGGCCATAAGTAGCAAAGGAAAGCGTTCGCTGGTAGCTACGTGTGGCAGCAGCTGGGCCAAAAGCTGTTCCACTCGTCAACCAAATGAAAATGTGGTAATAAAGAGCACAGCCAGCAGCCTGAAGAGATGAACACAGAAAAAAACAAAGCGAGAGTGATCTAGTCGAGAATGACTGAGTAGAAGATACCCTGAGTGTGCTAGGGTAAATGATTGAGTAACGAATTTCATGGCATTTTTAGATCTTAATTATAATATACAACTGAATGTATGCACTAAAGCTTTACTACTTAAAATGTCTATATAATACTATTTCCGCAAGTAAGGAAAATACTTTTTAATGATTAAAGATTGTATTTAAATACAAAATATATGAAAATTCAATATAATTTACAAGAAGACAAATACAAAATTTGGAGGCACTAGCTTTAATGGTCTTAAAGCTATTCTTCAAAATTTATGTAAAAATATCGATATTTATCGATAATGTGTAAGTGGCATGTGATATTGAGAAAAAGTATTAGACTCCTGCTGCTCTTGATATACAAGAATTTATTTATCAAATTAGTTGTCACTAGGTCTTCTAGTTCTCGAGATAGGTACCCTTATCACAATGCACAGCCAGGCGGAAAGTCAAATTCAACTGTTAAGGCTTATCATTATTATATAATTTACAGTTCACCCAAATCTTCATTTATAAAATTTAGCTTAGATACATCCTACCCTGTATTTAAATATGTACAGGGCATCAAAAAGCATATAGATAGAAAATTTGTAGTGGGCAGCGTTAGAGAAAATTTCACTAAAGCGCTCGCCGGTCACGATTTATCATCATTTGACAAAAAGGGAAACATCTGCCACAGAGCTGGGTGGCATACCGAGAGGGCTGCCTAGGATAGAGGTAAGAGAGCAGGTCGACTGGTTGGCTGGCTGTGTAGCCTGTAGTTCAAGTTCCAGTCAAACGGCCAAAAAACATTTTTGGCTACGGCTGTTCACTTTGTTTTCGGTTTTTTTTTTTTTGGCGGCCTCTCAAACGAGTCGAGCACAGATCGGCGGATCTCTTGTAGTGGCTGACACTTAACGTGTCATTCGAACATTTTATTGGACTTGACAATGAACTCTTGAACCTCAGCTATTTAGGCAGGAAAAACAACACAGTATTAACAACAAAGATCAATGCTGGCAAAAAACATAACGAAATTTATACAATAAAAAAATGTATTTAAAACATTGAAAATAGTTAAAAATAGACAAGTTGCTGTAACTTTCACATTGACAAAGGATTTGCATGAGAAAATAAATATTCAATAAAAACAAAATAATTGTAGTGAAAAATTCCTGTGAGCAATAGAGGTAAAAGTTCAATGGACCCAAAGCGCGGTTGTAAATAGCTCTAAATATTTGAATTATATCTGAGATTGAGGAAGCAGCTATTAGGGCCTACTGAAAGAGTATATAAAAGTTTTATTGAGTTTATTGAGTTTAAATATAGTTTAGTTTTAAAACATTTAGTCTAGATTCAAGTTTATTTTGTTTCAACTTTTCAAAACAATTCTTTTGAATTTTTATTTCTTAGTTTCAAGCAAACGATGTTTACTTCAGCAACAAGTTTGAAAGACTCTTGAGACTTTTGCAATTTCTAGTCTCAGTTTTATTTCATTTTTAACCAAGCCTTTTTTACGGATTTAAACAAAACTTTACACTTTATATAATACAATATTTATATATGAATAATGTAAAGTCATTATAAATATTTATTATATAAAGTTTTATTTTTATCTGTGCAGCGACATGGGCCCAGAGATTTAAACAAAGCCGCCAAAATCGGCTTTGTTTATTTTTTCTCTTTTTTTTTTGTATATATATATTTTTAATTTATAAAGTTCAGGGATTAGTCTATTATGAGTATCTTTTTATCCGATTTTGTTTTTCTCAAAAAATATGGATTGAAAGAAACAATCTTATAAGCGCTTCAAAGCAATGAAAAATAAATAAAATAAATAAACTTAATAAATCAAAAGTTAGGTTTTGGCAAAATACTTTTTTAGTTTACTTCAAAAAATGAATTTGCTTGATAAAATTAAATTCTTTACAAATTCGGATATCTATAACAAATATTATATATATCTATGCTTGATCAAAATTGGTTTGAATGAATATAAAAAAATATGCCAAAGAAACTTTAATCTATAAATTTATAAAAAGAGTTAAATCTAAAAATTATAGATATTCATTGTTGCTGACTTAACTATTTTTCTAGATTTCTTAAGAAGAAAAATGGTTTGTTTAAATATAAAACAAATATGAGAAATTTTAATCCAGGATAAATAAACAACTAAGAATTCCACAATTTGAATAGAATTCTTCATTCTTTTATATACAGATATACTATTGAATTCTTAGTTGTTTATTTATCATGGATTAAAGTTTCTCCAAATTTTGAGGATGAATTCAATTTTCTGAAATTTGTTTTATATTTAAGCAAACATTTAAAAAATACGAATGAATATATAAAGTTATTCATATTATATATATTTGTTAAATACAAATATAAACTGAATATATGAATAATATTATAAAATATGTGTAAACTTTAATATTATGTAAATAAACAAAGACTCAAGACAAAAACTTTGATTCAGAGCTCTAGAAAACCAGACTTAAGTCTAACCAAAGATTTACGCAAAGAACTATTAACAGAAATAAAAAATCTACTCCCACTTAAAATGTTAGCATAGTTATTTATCTATATCCAATCTCCTACTAATATGTAATCCACTTTATAACATAAATCAGTTACCAACTCGTCGTTCGGCTGCCAATCAGTAGCTGTTCTCACATAGATTTTGTCCACCTACAGCAAATGCTAGTCTCTGGGCCAACCTGGTCTTTTTGGCCATTTATCACTGTTCGTAGTTTACATTTCTATTTTAACTGTCTTTTAAATGTTATTTCATTGATTTTATTGGGATTTTATTTGGGTTTAGGTGTTGTGGCTGTGTTTGTGTTTTCTTTTATTGGGGCCAGGCCGTAAAGATTTGTCAATACGAAAACTTGGCTCAAATAAATCTTATCAAATTAAGTCGAGACTGCACAACAACAACGACAAGACCTGAAAACGTGGGCGACTACAAGTGATAGAGGTACACCAGTAGGGGTAGCCCCCCCGATGTTGTTTTTCTCTTCTTCTTCTTCTTCTTCTTTTTTCATCCTCCTCTGATCTGGCTGCTTCTGCGGCATTTCGTAGGGCTTGCCGAGGTTTCTTTGTGGGCTTGGTGACTTGGTTGAGTAATTGTTAACGAGTTGCTGTTGACCAAGTTAAATGTGTACCGGCCACAAAAAAACAAAAACAAAAAAATTGGGCAAATTAATTAAGCCATTTGAAACAATTTCGCGTTTGCCTGAACAACAAAAAATTGCACTCGCATTAAATTGTTTAATTTAATTTGCCTGAAAATAGTTGGAAATTGTTTCCATTGTTGTTGTTGTTGTTGTTGTAATTGCATTGCGCATTGCGTTTAAGTGAAAAGTGCTCGGCACGTTTTAGTTTTTTGTTTTTCTTTTTCGTTCAGACTTGGCGTTAATTTTCTATGGTCCACTTTTATGCTCTTACTGATGCACTAACTGCGTCGGGGTATAGTGAATTTATGGCAGAGTTTGTTGTGTTTATTTTAAATAATAATAATTAATATTTTAAATTTCTTGATATAAATTGGCCAATATTTAAAAATTACTTTTTAATTAGAAAAATACTCTATTGTATAAATATAATAATTTCCTAATAAATCTGTTGCTTCATATGCAATATGCTTCATATGCAAAAAAAAAAAAAAAATAATAATAAATATATATATATATATATATATATATATATATATATATATATATATATATATATATATATCTAAACAGAAAAGTAGTTAAAAATTATAAAATACATTTTTAAATTGATGTAAAAGGTATTTTATAATTTTTAACTAATTTTCAGTTTTTAATTACTTTTCTGTAATGTAATAAGCATTTTGTATAAACTAACTAAAAGTTATGCAGCCATATAGTTTTTAAAATTATAAACATATATTCTATCAAAAATTTCAAAAAAAAAACTGAATACGTAAGTAGAGTTTTGAAAAGAAGATAAGACCATATAAACTAATCGGAAGTCTGCTAAAAATATTCCAAAGCATTTCCTAGTATAGCCCATAATATAAATAAATTTATAAACATATCTAAATTATTTAAATAATATAATAAATATATTTTTAGGCATATTTGAGCTACTTGAATATTTTTATAAATTTATTTTCCTATAAGAAAAATACTTTTATATATTATAAAAGAACAACAAAAATTTCTACTTATACAAGAATATATTTCAGCTACTTCAAAATGATAATTAATAAATTTTTAGACATATTTCAGACACTTTAATATGTCAAGAAATGTATTAATCTTTGTTTAAAATACTTTTATATATTATAAAAAAAATACTAAATTGAAAATACCTCTACCTAGCTGAGCGCATTTGCACTTCGTTAGCTGCCCATTTATATGCGCCCAATTTGAATGGAAGAAGCTGCTTTGTTGCTCGATAGGCTTCGTTTGCGAATATTTCGTTTATCACAAATTCCGATGCACGTTTCGTTTTTGAGTCATATTTGTGGCAGGAAGTATTTTTTAGCGACTGCCACTTTCCAGGGGCCCCAATTTATGGGGGCTGCCAGTGCCTGTGGCTGGGCTGCTCTCGAGGGCCCATCTCCAATTACGGATTGGCTGGGGGGAAAAAAGCTAAAGAATTCGATTGCCCTGGGCACTGGGCAAAATATTTGACGCTTATTCCATCAATGTCAACGCGAGGGGGCAGCAACAATAACTCAGCTGATCGATCAAATGTCGTCGAAGCGGCGGCAACAACTTGCGGCACATTTAATGGGTTAAGAGTTATTTTTGGCCAACTTTTTATGTGACACACATTTTTTTTTTGCTGTCTGACACAAATATTTGGTATGTGATGAATAAAACTTTCAATTTGTTTTCATTTATTTTTATATATATATTTTTTTTTTTCAATATTTATTATGAAAGCAAAGGAGGTTCGCCTCGTTGGTTGGCTTTTCCAGCCAACAATTGCAGCCAATTAATTTGTCATAAACAAAACTCATAGCAGATCAATACACAATTATGTTGTTAACGAAAAAAAAAAAAAAGAAATTGTGAATGTCGGAGCGAATGATAAACATCAGATATCCAAAGCAAGTTGGCCGGGAGACATGCACCCACAACAATTATAAGCAACAACAACAACAACTGAAAATTATCATGCAGACGAAGGCGAAGCGGTAAACCGAAATGGAAATAGACGAATGCAATGCGATCCTCAGCAACAGCCGCAGCAAATTGCATAATTATTGCTGCAAATGAAGCTGCGAGAGGCCGAGAAGAAAGTCGCACCGTTTGAATCGTGATAAAGCGATAATTTGAGCCCCTCACCCCGCCCCCCTCCCTGTCTCGCCTGCTCGCGTCGAGTCAATGCATTTCACTTTCAGTTCAACAAACAAACCAAATAGTTAAGTTAAAAAAACAAAACAAAACAAACGTTGAATTCAACTGCTGCCAAGTCCAGCATAGTCGAGTGTATTATTATGAAATCAAATTCAAATCGTCCACCCACGCCAAAAAAAAAAAACCAAAAACAAACCAAGCCGAAGCAAACTCTGACTGTGATTCCGTTTTTCCACTACGAATTCGAGTTCAAAGTTTGGCCAACATCCGTAATTCATTTCTTTCGCTTTTCACTATTTTCTTTTATTGCCAAAGCATGAAAATCCCCAACTGGAAACTGATATAAACATCACAATATTATTTCCTTCTGTCAGGTCTCATCCTCAGCCTCAGCCTCATCCCCATCCTTATCCCCATCCCCATCCTCAGGCGAACTAAGCCATAGCCCACTGACGGAAGCTTCTCGTGCTGCGCTTGACGTTCAGCCTCAACGATCCATTGTGAAAGGTCTTAATTATAGCATTGAGCGCTTTCAGCGCATTTTAAACAGCTTTGATTAGCCAAACATTGAATTAACAGGCAAAATGTGGCCTCTCGATGTCATTTCATGGCTCAGAGCTCCAATGAAGCTGACGACTAATATGTGAAATACTGAAAAGTTGAAGCCATATAGGCATTGGGTATGAATATATTTTTATAAGATATAGCTCAGTCTTGAATTTATAATATATTTGAATAGTTTATCATCATTTAAGATTCTCTGAAGAATATATTTATATTATATCTTTTATTTCTACAGGTATTTAGGAATGTATATAGTGGGTTGGGATTTCAAATACAAGGCAGTGATTTTTTTGAAGGGTAGTAAAATAGAATTCTATGCAGTGATATCTGCGACCGACTAGAATTGATTGCAACTGATAAAAGATATCGTCTTGATGGCTTCTAGGACATTGCTACAACTGCTTGTCTTCCATTTAATATTATTATATATATTTATATATTATATATATATATATATATATATATATATATATATATATATATATATATATATATATATATTTTTTTTTTTTTTTTTTTTAATATAGTTACATTTGAAAATTTTATAAATTAAAAAAATTAAAATAAATTAAAATAAATTTTTAATAATGAAGTAAATAAAAAAATAATATTGAATTTTTATATTAATAGTATTATTATTTTTGATAAATAAAAAATAATTTTAAGTATATTAATTTAATAACAAATATTTTTGTTATATATAAACATAATTTCTTTTTTTTAATTATTTTTCATATATAAAAAAGAAGTTACATAATTTAAATAATATATAATAAATATTTATATTTTTTCATAAATATTTGTTTATTTTTTTATGATCATTATTCCTAACATTTTGTTTTTTTTTAATAAAAAATTTTTATAATAAATAAATAAATTTATTTTTTTAATAAATATAATTTTTTATTATTCATATTTTTATTGATGTTTTTTTTTTTTTTGTATTATTTATAAATTAAAAAATTTTATAAAATCATTCTCAATAAATATTTACATTGATGATTACACGAAAAATCACCATGCATAAACGCATGAAATCAATTCAAGCAATGCAATTTATTTATTATTATTATTATTATTTTTTTTTTCACTTTATCAGCGAAAAGCACACGAAATGTGAGAATTTGCCGCAAAGCAGGGCAAATGGAGCGACAACGACAATAAACGAGGCAGCGAATAATAATAACAAAAAAATTCGTGGCTACCGTTGGCCGCGGGCTTTGAGTCAAGATGGTGAATAAGAGTGGGAGGAAGAGAGAGGGAGGTGTAGAGAAAGGTGTACAAACAGAGAGAGAGAGATAGAGAGGGAAGAACTGCGGTCATGGAGCCAACAAATACGTGCTAATCCCGCCCTACGGTTATTGACGCAACCCACATACCGAAAACCTCATTGAATCGGCTCGAAACACTTTTCTTTTTCTGTTATTAGTTGTTGTTGTTGTTGTGTTGGCTTTGCCTGGGGCTGGGATTAAGTTAAATTATTTTCAGCTTAATTAATTTACAAGCTGGCAAAATAAAAGGGCAAAGTTATTTTCGCGCGCGTTGACAGCTGCGCCTTTTTATCTGGGAAATTGGCCAGGCGCATCAGCCAACAACAACAACAACAACAACAACAGCAACAGCAATAGAAAAATGCTAGGAAAATATTTATTTATTTACACGCCAGCAGAACGTTCAATAGAGGCAGGCTGTGCGGTGGGTAGGCGTGGCAGCAGTTGGGGCGCTGCCTTTTTTGGAATTTTCACAGCCGCCACAACGGCGACTTGGGCTGCCTTTTGATAACGCGCAAAACTTGGACCGATCTATAAATAGAAATGCAGCAACTGAGCCCAGGCGGGCTCTGCGCATGCGCGAGGCATGCAGCAGGCAGCATGCAGCATGCAGCATAGAGCATGCAGCATGCAGGTTCCTTGGAAAAATGCAGCTGAAGATCTAGAGAAGCGTAGGACAAGTTTCAGTGCGCAGGGCGCAGGGCTGTGTGGGAGGGCAATGTGCAATGCAATGTGATGGGGCTGCCCTCAGCACCCGCCCCACCTGCTCCCCTTCTCCTTGCCTCAACTCCCCTCGGCAACTGCGTGCATGCCTCATAGACAGATGCTGTTAAATTGATAGCGTGCGTTTTTCTTGCTGTATGTGTTGCGTGTCTGCTGTCTGAGAGCGGAGTGGGGAAGTGTGTCGGCAATTGTGGCTAAGATGTTGGCAACACGAGCTCCAGGTGTGCCACACAATGTATTCTAGCGAAAGCGAAACTGAGAACTGAGAACTGAGAACTGCATATCGAGAACTGCAAACTGAGAAAGTGGCTACAACTTACCCCTAAAACGTTTAATGGCTAACATTTTGTTTGCACTCTGTAATTACCTGGAAAGAGAAAGAGACAGAAAGAAATAGATTAGTAAATGTATATACATACACTAAATAAACGGGCATATAAATAATTTATGCAATTATTTCAATTATTTGCAGCGAGCTCATGTTCAATGCTCCAACTCTTATCGAGCTGTCGAAAGCATCTTTTGAATATGCAAGACGCGATTCGAGTTATCGCAGCAGACGTCACGTCAGCTCGTCTTGGCCAAAAGGCCATGGTCCATTGATAAGGTCTAGGTCGCTGTCTCTCTCTGTCTGTCTCTCTGTCTGTCTGCCTATATCTGTCTCTATGTGCGGCGCCCACTCTGCCGCCAGCCTTGGCTAGCCAAATGCCGAGCCCAAAGCCAAAGTCGCAGTGCCTTTTGGCTTGCAGCTAATATGCACCAGCTTCAGAGCTGCAGCTAGATAACAAATGCCTTTTATTGGTTTTTCCTTTTCGCTTGCCTACATTTCCTGATTAGTCGCTAGATTGTGGAGGCCAAGGCTCAGGCTTTGCCAGCTCGAATTTAGGGCGCGGCTGCCAAGAAGCTGAGCTGAGCACTTATAAATTGCTTTTTCATTGAGCCAAAGTTAAATGCAACTAACTCATTTTGAGTTGGCCCAAAGCAAGGCAACAACAATTTAAGGGAGTTTGTATGCATATATTAACCAATTCTCAATGATTTCCAATTAAAATTCTTAAATTTTTAAGATTTATGGGATAACAGAAGATATGGTAATAAAATTATTAAAATATTAATATATACATATATAAATAATATACATAAAACTCAAGAAATGCATATCAAATGAATTTTTGCTGATTTTTCTTTTAAGGTACAAAATTAATATGAATATAATAATTATATTTGGATTTTAATTGAGAATGACTTAATTTGCTGTACTGGTTAAAAAAAAATACAGAAAATATTACAAATTACAATGTGCTGACTAAAAAATTATTATCAATGTATATATTATTTATTTTAATAATATTTTTAAAATTTAATTTAAGTTTCTGTGTTACTTAATAAATTTGATATAAAATGCATACATTTTTGGTTTTATTTTTTTTTTAACTAAAAGTTTATTAACCACTAAAATATTTAATATTGCAATTATTTTTTCAACTAAAAAATTAAGAACAATTTTGTATTTAAAAAAAAAAATTTTTCCATTTAAAAAATTTACAGATCTGAAAAAGAAAGTTAACAATATATTTATTAAAATGTATGTACATATGTATTTTTATATATACACACATTTATTTAAATAAATATATTGTTAACTTTCTTTTTAAGATCTGTATAATTTATATATAAAAAAAAAATTTTTAAATACAAAAAATTCAAAAATTCTATATTTTTTTACCTATTTTAGTATTGCGAAATATTATAAACAAATTTAATTTTTAAATAATAAAAATTTAGTTTTCAGACATAGAAATTTTGTTAAATTCAAATTTCATTTTTAATCATTCCACCAAACAGAGGCTTGTGTGTAATTATTGTTAGAGCTAGCAAAAGGAACTCTAATAAAACAACTATAAAATGATCTATAACAATAATAAACACAACAACAAAAGCAACAACAACAGCATGAACACACTGAACAAGCAAAGGAAATGTGAAATATTTCATTCAGAAATAATTGACATATATTTTTCGGCCGAGGTGTTATAATTAATTAAAAAACAAAGCAAAAATCATAAAAATCAAATAATATTTTTAATGCTACCCGCACAGTGGGCAAATGCGTAAGATTAAATTAATTTATTTAGTGAAAAAAGTAAATAAAGACAATGTGATGAGAAATAACAAAAAACGAAAACTGCAAAATTTGTTGTGCACTGAAAAAGAAAGTTTTTTTGAAGTTTGATTTTGAGATATTGGAAATTGTGTAACAGTTGCTGGCGCCAATAGCTGTGATTTTTTGCTTCTTTTACTTTGATAAATTGTCAATAATTAAAAGTTGGGTCATAAATATAGGCGAAGATGCCTCCAGACTCGTTGGCAATCAGCTTATAGCCACCTCGGATGATTGACTGCGCCGCATTTGTGATTTGATTTTGTGCCACGATTTTTTTGCGCATTATTAATCTTTCAGCTTTGTTTTTTTGTTATATAAGACTCCATGAATTTGCTGTGAAAATGAAGGCGGATCTAATGAATGTGTGTGATCGACTAGGAGTTAGCTGGGTTTGAAGTGAGCTTTGTTATGGTGATTTTTGCAAGCCTTACTTGCATGAGAATTGCATAGAGAGGCGACTGATTGTATTATTCTCACTGACTTACTCTCGTCTATAAATACTTCAACTCTTATATGCGTTCGTAAGAATTGTATATAGAGGCGAGAGACTTGTATTAGTTTACAGTTGAAAGTCGATGAAATAGATTTTGTTTATCCCTAGGGCTTGGACGGCTTTGAAGCAGCTTCTTCTATTTCTTTCTTTCGACATTGTTTTGCTCTATCGATCTATCTTCTACTACTATCTAAAATACTTTTTTTACATTTATATAAAACTTTTTATATCTACGCAATGTCTTCTAAGCTGACTTATATGCTTGAGAATTGAATAGAGTCGAGTGGTATGCAAGCAACATTTGTTGTTGATCTGTATAATTTAAAGTTGTTTCACATATTTCTCATTTATAGCTATATTATCTGCCTATATATCTTTTTCTCTCCATATGTGCTCTATCTCCTTTGTTCAACAATGTAATTAGAGTTTTAAGAATTTTACCTGCTCACACTCACTGCTCCACCCCTTTAAGTCTTACTTACATTCAAGAGAATTGCATAGGAAGGCGCTAGAGTTTAAGAACTCAATTCAAACGTAAGCTAGTGCTGCATGTCGATTTTTCTTAAGGCTATATACAATTTTATAGATTTTCCAGCAACATTTACATTTCTCCGCTCTTCTTCTTTCATTCTCCTCCGTTCCGCTGTATTATTTCCCTCGATCAGAGCGATAACATTAAAGCTTAATGTACATTTTATCTGTCTAGCTGCTCGATTCTGTCCCCTTCGTTCCCTCTTTAACACATCTAAGCCGTGCGCTCAGATTACAATATTTAATCGTAATATTTTACGGTCTTCTACTACTACTTCAAGTTCTTCATCTTTTTGAATTTCGATTACTTGGCCTCTTGGGCAATATTCTTCATATCGATGTGCATGTGAAAATTATATGCATTATTGAATATAATGCCAAAGCAACTGTATTGAGGGAGAGAGGATTGGATTCACCTCAACTCAATGCTGGCAAAATCTCAGCAGAGATTCTAACGGTAAGCGGGCAGCAATGCCAGCAGCAGCCAAGACAAACAAACAAACATGTGTAAGCCGCTGCTTAGCAGCCTGAGGATCCACCTTCTGTTGCTGCTGCTGCTTCTTCTTCTTGTTCTCCTGCTGCTGCTGCTTTGATATGCTTCCAGTTGTGATGATGCTGCTCCGACTGCTGCTGCCTATTTGGCTTCCTCTCTTGCCAGCCTCTACAACCAGCTTTGGCCAAGAGTTGTTTAGCCACATTTTCAACCTGTCGTCATGACTTGGCCAAAGTCAAGTTAGGAATAAACAACAACAACAACAACAGCAGCAACAGCAACAGCAATGCGGCACACGTGATTTAGTTCCTGTCGCTGAAAAAAACTTGTTGTTCCCCTTCAATGGCCCCCCTTTTCACCCCCCACCCTTGTTGCCAGCTAAGTGTCGCCGTGTTTTATGCATATTTTGTGGCCATTGGAGCTGCCTGCTAGCCGCTTATCTTTGGCTTAAATAAATTTTACGCTCGTGTATTTCTTTTCAACGCCAGCATCCAATGCAACAGTCCCCAATAACAAATCCCGGCCACGACGACGACGACGACACACTGCCCAAATGTCCTCTGTTACCACATTGCAACTTATTTTATTTATTTAGTTGCTGTTGTTGTTGCATCCTCCAATCGCTTGGCAGGCATCTTTGTCTGCCCGTTTTCCCAGCACTCTTCCAATCGAACCAACTCTTGGCCTCTCTCTCTTTCTCTCAGTGTCTGGTTTACTTGCACATTGTTTAAATTTATTGCCACATTAATAAAATTTACAGCTAATAAAAAATGTATTGAGGTCTTGCCAAATACACCCACCAACTGGCCCCAAAGCTACGCTTCCAGATATCTATTTCTAGGCCAGGCATTAGGACTTTGAATTAATTTCTTTACTCTTTATATATATGTACACACATATAACTATGGATATACATGTATATGTATGTGTGAGTGCACTCACACTCGCTTACATTTACTTGTCTTCCATGCGCTCTCTTAATTTACACGCTCTCTCTACCTCCCTCACCAACAATACTAGCAGCTCTTTGCCATTTCAATCATAAGCAACGCCCTAGCATTGACTATTTACTCGCTCTTTACCCCTTCCACTCATTGGAATCTTAACATCTCTTCAACTACATCGTCGTCATCGTCGTCGTCGTCTTCTTCTTCTTCGTTTTCAGCTGTCACAGCCTGAAATCTGAAGAAGTAGACAAAGAAGAAGCAGACGGAACTGTTTCCCTTGCGCTTTGAATAAAAATTGCGCAATATTATTTAGCAACAACAATGCAATTGATTTTGAAAGAAGAAGAAGCAGAAGAAGACGAAGCAGACGAGTTGGTAACCAACAATTACAACGGTACTTGCGCTGCTTGAATGAAAGCAAAGCATGAGCGCGGGACTCTGCGAGGTGTGTTAGACAACTAACGAAGATTCCTCAGGCCAAGCGCAAGCAAACAAAATGCTTAACAAAGGTCACAACATTGACATTGAACAAGACTTCAAACGTTTGTAAAGAAGAGAAGAAAGCGGCGCAGAGTGCGGGGAGGGAGAAAGAGAGTGAGGGAGCGAGTGTGCGGTTCTGTAAATGTTTGCCCAAAAGAGAGCCAACAAGAAGAAGATGAAAAGAGTAAACATTACTTAGGTAAATGCTGTTTAATATGCAATTACAAGCAGAGAGAGAGAAGAGTTGAGCAGGAGCGGAGGTGAGGTGTGGGGTGGATTGGTGGGTTCTGGGTTTGGGCTGACTTTTGTGAGGATCGAGTACCGTTTTGGCCAGTCAATCAAAATGTTTAAAATTAAATTATACGATGACAAACGAAAATAATTTTTTGACTTGATTCTGGGTACGTGTCAAGAGTTCAGCGGCGAGTGCAGAGAGAAGCTTTTGAGTTAACCCTGCGGGCTGCACATACATATATATGTAAAGTATATATGTATGTGTGCATGTATTACAGCCACAAATCAATCATAGCTGTCATGCCTGCCCTCCTCCTCGCACCCATTGTGCGTCACACATAATTATGCTGTAATTGATATTTTCTACTATGTATATGCAAGCCCACCTCTCTCTCACTCTCTCCCTCTTCCTCAGTCAGTGTCTGTCGCTCTCTTTGGTTGGGGCGTCGCAACTTTTCAAAAGAAATCAAAATTTGTAACGCCTTTTGATGGCCCGTTTTTCGTTTCTCTCCCCTTCTACCCCTCCCTCCCTCTCTCACTCGGACTGTGTTCGGCTCTTTTAAAGACCAGCGTTTGGAACCTGCACTTAGTTTGCATAGACAATTCTTTGCCTTCTTCTTCTGCTTCATCTACTTGCTGTTGTTGCTGCACTTTGGTATGATTGAATGTTTTCAGAGTTCTCAGCTTTACCGTTAGCTGGACATAAAGTGTTTCGTCAATTTTGCTATATTGTCTCTATTGAGGAACCCAAGGAGCAAAGTGGTTGGGGTTAAAGCTACAACAATGTAAAGTTACTTAACTTCAAATCTGCTGTCTGGAAATATGATAGATCAAAGAGTAGTCGATCAGATACCCTATACCCTAGCTATAATAATGTGAAGTTACTTAACTTAAAATCTACTGCTTGGAGATATGAAAGACCAAAGAGTAGTTTATCAGATACTCTATAAAGCTATAATAATGTGAAGTTACTTAACTTCAAATCAGAAGTCTAGAAATATGAATGATCAAAGAGTAGTCTATTAGATATTCTATTATGTGAAGTTATTTAAACTCTAAAGATATAAAACATTAAAGAGTAGCCTAATAGATACCCCCTAAACTTGCATAAACTGAAGAAGAGCTGTTTACATTTTTGACTGAAAATTTCTTTAGTTTCCCAATCAATCTTAACACTTTCCCTAGCAGTGAAAGTCGCCAATCAGAATCTTTCGTTTACAACGCACATATTATGTGGGAGCATCTTACAACACTGTGCAGCATTCCAACAATGATAGATCATTAAAACTTTTCATAGGTGTCCAGATACAGCCACAACAAGCGGACGGTCACGACCCGAAAAAATCTCCAAAATATGCGACTGCAGAGTTGAAAGGTCGTGTGAAAGACTGTTTAAAATACCTTAGTGTTGGTTAGAGAAGTACTAAATGCACTTTGATTTTCCTAAATGAGGATCAATGCGAAGATCAAGTCACATTTAAAGACAACAACTGAGAGCCGAAGCTCTCTATGCGAGCTGCATCTTCCTTCTTTGTTCTGGGCGATTGCGTCTAGCAGGAAATGATTTATGTTTTCTCTGTGATGCGACAACAATGAATGAGAAGAGTTGTTTTTCACATTTGTTTTTCCTTTCGGAAAATGTTCTCTAATAACCTGAACAATTGCTGGCATATGGAGCTGGCGATTTTCTTGTTAACCAGGGGAAGTGATGTAAGAGCGTTGAAAGAGCTTTGACAGGGATTTAAGAGATGGGCTTACCCAAAGGTAAATATACTGTAAGATAACAAACGTCGTCGAAGACCTATAAAAGTTAATGAGAGTAGCAATATTTAGAGGTGTGATATAATAATGTTATATATTATATAATAATGTTATGTTATACATATATCCATATAATAACTGAAAAATACCTAGTATGAGTGTTCTGTTGTATGTCAAAGCAAGTTTTTTAAGCATCAATCGATAGTCTATAAATAGTACTTAAAAATATTAGTGCTACGAATCAAAGCTATAGATTTTTGTATCGACTAATCGATATACTATTTGTATTAATTGACAATCAATACTTATATATTAGCATCTCTAAATATTTAAAAATACATAATAAATATTTTAATCGCATCATCGAAGAAGCTAAATCGATTTATTTTAATCGATATATAATTTGTAGTGAATACAAATAATAATAATGAATATTATATTGTTAAGAAGTTAAATCGATACATGGTTTACTACAAGTTTCTATTAATTATTGATATGATCTTCTAAACGGACAAAGTTATCGATTAATGATTATAAGAATTAATATATTGTGAAATATATGTGTATATATTCCATTATAATATAGTTATAATATAGTTTTTATATCGATAGTTGGTATATTTTTACTGCTGATCAAACTCATAGATTCATTAATCGAACTACAAACTCTATTGATAGTTAATTATTATTCTGGTACAGTATTAATCGATATATTAAGTCACTTATCGATTCATTGAAAAGCTCTTTAAATCTCACATCATCAACTCCTTATAGATAGTCTGAGAAATGTATAAATCTTATTGCTTTCCTAATCAATCTATGACTGCTTTAAGCTCAGCTCTCTAAGTACCTATCGATGGTCAAGAAATACTCAAAAAGGTTCCTAGAAAAGGGTTCAAATCATAAGAAAAGTTGCCCCCAGAATTGAATGTTGAATGTTTCAACATTTGTTCCCATCAATTTGTTGACACTTTTGTTCGAGTTCATGTCAATGACCATTCAATAACTGCCACAAAAATAGTTTCCACTAGCTCAAGTGCAATAGACGTTTATTTCTATTTCTATTTCTATTTCTATTTCTATATCTGGTCTGTGTCAGCGTTATCCATCATTAGACTCAATTTGTTGGCTACGCCCCGAGCATGACTCGACAAGAACATATAGCTACGATTCTAACTGCATGACGAGCGACAAATGGATGCTGGGATGCTGCGATGCTGCTAAAACGGCTGCAACTGCATAATGCATTCATTATAAAATATTACAAAACAGAAACGGAGAACAGAGAATTAAAAAAAAAAAAAAAGCTGTCAACAAGTGCGGACAATTCCCAGAGACAGTAGCTGGGCTAAAACAAATAAGAAGAAAAATAATACCAACAACAACAGCACTCGATGGCAGTTCAATCAACTCTCGAAAATCCAGGTCCAGGCCTTAAGTCCCACAAATGTTTTTGCTTGAACTGAACTGAAACTGTCAAAAGGCTCAGGCAACAAAAATGTCAGAGCTTTGTAATTAGGCGGCATGTTGCAGCAACAAAGTTGCCAGCCAGACTGACAATTTGCAACTGTCATCGTGACATTTGGCGGCAAGTCGCGAATATGTTGCAAATGTTGCCGGGGTTAATGACAACGTCGCCACATCTCTTGCAACATTATGACAGCTACACACACACACACACACACACACAGAGACTTCACTTTTCTTATTGATTGCCAAACATACACACACACACATATATATATATATAGACTGTGTTTGTTTGTGCCATTTGTTGCGTAGCCTTGAAAGCTGCGCAAATGCGCCCACAGTTCACAATTCACAATTCACAATTTGTGACCAGTAAAAATGTCTATTGGCCTGAGTGCACCCACCACACCACCACACACACACACACATATACAACTATTTATAGCCTATCGCATATACTTATATACATATCTAGCGGCTCTATATATCTGCAATATGTCAGACATTAAGAGCTGCTCTAATATTGACATCGAATTGCGCTACTTGTGCCGCACTCAAAGCCATAATTGGGTAATTTATGGAGCGCTAGTGGCCAGTGCGTAAAACACATTCCAAGTGGAAATAAACCCAGGTTTTAACTCATGGCAATAATAAACTTAAATAACTTAACATATACAAATTGTCAAATTTTAAAAATAAAATTAGATTAATTATTATTTGAAAATGTTTTAAATTTCAATAATGTGATTGGGTAAGAAGCTCCTAACTTTCCCTTTTTTTTTGCAGAAGTTCATTATGCTTGACTTAATATAAGCATTATTTTGAGTATATAGATAGAAGAACTTAATTATTAAAAATTCATTATTTATTTATTTATTTTTATTTATTTTATTTTTTTTTTTTTTTGTACTTAAGAATTTAATTATTAAAAATTCTAAAACATTTATTTTTATTTATTTATTTTTATTTATTTTATTTTATTTTATTTTTTTTTTTTTGTACTTTAGAATTTAATTATTAAAAAGTTATTAACGTAGATATAAAATATTTATTTTAAGTTATTTATTTATTTTTATGTATTTTATTTATTTATTTATTTTTTTGTATGATATATATAGGGTGCGCGAAATAAGTTACTAGGCAAAGATTTAAAACATTATATTTTAAACAAAATTTTGATTTTTCGTTTGATCCATTAATTTTTTATTTCGGTTATGCGCTAAGAAAATATATGTGTAAGAGTACCCGTTATATATATATATATATATATTTATTAATAGTGAAATTATTCTTTCGACAATTTTTCAAAAATAAAACATTTTGGCAAGTCTTAAGAGCGAATCTGTAAGTAAGTAAGTAATTAAAGATATATGGTTTCATTCGAAGTGCCATGAAATTTTTAAATTATACTTTATATATAATTTTTTGTGAATGGGAATACCAACATATTTTAAGCAATGAATTGAATGAGCATTGCAAGCATTTTGTTCTTCTTTAAGCTGTAAGTATTGAGAATTTTTCTTTCCTTTATCTATATGTTATCACTATTGAATGGAATTATATATGATCAATGATATATAGATTTTACTTTAGGCAATACCTTAAGCTAATTACATTGCCTTCCTGCCCTCTTAAAATCAGCTCTTGATTAGCTCTCATACATCTCACATCATCTATACTTTATCAAAGCATTTCTCTATCTAAATGCAGTTCCCATGCTAATTCCAACAAATATTTGAGACTTCTCACAGTTGTTTGCCTGTCATTCAGTCTCAATTTCCATTTCAGCTTCAAACAAGTTAATCGCAAACATACGCCAGCATTTCTGCATTTCTTTTTCATTTGCATTTTGTAAATCAAGTTTTCCGCTTTTCACTTCCAGTGAGTTGGGAAGAAAAAAAAAAAGAGATGCTCAGTGCTCAAGTCAAATCATCAAATCACACTCGCATTAATCAACAGCAATTAAGATCAATTAAACTAGTTGCAAACAGACAATTTCCCCATCCCCCCCCCTCCCCCCCCATGCATTTTGCAGTTCCGACTCCCTGAGTTTCGAATGCCCTGACTGGGAAGTCAAACTCTTTCCCTTGTCTAGCTATTGTTGCTGTCAAATCAGCGCCTCACCCGGTTGACATTTCTATTATGTCTATGGTCTACTCTGCCCAGGGTATTTAAACATTCTAAACATACGCGCTCGCATACACTGCCCGTCAAAAGTTAATGACCAGCAGACGACTCTCTGGAGGCACGTCTAAAAATAAAGCAAGCTCGACTGGACTGAGCGCCACGTCTGCATCCAAAGAGGCGTCTGCATGGCGAATCAAGCGCAGATTAAAGGCAGCTTCAACAGAGAGAGAGGGGGGAGTTGGGTGTAGAGAGAGAGGGAACACCCTGGTAAAGGCAGCGTATCAAACGCCTGGCATCTGCAACTGAATTTGACTTTAATGCGCGGTAATTATGAAAAGTAAACTTGACCAGGCGCACAAGAGCTAAAATCGCTTCTGGTCTTCTTGGCTACGATTTTGATTAGTTGCGGTTTACTGAAGGTCGAACACGATGGGCTCCGAGTCTGTCTCTGTCTCTGTCTCTGACTCTGACTCTGACTCTGCGTCTGGCTCTGTCAGCTCTTTCTGTGTGGTTTTTCAATATTGTTTCGCCCCATTGCGATTCTGTTGTGCATATACACATATCTATATGAACAATATATGTATATATATATATATATATATACATGTGCTATCCATATATAATTCAGTGCGTCACTTCGCCTGACAGCTTCATGGCAGCACGTTCGTAGCTCCAGCTACGGTGTGACTTTTGGGTGTTTCTTTCAGTTGGTTTACTGCTATTTTTTTGTTTGTGAAGGCGACGCGCTTTTCTGACAGCACCCCACAACAGTAGCAGGAGCAGCAGCAGCAGGAGTGGGAGTGGCAGTGGGAGCAGGAGCTGGGGCAGGGTTCACTTTTTGCATAAATGCATAAAAATTGTTTCCCATTGTTTGCAGTTGCAGAAGTTTCGATATTTCTCTTTTATTTTTTTGGGTTCGGGGTTGACTGCAGTCGAGCTGTCAAAATATTGAGCTGTCTGCGGATTTTGGTCAACAGATTGGACTGACAGTTCTATATATGCATACACACACATATATATATAATATGAATATATATAAAATTGTGAGTGCCGTTGATATACGAATATTTTCAGACAGCATTTAAATTGAAAAATAAACTAGATATGGACAGTCGGAGCACGATTGTTGAAATATTTTCAGGCTTGGAGCTGAGCAAATTGGCAAATTGCATTTGTTTATGAACTACGCATGCGAGATTGATAAATTAAATAAATAAATAATCTATGACAGACTATCATCATCTTTATTAGCAATGCTATAAAATAATATTTTCAAACAATATTCAAAATATAATTAATATGCTATTTATTATTTAAGCAAAAATATTATAGAAATAATATGTTATTCCTATAATTATTTTTAAATTATTATTTTTTAATGTATTAATAATAATTATTTTAAAATTATTATTTTAGATTTATTGTATTAATAATAAATGATAATACAGTTTTTCAAAAATTAAATATAAAATATAAATAATAATATTTTAAGTTATTATGTTATATTTTTTATATTTTATATTAAACATTTTTAATTTTATTATTTTTTAATATATATATTTATTTACATAAAGTTATTGAAATAATATAATTTTTTTAAATTCATACTTTTTGTATTTTATATAAGTTATTGATATTTTTATTTTATTTTATTTTTAATATATAAATACATATACTAAAAATATTTATTTATTACAAAATTATTTTTTTTTTAATTATTTATATTATATATAAAATAAATAAATATATTTTAAAATAGTTATATTACCGACTAAATCGCTCTTAGAAAAACCCATTAAATATTTATTCTATTTACTTAGCAAATCCAATAATAGTTAACTACTTCTCATTAAGCTCTATTCAATAAAAATATATATATATTTTTTTTCACATTAGCTATATGAATAGACATACATATATCTATTATTTCACATTTGACCTATTGTCTAACTTCAATTTGGAAGTGTTTCTAACTGCATGGAACACTTGGTTATATCACTTATTTGTTTTTCTCACAACATTTCAAATCACAGCAAACACACCAGATGCAAACCCAAAAAGGTTTCAAAGTGCATACAGCGCGGTGCATTCAAATAGAAACAACAACAACAATGGATACTCAATTCTAACTGCGCAAACAACATTTGAGGCAGCTCAACAAAATGTCCGAGTCCAAACTCTATGCAAATATTTGACCATAACTCAAACTCAGATCATTGGCAATTTTGGACTCTATTGTTATGTGTTATCGAGTAGATTTAGATAGATATAGATATAGATATAGATATAGATATAGATATAGATATAGATATAGATATAGATATAGATATAGATATAGATATAGATATAGATATAGATATAGATATAGATATAGATATAGATATAGATATAGATATAGATATAGATATAGATATAGATATAGATATAGATATATTTATAAGTTATATAGCTATATTTATAAGCATATCCGTAATATCTAGTTTTGATTGGGATACCAAACAACTTCAAAGCATTTGCCGTCATAGTTTTTGGCGTTATCTTCAAACACTTTTGTTACGATTTACTGTGAGCTGAGCTATATGAGAGCTATGTGTATGATGTATTACAATTACCTAGCACACATCTAGCTCTACCCCTCCCACACACACTAGGGTTTAGGAAGAGAACTACAACAACAGCAATAACGACTTTTATTACTTCCATCCGAACACTTCGCGCTCTTTATGCCTATCCATATCTAACGTTTCGTATCTGGTATCTTCATATCCGTTTTTATAGCCCATTTCCCACTCTTTCTACTCTTTTTTTTCTAGCAATGACATTTTAATTGCTTTATTGCATTTTTCTTTTTCCTTTTTTTTTTTTTTTTGGTAATTTCTTACTTTTCTTTTGCGTTGATTGTCGTGTGCCGCCGCCTTACGTTGCGTATTACGTAACGGCAGCTGTCTCGCTCGCTCGCTCGGCTTTGATCTATGCCTAGCTTCAAATGAAATGAGGTCAACATTGTTATGGTCCATGTTTTTGTGTTGTTGTCAGTTGTCGTTGCTGTTGTTGTTGCTGTTGTTGTTGTTGTTGTTGTTGTTGTTGCAGTCAATTTGAAATTATCGGTCAACATTTTTGTCTGCCTTCTGTCAAAAAATTAATCAGATAAATGTGTCCACACAACAACAAAAAACAAAAATAAACTAAAACAACAAGAAACAAACACCTACGCAGAAAAGGTCAAACTTGTTTATGGTTGCACATAACACGAAAAACAAAGTCACAAAAAAACTAAAACTATAAATTAATTGAGTAATGGAAAAGTTTTTATAACTTACGCAGTTTTTGGAATTGTCAAATTTTCATACTCTGAATTTGTTGTTATGTTGTTTTCACAAAAATTTGTTTTATAAAATTTGCTAAGCTTTTTTTTAAAACACAAAACTCACACAATTGTTGTTTAAGTTAAAATCCTGAAGTAATTTTAATTTGCACATGGAAAGATCGAATTGTCGACGCTAAGACGTCAAACGTAACGTATCCTAACGTAACGTAACGTAGTAGAGTCTGTGGCAGCGACAGTGACGCGGACGTCTGCTTGCACGGAAGTAGAAATGTGCACTGGCCGACTATTTGGGCACGAGCGGCGCAAGCGCAAATCGCATGTGCAGGTCGCTCCGACAGAGATAGAGGCAGAGGCAGACAGACGCAATATCAGCAGCTTGAGCTATGCAAGCGTTACCAGCGTTACCAGCGATGTGGATAAAAACGAGGGCTTCGACATGACCGTAACGCCGATCGCCTACGTGTACTCGACGCCCGTCGAAACTGCGATCGGAACACCCCTCGCCCAGTCGCATTGCAGCATTTACGAAGAGCTCAGTCCAACATCTCAGCGTTGATTTGTTGCTGCACTTGCAGGTAAACAGAGTGTCAGAGAGAGGGAGAGAGTAAAACAGAGAGAGCGCAGCGTGACAGACAGCTGAAGCCGAAGAGAGCGTGTGTAGACAGACTGCGTGCATAAGCCGGTGTTTAACCGGCAACATGCTGAAAGAGCGCACGAGCCAAATGTTGCTGAACAGCTGAACGTAGCAACATGTTGAAAAGTCAGCTTGCGTTTGTAATGAAAATTGTCGGGTTAAACATTAAATTATTTGATAATATAATCATGTTTTATTGTTAGCCAGAGTGTGCAACACGAGCTCCGAGACACGTTGCTAAGCATAGACAATTCAAACATGCTGCCAAATAATAAAACATCAATTTTGAGCTGCTTTCAAACAAAATTCTTAGTTTTAGCATGCACTTGTTGCTAAACATAAAAAGAAGTCTGAATCCAAACATGTTGCCAAGTAAAATGCCATTTGAATTTAGAGCTGCATTCAAATAAATTCTTAGTTTAAGCATGCAGAATGCTGTCACTTTAAGCACATGTTGCTAAACATAAAAATAATCCTGAAAGAAAACATGTTGCCAAATAATAAGACATTTGAGCTGCATCTAAATAAATTCTTAGTTTGAGCTTACTAAATGCTAGCCCATTAAGCACATGTTAATAAAAAAAAGTTTAAAAGAAAACATGTTAAACAAAAATTCATTTCAATTTAAAGCTGCATTCAAATAAATTCTTAGTTTGAGCTTACAAAATGCTGACACTTTAAGCACATGTTGATAAACATAAAAATAAGTCTGAAAGCAAACATGTTGCCAAACAAAAAGCCATTTGAATTTTGAGCTGCATTCAAAATTCTAACACTTTAAAGCACCGTTAGCTTTAGCCAAACATTTGTTGATCTTTCTCTAACAATTATTTGCACAGCTTGCTCAATGGATGCGCTGAGCTTCCGGCATGCCAGCCAGCCAGCCAGTCCGCAGCCAATTCCCACATTAAGAACCAGGCTAATAATCTAAACAAAAATGAGGCAAGTTTTATAATGATGCGCGAGAGACTCTCGCTGCTAATGAGAGGAGACCACAGCAGACAGCACACAGCACACAGCACACAGCTCACAGCTCACAACTCAGCAGAGGTGCCTGGCGTCCGGAAGCCTGAGAAACTTTTGAATTGTTTCATAAAATGCACAAAGTTGCAGCACTTAATTGTGTCAGTCGAGCTGCCAAGCGGCAGTGAAATATATATATGTATATACAGATATATACGAGTTGAAAATGAAGCCATTTTGTAGACAGTCTTCAAGTTCAAGTCTGGATCTCCATATGCATCTTGCTCGCTTCATGGCATCAGGTTATATGCTAATGGCAAACAAGGATCTTGAATCTCATCGCATATAATTTATGCTTGCTTATTGGCAGCTGTTGCTGTTTTGCCGATTTGCATAAATTTCATATGCAACATGTGGCATGCCGCATGCTGCATGCTGCTTGTGGCTGCTGCTGCTGCGAGTGGGCGCTGTCTTTGACATTCGCATCTCGCAATACGAATGCTGAACTTCAAAAAGCAGCTCGAAATAGACATCAATGTTGCAGGAAGCCGGACCAGGCAAAAAAAAAAAAGCTATAATATATATATTTATATATGTGTATATATGTGTATATAAAACATATCTGGGAGAAACTTTACAGCACGACCTCGTTTCGCACAACAAGCCAGAATCGCAACAAGGGGTTTCCAAAAAAAAAAAAAAAAAAAAAAAAAAAAAACAGAAATGATCAACGAAAAAAAGTCAGCAAAATATGAAAAATATGTTTGGCAACGGGTCGAACGTCGCGTCGTTTTTGTCGATTGCCGATCGCTGATCAGTGATTGCCGATCGATTATGATCAGCAGTTCGATTCTTTTTTTTAATGAGTTCGCGCGCCAAAAGTCGCCAGACGGACACGTTAAGCAGGTCACTTTTTTTTGGATTTTTGTGGAAAGAAAGGCAACAAATGAAAGTAAAAGACAGGCTCGAACAATGCGCTGCTGTTGCAGCCTCTTCACTCTGCTCAACAGGATGAGAGGCGATCGTCGACGTCGCCGTCGCCGTCGCCGTCTTCTGACCCAATTTCGCTTTTTAATGGGGTGCCAAAGGCCGCTGCCATTCGGTATGTGCCAAAAAGATTGGCGATCGATCTTTTCATCTCGTTCGCTGATCGACGCGCTTCTTGTTTTACTTTTTCTGCTACAATTTTTTGCCTTTTTTTCATCATTTATTATGATGTGGTCTGCGTTTGCTGTTTGATCAGCATTCAGTGCAATCGATCTTATGTTCTTGTTCTTCCCTCTCTCTCCCTCTCTCTCTCTCTGTCTCCCTCTCTCGTTTGATTTTCACGCTCAATTAATGTTTATGATAAGTGTTTGTGTCGCAGCGATAACTCAGCTTGGACTTCGACTTGCACTTCTACTTGGACTTCTCCTGCTCTGCTCTCTGCTCTGCTCTCTGCTCTGCTCTCTGCTCTGCCCTCTCTCTCCCTCAGCATCCAATTTGAATGAGAATGTTTTTCTATCGCAGCATAGAAAGTTGGCGATTTGCGAATGGCTTCGATTTGAATTTATGTTGCCCGCTGCCTGCCTGACATGTGAAAATCAAAGCTTGATTGATGTTATGACTGCGCCAACGGATCGCGGCGCCATTCAAAATCATTTTCCATCGCTCGGGCATTAGATGCCGCTGGAGAGGGTTACGGATGTGGCTGTGGCGTGAAATGGCAGCGAATTGAAGTAGCATTCGATTGCACTGATTCTGTGTGGGTATCCACGATATGCATTTGGGTTGAGCACTGACTTTTGATAGTCTGAAGAGGCCATGGAGTAGGCTAAGCCAAGCTAAGCTCTGTGGTTCAGTTTGGTTGAGTGTCTAAAATTGATTTCTTTATTTATGTGGAAGGCGTTTTTTTTCTGTAATATATTGGAGTATTTTGTGAATCGATTCAATACTGGCTGCTTTTACAATTCAATAAATTTAAATAGAAATAATTTTGTTATAGTTAACTGTTATAAATAAATAAAATAAAAATTTTGCTTTGCTTTTTTTATTAAAGTCAAATTTTCATATAGCTTCTTTAAATTTCTTTTACATAAAATACATTTCTAAGTAGCTTTATTGGCATATTTAAAATATTCTGATTATTATATTTATAACCCGATTCTTATATTTATATATTTATATATTTATAACATCATAATATGCTTTTTATTTAGTTTCATATTCTTATCAGAATTTGTGTTAACCTTTTTTAATTTACGCAAAATTTCTTTTATCCATATTTACGCAAACAATTTATCTGTTTTAAATATTTTTTGATATATAATATATATATTATATAAAGATCATTGCTATTCCTTTAATTTATTTTTTTTTTACCAAGCTGTTAGCAATATAATTAGCTTAATATTTTCATACAAATTTTGGTCTTGTAAATCAAATATAAAATTTGTATTGGCAACTTTAAGAAAAGAATTTGAGAAGAATTTAACTTTCATTAATGGCCGCAATTAATATTTGCAATAAATTAACTAATAGAAATGCTTTATTGATATACCAATTTTTTTTATTAAATATTATTATTTCAATTAAATATTTCTATAATATATAAAATTTATATAGAAATATTTAATTTATATATAATAATACGCTTATATAATGTGTATTAACCGCCAATTCTTCAAAGCAATAAGCTCTCTCTTAATTAAATTGTGTTGAAAAGTTTCTTTTCTCTTTGAAATATTCTGCTAAATTTTATAGTAGCTTGCGTTGAGCATACTCAATGAATAATAGATTTATAACTATTTACCAGATGCCTCTCGCCTACCTCTCCCACCATCTCATTTTCTCCGACTCTTTCTTTATCATTCTACATTTACCTTCCTCACCTCTCAACTAACCTTCTCTCCTATCAATCTCAGCTCTTATCTCCAATTTAAGGTCACTTTATTTACCCAACAGCTAATTTCTAATGCAACTATTTATTGCTCTACTGCCATCTGTCTCTCTTATTCTATCTCTCTCTCTCTCCCTCCTCCATATGTCCTCTTTAATCCTCAGAAAAAACACTGACCTCCACGTGGCATTTCTCTGGAACGCTTCAATTACAAAGCTGACTTTGATTTTTTATTTTTTTTTTTTGTGGAATCTCTTTGCATTGAAACCAATTTGGCAATGAATCCAATCCAGTTAGCTGCTGTAGAGTGTTGGCTGCCAGACCTTAAATGGTGCAGCATCCAAAGCAACAGCTGGCCCAAAACTAAGCAACCACTCAGCCAACAGCAGCACCAGGAGGAGTAGCAACAGCTTTGCCCCACCGTTCATTTTCGCACCACTTTCGGCTGCTTCCCATTTATTTTCACCATTTGACCGCAGCAACTTTTGCAGCAGCAGCAGCAGCAGCAGCAGCAGCAACAGCAGCAGCAGCAGTTGCAAGCTGTGCCATTTGAATTGAGAGATTAAAACGCAGTCAGCCCCACCTCAAGCTGCCTCCACTTGGAGTCTTGCTTGCCTCCTCCTCCTCCTTCTGCTGCCACACACCACAATTCCCACTTAAACCACTCGCCCACCCACATACGCGTGGCCAGCCGAGGAAGTGTCGAGTGGCAAAGGGAACCCAAAAATTCATGGTCGTCTGTTGATTCTACAGCATGTTGCATTTGCAACAGCAACTGTTGCAACAACAACAACAACAACAACAAAGGCAGCAGCTGCTGCTGCTCATGACTCGAGCAACGCGCCAAGTGAAAGCAGGTTAAATGCAAATAAATTGTAAACGAAAATCTCCAAAATAAATAACAGATATACAAATACACATACTCATATATATACATATATATATACACAGATATACATATATATATAAACATATATCTGGCGAGCTGCCTTTGCGTGCTTTAAATGCCATTTAGAGGCCTTTAATTTGATTACTCATAATTATAATGATTATTATGCGGGTAATTTGCTCATAACTATTGAAATTTTTCAGTTGTGGTTTAAAGTAGAAAGTGGAATATTTATTTAACAGCTGCTTCTTCTTCTCCATCTTTGTGAATATTCATTTAACAATATCTTGGGAGCCATTAGATGCATGAAAACATGAAACAAACACATATTTTCCTATTCTGAGCTGAAATAAATTTGAGCTAAATTAAATTGGAAATCTTTGACGATTTAGTTAAAATCATGAAACAAACAGAATGTTTTCTATTCTGAGCTAAAATAAATTTGAAATTATTGAAGCTAAAACTATCTTAAGAATCTCTTAGCCACCTGAGAGCTTTGCATATTTAAACTATATATATTTTTTTGGTATAGAAATAAATGCTCATTTATATATTATAATTACTTTTAATTACATTATAATTTTAGTTTAAAGGAATATAAACAACTATACATAAAAAATATTTATTAAATAAAAAAAAATATTTTTATGAAGAAAAGTATTTAAATAATACTATATGTTTATATATATATTTTTCAAAATTTCTTGTAAACTTTGTTTTAGTACTAAATCAAAAATTATTCATATAAATTTAAGTAACTTTTTTTTATACTAAAACATTTTTGTGGAATATAATAATAAAAAATATTTTAAATTTTGATTGTTTATTTTTTTATTATTTATTTATTTATTTTGATTTAGTATCTGATTTTAACAAAGTCTCTAGAGAAATAGAAACCAAATCAAATTAATATAGGAAAAAAAACTAAAATATAAATAATTTTTTTGATTTATTAAATATTAATATTATTATTATTTTAAAATTGTAATAAAAATGATTTTTTTTATATAGTATTAATTTTATATATATATATATATATATATATATTTTTTTATTAAATTGAAATCAATAAAAAAGTTTTCATTTAAAATATTTGATTTTTAAATGAATTTAAGGAATAAACAAAAATTATTCATTTAAAATATTTGATTGATGTAGACTATTTATTCCACATAGAAAATATTTGAAAATATTTGAAGTATATACACGCATTTATTTACTTAGGACACTTGGAGATTTGCTTGTACATTTTAAGAAATTGGTCCTTTATGACAGGCGCTGGCTGAGCTCAGTTGGCCCCTGCGCACAACTGGCAAGTGTTACAAATTGAACTATGAATGAGAACCACAGGTGTTTTACTTATATTATTTTTTCGTTCTGGACTACCTGTTGGGCAGCGAGAAGAAGAAGCGTTTGGGTGAGAAGCGCTGGCCGGGCGGGTTACCCTTGGCACACACCACGGGAACCACTTAGGCGACGTCGCGACGTGCTAATGAGTATACGTTTTTTTATGGATCTACCGATTTATGTGTACCGATTTCGGGTATACGAAAATCGGGCATGAATGAATGTGAAAGTGTTTGAAGATTTATGAGATGAGGCAATTGCAACAGCAGCAAGCGAAGCTCAACTGCAATTAGCTCACGGGAAAGTGAAATGTTCTGGAACGAAGTGCGGACAAGTAGGTAGAGCCCATAAAGACAGATATAGAGAGAGAGAGAAGGAGAGAGGTAGAGTGGTGCAGCAAGATAAATGGCAAAGGAGAGAAGAGAAGAAAAAAAGTAAAACACTTTAACGCTTGGGCCACATAAATCACAATGGGACATCGTGTTCGGGTCCTGTGTAACTGTCAGCTGGGCAGGCCGGGCAGTTGGGCAACTGTCAAAACAACAGCAGTGGCCAAAACTGTGAGTAACGGCTAAATAATAATGTGGCCAAAAGCGAATGTGAGCCAAGTAACAGAGACTCGCTGTGGGTTAAGGTAAACGCTCACAAATGAATGCTCATTTATCATACAAGAGGACAGAGAGAGAGAGAGGAAGAATGAGAGAGAGAGAGATAGAGAGGGGGTAAGAGTGAGATGGGAGTGGAGACAAACCTTTGCAGCTGGTCGACTGCAGAAATGGGGTCAGAGGCAGGCACAGGCACAGGAAGCCCGTCAAGTGTCGCCAAGCGAGGCAAACTCTCTTTCTGCCAAATGGCTCAATGAACTGTAATTTGAGCGTTCGACCAATTTGCCGAATGCGACTGCCCCAGGCTCGAGGTGTTTGCCAATACAGCAAAAAAAAAGTCGAAAAAATATCAGCGAAAAAAAAACAGAACTTGCAACGCAACAACGCGTCCAAAACTTAATTCATTGACCAAATTGACCAAAAGCAAAAAGGAAGAAGCGCGATTTCAACGAACAGGAAGGTTTCCTGCACAGCCTCGAGCTGTCTATCTCTGTGTGTGTGTGTGTGTTTTAGTGTGTGTGGGTGCGTATGTAATTTAAGACTTTCTCGCTTTAACTCTGTCGGTTTATGTCGGTTATTTTGGGGGGCGCTTTCAACCGGCCAACAGCTGGTGGCCCGTTGCGAGTTTGGCTTGAACCACATTTTGAGGCAGCGGCAGCTGGTCGAATTCCTCTGCGTGTGTGTGGCAGATGTGATAAATAACTCAAATATTTAGAAATTATCGATATTTATTGGCATTTCATAAATAAAACTAAATGATCTTTTGGTGCTATTTCATACTTAACCCTATACTGTTTACTATATAAATCAATAAACAAAAATTAAAAGAAAAAAACTACGTTTTCTGTCAAAATTACTTCTTGCATAATTTTTGAGACACCCTTTATATATTACTTATATTTATAAAGCCGTTTTTGATACTTTAGCAAAGAATCAATGTGAATGATTAACTAATCTTATTAATATTTATCGGCTTCAAATATTCATCAATGACATACATATCTTTTACATTAAAATGTGTCAATAATGAAAAAAAATTTAATTAGCAGTATATTCTCTGATAACATATTTATCAAGTATTTTTTGACAGCTTTGTGTTTCATATATTCTTTTTTTAAAGAATCATATCGATCGGTAAATTCCTTTTTTTTGGGGTTTTATTTTATTAAATCGATCACATATTGATTATATTCAAATAGTTCTGATAGTTAACTGCATTTAATTATGAAAAATAACATTCAACATATCGATACATTTCAGAAAGCTTAAAGAGCTAACGAGCTATCGATAACAATCGATACTTTGATAAAAACAATTTGGTTGTCTTATTTATGTACAATATAAATAATGTAGAAATATTATCGATACACGACGACTTTGGTTAATTGTGATAATGTTTAGCTTATCGATAACATATCGAGCTACCGAAAACTATTGAATGCAAATTTATTAAAATGACTAATTTATCGCATATCTTCAAATAATGTTAAATTATCAACAAAAATTAGTTTTCAAAAACATGCCACGAATACAAAAGGGCTTTAATGCGAATGATAAATTATCTTGAACACTCAATGTACTAATAACAATGGATATGAAAATTAAGTTAGCGATAGTATATATGCTACACATGAAACAATTTTAGTTTCGATAACATATCGATAAAATTTATTTACAAACCCATGTTTTTATATTTTTCCTTGTCATGTAGATAATAAAGTAACCGATAAATAATTTATGGTATATGAATCACATATCGATAACACGTTAACATACTTAATCGATCCATATTTCGGTTTAAATTACCAATTCAGTAGATATCAATTTCTACTTTTCAAGCATTCAATGCTTCATTTCACAGACTTTCCTTCTTATCACTCTCAGTCAGCTAGCAATATCTTAGCTATCATGATGTAGAAAAGCTGACACTTTTATGCACCAATAAATCGATAACTTCTGTGTATAAGTGCCAGCTACTCTCAATTTGCTCTTTTGCTCAATTTGCTCAAACTGAAAAGTCAATTTGCAGCACAGCCAATGACAAAAGTCCATTAAAATTTTGGCAACCGGAACCGAATGAAAAACTAAAAACATTAAATGCTGTAAAAAAAAAACTAGGTAAATTCATGCTCCGTGTGTGTGTGTGTGAGTGTGTATGTGAATGTGTGTGGGAAAACCGTTGGAAAAACACGTCGGTCGCTGCTGTTGCTGTTGCTGTTGTTGCTGTCACAGCTCGTTGAAATGGAAAACACAATTAGATGACCTAATAAATAGTTACACTCGTATGCATTGGACATTGGACAGACGACGCAGACGCAGCGAGGAGCGAAAGCCCAACAATGGCCAAAGAGGTAAAAACACTAAAATTTTTGGTAATGCAAAAATTTGTATGGGAATTACCTTGACTCTGGATCGTGAACGTGTCACAGCCGAGGACGGTGCAGAGTACAGAGTGAGCTGGAGGAGGAGGACGGGCAATTGGCTTCGGCCTGGCTAAAACGCTCGACTCTAGGTTTAGGCCTGCGCCTGCTTTGTCTGCCTTTTATTGGTGCAGTCACAGCGTGACTTGTTGGCTTAGCTCTTCTAATGCTTTTGGTCATGGGAAAGTGTCGCCTCCAGGCTCAGCGCAGCTCAGCTCAGCTCAGCTTCAGCTTCAGCTCGAATGATGTGTTAGAATTGTCAAGCAATTGCACAAATATTCACGACTTTGCAGTGAAAGTTAAAGAAGGCGATGCGCTGAGGCTGAGGCTTGAATTGAGTTGAATTGAGTTGAGTTGAGTTGGTAGAAGGAATTAAACACTTGGCAATTGAAGACTCTAGTAGTAGTATAATTACGATTGAGAGGCAGACAGAGAAAGAGAGGGAGAGGAGGCCTAGAGAGATAGTGATCATAGTTGGTGTGAAAATGATTGAATTTCAGGCATACATCAACAGTAGATGTATGTAGATATGTATTTGTATATGCATGCAAATATTTGGAATACAGATTGGGCTTAGCCTAAACTACATTAATTTCATGATAAGTAGTTAGCTTTAGTTATTAAAGATTTTTGGCACTGATCAAGGAGTTTAATAAAAGATCACATTAAAGATATGTTTAAAACAGCTCTTACTCTATATATTATTCAAGACAAATATATAGATATTTTACAATATATTATTATATTACAGGATGTTGTAAGGAATCATTATAGATCAGCCAATGATCATACAATAGATCTTTTGAAGAAAATTCTTTGTTTATGACTTATTTGAATACTCTTTTTTATTGAATTGTTACAGAGAATTAATTCTAAATAACAATTTAGTTTAAAGCCAGAGCAACAAAGGCCTTCAGATAGTATTTAAATACTTTATGATCAGTTTCTCTAAATTCTTTTATTATTATTATTATTATTATTATTATTATTATTATTATTATTATTATTATTATTATTATTATTATTATTATTATTATTATTATTATTATTATTATTATTATTATTATTATTATTATTATTATTATTATTATTATTTTTTATTTATTTATTTTTTTTTGAAGAGCTTGATTAACCTAAAAGTAAATTGTTTAGCATTATCATATTTATCATTAACTAAAATATATATAATATCAAAATAGTGGAGTTCTTTTAAGTCCAGTTCAACTGAGTGCAAAAGCAACTTGGGGACTTCAACAAGTGCTTGCTCCCGCCTTTAGATTCAATTTTATAATGCTTTATCTTGAGAACAGTGCAGCTGGAGAGCGAGCAGAGAAGAGCAATCATATAGGGAGTGAAACGCCCGCTCTCACAGCTGCAAACCTACCTGCTGTTCTTTACAGTGCTGATCGCTTAATATAGACTAATTTAGAAATTCATGATATTACCTAAAAGGACTTCATACAAACTTATATTTCATAATGTCTACTTGGATATACAATTTAGATATATAATAGCATCTAAAATTTCACTTTAGATCAACAAAGAATTTATTTTTAATGATCTATATAAAAACGGCAAAATAGATCTTACAAAAACTTCTAATATAAGTAAATTATAAGCTATAGAGCTTATTTGGCAGTAGGAAAAAATCTACAGCTACTTTACCCAAACAACCCAAACAATATTTGTCTAAAAGACATCTATAGATTATATTAGTAGCTAGAAGTGGCAACAGCTTCCCATTCATTTAGGTTAACTACACTGTAAGATTAGTCGAGCTGCCCTTAATTAGCTGACACTATTTGCACAGAGCCACTGAGTTACTTTGTTGGACTTGATCAGAACTGTGAGGCTTATCAGCTGCCATTAAGTTAACAGTTTAACTCACATAACAATCGCTCTCTCTTTCCCACTCTCTCTCTATCTCTTTCAGTGTCTCTGCAAACGCGAGGAGGCTGCAACTCCTTTCGGTGCCTTTTTATCGTGGCATTCATCTGAGCCATTTATCATCATCGAAAATGTGAAGCGTGTTGAGTTTGGCTTGCATCGGCTGGCCTGGCTATCTGGCCGGCTAACTGTCTGACTGTCTCACTGGCTGGTTGCCTTGGCTGGGGGCTCATTGTTTGGACAGGCGCTCCAACAGAGAGATGCCGACCGCTTGCCTGACCCACATTGGGGAAAGAGAGCGCGATAGCAGTTGGCCAGAGGAGAAGATACCTATGTATGCTTCCTTGTCGCTTTAGAGCATATTGTATGTTATGTTGGCTGTTTCTGTTTTTTCGGCTGTAGTTGCTGTCGCTTTTCAGTGATAAATATATGTTACACTTTTTTACTGTTATTGCGCTCCGCATGTGTTCGCATTTCTCCAGCTTCTTCTTTTCTTCCTACTCTCGTGGAACTCTTCCTTTCAAATGCATTGGCCATTAATCGTTGCGTCGTCTGTTTTCTAATTAAATTGCGGCCAGACTCCATGTGGGTGTCTTGTCCAGCAGCAGCCAGATAATTATTCTCAGGCCTCAGAATTCGGTGTTCACATTCGAAATTCAAATTGAGGAATTTCGAATTTGTAATAGAAAATTCGACTTTTACTTTGCATACCCCGTCGACTCATAACTCAACTGAACTCAACTCAACTCAACTCCTCAATATCAAAGTGGGCCAATTATGGACAAACACGTGAAAGAGTGAAAATTACGAACAGTTATTGGTAAAGAATTTCTCAGGTTGGTCTGGTCTGCTTTGGTGTGGGTGGCCTAATGATCAGCTCAGTGTGAGCCCCATAGTCACTTTTAATTGGATAGATACTTATGAATTCCATTTAGTCTTTGTTCTTGCCACAATGGAGCTTCTGAGGTCTTAGATACTTTTTAAAAGAAACGGTACTGGCCTCTCAGCATGAGCTGCTTAGCTATTTCTGATTGGGTTAATAATACTTACAATCATCATAATTTTGCTTACACGTCTCATTATGAACTTCATAATAAGTTTTTTATTGGATATATTTATATGGGGCATAAGTAACTGCTCCAAGTCTAGCTTTTATTATTCTCATTACAGCATCTTTGAGACTTTTTGAGATACGATAGTTTTTATAGAACATTTACTTATATGCTTCATCAAGAAATTCTTTTATAGAACATATATATTTAAATGCTTCATCAAGCTGTTTAGTTTCGATATACGTTCTAGATACCTTGTGAACCTTAAGTGAGATATTGAGATACTTTTTACTAGATAGATACTTATTGTGTACCTCCTTTTCTATCTATCTATATGTTCATACCCTGAACCCATTGAAAATGAGAAAATGTTTCTATATATCTATTAATCTAAGAGATTTTTGGATACTCTTTTTAGCATTTATAGATACCTGTTATTATAAATATATATTTATATTTATAAACAGCTCCTAAACATCATATATACTCCTTTGTGCCTTAAAGTATAAGTTCTCTTTCCTGGTCCTTGATATTCCCACTACAGATCTCGTTTGAGTCCTTAGTGTGAATTTCATAGATATTTTAAATTGCAAAGATCAATTTTATTTTCATCTAGCCATAGTGAATTCTACAACAGGCCCTCTAAGACCCTCTACTGCATAATTTTGGCGGTCAGTTACTTATAATAGCTAACTTGATTTTAATTCATAAATCTTCTTTCAGTGTAAGCTCTATATATACTTTGTAATTTAATAGATATATCAGTTATTTAATAGATATACATATATGTTCATAAATCTTCAATGTTAGATTTATAGATACTTTGTCATTTAATATATATTTAATTTATAAATATATTTATAAATCTACAATGTGAGATATATAGATACTTTTTTATTGAATATATATCTATGAATTTCATCTAGCCCTAGAAAGAAAGTTCTATAAATATCTATGTATCTATAGTATCTAAAGAGTTGATTTTCATTGTAAATACATCTGACATCAAGCTACCTTTTGAGCTAAATTCTCTAATACTACTCAACTAAGCTTTACAGATATATTTCAAATGATATCAAAGGTATTCACGTTCTCCGACTAACAATTGTTACTCCCATAGGAGACCCACTTAATGCCAGCTGCTTAGTGCCATCAACTTAACAGTTATGCCGTCAGTATCTCAGCTATGTAGATACTTATGATTTTCATTCCGACAAACCCTATAATTCCTGCTTTCTGGTTAGGGCAAACGCAGCACATAAATTAACCGTGCGATTCACGACAAAGGAAGCACCAGCAAAGCAAAAGACAGAATTTAGAGCAGATTGCTTATCAGAAATGTTTGAAATGTTTTCCGACGCGAAGAGCACAACAGAAAGCTTCAAGGCAAGCCCAGTTAGAAGCCTCTCTCTCTACCCTCTCTCTCTCTCTCTCTCTCTCTCTCTCTCTCCCCCTCTGTCTTTCTGATTGTGTCAGCCAGATAGCGAACGGAACTTTGCAAATTCGCAAGTGTGAATTCCCGCCTCATCCACCTTCCGCCCCTCCGCCCCCTTTGTTTTTTTGTTGCTGGCGTGTGAAAGCGCAAATTCTGATTATAAACCCAAAAAGCAACTGAATAGCAACTGTAATTTATAGACTAGCCAGACAGACAGACAAACTGATGCCCCTCCATCTCGGAGGCTACTCCCCAACGCTTTTCGTTTTCACTTCCTATCGCCAAAAAAATAAAGAGAAAAAAAAACACATTTTCGTATTTCTTTTTGTTTCTCATGATAAATTTGCGTGGTTTATCCTGCGGCTAACAACAAATTATGGTTCTTAAATTCTCTCTGACTCTATCTGTCTCTCTCTCTCTCTCTCTCTGTTTGTCTCTCTCTGTGCTTTAGCTGTTGTTGATAATGTTAGCCAAACACGAAATGAAATGCCCATAAAACTGTTGTTGTTCGCATTTCAGATACAACGCAAATAAATTGCTGCACCAATTGCACGCTCTTTAATGTATCTCTGGGCTCTTTTTCGGCTGTTCGAGTTGCTATATAAAAATAACTCAAAAACTATAATATTATATCTTAGGGCCCCAGAGCAACGGCTGAAAATTGATATTGTAACACAATTCGAGGGTACAAAACGGATTAACATTTCAACTTTGGTGTTGTAAAAAAGCTGAGCAAATTAAATATTAGAAAATACCGTTTTGTAGTTTTGAAGTTTTGAATGTGGAGCAAAGGTAATTCAATTGAAGGCGTGACTAACAAGCTTTTTAAGTGGGCCATAAATGACAGCCCAGTTAACAGAGTTAATTCTTTAAAAGGTCAAAGACTTGCGACTATCTTTATGCATGCCAGTTAATATTAATATATATAAGCTAGATTACTATCGATGGCAGCTAATACCTGTATATATAAGCTGGATAATATAGATAGTCCAGTAGATATAGGCAAGGTGTCTATCAATTTATAAATAAACTTCTTAATGAGAAATTACAAGTGTCTGCTAAGTCAACTTTTCTCTGAGTTCTTAAACTCATCATAAAAAACTTTTTATCAGAACAAACTTTTGCATATTTACCAAAGCAACAATTAGAGGAACATTAAATGTGTCTATTAAATTAAAAAAAATATTTAACCTAAATATTAATATCACATTTTTATCATATTCTATACATATGCTGTAAAATCTTCCTATCATTTAGGAGATACTTTCTTAAGGTCTTAATCATAAAATAAAAACCTTTCTTGGTATATCAATTTATATGATATACCTAAATAATTTCATTTTTAGTTTATAGCAACACATAAATTTTATTTATTTAAATACAAAATTTTTAAATAAAACTATAAATTACTAACACAAAATTTCAATAGTTTTGGTTTATAATCAAGCTATAAAAATTAAATTTTCCTTTAGTGTATATATTATGATATATAAGTATATATTATGATATATAAGTATATATTATGATATATAAGTATATATACACTTTAAGGAAAATTTAAAAAATAAATAACATAGATATTTTTAAAATTTTTTTTAAATTTAAAAAATAAATAAAATAGATATTTTTAAAATTTTTTCTTAACTTGCATATATTATGATATATATAAACACTTTAAAAAATAACTATATAATATACTTTTTATAGCTTAATTATCATAACATTTAATAATTTCTATATGAAAATTAAATTTATGTACGCCAAGTATTTTTGCTTTTTTCTAGTTTTTTCATTTCAATCAATCAAGTTATCTTATCATTTTCCATATCATAGAACGGTGTAAGAAAAACCTTCAAAAAGTAGGTTAATAGACAGAAAATCAACCGCTTTTTTTTTCAAAATATATTTCAGAAAATGATATATAATGTAATTAAAATCATATACGAAACATAATTGTATATGATATCAACTTTATATCTTGCTATATTTCAAACATCATTAATCACGTAACACATCATAGATTATAAACGATAAACCATATGAAATATGAATAGGAAAAAACCATATATGATATATATGATATTTGTAATGTAAGATATATAAAATGAAATCATTCAAAGAATAATTTAAAGAAAATCTACAAACTGTATTGCCATGACTCACAGGCAATTACTTTTAAACTGTATATCTAGAAAATTATTTAAGCTTCTCTTTAAGTCAGCTCAACTTTCTTTCCTGTCAAATTCGCTAATATACCAATTGTGAAATTGGCCAAATCTCAACTATTTACGTTAATCTTGAAGCTAAAAGCTCGTTTAGACTGCAATTTGTAAAATTTGTGCGATTTTGAGGCACTATTTGGCTAAAGAGCATTTAATTTGCTGGTACTTTGACAATTATGCTCTAATGACGGCCGCTGGCTACAGTTGAGATAGAGAGAAAGAGGAAGAGGAAGAGAGAGAGAGAGAGAAATATAGAGAGAGCTTTCGCAAATACTCGATGGCTTGACCCTGTTTTGAACCAGCGACCGGGCCGTTGTCATTAGCAGTTGATATGCCATTTAGTTAACAAGCGCACTGTCAAAATATGCTTATTTATTGTAATAATAATTCATTTGATTAGCCTCGTGGTGAGGTTGGTGTCCGACTTGGACTCTGGAAACTAAACGCCCCATTAGCCTTTCTAAAACAGCAGCTGAGGATCTGGGGGGAATCAAGCGACTTGGCTCCTAAATGCGATCACGTTTAAGTTGTCCAAAATACGACATGACTACGAAATGGACGTGGATGCCGACTACTGTGCAGTCGACAGCACCAGCCAGCAGTTAACGAAAGGAAAGTAATAGATATATATATATATATACATATAAATATATATAGAGTTTTTTTTGCGGATCGTGTTTGTTGCTTTTGGTTTTTTATTGAGCCATTATTAAGTTATAAACACGTTGCTATTGATACAAATACAAATAAATATGAACTCGATCATAACATTTTTTTTTTTTTTTTTTTGGTTTTTTGCCAATTGTTTAGAAAAGAAAGACAGCAGCAGGCAGCTAAGCTGAGCTCTCGTAGAGTAGAAGCCAAGTGAAAGGTCCTGGACCTGCCTCACATCTCGAGCAGACACTTTGTTTATGGGCACATTTCGTGAAAACGTTTGCCCAGAGACGTGGTCCAAAATGTTATAAATAAATATTGCCATGTTTTTTGATATTCTCTGTGTGTGAACTGGTCGACGTGGGCGAGTCTTTTTCTTGTATCTGGGATTTGCGATGTGTTCGCTGTGCATTTGTTTTAATGGCCCATTCCGAATTGAGTTGTTGGCCCAGCCTTTTTGGTGGGCGTCCATCCGGAACCGGGGTGGCGAGACAACCAAAAAACCGAAACCAAAACCAAAACCAAAACTAAAACTAAAGCCAAAGCAACCAAATTGCACTCAGACTGTTCAATTTGTGCAGCATCATTTAGTCGAATTTTATTGTGGGCTAAAAGAAACAATTAAGCGCGCCCAAGCGCTGGCGCAAGCAAATGGCAATAGAGAGCGGAAAATCACAGTTGCAGTTGTCTGTCACAATGAGTGATCACTGTAGTGCTTGCAAAAGTGACGGTGCTTGAAAGCTTAAGCCAAAAAAACACATATTGAAACAGGGCCTACTCAACTGGGCTGACAGCTGTGAAGGCAGCTGAGTTGTTAACTGAGGCTGAAAGCTCTACAAGCTCAGATCTTGTTGAATGAAAAGCTTTTATAAATCAGTTTACTAGATCAACTTCCTTAACTTGTGCTTAGTATATAAAAGCTAAAGTGACAAAGCTTTTATCAAAAATTCGAACTTAAGACTGTTAAGTTATAAGACGTTCTTACTGGTCGAAAAGCTCTATTTGGTAAATTATTTAAAGATAGAATAAATGTGTTAAAAATAGGATAAAAAAAGGATAAATGAATGAGAAAAATTATATTCATAATTTAAATTCTTAGAGAACTTTAAGCTTCTTAATACAAATTCTATAATCAGCTATCCTAAAATAAATGAGCTTTAAGATAAAGCTTTGTCAGTTTAATTTATGTTCTTTGTGTGTTTCAAATTTATTTCGAAGCATTTAACCAAATAAATTTGAAACACACAAAGAACATAGATTAAATTGACAAAGCTTTATCTTAAAGCTTATTTATATAAAAACAAACTGTTCTTGATGCTTAAGAGAAAGTTTTGAATAACAAGCAAAGCTTTTGCACAAATGAAATATATTCTAAAGCTCCCCAAAATAAATGCAAGTACATTAAAATTAAGAGGAAGCTTTTTGAGTTTGCTATAAACAGAGCTTTCATTCATACAGAATACACAGATGAGAAAGCAGCTTCATTTACTTGCAGTATATTAAATTTTTTTTATTTTATTTTTTTTAATCGTTTTTTTATTTGCAATCTGTCTTATACTAAACAATAAGCAAACTTTTTATTTTTTTTATATTAAATAACACAAATGCTATCAGATCTTAATTAACCGGCTCTTAAATCAAAATTCACCCAAGGAACAAAGGAGACACAGATAAATAAGTAGCTGTCATCGAATATAACAGTTTCAACTGTTGGCTTAAATCAAAAGCTAACAAAGATTATAAACACATGCTGTTGTTTTTATACAAAGATTAATTGTGTGGGCCCACTACAGCTTATCTACAGCATCTGTGACCTTTTCATACCTGAGCTGCGAGAATATAAACAAATTAAGAAACTACGAAATATAAAACTAATATACGGGGGGCTGGCACATTAGATCTTGGCTGACGTTTGCAGCAATTAGCGGGATTAATTGCTTTCGTGTTTGCGCGTGAGAGAGGCAGAGTGAGAGAGAGAGGGAGAGGGAAGTGAAGAGCAGAAGTAAAGTAAAGAAACAGCTACCCGTAGACCTCACCTAGTAACCTCAGCGCCGCAGCCAAAACAATTAGAATCAACATATAAAAAACTGACATTTGAATTATATGAGAAAAAGAGAAAAAAAAAAAAACAAACTGAAAACGGCGCATGAGTCAAGCCAAAGTCAAATGTTGTTTGCCCAAGTGGGCTCCATTTTTGGTTTGCTGCCAGTTCTCGGATGCAACGCAAACGCCCAAAAGCAAATGCAGCCCCCCCTTTGCTTTACAGCACTACCTATTGCTAGTGGGCGTGACAGCCTCGAACAGCCCACACAGACAGAGAGAGACTGAAACAGAGGCAGACTTGTGGAAACACCAGCAGCTAAGTAAAGCCAATAAATGGCATTAACCAAATGTGGTAAAAACAATTTTGAAACTTGTTAATAAGTAAACGCTAGCACACTCACACTCACACACACACACAGACTTCTGCTTATGCTTTATAAATTTCCCACAATTGTTTTCAGTGTAGGTGTGTTTGATTTCTTTTTTACAATGCTTCACTGACCAGGAGGCCGCTGTCCAAGCAACTCAAAGCCAATCCCCAAGAGCCCAAAACTCAACTCATATGCAAATTTGCTTTTTTTTCCCCATTTTTTTCTCCCATTTTTTTCTGTGGCTTTTCTCATAGATTAGTGTGACAGCTGAGCGACGATTTGTTGAAAAATTATGGACAGTAGTCGCTGCCAGAAACAATAACAATAAATTTCAATATGCTCTGTAAAAGCAGGAAGCTTTGCTCGCCTCGCTCGCTCACTGTGGGTGGGTGGGGTCCTCGCTTTCGCATAATGATGTGTAATATTTGGCCAAGTCAAGAGATCAGGCCTTGTCTTCTGGCTAACAGGGAGCAGCAGCATTAGAAAGTCGCAACTGTGCATGAAAATGCCGAATGTCGAACGGTTCGGGGGCGAAGCTCTTAAGTTAATGTTGTTATAGATACGAGCACTCGCATCCAGTTAATCATCTTAATAGTAATAATAGATGTGGACAGGATTTGGTTTGCTTTGGCTTGGTTTGGTTTTCCAGCCAGAGGCCATGATAACACCAAATGCCATTAACTACAAATATGCAAAGAGACAGTGAAAGCTTTACGGCTGGGTTAAGCTAAACGAAAGTTGGGGGCGGCTTGGAAAAGTATTTTTTATTAGATGAGCCCAGAAGCTTTAATTCTATATTTAAGGTTGAAAGTGATCAAATTATTGCATGGAAATTATTATTATATATTATTATATGAAATTTATTTGAATTTGGTCTGGGATTTGTGTTATAAACGGACGCGAGCTAATGGAAAAAATACCCACAAAACTGATGCACATGGATATTGAATATAAATAAAGATTACATTTATGAAGAAGAAAGCTTTCTATACTATATATAGTTTTATTTTTTTAAAAAGGTAAATCAGATTACGATTTTATTCTAATGTCTTGCTGCATCTAAAATATAAATATATTTCATGCCAATAAATATATTTATATTTCATTTCAAACTGCATTTGTAATAGAATAAAATATTACAAAAATTGGCAAAAACACATTTTTTAATTCAGTTTCAAATTAATCAAATTTCAGATTCAGTGTAAGTAGACCTTGTTTATTTCTATGAATAAAAATCTGCAAGAGGGTAAGGTATGTAAAAGAAAGTTGCAGATGCTTTACAATTTAAATATTCACAAAGAATTTCTTGAAACAGTGCGATTATATTTATATTTTAAACATTTGTAAATTTAATAAAAGCATATTTATTCTACCTACCTAAATTAACTTTCGAGAGGGAGAAAATGATTTAAAAAAAAAATATTATGATATAAAACTAATAGAAAATTATAATTCTTTGATTGGTTTTAAAAAAGACTTTAAATAAAATATTAAGAACAATTAAGAGCAGGAAGAATATACATACTTCGCACTAAATAGCGAAAAATACGTATTAAACACTTTTTATTTTTTAAAACATTTTTTTTATACCCTGAACCCATTAAAAATGGGAAATCAGGGTATAATGTTTTTGTGAAAATGTATGTAACAGGCAGAAGGAGACGTGGCAGACCCCATAAAGTATATATATTCTTGATCAGGATGACGAGCTGAGTTGATCTAGCCATGTCCGTCTGTCCGTCCGTCCGTACTAACGCAGAGATCTCCTAAACTACAAGTGCTAGAGACTTGAAATTTTACATGTATACTCGTGTATACCATACGCAGTACGAGTTTATCATATTTTTTCGATAACTCATCCCATTTCCTTTTTATCGATAACAATCGAAAATCTGACTTTGTTTTTAAAGCCTAGTTTGAATACTGTTAGAGCTAGAGACTTCAGATTTACTGTGTAGATTTATGTGATGAATACAAAGATTTTGTTGTTTACAGATTTTTGATGCCACGCCCCCTTCGCCCTAAATTTGAAAAAAACGTATATCAAGTACTAGAGACTTGTGCTTTGGCATATACACACATTTGAATGTTATTATCACGTTCTGAAAATTTGATGAAGATAGTCCTACTACAAAAAGATTTATTCAACAAACAAATTTTCATAATATAGCCCACACGGCAGCCCAAGCGCAGTAACTGCGCAGTTAGCAGAGCAATTGTTTATGCGTTCGTATGGATGCATGCGTACGGGTGTGTATATGTGTTTTTGTATATGTGCATGAAAGAAGTGTAGAATTGTTGGAATCAGTACTTTGCAGGGTTCAGGGTATCTCCTAGTCGAGCAGTCTCGACTAGAGCCCTCTTACTTGTTATATTTTTGTTTAATATTTTCTCTTTTTTTTATAATGTTTTGTTTTTATTTTTATCTTATTTTTAATGTTTTTCTTTTAAATATTTGTGATTTATTTTAATTTGTTTGTTTTATTGGACTACTTTTTTTTTATTAATTTAGCGTTCCATTAATATAAACTAAACATAGTTTAAAAAAAAATTAAAGGCGAATTATAAGGAATAATTGCTATAAATATTTAAATTAAATATTTCTAATAATGTATTTTAAACAATTACAGCAAATTATGCGCCGTCAATTCAAGATATATGCTTTAATCTATAAAACACTATCATTTACCCAATATATTAATCACCCATCAACTTACCCAAAAACAATCAAAAACTGTCTCATAATAAGCCCATTTCGTATATCATAATAAAAATCCATTTAACATACCTGCAAAAAGAGAGAGAAGAAGATTTTTGTGATTAAAAGTGAGTTTTTTTGAGGCTGTTATTTTTATTTATTGTTAAGTGTTAAGTGCTTATTTGTTTTGTTTTTCTTCTACTCGAAATCGAAAGTGTTTTTTGGTGAATTAATTGCTAAACAAATAAATAAAAGAAGCATTTTGTGGAGGAAGCCAAAAAGGAAGCGAAGATCAAAGCGAAGCATAAAATCAAAAGTGAATTATTTAGTGTGAGGCAAGCGATGAAAGACAACAATAATAATAATAATTACAACAACAACAACAAATGGCAATTTTTGACACTCGCTAAGTGGAAGAGGAAAGGGGGGGAGGGGGTCGAGTAATGTGGGGGCGTGGCCATTGCTTAGGCAAAGACAAACAAAAAATTGTTGACGCGCAGCTGACAAAAAAAAAACAAAAATTATAGACATGGAATGCCTAAATTGCTGAAAGATCACAGCTGAAGAGGAGGAGGAGGCAGCAGGAGGCGGGGGGAGAGAAGCAGTTGGAGCAGGGAGCAGCGCGTGTGTTTACAATTCAATTGTAAAAGGTCGCCAGGCAGTTGAAGGCGACAGCAAAAATTCAGCCTCAGGGTTAAGCAAAAATTGCGCATCAAAAAAGCTGGAAAAAATGCGGGTCAATAAATGAATTGCGATGGTGATGCCAAATTATGCAACCATTATCGAAGTGGAGTGGAGTGGAGTGGAGTGGATGCCAAGAGGATGGGGCCGGGCGGCTGTTGGAGCTGCTCATTAATTTCATAAACGCAAAAAGAAATGCAACAATGAAACCGAAACCCATACTTAAAAATAGCTGGCCTCCATCTGCTGCTCCTCCTTCTCCTCCTCCTCCAGCTTTGTGCTTTGCCTACCTGCCCAGGCACATCTCTAGCTCAACTACATAGCACATATTCCCTCTCTCTCTCTCTCTCTCCCTCTCTGGCTCGCTCATTCCATCATAGACAAAGCGCATTTGGCACACCTCTGCAGCGTTCAGGGGTGGAGCAGAGGGAGGGCCAAGGGGTGCGAGCCAAGGCGTGTGTGATGATGATTATGGCCTAATGGTGGGGCCTGTTGGCATGCCAGCGTAGATAACAACAACAACAGCAACAACAACAACAAACTGCTGGCCAACAACTGCCGCGTTTGAAGCAGCGCGTAAAAAATGGCAAATAATTTTTGCGCTCTGGCTGATTAGTTGATGCCAGCTATGAGAGAGAGAGAGAGAGAGAGAGAGAGGGAGGGGGAGAGGGTTAGAGATAAAGAGAGAGAGGGAGGGAGGCAGAGGTGGGTAGGTGCTGTTAGAGTACGCTTTGAGGAGGTCATTGGTCTGGCTGCACTTCAATAACATCAAATGCAAAGTGCATTGGATTGGCAGCGATGCAAACTGGAGAATATTTCGTTAAGAACTAAATGGATGCAAATTTAAATTTCATTAATAAGAAATTTTCTGATTCAAAATTGAACAAATTGCGATTAGAAGTTCAAGTTATGATAAAGGAACTATAAATCTTATGAACTGTTTCTGTAAGCATATTTAGTATACATATTATTGTATAAACATTTAAAGTAAATACTAACAAATATGTACATATAGATATATGTATATAAATATAAATTTCACGATAGGCTAATAATTTGTTTCAGACGAAAAATTTATCTGAAATAATATATATACGGACGTTAGCTGCCTATCGAATATACTACTCTGATTTGTTATCTAATATGAGATAGAGAATGGGTAATTTTACTCTATGCTCCTATCTATATACAAAGATGTACCTATATAAATATTCTGAGAAGCATAGTCGAATTTTCAATTGCTAATTATAACACAGTATAGTTGAAAATCAATTTTATATGTAATATATTTTTTGTAGCCTGATTTAATTTTATTAAACTTAATTACAATTGATCAATTAATTTTATTTTAATTTTTTAATTTTTTTTTTACATATTTTTTTAATTTTTATAATCCATTCTATATTTTTAGAATTATCTATATTTGTATTATAATTATTTTTTATTTTAATAATTAAAAAAAAATATATTTTTTTATGTTTTATATTATTTTTGTTTTTCCTTTTTTATTATTTAATTTTTATTTTGCATAGTTATTTGTTTATTTAGTTTTGTGTATTAAGTTTTAGTTTTTATAATACTTTTTAAATGTTTAAAAAATATATTCAAATTTTTCCTAATTAATTTAATATTTTAGTTTTAATTTTGTTATATTAAGTTTTAACTCTTTTAATCATTTTTTTAATCATATTTAAAATTTTATAATCAATTTAAATTTACATAATTTTTTATCAAACTTTACTATTTTTATTTATTTTTTTTACTTTGTAAAATAGTTAATAAAACCTCTTGGGGGTATAATATTTTTTTGTAATAAAGAAATAGTATTATATTCATAAGATGTTGATATAAGAGATCGTTTATATTAGGCAATTCAGTAAAACATATATAATTTATGTTGAATAAAAATATATTAAGAATATATTAAGAATATATTTTCAATTCAGCCAATTTTGACATACCTATCATCTTAAACAAAGAGAAAGATCTAGACAAAGTTTTATGCGATTAGCTTTGCCTAGAAACAGATAAACTTGACTAGATCTGCTCGACTTTGAATACAAATACAGCTGCCATAAGTCCCATAAATACACTGAAAGAAAAAAATCAGTTCTCTTACAGCAGTTGCTAATGATCTATGGCCATCAAGATTGGCCTGTCTAGATGTCTGGCTGGCTGGTTGGCTGGCTGCCTTGGCCGGCTGGGCTTGACTTGACTCGACTTGACTTGGCTACTTCCCCAATACAATACAAAGCTTTTTTTATATATTTGTTTTCATTTTTGTTTTTTTTTTTTTTTTTTTGTCAAGTCAAAGCTTTGTAGGCGTTCCATTTGTCTGGTCCCAGATGCAGCTTGCAGCTATGTGCATAGTGCTCCACAGATCCGACTGCGTTTGTTATGACGCTGACAAATTGTTTACCATATCAGCTTTTTGTCCATGTGTAACAAATAACGCCCTGGCCAGAGCTGGAGAGCTGGGACCACAGCACACGCCCAAACACAAAAGATACAAACGATGCGTCTGTATGTAAGACAGTGTAAGTGTGTGTGTGTGTGTGTGTCTATGTGTATGTGTGTGTGTATGCTTGTGTTTGTTTGTGTATTGCTGCACTCAAGGTCGTTTCATTACTCAGCGGCGTCCTTGGATAATTACACACACGCCAAGAGACCAAAACGAAGACCAAGACGAAGATCAAGACGAAGACGAAGACCAAGTCAAGACTCCGAGTCGACCGCGCCAAAAGAAAAAGCACATAATAATAGCCAGTCAGCCAGCAAAGAGAGATAGCCATAAAAGAGAGCACGCGTGTGTGAGAGCGAGTGAGAGCGTAAGACTTGAGCTTCGTTTTGTTGTTGTATTCTTTTTGTTGTTGTATTTTTTCAATTTTAAGCATCATAAAAAATCGCCAAGCCAACTGCGCAGAGTCCGGTCCGTCCACGCAGAAATCTGATCTTTGCTTGTTCTTTGCTTCACCTCTCTCTCTCTCAGTCTGTCTCTCTCGCTCTTTGCATTTTCTGCAACATTACTTCCTTTTAGGCTTCTAATCGCTTGCTGACTCAACCGTTCCCTGGAACCGCAAGCTCCCTTCCAGCTTCCAGTTAGCAAGCGTCCAGCGTGCGCGCGCAGCGCATTCGTGCGAAAGTCCGTCCTCGTGTCCCTCCGTCCAGTCTGTGCAATGTGTGTTGTTCGCATTGTATATTTGTATCTGTGGCCATGTTTAGAACAGATACGAGTTCGTTGGATCTTTCGTACGTTCGGTCGCTCGGTCGATCGCTCCTCGCCGATGTTTCTAGTTTTGTGGCCTGGTCTAAACAGTGGACCGTGGATCGTGGACCATGGCAACGGAGTTCAATGCACCGCCGCCGCCGTTCGTAGCTCTACATGCATTTTGCTAGCCGCTGGCATTTTATGCAATTTTTTATTTGCTTTTATCTCTTGCACTGAACGAGTACGCTGCCCTACCTATATGCAGTGTAAGCAGTTGCCTTGATGGGGTCGCTTAGTTTACAAACACACACACACACATAAAAAATGTTGCGACCTGCAAACGGGTAAATTGTTGCTAAGGTTGAGGGCGCTTTGCAAATGAAATACAATTAATTAGTAGTACATCTTACAGTCGGCAGATGGCGCTTTATCGTATGCAAATTTAATTTCATGTAATTTCCAGTTGTAATAATTAAATAAATTACTTTAATAGGCAGCAGCATAGGCAGCATTTAAGCAAAGCATTTAAATTTACTTTAATCTTAGTTTTATATGTCTATAGAGCTCAGATCTTGTCGATCATGCAATCAAGATATTACAACAAGAACGAATTTGACCTCAACTGGAAGCAGAACGAAAAGTTGTTGCTGTTGCGCTTCGTTGGAAAGCAGCTGTGCTACGCTTTAACTTTTTTTTCGATGTTGCTGCGCTGCCCATTGTTGCGATAACAATAAAATGTGGGTGGGTGGCTTGAACTTGGACCTCGCATTGTCCGTATGCCCCACAATTATAGGTAAAGAGCTTCTCGCACAAAGCTGCCCAGATGAATTACTTTCAACAAAAAAAAACCTCAAGAAAATAATAACAACGAAGCTTGAACTCCTCAGCAACATCTGCCCAATATCTTGCCCGCTTCCCGCCCTAACCGCTAGCCGCTGCCTGCTTCCCATTGCCCGCTACCCGCTAACCGCTTCGCTCATCCTGCGGCTCGCTTCGCTCTGCCCGCTCTGCTCTCTTCACTCTTCACTCTTCCCGCCCTGACCGCTTCGCTCTTCCCTCTTTGCTTCGCTCAGAGACACAAAAGCGGCGCACACAAAACTTGAAACTGGCCAAAGCAAAAAAGAGAAACAACAATAGCAGCAGCAGCAGCAGCAGCAGCAAATAAATAAAAGAAACGCAATAACAACAAGAACGAAAGAGCAGCAACAAAAAAATACAGCAAGAACTTTAACTGCAAGTCCAACAGCGTTTGCAACTGCAAGTCGAAGGCGCATTACTCAACTGTGGTAAACGCCAATAGGCAGCTGCTTTTCGGTCAAGCAGAAGCAGCAGCAGTAACAACAACAACAACAACAACAGAAAGAGCAGCAGCAGCAACAAACGGCAGTTTTATGTCGCCGGAAGCAAAGCTAAAACATTCGTTAGAGACGCGCATCCAGGCTTTGGCATTGGTCTTCCATCCAGGCTTCCAGGCGACTGAGCAGCCGGCAAGGGCAGCGACAGTCTCTGCTTTGTGCTGTGTGTGTGGGTTTGTTAGTGGTACATTTTAATGTAAGAAATGCATTTATTTATAGCACTTGCTCGTACTCTGACTTCCTTTTGACTGTCGCTCTCCCGCTGCCTCCCTCTCCTGCTCTCTCGCTCTATACCATTCTTTCGCTCCCTCTTTGTGTCTGTGTGTGCTTTGTAAACAGAACAATATTTTTGTGTTTATTTATTTATTTTGTGTTCAAAAGGAAGGAAGTTTTGTAATGTGGCCCATAAAGTGCGCTCGACCACTTGCCGCAAAACTGCTTGAATTCTTAATGAACGCATTTCTCAGTTGCAGTTGCTGTTGCAGGTGAATTTGTTGTCTGTTGATGCAGGTCAAGAATCGGAAGCAAATCGAAGCTGATCTATGGCGAATGGGTTGAAATGGGTCAATAAACGGAAACAGAGACTTCAGCAAATTGATTACAACTAAACGACATTAAAGATGTAGTTAGAATTTGACATGTGCTTTAATTGTGATTGACAAGCACTTTTAGAATTTATCGACCAGTTTACCAGTTAGTGTCAACCATTTGTATTTCCTTAATACAAACTGTTGAAATAATGAGAGACAATTTATTATGGCGGAAAAAGCTCTTCAAATGAGAAAAAATTAAATGCGATTTAGAAAACTAAATAATTAACTAAGCTGATATTCGGGAAAGTATATTTAAAAATAATTTTTAAATATATTATCTAGTAAATAAAAAAAATAAAAAATGTATAATAATATATTATAATAAATATTTAAAAAAATAAGTTAAAATAATAAATAAATAAAACATAATAATAAAATGTACTAAAAATATTAAATTAGTTTTATGTTTATGTTTGAGAAAATATTTTATAATAATAATATTTATATTTGGTATAATTAAAAAAATATGTTGTATAATAAATAAAAGATTTAACAAAACAAAAATTTAAAATAAAATTAATAATAATAATAATTAATAACACAATAATAATAATAATAAAAGAAAATAATAAAATGTATTTAAAATAAAAACTTAACATTAAGGTTTGAGAAAATATTTTTAGTATAATTAAAAAACTATTTTACAAATTATATGTACATATATAAACCTTTATTATACGAAATAATATAATTGTTTTTTTTTTTTAGTTCAAAATGTTTAGTTGAATTATACTAAATATTTTTCCAAAAATTAAGCTTATGTTATACAAGATAATACAATTAGTTTCTTAATTTAAAATGTTTAGACTTTTTCACTTTTCTGCTACGATTTCTCTGATTCTCTGTCATTTTATATTCCTCTTCAATTTGCCCTCTTTCCGTCTTTGCTTTTATCCATTTACTTGATAATTGAAACATTTTCTGCCCTTTGTCAAGTTACAGACAAATCCTTTTTTGTAACATTTTTTAGCGAATGTTTGCAATTTATTTAATGTTTTTTAACAGCGCTCGATTGGACTTTATTTGTGGCCCTCAGAGCAGCATCTGTTGTCGTTGTTGTTGTTGTTATTGTTGTTGTTGCTGCTGTTGTCGTTAGTGTTTTCTGATTACATGAAATTTGTCATGGTTACCTAGGTTAGCCAGGGTATCCCACAGACATTTGATACCAGCCAAATGTTGACAAATGGCCAAGCAAATGTTGTTGCTGCACCCCAACAGCAACAGCAACAACAGCAGCAACAACAGCAACAGCAGCAGCAACAGCAGCAGCAACAGCCACAGCAGCAGCATCTATGCAGCTATAGAAATCGGAATGCTTGACGCATTTGGCAAATAAAGTTTTTTTCCTTTTATTTTTTTTAGCTTTTGCAAATGGGAGTTGAAGCTGCAGCAGCTCAACCGTTGGTCAACTGTGGCGCTGTTTGGCTTTGGAGGGCGCGACGCGCATTGTCAACATGTTGCTAAAGAATCTGCTGCGGCTGCAACATGAATATGATGAAATGATGCTCGAGAGTTGCTTTTCACTGGTTCAACAAGTTGTTGTTGTTGTTGTTGTTGTTGTTGTTGTTGTTGATGTTGTTGCTGCTGCTGTTTGCCATAGCGGTTTCTATTGCAGTTATGTAAACTTTTGCTGAACTTTTGCTCAATTAATTTGCAACGCACCAACTGCTGTTGCAGGCGCAACAGCAAACGCAACAAAAAGAAGCGAATTTCATGTTCTGGTTTATTGAGAGATTTCAGAGCATGTCAAAAGAGAATATAATATATATATATGGGTGGTTGATATATACATATATATTTATATGTATATATGAACATATATATGTTTGTCATATCTGGCACAGCACGTCGCAATAATTTGTGGCAAAAGGAAAATCTAGATTTTTTAGCTGATACTTTAGCTAGATAGCAGCTGGATACCAATTAGAAATTGATTGAAGAAAAGGGTATTTTGATTTTTACAACAAACAGAAGTTAGTATGGGTATTTCAATCTCCAAGTTTTGGACAGTTGAAGATTTCAAATTTGTAATATATCATATTATATCCTTTACATTATATTGGAATTTTTATAATAAACGGAAAAATGCTTCTCAGTAGCTGAAAAGCGGAAGACTTGGTTTATATCTAGACTTAATCGTATAGACTAGAAATTACTCTTATTTTAATTTTCATTTAATCATTGTTTTTGTCACAAAAACGATAAGTAGCGGTTGCTTCAGTATCAATAAAAATTTTCCCTCTTTTTTTATCTGACAGATTTTATTTTTCTTTATCAAATAAGTTGAAATATTCTTAGTATAGCAGACACAGATTAACCATAAAATTTTTGTTGAACAAATCAAAAAAACTTTACAAATAATATATTTATAGGTTAAACTATTTTTTTTTTTTTTTTTTTTTTTTTTTTTTTTTTGTAAGGCATTACTTTAAAGTTTGGGTTCCCTTTCAACTATTAAATCATAACTTAAACCCCATTAATTATTGTTTTATTAATGAAACACAGATTTCTTTTTAAAAGCAGATACCCCAAATAATTTTTCCTTTAGATTTATCCTACAGCAAGAAAAACGTATATATCGTTCTCTCAATCTCAATGTGCATCCAATTTGGAATGTAGTTTCGTTTTTAATCTATACTTCCATCATTCCCATAATATCGATAAATATCGACCAGCTTCGTAGATTTAAAAGCCCATAATTATGACAAAAATCGTACCATCTAGTATAGGGTATCAAAGAAAATGTATGTTGGGGTAAAGCATTATTGAATTGAGCTCAGCATGTGGTATTTTATAGTATTGGGTAGAAGAAACACAGACTCTGATAACTAGAGCTTCAAGGAAACAAATTACTTCAAGTTTAGCCATGATAAAAGTTAGCTAATGGATCGCATCAAACTAGCAACAAATATTATTATACATTTCACTTTCATCTATAGTTAATATTTTATATATTTTTTTTACAATATTCAAAATTTTATTTTTTTATATTTATATATTATGTTATTATATTATATTATATTTTTTTTAAATATATGTAAAATATGAAGAGGTATCTATGCAGCACATATACTCAATGCCTCCTTCATAATAGCCAAACCAATCAAATATACTTCATTATGAGCTAGGCAACTAGCATACCCTATACATAGAACGTGGTTGTTGACTTTTAATGAGTTTGCTGCAGAGCGACGCGGGGCGTCCAGAGAGACAGGCTGAGAGAGGGGGGGAAGAGTGAGAGAGAGGGAGTTCTAGGAGCAGGAGGGCAACAGATAGCAAAAGAGTTGTTCGCACAGTAGCCAACAATCTCGGCACAATCTGTTACATCTTCAACTTGTAATTATTAACTTACGGCATATTAATTTATTATTTGCTATTTAATGTGGCCAGCCTCCCAGACACGCCCCTCGCCCCCCGTTCGCCCCCCTCCCCTTCGTCGCTGCCCATTGGGGAGCCCCTTTAGGCGAGTTGTGCTAGTCTACTATCCTGCTGTGTGCTTTTGCCTCGCAAGTCAAGTTCATTTTTTGACATCTGATGTATTTATGTGTTGCAGCACCAACTGTTGCTGTTGCAGCAGCAGCAGCAGCGGCAGCAACTGTTGCTGTTGCTGTGAGCGATTGGTGGGAAACTATGCTGTCATGTGTTGCAGTCCTCTAGCATTTTTGATTGAGTGATTTATTTGGAAAATGTTGTCTGTGCAGAAAAGGTATAATTAAATGGCCATAATGATGCCAAAGGGAAAGGCAACAGCAACAACAACAACTGCAACAACAGCAACTGCAACAAACTGGGCTATTGTCGAAAGGAGTTGATCCCAAGGAGCTGCTGCACCCATAGAACTCTGTCGCTGTGGCTGGTGAATGTTTATTTGGGCTGAGAGATAAGATCGCAAAATTGTGCTGGGCAAATTGGCTAAAGCGTTGCCACAAAGCCAAACAAAAGCTAATTGCAGTTGAAAGGAACTCTGGCTAAGAGAGAGGGAGGGAGAGAGCTTAAGTCTTTTATTTTAATAATATATATGAGGATGGTATATAATATATATTTAAAAATGTTTTATGCTTAGAAGACAAAGGAATTTTAAGAAATGTTATAGATTTCTATTTGAGAAAATTGTTTAATAATTTATATCTCAATATATAGATAATTTATAAATATATAAAAATATAAACAATTTTAAGGAAAACACTTTCGTGGTTTTGAGAATCACATAGAAGGCCAATAATAAATAACTAAACATAATTTCAATATATTTGAAATAAGAATTCTGGATTATAGACTTACTTTAATTTACGAAAATTCTGTTTCTGAAAATCTGTTTATTGTCAGCTCAGTTGTTCAAAGTTTAGCAAATAAACAAGTAAATTTTTCAATATATAAATCTTTATATAATTAAAATATATACATAATTTGTTTATATAAAATATATGCATAAATCTTTAAATAAAATATATACATAAATCTTTATATATATATAAATTCATTGTGACAGAAATCCATAAATATATAGCTGCATCTTTATAGACATATAGATATATATACGCCATCAACAAGTATGTTTTGCACCCTTTTTGCCTCTTCCTCTTAAAAACTATCTTCTTTTTATTGTTTCTCGAACTCCTGTGAAATATTCTTCTTCTTCTTCACTAATACCTTTTGCCTCCCACTACTTATCTAACTTCTCTTCTTTTTAGGCCTAATGCGTATCCTTCTCTCCTAATCATAGTCATTAGTTTTTTCCCTCTCTGTCTTCTCCCCCTAATACGTATCGTTCTCTTACTTACTACATACTGCTTGTTCTAATAGTCTACTTTTTTTGCCTCCTAATGTGTCTCTTCCCCCGTATCCACTTCTGCTGTTACCCTCTTTTAACTTGACTTCCTGCTCAGACTTCTCCTGCCCCTACTTTGTATTTAGCTTATTCTCTATTTCTATCTTCAGCCTTCTACTCTTCTCCTACTATTATTTGTAATGTGTATCCTCCTCCTTATCCATCACTAACTTCACCTTTTTGCTGTTTCTCCACCACTTCTGATTTCTTTCTCTCCTCTTGTTTCTTCCCACTACGCCCTTCTCTACTAGATTACTTTTCATTTTTTATTGTCTTCTTCACTCTATAATTCCTTTCGACTAATTTCCTTTTCGACTACTACTTTTACCCTTCTACTATTTGCTATTGTTCTTAGACTTCTTCCTCCCATATTCTACATTTATTTTCTTTTCCACTACTGTTTTTTCTATTATACCTCATCCTCCTACATTGTCATTTTTTTTCACAATTCATAAACTTAATCTTCAGTACTATCTCCCTTCTCCCTTTTAATACTCCTCTTCTGCTTTTTTCTACCACTCCTCCTTGACGCTTAGAGATTAAGGACTTCCTATAAGTCTCTCTTAAATTAATGAGAATCGCACAGGAGGGCGTTACATACAAACGCATTTAAATTTTCATTAGAGTGACAAATTTAAAAAGTAATCTTAGCCTGCGCTTGAGTATATCCATATAATAGAACTTGTGTCTTGTCTAGAAATTCTTTGAAGTCTTCAAAGAACATTAAAGAACACGTTCTGATTATCTCGTCAAGCTCTCCGATTTCCTAAATAGATATGGGCACTTTTATGATGTTAATGGATTTGTCAGCTGTACGCGATGCTTTTGAATAAATCAAGCCGTCATAATAAGTGCCGCTCATTTCCTCGTGCTAGCCATAACCGCACACACTATATAACTATATATCAGAGTGCACACCTTTCACAGCTAACATAAAAGTCAATTAAGAGTCGCAAATCAGCTGCAATGTCTCTATAAAAAGTGTGATAAAGCCATCATCAAAACACGCACTTGCGGTGTCTTCAGAACGAACGAACGAACGAACGAACGTCAGGAACGGACGAGTGAATGAGTGAACGACTGAACGAATGAGCGAATCACCGAATCAAATGAACTCAAAGCCAATGACTTAATCGCACTGCAGACAGAGCCAAGCAACTGTAAAAGCCAGTCATAGTCGTCGTCGTCGTATTATGGTCGTCGTCTTCGGTTAGGAGACACGCGAACCCGAACCCGAACCTGAACCCACATAAAAATCTTAATCTAGATCAGGAAGGAAATCAAGAGTCGTTATAATTGATTAACTGCACACGCTCAAAGACGCAGGCGAGGAACGCAAACGAAGACAACGTGTGGACAGACAGAGATGGGAGAAAGAGAGAGAGAGAGAGAGGGAGGGGGGGGGGGGGGGGGAGACAGAGATTGAGTGAGATGGCGCAATTGGCAAAATGCAGATTGAGCAAGAAACAGGAAGACTTTCGAGCTAAGAACAGGCGTGAGTGAGTGAGGAGAGAGAGAGAAAGAGAGAGAGAGAGAGAGAGAGGAGTGGGAGCAGTCACGCATGCGCTTGTTGCTGTTCTTCTTCTTCTTCTTCTACTGCTTCTTCTCCTCTTCTTGCCTGCTGGCTGGCTATTTTGGGCTCTGCACACACGATCAACTCAACTTTGAGTGCTGACCAGAAAGGGAAAACAACCGTTGCGCGCTCATCGTTAGAGAGCCAAACATTACGGTAAATGCATTGGGACCCGTCTGTCCTGTATGCAGCACTACCCAACGCCACCCCACTCCCCCTCTCTCCATCTCTCTCCATCTTTGTCTCGTCTCTCGTCTCGTTTCGTCTCATGTGATTAGATTAGAATTGCTCGATACTTAGTTAGTTAGTTGCGTTAGATAAGTCTCTTGTCTCTCCATCTCTCTCTCTCTGTCTCTCTCTCTTTCTGCGTCTCTGTCTCTAGTGTTGGCAGAGGTCATAAAAATAGCAGCAGTTGCAGAGGGTGCCTTGGCAGACTTGCTGCTGTCTGACTGATGCGTGCAACTTGGCCATAAAAGAGCGACAACAACAAGCTGAAGAAGAAGAAGAAGCAGAGTGAATATAATTTAGCTGACGTCGACGGCCGTGTCCAGTCAAATGGTAGTCGCCAGTCGTCTTAAGGAAATGTATTAAATAAGACTCCAGCAGCAACTACAACTCCTTAGCTTAACAGTTAGAACCAACAACAACAACAACAACAACAACATTGAGCCAGCTACTGGGCATGCCCATCAACAATAAAAAAAGAACGGTGGAGGCTATTAAATATATATGGCCAAGAGACGTTCAATGAACAGCTAACTGCCTTAAAGCAGCTGCCACTGGGTCAATATATAGTGTTGTAAAGTGCCCATAGGAAAAACGTACTTAAAATGATTTAAGTGCAAATCGAAAAGTGTCTTTAAGGTAAATAGATGCCCATAAATCAGATGCAAATAAGGCTTAATGCATAGTTAAGATTAGGCAGTAGATTAGGAATATCATACATTAAATGTATAGAATATTTACTGAAATGTTATATTAAGATGCATAAATAAAATATGTATATACAAATGCTAATAAACCTGATAAATAAAAAAATAAAAAAAAAGACAGAATAATAGACAGAGTAAAGCTAATTGAATATGCTTTAAGCTGCAAGCTGAACATTTAAAGACTGCTTTAAGCTTTGATTTCATTTTACAAAAATCTAACATTGTTAACACTTTAATAATATCATATAAGTTACAGTTCAATTAAAGTTTTTAGCTTTATATATATTTATAAAAATATATAAATAAAATTAACCACTTTTGACTGTCTGAAAGAAACTTTAGATTTGATAGATGAATTGATGCAGTTTCAAAAATATTTATAAATATCTCAGTTTAGCTAGAAATAATATTTAATAGATGTTTCAATAAAGAGCTTAGAAATATAATAAAATATATTACTTAAAGATAGAAAAAGGAAATGCTAAAAGCTACAGAATTCCCATTGTAAGCGAATTTCCGCTTAACTTTGCTTAAAGCTTTAATCTTTAGCTTTAGTTACTATCGCTATAGAACAATAAAAAAATTAATATTGAAAAACAAAAAACCCAATATATAATATACAATCAAATAATATATCATATAATAAATGTAATAAAATAGAACATTTAGATTAACATTGAACAAAAATTAAAAAATGTGATAATAAAATAAAACAAAATTGTAAATTGAGAGTATTAAAATCACATGAATACATATAAAAAAAGTTCAATATTAAATATTACTGAAAAGAAAAATACTTAAAATTATTCAGCTGATTTTAAACTGCTCAAATTCAATTTGCCTTTCGCTAAAAATGCAATTTAATTAAACTTCAGTATCAGTTGCAAATGTAAATTTCAATTTCATTGACAGCCGTATTAAAAATAATTTAATAGTCAAGCACAAAAAAAATGCATTTCAATTGTAAGAAAAATTGAATTAAAGAAGCAGAATAAATAATAATTAAATAAAAGATTTATATAGCAATGTAAATATAAAATTTATATAAAATTTAATTTCAAATGAAACAAAAATTAAAAAATATAATATAAATAATCAATTATAAAATTATATAATAAATATATAAAATATTATAATATAATAAAAAATAAAAAATGTTAAGTATATTATAAATAAATAAAACAATATAATAAAAATAAAATAATATAGTTATATATAAAAAAACAATATAATATAAATGATTGTTGAAAGAAACATAAAGTAAAAACGTAAAGAAATAGAATAAAAACAATATAAGTCATAAGAGTAAAATATTTTGAAAGAAAAAGCTTTCTTGAATATAAATATAAAATATAAGCTGTCTGTGCTTTAGATAATTATTGAGAAAGTTTTAGCCATAAATAAAAATATATATGTATATATATACATATTATCAAATATACATATATACTCATATGTGTTCACCTATAAGCAAATATCGATTGCTTTGGCCATAGTTTTATGCATTTCAATAATAAATCTTTCCTTCTTTTTTGAAGTCAATTGGCCAAGTTAAGAGAAGAACAGGAGACTTAGACCGGCTAGCTGGTTGGCTTGTTGGCTGGCTCACTGGCCAGACAGCAGACGTGCAGAGGCCCGGTCCTAAAATCTGTCCATGACCTTCTTTGGCCATGTCAGTTCTTTTAGGCTAATAACGAAAGATTTTTACTGAGGCACGACTTTGAACTTGGTTTATTTCAAAGGCAAATGCTCGCGTCCGTGTGGACAAATTGTGGCCCAGCATTTGGCATGCAAAGCAACAACAACAACAACAACAACAATTGGCTGACTAAATGAAATTATATGCCACGAATCTGGAATTGACATGCAGCAACTGGGATTCTGGGAGTTGCAGCTGTGAGCCAAGCCGAGAGCCATCTTTCACTTGGCCAAGTTTTGTGTCCCTTTCGTCTCGAAAATGAAATAGAAAGATGCTCGAGGCCAAGCCAAGCCAAGCCATTTACTGGCTCATCTTTTAGCCCAAGCTAGTAAATAAGTTTTTCCATTTGTTTATTTATTTTTCGTTATTTACTTTGCTTTTGTTTAATATCAACACAAAGAGAGAAAGACAACAACAACAGCAATAAAAAAAGTAAAATGATTGCCATTTCGTGTTTGAGGTCTCTGTGTTTTGTTTGATGACCCAATTGCATGGCTTTTCCATTCGCTCTTGATCGTTTTGTTTTTTTTTTTTTTTTTTTTTTTCGTTTTTGGTTTTCTTCCTCTTTTTGCGGTAAAGAAAGTAAAGGAAGATGTTGAGAATTTTGTTGCTGTAGCTAATGCCAATTGTTGACGGTTTCTATTAGGGCCCGCACCATGCTCTCTGGCTAAAAGGAAGAGAAAGGAACTGGCCTGCAGACTGGCCCAAACAATTTACTTAGCAAGTAGACCAAGCAAATCAGATTGTGAAAGACATGGTTTCTTTTGGCTAATTGAATGATTGAGTGATTGAAGCATTGGTTAAATTGATGGGAAGATTTGCAGAACAATTCTTGTAAGGAAACTGTCAATTAATAGAATATTAACCATTCAATAAGCTGACTGATTAAATCATATATAAGATCTTGAGTAAAAATGCTAGATAAGCTCTCTAGCTTGTGATGTAATGAAGTTTCGGTTGACTAAAGATTCTCGCAGATGATATGTTATTTAAGTTAAGATTTATTTCTACTTGCATATATGTATAAAAAATAATTGGGAAGAGTTATATAATTGTTAGTACAAACATCAAACTAACCCAACTTATAGAAAATTATTGACTGACTGACTGATTGAAGCGCTGCTAAAATGTCAGCTATAATTTTAAGGGTTGTCAGTGATACATTCCACCTTCAGCTGTGAAAAATTGGCTGCAAATCAGTAACATAAAACTTTATATGGCTAAACATTCGATTCAAACTTCAAGCTTTAAACCTAATGCTAAAAAAATGACTAACTAAAGATCAAATTAAAATTTCTAGCGTAACTGTACAAAATTGTCGCAAATTAGAAATGGGGTTAAGGGCGGAATCGGAAAGTACTGCAAACAGAAAAGAGGAAAAAAATACTAGTCAAAGCAAAGTTGAAAGTTGTTCTAAATAAACCAAAAGCTTTATTTTTTAAAAATAAAAAAATATAATATTAAAAATGTTTTTATTTTAAATATTAAAAATAATAAATAAAATACATTTTGGGAAAAATTGTTAAAACCTAAAAATACTTTTATATTTTCCTATAAACAAAATTAAATTTTGGAAGAACTGAAACTGCTAAAGCTGAATACTGTATTTTTTATTTATTTTATATATATTGTATATATATAAAAAAAAAAAAAACCAATTTAAATTGTTAGAACCTACCATTTAAATATTTAAAAATTAAAAAAAAATAATAATAATAATAAATATAACTATGGAATATAAAAAATTATTTAATTAAGGTTTGGTAAAGAAGAGAAATTAGTAAAGACTAGAAGTGTTTTTTTTTAAACAAATTTTAAAAAATATTTTGAAAACAAAAATAAATAAAATACAATTGTTATAGCCTAAAAATATTTATTTTTATTTTCAAATATAAATATACAAAATCAAATTGAGGGAATACAAATAAACTACAATTTTGTAAAAACTGCAAATTAAAGCCTGAAAATGTTTATTTTTTTTAGTTTTTAAGAATTTTTAAAAAACTTTATATATTATTATTCTATAAAAACTTAGCTTCGAAAGCAGACTAATAGCTTTAAATGCAAATGCGGAAACCTTTTAAGGAAACAAGAAAAAGCATGTCAGCCCTGACTAAATCCCTAATTTCTTAGCCTTACTTTTAATTGCAATTGCATTTAAATTAAATTCAAGAGCAGCTGTTTTTGTTTCTTTCTATGTTTTTATTTTTGAATCACTTGCCCAATTACCTCATCTATCAGCAGCTTGGCCATAAAGATCAGTCATCCACCATGGCACTGACCACACCTCAACCGCAAAAGAGCATTTATAAAGTAACCACAAAGCTAAATATATGTGTGTATGCAAATATAAATGATATATTTCTTGTATATACAGATAAGTTGAGTGTGTCTAACGCTGCGTATGAGTAATGTGAGAAAAGGCTCTGCAATGAGTCAAATTTGCTTTTGTTTTTGTTTTACTTTTTGGCTTTTAGCGACATTATTTGCAATTGCAGCAATTACAGCAAATTTGTTTAGCTTATCTAAAAGGTTTATTGTTTATGATATTTTTGGGAATTTTTCGTTTTAGTTTTATTTATTTTTGTTTACCTTGTTTGGCTATTAGAGCGGCGCGTCTTTGCAAGCGATACATATTGTAGATGTTTGTTGTTGTTGTTTAGTATTTATTTAAAATAAAATAAAATTTATTTTTTATTTTTAATTTTTTAAAGGTTACTCGATTTATTTTGCTGCACTTTGCTCACACTGCGACAACAGTTCATTGTTATACAACACTGGACACAGCGCGAATAGGCATGTTGCACCACGAGACACGATTTGTGATTTTTGTAAAGAATTCAGATTTTGGATCAAGAAAAAAATTTGTGTGTAGACTTTTCGTATAGCTCGTCGCAAGTCTGGAAATCGAGCAACGATTTAGGACCGCTTGAGATGACGTGCAAAATTCAACTGAGCTGAAATTGAACTTCCTGCTGCTGGCTGCCTCGCTTGGCATTGCAGAAAAAACGAAGCGAAGTGAAAAAAAAAACCTAAGAAGAAAAGAAGTTTAAGTAAAAAGAAAACAACAACAACAACACGCCGTGTAGGAGTCTGGTCCAGAACCCAGCGACTGCAACTTGTTTGGCCAGGCATGCGCTCTCTCTCTCTCACACACACGCTCTCTTTGTGCCGAAGAGAGCACACGAGTCAAAGATGTTGCTGATCTTTAACGAGCCATAAGGTAAACAAAAGTCGCTTAAAACAACAGCAACAAAAAGGTTGCAAAAAAAAAAAACAAATTGTCAGCCACAACCAGAGAACTTGTTTTTGCATTGTCCATAGTTGGAGTTGGACGCGCATTACAATGTGCGTGCCGTGTGCGAGCGAGCGGCTCAGAATGCTTGCGCTCTCTTTCAAGCTGTTTGCTAAGAGAGCGTGGCGCGATCGAACATGTTGCATGTTCGAGTTCGAAATTCGAACAGCTTACACCGACTGCGAACGCATTGACACTGAACTTGAGCTCGCTTGACAGTTGATGTTGTTGTTGTTGTTGTTGTCTTTTTTCGGATAAATTAACTGTCATTTAGCTGTGGGTGGCAAACAGAGAGCGAGAGAGAGAGAGAGAGAAAAAGCGGAGACCAGTGTATTTTTGCATTAAGCTGGCCTTGAATTTATGGCAGCTCTTTTTTAAATGATTTATTATTAATATATAATACTAAATTTGAGACGTAAAGTAAATTTAGTTAAATTTTAATAAATGAGAACTCTGTTTTAGTAGTTTATGCAGGTTTGAAAACTGATTAGATATATACAAATTGTTTATTTTTAAATTGGAATCATAAAGAATGCTTGGCATTTGTTTAATAATATTATTTGGAATTTATTTAATTTTTTTTTTTTAATTTTTTATTTTTTATATACTGTATTTATATTTTTGTGGTTTTAATAACTTAATTTGAAATTTAATTTTTTTATTAAAGAAATTAATTAACAGACATTTTACTGTGCAATATTATTTTGTATATGTATATTATTTATTAATTATATTTTTTTTTAAGTTTAATTACAAAATTAAATCTAAAAAAATTATACATATTTTATTTTGTTATTAGAATTTTATATTCAATAACATAAATATTTTTATTATTATATATTATTTGTATATATAATATATATTTGTATTTATATTATTTGTATTTTTATTATTTTATATGGATTTTTTGTATTTAACAATATAATTATTTTTTAATAATATATTTTCATAGTTTAATTGAAAAGCTAAATCTATTTATTTTTTATTTGTTTATTCATCAGACATTTAATATTTAATATTATAAATATTTATATTATTAATTTAAATATTTGTACTCTTATATATGTTTTATTAGTTAACTTCATAACTTAAATTCAAAATTATTTTTGTTATTTTTCAGACATTTTTTATATTTAATAATATATTTATATAAATATTAATTTGTTATTGTATTTTTTTCATAATTCTTTATAATTTCAAAATGTAGGCCAAAAGCCTTTTAGCCGCCCTTATCTTAGGCGTCGAATCTAACAACAGCTAACAATTTGGCCAATTAACAAACGCAAAAACACATAACCATCAAACTGATTTATCAGATGTAAGCATAGCACCCACAGCAACAACAACAACAGCAAAACAGAATAAAAACATAAACAAATTAGCTAAACAAGTTCAATAAACCCCGAATGAAAGAAAAGAGACTCCTACGATCACTGCCGGCCTATGTTCAGAGTAAGTTGTTACAGTCGACATTGGGTACTGACACTGACTTTGCATATGTATGCGTGACTGTATGAATGTGTGTATGTGTGAGTGTATGCATGTATGTATGGGTATGTGTGCATGTATGTGCCTGCTCTGTAATCCCGATCTAAGTGGGTCAAAGTTTGCGGACATGCTAATTTATTTCAAGACGAAGCAAATCAAAATAAACAGGGAAGAGAGGGAGACAGAGAGAAAGACACTGAGCAATAGATAGGGAATGTGAGTCAAAAAAGATGAGCAATAAATACCCTAAAGCATTATAAAAGTACGAAAGGTGAAATATTAATAGAGCATGCTCTATAAAGAACGTAAGAATATTCAGGAATTAGATCAAAGATATTTCAATATGAAAATTTTTAAATAAAGTCAATTTTCTAATTTTCCACGCTCTTAAGTGGTATACATATTTTTTTAGTGCAAATCAATATAAATATACAAAAATATATAATATATAATAAATAAAATATATAAAATATAAATATAATAAACTTTACACTTTTACTGGATTCGCGACTCCCAAAATAGGCGTAATATATCCGCTATAACTTTTTGAACTTGTGTTGTCAATGCGATCAAACATTCCAACTCTATCATGGTTTTTCAAATATAGGAAAATGCATTTCCAGATATTCAGATACACCCCTAGTAGGCGGAAAATCTTAATGATCGAGGTATACATGAGATATGTTACAAATTTCAAGTCTAGCTTTAATCGCGGCAAAATTAAAATTTCTTAAAAATATTAAATTTTATCTAAAATTGCTATATGAGCACAGCATTATAAATGAAAAACAAGTTGAAATAATGATGTTCTATATATATGTATATACATAAATGTATATACAATATATTATATTTATATTATCTATCATATATACTGTACTACTCTAGACTATTGTCACATATTCCATCTAAATATCATAATACCCTATAGAAGAACTTCGAACGGCATGCCATTTCTCTGAGAAATTTTTGCTGATCAAGCTGAGCTGCCCAAATATTTGTGGCCAACAGACAAGAAGCAAAAATTTACATGCCAAACTTGTTGCCAGCCATTCAAAAGAAGAAGATTTACTACAGTCAAGATAAAGATCGACCTCCATATAAACATATATGTATATACATTTAAGTATACATAAATACATTCACTGATAAATGTTCTCACGCTTTATGGAGTTGAGTTGAGTTGTCAAGGCAAGTGCCACGCCCATTTGACGCCTCCCCAACTTTGTTGCCCACTTTGTGTCTCATTAAAGGGGCACTAAAAACTAAAAAACGAAAAAGAGTCACAGAACGAAGAACCTCATCAAATTTTATTGGAATCACGGCTATCAAATGGCAAATAGAAACCAAGAACTGCATACGTTTTATGGGTTATGGCACATTCTTGATGTCCGATCGGGTTTTACGATCAGCGCTGGCAAAAGGGCCAGAAAGCCCTATAGACCGGGCTAATTTTTATGCCTCGTTTACACGCTCTGCACTTTAACAATCCGATTATTGATTTCCAAATGCGAAATCTTCCAAGTTTTTTTCCTTCTCTCTTTCTTTCTGCCTATCTCCCTCTCCCTCTCTGTCTCTCTCTGTCTGCCTCCCTTTCCCTCTCACTCTCTCTCTCTCCATCACTCTCTCTCTCCCTAGGTTTTTTATGTGTTAATTTTTACAGCCAGGCAGCTCAATAATTGGATAAAATTGTCATCGTTAATAGTGTTTGTGTGAGGCAGAGAGAGAGAGAGAGAGAGATAGATAGAGACAGGGAGGAAGAGTGAGACAAGGCATATACCTGGTGGCCCGGCACTTAAACAGAAGTTGTTGCTCTTTAACTAGACCCTCTGGCAATTTGTTTATGGTTCGTTTTATAGTTTCGATGATATCTATTCCAGACACAAATTTATGATAAGATTCGAACTATCTGTGTGAGTGTGCGAGCAAGTTAGAGCGAGTTAGGTGTTAAGATCTTGAAGTTTAATTTATTATTTTCATGCTAAATACATAAAATATAATAATAAAATTAAGGAATAGTATGGAAAACTAAACGTAAAGCTAGTTAGTTTTAACAGCTCTAAGCAGAGTTATTATAAATAATAAAAACGAAGAATGTTTAAGCAGAAAAATATAAATAGAGAGATTTGAGATTGCGTATTCAATGGAAATTTAAGCATGTTTAATTAAGGTAGTATATTGGAATCTGTATATTCATATTAGAAAAGTAAAGTAAAACAGAATAGTAATTTGAATGCCAAATTTTGTTTTTTTTTTTTTTTTTTTTGCTCAGACACAATGTTGAGAAAAGAAGAAAAATTACTTTTGAATAAGGCAAAGTGGTTTGGTTAAGAGTTTTCTTAGGTACAGCTAAATTCAAACATATATAGTTCAGTATCTTTATAAGTGTCGCTGGACCCTCACTTCAAAGCTGATATTACTGATTTTGATTAGAGGCAAGCTCTATAATAAAATTTTATTTAAATTCAATATTTTAAAAATCTTTACTCTCTTTGCGTGGATGATTTATTTATATAAATTTATTTTCAAAAACTTTAAAGTATTTAATTTAAAATAAATTTTCATATTAAAAGTAGTTTTAAATATAATAAGAAATTTTCTTTTTTGGGCTTTAATCTGTTTGTTAAGTATTTATTTATTTTTAGTAGTTAGTAATATTTAAATTTAAGACTAACTATAGCTGCTATGGCCTTCGGATTAGGTAGTGTATTAAATATTATATATAATAAAATAAATAAATATAGCTATATTTGATTTTAAGCTCAAAACAAAGAAAAGTACGCAAAAATTTATAAAGGCTTCTTTGGACTGATTTTGCATTCCATTTTGATGTTAAATTTTATATAACTAAGGCCAAGTTAAGCAATCAACTGCTAGAATGTGAAACTGAGTCAAACTAAAAAACAATAAATACAAAAAAAAAAAAAAAAAAAAAAAAAAAAAAAAAATACTGAAGTAAATAAATCTCTATAACAAAAATAACAAAAATTAATCAAAGTTAAAAAAGTGTAAAAAAAAAATTACAAATATATATATATAAAAAAAAAAGTAATAATAAAAAAAATAATAAAAAAAAATAATAAATAAAAAATAATAATAAAAAATAAAAAATAAAAAAAAATAAATAACAATAAAAATAAATTAATTAATTAAAATTAATCTTAAGCTACTTTGCCTAACTGTATTTTATACAGAAGAATTTCCCCTATATAAGCAATACTTCTAAGACTTGCTTCAACTTTTGCTACTTGGCTTTGCAGCCCTGTCAAGCAAAAGATTTGTAGCTTGTATCTAGATCTGTGTGTTGTTCTACGGTTCTATTTTGGTATACATAAGAGTTTCTTTTAACCTATAATTAAAAAAGAGCTAAAAATTGCTTGGTTTTTTTTTCTGAGTTAATACTGTGGATGAAGACGGCATTCAGTGCCATTCCACATTGCATAATAAGCAATAGTCAGTTGCCAAAAAGCTGCTCAGACACGAGTGGCCCGAGCACAGCAACAGCATCAGCAACAGCAATAACAAAAGAGCCAACTCCTCCAAACTCAACAGCTATAGACAACACCAAAGAAGCAAAAATAAAAATGAAAAACAAAAAAAAAAAAACTGAAACCATTCAAATGTACCACACGATTTAAACAAATAACAAAAGAAAGCTCCGCACGGGTCCAGACACACGATCTCTAAAGACTATATAAATGTATATGTATCTATACCTATATATAGGTATATATATAGTACTTCATCTACACTTAACAAAAAACTACAAATCTACTTATTTTCGCATACAAAAATCATTAAATGCGATCATTGAACCAGACTGTCGTAATGGATATGCCAAGAGAGCAGAAGACGAGGGGAATAAGACAAGTCATGCAAAAAGCTGAGCAAAAAGCAGAGGATGACCAAACAAGAGTGATATTATTTTTTATAGCTATATTTTTAGCAGTTCTTGGAGTTATCGATAAGAAGTAAATGGTGAAATATAGCATGAGATTTGCCAATTGTATGTAAGGTAAATAATTGTGTGTAAATAAATATACAAATTTTGTAGAGAGAAAAGTAGGATGACCAAGCAAGAGTGATACTATTTTCGATAACTATAATTCAGCAGATCTTGCAGTTATCGATAAGAAGTAGATGGTAAAATATAACATAATATTTACCAATTGAACGAAAGGTAATTTATACAAAATTGTGGGTAAATAAATATACAAAGAGAAAAGTAGGATGACCAATCAAGATTGATACTATTTTCGATAACTATAATTCAGCAGATCTTGCAGTTATCGATAAGAAGTAGATGGTAAAATATAGCATATTATTTACCAATTGAACGTAAGGTAATTTATAAATAATTTTTATTATATAAATATACGAATTTTGTAGAGAGAAAAGTAGGATGACTTTTTTCGATAAATATATTTTAGCTGATCTTGCAGTTATCGATAAGAAATAATTGCCCAGTGAACTTAAATTAACTAAGGTGTGAACTTTATTTAAAATTATTGCTATGTTTTATAGGGTTGAAAATAGATCTTACTGTAAAGGCATTCATGTTCAAGTTGAACATTCTTTTCGATGTTAAGCATTAACTTAACATAAATGGAGATGTAGATGGTGTTATTGATATAGAGATGAAGGCCAAGAGAGTTGAAGGTGCAGATCAATTACAGTAAATATTGTTAATAAGCAAGCCGCTTTGAAGAAGAACCAGAAAACTTAAAAGTTCTCGCAAATCTGAGTCAGCTTATGTGAATGATATGTCATTCCATATATTAACCCATAGTTGTCGGTATAAAATCACACTAAAGACATCACAATATATCACATGATCACAAATTCTTTCTTTACCCATAACTCTTATTTGATCATCCAACAGCTCAGCTTTTATAAATAGCTCAAGACAGATTAAGAGCGGACTCCGCCGGGCGCATCAATTGAAATTGAATATTAATCAAAAAGTCTGCATAAATTTGTCACAACAATATTTCAACTAAATAAAATTATTTAAGGAATCTCGAGAAAAAAAAAAGAAGGAAAAATAACCATTAATATCAATTTATGAAGCCCGAAAAAATAAAAGCGCGTAAATTTCAATTGATATTTAATTGCGATGATGACTCGAGAATTCATTTCAATCGATACAAATTTCAATACAATTCCATGTAGAGGGGCTGTGTTAGGGGCATTCCAGCTTCAGCTTACATATAAATATATATATATATATATATATATATATATATATATATATATATATAAATATTTATATATATTTTTATACATATTCATATTTTGGCGACTGTCTTCATATATTGATTAAGGCTTAAGCATTCTGACCTTCAACATTCATTGAGTTTGATTTTTTTTCTCTCTCACTTTACTTGACTTTTTATTATTTATTTATTGTTATTATTTATTGAATTCGATTTCGTTGATTTTTCGTTCCGTTCGTGGCGCCTTTTCATAATAATACAAAAACTCGTTCGCTTCGAGCTCTTCAAGTGGAAATCTTGTTCATGGTTTTGGCGCTGTTCTCGAGTTCAACAGTTTAATTATGTCTTATATATTTGTGACTTTGGATTTATCGTGCAGCTCAATTAGAACTCTTTATTTCTTGTCTTCATAGTTTATGAGCTCAGCAAGTTATTTTTTATTTATTTATTTTTTTCTTTTTTGCTCTGCTAAAAAATGTTTGTATAATGCCAATCTATAAACAGCTAATTACGTGTTTTATGCTTGATGAAATTATTGTGTTTATGGGGATATAAATCTAGAAACTCAAAAGCTGTTGATCAATAAAAAACAAATTATAGATTTGTTGTAAAATACCTAAATTTATAATGGATAAAACTTTTGGGTTTATGAATTTAAAAAAAAGAAGTCTTTTTATAGGTATTTATTTTTTTAAAATTTCGTTCGGTCAGTTTAATTTAAATCTAAAACTTGACTTGTCTTTGACTTGTCACAAGATCTGAATACTTTGTCGGTATATAAATATAAATATATAATTTGATTGCATTTTCTGTTTTGCAGTACCCAATGTCATTCGAGATATATATATTATGCAGTTCTAAAAGTCATCTTTGGGAAGTCTCATCTTATGATAATTAACATAAATATTACGTATATCTAAATATAAATATGTATATTTAATGTAAATAAAGCTTGATTCTCTACATTCCCATTAACGTTAAAATTAACATTAACACTCGGAACATCCAGATTAATTTTAAGATTACAGCATAAGTGGAACAAACCACATTTTGAAACGGAAGTCTGTTAATGTTCAGATCAATGTTAATCTTAATAATATTAAAAGTTAATTCTAATCTTAAGGCATCAAAATAATGTAAAATTTTATTTCAATATTACAACGTCTCTCTGTTTCTATAAATACCCAAATTGATGTTAATATAATGCCAGAAATAAGCGAAATTTTAATTTTTATTATCTGACAGCACTTTAGGTATTCAAAGCAAACTCAGAAGTAAATATTAATAAAGTAAATAAGTTAATTTTTTCAAGCCTAACAGCATTTTAAACTATACTTTATCTACGAACCTTTATAAAGTATCTTCAGATCAATTAATTTAAAATTTCTAATCTCAGCTGTCTGCTTTTACAAAGCTATTCACTTCGTCAAACTTAGTTCAATAACAGCAAACAAATCTTGCTCATGGATCGTCTTGCAAAATTTAAGCTTCTCTTTCTCTCTCTCTCCATCTCTCTAACCCACTCTCCCTCCCTCTCTCTCCCTCACTCTGTCTGCACTACTGGCTTCAACTTCCTTCTTACATCGGGCTGCCCATCAATTGAAGCTCAGTGCTAGTCGAACATGACTTTTATCAGCTTACGTTTCGTACCTGGTTACCTAAAGATCGTTTTTTTTTTCCTATTTCTTATTTTTTTTTTTTTTTTGGCCCGTCATTAGTCAGATCGTTTGCTTATTATTATGGGGCATGATCGTGTCTAAATGAAATCTATTTTGTTGTGCGGAATAAAGTCGACTAATGCGATTACATTAGAGCTCCGGCCAGTATTACAGCAAACGAATAATAAAAGTGAAATAGAAATATGAGAAACGCGAATAAAATAAATAAAAGAAGGTTGGCCAAAACATTTCTAAAGTCAATGAACGTTACGTAATTTCAATTAGGCTCCGAAACGATGAGAAGATGAAATTGCATTTAATATATAAGAGACATAGCATAAAACGAACTAAGAATAAGTCTAAAGAGTTCTACAAACTTACCCAAGGAAATGTCACAAGACGTATACGTAATAAATTAGTTTTAAGTTACAAAATTTACCTGAAAGAAAAAGAAGATTTGTTTTTTAATTATATAATAATATTTAAATATATTGTAATTGTTTAAGATTTATATACCCTGAACCCATTGAAAATTGGAATCAGGGTATAATGGTTTTGTTAAAATGTATGTAACAGGCAGAAGGAGGCGTGGCAGACCCCATAAAGTATATATATGTATTCTTAATCAGAGCGACGAGCTGGGTTGATTTAACCATGTTGTCCGTTTAAACTCATCGATCTCAGAACCTATAAGAGCTAAGGACTTACAAATTTTTTGCAGTTACCTATTTAGACACTCAGATCAATAATCGTTTTAATGTTATCGATGAAAGACCTTATCAAAAATCTCGTTCACCTGTAGAGCTAGAGCCTAAAATTTTTGCGTATAGATTCATTTTTATACAATTTCGATTTTTTTATACCGAATTTTGGATTTTGGATACGGAAATTATTGGAATATCAGTTCTTTGAAGGTTCAGGCGATCTCTTAATTGAACAGTCTCAACTAGGTCACTCTTACTTGCATTATTTCATTTTCACTTTAACTTTATTTAACTTTAAAATCATTTTCTGTATTCCCCTTTTAAATATTTTCTATTTTTCGCTGTGCAAATTTGTGTCGATTTTGCTTCGCTTCCTCGACCAAAAGCAAAAAACCCTTTTTGCGTTCATAAATCTTTTATGTGCGCAATGAACGTTTCACTAAACTAAAAATTGCATTGAACAATTTGCACGGCGCTGAGTCAACAATTTGCTCATAGCTTCAACTGCGAGGCTCCACTCCCACTCCCACTGCCTGTTCCCGGTTCCTCTCCTCCCCTCTTTCCTCTACCACCTGCCTTGCTGATAACAAAAGGTAGCCTAGGTACAGCTTATGTGTGTGTGTGAGTGTATGTGTATACAATATAGTTACAACAACGCAGTTGAGTGCCCTGTCACCTCCTCCCCCTCCTCTTTCCGCCCCCTCCTCCTTCCGCCCCCTCCTCTTCGTATACCGTTTCAATTTGCTCTTGCGTGCGTTTCTTTTTTTTAGGTTTTTGCTGCAAAAATATTTGCGATTGCCTTTTGTTAAATGCTCCCTGGCCAACCCCTCCGCTACCCCTACTCCTAGCTATATTTGCATTTGTATCTCTATCTGATGTTTATACTAGCAGCGCAGACAAAGCATTGTGGTCATATACCCTATAAGCTAATGGCCATGTGTATGCATAGATGTATTTACAAATTTGCCGACGGAATTCTCTTGAAAATGCAATTGCATGGAATAGGTGAATACCCTGTAAAATGGGGGGTATGTGTATGTATGAGTAGTATATGGCAATGAGGTTTGTTATATGTAAAATTTCTTAGTTTAGCAATAATTAAAGTAAATGGAGGAATAAGCTTTGAATATTGTGGAAAATTATCCATAAATTTTATTACTATTTTAATACATATAATATAAATTATAAAATAGAAAATATAGAATATAAAATATAATATATAAAATGTAAAATACGAAATAGAATACAAATAAATAAATAAAATATGAAACGAAATATAATATAATATAAAATAAATAATAAAAAACTATAATTTATAAAAACATAAAACATAAAAAAATATATATATATATAATTTATATAATTAAGTGATCAAGAATGTATTAATTTTGTATGACATTACTAAATATAATTTGAATAATAAATATTTGAATAATATATATAATTGAATAATAAATATACTTTATATTCAAAATTCGTTCAATTATATGCTAGCTTTATATATAAACTATATATTTATATTCGATTAGATATTAGCAGATAGAGATTAAATAGATATTACTAATGTTCCTCATACAGTTTTCAATATGCTATATTAGCATATTTATAGAGTTTAGAGCATTCAGAATTCGTTCATATCTCATATAAGCTACATTTAAATTTTTTCAAACTTTCTGCTAGAAACTGATAAGCCAATCATAACTCTAAAACTCTAAGCAAATTGCTCATTGTACAGGGTATACACAAGTCGTTCAATTTGAAGAATCCACTGTGTGTTTAACTTGACTACCGGCGCGATATGTAGAGTGGAATCGGCGCCGCTTCTATGCCCGCTTATTATGAATTATGGCCACGTTGACAGTTTGGACCAGGCGAGGGCGTGGAAAACTTGACAGATGCGCGCAGATCTCGACGAGTCGCTGTGGAATGCTTGTTCCTGGTATTTATTGTAGATGTTGTTGTTTGTAAATGATGTTGTTGTTGGAGCTCTATTTCTTATTAATAATGTGATAAAACTGTCAGACGGCCAACTGTGCGAGCTCAAGAGCTCCATGAATATGAAAAGCAAAAGTGGCTTTTAGCTGGTATTTTATTCATTTTATTTTTTTTTGTGTTTTGTTTTTCATGTTTTTGAGAAACTCTCACAATCCATTCCACTAAATTAAGCAATTAATTTCACATTTATATAAGCCAACAATAAATTGTTGTCTTGGCCATATACAAATATAAGTATATGCATACATGTCTTTATATATGTATATAGACAGGATTATAGCAAATCCGCGAGCTATGCGCAAGTCTGTCACATTTTATAATTTTGTGAAGCCCAACAAATGGAGCTCAAGTTCGTATGCAAAAAAAAAAAAAAAAAAGAAACAAAAACGTGCTCACAAATTGGCTAAAAATCACAATCAAATCTGTATCTGTTTCTGTATCTTAAAGTCAGTCAAACTGCAAGACAGTTCGGCTAATGCGAAATGACGTCTGGCATACTTAAGAGCTGGCAGGCTAGGCTGGAGAGACGCAACAGGAAACTCACATCATGAATTGAGTCGAAAACCGAAAGTGAAAATCAGATTTATTATGAAATCAAAAGATGATCAACAAGTGCATATATAGATATGTATAATATATGTATGTTAGTAAATATGTAAATTCTCATAGCTTAATCGACGTCAAGTGCAATTTAAGCTTTTAAAACTCGTTCTTTCTATAGCTTCTTTATCACTATTGCTGTGCACCTCGACAAATATAAGAAGAATTGTTTCTAATTAAGTGGACATCAGATAAAAATTGCTTTCTGTCTTACTCTGCATTTGATTTTGACAACATCTTCATAGTTGTTCAGCACAAATTCATTTTATTTTTATCAAGCATTCAGCAAAAATGTTTATAATGAAAAATTGCTTTTTATGTTTGTTAATTCTTAATAGTAAATGTTTAATCCTTTCAAAAATATTTTTATTATTTCAGGTAGAAGGATCACAATAAATATTTTCACATTTCTATTAATATATTACATAAATAAAATATGCAGTATAACTATGTAAGTTTAAACAGCATTTATTATTTTTATAAATTTATTGAAAAGCGATATCAAATGATATATATATTTAAATTAGGCTAAGCTACGATGTTATTAAATGGGTAAAGAATAGCCATACTTATATATCCCTATCTCTCTCTATTTCTCTGAGTTTGTCATTGTCATTCTCTCTCTCTGCTTATCAAGCTTTATCTATCTGTCTTTCTCACTCTCTATATTTCTTTCTTTATTTTTTTTTCTCCCTTTATTACTCACTTTCTCTCTCCACCTCTCTTCTTTTGGAGCTACCTCTTGTTCTCTCTATCTTTATTTCTTTCTCCCACTATCTCTTTCACTCTCTACCTCTCTCTATCTCTCTTTCTATTTTATATTCTTACTTCATTTTGATCACTCTCCCTCTCTCCCTCTCTTTGTATATCCCTCTATATTTTTTTATCTTTTTCTTTCTTCATTTCACTTTACTCTATCTCTCTCTATTCTTTTCTAGCTTTTCTATCGCTCGCTTTATTATTTTTTTCCTTCACTATCTCTTTCTAACTTTCACAAGCGAAAAACCTTCAGTTCTTTGATCTTATTAATAACATTAAATAGATACTCAGACTAAATGCTTAGCTGACTTTTGATTACCACACTTAATTCTCTCTCTAAACATAGCTTAGCAAACGTTAACTACCAACTAAGGTTCTAAGCCTTTTTATCATCGTTTTTCGTCCCTTTGCGGAAACTCATTTAAAAATGCCAGCTGGAGAAAAAACTAACGAAACGAATTTGCTACGCATTTCAGTTGGGCGATTTAGCGTTCAATGCTCTCCATTAGGCATAAACAAGAAACCGCTTCAAAGCCAATAATAAATTCAAATGCTGCTAACATCGCTGCTATCAATACAACCGTCTAACCAGCAACAACAACAACAACAAATGCAATTACAAATAATATGCAACTTGGTCGTTTATCTTTATCTTATTTATGAAAACGACAACAAACCGACAAATGCAATTTATGTGTTTGTGCTGGTCAATGCAAAGGGCAGGGACTCCCTCTGCCCAGATTCCCGATCTCCCCCTCTCTCACTTCCTATCTCACTCTCCCTCTCTGCACTTCACGCTCTTTGGGATTCCATATCAGCAGCTGGCAGCAAATAATGCTGCATAATGGAAGTGTGCAGGGAGAGAGGATGTGGGGTAGCTTCGTCGTCCAAGTTGGAAGCTGGAGCTGGAGCTGAAGAGCCCAGCACTTGGGCTTGACGCTCCCCGAAAAACAAAAAAACAGCAACAACAAAGGCAAAAACTAAAACAAAACAAAGACAAAGCCAACTAGGAAGAAGAAGTGGCAACAATTGTCGGGCATTAGAGATAGAAGATGAAACAAAAAAATGAAACTATATAAAAAAGAAATATAAAAAAAGCCAAACGAAACATTAAGCAAAAAAGAATGTGAGGCGATTTGTTGAAGTGTGGTAAGGCTGCACAGTGGTTATGTAATTATGTGATAACTCCTAAAAATATAGAGCATAGCAAATAAATAAAAAAAACAAAATTTCTAATATAGAATTTAAATATTATATACACAAAAAATTTTAATTAAATTCATTTTCATTATAGTGTAGCTAAATATTTTTACAAAAATAAAGTGCTTTGCTAATTTCTGTTTAAAATATATTTATTGTCTTATTTATTTTATTTATTTCTTTAATTATTTTATTTGTTTAAAATATATTTATATTTGGCAAAAATAAAATAATATTTATTTTTTCAATAAATACTTTAAAATGAAAGCCAATTTAATTCATAGTCAATGTATTTCATAATATGCATTAAAATAGAAATATGGATTTGTTAATTAAATAATTTTATAAATAATAAATTCAATATCTTAAATAATAAATTCAATAAATATTTTAAAATTTTTTAATTACAAAAGAACTAATTTTTTACATATTTTAATTCTTTTAATAAAATAAATTAATGGTTTGGAAATATATATATTTAAAAAAATTAAAATATTACCATTTATAAGTAGTTTTTTTTAAATTATAAATAAAAAAATTAATATTAACTGTTAAGAAATATAAATACTTCATAAGAAAATAGCTTTTTCATTAATAAATAATTTATTTATATGACAAAATATAAAAATTCACATATATTAATAAATTTTATAGATATAGATAATTTGAGTGGAAACAAAAATTCACATATATTAAAATTTTGTATAATTATAATTCATGTGCAAATTTGCAGTTAATATGTTTTTTAATATTTACTGTAATCATAAATTGTAATGCAAAAGAAAAAAAAAAAAATAATAATAATAATAATAATAAAACAAAAATCACTCCAAAAAAATGTATTTAAATATTTAATATTATTTATAAATTTAATATTTTTTAAATATTTGACATTAAATGTTTAATATTATTAAATCAATAAATAATTAAATTCAAATTTTTCAATAATATTTAAGCTTGAACATTTTAAACGAGAACTGGAATTTCTCATATAAAGAATAAAATATCTAAAGTTTTATATTTACAAATTTCATTATATTCCCAAATTGCACCACAGCTTGACCACTGTTTGGCCACCAGAGGCAGTGGCAGGGTCAGAGCCAGAGCTAGAGCCAGAGCATTGCATCATCGAGTGGCATTGTGATTGGAGTGGGGCTTGGGCGCTGAGCAGTCGTAACAGAGTGCAAAAGTGTGACTATGGCAAAACGATGGGGAGCTAAGCTGGCAGCATAGGGCACACGAAGCACACTGGGCACTGGGCAGTGGCCATTGGGATGCTGCCCCCATTGGCATGTTGGCAATTGTTGCAAACCTGGAAGTAGGAAGTGCCACAGAGCAGCACCAAGAAGAAAAAACCCTTTTGGGGGCAGCCAGCCAGCCAGCCAGCCAGGCAGCTAGGCAGCTAGGCAGTCAGGCAGCACGCAAAAAATCAACAAAAATAAATCGCACTTGATGGCCGATAGCTGGAGTTGCAGTTGCAGTTGCAGAGTCCAAGACTCTGGCTGCAGATTGGAGCCTGCAACTTGCCACAAATATTGCGTTTAATAAGCGCACATTGGGCATCGGTTAACTAACTGGGCGCAGTTGAAACAAAGGCAAAGGCAAAGGCAAAGGCAACAACAGCAGCAGCAGCCAACAGCCAACAACCTGTTGCCAAGTGCAGGGCCGCATCTTCTATTGATAGTCAATGACATTTGGACGTGGCTTGTGGTAGGGCCACAGCAGCAGCTGCTGCTGCTGCGCCCATAAAAAACGGCCAAAAGCTTCTTTGTTGCCTCTCCAGATGCAGCAGCAGCACCAGCAGGCAGCAGCAACAGTTGCTGCCGTGACTGCCATTGAAATCCTATAAAAATGTTATCTTAATGGCTTTTATGTTAGCGAAAGCCATTAAAACAACAAAGCCAAAGCCAAAGCCCAGGCGAGGCCCCAGCCCGGGCAACATGCAACAGGAGGCAGCAAAAAGCGTCGCCTGTTGCAAGTACGGCAAATAAAGTTGAGTTTTACTCAATTGTACGATTGATCAGCCAACAGGCAATGGGCATTGGGCATTGGGCAATGGGCAATGGGCAATGGGCAATGCTCATAATGGGCTGCACCCTGGCCAAAAGAGATTCTGACTGGGCCTCAACTTGGTCTTCAATTTGGAACTTGAAGCACTTTTTTTTTCTCATTCTCTGCTCGATGAAGATTAGCGCCTGAAGTTTGGCCTGAGCCCTGACTAAGTATTGTTCAGATAAATGGTCAAAATATTAACGAGCAATTGGCCATAAGCTGCAGGTATTTTGGGCTTAAAGCAGCTGCGATAATACAAGAAAGAATTTGAGTGCAGAAAAAAAGCGAAAAGAAGATTTATGACTGGGATGCAGAGATTAAGATTAAACTAATTAATAAATAAAGCAATTACAATTAATTAAAAATTTATTAATAGCAAACAGATAATATATTTTATATGTACACAGGAGGATAAATGATAACTTGAATTGAATTGAGCAAGGTTTTAAAGAGACCTCTTATTGAAAAACTCTTCTAAAAGTAGATGATATAAGAGTTAAACATGTGTAAAAATTGATGGAAATGGTTAAATTATTATTAGATGTTTATTTGAAACCTATAATGGTCCATTAATTGGTAAGATAATTATACAAAACTTAAGTCTTTAATTAAGCATAAGCCAAAAACACGTCTAATGAATTTATATAAAAATTTAGATGATCACTAGGGATGCATATATGTATATTAGAACATGAAGAAAAACATCGCAAGGCTCTAAATATATTATTTTTATATATAATTTCAGTATATATAAGTATATAAAATAGACTGCATGTATGGTTAAAATCTGATATATTTTGGCCAATTACAGAGTATAGAAATAACCAAAAATAATAGTAGCTCATCTGATATTAAGACTAATGACGATGTACACATACATATCCTGAACATCATTAGAATATCTGCTGATATGCAGAAATCTTAATCCAACTGATGAGTAAAAGGCATTATATATAGAATATAAAGCTTCTGGTAATCATTTAAAAACCATTAATTAATATATTTTATATAATTATAGAGTATATCCTAAATAAAGTATCTTCAGTATATATCTTGTATTTAAATATCAAAAATTCCACTGTTTAGTACATATAAATATACTAAAATTATTCAGTATATAACTAAATAATATTATATATTTACTGGATGTATAAATGAACTAAGCAGTGGAAATCTTTATATTAAAACTCTGCTTATCATAAAAAATCGAATGTACATAGTAAGTAAATGAAATAAGAATTGCAGTTAGCTTCAAACAAATACTCAGCATATCCCAACAAATCAATAACAAATAATACACCTTAATAAAATTTAAATATTCTCATATAAAAACTCTGCCTACCATAAATTTTGCAGTATTATTAAATATGTAAATAAAAAACTAAAAATTTATTTTTGTAAATTAAAAACAAATAGTTCACATATATTTTCTTCTAATAAATTCTTCTAATAAATTTTCTAACAGCAATAAATTTGCTGGCCTCGAAGCCTTTAGCCAGAACTCTATTTACGATATTTGTTTTAGGGCTAAGCGAACTTCTGGTTCTTTGACTCATTCACACGCTGTCGCAAAAAGCCAGCAGAGCGTCTAACGGTGCCCGCACTTCCACAGTCTATCGACTAAAGCCACTTAGGCACGCTGTGCTCTACCCGAAAAAAAAAACACAACAACAAAAACAAAAACAAAACAAAGTGAGAGACAGCCGAAAAGCAAACAACCTACCGCAGTGTCAGCAACAGCAGCAAAAACAACAACAACAATGGCTAAAAAGACAATCAACCTGAGCCTGACGCTTGAGCACAGTTTGAGAGGCATTGTCAGCTTAAAAGCTGCCCTTCAACTGCCGCTTCGGCTATCAGTTTACATTTTGATTTTATGCCTGCTCCCTCTTCTTCTCTCTCCTTCTCTCTCGCTCTCTTTACACTTGCTGCAGCAGTTTACATTTAATTTTGATGCCTTGTTCCCATCTTTCTCTCCCTCTCACTCTCCCTTGCTGCTTGTCAGTTTTCGCTTTTCGCATATTCGTAATTAAATATAAAACAAACTGTAAATATTTGCAAAAAGGCTATACGGAAGCTTTTTATAAGCACATGAAATACATGCCTTTCGTTGATTTTGGTTTCGTTTTTTTTTTACATTTAAAAGAATTTTTTTTCTGTGAGGCATTAAAAACATTCAGATTGCAAAGTGAAGTGAAGTGCGACAGCCGCCGGTTTCAAGTGGCCCCACAACAACAGCAGCAATTGCAACAACAGCAACAGCAGCAACAACAACAACAACAACACAATGCAAAGTCCCTCGCTTCAACAGGCCATCAGGCAGTCAGTCGACCAAACGATCTGTCAGGCCTCGCGCTCTTCACAAAAAATCAACAATATTTGTTAAAAAACAATCAACAACAATCAACAATAACAACAATAAAAGCGAACAAGTGAATCGCATGTCAGGCAGTGGGAAAGGTTTGTGCATCGGCTAAATGAATGGCCACTTCGACGTGGGAATGGAATTACTCCGATTATTGAATGGAATTACTTACATAAATCCGCATGATCTCTGAAAGAAAAATGGAGTAACAATATGGACAGAGAACATTGCAAATGAGTTGTTTTTAATTTTTTCTTTTCGGGGTTCTTTCTTCCTTTATATTTTCTCTGTTAAATAAACATATATTAAAATCAAAAGAGGATAGAGCTAGTATTATACCAATACTCTTAATTTATGTTATTTTAATATTAAAAAAAAAAGGGAAAAAATAGTATATTTTTGGGAAACTCTTCCACTACCTCTCTCTTTTCCTATTATTATTAATCTTTCTGTATTTCTTTCTCTCTATTTTCTCAGTAGCTCTTTCATTCTTTCTCTCTCTCAACTTTTCTCTTTCTATCTCTCATCATTGTTTTTCTTTATAGTTCATTCTTGCTTTTTCTATCTATCTTTACCGCTTTTTCCCTCAACTTCTCTCTACATTTTTTTTTTTTTGTATATTCCTGCCCTTTTTATACCCTGAACCCATTGAAAATGGGAAATCAGGGTATAATGTTTTTGTGAAAATGTATGTAACAGGCAGAAGGAGGCGTGGCAGACCCCATAAAGTATATATATTCTTGATCAGGATGACGAGCTGAGTTGATCTAGCCATGTCCGTCTGTCCGTCCGTCCGTCCGTCCGTCCGTCCGTCCGTCCGTCCGTCTGTCCGTCCGTACTAACGCAGAGATCTCCTAAACTACAAGTGCTAGAGACTTGAAATTTTACATGTATACTCGTGTATACCATACGCAGTACGAGTTTATCATATTTTTTCGATAACTCATCCCATTTCTTTTTTATCGATAACAATCGAAAATCTGACTTGGTTTTTAAAGCCTAGTTTGAATACTGTTAAAGCTAGAGACTTCAGATTTACTGTGTAGATTAATGTGATGAATACAAAGATTTTGTCATTTACAGATTTTGGATGCCACGCCCCCTTCGCCCCAAATTTGAAAAAAACGTATATCAAGTACTAGAGACTTGTGCTTTGGCATATATACACATTTGAATGTTATTATTACGTTCTGAAAATTTGATGTAGATAGTCCCACTACAAAAAGATTAATTCAACAAACAAATTTTCGTAATATAGCCCACACGGCAGCCCAAGCGCAGTAACTGCGCAGTTAGCAGAGCAATTGTTTATGCGTTCGTATGGATGCATGCGTACGGGTGTGTGTATGTGTTTTTGTATATGTGCATGAAAGAAGTGTAGAATGATTGGAATCAGTACTTTGCTGGGTTCAGGGTATCTCCTAGTCGAGCAGTCTCGACTAGAGCCCTCTTACTTGTTTCTACTTGTCTCTCTTTCTCGCCCTCTTCCTCTATTTATTTTCTATATCTCGGTCAATCTCTTTCTTTGCTTTTCTCCACTATTTCTCTTTACTTCTATCTTGGTCGTTGTCTATCTATCTCTGTGTCCCTCTCTCCCTCTTTCTATACTTCATTTTCTCTAATTGTATTATTATAGATTCATTCTCTCTAATTGTATTATTTCAGATTATGAAAATCGCATAGAAGAGCGTTACGCATTACAGAAATCCTTTTTTTTTTCATTTTTCTCACAATATTTTCTTAACAAAAGTTTTACTGTTAGATTATATACTCGCTTATACATTTTTCACTGTTAGCTTATATTGTTTGTGTCCATATTGAAATGGCAACTCCTTCTTCTGCCACTCGCCGACAATTGCAATTACAACACAAAGCCTGACTTTGACGCTGGTTAATTGCATTTGCCCACAGAAACAAATGCGATGCTGCAATCCAACAATCCAGCAGCCAGCAACAAGCAACTAGCAACAACAACAAAGACAATCAGCAACAAGCAACAACAATCATAATGAGCAAAGGCAGCAAATAATAATGAAACTAACAGCAACATGCGATATGATACGAGACGATAGCAAAATGAAAAACAGCTTCATTCACAGTAGCATCAAAAGCTATTTAAAGTCTTTGACACTTCATTTAAAATGAAAATGAGAAGCGAACTGGCTTGGGATACACAGCTACGATCCCCAACCCCTCCCTCCAGCCCCTCCAGCAGCTCAACTGCATTTCGTGCTAAGCACAACAAAAGACGAAGAAGGCAAAATACAACATAAAAAAAATTAAATAAAGAACCAAGTGCAAAAAAAAAACGAAAAAAATTGCAAGCCATAAAAAAAAATAAAACAAAACACAACAAAGCTAAACCTGAAACTTGAGCACAATATGCTGGTACTCCAAAAACTTGCCAATGGGTTCACAGAAGTGTGGAGAGCGGCATGAAGGAGTGGTGAAGAGGAAGAGGCTGAGGGGGAGGAGGAGTGGCAGGAGGTGGCAGCGACAGCAAGTCCTAAGTTGAAGGCGACAAAGTGTCGCAGAGTTTTGCCTTTGGGTCTAGACCTCGCATTCAACGGTTCTCGGAATTGGAACTGGAACTGGAACTGCAAATGTTGCATTCAGCTGCTGACTGATTCGAGTGCAACGCCATAAAGCTAACCTCCAAAACGACGCCAACATAATGGCCATAAATAATGTCCAAGAATCAGCCTAAGCGTAACGCTCGAGGCATTAAACAAAATTATTCAACCCGAAGCTGGGAACCAGAAAATATTTGGCATTTGCACTTCCCAAGGAACACAACACATTAGTCATACTTCAGCTATGCACAAACCTGTATATAGTATACCCAATATATATATATATATATGTATATCTCAATCTCTGTCTTGTATTGAAATTTCTTTTGGAGCTGCCAAAAAAGGTGTGAAATTTACGCATGAAAAAAACCCAAACACATCTAACTGCCAAAAAGGAGCAGCTCGCACTGGCGCCTCTGTTATTTATGAGTGACTGGCAAACTGACTGGCAAACTGACTGTCAAACTTAAAGTCTGTCTGACTGACTGACTGACAGACTGACAGACAGTCAAACATTTTTGGCCTGCTCTTCAACGTGTGTGGCCTATTTCCGGTTTTTTGGCTTTCTGTGTAGAGCTTACACATTAAGCTACAGTGAAAACTACTTAAAGAACTCGAGTCAATGTTTAACATGTGCTCGAACATAAGCTTTAAGCTAAGGTCAAGCTCTGAATTCTTATAATATTCAATTTGTTATTGTAAAGAAATCTATCAAACAGTTAATAATGTTTAGCGAATATATCGTATCTTATTGTTAGATTTGGCATTAGTCTTAATATGACAATAGGAGCACAGTTTTTAGGAACGATAAACTAAATTTATTTCCGTCTATCATTTCATTTAATATTATTCTTAGATTTGTAATGAGAATATATCTATAACTATCTATATCTGATTTAATTTATTATAAAATAATTAATAATTAATTTATTATAAAAGAATTGAAAAGTATTTGGAAATATAAATGCAGGTAATGTGCAAAAGCATAACATACACTTAACATTGCTCAATGATCAAAGTTTAACATATGTATACTTAACATGCAATGTTAAAAGTCTATATATAAAAACTATACATTAAATTGGCGTAACATACATTTAACATTTTATTAGTTTACCATACACTTAACAGTGTTAACCACTCCGCGATCCTTAAAAGTGTAACATACCATATACATACTTAACATTGCATCCAATATAAAAAGTTTCTATTTAATTAGCTAAATATATGCTTAACATTTTATGTTAACTTATAACATACAATTAAAAGTGTCAACTACTCAAACTTTAACAAGCACTTTACAGTGCTCTCAAGCGAAGAAAATTTTAATATTCAAAACATAACTCTAAATATCAGGGACCGTAAGAATTATAATTTTTATGCAAAAAATTAAGAAGTAAGAAATATTTTTTGAGTTATTCAAAAAAAATTTTATAATAAAAATTAAAAATAAAAATTATGATTTGATTTTTTCCCACTCTTTTTAAGTTTTTTTTTTGAGCCACAATTTTTTAAAATTCATAATTCTTATTTGCGGTCCCTGGTAAATATCTATTACTCAATCAAAAAATATGAATCATCCAGACACTCCTTCGCTCATAGCCAGTGTAGACTGTGGCAAGGGATTAGCCATTTGCAGGTTCCTTTTACGCGTGACTCATTCACAAATAAAAAACAAGTCTAAGGGCGCCTTTTTTGTGGTTCTTGGCTACGAAGAAAAAAAATACGTTTGCAGCAGTTGAATTTGATTCGGGCTAAAAAGCTGAACGTTTGCTCCCTTTCCCACATTGCCGAAGAAGATGCCAGAGACCACCGGGCGATATATATATATATAAATTTCTTCTTCTTTTTTTTTTTTTTTTTGTTGTTTTGCAATTTTGCTGAATGAAAATTGAATTTGAAGCACATAAATTATAGGTTTTGCCTTGGGTATTAGTTTGGTTTTTATGCGGAAAAGAGCAACACAGAGGCCCATCATCATTAGATGACGCTGCTGATGATGATGAAGTTGATAATCATCATCAGATAGGCCGCTAACAACGCAACGAATGCAACACAAACCAAAGATGTTGCTGCAGATAAAAGAGAGCCAAAGCTGACCTCTGGGATTGCGTGCGACTGATGCTCAAAGTGTGGCAGACCATAGACTGCATCTGTCTCTGTCTATCTCTCTCTCTCTCTCTCTCTCTCCATCTCTCTCTCTCTCTCTGTCTGCATTCATATATGTATGTCTGCGTGTGTTCATAGACAACCCTAGGCATTAATATTAATAAACTGCTGGAGACAAGCGCCAACTTCCTTTGAAACATTTAGAATTCTAATTAAAACGACTTTATCTCTGATTGGATGTTAGTTTTTCTCTATATATATTTTATTTTTATAATTCTTATTAGAATCTGAAGCACGTGCCCAGGGACCTGACGTCTGTTAACTAGACCTGCTTGTCAAAACTAACAAGAGAGTAGGGTATGATAACTATGTGTCAATGCTGGGCAGTGAGCAGTAGAGATTTGTATTGAAAAAAATTAATGTTTATTTAAAAGAATTTATAGTTAGTTCGTAAAACTTATCACGATTCAGCTGCTTGCATTAAATGTTAATTAAACATATTTTGCTGACCGCCTGCTGTTAATGTTAATGTAATGCAACTGTTAGGGCTGCTGTTATGCCAACAGCTGAAGCAGCGACGGCAGCAGTGACGGCAGCGGCAGCGGCAGCGGCAGCGGCAGCAGGTGCAGCGTATGGCACAAAAACTAAATAAGGCGCAAAACAAATAGTTTTTTGCTATTTGAAAAGTGGAAAAGAAAACAAAGTCAAACAAGCAGCTCATTGAGCAAAAGGCAGCGCACAGAAAGAGCGTGGAAGGAGGAGAGGCGGAAACTAACAGAACAGTAGCCAAAGAGAGCAAACAGAAGAGAGCAAGCGGGCGCAGTTGCCTAGCGCTTCGGCTGCGCTTCGACTGCGGCTGGCTGCTGTTTGCTGTTGTTGTTGCTGCTGCTGCTGCTGTTTGCTGTTGTTGGTATTGTGTCTTTTATTTAAACAATTTACAAGAAAGCAACATTCCAGCTGCCTTAAAATGGACAAAAGTTGGCGCAAGAACCACGAATAGAACCAAGATCGAGGGGCATACAGAGTGGGAGAGAGACAGAGAGATAGGGAGAGTGAGCGCGGCGAGGCGCTGAGCAGACGCCAGTGACGACGTCGACGACGTCGACGACGACGACGACGACGACAATGGCAAACGTTGGCGCGACAGCAACATTTTTCTTGGCACCAAGACACAGACAATGTACACACAAGCCGAATGAGTGGAAGGAAGTTGAAGGGGGGCTCAAGGGGGCGGGGCTAGACTAGTGTTGGGTAAGACAATAAACGCGTTTATTGACTTGGCTGCTCCTTGGCAGCAGCTGCTGCTGTTGCTGCTGCGACTGCTGTGTGGGCAGCAAACGAGCCTAGAGACTCGCTAAGCAGCTACTCCAGAAGGCGGCAGGCAAGTGCGAGCGAGCGAGCGAGAGGGAGATAGAGAGAGGCGACAACAGCGTTTAACTGTTAACAGTTGCCAACAGAAAATGTTAATTGAGTGTAATGTTAATTACGTTCTGGCATTTAAGCGATTGATTATGTCTATATGGATGCGAGAGATAGAGAGAGGGAGAAGGAGAGAGCAGAGTGGGGTGATTGAGTGGGCGATTAGAACAAAACGGTGAGAAAAGTGTGTAAAACTGTTAGAGATTTATGAGGCATAATAGAAAACAGAGCTGTTAAGAAGTGAACGCTTAGCAGAGCGCTGCTGCTGTTAATAAGCCAATCACTGTCAAGTATAAATATAAAGAATAATTTCAGCAGGTGCTGGATTAGTGCTGGTAAAACTGTAAGAGATTTATGAGGCCGTTGGTAATAGGTAAAATAGAAAACAGAGCTGTTAATAAGTGAGCGCTTAGCAGAGCGCTGTTGCTGTTAACAAGTCAATTGCTGTCAAACTGTAAAGTATAATTACTGCAGGTGGTGGTGTAGTGTAGTGCTGCCAAAACCTTAACAGAATTATGCTGCAGCTGGAAACCCAAACAATAGAAAAAGCAGAGTCCGAAGAGCTGTTAGTCTGAGTACAGTTTGAAGAAGACTGAAAAGTCATAAATATGCTGGAGTTGTTCACAGACAAAGCTTGCAAAACTGTGGAGCTGACATTTTATTAATCAATGCAGTGCTGTAAAACTGTGATATCGCTACTGGACATATTCAGAAGAGCTGACAGCTTCTCTACAGTTATAAAGCAACTTCAAAGCCTATTGTCATTAAAAGTGACTGTAAAACTATAAAATTAACTTTAGCATGCGATATACTATCAATGGAAATGCATCGACTCGAAATAAAAGTTAGCCTAGAAACACAACAAATAAATAATAAATTATGAAGGCACGCTTAGCGGAAAGACAAGGAGACAAAGAGAAAGACAGGGACAAATTCAGAAAGAGTGAATAGGACAGCAAATAAATAATATTATCGCAATTTCGTTCATCAAGTTTATATTTTACTTTTTTTTGTCTTTAAACCCAACTGAGGCCAACTGTGGCATTTTGAAAGAGGCTTCTCTATTGCTTCCTTATTCTTTGTGGGCCCAGGCACGCAATGAAGACAACATCTTGAAAAGGGTCAAAACATCAAGCAAAAGGTTTCAAGGGATTCGCGGCGGATAGCGCGATGCAAGCTTAAGATTCAAATGCGAGAGGTTTCCTTTTCTTTTTGACTTGAACCCACAAATAACAAAATAAACAAAAAAAAACAACAAACTTTTGGCGATGCGCGCCACTTGATAGTCGAGTCCAAAAGTCGGACGGCTGTGTCTTTACAGCTTTATAGCCCCACAATGGAAATGAAATGAGAGAATTGCTCAAAAGAGATTCACGGCACGCGAGATTTATGAGCTGGCACTTTGAGATGAATTTGTAATCACGTAGCCGCTGCCAGGGTTCAAATACAACAAGAAATTGAGATTTTTGTGCCTGATTTGACAATTGAAATCGAGCTGGCTGAAGATTTAAGGCTTTCTTTCATGCCAATGTTAATTACAAGCGATTAATGTTAGCTAAGAACTGCACTTTAACAGTGTCTTTTAGCTAACAGCTACAGCTTCACAGTAGCTTTGTTATTTAACAGTTCTAGCAACTAAAGATGTTATCTATGCAATAACAGAGGTAGCCCAGATATAAAGATTACAGTTAAAAGTTAATAGCAGCTGTTAGTTGACAATATAGCTCTGTTATACAATAACAGAGGTAGCCCAGATATCAAGATTACAATTAATGCTCGACAGCATGAATATATAGCACTGTCATACAGACTACTTACTATCAACTGAAATTAATTACAATTTTTAGATTAACAGAAAATCTCAAAAGTATTAAATAGCTTCTATTACCTACTATCATCAACCTTAAAGCATGTCTGTTAAGTTTAAAAAGTTAACTTCAGCTTAACAGAAAGTCAGTTAACTAACAATTTAGCAAACGTTTTTCCTTAAAACTTCAGCTTATTAACACCTATGTTAATTAGTATACTCTTAACAGAGCATAGCCGTATCTCTGTTATCAATTAAAATCAACTTAATAGCCTCAGCTTTATATAAACTCTGTTCACTAATATGATCAGCTGGATAGCCCATCTGTTAATTAACATCCTATGATTAACAGCATTTTTATTAAATAACATTCGACGCTTAACAGTATTTTTTTTCATCTATGAACCTAAGCTTAACAGTATTTATGTTAATAAAAACCCACAGTAAACCAAAAGCTCTGTTAACTACCTTCCTTAATTCTATGACATATCTGTTAAATAACAGCATTAGCTTAAAACTGTATCTGTTAAGAGACTTCCTTAATACAACTGCCTCAGCAAACCGATAGCTTTGCTTAGTAATTTGCTCAAATCTATGATATATCTGTTATCTAACATAATTAGCTTAAAAGCATATCTGTTAAGAGTCGTCCTTAACATAACAGCGTTTTTGTTAACTAGTAGCCTCAGCGTTACATAATTTATGTTATTTAACATGCGACGCCTAACAGCATATCGATCTTACAGCGCTATCTATGTTAGCCCACCTCCCCAACTTAACAGCATCTCTGTTAACTGACCACCCCAACTTAACAGCAGCTCTATCAACTAACAGTCTTAGCTACCCAACTTAACAGCAACTCTGTTAACTAATATCCTCAACCTAACATCATATCTTTTAACAGATATCCTCAGCCTAACAGAATCTGTAAACAGCAGTTACAATGTAATTAACACCAAAAAAAAAGAAAAGAAGGAAGGGAAATTTAACTGATTTGCACTGTGGTAATTCACGCGTTGCCGCATTGAAGCCCCGTTGCAGCCCAGTAGCCAAGGAGGAGGAGTGGGGAGGGGGCGTGTCACGCAATATGTTTAACGTAATTAGCAGCGAAGGCAGCCTGTAAAATATTTGCGTCGAATTAAGGCAGCAAACAAGCTACCGACGGACGACTCGCTGCCAAAGGCAACAGCAACTGCCAACTGCCAACTGCCAACGACGGCGACTCGCAGAGGGACTTGGGACTTGGGGCAGCATTGGGCCTAGCTGTGTATGTTAGCCAGCTCGCAGCGCGTCGCCGCCAATGCCTTTTGTAGCATTAACAACAACAGTTACAGTTGGCTAAGGCAACAGGCAGCCAAGAGTCAGAGCCAGGCTCTGTGATTGGCGTCAACAGACGAAGACGACGACGACGACGACACCCATTGGAGTCTAGAATATGGCGCCACTAATTAGAAATTCTTAGCGCACAAAAAGACGTTGCGAAAATATTTTTGTTGCCTGCTCGGGGCGACAGGAGACGCTGGCGCGGCACTTTTAAGGAAGTGCCAAAGTGACATTAAATAGTTGTGCTTGCATTTCTATGATTCGTTTCTCTCTCTCTCCATCTCTCTCTCTCTCTCTCTCTCTCTCTATCTCTCTCCATCTTCCTCACCCTCTCTTAGGTCTCTCTATTTGTGCACCTAGTCCAAGTGTCAATTGGCTGGCAATGTGTTCAGTGCACCACAAACTGACAGTTTGAGCGGCTAGGTTGAGTTGAAGAGTGACTGATGGGTGAGCTGATCTATGATCAGCCAATAATGAAATGTATTTACTAGCCTGTTTTAAACATAAATATTTTGTTCAGTGCATTTCAAACTGACAGTTTGAGCGGCTAGATTGAGCCGCAGAGTGCTTGATGTGTGAGCTGATCGATGAGCAGGTTTATATATATATATATATATATATATATATATTAGCATCAAGCATCTAAAGCATGATCAATGCACTTTAAACTGATAGTTTGAGCGGCTAGATTGAGTCAAAGACTGTTGTGCGAGCTGATGGCCAATCAGCCAAATAACAGTTTGAGAAACTTTACAGTATCCGCTATTTTGGGGTAATATATTTATATTATTTATAGATCATAGCTAGAAAAAAAGCGGATACTATACAGCTGGAAAATTTCTTGCTATATCTATTGATCTACAAAGCAACTTGCAGCTTTAACAACTTACAGTTTAAGAACCTCAGCAGCTAGACGGTTAAGTAGTTGAACGGCTGTTCATCAATGATTGAGCTTCTTATATGTCCTCATTTCAAACTGTGACATTTCGGAAGTTGTACTGTAGATATCACATTGACAGTTTGAGAAGCATTACACTAAAGAGCTTGAGGCCAGAAATTTGGCACTTGGATTATAATAATTTGATTTATTATAAAGTCAACAGAAACTGTTCTTCAATCAACGCCAGAGTTTTTATTAGTAGCCTTCTCAGTACATTTCAAACTGTATGCTCTAATAGCTAGAAAACTGTTTTCAGCTATCCAAATAATGTAAGATCATACCTAGATCAAAGATTTTAAAAATTATTCAGTGCATTGCAAATTTACAGTTTGAGAGGCCACACAAGTGCTTGTTATTTTTGGAGTTGGACTTCTTCTCTGCAGTCAACGATAATCGCCCTTTCATCTAGCCTAAGACTCCATCATGGAGTTCTTTGAAAGCGATTTTCTTCTCTGCAGTCGATAATAACGATAATAATAATAACCCTCTTATCAAACCCTAAACATATATCCAGTGCATTTTAAACTACATGCCTCAGAAATCACTTACTTCACTTGCAATCTCTTTTATATGACATGCCTGATAAGAGTTTAAAACTCAAGCCCTTAAATCTAGCTCTAAGCTCAGTGCCCCGCTCAGTGCCCTGCTCAGTGCCTTTCAAACTGCCAGTTTGGGAGGCTAGACAAGTGCTTGTTGATCGGTCATCAGCTCATATGCGGTCAACGGTAGCTGCCCTTCTATCTAACCCTGGAGTTTTGAAGAGGTTGTTTGGTTCCTGCCAACAGCAGCACTTAAAATTCAAGTTCAATAGCAACGACAACAACATGATGATGCTGATGATGATGATGATGCTGATTATGATGATGATGATGAAGATGCTGATGATGTTGGCAACAGCGGAACGTGGCGCAGCATGTGGCGCGTTCTAAGAACTTGCAACAGTTGCCGACTGCTGCTGTTGCTGCTGTTGCTGCTGCCACTTGGCACGAATGTCAACTGCACGAAAATGTTGCTGCTGCTGTTGCTGTTGTTGTTGCTGTTGTTGTTGTTGCTGCTGCATGCAATTGCCTCAACCTCTCAGCTCGCTTCTGTTCTATTGATCGTTAGGCTGCTGTTTTTTTTTTTGGTCCCTGGTGATAGCGTTTGCTCCTTGGCTTGTCAAAGACGAGCAGCAGCTCCTTGTAGTTGTTGTTGCTGCTGTTGCTGCTGTTGTTGTTGCTGTTGTTGCTGTTGCTGCTGTTGCTATTGCTACTGCAGCAAAGGTTAACAACATTCGCTTGGGCCGACGTTTCGGTTCGTGCGGCATCTTGATGTTGCAAGCAGCTTCCTGCTGCTGCTGCTGCAGCTCGATGTTGCTGCTGCTGCTGCTGTTGCTGCTGTTGTTTGCCTTTTTAATTAGCAACTTTTGGGACTCTGGGGGCTGCCCAAAAGGCAGCTGCTTTTCATTAAGTATGCAGTTTCGGTTTGTTGCTTGCTCAACAATGTCTCCTTGTTCTTGCATTTAATTAAATGCTCATAAGCATGTGAAGTCATTGTTGTTGGCTCAGTCTCTTGGGCTATAAGCCATAGCCGCAGTCACTGCCTTAGCCATAGTTATAGCCACTGCTTTGGCCATGACTATCTGGCCCTGTTCTGGCTGCTGTTCTAATGTCCAAAAGGTTTTTTCCTTTTGGCTTTGCCTTTTTTTAGGGCCTCTTTTGTTTTGGCTCTCTGATATTTATCATTTGCCTTGGCTATCTAGCAGGTAAATGAACTGAAAACGTTTTCACAAACTACAGAGCGCACCCGGGGCGTATACTTAATGGACTATTGCTCCATATTCAGTGCAACAATGTTTACTACTTTTTTGTTGCCGTTGGGAAAACTTGAGACATTGTTTAGGGCTTTTGAAAATTCGATATGTTGAAATACTATATATATAAAAATAAATTATTCAAAGTTATACATACATATTATTTATATCATATTAAATAATTTTAAAAATATATATATTATATAATAATAATAAAATATTAATTTCAATAAAATTGCAAGTGTTTTTTAATTTTACAGGAATTAAGTGTGAAAAGCTCGCGATATATTGAAAAATATACATATATTTTACTAAAAATATATATATATATATATTACTATATTATATTATTTTAATATTAGAAAATAATACAAATTCTGCTGTCAATATTTATATATTGAGCAAAGAAAAAACACCAAAATTCAAAGATCTTTTAGTCGTTAAAATTGATTTTATAAGCCTGAAGTTGATAAATATGTATTTCAATCTGAGGTATATGATCTTTCACATATAGTTATCTTAATATCATAAAGTTATCTTAATTAAAATATATGAGTATGGTTAAAGAACCAAGAGGGCTAGAAGACACTTCCTTAAATTCAGTATAAGCCCAAGGAAAGCAACTATCAATAAGAACTGATACAGTTGAGTTGGGTATTGAAAAACAATTTCAAAAGTTACACAAAAAAAAAAAAAAAAAAAAAAACAGAAAATATATTTCTAGCATTGATTAATTGCTAATAAGATTTTGCCAACATGTGAGTCTTAAAAACCTACTAGAAAATATTAAATATGACCTTGAGATTGTCGAAAACTAATTAGATTTATAAAAAGAATAGATGATGGTACCTATGACAGTTATGTATAGCATAGTTATACATATATATGTATATAATATATATAATTCCAATATGAACTCAATTCTTATGTATATAATATATATAATACCAATATCAACTCAAATAACTTCCCTGCTGAGAAAACTAGTTCGCCTTTGAAATAAATGGAAATACGGGCATGGCTTGGTTATCAATACAAAAGCAGCATATATTAACATACTATAAAAACAAATATATGTATACAAATATTTGCATATTTCATAAACTAAAAAACTACTTAATCAAATTGAAATACCTTTTACAAAAGAACAATATTATCTCCTCCATAAACTATAAATTGCATAATGCGTATTTTTTATCCCTACATTTTCTTTATACTCTTTGTAGTATTATAAGAAAATCAAAGTTATTGCATTTTCCTTTTAAAATGGCGGTTCAAGAGATTTTCTATTTTTTTTTACAATTACCTCAGTACCGTCAGTAAGAAATGTAAGCACAAAGTGCCTGCAAAAAGTATGCAGCGTACTTAAGTAGCATAAATAAAATTAAAATCCCTTAACTTAGCAAAATGTCAAGAGTTGACTCTTAGTTCGTTTTCCTACTTTTTCTTTGCCAATGCAGCTGACCTGACTCTTACTGCACTCGTGCTTCTGCTCCTACTCCTGCTCCTCATCTTTCCCCTGCTCCCTTATTCTGGTCCCACTCCTACTGCTACTGCTGCTTCTGTTCCTTCTTTTCCTCCTCCACCCTGATCCTGCAGCTGGTCCTACTCCTACTACTCCTACTCCTGCTCCTACTCCTACTCCTGCTCCTACTCCTGTTCCTTCTTTTCCTCCTCCACCCTCATCCTGCTGCTGCTCCTACTCCTACTACTCCTACTCCTACTGCTACTACTACTCCAACTCCTACTCCTACTACTTCTACTACTCCTACTCCTACTCCTACTCCTGCTCCTGCTCCTCTTCCTCCTTTCCTTTCCACTGCTGCTTGCCCAATGCATTGCGCTTTGGCAATATGCTTTACCCAATGTCCTTTTTGCATTTTAGTTGAGGCAATTTTGCCTTTTTCAATTTGTGCCAGTTAGCTTTACCTTTTTGTGCTAGCATGTCCTGCAATTCCTGCTGCTGCTACTGCTGCCATTGCTGCTGCTCCAAATGCGCATTTTGCATTCAAATTGCTGCCGCATGTCAGTCAGCATATGCAATACCCTAACAAACCCTTCTACCCCGCCCCCATCAATTGTTTGTATGAAAAAACTCAATGGCTGCCATGAAAGTAGTTGCTGCAACTACGGCTCCTGCTCCTGTTCCTGCTCCTGCTGATGTTGCTATGGCATTTGCTGGCATTTCGGTTGGCCGTGTTATAGAAAACTTTTATAATCAAATTAAATTTTATGGCTTATTGCAAAATGCGCGCGTGCAAATCCAATTTTCTCCACACATGAAAAAATATAATAAAATAAATAAAACTCAACTTTTTTTGTGATGCATTTCGATTGTCAAGGAATTCCAGTTTGGTTTACAAATTGCAAATTTTAACAATCAAAAATTAAAGTTTAGCACAAACTTTGACATTTTGTATTAATTTTTATGAAGTAAAAGTTTAGGTAAAAGTTTATCGTAACTTTTTTTGAGGCTTTTAAATAAAAATTAAAGTTTTCCAATTACACAGTCCTGCAGGATTCAGTTTGCGACCATTGAAATATGCTCTCACGAAGACTTTAGTGTGCTTAATACTCAGTTGAAACTAAAATAGAGATGCCCAAAATCGCCTCTTACCTTCTATGAGTCTAATTTATGGTTCTCTCTCTATTTCTCTTTGTATCCTCCTCAATCTCTCTGACAAGTCTTTTGCAATAGGCGTTTTATTAGATCACATTCACAATCATATATCAAAAGCGTGTATTTAAAAGAAAATTTAGGAAAAATAAATTAAACAAAATAAAATAATTTGTATTCTAAATATTTGGAAAAAAAAAATTATTTAAAGTTTATTTTTATTTAAAAAAAATGTAATCTCTAAATAATAATATTCCTTTTTTTTATTTAAAAAATAAATTTAATCTCTAAATAATAATATTACTTTTTTTTTTAATAAATAATATTTAAAGTTTATATTTATTAAAAAGAACATATCTTAAAACAATAATTTAATTCAGTTGCCTTACAAAATTAATATTAAATTTTTTAATGTATTAATGAAATAAATTAGAAACGAAAATCAAAGCAATAATTTTCCTATTTTTTAATAATTTATATTCGAATATTATATTTATTTAAAAAATAATCTCAAATCAAAATTTTATTTATTTTATAAATTTTGCAATAAAAAATAATAATAAAATTTAATATATCAAATATATATAGATAGAGGCAAGAAATACTAATTCTTATTAATAATACATAGGATAAATGTATAGCGCCTAGATTTAACAAAAGAGAGTTAAGAATTCAGACATGACCACTGCAAGCTTGAGTGGAGAGCAAAGTCTGCTGCTTATAGAAAATCTCAACTAAACTTAATAGCATATTTTTCACTAGAGTGAGAGTGAGTAAAACCCAAGAGGCTTGATACCACTGTATCATGAGTATCTATCTACTATCTGTACTAAAAAGAATTTGTATATAAGTATGTATCAAATAGTCAAATAAAATAAAAAACTAGAGCCAGTCTTCAACGACATTCAATATACTTTATTATTTTACCTTTTACATACAAATCAAAATTCCCATTCTCATTTCTACTCTCCACTCGCTGCAATGCCACAAAGTGCCACTTCAAGCAAGATTTCATTTCAAGCATACTTTCAGCATAAACCTATCAGTTTTGCAGTCAAAACACTTTGCCAAAAACAACTGCTTAACGTTGAACTTTTATTCAAGAGCTTATCAAGGGTTTCGAATGCCTTTATGCCAGCAAAGCCTTAACTTTTCATAGAAAAACTATGTAATTCTTGGCGCAATAAAAAATACCATTTTCTTTTGTAAAACATTTAAAACTATGCTAGCTTTTTCTACCATTCTCTTCAGTTGATTCAGTTTTTTGTGCCGTGAATGGGGCAAGCTCTTCAGCTCACTGTCCACCCACTCAACCAGTTACAAGACTATTTCTTCTCTAAATATATATATAAGTTTTTTTTTTTTTGCTATCTCTTTGCAGCTTTTTGCTCGCTGTATTTAAAGTAAATTAAACAAAATTGCGAGCAATAAAACTTAATGGCTAATTAAATGGGCTGGGTTGGACTTGGGCTTGCCCCAATGGCGCATCCTTTGCAGCATTAAAAAAAAGTGCAGCAGCAGCAGCAGCAAAAGCAGCTGGCAGCAATTTTGCGAAGCCTTTTGCATAATTTACAAGTAGCAAAGGAAGCAAAAAACTACAACTTAAAAAAATAAGAGGAAAAAAAATGACATAATAAAAAGAAGTAGAGAAGGAACATGGCCAAGATGGGTAGCTAGTCGAGTGGGAGTTTTAATGCTTGGCTATGTGGCATGGATATTTGCCATTCGCTTTAATGAAATTATTCAGTTATTGCTCTATATATGGGCGAAGTTTGCAACTTCTGGCTGCATATGTAGGAGCTGCTGCTTCTTCCTCTTCTTCTTCTTCCCTTTTTCAACTATAAATATGTAAATTGCTTATGCATAATAAATGCCAGGCAAAAGCAAAAACAGAAACAAAATAAAGTAACTTAAGAGAGTACTAAACGAGGGTGCTTGACTAAGAGATACTTTGTAATACAGATATACAAATTATGAGCTTCTTTTGAACTATAAATTATGGCTGCTTGAGTAAGTTCTGTATTTAAGCACAAAAATTTCCAAGTTTGATAGTAACATTGCTCTATATATATATATATACAAAACTTTAGGACTGAATAATAAACTTTTTTTGTATATTAAAGAAAGAGTTTTAAATATATATATAAGCTAAAGTATAGCAGCAGCATACGAAATATAATTGTTCAACTATAATAGCATTTGAGCTGCTAATAAAAAATTTGATATTTGAATTTCAATATGAAATGAAATTGATATTGTTATTATAGATATAGATAACAAATTCAATCAAATTCTTATAGCTCATTAAATAATACCTTGTCCTATATACATATTTTTATAAATTCTAATTTGCTTGCTTCCATTTCTATTTTTCATACATTTGCTAAAAACTAATATACTCCACTCTTTTCACTCCTAAGAGCGCAGTAGATATTTAGTTAAGGCAAATGCATTTAGCTACAAGCGATTAGCGTTTTGCTAACTTCATAAAAATTGTAAATACTTTTTTTTTGTAAATCGCATTGTCTAATAAAACTCTTTCAATCTATAGATTTAAATATAAAAGAAATACATACAAATATAAACATTTTAAAACCAAATTTAACTTACTCTGAATGTATTGTCAATATAACTAAATTTTTAGTACCAGCATTTGTTCTTGTCTTACCTGAAATTTAAAAACAAAAAATATATTATTATTAGAATTTGAAAAATTAAAAAAGTATATAGTAAAAATATGAAAATAAAATATGTATAAATATATATAAAATATAAATTTAATTAAATAAATAGTTAGTTAAATAAAAATTTGAACTTTTGTGTTTATGAATATAATTAATATATAATATTAATATATAATATATTATTATATTAATATATTATTAATATATAATATATTATTATATTAATATATTATTAATATATAATATTATAATATAATATATAATATACATATAAATAAGAAACATGTTTTTCAATTACTTAAAAAATAAATAGATATATATTTTTTAACACTTAGAAATATATATTAAACAAAAATATTAATAATATATATTGTACTCTTCACCCAATAATTTTTGATATTTTTCTAATAAAACATATTTCTCATGTTTATTGGAAATAATTAAATAACCCATAATTTAACATATTTATTATTGTATTTAACATATTAATTATTGTTTTTATTGAATAATATTTTTATATGTTATATATATTTTTTTTCTTTGAATTTCGAGGAATATTAATTTACCAAAATTCAAATTTTGTTAGATAAAAAATATTTTTAATAAATATTTTTTAAACTAAAACTTGTGAAATTTTATCTATAAACTCGTCTAGAATTGTGGGACAGATACACAGTTTACTTTGTCATACAGTCTAGCTCCTCAGCCAAGGACTCTTTGAGTTTATTCTCAGTTTATATTTATTACACTATTATTATTCAATTAAAAAATGAGAACGTGCTGTAATCCTCAGCTGTTAGACGTCTTTTCCGTCTCAATCTCTCAATGGCAGACACTAAGGATTGCCCAGCTATCTGTTCAGTCATTATGTCTGCAGCACTTTGTCTACTTAACATTTTGTGCAACAATTTTGCAACTTTTGCTTACAAAACTTTGCATAGTTTTTAATTTTAATTAGCCAGCTGCCCCCAGTCACATGCACAGATGCTCTCTCCCTCTCTGTCTCTCTCCCTCTGTCTCTCTTGCTATACTGTTGCTTATCTGGCCAGCTTCCAACTGTTGGCTGCCTGCCTTACGCTCAATTTCTTTTCGCGTGGCTTTGACCAGCGAGACTTGTCCGTCCAATCGAGACTTGAGCGTCGTCGTCTTGGCAGCCGCCTGACCGCCAGATAAGCGCGCAAATTTCCAAATGGACAGCCAAGTGTCGGCTATATGTATGGCCCGAGTGCGGGTCCACAGTTCTCTTCTTGGCCTGGCTGCCTTACTTGTAATCTGCATAAAAAGATTTCATTCTCGAGTTTCGAGTCTCGAGTCTTGAGCCTCGGCATCGGCCCATGGGTAATTAGTGCATTTTAAACGTCTTTTAGTATTTGGCCAGTTTGGCCCTGCGCAATTTTCCAGGCTATTTTAAGAGTTATGGGCATAGATAAATGGATTAGCTTGGACTCGGGGCACAGCCAGTCAGAGAGGAGAAGCCTTTGACGGGCAACAAAGTTGCGTTTTTTAGTGCAAAAAAGAAAAACATTTGGCAGCAGGCAAAAAGAATTAGCCAGAGTCCGGCTAAGGTAAAGGTCCAGGTCCAGGTACAGGTCCAGGTACAGGTACAGGTACAGGTACTCCAACTACTCTTTCTCTCTGTCTCTATTTGAGCCGAACTAAGCGCAAAACGTAGTTAAAGTCAAGATCTGACTGGTAAACGCAGTCAAACGTGCGATAAATTCAAAGCATAGACCAAAAAACCCCAACTGACATGGAAATAAAAGGCACAAATGTTAATTGGTTTGTGTCAATCTTCCAGCACATTGCCCAGCGGCCAGCCGAAGGAGAACAAGAGACAAAGAGAGAGAGTGAGGGGGGAGAGAGGATGCGCCCAGAAGCCTTTGACTGCTTCCATATAGCAACACATTTAATGCTACGAACAGATGAAGTTGTTTAGTTGGTAAATTGTCTTATGCCTCAACTCGAGTCAAGTGTCTACGTTCTGGACCTGGTTCTGGACGGGCGATTTTTTCGATTTCGCCTCTTGTTTTTTCCCATTTTTTTCATTTTTTTGTAATTTTCATTTCAATTTCTGCAACGTTCGCTGAAAGGGAAATGATGTTTAGCTTCGGTTTCATACCATGCTCTATTGGAGTCTGCTCGCTCCGTTCTTCTTCACCTGCCTTTCTGACACTTCGAGACTGAAGTTGCGGCTTCTAAGCACGACGACGGAAATACGCGCGGCATTTTGAGTAGCAATTTCCTGGTTAATCGTAGAAATGGAGCAACGTGACGGGGCGGACGAACCTACGACATCCCAGAAACTACTTAGTTGATCACTGCAAAAATGACATCTGCATGAATTGCAAATGTTAATGCGAACGCAGTCAAGCGAAAGAGTTGGCAGAACATCAAATAGCAGCTGGCTGGCATTTGATAGATTTATCAAAGTTCTGCTGGGAATTTATAATGAATTTCTTAGAAATCTATAGCATAAAATCGATAGTCAATTATAAGTATTACTGATCTACAATAGTTGAAAGATAGAGATCGATAGAAGATATCTCGAAGTCTTGAAACTCTAAAATAGATCAATTATAGAGATTTATCATAACAATATTCTAACAGCACTTTGATAACTCTTTTGAATATATATATTCTTAAAATGTATTCTATATCTTTCTCTTTATAGGGAAAAGTATAGTCATCGAGGTCGACTCTTACGGAATTTCAGCTTTACATCGAATTAGATTTTAACTAAATTTGTTATCTATATTTTATTTCAAATATATCAAACTGAAGAAATATTTGATTACAATAATAACAATTAGGCTTTATAAAAATTATGATTATTATATAATAATAAAACAATAAAGTCCTGGATATTTTTTTCAACCTTCATAAAAAGAAGTTTATATTTTAAAAAAAAATTTTTTGATAAATATATTTTTCATTATTAATGATATATATTAGTTATATTATATTATTTTATGATTAAAATTATATTTTCCATATATATGTTAGGAGATGTCTTTAGCAGTTAAAATTTTATATAAATTAAATATCTCTTTAAAAAGTTTATAAATATATTATTTCCTATTTTCGTCTTCAATCTTTCATTTCCAACATTCTATTTCATTTTTGTGGTCAAATCTCGTTGATGCTATCTCTTTTTACAGCTATAAACTCTCTTAGACAGATAAGCAAATACTCAAATGTCACAGCTATAAATTTTCTTATATCTGTCAAACACAAATATGAAAAAATCATAAACACCTTTAACTATTTACTCTGTTTGTCAAGCTCTCTCTTTATTAAATTTGTTCCTCAACAAACATTATCTACAACTCAATCTCCATCTGTCTACAAACTCCATTAGTCAGCTATCAGCAGAGTTCTCTCCACTCAACTACTTCAATTCGATATTTGATATAACAACTTGGCATCATCTATTGAGAACAATTATTTATTCCTCAATTGAAACACTATCTATAATCTCTTTTCGACAGTTATCATCTGTAAAAAGTTCTTAAATACCACACTCACATAGAGCAGTTCCAACTTCACTTCCACTATCTGTAGCATCTGGACTATTAGTTTTGCCGTTTTACACCATAAATTATCCAACAACCTCGCACACAATTTGTCATGCCCGAGTGACTGCATCATTTCTGGTCTTCCCCCAAAACGAGAAGTGCCCCGCTCTATTGGCAACGTTCTGCCAGCTTCAGCTCCAGCTGCCTACCTGCCCCTCTAGCGGGGGGGTCTCCAAACATTTGAAAAATGATCAAAAAGCGAAAATGCCGAAATGCACACAGAGTGAGAGGGAGAGAAAGAACTCAAAGCGAAAAAGCAATACTCTTTGGTAGCAGAAGTGAAGCTCCTTCGCTTTGTTGCCTTTTTACCCAATGCCCAATGCCCAATGCCCAATGCCCAATGCCAGTTGCCAGTTGCCATCCATTGCCATTTTGGGGCGCAAATCCCTTCAAGTTTTGTTTGATGTCCCTTAACTGCGCCGCTGCTGCTTTTGCTGCTGCTGCCGCTGCTGCTGCACGCTTTGTCCATCAAGTCACGGATGCGGGCTCCTTTGGACGAAGCCGCTTTAGCTTGTACAAATGTCCCAAACTGTCCAAAATGTCTGTTCAAATGTCCAGGGCGCAACTTTTATGGGCAGCGGCAAAGTTGATTGCACTTTGCGAAGCATCTTCGTTTCGGTGACAAAAGTTGCTCTTGGTGATGTTGCTGCTGTTGCTGTTGCTGCTGCTGCTGCTGTTGCTCGTGTTATTCTTCATCTGCTTCTTCTTTTTTGTTAGTTTTTGATGCACAGCTTGGGACAGCAGTAATTAACACCCACGTGAAATGCAGGCAGCAAACAACAGGCAGCAGGCAGCATCTTTTTTCCCCCTCTCTCAGGTAACAAGTGTGAAGAGCAGCTGGGCTGCTGCTGGGCTGCTCAGGCTTCCATTTACATGCTACAATGTTGCTCAAGTTTTGAGTGTTTACTTAACATTAGAGATGACAGCGTGACAGATGCATTTAACAGCGATCTGACAGCCCCAAATAACGTGTGCGCTTAGTTGATTGCGCTTGAAGAATTTCATTCGTTTCATGTGCCGATTTTTGGCAAACAAACTGATATGATGGAGGTGCTCCCTTTATATACAAGAAATTTTAATTAAATACTATATGGAATTTAATATGTAGAAATTCAATGCAAGAATAAGCACATACATATAAATTTGTTGGCAATGGATTTGTATAAACGATGACTTTGTATACGAGAATAAATATAATAAATAAATATAAATAGAATACTGAAGCTGAATATATATCAATATTTTAATTAAATGTTAATTAATTAATTAATTGTATTCTAAAGAAGCCTTGCATGTGTCTACTGTATTGTTTCAATTTTTAAAATAATGATTGATTACACCAGAAAGTTAAATAAAGAAATTATTTGGTATCTTGGACAAATTTTTTAGTATCAAAATAAAGCTTATACATAATTACAAATATATTGATTATAATAAAGTTTAATATTGTATATATATATATATAATTAAGCTTTATTTATAATATAGCCGTATTTTTGTTTACCTATAAAAACCATTTTTCTATACAAAAAAAAAAAATATTACATTTTATAGAGTTAAATATATTTATAATCATTTTAAATAAATTTATATTAAATATATTTTAATATAGCTTTTTCCAATTCCAACCTATTTATTAATGTTGCTTCATTAATTGTAAGGTCAAATCAAGCGCAGCCTTTGCATATTCAAACACAGTTAATGTTTTAAATATTTTGCCAGTTGGCGATAATGCAGTGGACTTCAGAACTTCAGAGTTTTATGTACATAGCTGCAAATTTATCTTTTCATTTAAAAAACCATGCCATTTATATTTAATAGATTTAAATATAAATATTGCACATATATTAAATATATTACCCATATCAAGAAATTAGAGAGAAGGAGAGAATTTATTCCAGTCATTGAGAGTACAAATTATAGTTTTATAATATATATTATATTATATTATATTATATTATATTATATTATATTATATTATATTATACTATATTATATTATATTATATTATATTATATTATATTATATTATATTATATTATATTATATTATATTATATTATATTATATTATATTATATTATATTGTATTATATATGTCTTATAGTCTAAATACTAATTTGAATATATTACATAGCCACTTTCAGGGATTGATTTGTAAAATATAATTTCTTATTATTATAAGCTCAATTAAAAAGCAGCAATTGCATATCTAATCCAAGTTCATTTCTGAATATTCCAATTGTGTCTTGCATCAACTACTGTATATCCAAACTTATTTTCATTTCCAAAACAGCCTGCCAAATATCAGTTTATTCTGTATACATATCACACAACATTCGTTGCTTATCTGATTTTTATTTCCTTTTTTTTTGGTTTTTCTTTTGGTGCACGCTCCCATCGCCAATTTAATCGTCAAGTGAGTGAAACCAAAAGCCAAGCCAGATCCTCAATTCAGACGCGCTCCACAGCGGTCCTTCAGTGGCACAACTTGAGCCCCAGCCAGCCCCACTCTGCCTGTCTCCATGGCTGTCTCTTATGCCAGGCTTCTTCTTCTTCTACCTCTTCTTCTTCTTCTTATTGTTGGTTGGAGTCAGCAGCGTCAAGTGTGTGGTCTTTGGATGCACTGTGGAGCGACAGTCGCTGATACGCACACTTCACATTGAATTTCCATTTGTTGCCAGCCAACAGAGCTGAAAGTGGCCAAGCTGTTGTTGTTGCTTTTGCTATTGCTGCTGCTACTAGGAGCCGGAGGAGTTGCAGTTGGCTGCTCCCTTGATTTCCATCGATTTTCTAGACACTTTGATTGTTTTATTGTTGCATTAAGTGCTTGGGTCCGAGCAGAGGAGCCCACAACAGCCTCTTGCGACCAACCACAAAAATGCAATTGACACTTTGGTGTGAAGTGCTTAGCAATGGGCATAGTCTCGACTGGATCGCGGCGGCTTAAGGCTGCGGGCTGCTGTTGGGGCTCTCTGGGCTGCTGGCTAAGAGCTCCAGGGCCTGCCTGATTTCTGTTTAATAGATACATTTGCATCTACCACAGGCCAAAGATGCGTTGTTGCGCTTATGGCCATTTTGATGGGACGTGGCCACAATGCTGCTCACGGCTCGGCTCGCTTGGCATTTTTCTAGCTGGTTGCCTGCGTCGCTTGAGTGGAAAATTGTTTTGGGTAATTTTGTGCGTGATAGAAGACAGAGAGGGAGAGAGATGCAAAGAGAGAGAGAGAGACACGCAGTAGCCTAGCAGGCAAATGCCTCTGGTATGCTGTGGGTAATGGGTTCAGCTAAATGGGGTATACGCTGCGCGCTACGTTGAGCGAGGGGAAATGGATCGATTAGCATGTTGGCGAGGTGTGAAACATTAGGCTTTAAAACGTTTTCGGTTAGTAAAATGCTTTTAAATGCTGCTGAGTGGAGCGGCGAGAATTCCCTAAACACTATGTGATGACAGTTGGCGCTAATAGAAAGACGAAAATTTTGTAGCTGGAATAGCGGATAGTGAAGTCCTTGAGTAAAGGTTGAGTTTATACTGAGATACACATATATATACATATATCCATATAATATCTTTATATCTTTAATGCTTCAATTGACTCTTATTTGAATTTGTCTTAATTTATTCATATTGTATATGTATCTATGTATCTGTATCTATGAATCCGTATCTATGAGTCCGTATCTATGAGTCCGTATCTATGTATCTGTATCTATGTATCTATGTATCTATGTATCTATGTATCTATGTATCTATGTATCTATGTATCTATGTATCTATGTATCTATGTATCTATGTATCTATGTATCTATGTATCTATGTATCTATGTATCTATGTATCTATGTATCTATGTATCTATGTATCTATGTATCTATGTATCTATGTATCTATGTATCTATGTATCTATGTATCTATGTATCTATGTATCTATGTATCTATGTATCTATGTATCTATGTATCTATGTATCTATGTATCTATGTATCTATGTATCTATGTATCTATGTATCTATGTATCTATGTATCTATGTATCTATGTATCTATGTATCTATGTATCCATGTATCCATGTATCTATGTATCTATGTATCCATGTATCCATGTATCTATGTATCTATGTATCCATGTATCTATGTATCTATGTATCTATGTATCTATGTATCTATGTATCTATGTATCTATGTATCTATGTATCTATGTATCTATGTATCTATGTATCTATGTATCTATGTATCTGTATCTATGTATCTGTATCTATGTATCTGTATCTATGTATCTGTATCTATGTATCTGTATCTGTATCTGTATCTGTATCTGTATCTGTATCTGTATCTGTATCTGTATCTGTATCTGTATCTGTATCTGTATCTGTATCTGTATCTGTATCTGTATCTGTATCTGTATCTGTATCTGTATCTGTATCTGTATCTGTATCTGTATCTGTATCTGTATCTGTATCTGTATCTGTATCTGTATCTGTATCTGTATCTGTATCTGTATCTGTATCTGTATCTGTATCTGTATCTGTATCTGTATCTGTATCTGTATCTGTATCTGTATCTGTATCTGTATCTGTATCTGTATCTGTATCTGTATCTGTATCTGTATCTGTATCTGTATCTGTATCTGTATCTGTATCTGTATCTGTATCTGTATCTGTATCTGTATCTGTATCTGTATCTGTATCTGTATCTGTATCTGTATCTGTATATGTATCTGTATCTGTATCTGTATCTGTATCTGTATCTGTATCTGTATCTGTATCTGTATATGTATCTGTATCTGTATCTGTATTTGTATCTGTAACCTGTATCTGTATCTTAACTATAAATCTATTGAATCATATCTATTGAATCATCATCTATTGAATCATATAGCTCGTGTCAATTTCAGCTTCACATATTTGCATCTATATGAGTATATGTAGATGCTGTTCGATATTAATGAATATGTATCTCTGTAGGTGAACGTGCTGTTGTGCAAATACACTCGCGGCCATAACTGTCAATGTCAACAGGAGAGTGCGGCTCTGCATGTGAATGTGAATGTGAATGTGAATATCAATGTGTGCCGCAGCATGTGCCAAATGCTGATGATTGCCAATATAGAGAGCGTCTGTCCAGGATGGCAGGCACGAATGCTGGCCACTGCACAAACACAAACGTGGCGCACGCTGGCACAGAGGCCTCGAGGCCAACTCCTTTGGCTGGGGAGCAACAACAACAGCAACAGCAACAACAACAACAACAATAGCTGCTGGCAATTGTGATCCGTGTCCAGTGATGCGAGCGCAGTCCTTTTAACGCTGCGGTTTAAACCTATTTTCAGTTTACAATCGCCGCCACCACACCACACAACAACAACAACATCAGCAGCGTTGACTGTGTGGACAGATACTGCTTGCAAGCTGGAGGCAAACTACGTGCAGCGATAATTGCCACAAGATTTGCCTTGTGCAACATGAATAATTTCGCACGCAAATTATTTTTAATATTAACGCCAGTCGGCCCGACCAGATAGTTTCACAAACAGAGCAGAGGAGCTGAGCAGTGGTGCGGTCAACCGCACAATGGGAGGCATGAGGCAGGAGGCAGCAGGCAGCAGGCAGGAGGCAGGAGTCGGCAGGAGTAGGCAGACACTAAAAGTGCAGCGCACGAATTTAATTTTTACTTTTACAGTTTGGCAACAGCATCTGCATCATAATGTGGCCTAGGATGACAGTCAGGCAGAGTCATATATATATATATGCCTGTGTGGGTGGAGTAACTCGGCAGCTGTGCGAGTCTGTAAAGCGATATGTGAAACTCAAATTGTCCAATCAGTTGGCCGAAAAACTGAGATAAAACGAAACAGAAACAATGATATATATTTTTTTCTTTTTTGATGGCTTTGCGGTCGTGCATTGCCGTCAATGATGAGACAGAGGTGCCAAAAGGTCAAGATGCTGGCGAAAATGAGTCCAAAAGTGGAGGCAGAACACGTCCCAGGTATGACATGCAGTTACAGCTGTGAGTCGTCAGAGCGCATAATGGACAAATAAAAATATAAATGGAAACGAAAAGGTCTGGCTGGCTGCTATGTTGCAGTTGGCATATGTGAGGAGAGGAAATGAAGTACAAAACCTAGTGGATATAATTGAAATGGAATGTATATAAAATGAATTGAGCTTATAAACTGAATTTAGACTAGGTAGGGACCTACAATTGAATGTACATTTAAGATTCTATCAGATACATAAGAATAATGAGCTGAGCAGATCAAGTTAATTGAGTCTTGTTATAATACTATATAAACTTTGACTAGCTTGATAAGCTGACTCATTTAAGTCATACTATATGTCTCTATATAGTGCATATATATGAACTTGCCTACCTTAATAACCTAACTCGATTAAGTCATGTCAGATCAACATGATCGATCGCCTCTACCTCGAGAACTGCAAAAGCTCAAGACTTGCATTTTCGTGTATAACAAATTTATTATATGTTTATTTCGTTTAAATATTTGTTGTTTAACCAAATGCGGTAAACATCTCTATAAAAAAAAGCTATTCAATCTCGATGTTTGTATAAAAGGCTTTACTGCATTTTTATACCCTGAACCCATTGAAAATGGGAAATCAGGGTATAATGGTTTTGTTAAATGTATGTAACAGTCAGAAGGAGGCGTGGCCGACCCCATAAAGTATATATATTCTTGATCAGGGCAACGAGCTGAGTCGATTTAGCCATGTCCGTCTGTCCGTCCGTCCGTCTGTCCGTCCGTCCGTCTGTCCGTCCGTCCGTCTGTCCGTATGTTTGAACGCGTCGATCTTAGAAGATATAAGAGCTAGAGACTTGAAATTTTTTTTGTTAGGTCCGTGCATTGCACGCGCAGATCGAGTTTATCTCCAAAAAACGATAACTACTCCCGTTTTTTTTTTATCGATTAAAAACCCTATCGAAAATCCGTTTTAAAATTATATCTCCTACATCTTTAAAGCTAGAGTCTCCAAATTTTGCATATAGGTTTAGATGAATTTTACAGAATTTCAATTTTTGTTATATTTTGGATACCGGCTCCAAATGTGACCAAACTCCCCTTTGAAGGTCAGTTGCATGTATAGCTAATTGTGAATGAGTTGGCATTTTTATAAAATGTAAAATATTCAATAGAATATGTACATAATATGCTAAAAGTTTCATTAAATTCCGTTTAGTCAACACAAATTAATAAACAAAACGTTTGGCCAACTAACAAACGCACGTGGCAGCAGCAAAAAGAGTTTTCCTATACGTGTGCACACATACACTCAAACCTCTTCTAGCATATTCTAAGAATCAAATTGCGATTTATTGTGTTAAAATTCTCAGCTGTTAGTTTAGTTTAGTTTTACTAGATGGCGCTCTAGCGGTCAACTTATTGCAGTTTTGTCGTTTCGATTTTAAGTGGCGAGGTGGCGTTGTTATTAAAGGCGAGGCGCGCCTTTCGACTTCGGAGGCAAAGTCGGTAGAATTTAATTTTTCAATCTTTTTAGCATGAGAGCATGAGGTGACTTTTTGAGGTGATCGAGGTGAACGTTCATCGAGAATTTCTCGGTTTGAGTCTTGGTGTCTTAATAAAATGGAAAGTCAACATTTTGGATAGCGACCATAAATTTGAACAAATTCTTTAAATTGCAGTGAAAATATGTGAATGATTTTTTATTTTTAATAAATTGAAAATAAATAAATTATTCAATTCTTTTACCCACGCAAATATTTACATTTTCTTTTCTATTTACATCTTAAGCAACTTTATAGCATATGCTAAGTTTAACAGAATCAAATGATAATGTTCATAATATAGAATGTTTCTAATTGCAAATAACTAAAGCGCGTTGCGCCATCTATTAATTTGTTTTGGCAATACATATGTATGCACACATGTATATGCTAACATAGTCCTACATTTCTACATATACATAAATGTTTGTATGTATAATTGCAAGTATTTTCGAGCGTTACACACATACACCCTTACATATACATGTTCCAATTTATCCATATGTATGTACATGCTGCAAAGTATCATCACTATTAAAATGAACTTTTAAACACTGATCTGCAGCATTGAACAGGCGGGCTTTTTAAAAAAATTAAAAATATTTTTATTTTCAAGCTTTGGTGATATATAAGCTTATAATTATTATATACGATGATAATCTAAACATACAATTAGTTATAAGTCTAATTGTCTGATTTAATTTATTTTATTTCTGTGGGTGCAATAACATATAAAACATATGTTTAGCAGATTTTGGGCATTGCCCAGCACTGAAACTTCAATTGTGTGCGGTAAAACGATTAGTCTGTAGCCTGCGATTGTCATCACACTACAGATTTTGGCGAGCTCTCGATTGTGATTCGCACATTGATTGGGCGTTTTCAAATCTATCTAATGAATACATTAGCGCTAGGACTTTTGAAACAGTTTATAGTTACCACAGTGGTATTTCAGTAAGTATTCAGGATAGAGAAATTTAGTATAGTTTAGTGTAAATATGTATAATATTGTATAAGATATGTAAATAGTTTTTATTATTTAATTAATTTTTTTTTATTTAATAAATATATATATATATGTTTATATTATATATATATATATATATATATATATATATATATATATATATATATATAACTATATACATATATATATATATATATAATACCCGGAACCAAACAAACAAAAAATACATTTAATATGGTTAAATACTTAGACTTCAATATATATATATTTGAAATATATTGAAGTCTAAGTATTTAACCATATTAAATGTATTTTGTGTTTGTTTGGTTCAGGGTATTATCTAGTCGAGCACTCTCGACTAGAGTTTTCTTACTTGTTTTAATTATATACCAACTAAGCCTCGACACATGTTCACTTATGTATATATTTTAAATAAATAATACAAAATTTGTGACTTGTTTACTATTATTTTTAATGTCTTATGTCCAAAAAGCTCGCCTACGTAGTGCAGTGTGCACACACAAGTCATGAGGGTTTTGAGGTTTAAAAGGCTACTTAGAGAAGCCGTAAAATATAATTTAATATATATTTGTTTCCAAATAAGTCAATGCATGCTAATGGTAAAAGTAATAAAACCAAATATGTATTTTAATATATAAAGCGAATTATTAATAATTCAAAAACTCATATATGTCTTTCTCAATAAATCCTTCTTCAAATATTGAATTGGGAATTCATTAAGTATTGTGTTAGATAACTGAAAAAATTGATTATTAGAGCTACAAAATAATATTTTAAAATATATAATTACTTGAAATATTTCAAAATACTTATTTATGAAACCAAAATAAACAAAAGTTTGTAATAACTCAAATAACTATTTTCAAATAAGTATTATTAAGTACGATAATATAAATTATAATTATATTAATTATTACACATCTTAATCTGATATTTAAAAAAAAAGTGATTTTCTATATAATAATATATTAATAATAATATATAAAATAATATAATATAATTTAAAAATATATTTATTTTATTTATTGAAAAAATAGACTCAAATAAGTCTATATATATTTATTTTTTAATTATTTTTTTTTCCAATTGAAAATGGTACATGAAATAAATAGTTTTACTCAATTAAATGAATATATGATAAAATTAAAAAAAAGGTTGTATTTATTTTTTATTCATTTATAAAAAAAAATATATATATATATATATATATATATATAAATAAAATATAAAAAACATATATTTATAAATAAATATATTTTTAAATTACATATAGAATACATACTAAGAGAATATATTAATTGCAATTAATTTCTATTCCCATTAAATATTTGACATTAGATTCTGAAAATGTTCTTTATAGCCTTCATGCAAATTCATTTCAAAATATAATAGATCTGTATGTAACACCTCATTGTGCATATAAAATCATAAACTTCACATCATTATGTTTATATAGGTATAGATGTACATACATATGCCAATTACATATATATACTTAGTACACAGCATTAAGTTATTGTTGGCCAACCAGGAAAAGCCTTAGCCAGCGTTTGCCGCTAGCCATATAAATAATTCACTCGTCGCGACGGGCTAATTCAATTTATTCGAAACGTCTATTGGCCACTTTAAATGCCAGTTTAGAGGCGATTGCATTTTGGGCCCACACACTGCAGCTGCATGGGCCACGAATGCGCATACATGCATATCCATCCCATTCGCTGCTGAATGGCAAGGGCTAATAAAACTGCTGTGGCCGTCTCGCAGCCGATGCTCATATAATCGTAAAACACAAAACTCAATTACAACATTTGATGCTCAAGGCCACAAATAACGTAAGTTACGATGCGTCAACATTTTGCACACGTCCGCTAAGAAGCGCGGTGCGACATACACAGCTCAGAGCTGACTCTCTCCTTCTCTCTCGCTCTCCTTCTCTCTCGCTCTCCTTTCTCTCTCTCTCTCTCTCTCTCTCTCTCTCTCTCTCTGTCTCTCTATCTGCTTCCCTTATTCCTACTGCCACCTGGCATGGCCTGATCGGGGGCAAGTGATGCATTGCTTTATTACCAAGAAAGTGAGGCGAGGCCTCAGCGCTGAAAGCTGAGTCGCAGTCGCTGGCTGGCCTGGCCTGGCCTGGCTCTGAGTTTGAGTCTCCTCTCGGCCTGGTTCTGCAAACTGCAATATGCATAATTATGCGCTGCAACTCCCTCTGTCAGCGACTGCCCAGTCAGCAGGGCTGCTGGGCCGCTGCCTGGTATCCTTAGCGGCTCTTTTGGGCCCCATTCACGTGGCTCGTTTTTAGTGCTAGGCTGTCTTGTCAGCAGGATTAAGCAATTTTCAGCTTGGTTTGCGCTTTTCGCTTTGCCTGTCCGCGCCTCATCGTCGTCTCTACCCTCAGCTGCCTTGCTGTCTGTCTGTCTCCGCCCCGCCTCCTGTCTGCCAGCCCGCCTGCCTGTCTGTCCCAGCAACACCCCCGTCCACCGCCGCCGCCTCTACAAGCCACAGACAAGCCACTGCCCACGTTGACAAAAAAAAAAGCACTTGAAATTTTGCGATGCGTAAAATTTTGTTAATTTAAGCCGCACGCAGCGGATGTGCAGCACCTTCAAGCTTCGCTGAGGTGTTAATGTGTGCCGCAAAACATGCAACGTGTTGCATCTTTATTAATTTCTTCTTATTCTTTGTGATGCTCAGCCAGAAGACAAAAAACTGTTAATGTTTTGATTGAGGCCAAGAGCAAGAGGATGTGCGAAGAAGTTCTTAAATTGAAATTTCTGATTGTATGTTTTCATTAATGGAAATATGTATGTATATAAAAATAAATAAATTGAAATTTCTGACTGAGTGTTTTATATGGCAAGATAATTACATACATGTATAACCATATATTAAATCTATATATATTTAAACTTAACTTTGTTTGTTTTGAGAACCTTGATTGATTCAAAAGCTCAACTTCTTCTAAAATATATACATATATACATATACATATATATACATTGTGGGACACTCGAATTGAAACCAACTTTAGATAGTTATCGCAGCGGATTTTTGGCAGTTATTTATACTTATTATCTTATGTTGTTATCTTATGTTGGTAGAAGATAATTCTGAGTATTTATTATAAATATAAAACGAATTTTACCATGAAAATAGAATTAAATTTGATTTCAACTAAATGTACAAAGTTGTATTTGCGATGGTATAAAATTAGCAAAAAATTATATATAGGGCTGGACATTCGAGGTGTAACATATTAAAAAGAAAGGTAAAAAGAATTTGTTTTGCAAACGAAATTGTAATTGATTTCTACAGAAAATAATGAAAATTCAGAATTAATTGGCTAGATATGATGAAGTTTTCAATTGACCATGGTCATCAAGAAATATTACCTGCTGGTATTTTTACGGACAATTGCTTTCTTGATATTCGCGAGGCTGGTGAATTTTTTATGGCTGACCTTTAATATAATTCAAAGAAATTAAACTATCGTTCTCACGTGTGATGAATTCGTGAGCTATTAGGTGGTCAAAGTTCGGAACGCTGTTTGCAACCATTTTTCGTACACTCGAGCTTTTTGAGAGGCTGCCGAATCATGTTGAAGCATTCACGGTCCGTGAACATAATCTTAGTCTACCCACGGCACTACCCAAACAATATAGACTAAACCTTCATTTGTTATCAGCAATTTATTTGCATGGTTTTCTAAACAAAAATCCTTTGATAAACATAGAGTCTCTAGATAAAGAAGGCGAGTTTATAAAACAAATATGCTTCAAAGAAAGTAGTTACTACAGATAGTCAGCTCTAATACCAACATTCAAGCCAACATATAGACTTAACTTTCAACACCTCCTCAATTTTAATTGACTAACCAAAAATGCTATAGACTCCTTAAAGTTGCTCTTTATCACAGCCAATTGCAGCTGCACCTACTCTTCCTGTGCATTATCATTAAGCGCAACTACACTCATTAACTGGCTAAAGAATATCTTTCGCTGCAAAGCTTAACCCCATTCACAGGCTAGCCGAATAGCCAAAAAAAAAAAAAAAAAGCCAGGCTAACTAATCAGTTGTCATGTTAGAGGCAAGCTCAAGCAGAGGAGGAACAGTAGCTCGAGTTGGGGGATTGGCCAGTGTCAACTGCTGCCTCCGACTGCACTTTCAAATCCAATTAAGAGTGTGAACTTGCGTGGCGTTGGAAATTAACAGATAGATAAACGACAACAACTGCAACAGCAACAGAAACAGGAACAGCAAACAGAATGACATTGTCACATTAAATGCGAAACAAAGCGAAAATCTTGTGTGCAACAGTAGCAACAGAGAGAGAGAGAGAGAGAGAGAGAGAGAGAAAGGGAAAGAGAGGCCAAGCCCAGCTGCACTTTGGTGTTAAACGCAACCAACCCGAACCCGAACCCGAGCCCCCAGCCCGAGCCGGAACCCAAACCTGAACCAGGCTCACCTCACACGGCTATGGCTCATTACAAGCGCTGGCTTCTGGGTTCTGCTGGCAGCTCGCTGCAATTATCACACATTGCCAAATGGTCACGGACCACGAAATCTCGATTTTGCAGATAGAAGCCAAAGCCAAAGCCAGCAGCATATGGAACCCTGAAAGTCAAGCGAAGCATTGCACTCTATGACTTCATAAAACTACTTCCACGCCAAAAACGCGACAGTTTCAAGCTCTCTGCGCTGCCTACTTCTATTGCTATTTGTACTCTAAGTTGAAGGTATATTGAATTTGTTAAAAAGATAATATAAATAGATAACAAAAGTCCTGAACTATAAGCCAAATCTCAGGATTTTCTATCATATAAGAAACTTTTAAATTATCGTTTGATAAATTAAATTTTTAATGGAAACATTTTCGGTCTATCCTTATATCAAAATTTTTTATTATTTTTCACTGTACTCCTTAAGCTCCTCAAATACAATATATTCAAACTTATATGATAAAGATCAGACTTTTTGTACGGAAATTTTTCTATTTTTCAAGATTTTTTAATCTAAGTTAAAATTTATTATTTATTAATTAAGCGAAATATGAACCAAATTATATAACTATATCATTTTACTGCAAATATATAAACTGTTAAGAAATTAAATAATTAGTCATTTTCTTCGGTATTTTAAGAATTTAAAAATTTCTCTCTAAGCCTTGATCTTCTCAAGCTTTCAACTTTTTCTCTTTCAATAATTTCAAATTTCTTTAATTTCTTATATAGCTGTAAAGCCTTTTCCGTTTCACATACAATCCTTATTCAATCTACACTCTGAATTTCCCCCCAAGAGTATTTAATCTTCGTACTTTGCATTCACTTCTATGCATTCTGATTTGTTTTTTCACCTTCTGTGCCATAATTCTCGCCCAGTTGACATTTATGATGTGTGCGCGCATGTGATTTTCAACGTTGGCGATTGCAGCGCGATAAAACAATGAAAATGAAGTCATGTCTAGGTTTCCGAATGGTTTCCTTGCTTGGCTACTCTCAGCCAAGTGTTAAATAATTAGCGAAACTTTTTATTTGTCTCGGACTCTTTGGGCGAGTCAGTTAATTGAAGCGTACAGCTTTGCATAGCTGCCTAGCCAAACAAATGGGAATTTATGCAGCTGAGCTTGCCGACTTTCTAAGCTGCGCTACTGAGAATGTTATTTGTTTAGCTGAATATATATATACATATATATATATATATATATATATATATATATATATATATATATATGTATATGTATATGTATTTGCAGGTAAAGTATTAGATATAGGAGCTGTACTAAACTGAAGAGAGGGGAGAAAATCGAACGAAAACTTGAGAGAAAAGGCTTAAAATAGGGAAAAGAGTTAGGAAACTAGTATTTGTTGTTGTAAGTTATCCCAACTCCTCTCTTAGAATCAGTTTTATAATTTTCGTAACAAGTCTGTTTGAATGGTAATTTCTATAAACTTACTTATATCATAGCTCGCAAATAACTATTGACCCTTTCTTGATGTTTGCAAATGATTTTTAGGTCTTTTACTGACACTCTGAGAAAACACTCAGAGAGCAATAGATTGCGTCGGTTCCTCAACGAGTTTGATCGCGATCGATTTTGGGTCTTATTAAGCGAACGTCAATCGTATCTATCCCTAAATGATGTTCATGAGTTCAACTCAAGGCGTTCAACAGATAACAAAAACGAAAATAACCGAAGTCTCTTGCTCAGAGCGTAAGTTATTAAATATGATTTTTTGGTTGATTGCCGAACACATCGCAAACAATAATATGGTTAACAGCTTAACTAAATTGCGAGCTATGATTTATATTTATGTGATCTAAAAATATGTATATATATAATATAAATATAAGCAAAATACTATATTATAAATATATGTATGTATATTACTTATTACAATTCTGATTAATTATTGAATAGCTTAAATTTTATTTGAGTAAAAAATTAAATGAAATCAACAAAAATTTTCTACTACAAACAGATTTGTTCTTGTTGAAAATATCATCTGCAGCAATGTGATATATATATCGATAGGTTAATGTACCATATCTATGAATATGATAGGTACCAGAACTAATAGAAGAGTCACAAATAAACGCTTGCTATGAAAGCACACAAGCGCGGTTGTATTCTTTATATTTTAACTTAAATATAACTTCCGTCCATTTTGGATAGAAAAAAGTTTCTATCCAACAGTTCTTAATCAGCTAAAACAAATTTTTCTCTATTCCACCTTTTGTTTACAATTTTAAACTTTATTTTTTAATTTTTTTATATATATTTTATTAATTAAATAATTTATACGCTGTATTTCCCTATATAACATTTTTTTTTTTCATTTCTCTCTTTATTAAAAAAATATATTTTTTTTTAACTTCTTTAAATATTTTGCGTTACTAAAAAATATATAAATTTGTATATATGTAGAAACAATACAAAAATATCAATACTAAGCATTTTGATACAGCCACTTTCAAATAAAATCACAAAATACTCAAAATACATATCACATTGAATAGAGATGTATTCTTGTAATATATATATATATTTTAAATAAATTAAAATATATGCCTTTAGCCACACATTAACAAGCATCACTTGCAGCAGCAAGCGACTCAAAGTCGAGCCAATTCAACGCTCGTTTAGCATTATTTACTCAAGCATTAATTCCAGAGCTCCGTCGTTCATCACGCTTTAGCACATTTCAATATGCTGACAATATTGACCCAAGGCTTCATAGTGAAATGCTCAATGTATGTGTTCGGCTTTTATTTATTATTATTTTGCCGATTATTTGTGTTGGAGTCTGGAGTCGCTGTATATAAGTATATAATGCACAAAAGGCAGAAATCGACAGCAGTTGGACATAAAGGGACTCAATTCATATTTCATAAGCGAAACGATGCCGTATTGAGTAAATAAATGAATCTAGTATTCAATGAAGAGGTACACAAAAGCTGACAGAAGGTATCAGAAGGTGTGGACGGAACACCTTCATAAATCTCTTCATTCTCAGTTCACAGCAAACAGGTTTAGCTGCTATTAAAGTTATGAATATCTGTAACAGCTACATTAAAGATGCATTTATGACAGCAGCATTTAATCAAATCAAATCGAATCGCATGCAAATCAAATCAAATGAAATCACTCAATCGGCTTGCCCTTTGACCCCAATGCTCGAACGCCTCTCAAAATGTTCGATGCAGCATTTTCTGGCTCATCGATTGTCAAATTAAATGCCATTTAAAATCAATCAAACCAACTGTAAATTTTGACAGCGTTTTGTGGTGAGCGAAGTCCGAATTGCAATTGGAATTACGGTTAAACCCCATTGCTTTGCGGTATCTATGTGGCATAGCTAACGGTTCACATAGCTTTGTTTTCTTTTTTTCTGGTGTTAACCCAGAGAGTGTTAAAGCTATATAAAGCACCTGGCATCAGTAAAAACTTTAATTTGGGTTTTTTCTTTATTGCCTGCTAAATGGGCTATTTTAAATTTTGCGTATACTTAATAAAAACTATTTTTATTAAGTCTAATAGCTACTATCCACAGAATATTTGTGTAATGGCCTATTCTGAAGTACTTTTGGTTAATAGTTATATTTATATTACTTTAAAATTCATGAGCAAAGACTTTAATAAACATATAATAGTCTAAACTCATTCGTTTTAAAGTAACCTAAATATAACTGTGTACCAAATATAATTTAAAAAACAATTAAGCTCACAAAAATATATTATAAAATATATTTGTATCTTTGCTTGGACTACGTTACGTATACTTTATTATAGATATGTTATGGTCTATATATATTCTTCTATTTCTTCTTGTTCCTGACTAATATTGATATATTTTATATATACATTACTTTAATGTATATATATAATTATTTATAGGTAATTTCAAAAACCTAAAGCGAGTTTGTTAATTTTCGCTGTTAATATGCTGTGTATACTTAAAAAAAATTATATTTTTTTTGATATATTTAGTAAATTATTTGAAGGGCATAATTTACTAAATATATAATTAAAATTAATTATTATTATATAATTTTTCAACATCTTACATCTATCAGTACTATTTCTATGAACGACTAATTTTCTGTGCATAAAATCGTAAGAAAGAAATGAAAATGAATATGAAGATGAATGCTGAAAATTTCTAGATTTATTGGATGAATCTTATGCATGAGTCTGGATATAAGTACCCGGAGTCAGAAAAATAAAATGTATTGCAAAACTAAACACTACTACAGTTACAACCAATGAATACAACTGTATATATTTAAATGTAAAGCGAATATAGTTTGTATAAATATATTATGTTCTTAATTTATTTTTTGAATGCATAAAGAGAGTGCTTTAATTTTGTAGTATAATATGGCACGTATAGTTAATAGCAATGATAACTGAGCTATCTAAATAACTATTTTAAATATTTATGCAGGAATTTTTGTTTCTGCGTACAACAGAAGGAAAATACAGCGCGTATATTTAATATAAACAAAGGAAACCTCAACCCAGTTGTGCGGTTGGCTCTCAATTTAGAAATGTTGCCTTTTCAGCATTATATCAAACAGGAAATTATATTGTAATATGTATGATTTTTGTTTAAAGTGTTTTCAAGCATTTAATATTTCTACATTAAAAATAAATAGATATAAAAATTTAAAAAAAAATTATTTTGCTCAATATAAAAGCAATAAAATTGCAAATTTCTGGTTTATATTAAAAGTTAAATAGTTCTTTAAAATTAAATAAGTATTAGTTATTTAAAAATTTATTAAGCATAATATTAAAGCAATTCAATAGGAAATTTCAGCTTTATATTGAAAGTTATCTCCTAGTACTTCTTTAATAAGCGCAAAGATGTTCACTCTTCAGCTAACATAGTTCAAACATCTCAACTTATTGCAATTTACTCTATAGCACCTCACTCCCAATTCAACCTTGTTCTTTCGGTATTAGAAAAAAGATTTCGCTCCGATATTAAATACAATACCCACAGCTGCTAACAACCCAGCCAATACCACGAGCCAAAGTCAACAGACGATAGTTTTATTTACCAAACAATTAAAAACGACAAAACCGCAAACAACAAAATTAGCTACAAAATATAATCAAAAGACCCCGAGGCGCCAACAGCGACATGTAATTACATGAAACCAACTGCGAAAGCAACAACAACAACAACAACTACAGCCACAATGAGCAACAACCAATAACAGCAACTAACAAACACACACACACATCAGTCGAGAAGTTGACACCGAAAATCGAATTGAAAATTAATTTGAAATTAATTTTAAATGCACAAAAGCGATAAATTTTGCGCAATGCTTGCAACGAGTGAGAAGGGGTTGAGTTTAGGAGAACTGAAAGAGTGACTGAGAGAGAGAATGTGAGAGGGAGGGAGGGCGGTAGCAAAGGGTGAGCGGCAGCTGACCTGCAAATGTCTACAACACTTGTAATCAAATAGACTGACAGCCAACGCTGTCAATTGAAAACTGTAAGCCAACGCGCACCAAAAATGAAATTAACAAACAAAAGTACAAGAAAGAATTGCTAGTCGAAGTTGAAATACACTGGCAAACATATAGTAACTTGAATAAAACAAATGAATAAAATATAAATAAAATAAAAAAGTTCAAATTTATAATAAATAAATTAAAATGCAATAAAAAGTGATTTGCTCTTTTTTAAAGTTAAAAAAAATAAATAAAATGGTATATATACCATATATATTTACTAGAAAACCTGTATATAACTATAGAAGCCATAAATATAATAAACAATTTTGTTGCATAATATTTAGGCCCATTTTGCTAGAGTGCCATGCAGATATCAAGATTAAGACATGTTGATAATAATAAATAAATTATTTTGACTCCAATTCTGTCTTTAGTCTATAAAGGTTTATAGTAGTTTAAATAGTTGTAGATCATTTCGTTTGGGTCAATTTTGTTTAAAATAGCTTAAACAGTATAAACACTATTCATAAACCAAGATTTCTTATTGAAATTTATTGATATAGTAGTTCTCTGAATTCAGTTCGATATACACACTGCTTACAATACAAAGAAAAATATATGATATAACAAAAATATATATTTCAATTATATATATTTCAATATATTATTTTATATGTACATTTTAGCCCGTCTGACTGCTTAAGAAAATATTCACTTTCTGATTTTAGAGCCATCGTTTACATACACATTTGTGTCTAAGTTCTAACGAGCTTAAAAATAAAAAAAAATTATAAAAATTACAAATTTTAAAAATGGATTTCTGGAAGTCATTTGAATATCTATCAATTTGTAGAATATGATATTTAAATTAAATTTTTATTTAAATTTTACGTTACTTTTTAAGATGTAATTTTGTATTACATTCTAAAAGTCTCTTTGATAAATTTTGTAATTTTAGTGCTTTTATTAAATTAAGTTTCAATTGTAATAAATTTTTTATTTGATTTAAAAGGTTTATTAAAAACATCATTTATTCATAACATTTAAATTTTTGTTAAAAAAATTTAACTGAAAGACATTTAATCAAATGAAAATTTATAGAAATTCATATATAATGCATAAACTAGTTCTAGCTTCTAGCATTCATTCTATTCTTCTGCAAAGCATTTTCCGTGGCATACTTTTAGCAAGTTGAAAATCAACTAACTTTCTACAAGTTAGCTTGGCTTTCTTAAATATTAAAAGCTCTTCAAGGTATGCAATAGGAAAACAAACTTTAATTAGAATTCTACGCACAAAGTAAGTATTGTATTGCAAATGAAGTAATATATTCATTAATTTAATATTCGGTATTAATATAATTGAAATACCATTAAATTAAATATCAAAAATGCATTACCTGCCCAAGTTATATACATATATGACATAGTGCAGGGACTCAGCAATAATTTGTTGTCTAGCACAGGGGCAAAACAGGACTCGAGTGCACTTCGGTGCCCAGGCTCGGCTACCCCAAATGCATTTTCATTAGCCCAGTGGTTGGGGCCAAATGTGGCGCCTCAGTGGGCGCCATGTGCCCAAAAGCAATTATGGCAAATGGTTTCAGCTGCTTTTAGATATGGAACAGCAGAGCAAGTCAGTCAGTCAGTCAGTCCGTCAGTCTGTCAGTCATTATGGCTTCAAATCCAATTTCAAAGTGTTGAGAACTGAAAACAGAAAACTGAACACAGAAGCTGACGCTGACGTTGACAGCGTCACAGCTGAAAGGTCAAAGGTGGCTAGGTGGCTAGGGAATAAATTGAGCTGGATTACTTTGCCAACTGCCAACTGTTAGCAGATTAGCATTATGTGCAGACTCAGTTGCTAACAACAAACACGACTAGCTTTGGCAATCAATATTGATAAGAACTTATCGCCATATGGACACAAATATTTGTTGTCAGTGATAGATAACATTTGATATGAACAAAATAGGAAAACCAAAATACGAGCTATCGATGCATTTCGACCATAAAAGTAATTACCATTAAACAGATAAAGAGAGAGACAGTTGAGAGAGAGGGAGATAGAGCAAGGCAGAGCAGCCGACACAAAGGCTTGTAATTATGAAATTCAATGTGGCATAAAAATATTTCTTTTTATCGCACGAGAGAAATGCCATGATGCAATAAATACAGGTGGAATGCAATAATTATACGCTCATAATTAAAAATACATAATTAATTGAACACACTTGAAGATACGCAAATTTAAGTGATATATTTACAACAAATTTGAAAGGTTTATGATTGAGATATAAAAAAAACTAAAACTATTGAAATGAAAATGTGAGGATAGAGATATAGAAAATATATAAAAAAGATAAATAAAAAAATTTCTAAAATATAAATCTCTATATATAATATAATTTAAAAATAAAATAAAATAATATAAAAATTAAATATAATAAAAAATTAAAAAAAGATAAATATATAATAAAAATAGAATAGAATAGAAAAATAGAAAATATATAATAATAATATAAAAAAAAACTAAACGATCGAATTGGAATATTGTTTAGTCTTTTCTATATTATATGTATATATATTTATATATTTATGTCTATCATATATTTCCTATATATCTATTATAACTTAAAATTTGCTTAAAAAAGACGTCAAATTGTCGATTATTATCGATAATAAGTAAAACGGATTACATATCGAAAATATATGATGAATTCGTACTGCTTATGTTATACACGAGTATACATGTAAAATTTCAAGTCTCTAGCTTTCATAGGTTCTGAGATCGTCGCGATCACTCATGCGGACAGAAAGACATGGCTATATCGCAGACCCATTATTATGGGATTTGCCACGCCTGTTCCTTCCTGTTTCACAAGAACATTATACCCTGATTTCCCATTTTCAATTGGTTTAGGGTATACAAATTTATATGAATTAAATATAACTCAACAATTATAAATATTATATATAAATCCCTATTTATATATAAAATACAGAAAATTTCAACTAAAATTCTATTTTAAGTTAACTGAAAAACATATAAAAAAATATAAATATTTTTCACGCGCAACTCCACAATTAAGAGCATACTGTAGCCCACTAAAAGCTTATCCGAAAATTGATAATTTGTTGAGCTGGAACAGTCAACCTGACGCAATCCCGAAATTTATAACACTACACGCAATGTACCATAAATACCTTTAGGAAAAAGAAAAAACAGTAAGAGCCAAACATAACAGTGGTAAAAAAATCGATATCTATGTTCCAATAAACTCATTAAAAAACATTGAAAAACGAAAACAACAATTTATTGTTCTCAAACAAAATTTCAATTATTGATTAGATAATAAAAAATACTTATATATTTATAATATTGTAAATATATTATACTTATATATTTACAATATTTTTCTGTTAGTTTTCGCGCATGTTCGGCCCACTGTATAATATGCAAATTCAATTCGTTTGGCTGCAGACATTTTTGATTAATATTTCTGGCCAGAAGGATATGGCCAAAACAGCCCTCGAAATACTGAACCGCAGCACATCAAAGCAATCTGCATTTCGTAGCGTATTTTGGTATGCAAATTCTTGTTGCATGCCCCGCTCACACCTGTGTGCATTGCCAATACAGGTGCCAATGTTTGTCAGTTTTTGTTTAATTAAAACATTGCGCCAATATTTTATTTTTGCCCTCTGCAGCTCATTGGATTCGATTTTGGTATTCTCACTATTTTTTTTTTTTTTTTTTTGTTTGCTTCTGTTAAACAAATGCAAATCCAATGCACATAAAATATTTACGCCTAACAATTACGTATATGCATATATATATATATATATATATATATATATATATATATATATATATATATATATAGAAACGCATATATGTCTGTGGTGCGTATACGTAATATTTGGTTTTATGCACCTGGCGTATACGCAATATGGTTATATATATGCAATTTTTGGCTATTTCAGTACCTTTTACAAATTTGCATTTCGTTGCTCGCCAATTGTTCTACATTTTATTTATATTATTTGTCGATGTTGTGCTCGGCTAAATGAAAATAATTCGCCATATATGGTTTTCATAAATTTTCCATTTTTTTTTTTTCATAATTATAATTCAAGAGAATTGTTTGTCGATTGTGTAAATGGAAAATTCATATAACGATTTGTAATTGAGAATAGCAAAAAGGCCAGCGATATCATGGGTAAAAAGCAGGGAGAATTATAAATAAATATTTTTTGACAAAATATAATATGATTTCATATAAGGCAAAACTTTATGAATATTTGCATTTTAACATCGGCCTGCTCTTGTTGTTCACTTTGTCATTTTGGTCTCATTGGCAGCTGCAGGTCATAAGTCCACAAAGTCCATTAGTGGCATTTTGCATATGCCAAGGGCAAACGCAAAGGACAGTGAAATTTGCTTGAAATTTCCAATTGTGGCTTGGTCAAGAGAGATACTCTAAATACACAAACACTCACAAACACACACACACATATGTATGTATTTAGAGTGCGACCAATAATTGGATGCCTTCTACTGCTAACGGACTGTCGAGAGTTGTCAAAAATCAGCTAGGCTAAGCAAACTAACCCAAACTGTCCGAAACAGTTTGGTAGCCGCATTGACCGCTGCTAAATGCTAATAGTAGAATACTGCTAGCCAAACAACAGAGCTCTTCAGCCTCTGGCTAGGCCTGCCTGGCAATGCATTCGACAGAATATGGCTGCTGCAGATATGTAGAGGAAGTTTGCTGCCTGAAGTGTTTGGGAAATCGAACAATAATTGCAAAATCATTGATTGCTGTGGAAATAACAAAAACCAACGAGTTGAAGATGTGGGACTTGAAAGGAAAACAGTTTGTACTGAAAGACTTCTAGCTTAAGGGAAAAGTATATACTCATATTAATACTTTTCTCTTTAACATTAGAAAGCATAAAGGAAGTTTTTCGCCTTTAATTAGCATAAAGGAATGAGAACTAGCAACATTCTAATTTTTATTCTAGGACTAAAAGCTTTAAGTAACAAATGTTAGCAAAATACTTCGAAAGAATCACACTAAGAGTACAGCTTAATTAACGAAAGGTTTCTATCGCAATATAAGACTTATTAATTAAAATAAAATAGTGGAATTAGTAAAGTCTATAGTGGGACTCTAGGTTTCTATCGCAATATAAGACTTATTAATTAAAATAAAATAGTGGAATGAGTAGAGTCTATAGTGGGAAAAAAATAATTTAAAGTGGAATGTGTCTTATGACTTAATAGATCTTATGGCTCAATGTGTTCTATAGCTCAACGGATCTTACGGGCCAATGAGTCTTATAGATCAATAGATCTTATAGCCCAATGGATCAATATTATGTTCTAATGGATCTCATGACCTAAAAGATCTTATGGCCCAATTCGTCTTAAAGAAAACTGAGAGAAATATCGTTTCACTTAGAAGGACAAGTAGAAGAAGATATTGAGAAAAAAATTCAGATTACGAAAAACTTGAACTATATATCATTCGGAAAAAAAATTGCAGGTTTACTTCTTCTAATTTTTTAAACTCTAACACTTATATTGCAAACGGTTTCATTTAAAAGAAAACTTAAAGCCATGGTAGAAAAGCTGTGTAACTTTAGCTCTGAGCAACAGATATGAGATATTAATCTGCTATATATTTTTCAAACTCATGGACAGTTTCCTGGCATTTGCTTTCAAATTTCAAAGTACTTAGGATTGCATGGAAACAAACAGAGTCAGCTCTAACAGAAACATAATATAATACAATATATATTTATATATATATACATTATGTACTTAGATAGACAGATATAGCTATAAAATGTCGAAAGTGAATGCTAATCTGGAATATATATATATATATATATATATATATATATATATATATGAGAGTATAAACGTGTATTTCTTTCTTTAACTTTAGGAACCTTGAGCTCTTATCAACAATAACACAAGATAAACACGTATAAAGTAAGCACTTATATGCCAAATGCAATCAAAGATGTCAACTTTTACTCTCACTAATTTCTTTCCAAATAGCTTCAACAAAGTTGCTTCAGCTTTATATACTGAATGTAAGCCTTAGCTAGCAAAATTATTAATATTATAATTGAAAAGCAATAGCTAACCTGTGCTAAAAATAAATTTGTATTCAAAGCATTATATGATTCTTAAAAAATAAAATTTTTTAAAATTTTACATAGTTTAAAAATTCAAAAATATACAAAATGTAATTAGAAACAAATAATATACATGCTTTGATTAAAATAGCTTGGAAAAAGTTTGTTCAGTTTTATATAAAAAATGAAATAAGAAATATATATTATTCGAACTTCAACAAGTAGTCAGTATTCACTATTCCATAATACTTTCAACTAGACTCTTTTCCATTCACCAAATCAATGTCCATGTGTCCACCACACACACCTGCCCCACACTCCCAACAGAGATTTTCCATTTAGCTAACCCCCATCCTAATGCTTGGCACTTAACCTGAGCACTCACCTGTTTCGTGTTCTCTATCGAGCGTCAGCGTTGTTGACACATTCTCCACATGCTGTGCGTTGTCTTCATTCGGTCCATTGTCGCTGCTCTCGTTGGACTCATCTCTGTCCCTGTCGCTGGCATGCCCATTGATGACCTCGATGACACTTTTGACCGAATCGAGCGATGACGTCGCCGATACCAAAATTGGCGTTGTTATGGGCGTAGCCACCGACGACGACGATGACGATGTTGATGTCATCGATGAGCTGGCACTTAGCACATTGCCAGCGGGTTGGGTCAGGGATTCCCCACTTTGACCCACAACCTCGCGCTGCTTCGCCGCATTCGGCAATTGATGGCTCTCAAAGTGCAGATCATGGTGCAGCAGGTCAACAGCTTGGGCGACAAGATTCTCGTTGACAGCCTTGGGCGGCTCATTGGGCAAATCCACGCTGGCCAAATTAATAATGGGGCTGCTCTGCTTCGCCTGCTCCACGCCCACAATGATGCGCTCCAGCGGCTTAGGCGGCGTCAGCTCGAGGCTGCTGCGTCGCTGTGTCGGCTTTGGCTTAACACTCAAACCAATTTCACTGCGCTTGCTGGGCACTGGCGGCGGCGCCGTCTTGGGCTTGACCACTGTGGCTGTCATCTTGGGCTTGCTGCTGGGCAATGGCGGCTTAGGCTTGGGCACTGGCACTGGCTTGGGCGCCACCTTGGCAGGAGCTGCCTTGTTGAGAGCTGCTGGCTTTGGTGCATCGATGATGTTCTTATGCAGCACATAGCCCAGATCATCCTCGATGGCGGGTAAAGTAATTTCAGATTGACGGTTTACGGGTTCGGCTAGATTCGGCTGCTCGACAGGAGTCTTGACTAGCTGCTTGACTGGAGTCTTGACTTCCTGCTCGACTGCAGCCTTGATTTGTTGTTCGACTGGAGTCTTAGCTTGCCTTTCGACTGGAGCCTTGACTTGTTGTTGCTCGACAGGAATCTGAATTTGTTGATCGATGGAAGTCTTGGCTGGTTGCTCTATGGAAGTCTCGACTTGTTGCTCCACTGGAGCCTTGACTTGTTGCTCGATAGGTGTCTTGAGGTGCCTCTCGGCTGCAACTCTGACTTGCAGCTCGACAGGAATCTTGACTTGCTGCTCGACTGCAGTCTTAGCTGCTTGATCGATGAAAGTCTCGACTTGTTGCTGGACAGGAGTCTGGATTTGTTGATCGATGGAAGTCTTGACTTGACTTTCGGCTGCAACCTTGACTTGCTGCTGGACAGGACTCTTGCCTTGTTGCTCGTTGGAAGTGTTGATGTGTCTTTCAGCTGCAACCTTGACTTGCTGCTCGACAGGAATCTCCACTAACTGCTCAACTGGAGCCTTGACTTGTTGTTCTACTAAAGTCTTAGAGTCTTGCACCACTGAAGTTTCGATCTGCAGCTCTGCTGGTGCATCTATCTGCTGCTCAACTAGAAGCTCAACCAGCTGCTTCACTGGCGGCTTAGTCTCCTGCTTCACTACAATCTTCACCAGCTGTTCAGCCTGTGCTTTGTTTGTCTGTTCCTCAGGCAATTCCACTTTCTGCTCCACTTTCGCTTCCACCTTCTGCTCCACTACCACCTCCACTGGCTGCTCTACCAGAGCCTCCCTCAGCTGCTCCACCTTTGCCTCCATTTGTGGCTCCACCTGCTCAAAGGCGCTCAAGTCAAAGCCCTGCTCATCATCAGCCAGCTGCAGATTATACAGCTTCTCCGTCTCCTTCTTAACTTTCTGATAGCTCTCAATGATCTTCTGAGCCTCCTGCTCCAGGCGACGCTCTTCGTCTGTTTTCTTCAGCAGCTTGGCGCCCTTCTTGCAGGGCGTGTCCTTGCTTTGCTCCAGCCGTTTGGTCACCTGTTTCTCGCCATCCTTGCTGACCGTCAGAGTCTCGCTGAACTCACGCTCGAGCGTTGGCTGCGCCTCCGTGTCGACGGGCAGCTCGTTGAGCAGCTGCTGACCCTCCAGGTAGGTTTGCTGCTCGGTCTGCTCGCATTCGGTATAGCTGCTGATGCCGCCGTTCTCGGCCAGCTGCAGCTGTTTGCCACATTCGGATAAGGTCAAAATACCCGTTTCAATACTCTGTTTATCCTGTGGATTGTCCAGGCGCTCCTTCAGACACGTCTCCGCCGAGACGGTGGCAGTCAACGGCTGCAGCTGCTCGACATCGGCCAGGTCGAGCAGATTGTCGTTGCTGCTGATTTTCTTGAAGCGCGCACTACTCGATTTCGACTCGGCGCTGGTCAACAGCTGCTCCTCGCCAGTGAGTGCATCCTTGGTTCTCAGCTCACTCAGCGTTTGCTGTTCACTAACCACACGACGTTCTTCGTGTATGGTGGTCGTTATAGCCGGTTGGCTGTCCTCACGCTCCTCATAGGGCTGCAGCTTGAAGCAGATGTCCGTTAAGGGCGTGGCAAAGGCATTGGAGGTGGTGCTTAGGCTACTGCTGCTGCTGGTGGTGCTGCTTGTCTTCTTGGTGGTAATCACTTTGGTGGTTATTGTGCGTTGTGTCTTGCTGGAGCTCTGCTGGCTGCTGCTGCTGCTACTCAGGCTTTCACTGGTTTCCTCAGCTGTGCTGCTCGTTGTGGTCTCAGCGGTGTTAGCGGTGTTAGCGGTGCTAGCTGGGCTACTTTCCACAAATTGATCAACCTTATCGTCGTCCGCTGCTTTCTCATGACCAACAATCTTATCATTGTTCTGGACTTGAGTCAGCTCCGCTTGCGTCTGCTCCACTTGGGCTTCCATTTTGGCTACTTTGGCCTTCTCTGGCGCTACGTAATGCGGCAACTTCTTTAGCTCCTCGGCAATCGCACTCGGATGGCTGTTTGGTTAGACGAGTGTATAACACATTGAGTAATTAGAAAGATTGTCGCTTATCAACAAAAAAAAAAAGATCTATATTTATGTACTATATATGCACCTGTCGGAAACAGCAAACGGAAATTTGCCGTCGATTCGTTCGGTGCGCAAAATCTATATACAGAAACTGAAAAAAATGCGCGTTCGAACTGAATGCCCCGAAAATCTATGCCTTTCGCCTTTCGAAATAGAACTAATTGACTCGAACGTTGAGACGAATGCCATTTGCCATTAGCTTTTATCAGTTGCGTATACGAATTTCCAGGCCTTTATCAGTGCGCTTTACGCTCTGTGCTCTGTTCTCTTTGCTATTGTAAACACACCGGCATTTATTCTTATCAAAGCCATAAACGAGCCCTAGCGCTGAATATGTGAAAGTTTCTACTACTATTATTATTATTCTAGATTTATCGCAAATATTTACAAAATTTCCGAAAAGAACATTTTTGCAACTATTTTTGCCAACTGAAAGACCTTATCTAGGCAAATACTATGACTAGCTTATGTCGAATTGCGCAAGATATTACGCCTACGTATGGGACTACAATAGCTTTCATTGTTTTATGCCATGACAAATAGAAAATACTCTTGCATATGATAGAAATATCTACTTTTCTAGCATGTTTATGATAGTGATAAATAATGAAGCCTTGAACGGCAGAGCGCGTTCCCTTTTATCCATATTTGTCACCTGAATGGATCAATAAGTACAGTAAGCGAATTACTTTACATAAATTGTTATTTCTATTCCAAATATGGTTTCTCGTCAATTCTGAGATTAATTTCATATATTTTCTGACTTAAGAGAACTCTCAGCTCATTTGATTCTCTTCATAGACTTAAATCTACCCGAATCTCAATCTTCAGCAGCAAAGCAACTTTCTCCCTCTTTTGACTATTTTACATACATGCCCATTACTTATCTAGACTTTACTTCAATCCCTTCACTATCTAGCCAGCCTCTCTCTCTCTCTTGGTTCTTTTGATATACTCCAATTCCATATACATTTTCTAGACTCTACCCCATTCCCTTAACTATCTAATTAACTCTCTCTCCCACTTTGTACACTCTTGATAGAATCCCTTTCCATACACAAAGCAGCAAAACAAAGCAGCTTTCTCCCTCTTTCGATTCATTTGAAAATACTTCCATTGCATGCACCTTCTCTGGACTTTACTCCAATCCGTTCACTATCTAAGCACCCTCTCTCTATCTCTCTTTTTTTTTATTCTTTTGATACACTCCAATTCCATATACCTGCACTAGAGTCTTTTTCAATATCAATATCTATCTAATTATCCCTTCCTCCCTTTTTTGATTGTCCTCATACACTCCCATTCCATTTACTCCAATCCCTTCGCTATCTAATGAACATCTCTCTCTCTCTCATTCTCTCTCTCTTGATTTTTTCCCTAGACTATAATCCAATATCTTCACTATCTAATCAAAGCTGTGTCCCTCTTTTGATTCTCTTCATACACTTCCAATACACGCACCTTCTCTAGACTCTACCCATCATACCCTTCTCTACCCATCCAACCCCCTCTCCCCTTTCCCTCACAACTCACCCATTTGTCAAGGATTGCGGCTCCAGCGAGGAGAACTCTTCCTCAACCTCTCCAATGGTGGGCAACATATTCGAATGCCAGTACATATTGAAGTACGCCTCGGAGGGTCCTGGTCCGTTGATCAGTTCCGGCGGCCCCAGCTTCTCGCCATCCTCACAGATATACTCGCGCTCAGCGGCATCCACGTCATCCTGTTCGCCATCATCCTCGTCGCTGCTGGAGCTTGAATAGCATGTTGTGGTCTGATTGTCGTCCACAATCTTTGTGCACTTGCCCACGACTAAGGGCGGCGGGGATTCCCTGGCAAGATCAGCGGCCTCGGCAGCTGCTGCTGCCAAAAGAGCTGCAATATCGCGTTGAGGCTTGGGGGATGTGTCCGGCTTTTCAGCTGCCTCCTGTTTGTGCACCAGATCGAACAGACTGGGCAGCTTGTCCTCATCCTGGGTCTTGCTCTCGTACGTTTGGATCTTGAAGCGTATCTCACGATTGCTCGTGGGCGAGGGCGTATTCATGGGCGTGGCAGGGGGTGTAGCATTCGAGGACTGCCTAAAGGTCTGCATGCTCAGCTTCGGCTGCTGCTGCGGCGGCGTCGTTGGCAGCGACTGCAGCTTAGGGATTTGCGTCTTCTGTAGGGATTGAACGCGCTCGGGAGGCTTCGGCTTGGGACCCTTCGGACTACGACCATTGCTGCCATTGCTGCAAATAGAGCTGAGAGATTCTGTCGAGTTCGAGCTGCTTCTCGAGCCACTGTTGAGCAGAACAGGTATAAAAGTGCGCTCAGGTGTTGAACGGGCTGGCGCCTCTGCTGAGTTGGCGCGCTGTAGTGGGGCACGCAGATGTCCTGGACTGGGACTCAGGTCCTTGGACTTGCTGCGATAGAAGCCGAGCTTCAGATCTGTTTCCGACTTTTGCTTCTGCAGCAGGCGAGGAATGTTGGAGTTGGCAGACAGCGGCGACGTCGGTGACAAGGCAATCATGGATGTTGTCATCGATTTGTTAGCTGGCGGGGATTTCTGCACAGGTGTTGTGACAATGGGTATGCGTGATTTGAGCTGCGGCGACTGTTGCTTCACAGGCTGCAGATGCAACTTGATCTCGCCCTCGGTCTTGGCGCGCGAGAAGCCCGGACTGACGAGCTTGGCCTTGGGTATCTTTGTGCTGTACTCCTTGATCTCCTTGACCACCGGCTCATTGGTGGGCGTGGTGGGTGAATCTGTGGGTATACGTGGCGGCGCCACCTCGATGGGCAGCTTGCTGGGCGTGGCAATCTTGCGTGGCATGGGTATGATGGAACGCTTCTTGGGCTCCACAGTGGCCAGCATCACACGGGGCTTGGGCGTTGGCGTGCTCAGCGGACTCTTCAGCTCCACATTCTCATAGTCATTGACTTTCTCTGTCTTGAACTCAACGTTCTCGTAATTATTGCCCGGTATGATGAGCTTGGGCTGACTCAACGTTTGCTCCAGCTGGAACTCCTCCTCGAGCAGGGTAAACGGCTGCACCAGCTTGGCCAGCTCGGGGCCATTCAGGCTGCTGGGCAATTCCGTGTCGGATGAGTAATTGGAGCCCATGGAGAGCTTGTCGATGACAGTGGAGATGGTGCTCGCTGTGTCATCCGATTCAGAGCCCGCTTTCAAGGATTCGGCAAACAGATTGATGTAGTACTCGGCATCCGGCGGCGGTGTCAGCGGCTTCTCCACCACCAGCTGCACTGTGGCCGGTCCCTCCTTGGAGTTCTGTCGCTTCACCAGCTTGCGTGGCGGCACTGGAGGCGGCGGTGGAGGCTGGGCATTGAGCGAAATGGACACCTCCGACTGCTGTTCATCCTCGCTGGGCGGCTTCTGGCCATGGCCATTGCGCACAATCAGATGTATGGCCACGCTATCCTTGAGACAGCGCACGCACTCGATGCGCGTCATTTGCGAGACCTGATGGCCATCAATGCTTTGGATTTCGTCGCCTTCGCGCAAATGGCCCCAACTGGTGGCCACCTTGGAGGCGGGACTGTCGGCGGCACAGGATTGTATGTACAGCTTCTGCACCAGCTCTGTGTTGCGGGTGCCGCCTTGAAATTTAAGGCCAAAGCCCAGACGTTCGCCTGGCAAACGATAGACGGTCACATGCTCCACATCATCTGTCGCTGATTGAATTTGTTGCTGGTCTTGCTGTTGTTGTTGCTGCTGCTGCTGCAGCAGCTGTTGCTGCTCGTTGATTGTCAGCACGGTTATAAATGAGGAGTCTTCGGCGACGGAACTTTGCCGTTTGACTAGCTTCTTCAAATGGTTTGTGTCTTTGGTGGACGATGTGGGATCGTCGACTTCAACAACGGTTATGTAATCATCGTCCGTTGCTGCTGTGGGGTTTGTGTCTTTGCTTTGTGACATTGTCGTTGTTGTGGAGGCCATGTTGCAGCTGTTTAAGCTTTAATCATGTGGCGTTGTTGATCTTCTAGGTTTGTGCATGCGCTAGATTTCGTATTGTGATAAATGGTTCAAGCATGCACTAAATGCGCGTTGGTGAGTTTTGGGATTGATTATTGACTGAGCTAAGCTTTTGTGATCTTGGGTTGTGCGGTTGATGTCCTAGCTGAGTTCGGTTGATCAAAGTGAGATTTATGCTGAAAAGAAATAAACAAAACAAAAAATAATATAAATTAATTAAACGATTTAAATTATAAATTGAAAAATAATAATAATAACAAGTTAAAATAAAATATAAATAAATTACAATACAAGAAACATATATATTTATATATTAAATTTTATTATAATTATAAATCAATTTATTTAATTTTAACAAAATATAAGAAATCATTAAAGATAGAAAAATTAACAATTTATACAAAAACTAATCAATTATAGATAAGAAATAAAAGAAAAAGAATATAAAGGTAAATATAAAATAAAATAAAAATAATAATAAAATATTATTTCAATAATAATTAAAGAGAGTTGAACAAATATTTTAAAAATTGTATATTAAAAAAATTTTAAAAATTAAAATATACAAAAATAAATATATTTAATTTATTTTTAAAAATTTATGAAAATTAAGCAAAATAGATAATAATAATATTATATATATTAAATAAAAATAATATTATATTTGCCTCTAAATGAATATTTTCACTAATTCTCTAATATATTTAATATTTATTTAATTTATTTTTTAAAATTTAAGCAAGCTAAGCAAAATAGATAATAATATTACATATATTAAATAATTTTATTTTCATTTAAAGGAATATTTTACCTAAGTTTAGAAAGTCTTGCCAATATAATTTATTTTTTATATACAAACATACATTGAATATTAAATTTAAATTTACTTTCATCCATGCAAAATGTTTTTGTATACCGAAAACCTTTTTAATTGACTCGAATGGATCTGCTTTGCAGGCGTCTTTTGTGTGTCCATTTACTAATAATGCTTTTCACAGTCAAAATAAAAATTCAATCATCAAATTGCTTTTGATTTCAACTATCCATGAGGTTAACCATAAGCAGAAAGATAGACAGACGGACAGACAGACTCACAGACGATTAACTTGCTTCACAAAAACTTTCAAATGCATTTCATTTCGACACCAAAATCCCACAATAAGTTGCCAAAAAAAAAAAAGATAACTATTCCCAGTTAACAACTCTTTTGCCATCTATCTCTCTCTCTCTCTGTTTCTCTCTTCATCTGTGGCCGCAGCAGCCTTCAGCCAAAACTATTTCCTTCCTGCGCACGACACAAGACAACAGCAACAACAACAACAACAAACAGAAACTGGCAAACTTTTGTTGCTACCGCAACTTCAACTGGGCGAGTGCAAAAAAAAGCAACAAACAACAACAAAAAAAGCACACTTCGGGCTTACAATTTATGTCAACTTTCTTTTTTATCAAACAAAAAGAAAGAATTAAGGAAAAAAATACAACAAAATAAATTCCAAAGATTTTTCAAAGTAACCGCAAAATGTGGCAAGCGACTCCCACACGAAAACTTGCCCAGTCAGTCAGGTTGGGCCGAAGATGCGCGATTCAACAGATGATTTTTTTTCGGTTTTAGCTTTTTTTGAGCAACGGGTTTTTTTCTAACCCCCCTCGAAGCTGTTGCTGTTGTTGTTGCATGCTGCAAGAAAGTTGCCAAGTTGCCAAATCATGTTGCGGTTCTTCTTCTTCTGCTGCTGCTGCTGCTGCTGCTGCGGCTGCCAATGGCACAAATACATTTCGACATTGCCATCGAAATAACGTATCCCAACGAGCCGGCCAAACAGGTGACCAGCACCACCAACCAGCACCACTGACACCACCACCAGTCGGTGCAGTTCTTAAACTTGTTTCGATCACTTCACTCAATTTCAAATACCCTAACGAGGGCATGTCAAAACACTACAAAGGCAAAAGAATATGTTTGCTGAGAATAACATTTCTTAAAAATATATGATTTCATTAATTTAATTGATATACATATATAAATAATATAATTAAATATCTGCAAGTTTGATTACAATCTAAACATTTATTTATTTATTTTATTTTAAATAAATAAATAAATAAATAAACATAGCTTTATACTTTTGCCAAATATATTTTTGACCAACTAGAAATACGATCATATATAAGAGGTATATACAAAAATAAAAGTTTTGATTATTATTTATATCATAAAGTTAATTGGTTATTAAGATATGCAGATATAAATGCTTTCGATTATTTTTATCATAAAGTCATTTTGATGATCCTGATTAGCTAATTAATAAAAGTACAAAGAATATATTAAAAGTACTATATATATTTGTATATAGCTGATTTTTTTTTAACACAGGAGTGAATACACATATGTATAATATTCTTAAAAAATTAAAAAACATATACAGTCTATATAAAGTATTTTCATAATTTTTCTTTATTTATTTATATAATTTATATACTTATAAGTTGTTAATATTTAATTTGTCTTTATTTTTTATCAAATAGTGATTACTTTTATTTGAATCTATTAGTTTTATAAACAAATTTTATTTTTATTTTGTTAAATATGTATTATGTATTATTATTGCTAAAAATAATTGAAAAAAAATAATTGAATAAAATAATTAATTAAATAAAAAAATATAAGAGTATTTATATTTTGAAAACAGAAAATAGCAAATAATAGAAAACAGAAATTTATGCAGCTCCAAAATATATGTTAATCTAAATACAAAATTAGCAGAATTGATATACATATTTTATTTAAATAATTTTAATTTTAATAAGATGGGCATACTAAAACAATAAGAAAATTTCAAAAGAAAATATATTGATGCATCTCAAGTACTTTTCATAGAAACATTTAACTATATGGCTATATTTAAGTTCAAAGTTAATATTTATAAGCGCATTATGAGAAGTGTATCTAAGCTTCATTATGATTCAAACTTCATCATTCAGGCATGTTGTCTTTTATATTTCTTTCTTTTTTTGACTTTTCTGGACGCCTCTTTTATAACTGTTGTTTTGGCCAGGTTTGGGGCTGAAGTTGAGGCTGACGCTGCGACTGTGCCCGGTAATTACGAAGCTCGGTTCGCGCTTGCGGCTTGGCCCGCCCCGTCTCGGCCCGGCCCGTCTTGGCCCGTCCCGTACATCACAAATTTGAAATCAGTTTCATTATATAAATTGTTACCTTTAGACGATGTGGCAGACACGCTTGAAACGTGGGGATTAACGAGAGAAAGATGCGAGAGAGCGCTGAAAAACGGATCTGATTCGCTTCATTGGCCGCACATTTCTAGAGCTGTGAAATATTTGCTGTTGCAGCGACTTAAATTGGGCTTAAATTGCCACAATTTGTGGCGCATAATGTCAAAGTTAGTTGCAACACAAGCAACAAGAAAAAAGTAGCTGCCAGCTATGCAATCGACTTCAATTAGAGTTGGCAAGCAAAAGGCTTCCGATACACGCTCTCGTCAGCCAACAGTTGGCCAATGCATCTTTCTAGGGGCGCCCAAAGTGTGTCAGCCAGGAAGCCCCGCGACTTTTGAGTGGCGTTCCCCAGTTTACAGTTTGTTTGCTTTCCATCGCAGCAACGGCCTCCGTCGCCATATTGCCAGCTAGCTCTGTCTGTCCGTCTGTCCGTCTGTCTGCCTCTGTCTCCAACAACTGTCCGTCGTCTATCTCTGGCCTCTCCTCAGCTGCTCTGCTTGGCAATCTAACCGTGTTGACTGACGGCTGCCGTCAAGAATTTTGGCGCTACAAAAGCGCATAAATAAAAATTGTTCAGCTCTGTTGACAGTGAGGCAGACAACAACCAACAAAAAAAAAAAAAAAATGAAATAAAATAAACAACAAAAGCAAAAAACCGAAAAAAAGCTATAAAAAAAACTGTTGCAGCCTGTCAACTTTGCCATGGAACGCCATTAGCTAGATGAGCCACGCAAAAGAACCAAAAAGGGCAACGTGTAAATTTCGCCAGACTTGCAACGGCTCTCAGGCGACGCAATACAATTCAATTTCAACAATGTTGTAACTTTATTTTTAAAGGGAATTTGGAAAATATTGAGAAATGATAAGCTGCAAAGGGGAATGATATAAGAGATATATGATATATAAGATATTTATGATATAATTGCTATGATGAAAGTTTTGGGGTCTATGTACTTCGCTATTTCTAACTAATAACACCTATCCACGACATATAATGATAATATATAATATATATAGATTATCTATCATATAGAATATATTACAGATGTGATATATTATTAGTTATATATAACTATATTCTATATATATGTGATATAGTTATATAGAACTAATAATATATAATATGTATATAGTTATATATTATAATAGGTTATATATTATAATAGTTATATATTGTCATAGGTTATCTCTCACATGGAAGATATAATACATATGATATCATATTAGTAATATATCATAAACAACTTACAATATGGGAACAGAGTTCTTGGTAATCTGTAATTTAGTTTTGTACAAATAAAGCTATCTATCTATCTAAAAATATAAGCCAATTACGATATTGTTGATACTCTGCAGTTAGATGGACGTAATCTAAGACTATCATCAATTAATATCGATCAACTCCTGAAAAGAGCAAACATCGTGAACACTTTGTAGTTTGATGCATCTATCCTATATTATCTATTAATATGCATTTTGATGATGTCACAGACTTTATGTTCATTGAAATGAAAAAAAAAATGCTTAAAGGTCAAGTTTTGTACTTATATTGTCTACAAAATATTGTTCATTTATTAATAATTTTTATTTATTCAATTATAAATATATTTAAAATATATAGGCCTCGAAAAACATGTTATATGTATATTCATACAGAAATTTGATTATTTTTATAATTTAGATTTTAAAAATAATTATTATTTTATAAACAATTATGACAAATAATAAATATTTTCTAAGAAATTATATCAAAAATTAATTATTTTTTAAGTAATTTTTTCTAACAAATAATTGTTTTTATAAAGTTCATAAATTAAATTGATATTTAAAGTTGAAGACTTTAAAGAAATGCATTTATTAAACAAATCAATTATTTATAAATATTTTTGGATTAAAATTCACTTTGTAAGCCATGTATGTAATAAAATAAATATAACTTTCATATATATTTAATTAAGGAAAAAAAGCATTGACTAGAATTTAAGCTTTAATTCTAAGCTCAAGGCTAATTTCATTACAGCCATGTAACCAAAATCCTATAAATAGAATAATTTCTCAAACAGTTTCCAATATTAAGCTAATAAAATATCAATTACAATACACAAAACTTAAAGTAAACGGATAAAAGTAAATAACAAAGCCAATATAAATCAAAATTTCAATTTAAAATTCTCTCTATGCATTTAAATACGAAGTGAACTGCTTTGCCAATACACAAACACACACATATATAAATACTATATATATGTAAGCCTTTAAGTGTATTTTCGCATTTCACTTCCTTTTTAATTTCATTAGCAAGTTGAATGCTTGCCCAGCTAAAAAGCCACTTAGCAAAATATGCTTTAAATGCCTTAATTAAAACAATTTATGCAAATTTCAACAACAGCAATAATAACAAAAACTAAGTGCGGTTGAAAACAATGCAACAGCAGCAGCAGCAACAGCAATATCTAACCCTCTCGCTCACTGCTCACAGCCTTCTCTAATCACTTGATAGCAACAGCTGCTGCACTGCTTTACCACTGCTTTGTCGACACTGTGCAAAAATTTCACACCATTTGCTATGCAAGTGACCAACGACAGTAAACTCTCCACACCCTCCACTTCCTTCTCTACACTTGATGCTCTGCATAGCTCACCATCTTTCCCTCTCCCCCTTTCTACCTGCTCTCTCCTTTGCTCTGCTGCTCATTATGTGCGCACCTTTACGCAAATTATGGGAAACTAAACTCGCTAAGTTTTTGCTCTCCTTTTGGCCCGCAACGCTTTGTCTCTTTTGCACCAAGTCAATGTTAATGCTAATTTGTTTTGCCTCAAACTTCCGTTCCCCGTTCCCCCTTTCGCTTTGCTCGCGAATGCATTTTAATTGCACTTTTTCCTGCTGCCGTCAACTAATAACTGGCAATTTATTAAAATGTTTGCGGTTTTGCCAACAGCAATAGACATTGAGAGAAAGAAAGAGACGGAGGGAATGAGAGCACTGCATTAAGCACTATTTGGCATAAGTTTTGTACACAATTTTGATTAAAGAGCAGGCCTTCGCCTTAGCGTCTTGGCGTCTTAGCGTCTTGGCCAATGGTCAGCAAGGCGTGAAAATTTCTCTACCCAAGTCGCCGGCGATTTATGTGAGAAATATGCTAAAATGCCAAACGAAGCGTGGCCCAGAGACGCCTTCCAAAAAAGTAAGCAAATAAAAAACTGAAAGAAAAAAACTAATAAAATACTGCACAAGCAACAAATCTGCCAGAGATGAGGGTCACATGAACAAAAGAAGAACCAGTTTAACAAAAAGTGCTTTGAATTTTTAGTATTTCAGGTGAACTATACTAGATGTGTGTATATACAGCATAGTCTAAGATTTATATATGTACATATGATAAACCAATATCAGGTTTTAAATATGTGTTCTAGCATGAACGACAACAAGAAAAAAATTAGACAATAGGCGCTGTAAAAACTGAATCAAATTATCGATTTATTTTTTTAATTTAATTTTAATTTAATATATTTATTTATTTTTTTAATACTAATATATTTATTTTTGTATTTATTTAATTTTAATTTAATATACATATATATTTTTAAAATAATAATATATATATTTTTTGTATTTATTTATATTTATTTTATTTTTTATTATATAATATAAATATATTTATTTTTAGTATTCTCATGCAATTCAGAATAGTAAGCAATTACTCAGGATAGCATACTTTAGTATCAAGTATCAAGTATCAAACAAAGTATCAAACTTTTTAACAGAAGACTGCTGACCGGCAAAAATGTTAAGCTAAAATGATGTCAGCTGTTGGAAATAGTCGAAAATGTATAAAACCGCTATTTTTGGGACAAATCAAAATTTCTACATTCTTTTCAATCAAGCTGAAATTAAAGTGTCACACCTACTCTCTTTTTCCGTTTTAAAATTAATTTAAATTTAATTATAAGTTTTTATGCGTTTATTTCCATTTAAGATTTAAATTTTGGCTGCCAAAATCCTTTCAAAAACTAGTCTAATTCTTGTTTACCAAATAAATTTGTAAGTATTTTTTTTTAGAAAATATCAGACATTTAAATATGATTGGTCAACAGAAGTCTAGCTGGGCTACAAAAATAATAATTATTGCGTGGAATTTATAATGCAAGAATGATGTGTGCACAATTAGTAAGAATTCTTCCTTCTTTTAAATTTATATTTACGTTTATAGTTTTACAAAATTAAGTTAGGATATTCGATTTATTTTTTAATATAATTTATTGTTATTTACCTAGTTTTTATAATGTTTTTTATACTGTTTTCTAAAGTTTTATATTTGTAAAGTTTCATATTAAGTGTACTAAGATCTGTTCCCTTATAAGTAATTCTCAATTATATTTAATTTATTACATATATCATACAGCTTTCAGAGTAACTTAATTGTAAATAAAAAATCCTATTGTTTATCAAGACTAAGCTTCTAAGCTAAAAACTATATTATAAACTATATAAAACAAGAAAATATTATTAACAAGCATTAAACATTTTATAAAATTCACTGTATTTGCAAGCCTCGATATTTTACTCAAAATTTTAATAAATATCTGATATCTGTTTTTAATTCAATTTTCAACGAAATTGAAACCGATTTAAGCCTGAATACTAGAATAAGTATAGAGAACAGCTTACTGCCAAAGGAGCGCAGTGCAGTGAATAATTTACAACGATTGGCAGCACGGAGAGATCAGCTGTTAGGTCAATCAATCGAAAGGAAGCAAAGCCATGGGCAAAAAGAAGAAGCAACACAAACAAAAAACTAAGAAAAAAACAGCGAATAATGAGACGACGGCGACGACGGCGACGACGGCGACGACGACGACGACAACGTCGGAGACGACGATTGATGAGGAGACCGGCTGCCTAATGGATATCCTGCACCTGCGCATGCTGCACCTAATCGAGGATCGAATAGGTCTGCAGCTACAGCTGGAGACGCAAACGTCGCGAGCACGGCTCATGCTGGCCAAGACGCGAATGCAGCAGGGTCGGCCGCACTTTGCAACCGTCACACGGCTCTCCAGCTCCAGCTCCAGCTCCAGCTCCAACTCCACCTCCAGCTCCAGCTCCTCTACGCCCTGCCACGCACTCTATCGCCTGCTCGAACAAACCATCGAATGGTGCAGTTCCTGGAAGCTGTTGCGACACGATGTGAACCAAAAACTCGGCTTCCTGCGTCCAATCAATCGCATCTTTGGCGCCCTGGTGCCATACAGTTTACGGCTGGCGAGCGGGAAATGGGAGCACTGTGTGGAACTGATCGTAGAGAGTGCGAATATTCAGCGAGAATTGCAATCTGTAGTCAACACAATCGAGCGATTCAATTGGGCGCTCCGCAGAAGGGGCTGCGTCTGAGCGTCTTGGGGTACTAAGTTCAAAGTTGAGAATAAAAGCACTAAGTGCGAATTCATATAAGACGTGCCTACCCTTTTTGGACAGGGGAATATAGTCCTCTAAGGAAATGCACCTGTGTGAATATCTTGTGTATATATGTGTAAATAATGTTACTTCTTATATCTCTTAAGGCGTTTATAATTGGATTTCCTTTTTTAATAATTTAATATTTATACGTGATCTGATTATTACGGATTTACGGCCTTGGGCAGCACACAAAATATATCAAACATAATTATTTCGCATATATATATATTTTTTTAAATATAAAAAGTTTTCTGTGACAATAGAAATATGTAAGATTTAACATAAGAATTTTTAGCATATGTTAGGCATAACAGCAAAGCATCAGCATAGGCTAGGCATGTAAAGAAAAGAACTAGAAAACTTTTCTACTTTGTAGGAGATATTATAAATACATTGCTCTCACTATAAAAATATCAAATAAGTTTAGTTAGTAAGAAAAAGTCATCAAAACTGAAAAAAGTCAAAAAAAAAAAAAAGAAATTTGACAGATTAAAAAAAAAAATAAATAAAATCAAATATCTAAAAAAATGGATAAACTTTTCCTATGACTAATTACTAATATTCAGAATTCATTGTCTGTGGATTTGGAAGCTAACAAAGTTGTTGGATTCAGATAGACATTGAGAGATGCAGACGTTAAGAGATACAAACGGACAGAGAGAAACATTGTTAGACTGAGTGTTGAGCTAATTCTGCTCAGCTGCCTGAATTAACATTTTCAATGAGTTTAAGGTATAAAAACATAAGAACATATAAGTTAACATAGGCTAAATCCTATTTTAAGACAAATTGTGCAATTAAAATTGTATCAAAAATTTTATAACCGGTATAATTGTTGTATTGCCCTCTAAGAAAACTACGGGATAATAAAATAAAATATTAATAAAAAATTAGATTTCTTTTATATATTAATTATAAAAGTTATAAGATTTAAAATTTTGTATTCTCTTTTAAATTTTATTTATTTATGCATTTTAAGCCTTCTACATTTAATATAAAAATGCATTATTTAATGCAAGCATTAAATTATCTTTCGCATAACAGAATATAAATACATATGTATTTTTTAAATTTTTTGAATGAGTAAATTAATATGTACTATATTAAAATAATAAAATATTTAATAAATATATATTTTATTCATACAAAAACTATTCATATTCTGTTCTGCAAAAGGGAATTAAAAATCACGTGGCTGAAACTTAACTCCCTAAGTTAATATGGGTAGTAAAAAACTCAATAATTGCATTGAAATTAAATTTCTGCAAATATGCAAACTATTATTAAACTAAAAAGATATGTTTAAACCATTTACAAACTTTAAGGCTATTGAAAAGCCAAAGATAAAGTAAGCCCCAAAGCATACATATCTAAGTACGAAAACTTTGCTAATGCTTTCATAATTCTCTTTCGTGCACAGCTTAACAAAGTTCCAGATAAAAATGTTAATTGCAGTGCTAAATCTGTAGAGCGCCCCATTCAACCAGCCCTGCCCCACTCGACTCGTACTTGCAATGCATTGGCTCATTTGCAGTCTAGTTAAAAATAAAATCAAATGCCAAAGCGGCTGCATTGACAACATTGTCGATTTGGTCAACAATCCCCATGAAGTTCCCCACTTTAACCCCTCTCTTTCTCTCTCTCTCTATCTGTTCCCTCCCCTTGCCCCTCTGCCTTGCCCATCGACTTACGTCGCGACGTCGACAATTATGCGGCATTTTCTTTGGCCGCTGGCAAGAAACGAGTTTGCGAGATATCTTTGTTTGCGCTGCAGTTGCAGTTGCAGTTGCAGTAGTTGCTGCAGTTGCGGCGAACTACAACAAAATACCAGAAATAACTTGAAAATCCATTAAATCGCTGCATTGCCTGCCTGACATGGCATGGCATGGCTTGGTCGGGCCCCATGCCATCATGAGCTGCCCCCCCCGCCATAGGGATAAAGATAAACTTTTGTCAACTGGCCCCGATCGAGCGAAAACCTGCGCCGACAACTGATAACAATGTGTCAGCGATTCCCGAGTCGAGTCGAGCCGTTGTCCTTGGCTTCCATTTTGTGCCCAGCGATGACAATGCCAAAAATGGACCGTCACGGCCTAACTGCATATTTTTTCGCCAAGTTTTTCTACCTCATTGATTTTTCAGCATATGTACGAAAAAGTGAAAGGCCAGCAGCTATACCTCTCATTGACTTGTCGAAATAACCAACGAAATAACCTGTTTTCACTACTCACACAAAAAAAAGGAAGGTAAAATATAAAAAATAAAAATATTTGCACAGAAATTACTTTATGAAAGTATTTTCTGCTAACCCAGTTGGGGGTGCTGTTGGCCAAAAAGAAAATTTGCATTGGCAAACTTTTGCGCGAAGAGCGAACAAGTGCCGAGGGTTAAGGTTAAGGATGAACGTGAACATTTTCCATAATATAGGTAGGGAAAAGTTTAAATTACTTTAATACTTTCAGATGGAAATTATATAAAGAAATAAATATTAAAATAGTTTGCTGGAATTGAAAGAGACTGTAATTGGGGAGGGATTTTTTTTATAAGCTGGAGCTTAAATAGAGCGGCCAATTAAGAGCAAAAGGTAATAAAATTGGTATTAATTAATAATAATATAAAGTATGGAGTTTTTATATTGTATTTAATCTTCTTACTTTTAAGGTACACTCATAACATTATGTTGATAAAAAGCACATCATTCAATAAGCTTTTCGGCTTAGGTCAAGTTTTGGAGCACTCGGTTTTATAGACAGTTACTCAATGTAATGTACTTCCAATCTACCTTTTTGGATCTTAGTTTGTAATACTACTGCGACAATTTCTTCTTTATTTTATATTAATATTCGTCTAGATATTACCTCAACTCTAACTCAAGCCAGCAAAATTTACAAAATAAATATATAAATATATTTTCTAAATTTTTAAACTTCATAAACTTATATACATACCTAGAGAAACTTATTTTATTGACTATGGGGCGACTAATATATCAATCCACATAAACATTTTGATAAACAGCCAAACTTAATAACAACATAATCTTCTCTTTATGCTTATAGAGTTGCATAAAATAGTAATTTAATTACAACAGATGTATAGTTTAGTAAAAAGAATGAAAAGGAAAATAAATCAAAAGCTGCCGAAAAAAAGAATGTAAAATTCCAATAGGCACAAATCCAATGTCAATAAGAGCACTCTTGATAAAGAGCATGAAAATGAGAATGAGAACGAAAATTAAATTGAGAATGCACAAAATAAAAACTTATTTAATGCAAATTAGAATGTAAATAAAACTGAGATTCAGAATATATGAATAAAATTTAATTTGATGCTAATCAGAATTAAAATGAGAAAAGACAATCAAATGCCAAGCAGAAAGAACACAAAACTAACTTAAAATACTTAAAACAAATCAAATAACCCAATCCGCCTTTATTTATTACAAAAACAGGCATCTCTGGTGTTTGCAGCAATCCAATCCAAATACCTGCTGACTCTCGTATAAACACCCGGAGCATTGGGCTTGGCACAGCCGTAGCCAAAGGAAACAACGCCAGCTAAACGGAAAATGCGATCTGGCACAATCAATGGACCGCCACTGTCGCCCTGCAAGGCAAGAGAAGGAGCAAGGATGAAACCAAGATAAAAACCCAATTCAAGTCAAATAGGAAGCTGAGCCCACCTGGCAGGCATCTCGACCACCTGTCTGCACGTAGCCCGCACATAGCATCGTGTCCACGATCATGGTCCTGTAGGAGGTGGCCCGGCACTGGGCATTCGTGATGATGGGCACCGTGGTCTCCTGCAGCACACTCGAAGTGACGCCGCCCTCATCGCTCAGTCCCCAGCCGGCAACAATGGCCTTTTGGTAGTCAAACGACTGAAATCGATTGCTGGGCAGGCAGACGGGTCGCATCCGCTTCAGCAGCGGCACCGGCTCGTCCAGACGCAGCAACGCTATATCATGCACCAGACTAACCGGATCATAGCCGGCATGGGCATGCGCAAAGGCCACGGCACGCGTGATGCCCAGATGCGTGGAGCTGCGATCCAGTTGGAGCAGACGCACCGAGACACCCGACATGTCCATCTCGTGCACACAATGCGCAGCGGTCAGCACATAGCGATCATTGATCAAAGTGCCGCCACAGAAGAGCAGCGCACCGCGTATCATCTGAGCTATCCAGGGATATTTGTTGGTGCGCACCTGAGTGCCGCCCACAATGCGATCGGCATTGGGCACGCCGCAGGCTGCAAGCAAGAGAGGAGCACATGGATAGACCAGGCAGAAGCCAACGAGAATCTATCTCCCTATCGCATACTCACTGCAATTGGCACAACGATTGACGCGAAAGGCCTTGGCATCGCTGTCAAATGGCGAGAGGGGGAGCGGGGCAGCTGCCGGTGAGGCTGCGGCTGCGGCTGCAACTGGACTGGAGCCCAGCACATTTGACAAGATTTGTTGCTTTTGCTGCTCGATTAGATCATCGATGTAATCCGCATGCGCACCGGGCGGTGGTGTAGAGTTATTCGCCAGCAAAGCCGGCTGCCGAGCGGGCTTGTTATAGACGTAACCACGAAATGGTGGCTTATAAGCATAGCCAGAAGCTAGACCACAAAGACAGCAGCAGCAACAGCAGAAGCTGAGCAGATAGAGAAAGATATTCGGTTTGGATTTCATCTTGAGCACCGCACGGACCGCAAGCCCAAAGTCAACTGTTTGCAAACGTAGCAAACTTAACGGTTCTTATAGGCCATGGCCAGGCAGCACATATATACATATATTTATATACATATGCATACATACATATACCATTCCATATTGATTCTTAATGATGCTGTCATTAATTTGCCAATCACAACTTTTTTTATCATCTAATTTTTAGCATATTTTATTTTATCCACTCCAAAAGCTCTCGGACATTACCTGACCCAATTGGCAATGGCATAAAATCTTAGACCCATTTGTCAATTAAGCTGTTTACGATCTCAACAAAAAGCCATTGTTGACAGCTCCAAGTGGTTCGGTTCGGCTTCGGTTTATATCAAAAGTTTATGTTCATGGTATTTTTTCTACTTTCTATTTTAAATCAACTTTTTTTGCATCCGTTTTTATCGCAGACATAGGTTTGTTTCGCAAGATTTATAAGTTTATTAAGAATTCGTTTGAAACTCGTCGTCTGACCCACTAAATGAACTTCATAATGATCGTAAATCATTTCGATTACATTGACCCAAAAATGACAAAATTCTTGAAGCTAGAAGCAAAGGGTTTGAGAAAAAGGTTGGCACATATGAAGCTTCAAGAATTTGAACCACAATCATCAGCAAAGCCAACCACAAAGACAAAATGGTTTCGTTTTAATAGAGAATTATATAGAAAGATCAGCAGTAGATGAACTCAGGCTAAGTATTCAGATCAATCAATAGCAGATCATATGAAGATGACTTATGAGAAGATATTTTGAGCGTACTTTAAAAAGTTTTTTTGGCATAGAAAGAGTTAAAACTCAGGCAAGAGATATGATTCCAAAAAAAGATCTAAGGCTTATTACATAAACGTAAATATAGTATGGTTAAGTATTACCTTTATCTAATTAAAAGGCTTCGTAAACCATATTGAGTACATAAATACCTATATTTAAGAATTTTATAATATATATATTTCATTTATATAGAATTTTTTGAATAAATATTTGTCTAAAACTGATTATTTAATTTGTCTATGTCATAAAAATAAACATCATAGGCAATATTGAGTATATAAACATATTGCAGAATTTTAGAGTATATTTATTTCATTTAGATAAATTTAAAAATATATATACTGGTTTTGTACTAACTAAATAATCTGCCTATATCATTAATTTTAGACATTTTTATAAATTTGAAAAATATATATACTTGTTTAGGAACAATTTTAAAATTGGCCTATATAATTATTTTTAGGCAAGTATTTAATTTTAATGAATTATGTTAAAAATATAAATACACCCTAAGAATCTAAAACTTATATTAAGGTACTCAAAACACATTAAAAATTTAATTATATATACAGATTTTATAATTAGTTCTCAACAATAATTCACGATTCAATTGAATAATTTTTTAATTTAAAAATTTTTTCTTGCACAGCTTTTAAGATTTAGTTTCAGTATTGATAAAGAACAGTTTTTCATACTATAAATATTCCATGATATATGTACTTACATAAATTAATATTTAATTTCGAACCTAATGAAAACCAGTTTTGAAGCTCACCTGCAAAATAAATAAGAAAAACATAATTAATAATGTAATAAAATACTTGTAATTTAGAAATATTATAAAAACTATATATTTTTAATTTGTATGTTATTTAAACTGATTATATAAAACTTTTACTAAATAAATAATATTAGATTGTAGAATAAAATGTTGGAGGACATAAACAATTTTAAGCTGGTCAACCAAGCACCGTCTGTCAGACGAGTTGATGTTGCTTTGCCTGAGACATGGATTTATATTCCACTAAATTATATTAAATATTGAGTATAAATCATGAAATGGAAAACCTTGAAGTTTATTAAAGTAGATCAAGCGTAAATATCAAAGAAAAATAAATAAAGTAAACAAAAAACGTGACTACAGCTCTCGCTATGCTTTGATTCCCATCAGTCAGATTTGTTTCTTTATACAGCCAATCATATTTAAATCCCTACTTAGTCTATTTAGACTTTTTTCTTTTCGTTATTTCCATTTCCATAGGCTTGTTTAATACGCCAAACATTCGCAGCTCTATAGTTAAAGAAAGAAAAAACGGAAGCGCCAAAGCCAACGCCCCAACAAATCAAAGAAACTCCAACTCAAACTCAATTCCCATACGGAAACAATAAAAGACAAAGTTAAAGGTTTTTATTTTCCCCCTCAACGAAAGTAAATTAACAGCAAACGCCTTCTTGTGAAATTAAAATATAATCAAAATGCTAACAAGACGGCTATCAAGAAAATAAAAATACAAAAAACTAAATAAAATTCTAGTGATCGTTAAGAGAAAATAGAAAGTAAAAAGAACGCAACACAAATCGAAAATTGGGTCAAACTAATGAAGCCACAGATAAAGGCGCATAATCGAAAAAAAGAGAAGAAAAACGAGATACGAGTATATGTATATAAGATGCCCGCCCAAAAAGCCAAGTGCGGGGAAGCCCTGCACGACACGCATGTAAATTGCTTGGGCCAAGAGCAGCTGCTGCTGCTGCTGCTGCGACTGCTGCTGATAATCTCTTGTCTTGTTTAGCCAACAACAAGGGCTCAAGCTACAACCGAAACCAAAGCGAACAACAGCAAATGACACAAGGTGCACAGACAGACAGACAACGAGGTAGTCCAGGTGAAAGAGCATATTATTTGGGTTAGGAGCGAAGCGAATGGCCAGCCAGCCAGCCAGCCAGAGCAGCTCTCGCTTCTAGATAAATAAGCAACAATTCAATGGATGATGAGACAAAACCACCAACGGACAGCTTCTAACGAGTCTAGAAGGGGGGTCTGGCTGTTGCAGAAAGAAAGTCTTAATTTGTTATTTATATGCGTTCCGCTAGAATCAATGGAAGAAAGTTCTGCAGCATCCCAAAAAGCAAAGCAAAGCAACAACAACAATAACAACAACAACAATCGAACAGACAGAAAAACTCGTTTTGCTGTGAGCGTCAGAGCTGCTCTTCAAGTCGTTTCTCTTTCAGAACGAAAGACTTAGGCAACAAACTTGAGTCGCCCATTGAGAAAGACTTGAGCAAGAAACCTGTAACTTGAGTGGAAGAGTCGAGTCGTCTCTTTGGTCTCTAGAAAATCATCATCGCCCGGCTATTTATGGCCACCTTGCCATGGTGAGCTCGGCGCTGCGCTGTGTGTTCCACTTGCCACAAACTGGGTCAGCGCACAGAGATGCAGCCAAAGAACAAGTGGACGCTGCGCGCTTATGTCTGCAAATGAACAATCAACGCGACGATGCAGACGGACATGCATTAAGGCCGTCACCATCACCGTCGTCGTCGCCATCGTAGACATGTTATTCTTGTTGCATTTGTTGCATGTTTGTGCTTGCCATGCGTTATTGTGTCCGACAAATTTGTTAGCAATTATCGCATTTTTGTTGCTGACTGCAATTTATTTGCTACTTGGCTGCAATTTTCCCCCTCTGGTTTTTCGCTGATATTTCTTTAATGTTTTAAGTCAAAAATTTGATTGTCACTTGAGCTGCGCTCAGCTGGGCTCAGGCAACACACACTTGTTGCAACTTTCTCAGGCTTCATTAAGTTTCACTTCAACATTATTTTTTTTTTTTTTTTTTTTGCTTTTTTCAGTAACTATTTTGAGTATGGCACGATTTTGTTTATGACACGAAATTGTTTATGGCGTTGTTTGCCATTTGTTAATGAGTTTTGTTCATCGTGCATTGCATTTTAATTAAATTGAATCGTAGAGCCGGCATTCGCGACGAGCCATGCGTGCGCTTAGCATATTAGACTTAAATAATTAAAGATTATGTTTAAACTATTAAGAAAGTATTAACCACGCTTTAGATATGCAGCAAAGTAATTTTGTTGCAATTGTGGAAGACTTATCAAATTAAAATAAGCAAAATGACTTAAATATATTTTATTTTTAAATGTAAATGAAAATATTAATTTAAAGTTATTTGTTTAAAAGCTGAAATATTTCTTGTACAATTTTCTCACAAGTTTGGAAAGGTAATTCTTGTGGCGAGGGAAAGTTATTAATAATTTAATAATAACAATAATTGAAATAATATATAAATAATTTCTATTTTTGATTAATAAATAATAGAAATAAAAAATATATATTTGCAACATTAAATAACGTAAAAATTATTAAAATATAAACTATTTATCGATTTAAAAGAATGCATATATCAAACTTTTTAGCTAAAAATAATTCTAAAATATAAATATATAAAGTATAATAAAAAAAAGTAAAGTAAACTAATATGTTTTTTTTATATTTGTTTTCGATGAATTTACTAAATTATGAATAGTTTTTACTTTTTTCAGGTGTATTTTATATATAAAAAAAAAAAATCAAAAACCTATACATTATTTTATACAGATTTGCGAATATACAAGAAAAATATATTTATTTATGGTAAATTAATTGATAGTTAAATAAGCAAAATGTATTTATTAATAAAAAGTAATCAATAATTAAATATAGCATAAAATTTTTTTTAGTTTTTTAATATTTTTAACATTTTTAAATCAAAATTAATTATTAAGTATATATACAATATTTATTTTTTTTTTTTATTAATTTTAAGCCCGTTTCTTCAAAATTAAAGTATAATTATTATTTTAATGTAACATAATTTTTTAGAAATTATTTAAATATTATATAATATAAATGCCATTATTATTATAATTATTATACTAAATAATTTTGAAATCATTAAAAATATACGAAATATTAATTGTTTTTACGCAATTCAGCTAATTTTAACCTTCCATTTAAAGTAAATTTAGCGTTTTGCTTTCGAACAAATCTATTCAAATTTGTATATATTATACTTCAACTGGTTTAACATAATTAATTCCCACACAAAGTTAAAGTGAATAGATAAAGTGCGGCTCAAAAGCTGTCCGAGTCAAGTTCGTTGTCCAAGTCATTCGTTTGGCAGCATCAAAAACATGACTCAATATAAATCATACGAATATAAAAATATATCTGCGTCTATATATGCAGACCGGGCCACCTTCAACTTCGTTTGACATTTGAAAGTAAGCAGCAGCAACAACAGCAATAACGAATGACACTTGAAGAAAAATATGCAAAGCAACAAAAGCAACAAATTCAAAAATGTAATAAAACGAAAACTAGTTTGCCAATTGAGAAATAACAAAACCAACAACAGCAAAATTCACTCTCATTTTTTTCAAACTCTTCATTTGTTTATGCTCGCAAAAGCTGCACAGAAAGCAAAAACTGTAAATAACATGGAATAGCAACAAAAAAGAAATAAATCAACAGTAAGAATGGTGCAGTCGGGCCATACCGACTGCAGAATACTCATTCACGGCCTAAACGCTGCTGATCTATTGTTCGATTTGCCACGCCCCAATTGGTATATATATATATATATGTATTATTTTTTTGCAAATCAATAAAGACTGTCAACAGTAATTGAGTACTTAAATTTTGAGTTTCTACCTGTAAAGATAGAAGATACAGTTTTACCTGATTTACCATGCCCCCAATGGGCGTAGATATGTCCGCCAAACCTTTTTGAGCTTGCAATGTGAGTATACATTCCAAATTTCAACTCTGTAACACTTCAATTACCATGGTTTTTAAGATACAGGAAAATGCCTTTTCTCATTTGTCACACCCTTAGTGGGAGGATCGGGAAAATCTTGGCACTTGATAATGCGAGGGTATGCACAAGTATATATTCCAAATTTCAAGTCTCTACTTACAATAGCGTCGAAATCATTTATATTCTTACAGACAGACGGACGGACAGCAAAATGGACATCCCCCAAAACCAATATACTCATTTCACTTTCGTAAATGAGTATAATAAAATGAATTTTAAAAAAATGTAACTGTTTAGGTTTGTTGCTTTGGTCAGAGACTGGCGAAGCGCATTGACATCTATGCCGCTCCATTTACGGTTCTCGTATTACCCGACGCAGCGCAACGCGTCGCGTCGTCCAACGCCTTTTGTGGGTTCTACTATTTGGCCCGGTTCGGGTCTGGTCCGCTCTTTTGTCAGTTGTTGTTGCTGTCGTTGCTGTGCACTGGGCGCCTTTTGTATGCGCCACACGCAACCGTGCGGTGAGGTAATTAATAAGCCACCAAACCAATTGAAAATTGAGCGTCGTCTCTCGCACCGGGCATACCAAGTAGCTGTAACGCTCCCCCAACCCCCTTTTTTTGTCAGTTACGATCCACACAATATACGATTACGTACAGTGCGAATGCGAGTGAGTTACTGACCATACGCAAGACGAGTTTCGGTTAGGCTTTTGTAGGGCTTCAGGTCTCTTATTTGCTGTGGTTCAAGTACGTTCAAGGGAACTGGAAAATTTTGGCAAAGTTTTTGCAGGAGTTTTGCAAAAATTGCTGTCGATACAGAAATTAAAAAAAGAAATAACATTTATCATAAATTCGTAATAATTGCCCAAGCACAAATGATGTATTTATAGTTTTAGTGAAATATTTTGCAAGATTTTTTATGATTTTTTGAGAAAATTCAGATGTTGAATCAGAAATTAAAAAAAAAAAACTAAGCCCTGAGGTCAAAATGTATCATAAATTCCTAATTACAAATTAAGTACAAATTATATATTTTTAGTTTTAGTTTACGCTGTTCCGGGTTCACATAGCAGCTTTAAATATTTCTGAAGGTTAGTTGGTTAATTTTCTTTTTAGTGAACATTAAGAACATTTCGATTTTTTGATGTTTTTTATTACTTATATAATAATAATAATTACCAATAATAATGCTATATTTGTACTTTTTATTCTATGATATGATGATTGTCCAAACCAAATCAAATTACTTTTAATCATGAGAATCACATAGTAAGGCATTAAGCACTGATTAAATATGGCAAAGAATTACCCATTATTAATATCCGAAAAGCATACAAATTACAGAAAATAATGATGTATTTGGAACTTAAACAAAATAAACATCAGATATATGCATCGAAATACTTATATAAAATTTAAACAAAATATTCATTAGATATATACATATGTCAAAATACTTATATTCATGGGAATCACAGAGAGGCATATTATGCTTTTGGACAAAAAAAAAATTAGTCATTCTTGCTCAGTAATCATAAAAAAGGGTATTTCAAAATTAATAAGCAAATTAAATTCATAAGTACTTATAATTATGACAATTACAAATAAGGGCATTCCCTACTTTTGTTCAAGAGAAATAGTATATTAGTTTTACACATAAAAATATTTCTAATTATGAGAATTTCTACATTAATGATGGCAAGAAAATGAACATCAATTGCATTCATAATCGTGAGAAGCACATAGAAGGGCATTCCGCATATAAAATAAAGACGAAATGTACATTTGTTGTACTAATAGCATAACATTCGTGCGCTTAATTTAGCAATGAAATGCGCATCAGATAAATATTCAAAAACTAAACAAAAATAATTATGAGAATCACAGAGGAGGGCATTGCATATTAATAATAAGACATAAAGGAATCATAAAGCAGAACTATAAATCAGGAAATTTTACATTTAAGACTATAACAAAATTCAGATTAGTTAGACGTGTTCATTAAATTTGTATTTATGAGAATCACAGAGAAGGCTCTTCCGCATTGAAATGGCAAGGAAATTTACAGAATTTCTCGCAGTGAAACGTATCCTCCGCGTATAACACGCACAACAGCCTACGCTCACAGTTATGAGAATCACATAGAAAGGGTATTCCACAAGGAAATGCACGTCAATGGTCCGTATCCAAATACAGTTATGCGACGCATTCTCCTCGTCATTGCGCTCAATGGTCAGTTAAGAACGTACTGCTCTCTAAGTTGGTCGCGCCAAATTAGCTGCAAGCGAACACAATGGATTCACTCGCCAGCTGATGATTGCCATAACTGTTTGCCAGCTTTGGACTGTAACTCATTGTTGTTCCCATTCGCATTTGCCATACCCATTGTTTGTCGCCGCTGCCGTCGTCATCGCCTGACCCAGTCAAAGTGTCCATTCATGCCACATATCTTCCGTGGGTAGGGGGGACGACTAATCGGTTGGCGCTCTCATTAACAGGTAACACATTTCCGTAGATACTTAGCGTACGAAACGGTCGCACGCCTAACCGTAAATCCCTATTGACCCGCATTTAAGTGCAATAAATGAACGCGCTTAAACCTGTTGAAGTTGGCAAAAAGGGCCGACAATAGGCTTAACTAAGACTGGCTGATGTATTTAAGCTTTACCCATTGAAAATAGTTGTGAGGTGTAATGTGTGTTAATATGCATTTGTGACAGGCAACAGAAAAAAGCTTTAAGAGGAAAGGTTATGGAAAACAACTTAATTTATTTGAAGACCTCGACTTGTTAGAGGTAGTAAAAGAACTAAGATGGCTTAGACTTGACTTGATTTATATAAGCTGTAGACATTGAAAATTGTTTAAGAACTCCAATCATAACATAGTTGCGGCTAGTTGAATTTAAGATGATTAGTCAAAGCCAGGTTAGCTAAGATCTGAACTGATTTACAGAAGTTGTAATAATAAAATGATATAAATACGTAATTAAGTCAGGTAGAAGAATATAAAATAGGAAAATATATATAATCATGTTAGTCAAATTTACTTGCAACTTGTATGTATGTAAGAATGAAACCCTTTACACTAGATGTTATGTTTTAGTCAACAAGAAAATCTATGGAACGAGTATAACTGTTTTGTTTCTAATTTCTCATCTATATAGAATGTGTAATTCATTGCATTGGCTTGTACACTAAAGCTATAAATTTTCTGGTATTTCTTATACACTTTATTCATATGGTTTGTGTTTATATTGTGCTCACAGAGCAGGTCTAAGTCTTGAAGGCCCGCCAAGCACACTTAAACAGCTTAATCTGCTTTCTATCATAACTTTATTTCATATTTTACATGAATACTGTATCAGTTAATCTTCTACTCTCATTAGGATAGGCAATTATTCATCTTCTTTTAAACTTTCTCATTTAAATGTGACGTTTACAGGGTATACATATTATTTTATAAAACATATAACATATAACTCTTATAGGTCGAGTTTATCTTTATGGGCTCTCTCTTTCTCTTTTTTTTTACATCTTCCATAGAAAAATATATAATGTATACAGGATATCGAGAGCATTCCTATGTCATGTGTATATGGTATAGCATATATCTTATAAAAAAAGATTATTTAATTTTCTATCTCATAGCTTTTACTTATATTTAAAAACAACTGTCCATAGAGAAATATTTAATGCGCACAAGCTATCTAGATCATTCCGATTTAATTGTATATCTATAAACTACAGAGTATATATTATAAATAGTTATTTATTTTCTATCTCATAGCTCCTTTTCATATATTATATTTACATAGTATTTGACAGTCATTCACTTCCCTCTCTCTTATGCTCTTATGTAAACATTTTTCAGCTGCAACTGCAACTACTATAAAATATATACTATATAAAAATATATACTATTTTGTTTGTCTCACATACACACTATTTATATGATATTTTTACAGGGTATCTGCTACTCCTGCGCTTCCGCCTCTAACACTCTTACTTGTCTATTTCGATTTTGGGCTTTTCTGCTTGTTGCGCACTTGCAATTGGCCTTTTCTTTAGCTGCAATTTCAATTTGCACACATTTTGTTTGCTGCTGCTGCTGCTGATATTGTTGTTATACCCTGAACCCATTGAAAATGGGAAATCAGGGTATAATGGTTTTGTTAAATGTATGTAACAGTCAGAAGGAGGCGTGGCCGACCCCATAAAGTATATATATTCTTGATCAGGGCAACGAGCTGAGTCGATTTAGCCATGTCCGTCTGTCCGTCCGTCCGTCTGTCCGTCCGTCCGTCTGTCCGTCCGTCCGTCTGTCCGTATGTTTGAACGCGTCGATCTTAGAAGATATAAGAGCTAGAGACTTGAAATTTTTTTTGTTAGGTCCGTGCATTGCACGCGCAGATCGAGTTTATCTCCAAAAAACGATAACTACTCCCGTTTTTTTTTTATCGATTAAAAACCCTATCGAAAATCCGTTTTAAAATTATATCTCCTACATCTTTAAAGCTAGAGTCTCCAAATTTTGCATATAGGTTTAGATGAATTTTACAGAATTTCAATTTTTGTTATATTTTGGATACCGGCTCCAAATGTGACCAAACTCCCCTTTGAAGGTCAGTTGCATGTATAGCTAATTGTGAATGAGTTGGCATTTTTATAAAATGTAAAATATTCAATAGAATATGTACATAATATGCTAAAAGTTTCATTAAATTCCGTTTAGTCAACACAAATTAATAAACAAAACGTTTGGCCAACTAACAAACGCACGTGGCAGCAGCAAAAAGAGTTTTCCTATACGTGTGCACACATACACTCAAACCTCTTCTAGCATATTCTAAGAATCAAATTGCGATTTATTGTGTTAAAATTCTCAGCTGTTAGTTTAGTTTAGTTTTACTAGATGGCGCTCTAGCGGTCAACTTATTGCAGTTTTGTCGTTTCGATTTTAAGTGGCGAGGTGGCGTTGTTATTAAAGGCGAGGCGCGCCTTTCGACTTCGGAGGCAAAGTCGGTAGAATTTAATTTTTCAATCTTTTTAGCATGAGAGCATGAGGTGACTTTTTGAGGTGATCGAGGTGAACGTTCATCGAGAATTTCTCGGTTTGAGTCTTGGTGTCTTAATAAAATGGAAAGTCAACATTTTGGATAGCGACCATAAATTTGAACAAATTCTTTAAATTGCAGTGAAAATATGTGAATGATTTTTTATTTTTAATAAATTGAAAATAAATAAATTATTCAATTCTTTTACCCACGCAAATATTTACATTTTCTTTTCTATTTACATCTTAAGCAACTTTATAGCATATGCTAAGTTTAACAGAATCAAATGATAATGTTCATAATATAGAATGTTTCTAATTGCAAATAACTAAAGCGCGTTGCGCCATCTATTAATTTGTTTTGGCAATACATATGTATGCACACATGTATATGCTAACATAGTCCTACATTTCTACATATACATAAATGTTTGTATGTATAATTGCAAGTATTTTCGAGCGTTACACACATACACCCTTACATATACATGTTCCAATTTATCCATATGTATGTACATGCTGCAAAGTATCATCACTATTAAAATGAACTTTTAAACACTGATCTGCAGCATTGAACAGGCGGGCTTTTTAAAAAAATTAAAAATATTTTTATTTTCAAGCTTTGGTGATATATAAGCTTATAATTATTATATACGATGATAATCTAAACATACAATTAGTTATAAGTCTAATTGTCTGATTTAATTTATTTTATTTCTGTGGGTGCAATAACATATAAAACATATGTTTAGCAGATTTTGGGCATTGCCCAGCACTGAAACTTCAATTGTGTGCGGTAAAACGATTAGTCTGTAGCCTGCGATTGTCATCACACTACAGATTTTGGCGAGCTCTCGATTTTCGTTTATTATCGTTTTTCGACTTTTATATTATTTACATTATAAATTATAAAATAGCTTAATATTACATTAATTAACTTTGCTGATCGGTTCAGAGTGAATAAATATTTCGGTTACATTGAAATAATCGCAAGTTGTCCGATTTCGCGGTAAGCGAGAATTTTGTCGGCAATCGAAGTCGTGTCTGTGTGAATGCTGTCTGCTTGGCGCGTACTGTAACGGCCGAAACCAAGTGTATGTGTTTGTGTATATTTATATATATATATATATATATATATATATAATTTGTGTGAGGACGTAACGGACGTGGCGTAGCTGTCGAGCGCTGAGTGTATGTGCAAGTGCATATGTATATATATATATAATACCCGGAACCAAACAAACAAAAAATACATTTAATATGGTTAAATACTTAGACTTCAATATATATATATTTGAAATATATTGAAGTCTAAGTATTTAACCATATTAAATGTATTTTGTGTTTGTTTGGTTCAGGGTATTATCTAGTCGAGCACTCTCGACTAGAGTTTTCTTACTTGTTGCTTTTGTTGTTGTTGTGAGTTTGAGTTATTTGTTGTTGTTGTTATTGTTTTTGCTTGACTGAAACTTGTTTATGGTTTGCGCTCCTACAAGAATGTGGCCATAGCGCAAAACTGGGTTAAAATAGTTAGACAAGCGGCCAACAGGCGGTCGCCTTGTGTTGTTGTTGTTGTTGTTGTTGTTGCTTTTGCTGTTGCTTTTGCCGGCTGCCGACTGAAGTTGCAGTTTGCCGTTTAAAGCTGATTGCACAGCCCGCTGCATGGTCTCTATTCCATGGCAACAGCAACAACAAAACGGCATATGCTTTAAACGCAACTGTTTTTGCGTTATTAACACCGTTTTTAGCCAATTGCAACGAGTTTGCCTAAAGGCCCCAAATCGAAACCAAAAAATCATTTTTTGCATACGCTCTTGGAGCTTTTTCAAAAGTGTTTTTTTTTTCTTTTTTTCACTCGTCTGTCTAAGTAATGCTTCAATTGATTCAATTACAACATATGTTTGCTAAATACAGCAAAGCTATTAACAAACTGGAAAGAAACCGAAGATATTTGCCAATTATTGAAGATTCGCATATATGATGCAAAGCTGAATGTTTAGGAGCAGCCAAGTAACTATTTATAAATGGTATGTGAATGCAGTTTGTACATAAATAAATCATATATTTATATGGATTATATTAAATTGTATACATATTATATTGCATATATATATCATTTACTACTTTAAGAGTTGCAAGTTTATTTCCAATATAAACATTTAATTTATTATTTATTTATATTTATATATTTTTTTTTTCTTATGACCAAACCTTAAAACAAACTATTTTTTCCACCTAAACGAAAGCCAAGCCTAATCTCAAATTTCCATCAACAATCTTTTGTCTTAACATACAAAGATCGTGCTACAAAGCAACCCGCATAACTCACATGCAATTTATTTAACTAAGACACAAATTATGAGTAGAAATAAATAAAAATGTAGCGCACCTTCAATTTAAAGACACATCAGATTTAGAGTGTTTTCAGTAGAAGAGGTGTGCATTTATAAAAATTATAAATATTTAACAATTAACAAAAATAGAAATTAATAAAAATTAAATATTAAATAAATAGAATTGTAAAGTTATAGTTATAAAATTTGTTATGCATATAATTAAATAAAATAATAATAATAAAAATCTTCACATATACAAATTAATATAATTAGAATTGTAAAATTATTAAATATTATATTTTTCATATATACATATAAAAAAAATATAATTAAAAATATATATATAGGAAGAATTGTAAAATTATATCTATAAAATTTTTCATACATATAAATAAGTAAAATTAAAATTAATAAATTTGTCATATATATAAATAAATAAAATTAGAATTATAAAATTCGTCATATATAAAAAGAAATAAAATTAGAATTATAAAATTTTTCATACATACAAAAATAAAAAATTAGAATTATAAAATTCTAAATAAATATAAATATATAAAATTATAATTGCAGAAATATTTATATTTAAATATAAACAAATAATTAAACAAAAATAAACAAAATGCATAACTCATAAAGACCTCCAATAAGTTTTAACTTGAATGAAAAAACAGAAAAAAGAAAGCAAAATAACATTAGTTCCTGTCTCCAAATAAAATACTAAATAATGAAATCCCAATAATAATACTAAATAATAAATATTTGCAGTTTGACGTAATCGTTGTTGCCTGGAGCAAAAAATTTTTCTTCTTAAGAACAGCTCTTCAGAGATTTTGTGATCTTCGCTGTACAGCTTGGGAAGAAGATATTCTTGAGCTGTGAATATACAAATTTGTAATCTTGCTGTAGATAAGTTCTTAAGAAGAAAGCTACAACATTTTTGGGTTTCTCTAGTGTGTGTAGCTACATACATCAATTTGATACTTTTATTTAAGTACGAGTATATTTATTACTAGCATCAATAGTTTCTACAATTATCACTTAAGTAACTTCTTTATCCCTTTATTTTCATAATTTAAATTTCTTATTCTTGTATTAATAACGTTTACTTTACTAGTAAATTTAACTGGTAGAGTAAACGTTGATTTTTAAAGAGAAATTATTTTGCAAGCAATTATGTTCACCTGTTAAAAAAAACAACAACAGTTGTTAAATATTAAAAAATAAATACATTCATATACATATATAAAAATATTAATTCTAAATATAAATCTTTGTTTAACCTGCTTAAGTCCATAAAACTGTTGTCTCAACTGACAGTTCGTATAAATAATTTTTATAACAGAGCTAAACAACTAAATTAGTTAGGCAAACTGTTTTTTTTTTTTTTTTAATAATTAACTTGTGCCAATCTCTGACAATATTTGTGCCACTCTAAAGAAATATGACACATTTCGAGAACATCATCAATCTATCTATGGCTTTGTGTTGTCTTTTTGCTGTGGCGCCAAGTTCATTGACCCCGCCGCACAGTAGTCCAGTACGGCTTTTCTTTTGTGGCCTGCTGATGGGCTCTACACTTGTTGTTCAACAGTAGTTCGCTTGGCTTTTGCTTTTGCTTTTGGCTTTGGTTTTGGTTTTGGTTTTCTTCACAAACACCCCTTTGGCTATTATTTACACGCTGTCATCCGCGCATTTCTCTCTATGTCATGAGCCGAGAGACTAACTCGTAGAACGCGTACTCTAACTAACTGCTTGTGCCAGAGACCTTAACCACTGAATGGCAGTCAGTCAGTACGTACTACGTACATAGCCCGCAGCCGTTTATAATTACGTATTATATTAACTTTATACTTTTATACATTTATACCAGCTGCTTTCCTCCTGTTCACTTTTACACTTATGCTTCTGCTTCTGCCTCTGATGTCTAACTGCATCTAATGTCTTCTTTTCTTATACACTTACTAAAGGGCAATTAGATTTAGTTATGGTGTAAGCTTTAATAGTGATGTTATTAAAATAAATAGTAAATATGTCCAAGCAAAAAATAAAATATTTATTGACTATATGCAAATATTGATGGGAGTATAGTTGGGGAATATAATATGCGCTTGCAAATATTTATATGCGCTTGCAAATATTTTCAAAAATATCTACAGATAATTAGCTGTCTTTATAGGCATATATGTCGTATATGTATGTAAAAATATTATATTTATAATATTTATAAATTTTCCTTTCAAGTAAGAAATCCAAAATGTTCTAGATAATTTAAAGTATTAAAAAATGTAATAAAATATTATAATACCTATACTTATATTATTTAAATATGTAGGAATGCCTATAACTATTCCATAAATAAAGTTTTGTCCATTCAAATAAATTATTTTACTAGTTTTGAAATTTGTTTTGGCATTAGTACTATTAAGTTATCAGCACTATTTAATTATCAGTTTGATAAGTAGAGCTATGACATCAAACTTGTTTTGCTTACACATTTATATGTCTACAAGTAATTTGCAAATTTTATATTTAAAGTGTAAATTTGAATTCATTTATAGATAAGTTAAATAAAGCCTTTGTATTATTTATCCATATTACTCAAATTTACTTTACAAATATATTTAAGGCACCTATATACATAAAATACATTAATTATATTTAATTCTAATAATAATTAATAATAATTATAAATAGTAATTTTTGATGTATTTTATTAATGTACAGGCGACTTAAAAATATTTTTAAAGAAAAATTTTAGCAAAATGTTTTTTAATTTCATTATATAATTTACATAAAAATATATTTGTACATAAATTAGGTAACAAAATCAAAATTTATATATTTTCATATTAATTACCTATAAACATTTTTTTCAAATACGAAATATTGAAATTTAGAAAAGTTCTGAGAGAATATATAGCAATTTAAAAATATGTATATTTATATATACTTTCTTAATAAAAAAAACTTTCTGCTTCAGCTCTAAGCTCCAGCTGACATTTTATATTTCTTTTCAAAAAAAACTAGATAAGTTTGAAGACATAAAAGTAACAATTAAATTAACTTTTACAAAGTCAACTAAACTCAACTGAATTCAGTTTCATTTGCCCCACACATAAGTAAAGTTTCAGTTCACACGACTTCACTCAAGTCGTATATCATCTATAGAATAGAGTATGACATTGTCGGCATTCTGGTTAGCCATTGTTTCTAGTAATTCCTGACCCTTTGACTGTTTGCTTTGGCTGCGCGCTCTCTTTTGTGCTTTCTGCTTCATTTTCACACATAAAAAACGCATAAAAAATGTTTCTTTGTCATTAAAAAGTCAAATTTATTATAGTTTCCAGAACGAAAGACGGGTTTGGCTCGCTTTTGCGCTCTAGGTGAAATTTTTAACGGTTCACAAAGAACATCTCGAAACGGTACTAATAGAAGAAGAAGAAGCTGAAGAAAAACATGCGTGACCTGCGGCTCCAGAAAAAACAAAAATTGATAAATTTGAGATGCTTCTGCGCCCTAATGAGTTAATAATTAATATTTGTTCAATAATGCGTTAAAAGCTGACGAAGAAGTGATGAATGCGTTTTTCATCAACAGACGACACAATTATCAATGCCTAATAATAGCCCTGAAAAAAGCGTGTTAATTTTTAATGATAATTAAGATTTTAGGCATAGCTCAGGGTCATATGGGATAGACTGACATTACGGTAGTATTTGATAATAGATGGAGAGCGGCAGAAAGTTGATGAATGTGCTCTTGATTTTGAAAATGATCTTAGGGCAATCTAGGAGTAGGGATGAAAATTGATATACTTTATATATACAATGAGCTTGATTGATAATATGATACTATGAAAATCTAGCAATAGTGACGAAAGTAGATATACTCGATATATAAACAATATATGATATTCGATCCATATTTACTCTAACTCATAGGCGAATTAATTAGCTTTGAATCTATCGAAATATAGTCCAAGATTTTTCTGCTAAAATATATGATCTGCTAAAATATATATCTATCAGTCTTTGCACATCAGCATTCATACATCTCAATGTACTCTATTCATATATATACTCATTTCTCTTTAAAGCAAACACATTTATCTCTATTCATAACAAATCTATGTGGGTATATCTTTAGAGATTAATTTTACAGCCTTAATATACGATATATAATCTCTATATGTATATTTATCTAAATATCTTAAAATCTATATGATATTTTTAGATTCTGTGAGCTCACAGCTAGAAAAGACTACATATATTCTATCTATATATATCCTAGCTATATTTAATATATTCTCTTTCCATTTTCATTCTTTGCATATATAGTAGTTCCTTCAAATATATAACCCATTTATATGCAAGCTGACTGTTCTTGTTCCATATATAGACTGTCTTCATATAAGAGTATGATATACTCGATATACTCTCTGCATATAAATTCTAATCTTTCTCTACCTATCTACTTTTTAAGCTCCCTCTCTCTATCTCTCTTTCTATCTGCTCACAAAACTCTCATTCTGATTTGCTCTCCCTCTCTTTTCTAATGCTTAGCAAAACTCTCTGTCTCTTTCAATCAATCTTTATCTACAATCTAAGATCTCTCTCTGTCTCTATCTTCAGTCTAAGCCCTCTCTCTCTCTCTCTATCACTTTATTCACTCTAAAGTCTTTTTCTTTCTCTATCTACACTCTAAACTCTCCCTCTTTGTCTATCACTTTCTTCACTCTAAAGTCTTTCTCTCTCTCTATCTACACTCTATACTCTCCCTCTTTGTCTCTTTCTACACTCTCTCTCTCTCTCTCAATGTTAACTATATCTTTGACGTTTAGCTAACAGCTTCATAATCTATCTATATGAATAATCTCTATCAATAAACTCTATAAACTTTATCCATATATCCCACTTCACATATTCTCTATAACTCTGCAAGCTAAACCTATATAGCCTATCCACACACATATTCTACCCACTCTGCTCAATCTTTTCATAATTGTTAAAATTTACATTCATATATTGTCCGGCTAATGCCCTATGGGAATGCGCATCTTCTCCATCGCTGATTATCTTGATCTGGTTAAATTTTTGCCATTAAGGCGTGAGCGTCAATTAATTGGCCGCAACACTTAACCAAAATGAAGCAATTACAAAATGCCAAAACAACGTTCGGGGCGTTCCACTCGAGAAGTGCTGAGCCGCAATTAGCGGCCGCAATAATAAGCCAGTTAGGCAGCCAGACGGGCCTACTCAACACTACACAGTACAAGCCAAAAGCCGGGACAGCTCAAATACATAAATAAATATATATACATACTTGCATGTGTGTGTGTGTGTGTGCTTATTTGTGTTTGTGTATAAACAAATATTAAAAATGCGACTACAACCTTGACATTGAGCGCTGACAAGTTGCGTAAAAGATGTGCAACCAAGTGGAAAGTAAAGTAAATAAATGGGAGGAGTGCTGAACGAAGGGCTACCCTGTAGGAGGTTATAAAACACTTCTTAAAGACTTCAAATGAATTGCAAATTGTTTGTAAATCAGCTTATGGTAAGACCTGAGCTAGACCTACTTCATACAAAGCATTTATACAAAGTAAAAGAGGAATGCTGGGCCAGGAGTTACGCTGTAAATGCTGAAGATGAAAGAACATAAAAAAAGGTACATATATATCTAGAACAGTAGAAAGCGTAAATATTTTTTTAAGGACAAAAATATAGTTTCAATCTGGTATTATGCATTCCAAATACCATACAAATACAAATAGTTCTCTAGCTTGCTACTGCATACAGCTCAAAGTGAGTTTATAGTCAGTCAAGCTCGACATCTATTTTACAGGGTATTTGGAAAGCAAACAGCCTGATTGAAATTATGTTTTAGCGCTTTAGAAGAAAGTATTTCAAAATGTATTACTTGCAGAAAGCAAAGCTAATTAATGGGCTACAACTAGCTTTACAAATAAAATATACTCCAAATGTAAAAAAAAATTTATTGATAGGTCTGTGAGAGAAAAGGCCCAATAACTAATTCTAAAGATCAGCGATTAGAATAGAAGATATTAGCCAGTGTAAACTATAAGCGATTAGCTTGACAGACCTGAAAATTAGATTTATAGGGTATTTAAAAAACGCAGCATAAAAAAAATACATGAAAAGACCTGAAGGTCTTACAGAGTATTTAGAATACATATAACTCTAGATTGAAAGTATTGAGACAGAGATGGTTAGACTAGATATTGGTCTCTGAGCATTGCTGAAAGAGATTAACAACGACTTGGACATATGATATCTGTGGACTATATAGCTTACAAATTATCATAACCAACATCAACTTCAATATTTAGAAAACAAAGAAGTCAATATGAGAAGAATTATAAACAAAAGATGCCCTGTAGGTATTAGACGAGCTATGTGAACTATTTGAAATGTGCTGCATAAATATAGAAACAGATAACATATCTTCCAGCTTTAAAGGGTATGTAGAACTAGTTAAACCACTAAAAATATTTATTAAAATTAAAAATGAAATCATTAAGATGAGTCAATCTTAGTTTAATGACAATAAATCGTGATCTTAAGTGAATTTTTTCCCTGTCACACCTATTATCTACTTTTACAGGGTATCTGCAATACACAGAATCGGAAACAACCCACATAAATATAAAGCTCTCATATCACGGAACGTGTCTTTTGTTCAAAACTTGCAGCTGACCAAAAATGCAAAACGAAAAAATTATGCAAAAGTAAAACAGAAAATCGAAAATGAAAAAAAAAAACGAAAAAGGTAAACAAAACACGTTAAGAACATTAGAAACAGTTAACGCAAAGTGGTCAAAATGAGTCATTTGCCCATTTGAGAGCGACTGGAACAAGTTTAGCACTGATCAGGGAAGACAAGATGAGCTCAGTGTGTAGAACGATGCTGTCAACGTATAAATATATATATATATATATGTATATATATATATTTATGCCTATAAATATTTGAGATCAGAATCTGAATTCTTGAAGCTTTCGTTTGACTTACAAATTATATATATGTATGTATATATGTATGTACATTTCTATTATTGATATATCTATATTTTTTGTGCTTTACTTTACCTTTATCTTTATCGCTGTTCGCCTTCTGTGTTGTGCTTTGTGCTGCTGTGTCTTCTTCTTCTAATGGAAAATATAGCCGTGATTTTTCACCACTTTCACATTCACAATGAAAATCAAATGGATGCGCATGCACCATTTGATTATTTATAAACAAAATTTTGTTGTTTATTGTTTTGATTTGATTTGATTTATTTATTTATTTTTGATTTCTTCAAATTTTATTAAATGCCAAATTTGCTTTAAGTTTGTACACAAAACACTGAATGAAATTTGATATTTAGGATTTAGATTGTTGGAAAGATAGAGAGGAAGATTGAAATCTTTGGAATTTGCTAGCATTTGTTATTTATATATACTTATTTATAATTTATTGACTGCATATTAAGTTTCACTTTAATTTGCAGCACACGTACTTTACATGCAACGAGCTATGCTGGAAAATTCATTTTTCACACACACACACACACTTAGAGCTCGAGTCATAAGTCAAGACTTTCAATTAAGCGGCTTTAACACGACAAACTGCGTTGGTAATAGTGAAAAGATGCTTACGCCAGCCAGCCATCCAGCCAATGTATCTTTGTATCTATGTATATTTGTATCTTTGTATCTATGCCTCGCCGTGTATCTTATGCTGTTATGTATCTGTAGGCATGTGAGCCACGGTAAAAGTGTAAAAATTACAACAACTTGCGCTTTCACAATGCACAAAAATAAAACGATTCATGATTTGCCACATGATTTTTCCTTGGTTTTTCTTCTACTTTTCTTTGCTTATTTCTGTTTTTTTCTTTTTTTTTGCTTAGCATCTAGCGACAATTGTAGATGAATCTTTAGCATTAAGCAGCAAAGTTCCGGGTTGAATGAAACACAGATAAATTAGCTGATATATATAAGTATATATACGTATGTCTATATCTATATATAATCATTAATTTGAATTGCCGATCGATTTAAAATAAATTAAACTACACGCACAGCTGCCCAAATACAATGGAGATTGCTCAGCGTATGTGTGTGTGTGTGTGTGTGTGTGTGTGAAAGTACGCAACGAAAAAAATAAATAAAAACAAATCAAAGTGAAAAACCGTTGCCAGCCCATTTACAAATGGAAAATTGTCAACGCACATTGAACTTGACGACAAAAGAAATGCAGCAAGCGAGGAGCAGAGAGACGAGAAGAGAAGAGACAGAGAGGCAAGGCAGGGCAGGCAACGCCGGGGGTTAGAGTGGGCACACTAGCATGCCTCAATTTACAGTTAAGCGACGCAGACGCAGACGCAGAGATGCAAAACTCCGCGCAGCAGACTTTCGGCCAGAGGAATGCGAAATACGAAATGCGAAATGCACTTGCTGCGCCAACTTTTCGCTAAAAATGAAAAAAAAAGTGAAGGGGCCACAGCAGCCGGGATCTGCAAGGCCTGTGCCCAGTCTAGCCTCAGTCATGCCCGCCTCACCAGTGTTGCCATTTTTTCAAGTGCACAAAAAGCTAGATCTAGCTGGAAAGGCAAGCAAAAGAAGCTGAATTGTGATTCTTACATTTGTGGACCTTTCTTTGTTTTCTTTTTTTGTCGTTTTCATTTCATTCTGTAATTTTCATAGATCATACGGTAATATTGTATTGCAATATTCAAATTTGATACCAAAAAACATATAAAATTATCAAAACAATATCGATTTGCCTTCAAAAATACCTAAAACTATATGTAGGTTATAGAAAGGCAAAAATGAGCCAAGTGATATTTATAATTAAATAAATACTAAATTAAGGTTAGGCATTTTCATGATTTTTCAAGCATTTCCGTTTTTAAATAAGCTACATCTAGCCTGAAATATGCCAAAATGGCAACACTGCGCCTCACCCCTCTTCGCCCCCTCTCCTCCTCCCTCTCTCTCACACACTTCGCTCTTTGTGTCTAAAGATATGTGGAGAGAGATACATCGGCTAGCCGGCTAGCATAGCGGTACTTTGAGTGGGCATGACGAGGAGCTAATGACTCGGCGCCTCACTCGACATTCGACAGACAGACACACGATTTAACAGGAAGTTGGCAATTTTGGTTAGCCAGAGCTGAAGAAACTAATGTTGATTGGCGCTGCTGTATGTCTATAAAGGCGTATATGAATATATATCCATATAGCTGGTTTTTCTGCGTGGAGCATGTGTGCAAAGGGGCGGGGCCAAGTGATCATGCCATAGAGTTTTCAAATGCCTGTTAAATAACTGCGAAATATTTCATACATATATTCCACAAATCTGAAATTTTTGTTGATTGATAATAGATTTTATCTATTTATTTTTTAATATTTACTATTTACTAATATATAATATTTACTAATATATATATTTACTAATATATATATTTTATATTTTTATTATTGCATATTATTTATTTTTTAAAACATTAATTTTGTGTTATATTTTATTTTATATTTTCATATTTATATACATCACGATTATATTTATTAAAAATCTGCAAATATATTTTTTTCTTAATTGAACTTAATTATTTCATTGTAAATTTATTATTTTTTTCTATTATATTTTTTATTTTATTTTATATTTATCATTTTATTTAATATATTTTATATGTTATAATTATTATTTTTTATTTTTTATTTTAGTTTAAGTGCTTTGTTTTTTTACTTACATTTTTTTGATTTTAATCTTTTTTAAAATTACGTGTTTTTTTGAATAGAAAACTTTAGTATTTTCATTTTAAATACATTTTTATCTTTGACCTAATTTATTCTTTTTATTACTTTTACTTTTTTGATAATAAATAAAAGAAAACTTTAAGTTTTACTTTAATTATAAAAATTTAAAATAAATTAAAATGAAAATATATACTAAAAATATATACTATTATTTGTTTGCATTATCACAATTATTATTATTACTATATTATTATTACTATAATTTTTTAATTTTTTACTTTATTAAAAACTTGTATTTTTTTAAAACCAACAAGCTATAAAAAAATATAGTTTTTTAATTTTCCTTCATGTAACCACACCTTCATGATATATTAATAATTTTTTACATATTTATTTATCATTTTTATAAATATATATATATATTATTATATTGATGTTTTTAAATTTTATTATTAATATTTTTTTTATTATTCTTTAAACAAGTTTTATTGTTTTATAAATGTAAAATAAAAGGAATACTTTAAAACCATTATCTTTTTATTAACTGCTGATCTTTGACTTGATTTTATTTATGAATTAATTATTTTTAATTGCAATTATTATAGTTATGTTCTCTTTTATTTAAATTAGTCACGTATTAAGAATTTTTTAGTTTATCTTTTATTAAAATTAGTCATTTACTAAAAATTGCTTATCATAGATTAAGATTTGAATATTTGATTATGGATTTAAGCCCAGAACCTCTCAGAACCGCTTCCCTATTCAAAATATATTTGATAGCTGAATTAATTCTCCTTAATGCATAGCAAATTCCATAATTCCGCAATCTTCATATTCGCTCTTCGCTCTCTTTCAGACATTCAATCGAAATTCCAAAACTCCAATTTGAGCACATTATTTATGCCAATTAAATAAACCGTTATCACTTTGCTTACATACATATATGTATGCTAAATATGTTATATTATCAATTATTCCGCTTGATTTTGAGTTTTGCTCATTTTTCACTTGGTTTAATTTGATAATTAGCCGCAAAGTACGCAGCAACCGTCGTCGTCGAAATTCTTCGAAGCAAACTAACTTCATATGAAAAAGAACGAGAAGCAGAGACGGCAATCGAGGCCGATGAATAAAAACGCGCGCGTTACGAACGCGCTCCGTACCAAACTCAGACTGTGAGGCAAAACAACGGGCGGCTAAAGCGAGCGGCCAAGCAAGCGCCGTAGCAGCGAACTACAAAAACAAAAACAAAAGCAAAATGAAAAAAACCTGACTCAGTGCGAAAGCAGCGCAGCGCAGCTGCTGCTTAAGCGGCTTAGAAAAAAGGCCAAAAGCGCAGAGCGACACACAGCAAATGAGAGAGTGAGAGCGCGCACGAGAGAGAAGCTTTAGCGCTCAGCTGTTGCAGGCAGTGTTGTCATTTAGAGAGAGCAGAAAAAGCTAGATTTAGCAGGAGAGGCAATACAAAATAAGTTAAATCGGAATTTTCATATAAGAGAAACTTTTTTTTGGTCAACTTAATTAAATTCTTTAATTAAATTAAATTAATCATCGATACTTCGGTCATTTTGCATTGCAATACTCAAAACATACAAAATGAAATCAAAAATACCTAAATCTATATATAACATACAGAAAGGCAAAAATAAGCCAAGAGATATTAAAATAAAGAAAAAAGGCTAGATTTAATGCTATAAGCATTTCCATAATTTTTTAAGCATTTCCATTTTCAAGCAAGGTACATCTAGCTTTTAATAGGTCAAAATGGCAGCACTGGTTGCAGGCCGGCCAACTATAGTGGAACATATACAGGGTGTTGTTTTGGCAACAGGTGATCTACATACACACAAACTGATATTCCATATTGTTAAATAACATAAAATTAAATGAAAACTATATTTAACCTCGCATTTCATTTACAATTACACTAGAACACTTCATTTACAGTTAGCTGAATATTTTCCCGTTGCTTTTGCCTTTTGCTTTGCATTCGCTTGCGTTTTTCCAATTTGACAATTCAACTTATATTCAAAACAATTTATAATATATTTATTACTTTTTTACACTACACTCAAACAAAATAAACAATGTTAGCACTCGAGCATACACTAAATTTATTTTATATGCTTATTTTATACTTTTCATAAAAAATTTCACCTGACGCTCGCGCGCGAAAACTGTGAGAACTGAGTAGGCTAGCTATCGATAAAATGAAACTTCAATACAATAGTTGAAATATCGCTAACAAATTGAAAACTACAATGTCATCGATAGCTATACCGATAGTGTTGCAGCTGTTTACAGCAATAATTACAAAATTTAATGTGGCATACGAAATGGGAACTGAAAGTTGTATTTTCTGTGATATTTTAAATGGCAAAACTGACACAGTTTTGGAAATGGAATCGGACGATTTTGCCATATTCAAAGACATAAAACCAGCAGCGCAGCACCATTACCTTATTGTGCCAAAGGAACATTACGAAAGTCTGAAAACGCTCAACGAATCGCACATAAAAATGGGTAGATAAAGCAGAGTTATAAATAATACGCATATACTTATATACATATATATATATATATACTTATTTTCTAGTGAGCCTCATGGAGGAGGAGCTGAAAAGCTTCTTCGTATCGAAGAACATTTGCACGGCGGACGCACTCTACGGCTTCCACTTTCCGCCCTTCATCTCCGTGAAACATCTGCATATGCACGGGATCGCTCCACGTTCCCAAATGCCCTTTTTCTCTCGCATGGTATTTAGACCTTCGACCGCTTGGTTTAAAACTGTACGTAATATTTGTATTTATATAATCGGATATTTCATGAACTATCTAATCTCTGTTAATTTAGACCCAGGAAGCCCTAGCCTTTTTGCGGACAAAAGCTTTGTAGTTTTCCACTTGGATTGTCGCAAGCCCGAAGAATTTCCTTTATAAATAAATGTATCTGTATATGGTTGTTTGTATATATCGTTACTTTATTATCGGTTTTTATGATATGCTTTATTCCTAAACTTATTCTTAGATAAGCTAAATTCTTGTGTATAAACAAAAAGCCAACACCTTTATGCGAGGGTAGGTCGAAAAAAATGTAAATTTAAAGGAAGACAAAAGACATTTATAATATTGTATAAATAATTGTTAAAATAAATATATATTTTGTTTGTTAATTCACACACTTTTCAGACAACCCTCGTACATATACAATAAATAATTAAGCTAATAATAAAACGTATAAATTATTGTTGATTAAACTACTTAGCGTATTTAAAAATTAGGCATTTTTAAGGTTTTAATATTTTTTGGATACTTTTCAGATTTTGTAAATCCTTGAATACATTTCTTTTTAATAGTTAAATTTTTTATTTAAATTATTTTTATATGAATCAGTCAAACGTAGTTGTAAATTTCTTTGCCTTCAAATCTTTGAGAATCAAAATTCTGTTCTTTTTGGGGTACTTTGTAAATAGCTTCTTGTTAAAGAGATATTTCAAGTATTAAAGATAATTTAAATCTGTTCAAATTACGTACTTTACAAATTAGATGGAATTATAACTATCAGCTATATAAAAGCAACTGTTAATAGACTTCACACACTTAACAAATATTGAAAATGTTTTTAAATATTTGTAATACTTAAGATCCTAAGCTAGACATTTTGCGAAATGCAAACACTTAGATTTCACATATTTAACAATCATTTTGGATATCTACAATCTAAAAACTCTTTCTAAAACATATTAAAAATTTTAAATATTTTTAAAAATTGTTAAATAATTACATTTTAAATAATTTTTTTTTCTTTTACAAATTAGTAAAATGTGCTCAATGTTTTATACATCTTTTAGCAAATTTTTGGAATGATAAAGTTCAGAATACAATAAATTATTTTGATTAATTAATATCTAAAATTAATTTAGAAAATCGTACAAAAATAATTTTCTGTACAAATTTGTTTATAAACTTGTTTTACAACTTTTCCAATTTGTTAGTTTTTCCTAAATATGTATTTATTTTTATCTGAAATTTTATAGTATTCCATAGGCTCTGTTAAAACACTTATTCAAATAAATATTGAAAAGTTTTGTGAAAAAGTGTTTTTTCAGCTTCGCCTAGAAATTTTATGTAATGAAAATTCTCAGCTGCTTCATAAAATATCTTTTTACAGTTTATGGAAATATCATAGATATTTTAAAATCTTGTGCAAAATTTGAAGGTGCTTAAAATAATAAATAAAATAGATCATAAGATTTAAGAATATATTTAAGATTTTTTAAAAGTACTTTTTTTGAAATTTCTAAGATTTTTCTTCAGCTTTTTATCTGGTTCATAAAATATTTGGAAATATTTAAGATATTTTTAATTTTTTTGGAAATTATTTTAAAGGTATTTAAAAGCTTTTTCTATAAATTAAAAAAGAGCTGTCATCACCTTTACTCAGAAATTGTATGCAATAATGCAAATTCTCAGCTGATTCATAAAAGTTTTACAATTTATGGAAACATTTAAGAATTTTGCACAATTTATAAAATTATTGAAGAATTTTCAGTTTTTTTTTGGAAATATTGAAGATTACATTACATTAAATCTTTTTTGTAATTGATTTATATAATATATGTTCATATTCTTGAAATTTTGATGTGTTAATCAAGTGAAGACTTTGAAATTTGATGGAAATATTTAAAATTTTTGCATAATTGATTTATAGTTATATTCACATTTAGGACTTTCCTTTTATTTTTTGAAAAGTTTTTTAAGATTTTTAAAATGTTTTTATAGTTGATTTATAAATATATTTTCATTCAGATCGTTCTTTTTCTCATAAATGTTTTTGTGTGTTAATTCTCAAACTTGGAAATATTTAAGACTTCTTAATATTTTTGGAAATATTTAAGTATTTTAAGATCTTTATAATTATAAATATGTTTACATTTAGATCTTTCTTTTTTTTTCTGTTAATTCTCAAAAGTTTTCCATAAATGATTTTCAAATTAAACAAATATTTCTGCAGCTTCAAGATTTCTACACATTCAACAGAGATTCAAACCCATATCCTTTAGGAAGTTGGGATCATCTGTGTGGCTGTTCATGTGTCGCTTGAGATAGGAGCTCTTGGGGAATGGCATCAGGCAGATGACGCACTTGAAGGGCCGCTCGTCGGTCAGATGGACTCGGCGATGGCGTTGCAGGGCACCCGGCTGGACATACGATGCCTGGCAGAGATTGCACTTATACGGACGCTTGCCCGTATGGATGCGCTTGTGAACCGTAAGATTGCCAGCATTGGCAAAAGTCTTGGGGCACTCCTGGCACTTGAAGGGCCGTTCGCCTGTGTGAGTCCGAATGTGCTCATTGAGCCGCCCACGCTGAGTGAAGGCCTTCACGCAATGCGGACACTTGTAGGGCCGTTCACCCGTATGAGCCCGGATGTGATCCGCCAGATTGCCGGGATTGACAAACTCCTTGGGGCACATCTGGCACTTGTGCTCGCGCTTGCGGGCATGAAAGCGCTCGTGCAGTGTGAGTTTCTTTTTGCTCATGAACTCCTTGCCGCAGGTGGAGCAGCAGTTGGCCATGTTCTGGCTGGGTAACGATTCTTCCAGGCCGAAGCCTTCGCTGTTTGTCTCACAGATCACATCACACTCAATTTTAAACTGACACGCCGAATAGAGATCCGAGTTCCAGGTGTCCTCAACCTTTGTCTGCGCATCTGTGTAGACACATTTGTCCATTTCGTCAGTCAAATCCTCCTCACTTTGCTGCTCCTCTTCGATTTTCACCGAGATCATATTCTCAGCCCATTCGGCCAGCTGTAAGTTGTTCGCCTCGAGCACCTGCCAGAAATACTGTTGACTCTCCTCACACTTACGCTTGAATTCATAGAAATGGCGTGCATCCGCAATGCAGGATTCGCACATTTGTTGAGGCAGTGCATCATCTTTGTTTACCTCGCAGCTGGTGCAGTCGGCCAACATTTCGGCCAGGCTGGGTTCGTTAGTCTCTGGTGCATGTTCGTCAAAGATGTCCACTAGTTTGTTTGCGTTATCTCTGCAAACGCGGCAGCACTTTTCCATTGTTTCAATTTTATGCTCTGCAAATATTGTATACAAATAAAATTGTTTGAAAGGCAAATCAATCCTGTATAACTGACAGTATTTTTATATATTTTCACACTATGTGACTTTGGTCACACAGATATATACGACACACAAAATACTTTGCCATAAAAATACTTTGACACAATTTAAGCGACAAGATAAGAAAAGCTGTCTCTTCGTACATTATTTTAAAAATAATGAAAGAAACTACATTTTATTTAATTAAATGTTTTTATTTTTAAATACCATAATAAATATGCAAATGTGTTGTCGATGATTTGCGCACACTAGCTATCGGTATTGAAAAACATCGCCGCAAGTAGTATGCGAGTAAAAAAAAAAGAAGCATCGTTTGGTATCGATATTATATCAACAATCCAAGAGTCGACTTCAGCTGTGTGCGCTGTTCTCTGCTCGCTGCTCCGTTTTTCGTATGTTTGTGTCCGCTACCCATGCATGTGTGCTTGTGCGTGTGTGCGTGTGTGTGTGTGCGCTGTGGCATTTGTGTGTGTGTGTGCGTGTGTGCAAAATCAGTGTCTTTGAAAAAAGCAGAAAACTGATCAAAGGGCCAGAAAACTACAAAGTTCCTATTTTACACAATTCGTGCCCCGTGTTCAGCATAAAAGTGGCCAAAATTCGACGAAAACAGCGCAAGTGTGATAAAAGCACAGTGCCACAGCCGTCTGCAAAACGAACGAAAACAAAAGAGAACAGTGTTGATAGTACGACAAGCATTTTAAGCAGTGGCAGCGGTAGCAGCAGCGGCGCCAGCAGTGGCAACAACACCAACAACACCAATACCAGCAACAACAACAACAACAAGCGCGCATACGCGTCGTTGGGCCGGGGAGCGGCCGACGTTGTACCTGAAGTTCGTTTACTACCAACAGCAGCAGCAACAACAGCGCCGACAACAACAACTACTCGAGCAGCAGCAGCAGCGGCGGCGGCAGCGGCCGCAGCAGCGACAACAACAACAGCAACAACAAACACAGAGGCGGCTGCCGGCCGGTGTCCGGCTGAGGAAACTGTTGTTGTTAGTGGTGGGCGGGTCGGTGGGGGCGTGGCTGGAGGACAGCTAACAAAGGGTCCGCTGAATGCGACGAATTTGTCGCTGCCCGTTTGCTTGCGCACCGTGCAAAAGCTTGCCGCTGAACTCGACGCCAAAGCCGACGTCAGCGTTAGCGTTAGCGACAGCAGCGACGTCGACGGCGACAGTGACGCTAACGTTAACGTCATGTCGGAAACGGGCTGCCGGCATTATCAGAGCTACGTAAAGGAGCACAGCTACGATACCTTTCGTGTTATCGATGCCTACTTCGCTGCCTGCGTCAACAAGGATGCGCGTGAGAAAAAGGTGAGCAGCAGAAGCAGCAGTGTTGCCCTTTTTTTCCAGAGCACAACAAGCTAGATTTAGCTGGAAGGTTTTATGTGAAATATGTGTTTGCAATATCTATTAGATAATTCGGTAATTTTGCATTGCTCAAATTTGATACAAAAACCATACAAAATTATGAATAATTCCAAAAATAAAAGCAATTTCTAAAATTCCCTTAATCGGACTTTTAAAAGAGTCAGATCTAGCGGGAAAAAGGCTGAAATGGAAATAGTGTGCAGAAACAGTAGCAGTGCTGTCATTTTGGCCTATTTAAGGCTAGATCTAGCTTATAAGAAAACGGGAATGCTCGAAATAGCTTTAAATCTAGCATTTGTGGTTTAGTTTTGCCTTTTTATAGGCATTTTTGAAGGCAAATCGAAATGGGTTTGTTAATTTTTGTATGTTTTTTGTCAAATTTGAGTATTGCAATGCAATATTACCTATTGATCTATGGAAATCGCAGAATTTAATGAAATCGAAAAAAAAACGATATGTTAAATTCCCGGTTCAGCTTGTTTTGCTTGCCATTCCTGTTAGATCTAGCTATTTGTGCACTCAAAAACGTGGCAACAGCAGAACCAACTCTCCCTAAACCCTTCTCCATAGGCCATACACTGCAACTGCTTCGAGTGCGGCAGCTATGGCATCCAGCTGTACGCCTGCCTGCATTGCATATACTTCGGCTGCCGTGGAGCTCACATCACTAGCCATCTGAGGGCCAAGAAACACAATATCGCATTGGAACTATCGCACGGCACGCTCTACTGCTATGCGTGTCGTGACTTCATTTACGATGCACGCAGTCGTGAGTATGCGATAATTAATCGCAAACTGGAGGCGAAGGATCTGCAAAAGAGCCTCGGCTGGATACCCTGGATACCGACGCCCAAGGAGACGAATCTGCTGCTGGCCAATGCACGGCGGCGTCTGGTGCGACCCAATCAGACAATTGGGCTGCGAGGGTTGCTCAATCTGGGCGCCACCTGCTTCATGAACTGTATTGTCCAGGTGAGGTGGTAGATACATGTAAACAATATTACAGAAATTACTGCATATCGTATAACAAATTGGTTTATATAATAAAGACTCATTTGAAGTATTTATAAATATCGTAAAAATATTAAAAAAGAATATATTTAAAGTCTCGTCCCTAATATTTATTAAATATCGTATTTCAATTAGGTTTATATATTTATGTCTGACCTCTAATACATAGAAATATCGTATTGCACATAAGTTTATTTATCAAACTCATCTCTAAAATTGATGAAATTACTTTATTCGTATTTCATATTGATTTATATATTAATATCTTACCTTTAATATTTGAAAATATCGTATTGCAATTAATTATATGAATTTAAAAACTCATCTTTATTTTTTTTAAATTACTACATATCGTATTGCAAATAACTTGATATATTTTCAAGTTTCATCTCTAACGTTATCTTTTTAAAGGCTTTTTTGCAACAAAAAAGTCGATTATTGCGATAAAAGCATGCAATTAGTATTTAATTTAAATAATCATACATAGTGTGTTATCGCTTATTATAATGAAATTAGTATTTGATTTAAATATTGAAATATCGATTATTATCGTAAAAACTAATGCGCGAATTTGGAATGCTAATGAGCAATTGCTTAACTTTAAATTTAATATAATTTGTAATTAAATACTGAACTTTTTTTATTATATATAAGCAACTTATGAATATATGTATGTACATTGTCAATAAACAAAATAGTAGTGTGAATTAACACTAAATGTTGGATAAAAAAATATTAAGACTTATTAACTTAATATCCACATCCAAATTATATATATACAATATAAATTAATCTTAATATTCGTTTCAAATTGTTTTAAAAATATTGAGTTTATCACTAAGTATTTTTTGGCCGACAGTACTACTACTGTTACTATTTTTATATAAGATATATTAATCTTATATTATAAATATCATAAAATAATGGTTATGCTAAATTAATCATATATGTATGTATATATGTTTACTATATCATATATCAGATATATAACTCTGATATTAAATTAATATTTATCCTTGTCTCTATAAAGATTCAGGCGACTGTAAGGGTATTTAAATTTCTCCATGTTTACTTAATGCTTTTTATATAATCTTAATCTTAACTGAATGTCCTTCTTCCTTAGGCCCTGGTGCACACGCCGCTGCTGAGCGACTATTTCATGTCGGATCGCCACGACTGCGGCAAGTCCTCGCACAAGTGTTTGGTATGCGAGGTGTCGCGTCTCTTCCAGGTGAGCGCATGCGCCATAGCCAATTGATAAGCTGATTGGAACTCTTTTTTTGGTTTTCTTTTTTTTTGCTTCTACAGGAGTTCTATTCGGGCTCACGTACTCCACTGTCGCTGCATCGTTTGCTGCATTTAATTTGGAATCATGCAAAGCATCTGGCCGGCTATGAGCAGCAGGATGCGCATGAGTTCTTCATTGCCACACTGGATGTGCTGCATCGGCATTGTGTGAAGGCCAAGTCGGAGCACGAGAGCAAGAGCAACAGTTCGAGTGCCACCGGCGGCAATTCCAGCTCCAGTGCCAATGCAACGGCCACGCATAGCTATGGCCAGTGCAACTGCATCATCGATCAAATCTTTACGGGCATGCTGCAGAGCGATGTCGTGTGTCAGGCGTGCAAGGGCGTCTCCACCACATTCGATCCCTTCTGGGACATCTCACTGGATCTCGGCGAGACGACTACGCATGGCGGCGTCACACCGAAAACCCTAATCGATTGCCTGGAGCGCTATACACGGGCCGAGCATCTCGGGTCGGCGGCCAAAATCAAATGCTCCACCTGCAAATCGTATCAGGAGTCCACCAAACAGTTCAGCCTGCGCACTCTGCCCAGCGTCGTCTCGTTTCATTTAAAGCGTTTCGAGCATTCGGCTCTGATTGATCGCAAAATCTCGTCGTTTATTCAGTTTCCCGTCGAGTTCGATATGACGCCCTTTATGTCCGAGAAGAACAATGCCTATGGGGACTTTCGGTTCTCCCTGTACGCCGTGGTCAATCACGTGGGCACCATCGATACGGGGCACTATACGGCGTATGTGCGACATCAGAAGGATACGTGGGTCAAGTGCGATGATCATGTGATAACAATGGCATCGCTCAAGCAGGTGCTCGACAGCGAGGGGTGAGAGAGACAGAGCAATGAATATATCAATTATAATAAAAATAAATTATTAATTTATTCTCTTTCTGTTTTTTTCCAGTTATTTATTATTCTATCATAAGAATGTCTTGGAGTACGAGTGAGGCGTGGACAAGGATTGAAACTCAGCGCGCATCCATAGAGGCTGTTTATCTACCCCTCTCACAAATCACTCAGCCACCCATGCTCACTCACTCACCCACACACACTCACACAGAGGCACTCTTGGTGTCAGTGCATGTAGCATACACACACATACACATACAACTACAATTACAACTACAACTACAAATATACAAAATGCAGACAAGAACGCGGCAGCGCTTACAACAACAACAACAAATCTTAATCTTAATTATTGCAAAAAAAAAAAAAAAACAAAAACAAAAACTTATTGTTCTAAGTATTTCCAGCACATAATGCTAAAAACTAAACGAATGCTAAAACTACAAATTGCTTATGTATGTAAAACAAAAGAAACAAAAAGAAAAAGAAAAACAAACAAAAAATTTATGCATAGCAAACAAAATGCGACGCAAGAAAAGAAACAAAACGAAATATCACAATTTTTGCTCTTACTCAAGAAATTTACAATTTAAACGAAAAAAAAAAAGAAAAACAAAAATGAAACCTAACTGATATAATCTTTGCAGTTAAGAGCAGCTACTTGTTTTGTTTTTAGAGCGGAAAACTTTATTTATTTCATTTAGGAAATTTAAAAAATGAAATTTCGACATAAAATTCGAGAAAAAATTTAATCTCAACACTTGGGCTCGTCCGGGAATTGAACCCGGGACCTCTCGCACCCGAAGCGAGAATCATACCCCTAGACCAACGAGCCAGTTGAAGGTGGTTCGCCACATTGTATATTTCACATTGCTGCGACGGCGCTGATTATTACAAATTGTGTATATATTGGGCAGGGCATGCAACACGTGTTAGAAAGAGATGACCATAGTATGCCGCGGTGTTCGTGTCCATGCTAAATTCAATTGCTGTTTAAGCAAAGACACACACCACCACTAGACATTTGTGTAATGCTCTCAAGGTTTTGGAAAATTGGGTATGGGATAGATACTCTGTTAATATGTGAGAAGGTATATTGATTGTGTAAACAATTATGATTTTTTAAATATTTCAATTATTAATTAATTTTATTAGAAAAAAAAACTATAACGTTAAATATAGTATTTTTGTGAGTTGCTGAAGAAGAGGCAGAAGTCTTTTTGAATATTTTGATCAAATATAAATATTATTATCTAATTAAATGAATTAATTATTATTTATTAATATAATATTTTTTATTATTATTTTTTATATTTCGATTCTACATTCAAATTTAATGTATCTAGTTTAATTATATTTATTATTAAAATATTAGCGCATTAGACTTGAAAATATTTAATAAAAATTCTAAACAAAGGGAATGTCAACAATATTTTTATTGATCGCGCATGGCGTTTAAGAGTCTTTAATAAAAATTATAGACAAATGAAGGAGTCCCCTCAATATTTCGATCGCGGCATATTTATGTCTTTCGCAACACTGTCTGCCGATAAGGAAACGAAGCTCAGGCGATCGACGATTCAAAAACTACAGTAAGTTGATCGAGTAAACAACAGACCGCAATGGAAGAGAATATCAGAATGGAAATACAAAGAAGCAATAAGTCGAATAAATACTCTTGGCTATCCTCATCAAAGATTCCTGTGTTCAACAAATCAGAGAAGACTTGCCTCGAAAATTGTATTTGCAATCGCAAACGCGGCTCAATTTTTTGCACCAGTTGCAAAAAAAGTTTCATGGGCCGCATTGCGGAACGCTGCCAAATACATCCAGAAGTAAGCAGATATTTGATATAATTAAATAAAAATTAAATGATCTTTTATTTCAAGGTTGCCTATCTTATGGATGCTCGCAATTGCGCTTTCTGCGGAGCCGCTGCTAATGACTTGCAAATGGGGGATTAAATGTAGGTCGTTGACGACAAACAATATGTGGAAGACATGCATATGTAAACAATAGGGACAAAAAAATCCAGAAATAAATAAATATGATTTTGTATGTACGTAAACAAAGAGAAAATGTTTTTTTTTTATGATACTGCGATGTGCCTGGATGTGTATACATGAACTCATATATATGTGTGGGTGTATGCACATGTGTGTGCGTGAATATCAGAGCTGCTTTCTTGTTTAGCATTTTACAACACCAGTAAACACCGTTACTTTAGGATTTTCGTTAGATTGTGTTGTCAATGTAGCAGATGTCTTATTAGCAATTTGAGCCGTAAACAGCCAAAAACAGCTATAGCTGCTTAATCTGTGAGCGGGTTGCGTCTGCCAGCCAGCTACTTTTAGCTGTTAATCTAGCTTTATTTATGGACAGGCAAAGCTGCTCAGCACAGACTGTTTAGTTGAATATTTTCGCGACGCAGTTGTGCACAATTAAAAAATTTGTTTTTTGCATTCTGCGTACGCATTCGTTTTCTTTGAAAGGTAATTGATATTGGGTGCTAATTGTGTTTGATATGTAAGCAGAAATGTGTGTGGAACAACTGAATTTTGTTTTAAAAGTAACTTTTCTTTAAAAAGTAAAGTGGAATTCATTTGCATACACATACATACATATGTACATATAAAGATATGCATGCACGCATGCTTGTATGTATGTGTGGGTGTTTATACATCTCTGTTTATTTGTGAAGTCTTAAAGACTGTGTTTTAAATGTCATAATTTAAATGTTAAGTATTAAGTGCTCGGCTTAATTTTCAGTCAATTGCTGACGGCAGCTATAATTTAGTCAAGATGAACTCCGGATTTAGAATTACCGACCATAATAACAACAAGAAGAACTGGACCAATCTCAACAATAACTACATAAAGAATGATAAATACAACAACAACCAGAAAGGCAATGGATCCAGCCACAAATTGAAATATGATCTGCCAGCCGATTACAAGTATGAGGTGCATCCGTGCATCTGCAATCGGCCCCCGCAGGCATTCGAATGCGGACGTTGCCATCATTATTTCCGTGGACGCATTAGCGAGCGCTGCAGGCAGCATCCAACGGTATGTTCACATTGGCTTTAATTGAGTTGCGCATTATTATTCGTCTCTGTGCAGGATTGCTTTCTGATGGACTTTCGTGAGTGCCCATACTGCCTGGCACCCACCAGCGAGGTGAAGGTATCCGACTTAACCTGGGCACAGATTCGCAAAATGGAAGATGCCAGCTTACCAAATGACGGTGATGATTTTTAGCTGAGTTTGAAGACTCGGCGCAATTAGTTTTAAATAAAAAGAAAGCGTACATTTAATATGTATTCATGCTGGGACACGATCTTGTAATACCTGAGATTAACATTAAATATAACATAATTCTAGTGTACACCCAAAACTGTGCTATTAATCCATGCCCTATTGACAGAGCGACGCCGGCTGGGCTTAAACAAACGCCAGACACCTGCACACATACACAGTTGGTGTTTTAAGCATGACATTTATGAAGTACTCAATGTCGTCGACAGCTTGGCTCGCAGTAAGTTCCCATATAAGCTGGCAGCAAGAAGCATGTGGGCGCATAAGTAGCAGCAGCAGTTGAGGCAGCAGCTTGACATGATTGCATGTTGCATGTGGCATGTGGCATATAGCATATGCCATATGCCATATGGCAAATGTGGCAAAGAGCGCAGCTAAAGCAAATGCCAGCCATGACTTGGCATCAAGTAAGTGACTCGTTTTGTTGTTGCTAACGCCTGCACCGATTTAATCCCCTCTCTGTTTGCAGGTGATAGACACAGTAAGCACTCAGTTTAATAGTCGCAGGCTAAGCCTCAAAGATTGCACTCAAGAAGCTCAAACTGTCGCCTACGCTAACAAAGGGCGGCAGCACTTTGCCTTAAATATCTCTCTTAAACGCTGAGCTGGCAATTTATTAGAAGTTTGCGCATAACTTATTCGCTCTGCACCATTATCGCATTCAATGGAAGCATTCCCGGGGCGCCATCAGTCAAATTGCCAAACAAATTCATGTCGCCGATAACAATTCAATCACTTAAAAGTTGAAATCGTCTTACAATGCCTCCCCAGCGTCCAACTGGCCAACTGCAACCACAATCTAGCTGCTGTTGCTGCTGCTGCTGCTGCTGTCTGAAAAATCTTGTATACGTCTCGGGGCCATGCTTAACAGGGCATCTGCATCGGTTTGTTGGCAACTGAAGTTCGTACTTATCTCAACAGCTTGCCTGCAAAGCCATTCAATGGATTCCCTTGATTTGGTCTCAACTCTCTGCAACTGAGGCCTTCAAGTGTCTGCTCTTGTCTGCTGCTTGCTGCTTTGCTGCTGGCCAAGTTTTAAAGCAATATTTTTCAACAGCAAACTTCCACTCAACAGGTCAGGTCAGTCAAGTTTTTATTTACTTGTGGCTTATGTATATATATATGTAGTATAAGACTATTTCGTTTAATTAGAAAGGCAGCATTGAAAGTGGAGAGGGTTCCTTAATTTAAGTTACTTTAATATAAATTATAGTAAGAATTATATTTTAATTAATTGGAATTTGCGTTTTCATTTGCATTGTGTAAGACTATTTCGTGTAATTATAGCAGCGTTAAAAAGAAAAGAAGTTCTTAAAATTTATATAACAATTGTATTTTAAATATTTTAAATTTCTTATTCTCTTCTATCTTCGTTCGAATTGTATAAAATGACTTCGTTTAATTTAGGAAATGCATTGACAGAAAGGAAGTTCATTTAATATAAGTTTCTTTAATATGAATTTTAATAATAATAGTTATATTTTAAGATATAATAATAATAATAATTTACAATTCAGTTCTTACCAATTATACAATATACTTTTCTGTCATGCTGTCTTACTAAGCTTCAGCTATTTATTTAATATAAATATTTTTGATAGCATTTATATTAAATAAGAAAGCATCATTGAAAGCTAGCAAGTTCCTTTAATATAAGTTTTAATATTAATTATATATTTTATATAATATGAATTTTATATAATTAGTTTTTATATAATTAAGTTATCATAAATTATAAAAAATTCTTTCCTATTAATGCTATAATAGTTCTTTGCTGGCTTAGCTTCACTTAGTTAACCTTAATTCATGCTCACTGAACTCCCCTGTGATACTTCTTGAACTATTTACATCAAAATTGAGTTGTCAAGCTTCATTGTAGTTTAATTAGGAAAATAGCATTGCAATCAGGGAAGTTTCTATATTATTTATTTCTCATATATAAATTAAAATACTTGTATTTTAAATTTCCTATTTTACTATTCAGTTTTGATAAACAATAAGACATTTTTTTCTAGCAATGCCCTATTCCTCGCTTGCCTAAGCTTCAGTTAGTTAATCAATTAACTCCTTTTATCTAAGTTTCTTTAATATAAATATTAATAATTATTATAATTTACTTAGTTTTAATTTTATATTCAATTCTTTTCTATTAATGAAAGTAATTAAGTTCCTTTGATGTAAATTAAAATATTTTAATTAATTTAAATTTCCATATTGTTCAATTCAGTATTAAAAGCTATACAAAATTCTTTCCCATTAAGTCTCGTAGCTAAGCTTCAGCTATTTGAATAAGTAACTCCTTTAAACTGGGTTTCTTTACCTTAAATATAATAATTATTTTATATTTTTTAGCTCGAATTTTATATTCAATTCCTTTCATATAGGTTGCTTTAATATAAGTTACAGTAATAATTATATTTTAAATTTCCCATTTTATAATTAACTTTTTATAAACCATACAAAATTCTTTCCTATCCAGTCTCGTAGCTAAGCTTCACTTAGTTAATCTAAGTAACTTTATATGTTCCCATATGCTTACTCAACTCCCATTTGATATCTGTATATGTATTTACCACTAGAGTAGTACTCCCACATCTAAATTGAGCTGCCAGGCCACAGTTCGCTTTCATTGTTGCAGTTGCCAGTTGATCCCCCACGTTTGCAGTGCCTCCTCCTCCTCCTCCCATTCAAACCGCGCCAACTGGCATTGGCTTCGTGTCTAATTTCCGTTGTCCTGTTTGACTGTCTTTTCGCTTGTCTCTCTACTCTCTTTTTTTTTTGTAGCCTCGGGGGCTCTGCTGAGTGAGTTGCACAATTGCTTTCATGCTGATTTTATTTGCCGCAACACTCACAGCCGACAGCTTGACTGTCTGTCTGCCTGGCTGTCTGTCTGTCTCTCTGTCCGTTGTCTGCCATCCGAGTCCATTGCAAGTTTTCGGCGGCGGGCCAACAACTTAACCAAGTATTAGCACTATTTAAGAGCTGCAACGCGGCGGCAAATGCAGTTGAAAATTTTCCAATTAGTGCTGCTATTTGAGTTGCCTGCCCAGCTCGATCCTCCCTCTGTTGTCCATTGCATTCAGCTGGCCGTAATCTTGGCAATTAGTTTCGCCGACTCGAGGAGTTGCAGTTGTTGCCGCTGTTGCGCCTGATACTCGCTGCTGCAATTGTAAATTATGCAATTGCTTAAAATATTCATGAAAACTTTCATGGCCAGTCAACAGTTGCCCAACCCCAACGCATATAAAATCAGTTGAGCGCATCCTTTACGCCTGCATGTGTGTGTGTGTGTGTGTGTGTCTGTTTGTGTCTGTGTTTGTGTCCTCTGTTTGTGCCGGGTGAAAAATGAACGTTGTTTCTCTCTTGAAGCATCTCGCGTGAGCTCCATTGTCAATGCGCCGCCTTTCATTGTGCTTGTCCTCTCTGGCACTTTGTGTGTCGCCCGTTCCATTACTGAAGTGTGCACTTCCGCTAAATGGTATTTGGGGCAAGCACATAAGCTTACGATATAACAGCAGATAGCAGCCGACTCGACTTGGTCCCCCACACTGCCCTCTGTGGACCCTTGGCTTGTCCCAAATCTAGTGACGCTTGCAATTTTTATGGCAAACATGACAGCGACGAAAAAAAGGAGAGAAAAAGAGCCAAACAGAAAGAGAGCGAGCAGGGTAAGCATTGTTCCACTTTTGTAAGCATTGAGCTGTTTATTAGCATTACTTTTATCTTTCAGAGGCATCTCTATACATATCTATTCAGGCCAGGCACAGCTTCTTGGGTGGCCGCCGCTGTTTCTGCTCCATGCACTTGGTAATGGCTGTAATTGAATATTAAGCATGGTTAATCTAGTTTAATATATGTTTGCAGCTGCAATTCAACTAACCCCATCTGGAGCCAAACACAACGGGACAAACAGCATGCTTTGCCAAAGGATCTGGCGCACCGGCTGCATTCAAATTGTACCACAGCAGGGCGGTACCACGCCTCGGCTGTACCACAAGCTTCAGTTTTGGAAATATGGTTGCGCCACCGATAGCTACGTCATTTGCCTGCATGGGTAAATAATGAAATATATTATAATTATTATAAATGTATAGTAATCCTAGATCTTTCTCTCTCTCTACTCACATAGAAGACAACTGTGGCTATGCGATCGGCGCGCGCTTTGCAGCTTTTTGTGGTGGCGCCTTGGCCCAGGGCAAAGTTGAGCACGTGCAGCTTGTTATGGTCGGCCATATCGAAGCCGGTCATATCAGCAATTCTATGATTTACGTTCTGCTCTACTCTCTTGGCTTCAGCTTCAGGAGCTGTCATATTTTTAATGGCTGCAATTTCACTATCGTACAGCAAATCGTGATAGAGCTGCACCAAGGGCTCCACATTCAGCTGCTCCATCTTCATTGGCGCCAGCCTCAAGTAAGCTGAGTTATCGTTGACATAGCGACAGCTTAAATGATCCGTCTTCCGCTCTGGCCAGAGTCCGCGACAAGCCTTCTCCGTGGCTTTGGGTCGCGGCTTGTACTTGGCTCGCAGATTAATGTAGATTTTCTCATCTACAGACAGATACCTTTTCACCGTGTGCATGATTTTATCGCTGCTGCTTTCACGAACAATATTCTTCGTCATTCTATCAGCCAGTTCTTGCCAGCTGGGATCAATGTCATCCCTCGGCGTCGTCTTTGAGTTATCCGCTGTAAAAGACGACTTTTATTCCGTATATATAATAATTATTTAACAAGTCTTTGCTTACGCTCGTTGACAATTGCCTGCGTATACTTTCTGTATAGCTTCTTACGCTTCAAGCCCAGCACTCGACTGAATAGCTTATCATACGGCTGATTGTAGAGTCGAACCGCCGTGCGATACCAATGCGACGATCTGGCAAACTCTGTGCCATTGAATAGAGTTTCCGCCAGGACAATGCAGTCAGGTGTTGTCAGATATGAGCTAAAGGAAAATTGAGCAAAAAAAAAAAACCATTCTTAAAATTCTCTGTTCCATTTCATCCACCCGTCACCCACTTGTATTGCTTGTCGAGCAGCATGCCCTTGGCCATGTGAGATGCCTCCAGATTGTAGATACTCTCAATGCGCAATAAGCCTTCCACAGCTGTCTGCAAATCTTTCTCGCTTGGCACCAGCTCCAGCTGCCTTTGCATCCTTTCCGTTTTGGTCTGATTTCTAAGGTATTCCAGCCATTTGGGCCAGTCCTGTTGTAGCCTTCTCAGTAACGCAAATGCGTTAAGAGGATTTCCAACATACTCCTCTTGCATTTTCCGGCCAGTCAGAGGAGTGCGCTCCAACATCGTCTGATAGCTGTGATTAACTGGATTTTGTAACTAATTTAGAAACTGACTTTTGCACTTGCACTTACAGCTTTATCATATTTAGCTTATCCTGCATATCCACGGCAATGACTTCCAGGCTTTTTTTCAGTTTATTTTCCAGCCTTAACAACTCAATCATGCTCCCCTCAGATCCGCTGTACCGAACTTTTTCGTTTGCCATTTCTGCATTGCAAAAAACTGTAGTAGTAGACTGTAGTACTATGAAATATATGATAAACCACGTCATTGTCAGCTGCACAAACTATTCCAAATGTATGTCTCTATGTCTCTCATAACTTATTTCAACTAAAAGTATTTTATTTCCATGGTTTATTTAAAGGTTTCATGCATTAGACTTAGCGTGACCAGAAAGCTGCATTCATTTGAACATGTTTTGCTAGGAAGTCTCTTCGACTAGAAGATACCCTAAGAACAGTGCTAGTCAATTTATACAATTATATTATATTAGTCTATATTTTCTTCCCTTATTTTAATGAATAACATCGATTGGTTTTCTTCTTGAAAATTTGAATATACACGTCATTTAAATTTAAATGATAAATACATATATATATAATTATGATTATAATTAAAAATTATTTTTTCTGATATTTTTGAAGAATTATGCTATTGCCAAAATGATCATTATATTATTTAATATTTTGAAATGATCATTTTACAGCTTAAATATTACATTTAATATCTAAGACTTAACATTTTAATTTAACACTAATATTAAACATTAAATTGAACTATTTAAATTTAACACCCACTTTTAATGTAATGTAATGTAAATGTAACATTTAAAATTGAACATTTGAATTAATTACTTAATATTATTTTTTATATTTTTACATAACATTAAATATGTAGTTTTTAACATTTAATATTGCAAATCTAAAACTTTCATTTATCTTACATATTTAATAAAAAAGTTTAACATAAATATTATAACATTTTAATATGAAATTTAGCATTTTAAACTCATTCCGTATTTAAAATTTTACAATTGGATTTAACTTTAACACTTAATATTAATTTTTTACATCGACTTTAAAAAGTAGCATTTAATTTAATACTTAAAATCTAAAACTTGCATTTTTTACATTTTAGACTTTCCATTTGGATTTGACGCTTAACATTAATTTTTTACATTACCTTTACAAATGTAGTATTTTACATTTAATATTTAAAATTTAAGACTTACAATGATCATAAATATTTAACATTAATATTTAAAACTAACACAATATCATTTGTTTACATTAACTTTTAATATTAAATTTAACATTTAAAATTCAGCAATTAAAACTAACAATGAAAACACAATTAAAATTTAGACATTTTTTATTAACACCTAACAATAGAATATAGCAATATAATATTAACATTAGTTTAACATTAACATTATTTATTATTTAATATTTACCATTACATAAATTACCATTTATATTAATATAACATTACATTTGTTTAATATTGTATCAACAATAAAAATAAAATAAAATAAAAATTAATTAATCTTATTATCACTAGACCAGAAATGCGACTGAACGAGCTATGCCACAGACTCGGCTTTATATAGCCCTCAGACGAGAGCCTTGAACGGAGGTGAGTATGAAGAGAATGGAAAAATTTGCTTCACGACCCACCATCGTGCTCAAGAACATGTATGTATATTGTATAATGCCAGAGGTGCTCTGTTCTGATCCTCACATGCATACAAACCAACTATTGAGTCACTTTTAATGGAATTTATTTTACATACAGAAATTTTATTTATATATTTGTATTATATATATATATATATATATCATATTATTACAAACATATTTAAAATACAATTTTCCTTTTGCTTTGTCTATTTCGATAGCTGAGCTAGCCTGGCCAGACAGGGCTTCTTGAAGAGCTGAGGATCCGAGTGGAAAAATTTGGTAATTGCTAAAATAATAACAAAAGAATATTAAAGGCAACCAATAAATGTTCACGAAACTTACTCCACCTAGAGCCCGCTATGATAGGACATACAGTATGCAGGGAACGGGGATCTGGAGAGTCGTCATCGAACAGATTATACCAAAGCAAGGCGCTGCCCTTCTGCGGTTGAACTGCAACTTGAATGTTGGGAAAGACGGTTGCACCACCCTGTACTTCGCTCGCCTACAAAAACGTAAATATTATATTATAATATGCTCAATTCAACTCAATTTAACTGAAAGACATTCGATATTGAATACAGACATAGAATACCACTGTAGCTGTACGATCGCCTAGACCGAGATTGTCCAAGTGGCTCGCACGGTCCTCGGTCACGTAGTCGAAATGGGGCTTAAAGTGACCGCCTATACCATAGTTGCCTATCTGCATATCTCTAAAATCGTGAACTTCGAAGCCAGTAATATCTGTGATGCGTTGAATTATGCGATCCGTCAATGGAGTCCTTTCCTTCGGCCACATCAATCGCACCACAATTTCCGGTTCTTCAGTCTGATTCAATACTGGTAACGTCGAAAGTCCGTTATACATAACAGATGTATTCCCCTTCATATCCTCGATCTCGCTGTCGGAAATCACATTATGGTACCTGACAACATACGGATCAAGACTGATTTCCTCCACTTTAAATGGCGCCAGTCTCAGGAAAGGTGTTGTCGTCGTATTGTAATGACAATGGAGATTCGTGCGCTTGGGATAGCCTCCGCGACAACCCAAATAGTACGGCGTTTCCAACTTCTTCTCATGCCATGTTACGCCATCATCCTGCTCCAGCATCTCATTCACAAAGTCGTCCACAAAACTCGAGCTCGATTTGTTAAGAACCTTTTCGACCTCAGCCTGCACTTGTTTGTCACTCAATAAGGGCTCCTCCTCTGTCATCACTAAAGTTGATAGTTGAGGTATATGAGAATCTAGATCTATAATCCTAGCCGTAATATCGCCTACCTTTCAGTAGACGCATCCTCGCATATTGTTCACGCACGCCATTTAATGCTCCGCCCAGGAGTTTGTCATAGGTAAAGGACTTTGGCTCTCTCTCTCGCTTCAGTGCAATGCTGTACCAGGCAAAGGCTCCTCCATAGTCCTTGTTCTCATATTTGTATTTGGCCAGGGCCAGACAGTCGCGAATGGAAAGCGTTTGACTGCAGCATATTTGTGTTTGGATTGTAAGCTTGGCCTGCAGCTGGGAAATAACTTACCCGAATTCCTTGCCCTGCAGTCGACCTAGTGACATGTCAATGGGATTGAGGTCATAGATGTACTCGATGCGATCAATGCCCTTCAGCATTTCTTCCATATCTCGCTCATCGGGCGCCTTGGCCAACAGCTCTGTCATGGCTTTCAGTTGCTCTGCGCCCACCTCCTCCTTTGTGTACTCCTGCAGTCTGGGCCAATCCTGGCGTAAACGTCGAATGAGTGAAAACTCATTTAGAGGATTGGAGAGGTATTGTTTTTGTTCTTTTTCAGTTTGAAGCTTCACGCGTTCCAGTGTCTTCAGGTAACTGGCAAATACAGTTAACAATATTTTAATTTTGATTATTAATATTTGAATTTTCACACACATCTTTAGCGTTGCCAGCTTTTCTTCCTGCGCCTCAGCATATTCCTTCATATGAAGCACGAACTTGTTCTCAATATCTAAGAGTTTTACTAGACCCACAACTGAGCTGCTGTAGAGCTCTACTGAGAAATCCAATTCAGAGCTGGCACAGCGGCTAAATACAAAGATGAGGAGACTCAAAATTGAAACGTGTAACTTCATTGTTAGGTGTTTGGAAACTGAGAAATGTGAGTTAAGCTGAGCTAAGATTTGTTTTAAATTTAATTATTCATGCCACATTAAAGACATCTGTAACTGTAACACTATATTTAATATGCATTTCTAATTCTACTTTTGTAAATGTTTTTACAGATAACAACATTGATACACTTAAACATCATTCAACTGTTGTTCACTAAAGATTAGTCGAGTCCTTGGGATCATATGTATATGTGCTTAGTGAGAGCTGCAAATGTAAGGATTCATTTATACTATTTATATATATATTTATATAAAAACCTACTCAACTTGCAGCCCACCAAGACAGGACATGAGAAATAGTTCAGGCATCGCTCTCCTTTTGGCTGCTCATCTAAGACATGTGAAATCAGCGCGGCGCCTTTTTGTGGCTTTATATAAAGTTGATGATCAGGAAATATAGTGGCGCCACCTTGCGGTACATCGTTTAACTACAGAGCAGAGCTAAGCTTAGTTTTTATTTAATTTATAAAGAGTTATTTAGACTACTTACGAACAACGTAATTGAGGCTACTAGACTGTCTGATAGAGGCTAGAAGTTTTATATACTATTGGAAATTATATATATTTTAAATATCATGTATAATTTACCTGTTTATCGGTATTTACAGCCGAGCCATCGTAGTGCAGGACGAAATCGTTATCAAAGCCCATATTCTTACCCATCATATCCTTAAGGCGATTATGGAGTGCATGATTCAGCTCTAAGTTTACTGATTTCCTAGCATATTGCTCAGATTTATAATGTTTTAAGCTGTACAGCAGTTCATCAATTTCTTTGTCGTATATGGCATTATAATAAAGCGCAACATAGGGCTTCATGCTCAGTAACTCCACCTTGAGGCGTGCCAGCATAAGGAAGGGTTCAGTTGAATTCTGATAGTAGCAGAACAATTTCTTTGCAGCTGAAAGCTGAACTCGACAGCCTCGCTTTACTGTTGTCAAGGATTCGTTCTTGTGCTGAAATCATAAATATTAAAGTAAGATAATTTAAATACAAATTATTATATTAACTCACCTGACTGCTTGCTTTCAGATGCTGTCCAGAATTCTGCAGAGCTCGTCGCTGTAGCCAGAGTGAAATATGTAAATCGGAAACGTTGTTAAGTACATCCAAAGCCTCCTTGATATTGCCTATGATAAATTTATATTAAAGGAATTAGAAATTACTCACTTTAACACGCACCGCTGATAGCTATCACTTTGGCATATTTCCCATATAAATCAATGACAGTTAGCTTATATTCTTCATGTAGTAGTGCTTTCAATGCCTCCTCCAACTTTTCAACCCTGGACGCTTCTATCTCAATCAGCTTATTTACATTTGCTGCTTGAGCTGAGCCCGCTGATTCACGCATGTAAGTCTCAAAATAGCTCCAATCCTTAAGCTGGCGTCGTATAAGCGCATAACTAAGTAAATTATTTTCTACATAAGCCTCAGGGTTCGAACTCCACTGTTGTCTCTTTTCTGTTATTTTAATACTTATATTTAACATTTAATTTAACTATTTAAATTTAACACTCACCAATAATGTAATGTAATGTAATTAATATAAATGTAACACTTAATATTTAACATTTGGATTTAATACTTAATATTAATTTTTTATATACTTTTGCATAACATATGTAGTGTTTAACATTTAATATTGAAAATCAAAAATTTGTATTTATTATACATATTTAACATTACCATTAAACATTTAAGTTTAACATAAATATTTAACACTAACTTTTAATATTAAATTCAGCACTTGAAATTTAATATTAAAATTATAAATTAAAAATATATCATTTAAGATATTACAATTTGATTTAACATTTAATAATAATTTTTTACAGCGACCATTAAAATGTAGAATATCTAAAATACAAAATTTGCACTTATCTAAATATTTATCATAAATAATTAGCGTATAACATCAAAATTTAAAACCAATATAATATTATTTGTTTACATTAGCTTTTAACATTCAACATTTATAATTCAGCATTTAAAATGCACTACTTAAAAATTAACATTTGAACTTTTTACTTGGATTTTAAACATTTTCGACTTTCCATTTGGATTTAATGCTTACTTAACATTAATTTTTTACACTAACATTAAATATATATTATTTAACATCTCAGACTTAAAATCTAAAACTTACAATTATCATAAATATTTAACATTAATATTTAAAACTAACATAATATCATTTGTTTACATTAACTTTTAATATTTTCAACATTTAAAATTCAGCATTTAAAACAAACAAATATTAAAATTTTAACATTTAGCATTAACATTTAACAATAGAATATAATATTAACATTATATTTAACTTAACATTTACAATTACATAAATTTCTATTTATATTAATATCAAATTACATTTATTATACATTTAACATTGTGTGACCTATTAAAATTAAAAAATAAATAATTATTTAATCTGACTATTACGAGATTAGAAATACTACTGAATTAGTTGTGCCACAGACTCTGCTTTATATAGCCCTCAGACTGAGCTGAACCAAAATTTTGCTATCGAGCTATGTATGTATGTTGAGCTGTTCTCTTCTGAACATCACATATGTACATACAAATCAACTATTGGAAGGAAGAAGAAATTTTGTTCATATATTTCTAATTATATTTGTATTATATATATTAATACAAATATATTCAAAATAAAATTTTCATATTGCTTTGTTTATTTCGTTAGCTGAGCTAGCCTGGCCAGACAGGGCTTCTTGAAGAGCTGAGGATCCGAGTGGAAAAATTTGGTAATTGCTAAAATAACAACAAAAGATTATTAAAAGCAACCAATAAATGTTCACGAAACTTACTCCACCTAGAGCCCGCTATAATAGGACATACAGTATGCAGGGAACGGGGATCTGGAGAGTCGTCATCGAACAGATTATACCATAACAAGGCGCTGCCCTTCTGCGGTTGAACTGCAACTTGAATGTTGGGAAAGACGGTTGCACCACCCTGTACTTCGCTCGCCTACAAAAGGTAAATATTATATTATTATATTCTCAATTTAACTTAATTTAACTTAATTTAACTCAAAGAAATTCGATATTGAATACAGACATATAATACCACTGTAGCCGTACGATCGCCTAGACCGAGATTGTCCAAGTGGCTCACACGGTCCTCGGTCACGTAGTCGAAATGGGGCTTAAAGTGACCGCCTATGCCATAGTTGCCTATCTGCAGTACTCTAAATTCCTGTACTTCGAAGCCAGTAATATCTGTCATGCGTTCATTTATGCGATCCGTGAATGGAGTCCTTTCCTTCGGCCACATCATTCGCGCCACAATTTGTGGCTTTTCAGTTTGATTCGATACTGGGGACATCGAAAGTCCGTTATACATAACAGATGTATTCCGCTTCATATCGTCGATCTCGCTGTCGTAAATAACATTATGGTACATGACCATATACGGATCAAGACTGATTTCCTCCACTTTAAATGGCGCCAGTCTCAGGAAAGGTGTTGTCGTCGTATTGTAATGACAATGGAGATTCGTGCGCTTGGGATAGCCTCCGCGACAACCCAAATAGTACGGCTTTTCCAACTTCTTCTCATGCCATGTTACGCCATCATCCTGCTCCAGCATCTCATTCACAAAGTCGTCCACAAAACTCGAGGTCGATTTGTTAATAACCTTTTCGACCTCAGCCTGCACTTGTTTGTCACTCAATAAGGGCTCCTCCTCTGTCATCACTAGTTAATAGTTGTTTATGAGGTCTATGAGAAACTAGATCTAAAATCCTAGTCGTCATATCGCCTACCTTTCAGTAGACGCATCCTCGCATATTGTTCACGCACGCCATTTAATGCTCCGCCCAGGAGTTTGTCATAGGTAAAGGACTTTGGCTCTCTCTCTCGCTTCAGTGCAATGCTGTACCAGGCAAAGGCTCCTCCATAGTCCTTGTTCTCATATTTGTATTTGGCCAGGGCCAGACAGTCGCGAATGGAAAGCGTTTGACTGCAGCATATTTGTGTTTGGATTGTAAGCTTGGCCTGCAGCTGGGAAATAACTTACCCGAATTCCTTGCCCTGCAGTCGACCTAGTGACATGTCAATGGGATTGAGGTCATAGATGTACTCGATGCGATCAATGCCCTTCAGCATTTCTTCCATATCTCGCTCATCGGGCGCCTTGGCCAACAGCTCTGTCATGGCTTTCAGTTGCTCTGCGCCCACCTCCTCCTTTGTGTACTCCTGCAGTCTGGGCCAATCCTGGCGTAAACGTCGAATGAGTGAAAACTCATTTAGAGGATTGGAGAGGTATTGTTTTTGTTCTTTTTCAGTTTGAAGCTTCACGCGTTCCAGTGTCTTCAGGTAACTGGCAAATAATTTAGTTATTAATATTCTTATTTCGATTATTAATTAGGTTCATTTTCACACACATCTTTAGCGTTGCCAGCTTTTCTTCCTGCGCCTCAGCATATTCCTTCATATGAAGCACGAACTTGTTCTCAATATCTAAGAGTTTTACTAGACCCACAACTGAGCTGCTGTAGAGCTCTACTGAGAAATCCAATTCAGAGCTGGCACAGCGGCTAAATACAAAGATGAGGAGACTCAAAATTGAAACGTGTAACTTCATTGTTAGGTGTTTGGAAACTGAGAAATGTGAGTTAAGCTGAGCTAAGATTTGTTTTAAATTTAATTATTCATGCCACATTAAAGACATCTGTAACTGTAACACTATATTTAATATGCATTTCTAATTCTACTTTTGTAAATGTTTTTACAGATAACAACATTGATACACTTAAACATCATTCAACTGTTGTTCACTAAAGATTAGTCGAGTCCTTGGGATCATATGTATATGTGCTTAGTGAGAGCTGCAAATGTAAGGATTCATTTATACTATTTATATATATATTTATATAAAAACCTACTCAACTTGCAGCCCACCAAGACAGGACATGAGAAATAGTTCAGGCATCGCTCTCCTTTTGGCTGCTCATCTAAGACATGTGAAATCAGCGCGGCGCCTTTTTGTGGCTTTATATAAAGTTGATGATCAGGAAATATAGTGGCGCCACCTTGCGGTACATCGTTTAACTACAGAGCAGAGCTAAGCTTAGTTTTTATTTAATTTATAAAGAGTTATTTAGACTACTTACGAACAACGTAATTGAGGCTACTAGACTGTCTGAAAGAGGCTAGAAGTTTTATATACTATTGGAAATTATATATATTTTAAATATCATGTATAATTTACCTGTTTATCGGTATTTACAGCCAAGCCATCGTAGTGCAGGACGAAATCGTTATCAAAGCCCATATTCTTACCCATCATATCCTTAAGGCGATTATGGAGTGCATGATTCAGCTCTAAGTTTACTGATTTCCTAGCATATTGCTCAGATTTATAATGTTTTAAGCTGTACAGCAGTTCATCAATTTCTTTGTCGTATATGGCATTATAATAAAGCGCAACATAGGGCTTCATGCTTAGTAACTCCACCTTGAGGCGTGCCAGCATAAGGAAGGGTTCAGTTGAATTCTGATAGTAGCAGAACAATTTCTTTGCAGCTGAAAGCTGAACTCGACAGCCTCGCTTTACTGTTGTCAAGGATTCGTTCTTGTGCTGAAATCATAAATATTAAAGTAAGATAATTTAAATACAAATTATTATATTAACTCACCTGACTGCTTGCTTTCAGATGCTGTCCAGAATTCTGCAGAGCCCGTCGCTGTAGCCAGAGTGAAATATGTAAATCGGCGACGTCGTCAAGCACATCCAAAGCCTCAATGATATTGCCTATGAGACATTTACCTTAAAGGAGTTAAATATTACTCACTTTTCCACTCACCGCTGTCAGCTAACATCTTGGCATATTTCCCATATAAATCCATGACAGTTAGCTTATATACTTCATCATACAGCTCGCTATGTTGAGCATAGTTAAACTGCACCAGAGCAGTCTTATACCAGGCCAAGGCGAATTGTTGATGAGATTTCTGCTGACAAAACTCAGCCAAGGCAAAGCAATCGAGCGTGTTTAGTTGAAAACTATAAAGTGTGTCTATTATAGATTACATTCAGTTTGAGAACCTCCCACACTCACCTATACTTTTTGCCATCGATCTTTCCTTGAGCCAGCTGCGCTGCATCCAAATCATAGTAGTTCTGTAGGTGTAGGAGTGCTTTCATTGCCTTCTCCAACTCTTCAACCTTGGGCGCTTCTTTCTCAATCAGATTATTTACATTTGCAGCTTGCGCTGAGCCGACGGATTCACGCATGTAAGCCTCAAAATAACTCCAATCCTCATGTAGGCGTCGTATAAGCGCATAACCATTTAAGGGATTTTCTACATAAGCCTCGGCGTTCGAACTCCACTGTTGTCTCTTTGCACGCACCTCAGCCAGAAAGCTAACAGCAGAAATCAGGAAATCTCATATTATCCAGTCATTTTTATTGCCATACTTTATTTACCCCTCGATTGTATTAATTTTGCTTTCCAATTCTTTCGTATACTGACTGAGCTCGTTTATGAACAGACTTTGAGCAGATCGAAGTGTTTCCTTTGCATAATAAGCAGAAATCAAGAGAAGTGTTAGGTAGATCAAACAATGTAAGCTTGGCCTCATATTTAAATTTTATAGTAAATATTTTGTATTACCTATTATGGAATTGTGAAATATTTGTAATGCAGTTAGTCAAGCTCTTTAAGACTGGCTCTAATTTTAAATTTAAGAGTGGAAAATATAATTTCTTTATAATTAAATTGTCTTGAAAATTATAATTATAAGGCATATCAAATCTTTTTGTAAAGAACTTAAAATTTTTTTATTTTATTGATTTGTTCACAAAGTTAATTGAAAGCATTCAGAGCTTTCACTGACCTAAAATTTGTTCGTCTTTAAAAAAAATTCTTTTAATTTTAATATAACTATGTCTTGATATTATATTTAAATTTGGACGATTTTTGTGAAAAATTCGCTTATTTACAAATCAGCCTTTGAGTTATTCTTAGTTAATACATTAATTCAAGTAAAGACAAAGACAAAGTTTGAAGTAGGAGTATATATGTATATATAAATATATATATGTAATTATATTTGTATATATATAATCATGTATATAATATATTTAACAATATATATTTATATATAATATATTTTAAAATATATATTGTTTTAGTTTATTTCGATAGCTGAGGTAGCCTGGCCAGGCAGGGCTTTTTAAAGAGCTGAGGAGTCGTGTGGAAAAATTTGGAAAGTGCTAAAAAAAAAAAAAACAAAAGATTATTAAAGGCAATGAAAAAAATATTAACGAAACTTACTCCATCTAGAACCCGCTATGACAGGACATACGGAATGCAGGGAACGTGGATTTGGAGAGTCATCATCGAACAGATTATACCAAAGCAAGGCGCTGCCCTTCTGCGGTTGAACTGCAACTTGAATGTCGGGAAAGACGGTTGCGCCACCCTGTACTTCGCTCGCCTACAACAGGTAAATATATTTGTTAGATTTGACATAAAATAATTTAAAGAAATTGAATATTAAATACAGACATAGAATATCAGAGTAGCCGTACGATCGCCTAGCCCGTAAGTGTCCTGGATGCGCACACGGTCCTCCGTCACGTAGTCGAAGTGGGGCTTAAAGTAGCCGCCTATGCCATAGTTGGCTATTTGCATTTCGGTAAATTCCTGTACTTCGAAGCCGGTCATATCTGTGATGCGTTGATTTATGCGATTCATAAATGGAGTCCTTTTATCCACCCACTGCATTCGAGCCACAATTTCTGTTTCAGTCTTATTCGATCCTGGGATGCTAGTAAGTCCGTTTTCAAAAGCCGTTGCATGCTGCTTCATATCCTCGATCTCGCTGTCGGAAATCACATTATGGTACCTGACAATATACGGATCAAGACTGATTTCCTCCACTTTAAATGGCGCCAGTCTCAGGAAAGGTGTTGTCGTCGTATTGTAATGACAATGGAGATTCGTGCGCTTGGGATAGCCTCCGCGACAACCCAAATAGTACGGCGTTTCCAACTTCTTCTCATGCCATGTTACGCCATCATCCTGCTCCAGCATCTCATTCACAAAGTCGTCCACAAAACTCGAGCTCGATTTGTTAAGAACCTTTTCGACCTCAGCCCGCACTTGTTTGTCACTCAATAAGGGCTCCTCCTCTGTCATCACTAAAGTTGATAGTTGAGGTATATGAGAATCTAGATCTATAATCCTAGCCGTAATATCGCCTACCTTTCAGTAGACGCATCCTCGCATATTGTTCACGCACGCCATTTAATGCTCCGCCCAGGAGTTTGTCATAGGTAAAGGACTTTGGCTCTCTCTCCCGCTTCAGTGCAATGCTGTACCAGGCAAAGGCTCCTCCATAGTCCTTGTTCTCATATTTGTATTTGGCCAGGGCCAGACAGTCGCGAATGGAAAGCGTTTGACTGCAGCATATTTGTGTTTGGATTGTAAGCTTGGCCTGCAGCTGGGAAATAACTTACCCGAATTCCTTGCCCTGCAGTCGACCTAGTGACATGTCAATGGGATTGAGGTCATAGATGTACTCGATGCGATCAATGCCCTTCAGCATTTCTTCCATATCTCGCTCATCGGGCGCCTTGGCCAACAGCTCTGTCATGGCTTTCAGTTGCTCTGCGCCCACCTCCTCCTTTGTGTACTCCTGCAGTCTGGGCCAATCCTGGCGTAAACGTCGAATGAGTGAAAACTCATTTAGAGGATTGGAGAGGTATTGTTTTTGTTCTTTTTCAGTTTGAAGCTTCACGCGTTCCAGTGTCTTCAGGTAACTGGCAAATAATTTAGTTATAAATATTCTAATTTTGATTATTAATATTTGAATTTTCACACACATCTTTAGCGTTGCCAGCTTTTCTTCCTGCGCCTCAGCATATTCCTTCATATGAAGCACGAACTTGTTCTCAATATCTAAGAGTTTTACTAGACCCACAACTGAGCTGCTGTAGAGCTCTACTGAGAAATCCAATTCAGAGCTGGCACAGCGGCTAAATACAAAGATGAGGAGACTCAAAATTGAAACGTGTAACTTCATTGTTAGGTGTTTGGAAACTGAGAAATGTGAGTTAAGCTGAGCTAAGATATGTTTTAAATTTAATTATTCATGCCACATTAAAGACACCTGTAACCGTGACACTATATTTAATATGCATTTCGAATCTAAGTTACTTGTGGAAATGGAAATCATCATTGAACTACATAAAGTCTTAAAGAATTCAAAATACTTAAGCAACTCAAAGAGTGAATCATTTGTTTCCTTCAAAGCTGAAGTGTAAAAATCTTAAATGTTTTCGATTTTTAGCAAAGAATCGTAATGTGAGGTCCTTGGGTATTAAGAATAAAAACCTTTTATATGAGTGACCCTGAACGTGCATTATGCAGTGAGAATTTATTCGAATGCAAAGTTTCTTGTATCTTGTTTTTACACTCGTTCACGTAGTTCACAAAAAGGGTATATTGATTTTGAGCAAGCTAATAAATCGAAATGTGATTTAATTAAGTTCTAAACTACTTTTTAAAAATTCTTGGTGGAAGATGTGAATTTTTGGGAAATTACTCTCAGAGACAAACCTCGCATTAAAATCATTATAATAATATATAGAAATTCAATTGTAGAAAACTAATAAAAAAAACCTATATCTGTTATAACTTTACAAAAAAATGTAAAATCAAAATTTAATAATATTGTCTACTTCTATTTATTAAAAAAAAATTAAAGCATATGTTCGTGGTTTAAAAGTAGTAAGGTTAATTTTAAAAAAAATTTTAAAAATATAAATAAATTATATAAACCATTTTTTATTTTCATTTTTTTATGTGTAGAAAAATTTGATGGGAATGGCTTCTGAGCATATAGATATAAATATATACATATAGTAATTCCATATTTCCATTATTCCTACTCAGAAGCCGTTCCCATCAAATTTTTATACACATTAATAAATGAAAAAAAAATGTGGTTTTTATAATTTGTTTATATTTTTAAATAATTTTTTAAAATTAATCTAATTACTTTTGAACCACGAATGAGTATTATGCAGTCGCTCAAGTCCGACTGCAACATGCTTACGTGTTTTTCGATTGTGCTCTCACATGCAGCTGCTGAGGTATACCCAAACGCAATGCTATTTGTCAAATACTTTGCCACCTTGATATATAGAGAAAGGGAAAAATATGCGCTTTATCATTTGCACAGCTGGAACAGAAGTAGTATTTCTCTCGCCTCCTTTGAGCAATCATTCATGTTTATGAACCTATTTAGATAGCACTTAAACAATTTATTTAGGCTATTGTTTGCCGACCGAACTGTTTAATGTCTGAGCCCTGGGCATTGTATTGATTTATTTTGGCGCGACATTAAACCATTTAAATTGCAAATTTCCATTTCCATTTCCATTTCCAATTTCTCTGTGTGTGTTTGGCCAATGGATATTTATGCGCCTGGTTGTGCTTGCACAGCTGGTTAGACGATTGTCTTCTTTTTCTTGATTTGATCGAAATAAATTCCTCTTGATTAAACATGTGTCATTAGGTAGTTGTGTCTGGTCCGTTTCATGTAGGATTAACAGGCCGTGACCTTTGCCCTGCCACATATCATAAAGGGCTATCGACATTTTTCAATGTTGAAATATATTTATTATATAATATTGTTGTCGATATATTTTGCCTTTGTCCTGCAACATATAACTTGAATTGCAAAAGGATATAAACATTTTAAATTGTTAAAATATATATTGTAGAGGTAGAGCATATTTTACACATTTTGTTTCTTTATCGTTTGCCATTTGCTTTGTGTTGGTATTGAGACTTTGTGTTTAAGCATAAATCAGAGACTTGAGAGGTGGGGAGATATTGAATTGAGTGTAAATCGCATGTGATTTCGCACAAAGTAACAGTAAGATTGCTCAAGTTGGGGGTGCCCGACTAGCAGATACTCTGTACACTGTGAAGAGTTGCTATTGCAATGATTTCTTTTATGCATAGTAAGAAACAACACATGCATACCCATATATATAAATATAGACACGTACACATACATTAAGCACGTCTTGTTTACTTCATAATTTTGCGGTTGGGCTGCAGTTTTTAATTTACTTTAGGCTTTTAATTAATTGGTTAATAAAATTTTCAGAGCTTGATAATGATAATCATATATGTGTACTTAACATAAGGTTTTTTGTGAACTAAAGTTCTTGCGGGAGATATCCGAAAATGGAAATTACAGTAATTTAATATAGGAGCCGGTACAGTAAATTTGAAATTGTTTTTTATTAAATTAAATTATAGATTGTTATCGATTGTACAAAAGTTTGAAAAGTTATCGAAAAAATGATGAAATAATCTCGATCAGTATATATATTCATAATATCCTGAGTTAATTTTGATTAAAACATTTTGTAATATAAAATAATTGTAAGAAAAAAATATATGTTCTTTAAGTATACTATATAGAATATATTTACTTTAAAAATTATAATATATATATATATATATATATATATATATATATATATATATATATATTTTCTAGTGTCAATGGATTCAAGGAGAATCCTGATCAGTTCATGTATTTATAATAACCTGAGCTCCCATTTTTAATTTTGAATAAAACATTTTGTAATATAAAATAAATTTAAAGTAAGTTTTATATTACAAAATTTTTCATTCATAATTGGAAATGGGAATTCAGGGTATAATGGATATATGAACTGATCGTGATTTCCCTTGAATCCATTGAAACTCTTAATCTCTTAAAGTAGGAACAGATTAGAAGTATTGTGAGTAACCTGTGCTAGTCTATAAATATTTAGTTAGTAAAGAAACCTATCTTACTCCTTAAGAGCTTGCCTGCTCATACAGTGTAATTTCTACTCGAGAGCAGTCTAGCTTGTTTTTGAACTTTGACTCTGCATAGCTTTTATAAATCTAACTGATTTGTTTACATCATTTTTCAGCTTTTGCCTTAGCTAATAGAAAAGCGGCAAATATCAATTATGACTACAACTGCTTATATGCATTCAATTGTTACTCTGTGGCTCTTCAGCTCAAAGCGTATTACGTATACGACCCCGTCTAACACATTTTCATAGCATGTTAGACATTTGTGCCATGGTGCATTATAAGCCAATTAAATGTTGTTGCTGATTGGACTCGGTCTCGGTGACATAGTTTTTGTTCTTTTTTGTTGTTGTTGTTGTTGTCATGGCAATCGAGCTGTGCAAGGAATTGAGTTCTACATGAGCAATGCTTTTGATATGTCAACATAACTATCTCTTTAATATATATATCAAATCCAAAGCGAACAAGTTGCAATTGAATGTTGCAGATTTGTTGTGGTTCCATTTGCGTGGCCACCTTGTCTGCCAGACAAGTGGGCTACATGTGTGTGTGTGTGTGTGTGGGTGTGATCCCAATATATACCCCATATATGATTATCTTTCTATTAAACCAAGCACTGACAATGCTAGCTCTCTCTCTTTTGTGTGTGTGTGTGTGTGTTGGTGTGTGTCTGTGTGTGCTTGCAACAATTGATTTTGATTTCGAGTTGGCTTTAAATAGCATTGAGTTACGACAATGGCAAATGGCAAATGGAAATGGAATAGAAATAGAAATACTTGTCTATTACTTTTTTTTTTCCTTTTGTATTAGGTGCGGCGCTTCATTTACTTTATGTCTTTTGTCTGCTCTTTATGCATGTATATATAAAATATATATATATAAAGATTTATATATATGTTTGTGTGTTGCCAGAATTTGAATGAGTTTCGGTCTTTGACTGGGGCGTTGCATTTTTATGATCTCTCCCACATTTGGGAAGCTCTGTCGTGCCATCACGCATTGTTGGCGAATGTTCTTTTATTTATTGTATGGCTACTTGATGAGCTTCTGCTGAAAATGTTTTATGGCCCCATGTGCCAAGTTCTCTCTTTAGTCGTCATACGCACGCCGACATTCATCAATCATCGATGGCAGTCGCAGCATTTCAAATGAAATGCGCATTTAATACATTTCATGGTTTTTTCCTCACTCTCTCCCTCTTCTTCTCTTTCTCTCTATACATATGAATTTATTTTTGTTGGCACACAAGATTTTACGAACTGCTTAGAAATTGTCCAGCATGAAATCTACTTTAACTGCTGCTTCAGTTGCGGCCATCAACCTGTTGAACCTTCATTTATCACAGACGCCCGGCGAGTGCTCAAAACGGCGGAACTAATGTGTCCAGCGTCACATTTGAATTATGTATTATTACGCTGAATTTTTCGCGCTCCGCCGACCGCATCTTTGGAGGCGGAGGGCGGGGCATCCTGATCGGGACGCTGTGTAAAAGTGACGGGGCGTGAATTCCACACGATTTACTAACACAGCTTTTGGCCAGCAACATTGACAAAGGACAGCATGTCATTCAGCCTTGCAATTTATAACCTTCCAAAAAAAAAAACTCTCAAAAAAACAATAAGAATTTGAGCAGCTAGACTAGGAAATACCCTTTAGGGCAAACTAAAAATAATTAACATAATAATACTACTAAATATTGAATATAAGAAATTAATAAAATATATAATACGTAAAAAAATCATCTAAATTTTTATTTTATTTTTTTCAAAATTATTTGATTATTATAATTAAAATAATAATAATACTAAAAATATGTATTGTTTTTGTTTTTGTATATATCTATTTTTTTTAATTACATTGTGTAATATTTATTAAAATTTTATGATTCTGAGAAATTGGGTATTTAAAATAGTTAAGCATTTGTAGAAGCAAATACTTATTATTAATTATAATCAACTGTATTATATAGTCCTTTTTTCTATTACTTTGATTTCGAATTTAATAAATAATTATATTTAAAATAAAAAAAAAAATGTTTCTTTTTAAAATTTGATTATGAATCTTAAAGTTCATAAAAAACATAAATTATACAGCAATTCTTAGACTAGGAAATCATATGCCTGAAAAGTCTTCTGAAAAGCATTGTCTGATTCTTTATTATTATTATTATTAAATATTAAAATATTAAAATAGTTATAAAACTTATAAAAATCCACCTCAATATTTCATCGCACAGCTTTTCTTAAATAAACACTTATTTTTTCAGGGTATCTTTATACAAAATAAAAATCGATTTATCAATTGTTTGAACAGGTCCAACTTTGTGTGAAATGTTTATTTTTTGGGTTATTCTTTTTTACTTTTTTGTTTTTGTTTATTTTATTGCTTTTGCTCATTTTGGGCTTGAATTGATGGTCCCTCATATTTTGCACTCGTTGTCCCTGTCGTCCCTTCGAAGGGCTATTAAAACAATGGCCCGACTGGCTAGCCAGGTCTATTTCAGTATTCAGCCGGCTTTATTGGCTCACATTACGTTTAGTGCACTTTAATGTATACCCTGTAAAAGCAACAATGTTGATTTAAATGTAGTCATATAAAGTATGAAGAAAACTTTTTAAAATATCCTAAGCTATGTTAAGAAGAATTTTTCCCTATTTAATACTGTCCAAAGTTTTCACCTTGATAATAAGTTTCACATTAGTTAGGCTCTCGATGCTGAGCAAATGCGTTGAGCCTCTTTGATTGAGTTCCATCAGGTTGGTTATGCAAACGTTGCGCTCTAGTAATCTAATTTTTCATGCTGATTGATATTGGTTACAACTGTAGAGCTGTCGTCGTTCAATTCGCATAGTTAATTCCTGTTGACCTTGACCTGGTATCTATGCAGTCAGCTGAAGAGCAGCAAAACCCTATTAGCTCGTTCGCTTACGCTTATCTTGTTAAATATCGAGTTCAAAAAAGTTATTTCTTCCATGATGAATATGACGTTTGCTTTACCCCAATTAGCAGAGTGAATGCTAGAGAACGAGATGAACAAATCATGTTTTTATACTTTGTTATTTCTGACATTGACGCAAGAGCCACGTCACGGACAACGGAAAATAGAATCGCTATAAAATAAAAATTAGATGTGTCTCAGCTATTGGCAGGTGTGTGGCAAAGAGAGAGAGAGAGAGAGAGGGAGAAAGAGAGAGCGAGAGTGAGAGAGAGCAGCCAGACAGCTGAATACTGAGAACGAGTCAAATTGTTCTGGCTGCAGTTGATGTTATACATAGAGTATTATATAATTGCATACCCTATATATATGTATCTTACAATAAAATTTTATATTTTAAAAATTAATTTTGGTTATTTTCATTTTTGTACATTTTGAGCAGCTAAACGATTATTTAATAAATGTTGATAGAAATGTATATTAAATTAATATTCAGTTACTTACTATGCATTAAATAAATATTTTAAAAAGATTAATTTTTTAAAACATTAATATCAATTATTTTTATCAATATTTTCAATGTTGGTCAAATTGTAAAATGTACTTTAAAAAATGTAGTTTTTTATTATTTAAAAATTGAAATGTTTAATTACTTATCATGTGTTTTATTCATATATTTTGTATATATGTATTTATTTTATTAAATTAACTTTTATATCTTAAAAAGATAAATTTTTTATTTTCATTGTTTAACATTTTTGTTGGTAGCTAGTTTTGGTAGATAATTTCTTTCATTTTTTAAAATTATATTTTAACTGAAATATAGAGTTACTTTTTTATTTAAATAATGAATAAACTGACTAGTTGACAAAATGCTTTATTGTTAGATTGAATGACTGTAAGATTAATTGCTAACAGAATGCCAAACTGCCTAAATAATTGATGAACTGCAAGCCCAACTGCTTGACTTACTAATTAACTAACTAACTGATAAATTGAATGACTAACTGGCTGACTAAATAAGTTTATGACTAAATGAATAGTAAATTTAATAAGACAAATTTAATGAACAATTGACTAGTTGATCGCTTGACTGACAGATTGTTTGACTGACTAGCTTGACTGACTCGAAAAGATAAACTCAAGCTAATGAGCAACAGCAGCAATTTGAAGAGGAAATACAAAGAAAATACAAGCCATAAAAATTTAAAAATAATTTTATAGGATTTTTGCAGCTTTTAAAGGAAATTCGTTGTATATTTTGTTAGTTATCTGGAAGAGCTAGAATAGCTGCCAAAATGTAAGCTCTAACAAAATCTACAACAAATTTCCCCCATTAAATTTTTGTATATATTTTTATGGCACAATTTGTATGGTATATTTAATTGGGATATTTGATTGACTGTACAGGTAAATGAATTAATTAACACATACATATTTACTAACTCAACAATTTACTGAGTCAGTGATAATACTAAATTATAATTTTACTAATGATATACCCAGCTAGTCAATTAACTAATTGAGTAAATGACTAACTGATTAGCTTAACTGACTCGAAATCCCAGTAGAAAAGTAAGACCTTATCAGAGCTAAGTGCCAATAGCAACGTTTGAAAAGCAAATTTAAAATGAGCAATACAAATTTGAAAATATTTAAAAGGACTTTCGCAGTTTTTAGAGCAAATTTGTTGTATGTTTTGGTAGCTATTAAAATGAGAATGACATTTGATGAAATCTGATTAGCTGTATAGGTAAATGATTAACTGACTAATAAATGAACATATTTAATGCTTCATGAATGTACTGGCTGACTGATAGAATAATAAAATAGAATTTATTAATGGTCTGACTAAATAGTCAATTGATTAATTGACTGTCTGACTAGGTCAACTGACTCCTAGTAGAAATCTATCCTAGTAGAAAAGTAAGACCAAACTAGAGCAAACAGAAAAATTTGAAGAGAAAACAAAAGTGCGCTATTAAAATCTAAAAATAACCTTAAGGATTTCCGCAGCTTTTGGAGTACAAATTTATATATTTTATTAGTTACTTGCAAATGGTAGAACAGGAGTTATGTATATAGACTGCTTGTCATATTTTGTTTTATTTTTCATTTACTTTATGTCTTGTCTTGGTTGCCCAAACCATTTTTTTTATCAAAAGTTCGAGTCTTGTTCGTTTGTATAACCAAAGTTGATAAAAAAGTAATAAAATAATAAATTGCTTTATTGACTAAATAAAGAAATATTTAGCTGATTAATTGACAAACATATTTAGTGGCTGAATAATAAACTGGATTATATTTTATGATAGGAATAATAAAATATAATTTACTAATGGTCTGACAAACTACCAAATTGATTAATACACTAATTAACTGACTGACTAATTCAACTGATTGTCTGAGCAGCTAGCTAACTACTTTTTTATGTATATGATTTAAGTGTTGTCTCTGATAATGGATAGTAATAATTGTAGGCAATTAAATAGTCTCATTTTACTTAAACATTTTCCTTTGAAATTTTTCTTTACGATTTTCTATTCTTTGGTAGATATTTAAAGGGTATCCTACCTCTAATAGGATTTTTACTGAACTCTGCTTACATATAATTGCGTTTCTATATAGCTAGCTGGCCAAGTTGTTATTCTACAAAAACTGTAAGAATGAAAAGAACCTTGTTCCCTCTAAGGCGATTCTGTTCGCCATAAAGCTCTACTACAAATATTCAGTCTGTTGCTACTTCAAGCAAGCAAGCACCATTGAGCAACACAAAAATATATGAAATTTTTCATACAGTCTATTATTTATTCATTTACTTAAAAGTTCACAACATGTAACATTTCTCTGTATGTGTTGTTTTTGTATTCGATATACTTGCTATTTTCATTTATAAAATATACTTCCATCCCACAAGAAAATACCACAAAATGTCTTACTTAGAATTGTATTGATTTATTGAACAAAGTCCTAACTATAGATATTTACAGGGGCTGCTGAGCTGAGCATTGCTGATGACCACACAGGGACCGTGCTGCACCTGAACGGAGCTCTTGCGCCGCCAGTCGCACTCGATGGGCACGAATTGACCCTTCCTGATGACCGTCTTGGGCTTGGTGGCGCCGTAGCAGGTGTACTGGGAGAGGCTGCGTGAGACGGGCAGGCACTGCTCATACACCTCCACGATGTCCGGATGAATGCTATCCAAACTGAAATCCTGGCCGCAGCGCAACTGCTGATGAATGTGCAGACGGCTGCGTTTCTTGAACTGCGCTCGACAGCGCCGACATTTATAGGGACGGGAGCGACAGCGACTCGGATCGATGGGCGTGTGCAGTTCATGCAATCGCTGGAATCGACCCATAATATCGTTCAGTATGAGAAAATTCTTGTTGGGCCGCTGCTGTAGAGTCTCGCTGATGTGATAGGGCACCACATACAACTCCTTGGTGGTTTGACACTGCTGCAGACCGTAGAGATTGACGCGCATATTGGGCGGAAAGTAGCCGTTGCACTCACGCTGATGCTTCACATAGGCTGCCCGCAGGCTGGCCAATTCCGATTCAGTGGTGGTGCTGGTGGTGGCGGTGGTGGTGCTAGCTGTCGCCTGGCTGAGCTGCAGCGCCAGTGGGAGTGTGGCCAGGCTGGTCGAACCCATTGTCTCGCTCTCCTCCCGCTTCCTCTTCAGCTGAACGCGTATGCGAGTGATGCTGCACTCATCCAGACTCACATCGTGACTGCTGCAGAGATAGTTCTGGATGCGCTGGGTGAGCAGCTCGTAGACCACGCTCACGCATTCCTCGATGTCATAGTGATGCTGCACCACCACCGTGCCGCTCTGGCAGATGTGCACCTGATTCTGCACCAGGACATAGCAAGCCACCTGGAATTCCAGCCGCTGTGTGCCATTGTGAAACATCCAGCGCAGCAGCTCGGGCACCGCCGAGCTGCACGTCTCGGCCAGAAAGTCATCCAGCTTCTGCTGGGCACTCTCATCGCAAAAGAAAAACGTTTCCAACTGCCGCGCCTCAATGATGTCCAGGACAGCTTGCTGCTGCTTGGTGAGCTGTGGCTGCAGCTGCTCGCCACGGCGCAGCCAGTGCTGGCTGGGCGGCTCATCCGCATCGATGCTGCTGCGACAGGTGGTGCACTCATGCAACTGCCCCTCCACGTACCACTGATGATGAAAGGTTTGCTGGTCGCCCTCGTTGCTAAACACAAAGCTTGAAATTGGCTCCATGCTGACGGTTTGGATAAGAATCGATGCGGTTGATGTGTGTGTGGCTTTGATGAAGTCGATGAGATGACTGATGTGCCTGGAGTGCGAATAGCTCGCTTATATATGGGACAACAGGTAGGCACAACAACCACCAACCAACCACCCACCTGTCGGAGGTAGTGCAGATGTGCAACAGCTGCACTGCAACTGACCTTTTTTTGGGTGGATTTATGGTTGGTAATCCCTAAAATAGGCCTCGGCAGTCCTCAGTTGCTCGCTGCCATAAAAAAGTTAAAGCTCTCTCTTAGGCAACTCCTAGGGCAACTCCAGAGTGTAAACTAGTTAAGACTCTCTAAAATTGGTTGGCTCAACTTGTTTGCCTGCTGCTTGCCTCAATTTGCATCTGTCGACCACGAAACATGTTGCCATCAGTGATGCCAGATGTTGAGCTCCGAATAAAAATAGGCTAAAATCTAATAATAATAAAAATAATAATAATAATGCCTGAGGACCTTTGTTGCTCTGGCATTAAATCAATTGTTAATTAGAATTAATTCTATTAACAATTAAATAAAAAATAATAAAAATAAATGCTGGAATAGCCAGCTAGTTTATAAATGAAGGAAAACATATGAAAACTAAGTACAGTAGAGTCCCGTTATAACGACTTCGCTTTTAGTGCTCGTACGGTTATTGCGACGAAAATTCTGGTCCCCAGACAAACTAATATGAGCGCACTTATATTGTTATAGTGTCTTCCGGGTATAACGACGGTTCCTTGAGCGTCGTTATAGCTGGATTATATTGTATTATATTTTAAAATGTATTTTATTTGTATTTATTTATTATTATTATTTTTTTGCTCTATTTTCTAATAATAAGAGTATACAATTTTTAAACTTGTAAGCTGGTGTATTCCTCCCTTTGCTGAGTTTTCTTTAGGCTTCATTTTATTTTATTTTGCAATTTCTATTTTCAAATTAGGTAAATAGCTGGTTTACCTACTATTGTTTAAAAGGAATACACAATTTTTCTTCCCATTATTATATATTTATTTGTCGCTATTATATTTTTATATTTATATACATTATACCCCTTTTATTACTACAGTTAAATGAAAATTAATTTAGATTTTTGTATATATATAATTTTATATATATTTATATTTAGTATATTTCACTTATTTTATTTATTTTACTTTTTCACTACACAACTTGTTCCTTTGTAATCTAGAAATCTATAATTATTTTTGGCACTTGTAACTTTTGCTCGACATTATTTACAAGTGATTTTAGATCGACAGTCAAGACTTTATAATAGAACTGCCGATATCCAACATTTATTTTATAAATTACACTCAGTAATAGTAGCTGCAATATAAACTACTATATGAACTTGAAAATAAGCTAGAAATATGCTAGAAAGAGATGCAAATGTGCTAGATTTATGGCTATTGGCTCTTTACTAATTTCATAGGATATTCCATTTTCAAATATGCTACATCTAGCCTGAAATAGGCTAAACTGGCAACACTGGCTGCCATTGCTCTCGTTGCAACTTCATTGTTGTTCTACTGCTCCTGCTGCCAGCTGTCTGGACGCAAACAAAATGGACAATGGACAGTGGACGGTGGACAATGGCCACAGCCGTGTGGCAAGTGACGTGACAATGGCGTGCCACAGTGGCCACAGTGGCCCACCAAGAGGTGGTTTAGTTGGGCGACATCGCAAACAGGGCGCGCTGCCGTCACTTAATTTCCTTTTCCGCTATTTTTTCAACGCTTCATTGTCTGGCTGCGGCTTTGGTTTGACTGCCTTGCGGCTTTTAAAGTCAGCGTCACCATTACGTAAATGCTCGAGAAATAAACACTGGCAATTAGATGCTACTTAAAGCTGATGTATAATAGAGTATTTGTCGTGCACTCACTTGAGTTTGCTTGCTTTCTCTCTTGCAGTCACTCTTTGAGTGATCTTAACTATGTTTCTTTCAAGCTTTGTTGGAGCTAAAATGTTTTTTGCTGTACTGATCAACGCTCCTATGAAAAATGCATTTAAATTAAATTTCTTATCAAATAGGTAAAACCTTCTTTAAAAATATGCCTCTTGAGCAAATTTTAGCATAGAGAAGAGCGTTTTCTTATATATACCGCAAGACTTTTTTTTGACAACCTTATATATCATATATATATCGAGCGAGATCTCAAGTTGTAAAAATTAGGGACAAACAACAGGAAATGACCAAAAAATGCCTCGAGAGGTTAGATCGTCGATATACTTAAGATGATATACAATGTTTCTTGGTACCATAGCATCATAAATTTAGTGAAAAGTTAGTGGAAAAGTTAGTGGTTGATAGTCTAGATTGCATAAAGGTAAATTTGTCGGTAGATGTATATTTTAAAGATATTTGCTCATTACAAATACTTATATTATACACTAATTAGTCTTAATCTAATCTTAAATAGTTTTTTTTTGCTATAAAATTTTTCTATATTTTTTTATATATCCTTAAACTAATTTATCATAGCAGATACATAAATTGTACAAATATTAAAATACGTAACCATATTTTTTATAATTTAATGTAAGCATAAAAAAATTTTAAAGTATTTTTTTATCGCCTTCTACATATATTTTTTCTTAATTAGTAATATGGAATGATCTAGGGGTAATTTTTAATTGTTCCATATTTTTTCCATATCATAAAAACTAATTTTTCATTATAAAAAACACAATCAAATCTGAATGCTAAAATTGTAAAATAAATTAGGGCGCCCGGAAATTTTTATTTTATATTTTAAAGTGAAAAGATAAACAAAAAAAAAAAAAAAAAAAAAATATATATATATATATATATAAACAATTTAAGTCTTTTTTATTTCCCTGTAAATATCCTTTGTTTTAGATTTCAACAGCAGCATTAAATGAGTATTCAAAGTTCCGCGTTGCCCATTTTTTGTCCAGTTTTATTTATGGTATTATTTTTGGCAAAAGGATGCTCGAGTAAACAATGCCATAGAGCAGAGGGCGCAAAACTTAATTAAGGCACTGTTGGCACTTCGAAAGAGAGGGAGATAGAGAGAGAGAGAGAGAGAGGAGGAGTGGAAAGAAATATATATGACGTTGCCTAGTAGCTGCCAAATGCAGTGAGGTGAAAAGCAGCCGCCAACTATGCCAACAGTTGTCTGCCTGACTGTGGCAAAGAAATCTTTTAAATAAATACGATACAAGCAGCAAAGCAGTGAGGAACAGGGTCAAAGTGTCTAGCTCGAGGGCAACTGGCAAACTTTCAAAGGTAGTCGCAGTCCTTTTGCCAGCCTTCAACTGCTGCCGGCGGCATTGAATCATTCAGCATCAAATCAGAACAAAGTGCGAAAACGGTATTTGCCATTTACTACCAGTTGCAATCGAATGCCAAACAAGCAACACAAGCAACACCTCAGCAATCAAATGGAATATAAATCACGCTAACGCAAATAACAGGTGTGCGTGTGGCAGTTTGATAGAGCTTTTGTGGCAGCCACTAGGTGTGCCACAGAGTGTACCATAGAGTGTGCCACAGTGCTCCATCATAGAATGTTTAATCGCCGCATCTCCGTGACAGACTATATGCTATATTTATCTACTCTGCCACGAAGCTGTCCTGAGTGCCAAGCTGCTTAAGGGCTCAGTGCTGGTTCATATAATCGACAGGTTATATCTCGCTTGGTGGCATGCAGCCAGGTGTGCAACTGACTCATAAAAAGGGAGCAATGAAAAAGCTGCCAGCAAAGTGGAGACAGCAATGGTGACGGCCCAGGTTTTTACTTAGTTTTTTTTTATGGGCTGCTCAAAGTGTGGACATTTTTTGCTCTAACTCACAGTTTTCTTTCTTGTTTTTCTCTCTGTGGGTCTCCTTTGCTGAAAGGCTGTTAAGAGTCGCACATTGACCCTGTGCACAGATGGATGGGAATTGTTGGTGAATCAGTGTCGAGAGCTAAAAGCGTGAAGGAAGTGTTAAGTCGGCGTTCACTCGAATTTGTTTATGTATTTTTAGAGAACTCTAGACTTTCATTTGAACACAAGGTTATATATAATTAAATAAAAATCTTTGTCTAATCTAAGCAATTTAACATTTCTTTCTCGATAGTTTTGAGATTCTTATGAGCTTCAACTTTTTTCGATCATTGCTATTGATTGATTTTCTATACTCTTTTTGACATATTTTCTTTTAGAGAGTATTACATTCTGTAGAACTTAAAACACTGATGTGGTTCCTATTATATACTTATTACAGTAGAGTAATGAGTTAACAAGTAAGAAAGCTCTAGTCGAGACTGCTACGAGTTCCCCTGAACCCTAAGATAATAATAAGTTAGTGTACATTTTTTGTGAAAGCACTTGCGATAATTATTTAGAAAATATAATATTTCAGTCAGTTCAGTCTTTCAAGTTTTCTATATCTTCCTAATTTTCTAAGTCAAGCTTACTAAGTCTGTCAGGTTTTCTAAGTGTTGCTGATTTTCTAAGTCTGTCAAGTTTTTTAAGTCTTGCTAATTTTCTAAGTCTTTCAAGTTTTCTAAGTCTTGCTAATTTTCTAAGTCTTTCAAGTTTTCTAATTCTTTCAAGTTTTCTAAGTCTTTCCTCTAAGTCTAAGCCTAAGTCTTTAAACGATCACTAACATTTTGTCTATAGTTGCTCTTATAATTAATATTTAAACAATTCTTAAGAATTATTTATAACTATTACAATTCTGCTTAAAGTACTTAATATTATTAACAAATAAAATATTTACCTGACCACACTCCAATGCACTTTCACTTTCACTTTCACTTTCACTTTACTGCACTGCACTACTGACCCCCACCGGGCCTGGACGACTGAAGAAATGCTGCAGCTGCTGCTCTTTATATAGAGCCAGTTTCACTCAAACTCCAAGGCGCGCTCAAATGTTGAGCCTGCGTCGAGTGGCGGTCGCTGCAGTCGATCGTGAAGAGACCAATGAGAACACTCTCTGCTGCTTCAAGCATTCTAAATGAGTTTGACTTGAATGTAAATGTAAGGAAATATTGCTGCGTACATATAGACAACATAAATGATCTTCTGCTGCTCATCTTTGCTCCTTGCTTTAGTTAGGCAGACAGACAGAGAGACAGACAGACTTAGAGATATAGAGAGAGACAGACAGATTTGCAAATATACAGACAGACATACGGTCAGATTAATAGGCAAACAAAAAGAGAAGGGTTCAAGAATATTTAGTCTTCCCCACCAATAGCCAATGAGAATACATTCTGCTGTATCATTCTAAATAGGTTTTACTTAAATATAAATATTGCTACAGACATATGCAGGTCATAAACTTGTCTTCTTCTATCCTACTTATATTGAGTTGTTCATGTACTTTCAAAATTAGGAAGTCACTCACACAGAAATCGGACAATTACACAGACAGACAGATAGACAAACAGACATACTTTTACATACACATGTTATATAGTTTCATCAGCTCTTGTCATAAATCATAGACAAGCTTCTGCTTCTGCTTTTGCTTGTTAAATAAATTTAGGTATATTTTTTGTGCTAGGTATTAAAATTAATGTTTTATTTTTATTTTTATGGGACACTTTATTTTTAATAAAAATTAGGTATACAAAAGTGTTGTGTTTTACATTTTTTAGTTAAGACTATAGGACACCCTAGTTCTTATCTACTTAAACATAATCATATATATATTGGAAAATAATTGTATGAAATAGAAAATAAAAGATTTACTATTATATATATGCCCTATTACTATAAGTAAATTGTCTATAAATTGTTTAATGTGTTCACCCAGACATGCATAAGTATTTTTGAAAAAACGTAATAATATTAACAGATAACATTTTTGCAGAAAAAAAAGAAATCATTTTAATAAAAAAATTAATTATAAAAATTTGTAATAATTAATATATTAAAATAAATTTTTTGCTATTTAAAAAAATTATTTTTGCTGTCACACGTATTATTACACCAAAGTCGCATCACATTTTTGACAGAAAACTGTGAGGCATCCAGCTAAAAAAGGTCCCTGTGCATAAATTTATTGTAAATGTTAAGGGATTCCCTTTCATATATTATTTTTGCTATTATGAATATATATACTTATATGCTATTTTGAAAATACCTTGCTGGGTTCACAAGCTATGATTTTTGCAATGTAAAATGAGCAAAGGACCCACTGTGCGTTGGCTCAAATTACATTTAAAATATATAAGCTAAATATGTGGTAAAAAGGGATGTTTAAGAAACATGGGTCTATCTTGGAATAATTTATTTTCTTGTGATACTATTAAAAATTTATAATGAATATATACTATTTAACTGTTTTTTAAATTTTAAAATAATGACATTTCCTATAATGTCTTATTTGTATCTCCCATTAAGTTAATTAAATTTCTTTGCTAACAATAAGTTTTTGATAGCTTTTAGTGTCCTATATTTTAGTTTTTGCTTAGCTTTGCATAACAATACCCATTTGATATAATTTAATTTCAATCATGACTTAAAATTGCAATCGGCTTATTAGCTACATTTTCTACTGCTCATCAATTCTTGATAGGATTCATGCACTCAACTCCTTTCCTTCGCACTCTCAACTCCAAATGTAATTTCGCTGAGCAGCGTCAATTTTCATACCATTTGCATGCTATTTTGTAAGCCGCTTTAATTTAATGCTGCGCAAACTTTTCCACTTTGGCACTTTGCTACTTCTATAGTGCAGTCGGGCTCAAGCCTACATGGCGGCCTTGGCTGCAAGTTTAAACTGGGTGCTGGTTGTTGCTACAGTAACAGCAACTGCAACTGCAACTGCTAAAGTGAAGAAAGGAAAAAAAAAAGAAACGAAACGAAACAAAACTGCGAGCAAGTCTCAGTTTAGCTGCCATTCAGGGTGTCTGCTGGCAGATATTGTCGTAAAAGAAAACTTTGTCTGTCTCAATGGCACAAGTCGTCAATGGCAACGCCTTTGTCTCAGTCGTTTGCATGCGTAATTTAAGCCAATCTACAGACGTGCCACAGACTGAGGTAAGCACGAGCTAGAGGGTGGCTGGGAGAGGTGTTGACAGCTCGCTTGGGCCACAATTTGTCAGCGGGTTATGCGAGAAAACTATATTCTCTGCTTGGCTTTAAAAGCCCGGCTAAAAGTCCTGCTCCTGCTCCTGCTCCTGCTCATTCTCCTCTTCCTCCTTCTTCAATCCATTGCATTCGCTTGCACTTTGCATGTTGCCGGCGAATTATGCAAATGTGGCTTTCACTTTTCAGCAAGGTCAACATATTTGCGCCCTTTTCTGTATGCAACTGAGTGCATAGTGAAAACAAGCGAGAGAGCTGAAGACGGGGGTGATTGACTGTGTAATACTCGTCCATGCCATGATATTAACTAAGAAAATTCATTAGCCGATATTGAATTTTATATATTTGACTTTCATATAAAATAGTTCTAGCTCGGTCTTTAGAGCATCTTAAGTTGACAAAGAGTGAATTGACAGATAATATTATTATGATAATCAGATCATATTATTTTAAATATATTACATGTCAAATATACACTAATTATTATTTATTTTTTCATTTATTCATGTTTCAGATTGTCTCTTTCTTGTTCTTTATTTCAAGGATATATAGTAAGCTTAAGGATGATACCAACTTCTAATACTTTCTCACAGTCCAGTCACTGCTCTAATTATTTTATTGTATAAATATTTTGTTTATTTTTTGTTACTTATTATATTATACATCTTAAACCTGTATTTTTTATCGATCAATCGATAGCTCGATAACTCCAACTGCATGAAGTTTTGCTTGGGCTAAATCAAATTTTGTTTATTTTTTTTTACTAATTATATTATATTTATTAAGGTATATCTACATCTTTAGGCTGTATTTTGTTATCGATCAATCGATAGCTCGATAACTCTAACTGCATGAAGTTTTGTTTGGGCTAAATCAAGCTGAAAATGAGCATACTTGACTTGATAATGCTTTTTCACAGTCCAACAGCTAACCATATTCTAGCTATAATATTCTATATCTAGTTTTGTCAGTCTTTCATTTATTTAAGAACTGTAACTGCATATACCCCAATAGTGTTCCGTTTGTAGAGTATGCTGCAGGTCTGGCAAGCTTTAGCTCGTTCCTAGTCATAATTAATATTTAATATTTAATAATTTTTTCAATCAGTATAGTACCAATTGCTAGTATAGAGCAGTATGGATTAGAGTAGATCGATCGCTTAACACTCATTAAAAATTTAATAACAGTTTTTACTATTCCAACTATAAGATTTATCAATATATATTCGATTTCGAACTTTCACATTTTATAGCTACCACTGCATATACCCCATCTCTAGCTGCCTTACAGGGCATAGATCAGACAAGCTGACACAGCAATTAAAAGATTTGAGCAAATGGTTTCGCTACCACTCAAAGATTGAGTCACTCATCAGGCTCGTTTGACAGCTGTTGCCCGTTGATGATGATGTCATTAGGTAGGGTGATGAGAGATAGAATTCTCTCTATGTTAAAGAAAAGAGCTTTGCATAAACTCAGTTAATAAACATACAATAAATGTTAAATTCAGTTTGAAGGACAATTTAATTCGGTTCGTACTCCATTGTTTTATTATGAAAATCTTATTTATATCTTAGCTAGCCACTACTAGCTTATTCCTGTTAATTTATTGCATAATTTGTTGGTATCGGAATTGGCAAAGGAAGCTGCTCTTGACTCTCGGCCTGGCCTAGCCTGGCATCCATTCATTATTCATGCAGGCCATGAAGGTCAAAGCTGAAACTGAGACTGAGCCTGAGACTGAAGAACGTAAAGTGTATTTAATTTATAATCTTTAATTGAAATGCATTTTATATGAACATGACCACTGGACAAATTCCTGCTGCTGCTGTTGCCTGTTAATCCCTTGGTCAAGCTATATATACTATATATAAATGCTGTGTTGATATCTTGTTAGCCAGTCTGTTGAACTGTTGCTTGAATTTAATTTGTAATTTAATGCTGTCGGTATGGCAAGGGTTATGCGAATTGCTTTACTCGTTGCATATATTATATATATATATATATATATATTATATATATATATATATATATATGTATTTTATTTAAGTATATATAAGTTTTCTTTAACCAGTTAATTGTCTAGAGATTATCGTACTTTTTATTCTAAGTATACAACTTTTCTTTTTGCATTTAAAATTTAAGTACTTTAGATTTCTTAAGCTGAGTTTTTAAAACTTCCCTTTTTTAATAGACCATTTGAAATTCTTGGTTTACACTTATGTTATCTCTTTATACTTACTTGGACATTGTATAAATATATAGTTTTAGTAATATATTTATTCTTTATTATTTTTAATAATATATTTAATTTTTATAATATATTTAATTTCTTATTTATCTAAATTTTTTATTGTAAATTTTTATTTAGCTTTTATTATATATATACAAATTTTTTAAAATGATAAAATTTGTTGTAAATATACATAAGTATGTACATAAGTATGTATATCTACGAAAAATTTAAACATTTTAAAATATTTTTGTATGTAAGTACATACATACATATCTTAATCAATGCAATAAGTATATGTGCATTCAAATTTTCGGTAGTAACTTGTTTTAAAGCAAAGGATTTAAGCCAATTATATTTTTTTCTTATATTCTTAGAGACGCTAGCTAAGAACTGCACTATTTCAATACTTAAATATTTATTAATAAATTATAATAATAAATAATAAAAAGTATAATTGCATATTTGATAGTTCTTAAAATTTTTGTATTATTATTTAATATTTATATTAATATTTTATGTGTTTTTTTATAAATTCTGTATGTAGAACTAAAGTCCTTTAATAGTTAATATACTACAATGGTATAGACGAAGATTGCGCAGGAAATGTTACACAAAGTTATGAATATCTTTGTGAATGTTTCAATATGTATGTATAATAAGAAATCTACTATAATTTTAACAAGAGCACCTTGCCTTTTGGGCAAACCTAGCTCATTCTCACTTCTCTAATTTAAAATCTAAGAAACTTAAGCATTTAATTTTATGCTTTCTATACCTCCATTTCTTCGACTTTACTTTACTACCTTTTTCTTCTTGCTCATTAATCAGCTTAGCTTTTGCTTACGTTGTGAAATGCGCTCTGACTACTTTCTCTGCAGTTGCTGCTCATTTGCCTTAAATTGACGGCGCACCTTTTGCTCGACTTTGTGTTTGTGAATTTCATTTCTTTTATCTGCAAAAGATAATCCTTTAGTCTTGTGAGGCTTTGGCTTGATTTTCATTAAAGCAGTGAATACTTTTTTCTCATTAAATTTCAATTGCGATCAATCGTAAAATTGAATTACGCCTGTCACGGTTTCGTCAGCGCGAGAAATCGAATTAAAATTTGTTTGCATTTCATTTCATTTCAATTTTTTGTTGGAATTTCTCCTTTGTCGTCATTACCAGACCATGCAAATCCCTTAAAGCATATTTTGGTGGTATTTATATCTGATTAAACAGTCGGCAGGGCTTAATACATTTGTCATTCTTAATGGCATCTACTTGTCTGTAAATGATGTTAAATCAGTTTCGCAGAATTAAAATTGAATTGATTTTATTACATTTTATTTTATTACAGCAGTTGCCAAATGCAGAGCACATTTCACCTGATTGTTGCAATTTGTGGCAGAAATCATATTGATTGCGAATTTATGGTGAAGACTCCTTTGAATTGATTTGAAACAGAAATTCCAACTTTAAAAGCTTTTCTGAACCAAAAATATTAACCAAAATAAATGGAAATTTGGTTTCCCTTTCAATCATTTATTCGGAACGGATTGTTGAGGCAATATATGTAGTTATCAATAAAAAATTTGTATTGATGCTTGAACTGAACTGGCTGGTTCAACTAGTTGATTAATTTGTTTTTGTTTGCAGTTTCAGCAAAAATACTTGTTTTTGTGTTATTTAACTTGCAATATACAATTTGACATATGTACCTCACAGTATTTTTTTAAATATTATTTTATTTCTTATCTGACTTTAAACTTTGTTATAATTTTTTCCTTTTTAAGCCCTGAATACATTGAAAATGGGAACTCAGGGTAAAATCGTTTTTCTCTTTAAATTTAATATGTAATATTTATTGTAGTCGTCTTATTGTCCATTTATTAAAATTTTTGATATCTTAAAAAAAAAAAACAACAATTTTATTAAGTTTTCATAAATGCCGTCCCATATTAATATAGAACTTACTGATAAGAAGATGCTTTGAGCCTCATATTAGTAGTTCACATATTAGTGAAAAAAGTCCCTAGCTTCTTTAAAAACATGTGATGTAGTCCCAAATCCTTGATTGTAGTGGATTGTAATAGTTATTTTTAAAAATTAGAATAAGTTCTTAATTGTTAAATATAAATAAACTTACAAACTTACTCAAAGAAACTAAACACTCTATCTCTCTATAAAAGAACATATAAAATTGGGAAATCTAATTATTTAGGAATATCTAGTCTATCAGGTTAATAAGTACGTATATGCGAGAAGACTCACAATCAGATGAACAGGGCTAGATTTTTTCTAGAGTTTTTCTTCTTCTATATATATCTATATATATTTTATTTTATATATATTTAAATAAATTCATTAAATCGTGAATTCTATTTTTAAAGAACTAAAGGTATACAAATAAAATTTATTTAAATAAACATTTGGCAAAAGTTTGTTTTTATGAAAACAAATATTAGCAACTAATAAAACACTTATTAAAAATAAAAAAAATTAAAACAAAATATTATAGTTGATCTTTAAGTGTTTTTTTGATTTCTTGATTTTTTCAAAAAAAGGAACTCTCCATTCTTAATCTACCTTTGCCGTTCATTATCTCATCTTAGCACTATTGACAACTAGCTGCCTCCTGTCGAAATGTTTTGCTCATTACAAAACTTTCCTTATTTCTTATTGATTCGCACTCTTTCGCTTTAATCTGCTTTTGTCTCTCACTATTTTATATTACAACTATTGACTTTTTTCAGCCACCAGTCAGAACTTTCTCCATGCTTTTGCCTCTTTTCATCCTCTCTCTCTCTCTCTCTCTCTCTCTCTTTCTCTGTCTCTCATTCTGCTCTATCCTAGGCTGGACTCAACGTCGCCAATCGAAATTCTCTCTCCGCTTCAACTCTCAACTCTCACATCTGTTATCTTGATCTTGACTTCCTTACATGAAGCTCCCCCCTCGTTTATCATCTTGATCTGTGGCAATAAATATCTTATTTATAGCAGAGAGCATTTGGCAAGCCATAAAATCACCAGGCGGAAGTAGTATATTTCTCTGTGGCTCTCACTCTCTTTCTCTCGAGCTACTCTCGCTGTCTGTGATGCTCCAGCTAAAACGATTTTCCGGCAAACATATTTTGGCTACAAATTGCAGCATTGAAATGGCGGAAATGCCGACGCCATTTCGACTTGGCTCCAACTGGGTTGCCCTGGCCCTGGCTCCGGCTCCAGCCCATTGGCTGCGGCACGTGACCTGATTTAATTGAAGCAAGCATTCACTGGAGATTCCGGCTAATTCATTGAATGCAATGCGTATGAGAATGCGATTAAATCGAGCATAAACAATTAATTTGTTTTCCATGTTTAATTGCCATGCCAATGTCTACCCCGAATAATTAATTTGAAGCTTAAAGACAACGAAACTAAATTCTCTCTCTCTCTCTCTCTCTCTTTTTCTCTTTGCATGCTTAAACTCTATTTCAATTAAATTGTAGCCACTCCTATATGGCTTTATTAATTTTTTTTTGCTTACATTTAGCCAGGCCATTATGAAAAAGTAACTGACGTTTATTTTCATACATTTTGCGCGCTATTCCATAATTTATGCATAATGAAATGAAAGTTGTTGATGTTTGCTCCCTCGATGCTCGACGTCAGAGTCTATGCCGGCCGGAAGCCTGTCTTAGCCCTGGCTGCCAGCCAACTGACATTTTTTTCCGGGCTGCTAAAGACTCGGCCAACCTGTGCCAGGCCACTTGCATAAGTATATACATATGTATATGCAAATGTATATATATATAAGTATATATATATATGTATATATAGTTTTTATATTCATTCACGAAGTGATATGAATATATTGGTTTTGTGCAATGTCCGTCTTGCTGTCCGTCCGTCTGTCCGTCTGTCCGTCTGTCCGTATGAATGCAATATTTTTCGCGGCTATTGAAGCTAGAGACTTGAAACTTGGAACATATACTCGTATATGTCTCCGATTTATAAAGTGTAAAAATTTTCCATATACGCCCACTAGGGGCGTGGCAAATCGGAAAATGCATTTTCCTGTATGCCAGAAATCATATTAGTTGAAGAGCTAGAGAGCTGAAATTTAAAATGTAGATTCGTGTTGATCACCCAAGATCAAAAAGATATGGCGGATATATCTACGCCCATTGGGGGCGTGGCAAATCGAGTAAAACTGTATCTTCTAAAGTTGTAAAGCTAGAATGCTGAAATTTGGCACGTAAGTTAATGTTACGATTCTATAAAGACAGAAGAAAAAACTATATATCCCCGCCTACTGGGGGCGTGGCAAATCGGATCTAAATATATATTGATTTTCCAAATTCTTCTATATTTTGAGCACTATTGATGTTAGCGACTTGAAATTTGGTATGTATACTCGGGTTGACGACCCAAGATCAATAAGCTATGGCGGATATATCTACGCCCATAGGGGGCGTGGCAAACCGCAAAAGTTTATATCTCCTACAGTTTTAGAGCTAGAAGCTTAAAATTTGGATAGTTAAGTTACTGATAATCTCCTCTATCGATGACCCAAAAATAATTGTTACGCCTCTTTGGGGGCGTGGCATATCAAAAAATACCCTGTAATTTTTACATTTTTTGAGTCTAAGCGTCCAAACTTTACAGTTACGTAGCCTTCAGCTCATTCTAAGAACTGGCCAAAAATTATGGGTCTACGACCACTGGGGGCGTGGCAAAACGGATTTTTGACGCCCAATAGCGAAATTCATATGCGTATGCCACCTATATATATAAATATGCTTAATAGGCATTGATAATAAGGAAAGAAACATTTTTAAGAAAATTAAAAAATATAAATTAAATTAAAACGAAAAAGTTTTCCGCGGGGTTCGAACCTGCACCTGCACCTCAATCTACGCCCACTAGGGGCGTGCCAAATCGACATTTGCAGCGGCCAAATGCAAAATTCATATGCGTGTGTCACTCACATATATATGTATATAAGCTTAATAGGCATTAATAAGACAAAACGAAATATTTTTAAGAAATTTAAAAAATATAAAATATATTATAACAATATAAATTTCGATTTAAAAAAAAATTCTTTGTCAAAAAATAAAAGAAGAGATTCGAACCGCGGACTTCTGACACAACGCGCAGAGTCTCTGCTAACAGCGCCACTGCACCGATCTTGCGCAATATAACTAACACAAAACTTTACAGCTACAGCACCTAAGTAAACAAAAACCAAAGTAGCGGCTGAAAATTCAAAGACAATTCAAAGACAATTGAGATTCTTAGAATTGCTCGAATACGCATTTGAATATACATACATACATACACATTTGCACACGCGTAAAAAACGCTGGCATACTGAAATTGTGTGTGCAGACGAATACATACATTTGTAAATATGTATGTAAGTATGTACGTATAAGCATTTGTGGGTTATTTTAGCAAAAATAAAATTTAACTTATAAAAACTTATAAAAATATTTTACTAATAACAAAAATGTTATGTGTTTGTCATATAAGCTATCATTTTCCCAATAAAATAACTAATTTATAAAAAGACATTTAAAAAACTTGACATTAGCGAGATTAGAACCCGCGCTATTCCAGCGCAACTTGCGTAGCTTTTACCATCGACGCCACTGCAACATACAATCAGACGGTAGCTAAAACGAAATAGCTTCACTTCGAGAGCGTCATCTGACAAAAGTAAGCTAAAGTAACGGCTGGAATTTCATGAATCAATTCTTAGAATATGCTAGAAGACACGCTTTTATATGTATGTATATACATACATACATATGCATATGACTGTATGCATAGAATAAACGATCAATATGTATGTGCACACGTATAGGAAAAACGCTCTGCTCCGCTGCTAGCTTGCTGCTTGCAGGTGCGTTTGCTAATTGGCCAAATATTTTGTTTATTAAATATGATCTACATTTCTATTGAATTTTGGTCATTTCTTAAGAAATACCAGCTCATTCACATTGCTACATTTGCAACTAAAATTAAAAGGAGAATTCGGTAAATTTTTGAGCCGATATTCAAAATATAACAAAAATCAAAATTATATAAAATACCCATGCATCTATATGCAAAATTTGGAGAGTCTAGCTCTAAAGATGTACGAGATATAAACGGGAATAGCTCTCTATGATTCCCCACTTTTAATTAGTTCAGGCCCTGCTTTATATTGATTACTATTAGCGCTAGAGACTTGAAATTTAAAATATACTCGGGTTGACCACCCAAAATCAATTATATATGTATGGCAGCGTTGGGACTGTGAATGAATATTCCGCAGTCGGTAACGCCCGACTGCAACGTTCTTACTTGTTTCTTTTTCTTTTGCACTGCACTTTTGAGTAATTCCCCATTTCAGCGTCCAATTAACATTTTAAGGCAGCAAAAGCTTTTGTGGCTCTGGCATAAATGAATGAAATAAAAATGTTGATTATAAAAATCTTTGTACGCGACCAGCGCAGTGGTTGGTAAAAGGCGAGAAACAATTGATATATAATGACGACAGGTGAATACCCTTACCAATTACGAATTATGAAATTTAAGTTAAATTATTGAAATAAAACTACACGAACTCTTCAGGAGTAATAAATATATATTAAAAGTAAGTAGGAGTAAAAATCTTGAGTCTTAAATTTTTATTCATGAACTAATGTAATTAAAATAATATTCTTTAAATTTATAGTAAATTGATTTTAAGCGACACATTCTGCAAAGGCTGAAAAGATTATAATTTTTGGACAGCTGAAAATCTAGGGAATTTTAAATATTTTAAAAATGAATAATTAAATAATTGGTTTTAAAAACTTATGTACCTAGCTATTCTCTCTTCCAAGTATTCATAAGAGCTCTTTATATAGATTTAATAAAAATGTTTGCTTATTATACTTTTCAATACATAGAAAGTACGAATTCAGAAGGTAATTGTTCTATCAGTTGAATATATTATGTAGAAATAATAATAATGACAAAGAATATATTATATAGAAATAAAAATAATGACTAATAAGAGCGGCACTTGGATTTATAAGAGTATGAATATTGCTTTCCCTCTGTTCGTTCTCCCTCTGCTCGTACACTCTGTGTTCAATGTTCGATTACTATCAGTTTTCTACAGCTAAGCAAATGAAGAATAAACTCATTATTAAATTGAAACTCTATACGGCCAAACGTTTTTTCTTTTGTGTCCTATGTAAAGTAAGTTGAAAGCCAAGTAGAGTTACTTTAAATGTAATCCTTTCCTTTAATTACATATCACAGCCATATGAGGAGGAGGTCAACAACATAAAGTATATTTCTTCATAATCAGCTTCAGCAGCTCGATCAACCTAGCCTTATCTGTCCGTTCGTCCGTTTGATTGTATGCATGAATGTGTCGATAGTTATAAGGCGGTCTCTCTCCATTAAGTCTCTATTGTGTTGAGACTGCTTTAAAAATTTTTGACTACACTGTCCAAGCACATAAGCTTGTTTTCATAATACTAGAATTCATATATGTTATATTATATTAATTATATTTATATATAATATTTAAGTAAATTAGTTAAAATTATTTTTTATGTATTAACATTAAATTTATTTATATATTAAAGGAAGTGAAATATTTATTTTTATATATTGTTTTTTTTTTTTTTTTTTTTTTTTTTTTTACAAATACGTATGATTTTGTTGTCGTAGAACTATAAACGCTGCGAAGTTGCACTAACGACTGCATCCAATCCCTGAGCGCTGTGATACCCTTAATATTTACATTGCAGAGATTATATTGATGCTTTATTTTTCATATCATGAGCACAATCTGCTATTTTGTCCCGCTTTCCTGATGATAGTTGCTCAATTAAAGTTAGTCTATTGAAAATACTTGCATATTCTGTAACCCAGCTCGTTAAGAGCTATTATGCGGAACGGGTGAATTAACTTATATATTAAATATGTTACCTACTTCATCCCATAACAGTAGTTTCCCTTGTCAGTGTGCATGCACTTAAAAATCCGTTAAGTGCAGGGAAGCCAATGACCTTTGACTGCCGGCACATCTATATTAAGGGCAATTCAACTAGCCAAATGCCGTTCAAAAAGTTTTGCATGCCTGAAATCTCAGCAAATTGCAATTAAAGACACACAAAAATATAAATGTAATCAAATTGCATTTATGAATGTGAAAGTATGAAAGTGCGTCTGCAAATGAAAATATATATTATATTTATGTAACTATAGATATCTATATATTTATTTTTTCGAGCAGTTAGTTTTTGCAGTTTTGGGAAGGTTGTCAACTCTTTGCTCATTAAAATTTTTGAAATTTGAAATTATGTTTTGTTTTTATGTATGTACTTTGCACTTTGGCAGCCATAAAGACTGAAAGTTGCACTGGCTGCGTGTTAATTTGTGCGTGAACTTTGCTAACGAACCGGAAGCCCCGCCCGGATAGCATGGACAGCGAATAGGGAATAGGGAGCAGGAGGTTTATTGCAGCTACTACACAGACCGTAGAGCACATAATTGAAATGGCATTTAAATGTTTTGATCTTTCAGCTGCATGCGAAGCGAATGTCAAAGCGAATGCTGGGGCGTGCATTAAAGGGCAGCGTATTGAAAGCCAACGGTGCATAACGGCGGATTATATCTTAAAGTGTATTAAGTGTTGCGGTTTAATGCAAACTGCTGTGGGAGTTGTAGTTGAAGCAATTGTTGAAATAGTTTAGGTAATTGTTGAAGATGGAATTTCTATGAAGAGGAATAGTTGAAGGGGAAATGACAATAGTATAGAGTAGTAACAGTATCAGTAATAGCTGAAAAGGTAGTAGATGAATTATATTAATCATAAAAAAGGAGTAGTAATACTAGCAGTAGAAGTAGTAGTTCTTGTAGTGTAAATTGAAGAAGTAGTACTAGACATACTAGAAGTAGTCGTATACATAGCAAAAAATGCAGTAGACTTAGTAAAAGTATTCTTATACATAGCAAAAATAGTAGTAGGCTTAGTAAAAGTAGCAAAAATATTAGCAGAAAGTAGTAGATACAGTAGTAAAAGGGGTAGCGTACACTACACGAGTAATAAAAGTAATATAAATAGTAGCAAAAGTAATGAAGTAGTACGAATATTAATAGTATATAGTAGTAGAAATAGTAGCAGACGTAGCAGTAAAAAGTAGTATAAATAATAGTAAACGTAGTTGTATAAATTATAGAAATATTATAGTAGTGAGCGCAGTTGTAAAAGTAATAGATATAGTAGTAGACCTAGTAGTAACAGTAGTTCAACATAGTAAAAGTAGCTGAAATGACAGAAAATGCAGTAGTAAAAGTAATAGAGGTACTAGTAGCGGAAGTAGAAAAAGTACTAAAAATGGTAGTAAAAATATATAAATAGTAGTAAACAAAGTAGTAAAACTAATAAAAATATTAGTAAATTATAAAAATAGTAGTAGTTGACAAGTAGTTAAAATAGTAGTAAAATGGTAGTAAAATAGTAAAATAGTAGTAGTAGTAGTAGTAAACATACTAGTAAATTTGTCAGAAATAATATTGGACTTAGCAGCAAAATTAGTAATAGAAATAGTAGAAGTAGTAGTTTAGTAAAGATAGTAGTAGATCATTGGTTATATGAACAGGGAAATACAAGTTAAGGAAATAGTACCATAAGCAAAAATAGTGACAGAACTAGTGGCACAATTAATAGCAGAACTAAAAGTAGTACTAATAGAGTACTAAAAGAAGTAGTAGAAGCAAAGCTGTGTATAAAATATTATTTTAGCATTAAACTATTCAACTGCTACTACCTGTATGTACCTGAATTTCACTCCCTCAAAAAAAATCGACATTCTTTAAAGCAATCGACTTTGGTTTCGACTGGAGCACCTCAAAAGCAATTATCCTGGTAATCCGAATTGTGTCAGACTTCAATCTCCTGCCACGTAGCAACAGCTTCAGCATCAAGCACTTCTAAAATTTCGCCAGCCGCAGACTTTGCGTCGCTTGGCACTGACCAACTTTTTGGGGGCAGTCCGTAAGGATTGCTGCTGCTATTTCAGCTGCTGCTGCTGCTGCTGCTGTTGCTGCTGCTGCTGCTGCTGCCGTGGCTCAGTCAGGCAGCTCCATTAGAAAGTTGCCAGATCCAACCACATATATCAATTACACAAGTTTCGTGAGTCGTCTTTGCTGTAATTGCATAGAAAATTGCAGCCACAGGAAGCAGTCGCTATCTGGTTGAAGCCACAGCAGCAGCAGCAGCAGCAGCAGCAGGAGTAGCAGCAGCAGTTGGCCATGCAAATTGGCATTTAGCTGGGCTCATAACTTGACAGTGGGCACATAACAATTTCAGTATTTGATGGCCAAGAATTTGTGTTGGCCGGGCCAACTTCTAATTCCGTTTTCAGTTGAGCGTTGAGAGTTGAGAACAGAAAATCCTAATTTTCCTTTAAATACATTCGTGAAATTCTGTTATTGTTATTCCATGCACTTTTCCGTTTGCTTTGCTTTCACTTTGACTTTGGCAACGCAAACATTTTTCCGCTTTTCGCATGGAAATTCTGCGAAAAAGCCAACAGAAAAAAAATTTATTTCAAACTACGTGCGTGGCCTGCATGGGCGGGACTGTGGGAGGGGGCGGCAAAACTTTTGGTTGTATCTCACTCGACACGGCACAAAGATGTTTACCATTTTTTTTTGTTGGTATTTTCTAGTTGTTGTTGTTGTTGAGTGCTAGCTTTCAATTTGTGCATGCGTGTGTGAGTGTGTGTGTGTGCGTGTGTGCATATATGTGTGTGTGTGTGGAAGTGCGTTATAAAAATATCAGACTCTCAGCAGGATTTCGATGCGCAATTGCAAATTGTGTTTTGAGCAGCAATTGCTGTTTGTGTAGTTTCACAAAGGTTAACTAAACTGGAATAATCAAAGCTAAAATGTGACAAATGTTGAAGAGTTCTTAAATATTTGTATAGTTATATATTTTATATATTCATATATATTTTATATATTTATTTAATATACTCAGTTGACATAAGTTTACATTTTATGTTGTTGTTTTTTTTAAATATTTATGGGGTTCTTTAAATAGGTATATATTTTATATATTCATATATATTTTATATATTTATTTATTTAATATACTCAGTTGACATAAGTTTAATTTTTATGTTGTTTTTTTTTAATATACTTATGGGATTTTTTAAATAGGTATATATTTTATATATTCATATATATTTTATATATATATTTATTAAATATACTCAGTTGACATAAGTTTAATTTTTATGTTGTAGTTTTTTAAGTTATTTCATATTTATGGGGTTATTTATTTTTTTCCTTCTTGTGATTATGTTACTTCATACAATTAATTTCCAATATATATGATTGTATTTGAGTAGATAAGGACTGGGGTGTATTTTACTATTAACTGAAAAATGTAAAACACAACATTTTGTATACTTAAATTTCATAAAAAATAAAGTGTCCCATAAAGTAAATAAATAATCAAGGTATTAATATATTTATACTTAGAAATTTTTTATATTTATATCTTTTCTTATTTAAGTTGAAGAAGTTAAAGGAGTAGTTGTTTTTATGCAATATTCATCTGGCCTCTCGCAATGCAATGCCTATTAAAGCAACAGACTTTAAAAAATATACATATACATATATATACTCGGGTCTCTTAACGTGAAATGAAAACATTTTATGACTAACTGTCAAGTTTTTATTACTATGCTCACTAGGGGCGTGGGTGGAAATATAACGAATTTTATAAGAATTTACAAATATTCACATATAAATTTGTATTTATAAATTTTGCATATATTTCTTTTTATTATATTTAAGTTTGCATTTAATTATGTTAAATATTTAAAATACAAATATATATACCTCTGGCTTTCTAAATGCAAGGCTTATGAAAGCCATACTCTTCAAAATTTCGACATTTTATACATCTCAAGTGATAATATTAATTTTTTATTTTATTTTATTTTTTTTTTAGCTAGTCATTTGTCAATTTAGGTCATCAGTCAGGTGGTCAGTCTAGTCGGTATTTCGAGCTGTATTACTTTTTACCGTCTAAAAACTTCTTCTTTGTAGGACTGTCTGATTTATTGCTCGAAACCCAACAAATTAAGTGACTCCTGATCTATGAAAGCAGAAACTATAAAGTTTTAAGTTAAGGCATTTAAATTACTGCAATAAATGTAAGAACTTTCAAAAAAATTCTTAAAAAAATAGACCTAATTGTTACAGAAGATTTAGCTTGTCTGTAAAAATTTAGTCTATTTTTTGTAATTAAATATAAATATTTTTAAATTTATACAAAACCTAATAGTTTATTTAAGCACAAAATACTACAGTTAATCAATTAAAAAAGTTCTGCTTGGTCTGGTTAGCTCTTCTGTAAAAATTTAGACTATTTTTTTAAATCAAAAATAAATATTTTTAAATTTAAATAAAAATTAATTATTAAATTTAAATAAATAAATTTAAATAAATAATTTTAAAAAATTCTGCTTGGTCTGCTATAAGCAATAGACGAGACATCCTTTAATATATCTTGTAAATTCTTCAATTTGAAATAAATAAATTTAGGCCATAAACTATTTAATTACTCATTTCCACTCCTATAAAAAACTTCTTGTATATAAATAAATTTGTTGTATTGATTTATATCGCTGGCTTTGAAGTGCGGCAAATGCTTTTAGGGCGACGTCAAGATTCCAATACTTATTAGAGAGTAAGCCAAAGTCAATTTTTTATATTATTTTCTTCAACTCTGCACTGGCATTAAATCAAGTTTTAGAAACTTGGCTCTCAGCCTTTTACCAATGCTGCCATTGATTTATGTGCGACGGCGTGCCAACACACCAAGTCTGCAGCAAGATTTTGCCTTCAGCAGCCCGCTCCATGGACTTGGGGATATACAACAACCAACAACCAACAACCTGCTGCTGGAGCGAAAATAAATGTTACTTTAAATATGGCTAAAACCTTTGGAAATGTACGTATCGCTAAATCGGCTAAGCCCAACTTCTGTGTATTGCGGACTTGTTTACAGCTGCGCGAACTACACGGCCAAGGTGGGGGTGGGGGGTGGTAAGGGCAGGTGGGTTGGGGTAGCCAGCTCAATAACTGTGCAGCACAATTTTCCAAACAAATTTGCAAAAAAATGTTGCTCGCTGCTTTCTTTCTGTTTCAGTGAGTCAGTTTCAGCTTCAGCTTCCCATTGCAGCTTAGCTTTTCTATTATTGCTTTTGACTCTTGAATGCGCTGGCAAATTGCATTTCACACTTTGGGAATAGCTTTGATGCGGTTGACTTATCTATTAATGCAGATATTGGTGGAAAAGTGAACTAATAGTGAGAAAAAGTTGTTGCTTCAATAGATTATGAGTGGGGTCATGATAGCTGTGATTAGTGAGTGGCAGAATAGTTTGTAGAGAAATGTGGAAGAGATCGTGTAAGAGCATCAAAAATATAATATATATATATATATATATGGTATAGGTATGATAATATTACAACTTAATTACACAAGGATATAAAGGAGAATAGAGAGAGAGAAAAAAAAGAGAGAAAAAAGAGAGAGGGAGAGAGCGAGAGACAAATATAGATGTTGCTGAACATAGTCTTGAGTATTGCTGAGAGAAAGCAAGGCTACTTATGCTCTTCGTATAGGGTCGCTATGACTTTGATAAATGAAGAGAATGCAACTAGATATAGAGAGTTTGACAAAAGGTGTCAGAAAAAGGCAGCTGGCCTAAAGACAGAGTGATTCGTTATAAAAAGAGCAAATTTGAAAAAAAATTACGTTATCTCTGCAAGAGCGGGAAATCGTTATTGGCTCGGGCTAATATTTATAATTAAAGCCGATTAGATGATAAACTGTAAAATGTTTTTATTGATTTTTTAGCTTTTAAATATTATAAAATGTTTTAAAAATATTTAAAAAATAAATGAATCATTTTTAATGAGTTAAAGCTAGACTAGAAACTTACAATAATTTTTTTGCTTAGCTCTTTTTTATTTTATTTTTTATAGATATCAAAATGATGTTTATTGTGCTGGTTGAAGTAAGCTGTGAACCACTGAATATAATAGTATGTTTATACATAAAAATTAATATAAATAGTATTGGCTCATGTTCACACTCAGTCTATGCTTTCATGTTTATGTAAAACTAAACATAAACATGAAAGCATGAACTGTATGTTATATAGTAATGTGTAATAAGAGCCGCACATGAATTAGTTTTCTGAGAATCGGGAATGTTGCTCTCTCCCTGTGCTCACTCTACCTGCTTACAGCAGCTGTGGAAATATAGAATAAAGGCTTTGTTAAATTGAAACCAAAACCGAGCAGTGTTACTATGTGTTGGTGGTTCCTAGAACGCAGAAGCCGCAAGCTATGATTGGAAAATAACAAGCTGCTTAAGATGAATATGAAATGTGGGTTAGTTATGTATAAGAAGCATTATAACACAATTCAAAATTTTAAGAAACAAGATTTTTATATGCTAGTTTATAAACGAGTTTCACCCGAGTTATTTGACAGCTGATGCTAAAATGCGCTTCAAATGAGCTGACATACGATAGACTTAGAGACACCAGTAAATGGTTGAGTTATAGCTAATTAAGGGCTCATTTTATTAAAGTTGAAGTATATAGCTTAGTAAAGTTGTAGTCATAAACAGATCTTTAAAATAGTTTTAAACTTTACTGACTTGTTTAAGAATGTAAGATAGTAAAAGAGACAGGGAAGTAATTTGAATAAGTGATGAATTTGATCCACCTATAAGGAATAGAGTATGTATGAATCTACTGTAGTTGTATTCCATGAAGTAGTATGCAGAGCATAAAGTTCTAAAATTAGAATGAATACAGTAAACAAATATATCTAGTCAGAAAAAAATCTTCGAATCAATAAGAGCTACTTTTTAACAATATCCTTTAATTAATAATTAGTTAATGGATTCATCTTACATGACTCCTTGAACAAACCCTCCAAACACTGCGCAAATATTTGTCTTCTCTACAAAGACTTTTGGGTCAACTGCATTGAAACAAATTAGCTTCAAGCATAATTTATTTGCTCACACTCGAAACGGCTGCTGCTCATTTAGTGGCGCATTCTTTGCATTGCGGTTGCAGTCGCAGTCAGATTTCAATTATTTGATTACTTTGGCCACTGCTGAAAGGCGCACTGAGGCAAGTCATATATTTGTGGACTCTCTCTGCATAATTTCGTTTAATTTGCATTTAATTGAATTTCACATTGCGTGTTTTTCGGCTCACATATTCCGATTTAGTTGCGGTGCATTGCAGTGTAATTAAATAACGCCTTTGATTGACATTGTGGATGGCTTGACGCTGAGCTGATTGACCGCAAGGCGAGACCATGTTGCGGTGGGGCGTGGCCGATAAGTGATGGGTCACCGATTTGCCAGACAATGAGATGTCCTCCATAAAGAGCTCTGCCTCTGCTGCCTGCACGTCAGTCATAAAGCCACTCAATGAGCAGCGGCCAAACAATCTGAAACGTGTGCTGGCCAAAAGTCAACAGCCGAAATCGAATCGAATGGGCGCCACTGCAATGCGAATGAACAACCAGCGACAAATTTGTGAAATGCCGTGAAATATAAAACGTGACCAATGCAGTCGAATCGCACACACACACACACACACACACACACACACACACACACACACACATACATAGATAGCTGCATTTTGGCTTTATGCTGCATTTTGGTTGCGTATACGACGTGTGCGCCGACACGACCACGTTCCGCCTGCTAAAGCTGAAACATTTGATTATTCTGCTGATGGGATTACGTTGTTAATTTTTGTCCTTCTCTTCATTCTAATCAGTTTTGATTTTGGTTTATGCGCTGAACTCAGTGAAAATGGGAAATTATGGTTAAGCGAAAATGTGGGAAACAGGCAGAAATATATAGGGCGTGGCAGACCCAATAAAGTATATATGTTATTGATCAGGACATCATATAGCCATGTCCGTTTGTCTATCTGTCTGTCCATCCATATGTAGAAACGCAGCAACCTCAAAACCTGTAAGAGCTAGAAAAATTATAAAAACTAGAAATTATTATTATGAAATTATTTTGGATGTGCCATAAGCAATTGAAAATAAAGTTGGTTTCCAAAAATAAATAACTATTTCTGTTTTGATGTTATCGGTTAAAAACCTTATCAAATATCATAAATCATTAAATTATGACTCCTACATCTTTAGAGCTAGAGTCCTTTTTATTTATATTTTATATTTATATATTTTATACAATTTTTTTTAAATTGAATGTCGGCTCATAAACACGAATAGCCCCACCAGAATAAACCAAAACATTGGTGACGATAAATTAAAGCAAACAATTTACAAAATAAATAACAAAAAGTGCCCATGGGTTCTCTATCGATAAGGATATAGGTAAACATGAAATCTCATAAGACAAGACAATTTAAATTATCCAAGCAAAGTTCAATAACGATAAGATAACTATACTAGCTATATAGGATAAGAAATTTGTATGAAGAAATCTGTTACATTTAAATATTCAAAAAAATACCGCTCATGTCCATTTATACAGTTCAGCTACAATTATAGTCAATATGTGGATTAGTTTGCATTTTTTATAAATTGACAAATATTCAGTAGAATATATATATTATATGCTAAAAATTTCATCAATATCTATTTAGTAACACATAAGTTGATATTCTCATGATCCCAATTGCAATTGAATTGTGCTTTACTTATCAGTCGCTGCTTTAGTTTAAATTTACCAGATGGCGCTCTAGCAATGAAGTAGTTTTAGATTTTCAAATAATTGATCTAGCAGGGTCATGGCGGTTTTGGTAGTTGCTTTAAAATTATTGCCTCAAAACTCTTAGTTTTTCATAATCTTTTTAAGATGCTAAGTCGTCTTAGTTTACACAGTTTTCTTCTTTAATATACACACCACATATTTAAAAATCAAGATCATCAGGGTAATCTCACCAGCCCGACAAGAGTTTTTCTTTAGTTGTTTTGACATTTAATAAATTGATTTATTTATTTATTTCTTGTTACACTTAAAAGCACACATTTACAAAGTTGAATTAAGTCTTAGGTCTAGTAGATTTAAACGGCAAATGCACCTTTCAAAAATACCTTTAAAACTTAAAGCTAAACTTAAGTTTAGAGCTGAAAATTCGTCGTACTGAATATATTTTAAGTATATTGTAAGAAAACACGAGGGTGACGCTGATGCTTGGCTGTTCATTGGGAGTCTCTATTAATACTGCTAGATAGAGAGAGAGAGAGTAGAAAAACTGAATACGTATATGTGAGTGCTCAAGGTCAGGCATAAGTTCTATACACTTAAGGGATTTACTTTCTGGTAAACATTTACGTTTAAAGACTAGTTTTATAGATCAGTTTGTTGAATCAGGCTGGAGCCGCGTCGCGTCGTTGTGCAAAATGCCTCCTGCTGTTCGCTGAGGCAGATGATTAGATTCTCAGGCTCTGGCGCCATGGAATTGGGCACAGTTAGCTTGCCGTTGGAGCTGCACGACTTGGCCGCATTGGTGGAGCCCGTCTTCTCGGCCGTGGTCGTCGAGGAGGTGGTCGTCGATGAGTTGTTGTTGCCCATGTGCAGCGAGAGCAGCGGCGGCTGTTGTTGCTGCTGCTGTTGCTGGGGATTTGGGTTCAACAGACGTTTGGAGCCGCCACGGCGACGACTGCCCTGCTTGGTAAAGACGCTCGGCTCCAGCTGGAGCTGGGCATTGATGTCCTGCTTGGTCATGCACGTGAAGGCCTTGAAGAAGCTCTTGCGGAAGTTCTCGCTGAGGAAGGCGTACAGTATGGGATTCACCGCCGAGTTGGAGTAGACCAGAGCGCCCAGCAGCAGGAAGATGAGTATCTCCAGTCGGGACAAGTCTCGCTGTGCCGGATTCGAGTTGATCAGCGCCAGCTGCGACATCCAATGCGGCAGCCAGCACGAGATGTAAACAGTGATGACGGTCAGCACCAGGCGCGTTACCTTGCGATGAGCACGACGCTTCTCCTTGGACTTGGTCGCGTGCTTGGGACCCACCGAGCGCAGCTTGCGTATGACCAAATAGTAAAAGCTGAGAATGAAGCAGAGGGGCGTGGCGAAGCCCAGGAAGAAGGTGTAGAGGATGAAGGTGGTGCCCGAGTGCTTCTTGTACGCGTCTGGCCACATGATGTTGCACGAGTAATTGACGCCATCCTCCTGCTCCACGGTGCTGGCATAGAGCATCACGGGCAGCATCAGCACCGCCGAGGTGCTCCAGGCCAGCGCCGACACCAGCTTCGCGATATGCAGAGTGCGATAGCGAGGCGACGATATGGGATGACAGACGGCTATATAGCGATCCGCAGACATGATCAGCAGAAAGATGGAGGAGGTGAACGACGTGATCGAGGTGCTCACCATATACGCCTTGCACATCAGCTCCCCGAAGCGCCAGCTGCAAATGCGCATCGTGTAGAGCAGAAAGGGAATGCCGATCAGGAAGCATTCGTCCGCTATGGCCAGATTGAGTATATAGATGTTGGTCACCGTCTGCATCTTGGAGAAGCGCAGCACCACATAGATGACCAGCGTGTTGCCAAACAGACCCACAATGCAGACGAGTCCGTAGAGCACCACAGTCAGCAGATCCGCAAAGGAATTGCGCGTCTCCATGCAATGCTGATACGTGGGCAGATCCGTGCTGTGTATCGAGCTGCCCGTCGCTGGCAAATACTCCTCCGGCTGTGGGCTGTAGAGCGTATCATTTGGATAAGCGTAGGGCGCTCTGCTTGTGTTGCCAGCCAGCAGCCAGTCCGGCTGCCCTGTCTCCGTCGTCGGACTGCCGCAGACCAATTGAAGCCATGCAAACAATAGCCACATGGTTGAATAAGCTCTCTGCATATATATATATATATATATATATTATATATATTGATAGATTGTTATAGCTGGTGTTTTAGTTTGTAAGCCTTATTGTTGTTCTCGCATTTGCCAAGTTGCAAACATGTTTTTGTTTGTTGCCTGCAAAATAAATATGCAAATTGCTGGTTAGATATTTGTTGTTGAAAAAGCTTTTGTGCTTGCTACAAATTGATTGAGCTCTTAATTAAAACGCAAGAAAGCAGACTAGCAGATACCCTAAACTGCTATAAAAAGTTAAAGCCTATACAATCTTAGCCTTGTAAAAAAAACTTGCGCCTCCCAGTTTGGATCTATGAGCTTCTCCGACCATTTGTACCCACTCTACTATCGCCGGTATACCAAAATCAGAAAATAAAGTAGCAGCAATTCAAACATAATTCATGTGCAATTACGATTTTTATCAGAGACAATAACATGTGTGCATAGGTATGGGAAAACTGTGTACGCTAGGTGTTGCTTATCCATTACCAAAAGTTGCCCAAAAGTTTTTTTAAAATAACTTATGTTTTACTGTACCGATTGCAATGCCATTTTCAGAATGTAATCTATATTTAATGTTGAATATATAATAATTTAGTTAAATCCTTAACTCTTTCACATATGGCCTATATTTATAAATGAACTTTAATTTTAGTATATTTTTTAAATTCTTTGCGATATCCCGAATATAACAAAAATGAAAATTTTATAAAATATACGTTAAACTTAATGCAGAATTTTAAGACTCGAGCAAAGATGTACGCTATATAATTTAATAGCTTTATTTCGATAGGGTTTTTAATTTGTAACATAAAAACGGGAATAGCCATGGATTATTTATTATTATTAATGTTGAGAAACCATTTGTTATGTTTTATAATATTTTTGTAATTTTAATTTCTGCCAGCATAATAACAGATGATATCAGAGATTATTCTATTAAGGACATCATTTATCGGAATCTCGTATATATCGGATAAGTATGCAATAAGCCATGGATTATTGAGTAATCAAACGAACAAAAAGTTGTGTTGTTTTGAACTTAGAAAAGTAAGGAATTATAATTAATCATCAATAATAATTAAGTCTCCAGCTTTTATATGTTCTGAGATCGTCGTGCTCATATATATGAACAGATGTGCAGGGCTAAATTGACTCAGCTCGTTGTACTGTGCAAGAATATATATACTTTAAAGGGTCTGCCTTGTTCTACCTCCTTCTGCCTGTTACAACCTTTCTCACAAAACCTTTATAGCCAGATTTCCAATTTTCAATGGGCTCAGGGTATTAAAAAGTTATTTTAGATTGGCCAGTTAATTAATTGTAGCTATGGCTCCCAAGTGATATCGAAACCATGGTGCATTCATTCATAAACTTTTATAAACTTCAATTAAAACATTTCCAGGAATAAGTAGAGCAAAAAGTAGTTAACAATTTATTGATTGCGCCCAGCAAGTTTAGCGTGTGTTATTGAGCTACTTTTTTGTTTGTAAAACTTTCAAGTCCAACTTTTTGGCTGGATTTCTCTTCCCTAACTTTGGCTAAGTCCGTGAAATTCATGGCTAATGCGCACAATTAACTTTGTGCAAACATAATATAGATTTTGCGCAATCAATAAGAAATTTGATTTGCAAAATTGCATTAACATTTCAATTGAATTCAAATTAAGCATATTTCAACTTGAGAGAGCAGCAAATTCATTTTCATTCTAAAATCTAATAAGAATCTGTGTGTGTGTGTGCGTGTTGCAGGCGTTAAGACAAACAGCCTGTGCTGTTGGCCATTCTAATTGACCTCTTGTATCGATACTTTGCATAGCTCTGGCCAGGCCCTAAATTTTACTATAAACATATTTGTTTAGGCTTCTGTTTTGCTGGGCAAATTAATTTGTGGCATATTTCACACTATGCAAATATTGTAGTTGGGCCCCGGCTGGCTCCACATCTTGTTGGCCCAAATTAAAATGGCTTTCTGCTATTGGCAGGTTAATGCATCTGCCATAAATTACCACACATTTTCAAGTGTTGGATAAACAAGCCAAGCTTACAAAGCTTTACGAAACTCAAACATTTCGATTTCCAAGCATTGCCCAGAGCGTTGCAATACAAAAATTTACTTTCAAATTGGAAAGCTCAACAAAAATTGTACACAAACGACAAATTGCAACAGAAATTGCTGCATTGTAGCAGGGACTAGATATTGTTGGAGACTTTGTCTTTACTTAATAGGAAATAATGGCAAATATGCACAAAATACACAAAATTTGAAAATGTTGCAGCTCTGAAATGGTTGTGAAGTGAGTTGCAAATATTGAGCATTCAGTTTGTGGAAAATTGTGAAAAACAAATTACTTCTATTAATTAAGCAACTATTTTTTCTTTTTGTGATTTGTTGCAGTTTATTGATTTTCAATTTAATTAAACTTTAAACAGTTACTAGGCCTGTGATGCAGCATTCAATACAAAATTTATTTATTTAATATATCTGCTTTTGTTTCTATTTTATTGCAGAATGCTAAATTTGTTTGTTTGTGTTCATTAATGTTGAATCCCTACAATGCAATAGTGATATCTTCACAAGCTCACAGGGTGTGAAAAATATACTGTAATCTAATATTTGTACATTTAGATAAGCAGATAATTTAAGCATGGCGATGTAAATTAGGAACATGGTCGATTGTAAAGCATAAACAAATTTTTGCGTGTTTTCCAAATATAATATAAAAAAATAAAATAAAATAAATAATAATTTATCGATTGTAGAGCATAAAAAAAGTTTTGCGTGTTTTCAAAATATAATATAAAAAAATAAAAAAAAAAAAATAATAATTTTGTATTTGTTGAGCCCCTATAAGTATGCTATGATATTTATAGGTCCATCTGGAGATAAAGTCAACATTAATTTAAAGCCTTTTCCACTTGTCACGCCCCAAGAAATTTTTATATAATTACTTATAATTTTATTAAGTAGACCCGCTTCTTGAATTTGAAGATTCAAGCTGTATGGCTTATTCCGATTTACAATTCCCACAAAATCAGTAAAATTTTCTGATAAATAAATATATATCATAACATTCAAGCCCACGCGACTATTATTTCAGAAACAATAATAAATTCAGTACTTCGCTCGCTCAAACAAAAGTGTTTCCCAGTTAAGCCCTCTCAGACGTCACGCACGTTAAGCTCACTTTAAACTTTAAGTCAGCTCTGTGAAAGCTGGCAGGAATTGCTTTTCACAGTCGGATTGAAGCTGATTGAAGTCGACCCACAAATTGCCTCGGCATTCGGTTTGTCAAAAGCGTTTTAAAATTCGCTGTCGTCTACAGTTCATGCAACTGGAACGCGACTCTCGAGTAATAAATCGCTTGCAATTGACGATGCCTGGATGGATGAGCTGTGGGAGGCGACGGCGACTGTGGGGAATTGCGGTTGATATCGGACAGGATTTGGCTGTGCCATCAATTAACGGAAAATTCAACTTCAGGTGCGTGAAATGAACGTGCGAACAGCGGAAAGTTGACGCGATGTCAAGGCAAATAATATTGTTGCGGTTTAAGATATTTTTTAAAGTTGAACACTTGTAAATCATGATATGATGAATACATTAGTATATAATATATGTTTGTAAACAAACTCATAATTATAAAACGATACGCATTAAACACACACCCTTAGTAGTTACCCTTCTCCTTGCTGAAGAAAAAAATTATACAGATTCATATATTATGTAAAAAGTTTGGATATTATTATTTCTTTGCATTTTTGGAAAATATTCTAAGCTTTTTATTAATGTTTTTATTGCTGAGTCATAACTCAAAATTTATTATTTATTATTTTATTACTATTTGTTATGTTATTATTTATTCTATTGTTCTATTATTATTTTATATATTACTAGAATTTTTTATTATATTATTATTTACTATTATTATAATTATTTGTTTCTAATTTCTAATAGTTGTAAACTATCACACATAATTTATTTGTTTAGAGCTTTCCTCTAAACGATATTTGATATAATTTTATTTTAAACTATAAATTTGAATAGATTCATAAAAATGAAAAAAAAAAAAAACATTGAGCAAAAGAAGAAAATGAAAAACCGATAGAAATAATATTAAAAAAAAAAATAATAATTACCTAAACCGTTTTTAACACGTTGAGTTACATATTAAAAGATATCAGACGAGCCCCTAGTGTTTATGAAAATATTCCATCAGCCAATTTCAGCAGAAATAATGTAGGATTATAATAGTAAAATATTAATTAATACTAAAAAACAAATGTTTCCTCTTTGTATAATAGCATAGACTTTGTACTGTGAGCCCAATGAAAATGGGAAATCAGGGTATATTGGCTTTGTTTTCTACTATTATTGATATTCTTTCAGACTCATTGTCTTTCATATTATAAATATAGAAAATATCTTAGTACAAAAATTACTTTCAATGATTGTAAATAATTTAAAATAAAATATATAGATACCTTTAATATCAATATCTATCAAATAATATTATTTAACATAATTGTCTGATTGTTGATAGGTTTCATTGTTATAAATATAGAAAATATTTGAGTAGAAAAATGATTTTCAATGATTAGATTCGCTCTACTAAAACGGAAAATTCATATTACTAAAATATACAAAAAATCTATTTTTCCTGCAAATCGCATGCTAAATGCATTTAGTTTTGCATAAATCATAAATATTCTGCATACGCAGCAGGGGTAAGCGGGGGTAAGGGTATTGGGTAACCTGTTTGCCCTGTTGCCCGCATTTTATTGCAGTGCTAACTGGTTTGACATTCGGTTGAAGGGTTTTAACGGCTTTAGTTTAACACCTGTCGACGCTTTGTTCTGATATCGTATTCGTAACTTCTGTGTCTGTTGAATAGTTTTTTGTTTTTGCCTTTATTGTGCTATCAAATGGCAAAGTGCAGGCAACTGCTGCTGTTGCTGTTGTTGTTGCAACAATTGTTGCTGCTGCTGTTGCTGGTAACTGCAACCGCAATTCGGGCACAAATTGCAGCAGCAGTTGCGGTGTGGGTGTGGCAGTGGCCAAAGCTTATTCGCCCTGTCCATTGGCTGCCATTTGACAGGCAAATAGTAGAACATGTGCTGCAATCATGGCAGCAACTCTGAGATAGACATTGGGCGAGAGAACTGAGAGGGCCGAGAGTCCACTTCAAGTGCCCAGTTTTCGATGCTGACTCAGAAAAAGTCGGCTCCCCTTCTCAGCTGTCAACTTGGCTCTGGCTGTTGTTGTTGTTGTTGTTGGGATTGTCCCTTGGACGCATTTTGTGTGTGGCGCTTATTAAAAATTTATGCAGTTTATGAGAGACATAGCACTCGGTGCCCATCTTCTAGTCGGATGCGTTGCAGCATGTGTCTGGACATGGTTGATGCTGCCGTTGCTGCTGCTGCTGCTGATGATGATGTGGCAAAGGGCTATAAAGCAGCATTTTAGCCTGGGGGATATGCATCAAAGCTGCGTCGAGCTGTTAAAGCGGAAAAACTATCGCATAAGCCACAGCAAAGACGACTACTGAATGGTATTCCATTCAAAGCTTGTCGCTAGAGATTTTTCATGCGCCAGCATTGAGTTTTAGTGAATTTCATTGAAGGGCGCAAAGTTCACATACTAGAAAAAAAATATCAAGCAGGGAGGGATTTGCTTTGTCACTAGGTTTATATAAGTTGAATAGTTAATGATGTATGCAGTAGTGTAGGATTTATATCTAGCTCACATATATTATATATATGTACACCAACCATACCATGTGGCATGATTATTTTGCTAAAGCCTAAGCTGGTGCTACGAAAACTGAAAGAAGCTGAGTTTAAAGAACGGGTTTGAGTTAGCAGGAGCTGAGGAGAAGAGTATGTAATGAAAGAATAGCAGACAAAATAAGAGAAGTGCTTAAGATTAAGAGAAAGAAAAAGACAGAGATTCAGTAAGATAAAGATGAGAAAACCGACCGAGAGGGAATAAATATAATAATAAGGGAGAGATATGGGGATAAGAAAAGAGACTGTCAATGAGAGAGGAATTGTAAGAAAGATTGAGGGAGAGAAATATTAGGGTAGAGAAAGAGAGCAAGATAGAGATACAACAACATTGAAAGGCAGATTGCGAGACAAAGAGAGAGTGCAAGGAGATAGGGATAGAGAGAGAGACAGAGTGAGATAGAGAAATATACAGACAGATAAATGGAGAGAGGGCGAGAGAGATGGATAGACAGAGACAGGAGGAGAAGGAAAGACACAAAGGGAGATAGAGAAGAAGGGACAGAGATAAAGACAGCGACAGAGATAAGCAGAGATAGATACAGAGAAAGAGGGAGATAAGTAGGGAGACTGAGAGACTGAAAGCGGGAGGAGCAGAAAGAAAGATGGCCAACAAAGCACAGATGCGAAAAGTGAGATAGATATAAAAAGCGAGACAGATAAAGACAGATACAGAAAGAGACAGTGAGAGAGAGAAAGAGACAGAGAGTGAGAGAGTGGGAGATAGAGATAAAGTCAGAGAGAGAAAGACGGGGTTCTAAAGACAGAGACAGATGTAATATATATAATATAGCGACAGAGAGAACAAGAATGAGAGACAAACTTAGAGAGAAAGACAGATACAGAGAAAGAGAGAGATAGTGAGAGCCATAGATAGGCTGTCAATGACAGACAGGCTGCGAATGAGAGACGCTCTAATTGAAAAAGAAATTGAGAGAGGTAGAAATGAAAGAAGGCATAGAGCAAGAGAGAGAGAGACAGCGCTGGAAATATAGTTAGAAGCTCGCTAAGCGCACATTTGATTGATTTGATTCATGGACCACAGCAAAGCAAGTTCAAGCGCGAAGAGTGTGCACTTAATTAATTAAAAGTTTGTAGAAAAGTTCGTCATCAACGACTGGCCACGCCCCACCGCAAAAGCCGAAGCTTAAAAGAGAGAAATGAGCTGCAGTCGGGGGCAACTCCATTGGCACATACTAAAACACTGCAAGTTGCTGCACGCGTGCGAATAATGCCATAAAATTAGAGTTTAGTGCGCAGAGGAAGTTCAACAGTTGAAGGAGCAGGCGCAGGAGGAGGCACATTTGAGGAGAATGGGTGGGCAGCAGAGGAAGGTAGACGTTGGGCAGTCAACAGCTTGGCAAATGTTTGGCTGCCGGCTGGTAGCCGACATAGTCGTCGTTGAGGCCGCATGTGAGGCGTATAATTTTTGGATAAACAACAACTACAATTCATACATAAACAACAACAACTAACTAAACACACATACACTAAGAGTGTGTAAATTTGGATAGCGCATTTGCATGTAGACCCCCGCTCAACTCCGACCACACACACACACTCACACACACACACACACACACAGAACACCCAGTCGACAGGACAAGTGCAGTTGGTGTGGGCCATGTTTATGGATTGTGCGGCCTGCCTCGTGTAAAGTGCAACATAAACAAAAGCCACTGTCGCTACTCAACTTCCCTCTCTCTCCCTCTCTCTCACTCTCCCTCTGTCTCTCTCTCATTCTCCATTTCCTTTGTTTGCCAAATGTTAACCGCACTTAATCTTTGAAACACCTTTGGTTAGGGTATGCTTTGCACGAAAACAAAACATGCATCGCAACTAGTTTTAGGTTTAATCTGGTATACTCTAGTCTGCTTATAATTTAGTTACCCAAAAGTTAAGTTTATATATACAGATATGTATATAATGTAAAGTAGTGAGTTTTATATTTTTTTGAATATATTTATAAAGGACATTGTGTATGGTTTAGCATGCTTCTTATATATGAGCTTATGCTTATCAACAACGAAACACGCTGGATACGACGAGCACGTAGGGTTAGTGCTAAAGCTACCTACAACGAAACCACGAGGCAACCCAGTATCAAAATAGTCGTATTATCACTGAAACGAACTGAATAAATAGCAGCCGCAGAATTCTAACTATGGAAATTCACGCACAAACTTAAGAGCCTGGGTTCGTGAGCTTTGCTTATGGGAGACAAATCACAAGCCGAGGCAAGCAACTGCCAAGCCGTCAGAAATAGAAGCAACAGAAGACATCGTCGTGTTACCTCTTCCAGATGTTATCATTAATAAAAGAAGAGTTTCAGGAACATATCAGACTACAAAATCTTCTGACTGAGTTTTTAGAGCACTATTTGATTCAATAAAAGATTATCTTACTATCCTAGATAAGAAGTCCTGATCTATATATATTTGTTAAATTTTAATATAGAATTTTGTTGCATTATATTCTTATATTATTATTATAATAATTATATAATAATATAGTATATTATAATTTATTTTATCATATCCATTAAATTATATATATATTATATATTATTATTATATTATATTATATTTTATTTTATTTCTTATGCTATAATTTATGAATTATACTGTCAATATTCTTCTGCTACTTTTATCATATCATTATTTAATGGAAATTAAAGAAAAAATTCCATCAAACAGTTTTCCTTCAATTTACATATGTATGTAATAACGTAACTAAGCATTTCAAATCTTGTGGTCATGCTTTTTGCTAACCTAACCAGTCATCAGTCAATAAGTCAGTACAAACAGCCTAATACATTCAGATTTGATCTGACATTTATTGATATCTATAGCTTTGCTCTTTTCACTTTTAAGGGTTCCTCACATATTTCACACACATTCCAAAACTGTAGAGTTTCAGCTTTCAGCACTAACTCAACATCAGCCATCAGCCCATCGGGTCAAACTATTTTAAACAAGGCTCAGACATGTTTTGTTGTGGTTGAAACCTTTTGTTACTCAACTGAGATCTCAATAATCGAGAATTCCGACTTTATTTCCATGTTGCTGCCCTTTCGGACCGCTCAATTATGTATGGGTGTGTGTGTGTATGGGTGTCTATATGGGTGTGTGTGGGTGTATGAGTGTGTATGACTTTCACACATTGCTAGCCAACTGCAGCCCAAGTTCTAGTTGTGAGAGTCCTGCGGTTTTTACCATTACCCGCCGGACTGCTCATTTTATTTATGAAGCTCACTCTCACCCATCTACACCTTGGCTCCCCAACCAGCCAGCCCCAACCCTCACCCACCCACACACATATATCATAGGCACTGGCTTTTGGCTTTTAACAGACGCATTTGCAAACACACACACACACACACACACACACACATTCACAGACATTTGCACCTTTTGTTTGGTTTAACGAAATGGAACACAAAATTGGGCCGTCGCTAGCCTTTGGTGTGGTTAGCCTTATTGCTGCTGCTGCTGCTGCTGCTGCTGCTGCTGCTGCTGCTGGTGCCGTTTGTGGCTAAATGGTCTAAACTGCAGACCTAAATCCTATATCCCAGCCATCTGTATTGTTCCATGGTCGCTTTTTGCTCTCTATCTCTAAGTGATCCAGGTGATATATCAGTGGAACATTAACGGCACAGCTTCTGCCGGCAAGCAAACAGATTGTCGCCGTAAATTAAAGCCGTGAAGGCTATTTGTCTCCACTTAGCCAAGTTAACTGCAAGATGCTCTAGAAGAGGTTTACTTGCTGCATTAAGTTACTGAGAAGAGCCGACAATTGATTTAATAATTATATTTACTGTATCAGGAAATCAATCTATTATCATTTGCATTTCTAGTTACAAATTAGTTTTAGCTCCTGTTACTAATACTTATTTTTGAAACTCAATCTATTTTATTTTGAATTTTCTCCATCAATTATAAACGATATACTTTTATATTAATTTCCTATTGGAAACAAATTTGCATTTCCATAATATATTTATGGCGGAAATAATTTATTTTAATTCGGATTTCTTTAAATTGAAAAAATGTAATATTGTTGTATTATATTTCCATGCGCAATTATTTAATTTTTGTTTTTCGTTATCAATATAAAATTTGATATTTGTTATTATTTTTTGGTGCTAATACTATTTTGAAATTAATTGGAATAATAAGATTACTATAAGAGGATTTCTATAAAAAATTTGCCTACGGTAAATAATGTATTTTAATTTTGATTTTATAAAATGTATATATTGCAATACTGAAAATGAAATCAGTTTAAATTCCATTTCTGTAAAGAGTAGCCATTCATTTAGTTTTGTTAAATCATTTAAATATATTAAATAGTAGAAACTAATAAAAGCAACACATGTATATGCATTTTTAAGAGCGGCATTTGGAGTTGGATATGTGAGAGAGGAATTTGCCTGCTGTGCTTGCTCTCCCTGTGTTTCGCCTATTGTAGCTGAGAAAATGAGGAATAAAGCGTTACAAATTTACTCTTACATCTATGCGCTCTCCTGGCGCATTGGAATTAAACAAATAAATAACTGTTAACCGTTTTATTCATTACGAGAATCAAGTATAAAAATCATATTCATATGCTCTCGCTCTAAGCAAGAGCCTTCGGTCCTTTTCATGTTTATTATCTGTTGACCGCCTTGAGTTGAACTATTCGTATTATGCTCTTTAACGAACATTCGTTTAGGAAGAGAAACGATTGATGTTCGTACAATGCGACTAAGCAAGCAAATAGCTTAAAAACTCAATGCAAACGATCTTCACATTCACATTCACACACACATGCACAGACTCTATTCACGCTCTCTATGTGCTTATCCCTCGCAGCCCAACACATACACAAACGACTTGTTGCCGATCGCGAGCAAACCAGTTGAAGAATCGACGCTATTGGCTGCTCTCTGAGTGTTTTCTCAAAGAGTCAGTAAAAAACACTCTGAGATGCAGGCATCGAGAAGCGTCAACAATTATTTGCGAGCTATGGAATTAAATCATTTTGAATTCGAAACTTGAAGTGGTCGGTCGACTTATTTTTTGATGCCGAACCGGAAGACGCAGAGGAAAGAAGACGAAACCTGCAGTCTTATATAAGCTTGATACAGTTTTAAGAAAATTTCATTTGAACTAATACGTTTTAATTTTGTAATAAATAATTTGCTTTTATAAGCTGTTAAGGACAATTAAATTATTTTAATTGGAATTGTGCAATAAACAATAATGTTTTTATTTTACAGTTTTCTATTAAAAACTCATACCTTGTATTTGGAGTCTTAAAAAAATAATTGCAGTTTGATATTGCATATGAAAATCCTATTTGATTTACTATTAATATATATTGAAAAGTATTTTAATTTAAATAAGAATATTGAAAATCAGTTAATTTAATACTCTTCAACTAAAAATTTTGTTATTATCATTTATAGTTTCATAATAAATAACAATTTACATTTATATTCATTTAATTTAAATTTAACAGCGATTTAAACATAAAACAAACTTATTTAAATTTCAATACCTTTTCTTTTAATAAAATATATTTATATTGAAAAAATAATATAATTAGTATATTTTATTTTATATTTTATATTTTATTTTATAATTAAATATGTTTATTAAGCAAATAAAAAAAAATAAATAAAAAATAAATAATTTAATAAATTGTATTTTAATAATAAATTATAATTAATTTACTTTGATAAGTGAATATTGAAGGTTAAAATAATATATATTTTTTATTACAATAAATACTCCTATTAAATTTATTTTAGCTTGACTTTTAACAACATAAAACAAATAAAATACAGTAATTCTCTTTTGAATTTCTAGTGTCCCGTTTCATTCCCTTTAATTTTAGCTGCTACATTAAATTACTCAAATAATTGTATTCCCTATATATGAAGTCCTATTTATCAATTCAAATTTTACGCTAATATAAATCACAACCGATTATCTTTCATAAAGTAATTTATTTCGTTAAAGCTGGAATTTCGTGGCATAATTGAAGGCTCCTATCGAATGCAGCAACCGCCGCTGTCCTCGTCCATTTTACTCATGCTTCACTGTGTGCCCGTGTCCACGCATTACCTAGCTGTAGCCCCCGCATAACGCAATTTACATAAATTAGCACCAATATATTGCCACGCCCCACGGCCTAATAGCCGCCCATCTGTTGGTCATGCTCCAATAGTTTTCGCTTCGTGAAATTTTCAACAGGAAATTTTTTGGTCCACATAATTGAAGCATGCCCATTGATTCCATATGTGTTCAACTGGCCTTAGTTTAACGGCTGGTGGGCGTGGCACGCGGTTTTCCGCCCACAGCGAGTTTTGCCATTGTTGCAACACTGAATGAAGCCTTTGTCAGGCGACTATTTTGGTTTCTATGGTGCCGACAAAGCAACAGCGACATTTTAATTGGATGCTGTTGAAATTCGACATTTTATTTTAGCTGTTAACTCACAGTTTGACTTTGTTGAGGGGTTTTAGTGGTAAAGGGTTTGATTTCGTTGAATATTCTGTACACAAGCGCGGGTATATAATTCTTGTGGATTAGGAATTTATTAGGTAGATGAAATTTTCCATATGAATGAAAAGCTGGCTAGTTTATCTCATTAGCTTTACATGCGAATGCCAACAACATTACATATTTCATTTCGATCGATAAATATCAATTTTGATATATTAGTATAGAAAGATGAAGACGGCTTAAAAATATTGTCCATACAGTTGTACTATGGTATCAATACAAGAGCGGAATTCTGTTCAAGAGCGTATTTACAATTTATGTTTAATACAACTTTAATAGGCAGATTAAAGAATTTTCTATCGAAAACTGATTCTGTAATTGACTTGTCTTATTAGAAGTCTAGCTTCACATGCGATTTTGGCATTTTCCATTGAATCGATAAATATCGATTTTGATACGAGTGTAAAAAAGAAAATATTATCTAAAATTATGGTTAATACAATTGCCCTATGGAAAGAGCTGAAGATCTGGATAGCAAATCGGTTTATCTAACTACATTGAACTGATGTAGCACTAGCTTTATCTCTATTCTTATAATTTTTATACCAATATCCTTGTATATTTCCATAAATTTGATAAAAAGTCTATGCTGACATAAACATAAACATATCTAGGAATTAAATAATCTATGTACATCTTTAATATAGTTATCCAAATATTATTATACTAATATATTTCCGGGTATCTTCCAATCGAGCACTCCCCACTGCAGCTCTGCTGCTTTTCTATTCACATGTTGTTTTTTTTTTTTTCCAACAGCTTAGCTTACATAGTTTTTGGTTACATGAACAAAGTACTATTTTGTGGGCTGTAATTGTTTTGCACAACTTTATTAATATTGTCGCAAACTATTTTTAAAGCATTTTCTAACAATTCAATTGCGATTTCAATTAAAATTTTGTGGCATAATTTGTGAACTTTTTAATTGTAGTTGCAATTTCTATTTACAGAAGCTAGTCGACTGTGAACAAATTTTAAATGGCAATCAAATTTATTGAGTTTTTTATGGGGCAAACCAAATTTAATATGAAAAAATCACTCATACGCCACGTCACACAGATTTTTTTTATTCTTGTCGTATCAAAGAGATTTTTTATATTTTTGATTTGCATTTCCAAGAAGTTCACTTAGTCAATCAAAGTTACCTGTGTACAAATAACATTTGAAGTATAATTACCGAATTGGAATAAATAGGAAATGGGAAATGGCTCGGATCGGCTCGGCCTTTTATGTTGCCTGAGTTGTTGAGTTTTTCTGTCTGTCTGTCTGTCAGTCAGTCTATTTGTTTGTCTGTCAGCTGGTCTGTCGGCACGTCTATGTGGCTCATCAGTTTGCCTTTGTGTGCCTGCGTTGATATTTACAGCTCACTCAACAGCAGGCAAAATGAAATATAAAAATAAATAAATTGAAATCAAATCAAGCGTTAGTCAAAGCAAATTGTCCAGCGGAAAGTCGTTTGACGCTTGGCAAGCAATGCAATTAACAACATGAATGGCCAATTAATAATTATTGCAGCAAATGCATAGCACGTGTTGTTGTCGTTGTTGTTGTCGTTGGTGTTGTTGTTTTTGTTGTTGCTGTTGCTCTGGTTGTTCTGCTTGTTCTCGACGTGTTGGTATTGCTCAATGGCACACTGTTTCCTGCACTTAGTCAGCCATCAATTTTATTTATTCATTTAATTATGATAGTCGGTCAAGTTAATATGCTCTGTAAACAACTGCTCTGCATGGGGTATATTAAGTATAGGATATAATCTGAAGAGGAAAGGGCTAATGAAATAAAGGGCTTATGAATAAATAAAAATAGATATATTTATGAATAAAATTAAAAAATAAATTTAAAATTTACAAATAAAAAAATATATATAGATAATAACCAAAAATTTGCCACGAAATTGATATACTAATAATAATAATAGATTTTTTTTTTATTATTAATTAAAATTATTAATTATTGCTAATTTTAATAATATTCCATCAAATCTAAACTTTATTATATATATATTTTAAATATTAAAAACAAATTAAATTTAAATAAATAAAATTGAATTGAATTGAAAAATTTAATTGATTTTTTTAATATAAATATTTAAAAATTGTCTTGTGTATTTTTATTTAAAAAATATTTTTTTACAGTTTTGAGATGTTTTAAAAGTTTGTATTTATTTTTAATAAAAATCTCATCAAGAGACTATCATCATAATTTTTGAATATAAATATTTAAAGATTGTCTTGTGTATTTTTATTAAAAAAAAATTTTTATTACAGTTTGAGATGTTTAAGAAATTTGTATTTATTTTTAATATAAATCTCATCAAGAGACTATCATCATATATCAATCATATAATGAATTATCCGCATAAACTTCTATGGCATCTTTAGCATTTAGTAACATCATAGGATTATTTCCTCAAAGAAATCTATTTTTGATAGTTTGAGACTTCTAGATATTATAAAATTATATGATGAATATTATCAATCAATTTCACCGCCTAGTCTTTCACGCACAAAAACTTTTTAATTACCAAGTATAATAAAATTGTGCAATTGCAAACTAATTAAATTATGCATATGCTAAATCTCAAGCATTCCAAGTTATAAACTAACTAACAGGATATTTTACAGTCGAATTTTCTTTGAGCTGATTTTCCCCAATTTTTTGTTGTTTATCCAAATTGTGCATTGAAGTTTGTTATTGTTGTTATTGCTGATATTTGTTTTTCACGCTCACGTTTGCTCATTGAAGTATTTTTAATATTTGTAGCCATGACCAACCTAGACAATGCGCCTGCCGTTTGTTCATCTTCTCTCCTCGTGCAATTATTTTATGAGTTCATTTATGCAGAAACAATGAAAATGTGAAAATGTGATGTACATTCAATTTAAATTGATTACTCTAGAGCAGTAGCAACGGAGTGGACAGGGAAGTGGGCCAACTAGAGAGATATGAGATGAGTATATATATTTCTATATATATCTATGTTTGTATATGAATTGATAATGCATTGACGTTCAATTAACACTATATCATGATATTAATTAATTGATATATACTTTTTTTCTAGACTCATATCAGCTGCTTCGACTCTCGTCACAAAAAGTCCAATCAATAGTGCCCGAGTTGTTGTAGGCGGGGGGTCTTCTGACTGCTGGCTGTCACCTCCATTTCCATTTCATGGACAATTATTCATTTCGTCATCGGGCCGTGGCTAATTGAATTGCGAAATCGATTCGGAAGCGCAGCCAAATGGATCGCATGACTCACACATCACCAACTCTATAAGCAATGTCTGCTCTAACATAACTAATGGAGTATTTAGTATGTGTATGTGGATCGGAATGTCGTTGTGATTGATTAGCTAGCTAATTTCAGTGCTGCATTCCAATCAGTGTAACAAATACGATAGTTAAACTAATTTACTATACGATAATGTTATCAACTTTCTGATATTGCTATATATCCCACAGAGTCAGCCAGCTGACTGTTGGGCATTCATTATCGTGTAACCCTTTGTTCTTGATGTTCATTTTTTGTTGTTGTTTCAGCTTTTTAGATATTCTCTTTATTATGTTCTTTTTTTTTGCTATTGTTGTCGCTGCTGTTTTTCTCTTTTGTCGTCATTAACGTCAGCCAGGCGTTGTTTAATTTGAACATTAATCATGGCCACGAGCTGGGACTGCCAACGTAACGGGATACAGTTGCAATCTGCTGCTGCTGCTGCTGCAGCTGCAACAGCAAATGGCTGACGACAACTTGATGAAAAAGTTGTGGCAAGTTTTTCGGCATGCAAAACACCAAGTTGCATAAGGTGAGCTGCACAATATGCATTGTGCTCAGCCATGACTTGATGTATTCTTAGAAATTTGTTTTGGAAATATGTTGAAATTCCACCAGCTCCCGCTGTCCTCCCACTGGCATACTTATTAACCACATGAGGTCTTTATATTATCAAAGTATTCCCATTTTTTGTTCTCTTATATGTTGAATAACTTTTGTAGTAAAATTTATCATTTCACAAGTTTAACAGAGAAAGAGACAAAGAGAGAGAGAGAGAGAGAGAGAGAGAGTTTTCAGTAAAGGTATGGCTGACTAGGGAATATATATAATATAATATATTTTAGAGATTAGCTTAATGCTCTTGGCGCTTCTGGGTAAAGAAGCACAACTACAATTAATCTCAGTTATAATTATGTGAAACTATCAAAGAGTTTCCAAGTATGCAAAAACTACTCAAAGTACGAATTCCAAGTAGAAATGCTCAGTATGCATATTTATCATTCACTTTGGCAATAGAATAAAATGGCATTCATTCACAAGTTTAACGGAGAGACAGATAGAGAGAGAGAGAGAGAGAATGAGCCATTAGTCAAGGTATGTGTGTCCAGGGAATATATGATAGTATATTGCTGCTGCTCTGGGTATAAAAGCACATCTACAACTAATCTCAATTATAATTATGTGAAACTATCAAAGAATTTCCAAGTATGCTAAAATTATATAAAACAGAAAATCCATAAAAATACTTAGTATGTGTATTTATCTCTCACTTTTCCAACCGAATGCCCTTTGCTTATAAAAAATACTCCACTAGAATTCGTTATAGTAAGACACCACCAACTACATGAGAATCAGTCAAGTTTCGAAAACATATGTAATTTATTAAAATATCCCTATTAACTTAGAAAAAATTCCAAGTCCAAAGAAAGACGAATTATATAATTTATAGAACTATCTGTAGGGAAAGTTAGCAGAGATCAAGCAGCAAAATTATGAGAAACTTTTAAATTGTGATAAGACGTTTTTAATTTCGATTTGCCAGATCCCTAAAAGACATAATATATATAATATTAAATCTATCTGCAGATAGGGTCAACAATTATCCGTAAATATATATATTATTCATATAGATAAATAAAAGATTTCCTTAAAGAAATTAATAATTTACATATATATATTAATATATAGTATATAAAATAAAATGAATACAATATATATGAAATTTCACATAGTTAACCGCACAGCAAAACTAATACTCCCCTTTTCACTCCATGAACAAACTTAAAAAAATCTTTAAAGCATCGATAAATACTTTTTCGCTTCACAAGTTTTTTTCTTTTATCTAAAGTTTGTCTCACTTTTCCAGCTACCTCCTCACATCATAATTTAACATAAAAAAAAAAAAAAAACAAAGAAAAACTGTAAGAGATTTTGCAGCATCCGCTTTGCTGTTGTTTTAGCCAAAGGTTTCTGCTGACATTTTGCCAACACCAATTTCATATTCTCTCTCTCACTTTTTTCATGCAATATTGTGTAACTTTCATCTCTGCATCGTTGTTGCCTCTAATTTCTTTTTACCACTTTTTGGCTTATGTTTTCACTTTGTTTTCACACCTTAGCTCAGCTTTGTGGCATTAAAAGTTGCTTAGCACTCATAAAGTGCTCTTTAATGGACTTTTGTTGGATTTGAATCCCAACAATTCATCAGTTGGCTAATGGCTAATGATGAAGTCTACCTTCCTCTACAGTTTTGCTACCTTTATTATCAACGCATCGATTGCTTTTCAATTTTCATTTACGCTGCACAGCTAATTGCAGTAGCTCGATACCTGCTTATCTTATCTATCCGATGCGGCTGCCTTATTTATCTACAGAGGCAATGCCACCACCTGACGTGTGCCAAGAGCCATCTATCCACCCTTCGTATCTCGTTTATATAGATCGGTTTAAAGGTCCCATCGTAATTAATTGCAAAACTTTTCGCATTGCAGGGCGAAAAATTTGAAAAGTTTGCTGCTGTTGCTGCTGCTGCTGCTGCAGCTTTGGATATCTCATTAACTGTTTGCGGCTCTGCAGCGATGAGTGCTGAACGCAATACACCTCTGCATGACTGTCAGATATCATGGCTAAGTACCTGATGGAATGGTGGAAATTTCATCTCGACTCGAGAGCAAAGCAAAGAGATAAATGACAGAGACAAATTGCATGGAAGGCATAAGCTTTTTATATCTTTTTACCCCAATTAAATCAGTTATGTTAATTCAAAGTCTTAGACACATATATAGTTTTAAAAGCAAATCAACTTTAGTCTAATCAACTCTAATGAAGAGCAAAGCATTCCACATCCTTATTTGTGAATCTGTCGCAAATGCTTTTAATTTGAGTTGCCCCAACTTACGTTCACCTCAGCATTCGTTTGACTTGGTTAGAAATTTTTGTCACTTGACTTTTTTCCGTTGACTATTTGCCGCGTGGCAGGCGATTGTGGCAAGAGGTTGGCTGGGAGGCTGGGAGGCTGGAGCTGGCGCCGCTGCCATCAAATTATACGAATTTGCTATGCACTTTGTCTGGCTGAAATTTTGGCAGCTGGCGCCCAACCCATAAACCTTTAGCTTTTGCTGCCTATTTTTTTGTCGTAATACTCTTTGTATAGTATAGAATGGGTTGCTAGAAAAGGATATTCGAAGCAGGAAAAGACATTGAAGAGATAACATTTTTGTGTTGAATCCATACTATAGAAATCTTTGCTATAGAGGACTTAAAAGATATTGATGCATGCAAATATAGATATCTTTTAGATCAACAATAATAGTTAGGCTTATCAAAATTAATTTCAAATTGGCCAATTTTGTTTTTCCTATACCCTGAGCTGAGTCGTATTTGAGTATAGGGTAGCTGCTAGTCATGCACATACATAAATATAATCTATTCAATATTACAAACACAGCTATTTCGAGATAAACACAGATATATGATATACCCTGTACTGCTTCGTATTTGAATATAGGGTAATCTTTATTTGTGCATTTACATATCTACATATAAATATATACTGTTAATCTATGGATATTAGAGATAATTTCTCAACTATATCTAGTAACTTAGTCTAGACTCTAGATCTTTCAAATACAGGGTAACAGTCAGTCATGCACATATGTACCTCTACATAGAAATAGTATATACTTTTATCCTATTTAATATGACAAGCATTGCCTATTTAAAATAATTTATCAAATATATCTAGCAACTTATTCTAGATTGCATTTCCCTTAAATACAGGGTAACTGCTAGTCATGCATATGTTCACTTCTATATATAAATACAACTGTTAGCCTATTCAATATGATAAAGACTGAGATAGTTCCTCAAATATATCTAGCAGCTAAGTCTAGACTGAATTTCTCTTAAATACAGGGTATCTGCTAGTCATGCACAAATGTACTTTAAAATGTAAATATATACTTCCTTTCTTTTCAATATTACAAAGACTGAAATAACTTATAAACTATATGGCAGGTTAGTTTGAATTTCTCTTAAATACAGGGTATCTGCTAGTCATATGCATGACTATATATATATTTAAGTACAAGCTGCCATTGTAATATTAAACAAAGACTGAGATGAAATTACCACTACATCTAGCAGCTAGATTTCATATCATTCAAGTACAGGGTATCTGCTAGTCATTCACATATTTCTACATTTAAATACATACTGCTTATCTATTCATTATTTCAATCCCTACGATAATTTCTTAACTCAATCGAGAGTAACTCTGGCTACACTGCATCTCACTCAAGCATAGGGTAACTGCTAGTCATGCATATTCATCAATTGAATTCTTTTTATCACATCATTTGCACTGAAATGTTAATGTCGGTTGTTTCCCTTTGTCGTTTCCTAGGGTCCCATGTATGTCCTGGCTCAAAAAGCATTTCCAAATGGCAGCCAGTCAGCCGTAATGGAAGGAAACTGTTTGGTTGCAATGTCCTCTCGTGTGTGCTGGTGTCGATTGTCGGAAATGGGAGTGGGCGTGCGAGTGGGAGTGGCCGAGGTGTCTTTGACTTGACGTTAAAAGAAATCTGTCTGACAAATTACATGCGTAGCAGCTGCTGAATGCTTCGTTTGGCCATGTTGTCCTTTTTTTTGCTGCTGCTCCTGCTTCTACTCCTGCTCCTGCTCCTGCTCCTGCTCCACATTCGACTCAGCCAACAATCATCAGCCAAATGCGCGTCACTCACACTGTCTGTCTCTCAGTCACGCCGTCAGTCCGTCAACAAGGAGTGCAACGACCTCTGAGCTGAATGGGGCTATGCTTTGGTAAATGACTTTAGTTTTCTTTTTTTACAACTGCGGCTCAATGGGCTGTACCTTGAATTATTTGATAAAAGTGTCTGCGACCTGATTAGGCTAACAAACTTTTGCCGGACTTGGCTAATAAGCTATAGGTGACCCAAGACCTTTTCTTTAGATATATATTTATAAACACATTTGCTGTCTATACTTTAATTTAATATTAAGAAAAATCAGTCAAATTTGCTATTGTTATAAAAGAGTTAAACAAAAGTTCATAATGATAAATAATAGGACAAAATTTCTTATTTATTATTTGTCTCTTTCAAAATCAATTCAATTTCAATTTCAATAACAAAAACAAATTTAACTACTTTCTCTCAATCAAAAGTATTTTATTTTTACAAAAATGTTAGTTATTGTCCTTAAAAAAAAAAAAAAAAAAAAAATGAAATGTATCAAAAAATTTAAGTATAATAACAAAGTTTCCAAATTTGATAAAAAAATGTTATTTTTCCCATAAGTAAAAACAATATATATATATATTTTTATTCTGAAGAAAATTTTGCTTTTGTTTTATATATAATTATATATATATATTTTTTATAAATAAATTGTTTTAATAGCTTAAAATACTTTTGCTAATTTATTTTCGAATTCGACATTTTGTTTTGTGGATTCATATTTAAAAATTTTATTAAAGTTGATATATTTAACTAAATTTTTTAAATTTCAATAAATTAATTTATTAAAATGTGCTTAAAATTTTTTCAATTTCAATGAATTTTTTCAATAAAATTTAAAATAATTTTTTGCAATTTAAAAAATTTAGTTGAATAAATAGTTAAATAAAACTTTAAAAAAAATTGAGTAAAAAATAAATTTAAATAATTATTAAATTTTATTTGTTTTATTTAATTTATTAATAAAAATATTCTTTAAGCAATTATAAAAACTACATTTGTTTTATTTAATTAAACACATTTTTAACATTTAATTTAAACAATTGCTTTAATTTATTTGTTTTTTATTTTTATATTTTTATGTTGTTAAGGAATCTCTAAAATATATATATATTTTTAAAATTGCTATTCAGCTTTATATGCATAAGATAATCAGAACTACTTGGAAAGTAGCTTCTGATATAAGCTTTGATTAGAACTTGTATTCGGAATTTCATGATAATATGCGAGAAAATGTAATATCCTGCCCTACAAAACATTTAAAATATAAAACTCAGCCTGAGACTATGCTAACGAAAATATAATAGTTTCACATAAAAAAAAAAAAACTAAAGCAATTTGGTAAATTTTCTAACGACATTTCGGCATATTAAGCTCCGTCCAGCCATATTCCGGTCACACTCGATTGCCACATCATCGGCTTTGAAGTGCTTTACCCTCAACATTCAACAGTTATAAATGATTATGCGTACAAATTGTCGCTATCTTGATAAATTCGCATGCACAGCACAGGACATGAGAGGACATAAGAGGGCCATTCGAAAATGGCATTTCTTCTTTTATTGTACACACACGCACGCACTCGCACCATGCGAAAGATACAAATGTATCTTAGAAATGTATCTAATGCTTACCATTGTTATGCGTCGCCAGTTGCCGCCTTGGCACATGGCCCACATCCTCGACTGCGTTTCGCACAAATTCCCAAACGGCACGCTCTTTTTTTCTATCCGCCGCGCTGTGTTTTTTTGAGGTTCTCAAAATATTTGGCAAGCGTTTCTATGATTTCTCAAATTTCTCGAATTTCACAAGTTTCTCTGTTATTCTTCACTGTCTGAATTATTTGTGCTGCTGCCTGCGGCCGACGGCCTGCAGAGTTATTTGTTTATTTACGCTGCGTTCTGCTAATTTGAATTAGCGCTGCCAGCGTTGCGCAGTCGTCGTTGCCGTTGCCGTTGCCGTCGGAGTACCGTTGGATTTACGCACTGTTGCTTTGGTGCTAGTTTCGCTAGTATCGCTTATGCGCGCTATGCGTTCGGCCCGGCTCGCTGCTGCGATTGCCAATGCCAACTGCACGTTTCAGCTTTGTTTTGCATACTGCGCGCCGCAGTTGCCGGCGAATGTTGTTGTGGTGCATGCGACGCCCCCGACTGCAAAACTGATGCCCCGACGAGACGCAAGCCTCGTGTGCTCATTCGGCAAATTGGCTAACGGTTCATGCTCGTGTGTTTTTCATCTGTTCGTTTCGTATTCGCGTTCTGCTCATAACGAACTGCATGCATGTCTCACATTGCAAGTGCACTGCGAAAAATAGTTTGATAAGTATTTAGATAAATTAAATAATGTATGGAATCTAATTTTTTGAAATTTATAGAAAATTATATATGTAGAAACTAGTAATCGTAAATTGAACGTCGATTATTTATTATAAATCTGAGAGTAGGTCTACATTGTAAAATTTTGTAAAGAATACTCAAATTTTTTAATTGTTTAAAAATGTGTATATTTTTTTTAAAGTTATGTTAATTATAATACTTTAAAATATACCTATTTAAAATGGTAATTTTTCAATCTATATATGTACCATTTACACTTTTTTATTTCCATTCATGTTTTATGTTTTATTTGCATTTAAATTTGGAAAATAAAAAAACCGAATATTTATTTTGCACACTGTAAATTTAAATATATTTTTTTAAAAATTTGGCATTTCCATGCTAATTGTAGGTTTAAAATCTGTAAAGGAATGACTTGCCTATACTAAGTGTATGCTTTAGGTCTTCTAGTGTATGCTTAAGATATTTATGAATAGCTCTTATTTATATACAGACATACATTCAGGAGGATAGACAGATGGACAGCCAAACAATCATTCCACATACCCAATATACTTGATAGAAAAGCACCACCAAATTTTTCGCAGTGTCAATTACAATTAATAACACATGGCACTGGCTGCTCTATATCTTTCTCGTTCTATTTCTGTCTCCCTCACTGTCATATGTTTGAGCTGTGGCTCTCTTATACTCACTCGATTATAAGTACTAGTATTTTTGCCGGCAAAACTTTCACTTTCAGCAAGTGCTTTGCTGCTGTTAACATAACAGCGAACTGTTAACCCCTAACAGCACTGTTAGTGCGGTTCTAGGACATTTGTTGATTGCACACTGATTAAATGCCAAATTGATTTGCTTTACATGCGATTGCTTCCAGCTGTGGGGCTCATTAGGCTAATTAAACAGGTGGGAAATAGTTTCTAAAAGCAAATATCAATTTCTAATTGAAAATCAAAAAGGTTTTTTTTTTTTCATGAAATGTGATTTGTTTGTACCGAACATGAAACTAGAATTTTCTTAGAATTGGAGATACTCAACTTTATTAGAGGTAAAAGTTTCAAATTTTGGTTACGGTTGATGCCAAAATGTCGTCAAATTCTCGGAACTTTAAAGCCAAGTCAAGGATATTAGAGGTACAAGTTTCATGTAACGGTTAAAGGTTGAAGGCAAGTCGTGAAATTCTCAGAATTTTAAAGCCAAATAGGTTGAATCGATTTGAACTGAATTTACAGAATTTAGCCACAAGTGAAATTGAATTTTTTATGCGATTTCTTTTAAATTACAGTTTTTTGGAACTTTTTACATCCAAAACAGAAATAATTAATATCTAGTTTAAATTTCTACGTGTGAAACTCTATTTAATATTAGACATTATTAAACTTAACTTAAATGTCATTGAAACTACTTTTTTCATATAGATTTTTTATTATTAAAGGTAAAGATTTCAGAAGAAATTGGAAAATTGCCAAAGGAAAAGAAAAACCCAAAAAGTAGTTGAGCTCTCTGAATTTGCTCAAAAAGTAATTAGAAATAAATAAAATTTTTCTGCAACTTTATTGGACAAACTTTTGTTGTTTTTGTTGTTGTAAATTTGCAATAATTTGAATGTGCAACAAAAGGATTCTTTGCTAAGCATCCAAACTTTGACTTAGGCAGCAGCAGAAAAGCAGAAATGTAGAAAACAGATAGACAAGTTCTAAGCAGATTCAAAAGAGATACATAGAGAAAGAGAGAGAGAGAGAGATAGAGAGAGAGAGAGAGAGAGAGACAGAGAAAATATATGGCATCTGTGTTCTTTTGAACTGCGCCTTAGTTCGCCTTTTGAGCAAAACTTTTAATCCTTCTGGCTGCACTTCCGTCACTCACTCACACACACTCTCTCTCTCTCTCTCTCTCTTTCTCTCTCTCTTTCTCTGTCTGTCTGTCTCACTCATATTTCAGTTATTTTGCTCTCCAACTGAAATCCTTTAACGCTGACACTGAAAAGTGCTTAGAGTGCGAACTGGCTGAGCTGTTTATTGTGTTTACAATTTTCGCTCGACGTTAGGGGCAAAGGACTGCAAAGGACTGCAAAGGACTTGACGATGACCCAGGCCAGGCTGGTTTTAGCCAACTTGCTGTGAAATTTAGAAAAACTTTAATTAAATGAAAGCTACATTTGTTCACAGGATTGTTTGTTGTTTGATTGAAATTCAATTAAAAATTGTTTGTAAAATTCGCTGAACGTAGTTTATTAAATTGAGAGGAAATCTGAAAATTAAAGCTCTCCCATAATTAGCCTCGTTTCTAGGCTATATTTAGCCGACATCCTCATTAATTAGTTAGAAATATTCATCTCTTTGGGGGCAATCAAAGCCTTTTGAGATTGTTCAACTTTAAGCAGCTGATTCTAAAATATGTAAAACATAATAACTTAAATATTCTTTGGCTCCACAAAAGTTGCTGATATTTGGCAAAAGTTTTCATTGTGGTTATGCAAAGAGGATGCAAAGAGGATGTCTGGGAATGCAGACTAGGCGTATGCCAAACGTCTTCTTAGCACTTTACTCTTGATATATGTATGTATATGTATATATATTTGTTTGGGCAGTTTTGATGCTCGCTCACAGAAGTGAAAAGGGTATATTGGTTTTACTTAAATTTGAAGTTTGGAATATATAGTTATATGGAACTATAGTATAAAATTTTGAATATTCACTTGTGTGTACACAACGTCCACCTGAAACTAAAAAGTAGATACGTACATATATCTAAACCATAATAGAATCGCTATAGAATCTCCTGGCTTAACCATAATATATATACACCCATTGGCACCGTGACAAATCAATTATATTTTTCACAGTTTTAGAGCTGGATATAAGCTACTGTGAAACACTTCTAGAGATTAACGAAAATAGATATACCCATGGCTTCACTTTTAGCGGAAAAGTAGCCAAATATAGTTGATTAAGATATTTATTATTATTTTTACTATTTATATTTACATTTATATATATATACATATATTATTACTCATATTATTTATATTTACATTTATTTATACTATATATATTTATAATTTATTTATATTATTTAAAATTATATTTATTTATATTATATATATTTATTTTCAAATTTGCTATTAAGTGATAGCAAATTCGAAAATATTTATTTTCGATGAGTGTTATTATTATTAATATTATTATTGTTATTATTACTTTAACATCACGAGCGAGTATTAAACAGTGTATATCCCTTGGTCACGCCTCACTGAAATATTCTTTCTACTTTCTATTTGCAAGTTGTGAGCAAGTGGGCAAGTGTCTATCAGGAAAGTTTTCGACAAGTTTTATGGTAAATTTAATTTGGCATACGAACCCAAACAGCCAAAGTTGAACTTTAAGAACTTTTGTGTAGAAAAGCTGCATAAATAGAAGTCGATGATTTTGCAGCATCTCGGCATAAAGACATAATTAAATTTAAATTGAAATAGAAACTATTAATAATGTAAATGTTGTTGCGAATTTGCCATGATTTTCAGTCGATTGATTTTCGCTTTGTAAACAAATTCTAATTAAATAGTGCTAAATGTTTCTGGGTCGCTTCTAATAGATAAATTCTGAAATTAATTTACAGTCCCCATTTCATTACATGTTTATTGCCAATTTTCGGTTTTAAGTGCATTATCAAATGCACATAAATTTTTGCTGATAGAAGAATAAAACATAAATGTGTTGCCCACATAATAAATGCGCGAAAATAATTACGCTGCGTTGTACAATAATTAATAGCTAGCAACACTTTTTTTCGGGGGCAGGCATTAAACACAAAATAGAAAAAAATGGATCTATGTCAGCTACGCCCAACTGCAGAATACTCGCTCAGAAATAGTCAGATTTATACAATATATTGAGAACTTCGAAATTGGCAAGCACGAATCATTGGCGAGCCATTGAGCTTATGTATTTATGTGTGATGTTATGATAACTCTCTCTATATAAATATATCAATTGAAGTTACGTTGCCGTTACTTAGTTGTCAAGAGTTTCTTCTTGCTGTAGAGCAAATTTATTTTCTCTATTTGCCAAGCTCGCATAGGGCATGAATATAATAATAATTATGAATATAATGAATATAATAATAATTATGTCATTTGGCAGATTTTTCGAGGCAGTAATAGTAGATATATTATTAGCATGATATCACTATATCTAATGAAAAAGATATACATCTTAAAAATAATAGCTTTTTTTTTTTTTTGATTAGCCAAAATTTTGATTACGCAAAAAAGGCGTAGCCATAGCCTTAATATATTAATAGATTTTGTTCCACATGAATATAATTAAAGTGTCAAGCGCATAGCTCTAAAAAAGCCGTAAATGCAGAAGGATTTATACAGATGACTATAGAGTAATTCCAAATTAGCCACCTAAAAATATAAAAGATAAAGTCATTTCAGATTTCTGATCATGTTAACATACCATATATATATATTTTTAAATTCATGCGATCAGTGGTATACTAAAAAAAAAAATCAACTAACTTTAACAATATGTAACTAATAAATAAGCACATAGTTCAATGAACTCAATACATATAATATATACACACATCACTAAAGACCGGATGTAGAATCTTTTAAAACGTCTTCAGCTAGAACATTGAAGTGGTCATGTAGACCACATACCATACCACATAATAATATAATACTAGGCTATGCTATAGCGCAAAAATAAATAAATATATTGAAATTAAATTTAAATTTCATCAGCCTAAAATCTTGCTTCAAATTTAGCAAAATTCTTCGCATTTATTTATAAATCAATATATAAGCTAATATACTCTTCTCCATCAATAAACGTGTATTTAGCACAACATATATTCATATATAATTACTAGGTGTTTAGCGTGTTTATTTTCTCAAAAATTTATGGCGACAGCTGGCAATTAAGTCATGAGTTTTTATAAATTAATATGCATAAACATTAATTAGCCACGTAAATAAACGGAATAACAAATAAAATCAATGTAAGCGAAGAGCTTTCATTTTTTTTTGTGGGCAATAAAATTTAGATGCATTATGAAATAAGCTACGCGGCAAATTGTGAGTGTCTCTTTGGCTGTCAATCAAAGTGGGTGACACGTTGTCACCCGCTAGCTAGATGCAGATGCAGATGCAGATGCAGATGCAGTTTGCAGTTTGCAGTTTTCAGTTGCAGCTGCGAATGGAGACGACGATGAGGCCTACGAGATGGATGTGTGTGCGAGTTGGCTGGCTGGCTGGCTGGCTGGCTGGCTGGCTGGCTGGCTGGCTGGCTGTCAAAAAATGATTGACATGCACAAGTGAATGCTGCTGTTCTTGCCAAATGAATGTTGACCGAAATGGGATCTCGAGAGGAGGCGGGGGCGGGGCTGGGGGGGGGGGACGCAGTTGACCATAAGCACGCCCACCCGGGCAAACGTCAAATGATTTGCATTTCACCGAGCCGCATCTCACTTTTTTGCTAGCTCGGTTCATTGGACTCGGCCGAGTGGTTTATTTAAGTGCCTGCGGATATGTACGTATTTATGTATGTGTATGTGATATATGTGCCACATTGTGCAAATATTCGGGCTACTTGTTTGCCCAGAAGTCTGGTAATTGTCGTGCCATTCGCCGTCAAGTCAACTCAATTCAGCTCGCGCGCTGCCATAATAAATTCATCCAGAGTTCTCTTCATGAGTCATGCCACATAAATCACGAAAATTCACTTGTCAATATTTATTTTATTTCACATTTTCAGTGGCTGCTATGGCTGTGTCTGCTTTTGGCTGGCAAACAGAGCGTGAATGACAGCTCCTTTGTTGGCCCTTTAGCGCTAAGTTTTTTGTGGACTCCAGCTAACTGGACGTCACATCTCCTACCTGAACTCAGGGCACAAAGTTTCCCATGATATTCCAACTAACTGTGAGAGACTGTCTCTATCGCAATTAACCTTCGACTAAGCTGCTTATGCATTCCTTTTCCACAACTTGAGCAAGCTAAGCCGCTTAGCTGCTAATGTCCCAATGTTCTCTATTAGCCTTGGCAATTGAGCATTTCGCCTTTACATTATGGCACTTTAATAGCTAGTTAGAGGCGCGGCTAGCTAAACTTCAAGCTGATTATTTCCAAAGAGACGTGGCTCAAGATATCTCAAGTAGTCTTGGCTGAATCTTAGCAACAGTCAGCTCCAATCAAATGCACAGCGAAAAACTACTTGCATCCACTCGAGTTTAGTTTTGCTACCGCCTGTTGTTTTATCTCTTATGACTTATATGGCAACTTCAACTTTAACTTCAACTCCAACTCCAACTTCAACTGCAACTTTAACTCCAACTCACGACAATTCCCGACAGCATGACATAAATTGTCAGTCAACGTGCTTGAAAAAATAAATAATCTTTGTTCTAGCTTAAAGTGATAGACTGGAAGATACCCTGATATAATTGCTAGGTATTTGTATAATATATAAATATAAATCTGTATACTATATATATAGGCATTTGTTGTTTAATTTTATATTCAGGAAAATCTTTAAATTGTTCTGCCTAATAAATAATTTGTATAATAAAGAATTATATCGGCATTTGCTGTTTGATTTCATATTCAGGAAAGTCTTTAAATTGTTCTGCCTAATAAATTTTTGTATCATAAAGAAAAAATGTAATTATATAATTATTATAATTATCATCTTAACTCCTAATATTAATATCATTAATTATCTCATCATGGTCTAAATTTTCGTAGGACCTATTATCGGTATAAAGATAAAAAGTAATGTAAGAATAATTATCAAGATCATTATGATGTCAGTCTAACCATATATGTAAAAATCATTTTGATTATCCTAATAAATTTCATCATTTTTATAAAGACTTTTAAAACTTTTGAAGATACATAATGATGTACTCGAGTATCGTCATGAAGTTCATCTTCAATATAATAATAATTATCCTGACCATCATTGCATTTCCATGGTCAATTATAATTATAATTGTTATCATCAGCATGATAATCATAAGCAATAAAATTACACAGTCAGTCATGATTGGAACTCAAGAGCAGTTTCTTAAATTCATGAAGCTAATAATAATCAAGATGACAATAAGAAGAAATGTATTTAAATTCTTATCAACATTATTATCTTAATTATTATTATAATTATCCTTATAATATTTTGCAGTCATCAAATTTCATATTGATGAGGTCTTTGGGTCTTTGCCATTTCCTCTGCTCCTTTTCTTTTTTTTACTTTTCCACAAAACCAATATACCCGCTTCATACGCATTATCAATGGGTACAAAAGCCACCCCAAGCATATGAGTGCTGAACTCTACAATTGCGCCCGGGCTGCCACTGCCACCGCAACCAAACTCCCACTTGGTGGCTCGAGCACCCGCTCTTAAAAATTCATTTGCTTTGTGTCTGCGTGTGGGAGATTATAACTGAAAGTTGGGCCAAGCAGCTGATAACTATGGAGAGCCAGCGCGCAAAGTTTTTCATAAGTTTATGACGAGCTTTGAAGCAGCAGCACTCTCATTGGACTGATGTGTGTAAGAAAATTAAATATAGATAGATATATTATAGATGGTTTTTTGAATGTAGCTATTTTTCTTGATATACAATTAGTTAAGTAGAAGTCGAAACTGAAAAAATCTTTGAGCAAATAATTGATTTCAAATTTCAATATACAAATTTCCCACATTACCTTTCGACTTGCTTAGCTTGACTTTTATTTAAATCAGAAAAAGCCTAAAATATAGATAGATACGCATGTCTTATATAGTTTTCTAAATTAGAGAAATAAGTCTCTTGACGATATACAATTAGTTAGAAATCATTTTGCAAATATTCTTTAAAGTTTTAATATATTATTTAATTTGTAATTCCTATATACAAATCTACCACATTCCTCCATTCAATTTGCTTAGCTAAACTTTTATTTGGGCCAACAACAAAAAAAAGCTTTGGGCATTTTTCACTGCATACTTTTGGGCAGTTCCACGAAATCACGCATACGCCGTGCACTCCATTGAACCTTGAACCTTGAGCGCACCGAGCCGAGTGCGCTCTATGAATTTTGTATATTTTATGTCCTGGCAACAGATTGTTAATTGCTCTTAATGCGAATGCTTGTCCAAGCGTGGCCACCCCCAGCCCCGCCCCCACTAGCCGTTGGGCTCTACGGACCTTACGCGCCGTCACGACTCGCTTGGGCGACAGACACATGTCAAATATTTCAGATAACGACTTTTTGTTGGGCCTTGGTTCGGTTCAAGGCATTATAATTGAGCGGTTTATGGTCCTGTTCCTGACGCCGAGTTCATTTGCCCGCCCAGGCTCGCTGTGGTTTTTCCGTGCAATTAGAATGGCATTTTCACTCTGCGCCACTTTAATTTATTTTACTTTTTTTTTCTGACTAACTTTGTTGTTGCTGTTGCTGTTGCTTTTTGACAAGTTTTTTAATGAGCATTAGCATTTTGGGCCGAAAGTTTTGCTAGACATTTGTGTGCTGTGGTGTGCTAGCATGGAGAAAAAAAAACTGACAGCATGACAGCGTGACAGACAGACTAAACACGTTGGCTTCGCTTCAACTAAATTTTATAAATGGCTTGAAAATGTGTTTGTATAAGAAAACAGAGACAGGGAAATTTATTGAGAGTCGCTTGCAATTACTCTACGTTTTTCTTTTTAGTTATTTTGTTGATGTTTACTTTTATTTGATTTGTATAGTAAAATGGAACATAAGATGTATCAAAGCTCATGTCTCGTCTAATATCTAACATTTTTGTTTAGTTTTTTCGTTGAGACATTCGTAAACTGTCTATATTGCTTTGCTTTATATGAGTCGTTCTATGCGATTCTCATATTTACTTATATTTGATTAAAACAGAAAATATATTTAAGTTCACTTTGTTGTGTTTCGCCTAACTTATAACTTTCTTTGCGTTAATTGCATTGTTAGCACCTTTCTATGCGCTTCTCATTGCTATACACAAATTCGTGTATAGAAGGTAATTGGGAGTCGTTTTACTTTCCTACACATTTTTGCTGTTTTATTAATTTGGTGAAATATTCTGCCCTTATTATATTTTTCTATATGATGCGCAACTTTATTTAAATTAGATTTTTCAAGAATATGAAAAGAGAAAATCTATTGAAAGTCATAACTTTCTTTGCTTTGCTTATCCTGCTCACACTTTTCTATACGCTACTCATTGTTATAAAAACTTGTGAATAAAAGAAAATTGATAACCGCTTTGCTTTACTTCACAATTGCCTTTCTTTTGTTTGTTTTGTTCAACCTTTTCTATGCGATTCTCATTATTATCAATATATGTATAAAAGAATATGTTAAGAAGAGAACTACAATAGAAATAAATTTTAAAATATATAAGTGTATACCCGTAAATTTCTTTTATAGTAAATGTATTTACCTACGCACCTACGCTTGCCTTATGCGTCTTTCTATCTCATTCTCATTTATACAAAACAACGTTTGTATAGGAAAAAGTATCCATAGAGATTATTTTTGAGAATCGTTATTCTATTTTCCCTTCCTTCTCTCTCTTCTTCTATTTTTCCCCTTTAAATGAATTTTTCACTGCAACAAAACAAAAAAATTCTTTTTTTAGATAATAATATAAAATATTTTTGAAATTCATTATTTCTTACTCTAATTTTATTGAATACGCAAGTCTATAGAATTTTGCTTTTATATAATCATTCATTTAATGTTCGAGCTATTCCCGAAAAAGATTAGGTGGAACATTTTCAAACCTACAAATTGCTCTTCCCGAGAAACTTTGCGTAATTGAGTGCTAGCTAGGAGGATGTTTACCAAAAGAAGAGATATTATCATTATGAATTCCTTTTTTCTTGGCAATTAAAAAGCATTTAGAAATTTGAATGGAATGTTTGTGCGAATAGAAGCGAGTCAATAGTAGTCAAAAGGGCACTAATTAGAGCAACGTGGGACTTGGCGGCGTCGTTGAGTGCAGCAATTGCATAATAACAAAATTAAGGGGTGTAAGAGAGTGTGTGAGGGTGTTTGAGTGTGAGTGTGTGTGTATGTGTGTGTGCGTGTGTGGTTATGTATTTCATTTCCATGCTCCTGCTGTGGCTAGAACAACATTTGCTGTCGCTGAGGAATTACGCGAAACAAACATGCCACAACACAGCTGACGCAGGGGCAGCAACAGAGGCAGCGGCAGATGCAGCGACAGAGGCAGCGGCAGAGGCAGCGACAGAGGCAGCCAGCAGCAGCACGAGACTTGATGATGGCGATGAGGTTGCGTGTGCTCAGGGCGTGGACGACATTGACAAATGATGGCCGCCTTGGAGCACACGGTGCGGAACACGGATCGGCTACGCCATGACACGGCAGGACAATGCGAACTCTGCGCAGCTGATGGCGATTTGGCCAACCATGTGCCGCATATTTGTGAGTTCACTAGGTCACACACTAATACCAACATAAACACACACACACATATGCTGTAGCCACTGGCGAAAAGTGCAACGACCAACTGACCAAGAATAACAATAGATCCAAAGCTCTTTGTTGCAACTTGGCTCAAGGCGAAAAAAGTTGCAGCTGCATTTTATGGCTACGAAAAATGCTCATATTCCTAGCTGCCAGCAAACTTCCTGCTTTACATTACAGGGTGTTTGTGGACAGGGATAATTAAAGCAGATTTTTCATATGATTAAATATAAAGAAATTGTGAAATTCTTTAGGAAATGTCTGCGAGCTATGAATGTCAAAGGCTTTGGATGGAAGAATATTAAAGAAGGGTGGAATAGATGAAAACGTAGTAAAGAATATTAAAGGTTTAGATTTCATACTAAAAACTGGAAGTTAAAGTCTGGAAAATGGTACACAATCAATTCTATGATGATAGAGATTGAAGAAAGTTGCGAGCTGAGACTTGAAACCACAAACACTTTACTTTATGGACTGAACCTTGAAAGCTGGAACTTGAAATTCGGTGCCTGGATTAAGATATTAATATGCATTTTTAATAATAAATAAATAAATAATTAAAAAAAACAATTGACAAGCCTGGAGAGATTCTAAAAATAATATGTTGCATCTAAATACCCTAAAATACGATAACTGGATAATTAATGTCTGTTTTCAAGTTAGGAGAGATGCCAAGAAAGCATGAAAACATGGAGTTGGCAAATCCAAACCTGTAAACTTAAATCTAGTTTTTGAGCATGGTAAATAGCTTTAGATATTCTAATGCCAACTAGAAAGGGAAGCTGTTCGAAAGACCTGGGAAGATCTAGAACTTGGCCAGTAAAATCTACAATCTTGATCTTGAAAAAATATTTATTTCTTTCTAAGATTGATTTATGTTACTTAAGTCATTTTGCATATTCAGAATATCCAATATATTTTATGTGATTGACAAATATTAGTTTTTTAATACTTATACTATAAAATATCCGAAAATGTACCTTAAACCCCTTTAATTTGAAACTTGACACTAGGAGTCTGGAGACTAACAAGTTGAATTTGGAATTTAGCAACTGGAATCTGTAGTCTCAAATCATCTATCGAGCATATCTACAATTCTCCTCTATTGAAAAGTAATTCCCACACTCAGAGCACCCTGTGTTCTCTTTCACATATTGTACGCGCTGCCCAGCAAAAATGTTCGTTTTCTGCGGCAGTTTAGAAACTCAAAAAATTATTGACAAAGTAGCTGAGGACGTGACACAGCAAATTCAATTTGCAATAAAAGTGGGCGTGTGTGGGGCAGTTGTTACACACTATATAGATGTGTGTGTATGTGTGTGTGTTGTCATATATGTTGTATACTCTACTCTACTCTACTCTACTCTACTCTACTCTCTCTGTCTCTCTTTTTCCTAAACCAAAAACTCAGTTGACACCGCTTAGCTCCTGCTGCTCCATAGGTGGCCCTCTAAGCATATTCTCTATCTCTCTCTCTCTCTCTCTCTCTCTCTGTCTCTCTCTCTGCCTCGTTGACTGATATGTGTGCACATAATATGTCAACTAATGTGTCAAGCTTGTGTGAACACTTTGATTCAGTTGTCAGCGCCAACTGTCCCCCTCGCTGCTCCCTGGCTTGATGCGAGCTTTTAAGTGCTGTCATTTGCTCGTAATCCACATTTGTAGCGCTCACGTTGCAAAAATCTCAGCAACTGCGTTATGCAAATGAAATATTGTCCAACATTTGCATTGGCAAATAGCAGGTAAATGCCACGGACGCCTACGATACACCAGCCCCATCATGCAACACCACCAACCACCCACCCACCACGCACCACCCACCAACGGCCTCTGCATATAATAAGTTATAAAAAAAATGGCATTCGAAATATGAATTTCAAGGAAGTGCGTCAGTTCGTCTTGTTGCTGCGACTGCTCCTTCTGCTGCTCCTGCTGCTGCTCCTGCTCCTGCTGCTCCTGCTCCTGCTCCTGCTGCTGCTGCTCCTGCTCTGCAGCTGCTGATGATGATGAAGACTTCGTCAGCAAAAAGTACAAAAACAAATAGAAGCATTTGCTTTTGGGCACACGGCTGAGTGAATACTCTTTGCTCATGGATGAACATTTTATATTGAATACTCTGTTTCCTGTCTAAAGGAGAAAGATAATTAAGTAGTTCCATTGTTAAAATATTTTATACCATAAGTGTATAAAATATAAATATCATCAAAAACAAAAACGCAAAGTCTTATGATTTCTATAAATGGTTTTCTTCATAGATTCATTTGCATCGCTGCTGCATACCAATCGTTAGATAGCAATCTTTATAATTTGTCTTATTTAATACTCTTTAAATATAATTTTTATATATGTAAGACTACTTCCTATACATATAGTAGTTTAATATAGTTTTCTTAAAAAATTGGTGTTATGTTGTAGTATTATAAAAGAGTTTTATCAATTATTCTTATATAGCAATCTTTTAAATTTATTTTATATAGTAGTCTTATATAGTCATATTATAAATTAATCTTGTATAGGAGTCATTTATAATAGTTTTATAAAGTTGTCTTACATAGAATTCTTATATGTATAGTAGTCTCATATTATAGTCTTATTTAAATGTATTAAAGATTTTATATAGTAGTCTAAAGACTGTAAGCAGTAGACTGTTATAAAAGTATTATATAGTAGTAATAGTAGTAGCATTATAATATTATTTTAAATAGTAAACTTCAATAATAGTACAATAAAAATGGTCTTATATATAATGATCTTTTATAATGATCTTATACAGAATTCTTATATAGTAGTTTTCATCTAATCTCCATATAGTTGATTTATAGTATTTGTTAAATTGTATATCTTTTTGCCATACGATCTTGATCTGTTATATTTTTCATGCAACAATCGATATATCCCAATAGAAGAGTGTCAGCATCGTCGAAGATGAATTCGCATTTCAGTTGGCGCTTTATGCAAAAACATTTTAGTCGAGCGTACGGACTATATAATACTCGTTCAAATTTTATTAAAAAAAAAAAAACAATTTCAATAATAGGCTATCCCATAGTATCCCTAATATGCGGACCATAGTATTTATAAGTCTATCTCAAGAGTAAGCTAACTCTAAAACTTATAAGGATTTGGTTATTCTGATTCTTTGTTTACCTTAAGAGTAACTCATCCTTAGTCAATCCCCAGTAGTCAATCCCGATTCACCATTATTTACATAAATCCTATATACCCGTTTCATTCCGCGAGCGTGCATGAAAACCATTCGTAATTCTCATACTTATTTTTATTCCGATTCGCTCAGTCGCAATTTGAAATACTCGTTTTGCATATGTTTCAACAAACTGAGAGATTCCAGCACATACATTATATGCCATGTGATCTACATATACATCTGTATGCATGCATATATCTTGTGTATATGTATGTGTGCGACTGTGTGCATTGTGTGTGTGTGGGCGGGTCGCTGGTCTGTCTGCATTCGTATTCAGGTTTCTCTGCTCCTCGCCGACTGTTGCTGCGTACTTTGCGGCGCAAGCAAACCAAACGCGTCCTTGCCGCGGGCTTTAACTGCTTCCTCTGCTGTTCTGGTGTTCGCTGTTCAGTTAGTTGTTGTTTGTTTTATGCGCGCGCGATTCAACCAGATATAGCTAATGGATGTCGGAACACACACACACACATATGCTAAACTCCATTAACCAAAGCTGACACTTATCTGCTGCTCTAATTAAATAATGAACTAACTATTTTGCATTAGATGAGAGCTGGCAACTAGCAGATACGCAGAAATTCCTGATGAACTGATACTATCCACATTTTAGTTTAAAATTGTATATGGATACATATATACAAGCTGATTTATAAACACAAAAAGATACAATCCGCTTGCTCTAAATTTTACGCACTCAATATGCTTCTTCTGCTCAGATTTGATTGAAAATTGAAGATGGAATAACTTTAATGTTTATTTCCCTATTTAGTTTAAAATTTTAGAGTATCCATATGACGGTATGAAATGGAGTATCATGGAAAGCCTAGAGCTTAAGACTTAATATTTGATACCATAATTCCAAAACCGGTAAACCTTAACCAAAAACATGAAACCTGGTAACTGAACTCGGGAGCTCGAGGTTTGCAGCCTCAGCAACATGAACTTGTAGCCTAGAGCTGGAAGCCTAGGACTATGACTAGATTCAGATTACATCTAACGCAAAATTCCAGTTTTATACAGGTATTTAAATCTAGCTTTTTTAAATGAAGGACCACACAAAAAACTTAGAAGAGCCTGCATCTTTGAGTTCTTGAGAAAATTAGGAAGTATATACAAAGCTAATTACTTTAAATTTGCGTATACTTAAGAAAAATAAAAATTACAAATAATTAGTAACCAGCACTCTTCAACATTTTTAAAGGAAATTAAGCTATTTTTCATTAAACGTAGTCACGAAACTAAATTAAAAATCAGAAAATTCATGTTTCGGTATTTAAGAAATCCAATGCCCACTAGAGGCGTGGCAAATCGGTAAAAATTTACCTTCTATAGTTTTAAAGCTAGAAATTACATATTTAACGAATTCCAAATTTTATTAATAATTTACTATAGCATATAAATTATAAAATTTTTTAAAATATATATAAATTTTAAAATTAAATATTGAATTGCTAACTTGAATACTTTATAATTTTAAGGTTGCATTTTTCCCGATTGGAGGCAAGGCAAATCGGAAAAATCGATATATTCAAATATATTCATGCTTACAGGGTTTTGACGCTGAATGATTATGCTGCAGTCGGTAGAGGACGACTTACTTCTTCTTCTCCTTATTTGTTTTAATCCATTTCATGGAAGCGAAAATACATTAATAAAACATGTAATCAATTTGATGGAAACGACAAGCGGTTATCGATAAAGAAACTTATATATTTGAGCATCTGAATAAATGTAAATTTTCAAAGACAAATTTAACTGTGAATATAGTATATATAATAAAATTTATTAGATTGAAGTGTGTTCGACATCTACTTCTGTTTGCCTTCTGTAAGTTTATTTAATCAATTTGATTGCTGTTGACATAAATGCAATTATACATATCACAAATACTTTTACTCAATCAACTCTACCTTGGAGCTGAAATATCATCATCTGTCTCTCGGCAGTCAAATGCCAGAACTACAGATGAGCTGAGTTGAGCTCTTCGACTCATTCCTTCATTGAATTCCTTTCGTTTTGCATGTGTTGCCTTTGAGTGGCTGCTGTTTTTGTATCCTTGTTCAATACTTGTTGTTGATTTTGCTGCCTGCGTTGGATGGCGCTCTATTCCTTTGTCGGATGTTGGCAATTTCGCTGTGACTTCCGCCAGAAGAGTTAAGAGTTTTTATTTTAATTCTCAACATAAGCGAAACGCGTCCGCAGGCAACAATAAAGACAAACCGCGTGCAGACAAGGATATCGAGTGGGCGGAGAGTGTGGGCATATCTGCACTCACACACACACACACGCACACATACACACACTCACACTGAGGCGCACTTTTTGCGCTCATTTCCGTTGAATAATAAATGGCGGCCGGGAAGCTCTGGCGCTGGCTGCTGAGACAGCTAAAGGATATAAATGAAATTTATGCCCCGGCGCGTCCCGCTTCTCTCGCATGCAAACACGCATGTGTGAGGAGTGTGCATATATGCTTAAGGATTGCTATCGCCGATATCTGCTTGTTGTATATACAAGCACACACATATGTGTATATATATATATATATTTGAATTGTCGAATTGATTGGCTGCTGGAACGTGCCACACGCAACGCGACGCAACTCGACCCAACTGTTTTGCCCGGCTTCGTCTTGCTGCAACATGTTCAACGCAAACAGTTAACTGCCGTGGCGCGGAAATGAAAACGAAATTAAACAGAAATTTTACCGTACGTGTGTGTGTTGATGCCGCTGCTGACAGCAGCAACAGCAGCAACAGCAACAGCAACAGCAGCAGCAACAGCAGCAGCAGCAACAGCAACAGCAACAACAGCAACAACAATAACTAGCGCCACTTGCACCATCTTGTTGCAAGCGCAATTAAACCAAAAGGAAATGCATTGTGCCCTTGGCATAGCCCCAACAACCATTCCATCTGTATCTTTATTTGCAACGGCTGGCAATTTACAGTTTTTATTTACAGTTCAACCAAAAAGAATACAAATACAAAGGAAGCGAAGCGAGAAGTGAACAAACTTGATATACAATTTCATCTGCAGCCCTCGACCTTGATCGTGAAAGGGCAGGTGCTAAAGGAAGTTGAGGAAATGGCACAGGTTGTTTAATAAGTTTTTCACTTTTTCTATAAAGAGTGCAGTGAAAATGAATGTGAAACTTGTGGAAGGGGTCGGGCAGGAGATATACTCTGCCTGTCATTATTTCTGAATTGTTTTTGCAGTTTACATGAGTATCAAAAAATAGATATACAAACAGTTTTGTGTTTATGTTTTAATATAAAATATGTAGACTTTATCATGACTATTAACGAGCTATTATAGTCTACATATATATTATAGTAGACTATATGATAAAAAATATATCATATTATATGTATTAGTCTTTAAGTTATCTTTAAAAAAATAAATAAACAATTAGATGTATATATATTAATCAGATATTAAACAAATCTGATGGAAATTTGTAACAGTTACGTAAATAAAATAAAAAATAATTACCTGAAATAGTTAAGTAAATAGTTTACATTTCAAATCCCTAACTCTTTAAGTTATCTTTAAAAAAATAAACAACTAGATGTATATATATTAATCAGATATTAAACAAATCTGATGGATTAAAAAAATAAAAAAAAATTAAGTGAAATAGTTAAGTAAATAGCTAACATTTGAAATCCCTAACTCTTTAAGTATAATCCACGCTTTCATATAAATTTAAGATCGAGAGGACAGTCGTATAATAAATTACTGCTGCTGAATAAATTAATATAAGCAAACCCATTTATTGGTAAAAAAAAAAGACTAAGATAAATCAGATTAAGTCGCAGTCACTTAATCTGAATAAAAATTTTATTCAAAATATAAATATTTGCAATATGCTTTAGATATTTATATATTCAAAAAATAAAGAACTAATTGAAATTTTCAGTCTCTAACTCTCACAGCAAAAGAGGTTCAGCTGAATATATTAGGTCATTATTAATTTTCAATAACCTGGATGTATGAATAGAAATTTTGGCAAGATTTTGTAAATACGACTATAAACTTCTCATGGTCTGAGAAATCTTACATTATAGGGCAACTTCGCTTTAAATTTCAGATTCATCATGCAAAAGTATAACTTGATTTTTTTTTTATTAAATAAAAGCAAAAATTGTATCAGCTAACTTTTCTATTGATTATAAAACATAAGTGGACTTTGGTTTATTACAGTAAGTTACATTATCAATATACATAAAATATATATTATGCTTTACTTGACTTTATAAACTCATTTAAAATTTGAGTCCAGGTTCAAATGTTTTTTATAGAAAACTCGTATTTATTTCCAAATAATATACATTTCCATTTTTTACTGCATTGAAACAAACTACAAATATAGCTCCTGTCATATTGGCAAGCTTATCTATTGAAAAACATATAATGGCTTCAAATATACATATATAAATATTCATATTTTGGAAATAATAAAAAATATTATTTAAATATTTAAATAGCCTTTTTAAAAAGCAATTAAAACAAATCGCCATAATCTAAGAGTTTTTTCTGCACAATATTTCAACTAAATTCTCAATTTTAGTATTTTATTCGATTCAAACAATCGACAAACCAAAAGTTTGTCAGTTGTTGTCGAGGTTATCTAGGTTATCTATTTAATGACCGCTGAACCAGAGCAAACACAATGCAATTGATGGACACAGCTTTAAAGATACTTTATTCAGTATTCGAGTTTTTTCAGCGTTTCGTGGTTGACCGCAACATGCGACAGCTAAAAAGCAAACATTACATGAAAGTTCACTAAATTACAATCAAATGTTTGCAATTTTTATTATATAGCATTTTAATTTGTCGCAGTTGGATTGGAATGCATTTAATTGGTTTTCGCTTCTGTGTTGTTTTTTTTTTTTTTTTTTTCGTTTTTGTTGAACTGTAAAAATGGCAAACGATTTAATATTATTGCAGTGTATTTCGCTTGCAAATGCAAACCGCAGCAACAATGCACGAAAAAAAATATATATAATGCCAATTAAGCGAAATATTTCGTCCCAATGTTGCTATCAAATTGTAAAACACAAATTTCAAAGGACAAAAAATAAATGAATGGCATTTCCTATGGCCAATACATGTTTTACAGCTTGGCTTTAAAGTTTTGTATAAGAAATCGCCTTAAAGCCTTCCACACATGGCCTGCTGCACAGTGGGTAACCATCGTATTTGTCTATATATATTTTCGATGACGTTTTTTGGCAGCATATATCAAAGGGTTGAAGTGCTTTGATAAACACCTCAATAAAGGCAGGCAGTAGCTACCTGCTGCTTTCCTATCAAGCACAATGTGCAAATACTTCAGCGCATATAGGTGCAAAGCACACGTAAGTATGCGCATACACACACACACACACACACACACGCACACATATATATTGTAAGCAGCTTTTCTTTTATTAAATAAAGAAAAGAACAAGTGAGAACGTTGCAGTCGGGAGTTACCGACTGCGGTATACTCATTCAAGACCAAAACGCTGCCAGATCTATTTTTAGATTGACACGCCCCCAATTGGTATATAAATATATATATGTTAGTATATATATTTTTTTGTGTAAATTGGTATAGGACCTACAATATAATTTTAGAAAATACCGTTTATTATATATGTATGTTTAGTCTTGGGTTGTGAATTTCAAGTTACTAGCATCAAAAGTACATGATATATTAGAATTTGTATAAATCACTGCAGATTGATTTTCCATGCCCGCATTTGATCTTTAAAGAATCGTAGCACTAACTTAAGTGCCAAATTTGAATTTTTTAGTAAAAGATACTGTTTACAGAGATACAGTTTAAAGTTTACAGCTTGTAGTTTAAAGTTTACAGTTTACAGTTTACAGTTTACAGTTTACAGTTCACAGCTTAAAAAAGTTACAGATAAAGTTATCCGATTTGTCATAATTCTATATGCTATTTGAACTTGTGTAATAAACTCGAATATACATTCCAAATTTCAACTACCTAGCACTTCAACAACCGGAAAATCCATTTTCCCATTTGCCACGCCCCTAGTGGGCGGATAGAAAAATCTTGCGACTTTATTATTCGAGGGTATACACGAGTATGTATTCAAAATTTCAAGTCTCTAACTTCAATCATACAGACAAAGGGACAGCGGGACAGCGGGAGTGACGGACGGCCAGCAAGACGGACTTTACCTAAAACCAATATACTCTACTACTATAAAAATAACTCTGCATGCTCAAGTGCGTATGTGTGTGTTTGTTTGTTTGTGGTCGGTTGCTATAGGCGCTGCTGCTGCTGCTGCTGCTGCTGCTGTCATGACAGCGCGTGGAGAGCACATCTCACAATATTGGGGCAAAACTTTTTTCAAAGGCGTCTCCCGTCGAGTTATTTTCAAAATCAAATTTCTTTGGCTTACCTTGCAACACACACCTGCAGCGATTTGAGAGCTTAAATTAAACTCGACAAGCCGCAATATTGCTTTATTAATTTGTGTGTGAGTGTGCTTGTGTGTGTGAGTGTGCCTTTGTGTGTGGCTGGAATCTCGCTCGTAACTTCCATTAAGTGCATCGCAATTTATGAGCCCAGTATGTGACTCCGCTGGTTTATATGCCTTTCTTTATGTCTCTTGTGCTGTGCCCACAGTCTAGTCGAGTCGTAAACGCAAAAAGAATCCCATCTAATGGGATTTTTGTTTTTGCCTGCCAGCAAGAATTGACAAAATTGCTTTGCGTGACAATCAATTTTTGGCATTTACTCTCAATTTATTCTCCAGTTTTATTTTCGTTTTCTGACGGACATGGGTCAAGTGCAGCATGTTTATATAGAATACAGAATTGCTTGAGTAAACGACCAGATGAACTGTGAAAAAAAAAACAGAGAAATACTTTTAAGCTGCATTCGTGTATTTTATTTAATATAATATTTATAAATTCATATATATATATATATATATATATATATATATATTCTATAAATTCGTGACATAGTCTAAAATATATTTATATTGTCCATAACTGGTTTAGGGTATTAAGGTGGCCAAAAATAAAAATAAATGCTTTATGGCTTCATGTATTAAATAAATTTTGCATTTTTGATATGAAATGTAAATTAAAAAGTTTTATTCTTTTTCTTCATTTAATCCTGTTATTAGCCTTTGAAGAAGTTTTTTTTTTTTTTTGTTTGTTGGCAAGCAGCAAACTTTTTAAGCTCAGGCTTAAATTTGATTGTGAAAAAATGTGGATTCTTTCTTTTTTTCATAAATTTGCCATGATGAAATCTATTAAAAAATACATATTTCAATTTACATTCAAATCAGTTTTTTTTTTGTACGACTAAGCTTATTTATTTGGATTTATGTTAAGCGTTTAAGTTTTAGCGTTGATTTAGTTAGGTAAATGTTTATGCAGATATATGAATACATATATGATATATATGAATACAAATTAATGTTGTTATAAATATAAGTAAATGTAATTTTATTTTTAAGTATTAGTAAATGTGGTTTTAAATAGCAATAAATGTGGCTTTAAATGTATATAAATAAATGAAGCTTTAAATAAAAATAAATAAATAAGTATAAACCATAAATAAATATTGATATATGTAGAAATATAAATATATATAGTTATAAATGAATATAAATAAATAGCAATAAATTTAGTTATAAATATATGTATATAAATAAATATAAATAAATAGCCATCAATTTAGTTATAAATATATGTATATAAATAAATATAAATAAATAGCAATAAATTTAGTTATAAATATATGTATATATATAAATATAAATAAATAGCAATAAATTTAGTTATAAATATATGTATATAAATAAATATAAATAAATAGCAATAAATTTAGTTATAAATATATGTATATATATAAATGCTTTGCTACATATACAATTACATATTTACTTTTACAATAAGACAGTTGCAGTAACTGAAGTGTACTACTTCTGCCCCTTGAAGCTCTCATTAAATTCAAATAATAACTTGTTTTGTTGCCAAGACAACGTCTATCTTGAGAGATAGATAAGTTAGAGTGAGAGGGCAACTGAATGCCAGCTGTAGGCCAACTGTAGGCCAGCTATTCATTTCTATTCAACAGACAATAACTGAGGGCTGTGTATCAGATTCCGCATTACCGTCTTGATTGCCTAATCGCATTGACCTGTGTAATTAGCAAATATGCCTTGGCTATGCAGAGCTAAATTTGTAAATTATATTCCTGCAACATTCCGTTTCATTAGCATAAACATTTCTAATTGCAGTCTAAAGCCCTCTTAGCTTATCATAATGAATGCCTAAGCTAGATGCAGGAATGATGCTTCAAGCAGGACTTTTGCACTCTCAGCTTGAACCTTTGCCAGCTAGACACGATGCGTTTCTAAGAAATTTTAGTGAAAAGATTTTAATTAGATGTAATTTCATCTGGCATTCAATTTGCAGCCATTTAGGCGAGCTGAGCGCAGCTCTTAAGCAATCAACTATGTTTTTGCGGTCTTTCATATGTCATCTTTGTTCGCCCGGCACGTCTAGAACTTTGCGCCATTTGCCAGCCTCAAATGGAATGCCAACAAATAGTGAGAGCTTAAGTGTCTCGGCAGAGGCACCGGCGCATTGAACTGCTGTGGGTGGGAAGCTGGAGCTGAATGGAGCTGTGGTGGCGCCAACCACCACTGGCAAAGTGGTTGGCGGATCAGACGAGGTCGTCCCTTGGCCTCTTGGGCACACATGACACGAAAATGCGTTGCTGATTGTTTTGATTAATTAGTAAGCTACGAACAAAGCACATCAGACTGGCCCTGATGGAGTTAATTGTCTTCGATATACACTTCGATTAACATCAACATTATCGTATCGCCTGCTGCTCCTCCTGCTGCTGCTGCCATTGTTGTTCTTCCATCGCAACTTGAAAGCTGTGTACGTTATTTGTAATTATTGGCCCATGGATAAACAATTAAATTTAATGGGCCAAACAAATGGCACAGACAAGGCAGCCATTACCGGGCCCACTTTATTTAATGGCAAACAATTGCTATGTAAACCAAAAACTCCAATTAGATATTTCACAAAATCACCTTAACAATTTTCGCGACGCAACTCAATTCCCCAGTTGACACGATTCACAGACATTTTTGTCTTTTTGTCCTTTTGTTTTGAATTACGCTTCTAATTAGGCATGTAAGCATTTCAAAATCCTTCAGAGCACGTACGTGACTGGATCTACCTTTTGCAAAGGGCCAAAAAGCTCGCACGTGGCTTGGCTTTTTTTTTTCCTATTTTGCATACTAATTCACAACAAAATTTAATGTCTGACAGGCAAAAAAACAAAGTATTTCTATATTTATGTATATATATATATTATTATGGCACGGCCTCTCCTCTGTTGCCAGGCAGAGATACCTCTGGGGAGGCTGCTGGCCTGGTGACGTGACCCTGTTTCTCATAATTGAGTCATTGTTGCCTATTCGACAGCCACTGAAGTGTAAACATTTTAATATGCACAATAAAAGAAGCAAAAATTACGCCTTCTGTATTGAGATGGGTAGCAAAGGCATGTGGGCGTGGCCCACGTCTCCTTTTTGGAATTGCCTTCAATTTCAATTTCATTTCCGCTCAAATAAGTTTTCGTGCATTTTTTTTTATTGAGTGTCAGGCTGTTACAATTAATTACAAATGCTTGCAAATTTCCAACTGTTGACAACTCTCTCTCTCTCTCTCTCTCTCTCTCTCTCTCTCTGAAGACCCTGAAGTGTGCAATTGGCATTCAATTGGAATAGTTCAGCTGTAAAAATTTGAAGAGCTTTAAGGTGAGTGAGATTCGGATGCAGAGATGATTTAATATATAATTGCAGATGAGCTCAGAGAGGGAGAGAAAAAAAGTGAGAAGGAAAGAGAGATAGATTGAGAGGGAGAGAGAGAGAGAGAGAGAAAGAGAGGGAGAGAGAGAGAGAGAGAGAGAAAGAGAGAGAGAGAGAGAGTGACTTTGAAAAAAGGAATGGGAAAAAGAGAGAGATAGCGTGAGAATGAAAGTGGACTCTTGGTTCCACAAAAAATATGTGAGGCTTGAACGTATAAGGATCACATGAAGAGACGATAATTAAAGGTTTGGTAAAAGGAAACATCGACATATTTAGGCAGATATTACTTACATTTATTATAAACAAATATATATGAACATCTATCTACTGCATAGATTGGATATACATATATACATTTACATACTAATACATTCGAACAGTCATAAATTTATAAATAAATAAATTAATAAAAATAAAAAATAAATAAACTAATAATTAATAAATTAAAACCATAATAAATTCAATAATTTGCATATACATAAATTTATTAATTAAAAAAAAAATACAGAAATTCATAAATTAATAAACAAATAAATGAATAAATTAAAAAAAAATATTAAATTAATAAATACCTAAATTCAATCATTCATAACTACATAAATGAATGCATTTTAGAAACTTGTATACATTTACATACTAATACATTCGAACAGTCATAAATTCATAAATAAATAAATTAATAAAATAATAAATAAATAAACTAATAATTAATAAATTAAAACCATAATAAATTCAATAATTCATATATACGTAAATTCATTAATAAAAAAAAAAAATACAGAAATTCATAAACAAATAAATTAATAAATTAATAAATTATTAAATACCTAAATTCAATGATTCATAAATACATAAATGAATACATTTTAAAGATTCATAAGTTCATAAATAAAAAAATTCATAATTTCATATCAATTAATTTATTTGTAAATACATAAATTCATATATTCATAATTTCATATATTCAAAATTTCATGAATTCATATTTTCATAAATTCTTATATACTTAATTAGAGACATATATATTATGATTCATACATTACTTTATTCTTACATACATCAGACTTCATGGATACATTATACACATCTAATCAATCTCTCTGCTGTCACCCATTTATTCTACTCTTTTGAGCTTTTTGGCTTGAATAGCTTTTAGCTTTGAGAAGTAAAAGTCAAATGGATTCAGTTTCGAAGGCCAATGCCACGTAATGGAGACTATTTCACACCCACTAAAAGTATTTCACACCTGTGACATACCTGTCTGGGCTTAAGCCCCTTCGCATCAAATGTGCTCTCAAGTTTTCTGTGGTTAATTAGCAAACGCAGACGTTGTCCTGGCCAGACTACAGCAGCAACCCCACTCACACCTGACTTCTCACCTGATCGGGTTGGCTCGGCTGACAACTTTTACTTTTTGCCAGCAGCGTGTCAATTGACGGGTGGAAAATTCGTTAGATTTTCCGTCACTTTGTTGCCGGTTCAGTGCACCTGGCTAACAGGAGCGACATGTTGCCAAACTGAAATCGGAAACTAACCAACTGTTGGATGGCTCGTTTAATGATCTTGAGCAACTCAAAGCGGCACGTGTTTGACCGCTGGCCATCAATCAGGAGGACAAGACAGGACAGGTAAGACCAGGCAGTCCGTCAGCCCCCCCCACGCAGATAACAAAATGTATTGCGAAAGGCTCGACTGTAAAGCTGGCAATAATCAATCAGAGGCGTGGCCCCCCTCCCACCTTTCCCCCTTTTCCACTTTCACGACATAGGCCGCAGAATTCAATCAATTCATGCGCCTGCCCTAATACAAGCAATTTTGAGGCTCATATCAAACGCATGAGTAAATTGAATTTCAAATTTTGTCCGGGCCCAAAGCTGATAAATTGAAAACCATAGAAAATGATACGCAATATAAACAGTAAATAGCTAAAAATCTTGTCCGGATTTGCATATGAAAGCCACAGAAAGTCAGCCAAATGAATTGTAACCAAATTTCAATAATAGACATAGACAACAAGCTTTCACTTCAAACACACAAAGGGAAGGCAAATTCATCGAATTTTCTGGCCGAACTATCTGCTTTCCGACTATGCATGCTGGCATGAGGGCATAGAGAGAGCAGAGAACATGTTCGACTAACAGATACTCTCGCTATTCTAGCTTAATTGAATTTCTGTATTCGAAAATCAATAAAGCGCAATTAGCGCTACTTCAAAGATTAAAGACCAAGTGGCAAATGGATAAATGCGAGTGCTTGTAATTTAATTAGGCCAACAGCAGCAGCAGCAGCAGAAAAACCAGAAGCAAGAGCAACAGCAGCGAAGCTAAACCAAAGGAATTAAACCATTTGCAACTTTAAGCTACATAAATTGTAAAATCGCGAAAAAATCAAGTAAAAATGTGGCAGTCGGGTGTTGCTGACTGGAGAATACTTATTCATAGTCAAAATACTACTAGTAACATTACAAGATATAGAATTTTTCAATTTGCCACGCCTTTATTTAGAGGACAGCAGAAATTACATATTTGAATTTAGGGTTTAAAATTGTCAACCTATAGAAGATATAGTTTTTGAAATAAATTAATGCTAGTTTACATTCCAAATTGGAAGTCTCTAGTAACAAATATAAAATTCAAAAAAGTAAATATAAAATGCAGAACACTATATAGTTATCTTAAATTTGCCACGCCCCTAGTTAACGTAAGTAGTCTTAACATTTTTTGCGAAGTCTTAAAAGGAGCTTAAGCTGTACAATTTGACAGCTTACAGTACAAACATGTGGAAATTACAGGGTATTTTCCAATATGCCAAGCCCATTAAGAGGCGTGAAAATAATTTTTTGGGTCAACGATAGAGGAGAGTAATTCAAGTACCCGTTTTTGCTCCCTATAAGACTTCTAGATTTAAAACTTTAGAAGCTACCGTCTAACCGATTTGGCACGCCCCCAATGGGCGTAAATAAGTGTGCTATATATATTTAATCTTGGGTTGTAAACGCGAGTATACTCGACATTCCCCATTTCTCTCTTGCACTTTAAATAACAGGTTATCTGAAATACCGGAAATATCATTTCTGATTTGTTAAGGGCTATGAAGGGCGTTTCGGGAAAATCTTAACACTTTATGAGACAATGGTATATACAATATATATATTCAACCTTTCAGTCTCTTTCTGTTATAGTAGCGAAATGGTTTGCGTTCATGAACGGAAGGACGGACAGACAGACAGCCGGATGGACAGACGGACGGATGGGCAGATGGACGGATGGACAGACGGACAGACGGACGGATGAACAGACGGACAGACGGACGGATGGACAGACGGACAAATGGACAGACGGAAGGACAAATAAACGGAAGGACGGATGGACAGACAGACGGACGGATGGACGAAGGGAAGAACGGATTGGTGGACGTATAATAGGATAGACAAATGAACAGCTGTAGGAACTTTGCACAAAACCAATATACTCACTTCACTTCGTGCATGGGCATAAAAATAAAAGGCAACTCGCAAAAAATCTCAAGTCCGACCACGAAACGAGGGGACCATTAGCTTAAATTTCATGCCACTGGGCGCTGGCAGCGCAATGAACACAGAAATGATAAAGATAAGCTCAGTTTATGAATGAATTTTTTATGCGACGCGTCGTCCGTTCTTCGCTTTTCACTTTGGGCGTGGCCCGGCCCGAATTCTCGCCGTCATTTGAATTAGGCGTTAAGGGCGCTCTAACTCAAGGCAGACACCCAAAGGAGTAGTTAGCATTAGATAAACGACGCTTTAGAAGACACGGCCCAGACTATTGTGTGTCTAAGGGGCCAAGCAGAGTCAGCCACGCCCAGCTAGCGCCCTCCACAGCTCAGCTCAGCTAAACTCTGGTCGCCATTGACCGTCGACTGTCGGCAGCCTTGAAACGCAGCCAACTCAATGGCCATAAATCAAAGAGACTTGAATCAGGTCGACATTGCTCAATTTAAGTGAAGTGCTAAGACCAAATCATGTTGATCTAATCCTTTTGAGCAAATGCTTTAAGCTATGCAAATATAATAGATAGAGATTGTATGCATGCGTAGGCGCCTCTCTCGGCACTTCTCATGGCAATTAGAGTGGGCATTTTCTTTTCAATTTGCCTAAATCAACTCGAGCTGAATTCATTTACTCATGAGTATGTCCTCAGCTGACCAGCTGTCCAATAAAATAAACTAACTGCATTTGCGTGACATTCATACAAATGAAGGTGAAGTTAACCAAGCAGACGACTCTTGGAACTTGGCCAGCATTTATTTACCACTCTTTGGTAATTGCTTTATGGACACAACTAAATGGATTTACAAGTCTATTAGATGACACTTAAAAGTTATAGTCATGGAGTATGTTTAGATTTAAATCTAAATTTGTATATTTAAGAAATGAAACTAACAAGCTTTTGCAAATATTTAGAAATACATTTGAAAGTCGCAAAAAGTTTTCCATGGAGCTGGGAAAACAGTTACAAAAGTTGAATTTCCACAGAAGTCGACTCCTGTGTTTTTTTTTTTTTTTTGGGCTGGCATGCCAGCTGTTGTCAAGGTCGCAACATAAAAGGGTCAGCATTGTGGTTTATTTAGGCCCGTCATGCGGCCTCGTGGCAAATAACAAATAAAATTAATTTACGCACTAAATGAAATTACAAATTACGAGCGGCAACAACTTCCTTTTTAACGACTGCCTATAAAGCGCTTTTCACGGCATCAAATATAAGTTTTCATTGCGCCTTAGCCATTGGGTTTGGCTTTAAGGGCGAGGCCCTTAGGTTGAAGAGGCTACAGTTTAAATGTTTTATATAGAGGATTTAGCTCTATTTGACCCCCGAGCTATACAAATTTGCAAAGTCCACACAAATTGCTGGCTAATATAACGCACAAAATGCGAAATTATTAGAGATATTGCGCGCCAGCCAGTCAACATCAGCAATAATCAAACCTCAACCTTAGTCTAGCTAAGCCAACGGTCGATTCACAGCCCCCACCCCAACCCCTATCTCCACCTCCCCGCCAACAACAGTTGTCCGCAATAAACGTGGCCCATTTTGCATGGTTTGCAATTAAAACGAGCCGCACAAATGGAAAAACAATGTACTCCCGGGCTGGAAGCATTTAACGGCACCAATATATGACTCGAATCGCAACGCAATTGTGGCCTCGGCCGCCAGCGTTCAATTTGCGTTTTTAAAGCCAAAGCGAAGGCAGCCAACTGTGTGTATTATAGGGGATATGGGCCAGGCATATAGTATAACTATGGCTATGGCTATATGGTAAGCTTCTAGCGGAAATAGCGAATGCCAAACAAAAACAAATTACTAAAACAAAACTTTGTCTAGCTTTTATCGAGCAGGAGTCTAATGAATTCATAGGACTTTTACTCGCACTTTAAGTGTGACCAATTGTGGCAGCAGAAGAAGACGAAGAAAAACAAAGCTTCATTTAGTGAAATGAAGCAAACTATGGCATATATGCGAATTGCTTGAGTATATGGCCATAAATCAATACATGCTGCATAATGAAAACTGAAAGAAATTGTTAATGAACTAAGACTGACCAGTGCGCAAATACCCTGTTTTTAAAGTAATTCTAAATGATTCAAGATTTTGGATTCGCTTTTCACATATTCTAACTTTAAAAGAATAAAATTTTAATAATTAAAAATATAAATAAATTAAATAATTATATATTTTCGTAGAACTAAATAGACCTAGAACAGACCACATACAAAAATAAAAATCTTCCATATTTTAGGTAACAATTTAAAAGCATTTGAAGACCATTTGGAGCAAAAATAGAAAATTGAGTTTCTTTAAATAAATAAAGAAATACAAATTATAGTCTAGGAAATATAGAATTATATACAAATTATATACAAATACAAATTAAGTATATATTATATATTAAATTAAATTATTAAATTATAAATTAAATTAAATATTAAATTTACATAAAAAACAAAACCAGAGCAACATTTAAAAAGATGTTTACAAACAACATTATTAAATTATAATATTTTTTTTAGATTTTATGAAATCCTTTTCAACAGCCTAATGCTTACTGATCGGCTCAGCGGCCAATGCCCTCTCTTCTAATAAGTTGAAATAAATTTATCCAACTACTCTCTTATAGCTGGCGCTATAATTTACTCTCAATGCTCTCATACCTAATTACTAAATAAGAAAATTTTAAGAATTTCCTTTTAATTTTATTTCACACTAATACAAACTAATATGCTCTGTTTTCGTTCTGTACCGACTTAGCAAATTAAATCAAGACAGCGTTTTTAATGTGAAATGGTCTTGAAATCTACTTGTTCACAAGTTTTTGCTAGACATGTTAAGATTTATGCGTCGCTAAGACAGGCACAAAAATGCCGCAAAAGCAAAACACGAAAGAAATAAAAACTGAAAACATATTGAAATTGTCAGATAACCGAAATTGTCGAATAACTTATGGACGCAGTGGAACAATAAATGTGTGCGTCGCGATACCACGCGCAAAAATATATTTTAATTGCGCATACGCCGTGTGTGCCGTAAACGTATGTGAGATGTATTCTATTTTATTTTTTTTTCTGGGCGAGCATTAAGTAAATGTGCCAAAGGATACACGACGATAAAAACGCTTTGGCAGCAAATTGATTTATCGCCGTTTTGTTTTATTCGGCTTTATATATACATATATATTTCTTGATTGTTTCTGAGTAAAAAACCTCGCCCATGTCAGATGTTGATATGCGATTTGGACACGCACCATTTGCCGGCAAAAGTCAACAGACTTTGGAGAAAGGAAGTGGCGAAATTTATAGCGAAAGTCGCATTGGCTTAGCCTTAACATTCACATGAATTTCGAGTACGCAAGCATAAATAAAATTCAATTAAAATGCCAAGGTGAAGCCGCCTATTTGTTATTGTTGTTCAAGCCAACAAAAAAACTTCTTAACAAATTCCTCTGCTCAGCAAACAAAAACAGCTGATTTTTTTGGCGGCTTTTTCCAGCAGCTGGAAAGTTAGATAAGAGAGCAACAGAGCTTCTAAAATTCGGAGTCAGAGAGCAACAGAGCGCTGTTAGATAATGCGCTGTTAGCTACAGCGCACTGTTAACAGTTTACAGTGTAGATTAACAGTGCTATGTTATGGGCAGTGCTAATGTTTGCTTGATATGTAATTAGTTCATTTTTGCTTTTCTTTCGCTTTTTTTACGATATTTGATATGTAAGTTTTATAGATAATAAAGCCACGCCCCTTGATTCAGGTGAAAATTGAATGTGGTTTAGCTTGATTGCCAGCCACGCCCTCTTATGTCAGCTGTAGGCCCTCTAAGTAATCTGGCATGTTATTAGAATTCATTAAAATCGTTTGCTCAAAAAAAAAAAAAAAAAAAAAAAAATACATTCAAACCCAACCCAACCACTTCAACCACACGGCCTAGGCACTTTGCCAGTGTGTATCTATTTTGCATATGCTTAGAGCTGGGATTGCGATTTTGCTTTGGATTTAGGCAGCAGGCAGGAAAGCAGGACATGTTTGACAGGCTGTCGTCTCAGTAGCAGTTTTGAAAAGGGTTGTTTGGCACTGACTAATCAGTTCGTCTCATGTCCAGGTGGATGTTGACGCTTTTGGCAATCAAATTGACACGCTGTGAACAAGAGACTAGGGAATAGTCGTATTCTCTCACTCTCTCTTTCTCTACCTGCCTCCCTCTTGGCATACCTTACTTAACAGACACACCTCACACATCAGTTCGCCCAGAAATGTAATTAATTTCAAATTAAAGCTTGCAAATTGCAATGAAATTTCTTTAAGTGTTCTCTGGGGACTCCCAAGCGCTGCTCGTAGATTAGTCAGATAGCATGCCACAATTAGAGGCACTTGCATTATGCCAGGCCACATGTATTACCTGTCCACACCTTTGCATTATCAACTACTACTACCTACAGCAGCAGCTGCCTGCTTGTCAGCTGTCTGCTGGCCCCGCCCCTCTCCCCCCTCCCTCATCCACCCCTCAGCTGGACACGTGCACAGGCTGCTGCGGTCCATGGCGCAATGCTCGTGCGTCTGTGCTATAATTACGCATAGCTTAGGGAAGGCCCCAGGTGAAAGTTTATATAAGTGTGTAGGACGACTGTGACTCTATCTCGCTCGCACTCCCACTCGCTCTCCCCCGTCAGTGGTGTGGGCGTGGTTGGTTGAGGTCTGCGTTGTGCGTCCTGCTTGCGTCTCATAATCAAAATATCAACCGTGACGTTATTTGCATTGTTTTACATAAGCCGACAGAGAAAACGTCCTTAGTCCTTCCAACAACGTGCCGAGGGGCGAGAATAGTGAAGAGATTTTACAATGACCGCCAGCGCAGATAAGTAAGTATAATTAATTTCATTGGAAACATGGCTAAAACAAGCTACGCTGTCAGGCCAAATTGTCAGAACTTAAATGCTATAAAAGGAAATGTATATAAATATATATAGTTTATATATACAGTTTATATATACAGTTTATATATATATATATATATATATATATATATGTATATAAATCAATGTGCAACAATATCGTTGGCTGAACTTTTAATTGTGCCCGCATAAAGTTTTTCTCTTTTTTTTTTTTTTTGCCGCTTCTCCTTTCATTTGTGTATGAAAAATTGTCATCGTTATGCGACAGGCTGTAGCATCATTTATTTGATTAACACGACCGGCCGCAGCGACATTACAAGCTTTACTCGTTGTCATATATAATATATTTTTTATATATTTCTGTATTTTTTATATATATATTTTTTTTAAATTTGGTATGCTTTTGTTTCAACTACATTTTTTATACACACATTTTTTTGCTTTGTATTCTTTTTGATTCCGATAAAGTGGAATCCATAATTGTAAGCTCCATATCATGGCATATAAAGCGCTTCTCATTTAAAAAGAATCGCCCCGGCTCACATTGTGCGCACCCGTTGAATTATTTAACAAGTTAAATAAATACAGAGAAAAGAGAGAGGGAGAGAGCGGAGAAAAAGAGAGAGAGAGCGAGGGAGGAAGTTTGTTCCTTTCAATTGCTGTTGCTGCTGTTTGCGGATTGCCAGACGCTTACATTTTAAAAGCCGTTTGCCCAAAAGCGTAAAAGACAATTGAATATAAACTATAAATTTCTGTCGTTTCACTTAAAGTCAAACCACATGAATATTCTATATATGTGTGTGTGTGTGTTTGTTTGGCAAATATTTATTTAAAGTTCAAGTTTACAGGCAGCGTCTTCTACATAATACATTAGCTTTCTTTGATATAGCTGCGGATGCTCTAACGCGCCCGCTTTTTGACGCCCACTTTCTGACGGTCCTTGTTGTTGCTATTGCATAGCAAATGAATTAATAATAAACAAGTTAGGGTATAAGTAGGGTCTCTGCTTGGAAGGCAACAAATTACATATACAGTGTTGCATGATTAGGAGATGCTTTCATGTTTTGGCTGATTGAAGTAGAGTGATACTAATATCATCTCTTTTTTCGTTACTGACATACATTTTAAGCTATTAGGCAATAGGATATAGCATATCGCTTTTGAAATATTTTTACAAAATTTTAGCATACTTCCAAAGTTAGTTGTTAAATGCAGAAAATAGGATGTTTGGGAATGTTCAGGCAACTATACTTGAATAATACTGCAACTTGATGATTTCATTTTCTGATTCATGAAAATAAGAACAACGTCAAAATACCTTATGTTTAAATTTGACAAAGGCTTTATTCAGTAAGTAAGAGCACAGTAGGGAGAGCATGACTAGGTAAAGCGAGAATAGCAATAGCGAGTCTAGGAACAGTGAGCCTAGGAACAGAAAGCCTGGGAAGAGTGAGGCTAGGGACAGAAAGCCTGGGAAGAGTGAGCCTAGGAACAGAAAGTCTAGGAACAGTGAGACTAGGGAGAGCGAGCCTGGGCAAAGCAATATTTTCGCTCTTACAACTCCAACCAATGCTCGTACAATGATTTAATTTCATGATTTTAGTAAACTCATTTCTTGGCAACACTCTGGCACAGAGTTAACTTACTTTTTGAAGGTCAACATTGAAGATATTTAAGGCATTCACGGGCGGCACATATTGAACTGAATAATTCCTTATTGGACCCTATTCAACTTCAGCCAGCGAACATGAGACATCCATTTGAATAAAGTAGTATTTTCTATTTAAATACATGTAATAAGCTTTAAAAAAAAAAAAACAGAAATAACTTAATATATTATTTATAAATTTTATTTTATTACAATTTATTTTCATATTTGAAATAACGTAATATATTAACAATTGTTATTTTATTACAATTTATTTTCATATTGCCCTTTTTTTACCAAAGCATTTATATATTTTATATTTTGTAAATCTTAGATATTTGATAACTCAAGCTGCTGCAATCACTCAATTAATGTTACTTTATAAAGATGGTATATTAAAGCAATTTATTGTACTATAATCATTAATTATTTATAATAATAAGTAATTATTAGAGTGGGATTTTAGTGGGATTATTAGTGGGATTTGTAAGAGTAAGGACCTCACTCTGGACGCTTACTGCAGTTGAGCATGTAATGAATAAAGTCTTTGTTAAACTAAAACCAAAACCAAGCAGTTGTACTTTGCATTGGTGATGCCAAGAAAAGAGAATGGATTTGTTGGAACTTACGATAGAACATTACAGAGTAGTTAAAATCCTAGCTGCGTATTTAAAAGCAATCAATAGTAAAGAGAGTTATTTAATAATCATCTGTAGTCGATTGAGAGTGCAATGATGAGTGGCGAAAAGTAGAAATAAGAATATTTGGTGAGTAGAACTAAACTCTTAACTAAGCAACTACCCAACTACAGTTGGACCCCAAGCAAATTAGTTATTCAAGGCTCTCGCTCCTTGACTAGCCATAATTGGGACTTCTGCTACGCTTCCATTTCAGCTGCCAATCAAACAAAATAGGCAGTCACAAAGTAGAGTATTAGAATGCAGTTAAAAGAAGAAGACTACACAGACTACACAGCGGCGCTCTGCTCAGACAGTCAGCGCCAGAGGCGAGTGCTGTGCATAGCAAATGGCTCTTAATGCCATTCAAGCAGCAAATGCCAGAGTTGCCAGCGCCGTTGAGGGTAGCTCAATGCTAAGCCTAGACCAGGTAAACTAATCGCGTTGCAGCGGTTGACTGGCAACTAAATTAATTTATAATAAGCGCAGCTTGATTAAAGTGCATTATGCCAGTTGAATGGCGAGAGGCCAAGTCAGGGCATTCATTTCATTCAGATTGAAGGAGGACGGGGCCAGAGTTTAAAGCTGAAACTAATGTTGGGCAATATGTTAGGCTAAAATTAAATATAGTCGTTAAGGAGTCTGCTTGGGACTCGACCCAGTTGCACTCGAGGGACACACAATTCATTTGAAACAATTTGAGATTTTAGGTAAGCATCGCCTTAGGGCTATTTGACCCGCATCGAGATCTTTTTTTATTTTTTGGGTCTGCTGGTTAAGAGTTGACCGCGTCATTGTCACTCAATTTGCTGGCCCGACATTTGAACTGTGAACTCGTTGCAGACGTTTGCCAAAACTGAGAAACTGTAGCCATAGATTTTGACTGGGTCAAGAGCAACAACAACAACAGCAACAACAACAAAATCTTAGCCTGAGGCGTTTTGTGTGTGCCTGTGTGTGTATTGGGGGCATAATTTGTAAATGTCTCAACATGAAATCAAGGCAAAAACGGTTTTATATGCTAGCAAATCCAACGGGCCAACGCATAAAAACTTGTTACTGAAACACAAGCCCCGAAAACAGCTGACTGACGGGCGGCCATGTCAAACGAAAAAAACAAAAATAAATAAAATAAAAAACAGAAGAAAGTTGTAGCAAGACTGAGCCAAGGCAATGCTGAACAACACTTGCCTCCCCTTCATCCCACATCTTGTACAAGGCGCAGACACAATTGGGCCAAGCACGAAGAAGCTGTTGACAATTTGAATTCAGGCCAAGACGAGTTTTCAAATCAAAGTTGCGGACGAGGAACAAAACAACATGTAAAATATTTAACAGAAAATGTGTTTTTTGCTCTCGCTGCTTATTTTCATTAAATTCGTATATGTTCCACAAAAAAAGGGAATTGCCCCGGGGGCTGAGAGAAAAATGAGGCGAGTCGAGCGCCTGCTGAAAAGTAATGAGCATCATGCGGCGTCGGCGACGACGACGGCGATGGCAACGTCAACGGCGACTGAGGCGGCATAAAAGACTGCGACGCTGTGATAAATTTACTAACAAATTTATAGGGGCAACAGTTGTTGGTGCCATAATGGGCCCGGAGCGATAAATTTGACAACTCGTGTGGATATGGATATATATATATATATATATATATAGCGCCTGATGTAGGTAGACAAAGAGACTGAGAGAGAGAGGGGAGGGAAAAACTAACTGGATTTAACTCGAAATGGAAATTTAATGTACGAAAATATGTAAACATAAAACCAAATTGAAATTTAAAATAAAAATATGCAGTAAATAATTCTGATTTTAATTTTAATATGACAAAATGTAGGAAATAATTGTAATATCAAAGTACAAAATTAATATATATAAATATAAAATTATATAAATTGGAACTTTAATATATAAATAGTAATTGTATTTATTTTTAGCTGATATGAAAATATGTAAGAAATAATTATAATATTAAAGTACAAAATGAATAAATATAAAAATAAAATTAAATAAAGTGGAACTTTAATATATAAACATGTTACTGTATTTATTTATGTAAGTAAGAAATACTAAATACTAAATAAATTGGAACTTTAATATATAAACACGGTATTTAATTTTAACCGAAAGTTTAAAATATGAGTAAACCTTAGCTCTAACTGCAACTTTAATAAAATAAATTTTACAATAAATAATTCTAGTTTTAGTGTTTAAATGAAAATATGTAAAAAATAATTCAAATTTAAATTGAATAAAAATTAAGAAATCAATAAATATTAAGATAAAATTATATAAATTGGAACTTTAATATATAAAATATAAAAATGCATTCTAATTGGAGCTTTAATACGCCAATACTTTGAACTTTGATATGAAAGCATGCAAAGCCAGATCCTAATTGCAAAATCAATTGGATAACATGCACATTTAGGTTCTAATTGCAGAAATAATATGAAATCATGCAAAGAATTTCTAATTGCAGCAAAATTATGAAAACTTGTAAATACTTTCTAATTGGAAAAATAACATGAAGGCATGCAAATAATTGGAACAATACTATGGAAATATATTTATAATTGGAATACAAATTTTAGAACGCAAATAAATGGTTAATTGGAGCATTAAAATAGAAACATGGAAACTTATTTTTAATTAGAAGTTTAATATACATAAATATTATATAAATTGTATATTCAATATGCATACATTTTATAGTACCTAGTGAGATAAAGATCTCATCTAAAAAGCATGCACCCTCAAGACCAGCTGGATCGTGTCTTGACCCAAACAACTTCAATGTAGTAATTCGAATAAGCTTTACTACATCCTATAATCTGTTTCTGTTCCTAAGATATGTATGAGAGAGAGAGAGAGAGAGAGCGAAATAGTACTCTAATTGGATCTTAAAAATACAGAAAAATAACTAAATTAACTAAAATTAACCCAAATGTGCTGCAAAATGTAAAAATAACTTTTTTTGGAACTTGAATACATTCAAATGTGTTTTAAATACTGCGTTTGGATCAAAATAAAGTACCCATCCATGTGTTGTTAAACTACTGAATTTGGATGTACAGATTCTACACTTAAAAAAATAATAGTAATAAAAATTTAATAATTTACATACAACAATTTTCTTGATATTAAATTCAAAATAAATTAATAAGTAAATACAAAAATGTTTAAAATAAACTCTAACTGGTACGTTTATTATGGGCAAGTGTAGAAAGAAAAAATTAGCTCTAAGTTAGTAAACAAAAATATGTATAACTATTTATACGATTCCCAAACTTCTAGTTCAACTTCCAAAATTAGCTAATCGCATGCAGTTTTTAGATAAGCCAAAAATATTGCCTGCCTTGGATACGAAAGTTAACAGCTGGCACGAGAGCAGCAACAACGAACAACGACAACGACAACAAGCAACTGCTTGTTGGCCCCAATTGCCTGGCACTTATTGCCGCCCATTAATTTGCAGTGTAAATTGTGTGTGCAGCTTGTGTGTTGCATACTTATTAGGGCCAGCTGGGAGCTGCTAACTGGCAGCAGGCAACGTTAGCAGGCAGCATGCAGCATGCCGCCTGTGGACGCGATGAAGCCATCATCAAAATGACATTAAACAATGCCAGCGAATGGGGTTAATTACCATTGTGTATGACATTTGGTCATTTTGTAAATCCATCTCCCACTCCCACATCCCTCTCTTTCTTCTCATATATCGCCATAACATATCGCACATCATCAGACGCAACAATTTGCATAAACTACAGCAGCAACGTCACATCGTCTGCGCTGTAAAAACAAATGCCCTGGCATAATGTTAAATTTATTTGAATTCTGCGCCTCATTGGCTTAGCCGGCGCTCGGGTTGACTATCTATCTGTCGAGTTATGGCGTTATTTTGCTACTCGTAAAGCCAACGCCAAAGTCTGAAGGCAATTACTCCAACTTTCAGTTTTATTGCGTCCTTGAAGATATTGTCTGCTCTGCTTCATCTGTTGTCTCTTGTTGCGCCTCCTGCTAGCTGGCGAACTTAAATTGAATTGCCTTAATTTAATTCTTTCTTTTTTTTTTTTTAGGTATATGCACTTTGAATATATATATATATATATATATATATATATATATATATATATATATATATAGTGCTGTACTATACATTCTGTGAAATAAGGTTCACATCTGAGATAATGGCATATTTTATGTTTCACACTATAAAGCTGGCTTTTGTTATTTTTAATAGTCGTAAGTCTTGGCGCATAGATATAAAGGGTAAAATGCATATTTTTGTAGCTTAATGTTGTAGAGTAGAAAATATGCTTATGCTTATAGGGTATTAAGTGTATCTAGTTGATCTATTTATGCGCCAGCTCTATATATTGTAAATTGCATATATAATCTCATTTTGCTCTTGAGCCTCCATATTGAGTGAGTCTGTCGGGTATAAAAGGTCAACTCTGCAACTGAGCTTGATCAGCCGCAACTTATTAGTCGATATAGGTTAGTCATAAAATTTAATTATTGCTGTGCTATGCCTAACTATTTAGTGAATATCTAAATAAATGTATATAAATAAAAATTATATAAATTATAAATAAAATATTAATTAATAAAAATAATAATTATTAAAGTATTACACAGATTTTAACATAAACAATTATAAATAAGTATATAATTTTAGTTAAATTTTTTATTTTAATATATAAAAATGTTTTTTTTTTTTTAATTTTTTTTTTTTTAAATATATTTTTTGGTTTTTATTAATTATTTTTTTACAATCATATTAAAAAATATTTCTAACGATCATAAAAATTAAAATTGTAATTCCAACAATTTAAATAAATATTTTAACAATTTTTTTTACTATTATTTATTCTAATATAATTTTTACATTATATATATATATATATATATATATATAGTATATATATATTTTTTAAGTTTATTAAGATAGATTTTTAAAATCATATTATTTAAAAAAATAAAAAAAGTCTTATTATCAGTTAAAAAACAAAAAATTAATGTTAATTTTTCAGATTAAAATTTGTTATTATTCATTTTAATTTACTTGTTATTTTTTATTTTCTATATTTTTATTAAAATAAATATAATGAATAATATAAGTAAAACTAAAATAGATTAAAATTATACCAAATTACTTATATTAAAAAATATTACCTAAAATAATAATAATAATAATAATTAAAATTCCAGAAAAATTGTAATATTAACAGTTATTACCTGACTGAGTATAAAGCATTTTTACCTACTTTAGGTAGCAGACGAGAAAACAGTATTTTCTAGTCGAGTACTCCAAAGCAGACAACGCTCACTTGTTACACTTATTGTTGCACTTGATTTGATTCATGGGCATAGTTAGCATGTCTGTCGAGTCGACTCAAGTCTCAGCTCAACAATTTTCATCTCTCCCCTAGGCTCCACAGGAGACGACTCATCCGAGTCGTTTTGCCGACGTCATCGCCGTCGTCTGAGGTCGCGCCTTGCCAATTTATTTGTCTCAACAAAACAAGAAAAAATAAGAGGAATGACAAGTTGATGACTTGAGCGCAGTGACGCGTTGGACAAGCGGCACAAAATGTGATCCCAGCCAATGAGATGTCCAAACTGGAAGCGAACTAATCAAAACGCTGTGAAATGGAAGTTTTATGGCGTTTCATAAGGTGAGCTTATGTGCCATAGAATGAACTGTTCTGACAGCAAGTTTATTGGACATTAACGAGCCCTAGCTGCGTCTCTTAAATGATATTTTAAGCCAAGGGCACAAACGAAAATAGTACGTTTGACAGCATTAGACAATTGTTGTTTATATATATAAATACATCTGTACATACTTCTGTCATCTATCTTTAACTTTTTTGTTTGCATTTTGGATAAACATAGAAATTTATATTGGATTTTCTGCTGGACATTGTTGTCTTGTGTGGGAGTGCACATCCTTTGGCTGATTTTTGTTTTTGTCTGGCATAAAATCACATCTTGTTATGCATGCCACAGCCAGAGCCGGAGAGAGAGTCAAAGCAATGGACAAACGAATGGATGAATAGACTCTAAGAGTGGACGTCACATCGTTGGCTCATGGCACAGCATAATACAATATAATAATAATATCAGGGACCTATACTCGCCTCTACTACTATTTGCATAGTCCAAGCTTCTTATTTGTTCTGTATAAAATAAAAAAGAGAGAAAGGAAGGCAGCCTGCAGCTGGGAATTAAAATGAAAGCCATGCGCTGGGTTTGTTGTGTCGCGTTGTCATAAAAAGAAAATAGAAATTCCAACCAAACAACAGAAAAAATATGTATAAAATTGTTTTCCTTTCGCTAGAAAAACTTTTCATTTGCTTTCAGCCAGCAGTAGAGGAAGGCGCCAAGGCATTCCCATTGTATAGAACAAATTTATAGTCTTTGTCAGCACATTCCAATACAAAGTTAATTAAAATCCAATTAGATTCGATAAGAATTCTGGCTGCCAATCTAAACTAAAATTAAGCAATTTTTAATGAAACATTCTTGCTTCATTTGAGCAATTTTCCACAAATATAATTACTTTGAAATTGTCTAAAACGAAAATAAATATGGAGCATATGTTAGGCTAGTATTCGAGGGCTGTTCGAAGAACAACATGTGCAACTCCCATTAGGTAAATTTATGCCTGCTGCTAAAGCAAATATCCTTGTTGTATCTTTATTGTCTCGACTCCTCCAACTCGTGCTCATTAAGTATGCTCAACCCTTACCCAAAGCAACAAAAAAAAAAAGAAAATCTAAAGCAAATCCTCACACTCTGTTGGGCTGCTGTTCGTAACGATTTGCAGCGTTTCGGTTGTCGAGACTATTCCAAAAATGTTAAAGCAAATATTAAACGGAAATGTTTACTAAGGCTGACTTTTGCAGTTTGCTGACTGAGTGAGTGAGAGAGAGAGACCCTGACTCCACTTCATGGCATATTATTTTGCGTTTAGGTTGGCGCTGTCACGCCCACCTCCGCACCTTCCCACCTCCCCATTTGTATTATGTTATTTGTGTGTGGGCTGCTGCTCTACAAAAGGCATAGAAAATTAAGATATGTGCTCGAGTGCCAGAGGATGGGCAAATTGGGAATAGGCACGCGAAGGTTCGACTTGACTAACAAATTGATTTAAACTAAGTTGATTTTTATTGATACAATTCAATGAGCTCAGCCCATCGCAGTCCAAATGCAGGTCAACCAAACGGTTACGATCCGAAGGACCTCTGAATATATTCTCATTTCAGTTGCTCGCAAAAGGTAAATAACTTAACAACAACAACAACAGCAAAGGAAACGGCCGCATAGCAACAGTCGAGCATTCAAATTAAAGTTGCCTTTTAGCCTGAAGTGTTAACCAAAGTGCTCGCAATGATGCGTCCCATTTAAATGCTTTCCCTCACACACACACACACACACACACACACACAATGAGAGTTTTCTGAAAAACCTCTTGAGCACTAACAACATGCTCAAATCTGGTTTGCTTAATGGGCTGCCAGCGAGTCCATTAGCTAAGCTGTCGAGCTTGCTACAGTTCCAGCTAAATTATGCAAATAAAGACTAAAGATTTTCATTAAATATGCAAAGTTTATTTTTATAATTTATGAAGAAAAACATTTATAGAAAAGTGCACATAGCAACAAAGAGAGGCTCACCTTTTGACAAGGTATTTCGAGTTCGTGCAGAAGCCATTGATATGCCATCTCCCAAAAGCGAAATCAACAAAATCATAATAAAAAGGCCATAACTGTGCTGCCAAGAGGAAAACATGCCGAGGCGGGAATAAAAATAGAAAAGAGAGTAGGAGAGAGAGAGAGAGAGAGAGAGGGGGGGGGGAGATAGAGAGAGGGAGAAAGGAAGAACTAAACATTGTCACAATGTTGCGGCGCCTTCATAAAAGACAAGCTGAAGACATGGCTTTGAAATGGGAGCAAGAAAAAACAAGTAAGAAAACTGCAGTCGGGTGTTGACGACTGCAGAATACTCTGTTCTGACTGAAACAAAATAAAAACAATTGATTTTTTTGATAAAGTAGTCAGGAAGCAGTCCCCAGAAGAGTCTATAAGACTTCAGGGGACTCACGAGACTCCATAAGAATCCATGAGATTCCAGGAGACTCCAGGAGACTCCATAAGACTCTAAGAGACTCCATGAGATTCAATGAACTCTAATAAACTCCAGGAGACTGCTTTCAGGCTTCTTTATCAACAAAATTTAATTGCTTTTGTTTTACTTTGAGCATTAACTGAACTATTCCATAAGACTCCAGGAGACTTCATGAGACGCCAGGAGACTCCACGAGACTCCAGAAGACTCCACGAGACTCCAGGAGACTCCAGGAGACTCCACGAGACTCCAGGAGACTCCAGGAGACTCCATAAGACTCCATGAGACTCCATAAGACTCCATATGACTCCATAAGACGCCATGAGACTCCATGAGACTCCAGGAGACTCCATGAGACTCCAGGAGACTCAAATCTAGGAGACTGCTTTCAGGCTTGTGTATCAATGCTCTAGTAAAGTTCAGAAGACTGTTTTTCAGGCTTCTTTCTCAACAAAATTTAATTGCTTTTGTTTTTTCTTAAATTTTTTCGATTTCTACGCCCCTTGAGGCATACAAATATTAGAGATTTGCATGGCTTCACTTATATTATACTTCAAATTGAATGAATTGAATGAGGGTATTCGTGAAAATATATTGCAAATATTAAGTCTTTAGCTACATTAGGGGCGAAATAGATGGATATTCCACAAAACAAATATACTCTCTCCATTTCATACAGAAGTATAAAAAAAGAAAAACAAAATCAGAAAAAATGGAAATGCAAAAAGCAAAGAAAACAAACGCTTAGATAACCACAACAGCAAAGCGTCATGGACACCGACCGACGTGGCTGACAATAATGGCGCACAGACCGGAAATAGAGCAGGAAATGCCATCAGAGTTAGCCCAGTCCACATATATTGGCTTAAATGTGGCATGTGGCATGTGGCATGTGGTATGCGGCATGCGGCATGCGGCATCGGCATGCGGCATGTGTGCAGCTGCTTTTTTGGTCTGGCTGCCAAAAGTTCATTGCGAATAAAAATAAATATATTTGTTATTATTCCCGCTTTCAATTTATGCCCAGGCCAATGACCAAAATGCGCATTCATATTTGGATTATCCTGAAGTCAGCTTCGTGCGAGGGCGAAAACTTCTTCAAGCAAATTGTTATGGCCACGCTATTAAAATGGTTCAGCTCAAGGCGCTCACACATGAGGAAGCAAAGTTTGCTTTTTATTGGATTTATGAAAACAGTTAGTAAATTGAATAGACCAAGTGAAAAGAGCGCCACATACTTTTTAACTAGTTTTTTATTTAATGCCTTTACTACCTTGGCTGACAGTTGGCACATGAAAAAAAAAAGTATTTTAGCTTTGCATGTCGCCAATCAGATCAACTGGTAAAAGCAGAGCTCAGACTGACAAAGTTTCAAAGTGATTGAAAATTTATGAAAATTTATTATACTTATTCATTGAAATGAAAAGAGTATATAGATTTTGAGTGCGTCTTGCTGTTCGCCTGTGTTTGGAAAAGTATTGAAGGTAGAAATTTTAAATAGGGAACAATTGTTGGCTAGTTAGCTTAGGCCGTAAATTTGTTAAGCAAATTTTAACAGTTTATGACTGTTAATCAAATCTTGATCTGAGCTTACTAACTAACATTTGCTATACTCGTAAATGCTCAGTAGGGGTATGGCTAATTGGGGAAACATATTATATATTGTAAAATATACATTGTTTAAGAATCGAGTGAAGCTAGTGACTTGGAACTAATAAGCGTTTATTGAATCTGTGTAATAGTTCGATTTCTGTGTAAGTGGCTTCTTTATTTTGATAGTGCATGAACAACTCAATTCATATAAGTAGGATATAAGAGGACAAGTTTAAGACCTGCATATGTCTGTAGCAATATTTATATTTAAGTAGAACCTATTTAGAATGATACAGCAGAATGTATTCTCATTGGCTATTGGTGGGGAAGACTAAATATTCTTGAACCCTTCCTCTCTGTGTGTTGCCTATTAATCTGACCGTATGTCTGTCTGTATATCTTCAAATTTTTTTGTCTCTCTCTCTCTCTCTCTCTTTATCTCTAAGTCTGTCTCTCTGTCTGTCTCTCCGTCTGTCTGTCTGTCTGCCTAACCAAAGCAAGGAGCAAAGATGAGCAGATGTCTTTATGTATTCAGCAATATTTCCTTACATTTACATTTTAGTTAAACTCATTTAGAATGCTTGAAGCAGCAGAGAGTGTTCTCATTGGTCACTTCACGATCGACTGCAGCGACCGCCACTCGACGCAGGTTCAACATTTGAGCGCGCCTTAGAATTTGAGTGAAAGTGGCCATATATATAGAGCAGCAGCTGCAGCATTTCTTCAGTCGTCCAGGCCCGGTGGGGGTCAGTAGTGCAGTGCAGTAAAGTGAAAGTGAAAGTGAAAGTGAAATTAAAGTGAAGTGTGGTCAGGTAAATATTTTATTTGTTAATAATATTAAGTACTTTAAGCAGAATTGTAATAGTTAAAAATAATTGTTAAGAATTGTTTAAATGTTAGATATAAGAAAAACTGTAGACATAAGATAATGTTAATGATCGTTGAGCTAAGCAGTAAAGACTTAGGCTTAGAGGAAAGACTTAGAAAATGTTGAAGACTTTAATAACTTAGAAAAATTGAAAGACTTAGAAAATTAGCAAGACTTAGAAAACTTGAAAGACTTAGAAAACAAGAAAGACTTAGAAAATTAGGAAGACTCCTAGAAAACCTAAAAGACGTAAAAAATTTGAGATACTTATAAAAATTGAATGACTTTGAAAATTAGAAGTCTTTAAGTGCCTGAAAAATTATATTTTCTAAATAATTATCGCAAGTACTCCAGTCTCTCTTACTTGTTATATTCATTCACGAAGTGATATGAATATATTGGTTTTGTGCAATGTCCGTCTTGCTGTCCGTCCGTCTGTCCGTCTGTCCGTCTGTCCGTATGAATGCAATATTTTTCGCGGCTATTGAAGCTAGAGAGTTGAAACTTGGAACATATACTCGTATATGTCTCCGATTTATAAAGTGTAAAAATTTTCCATATACGCCCACTAGGGGCGTGGCAAATCGGAAAATGCATTTTCCTGTATGCCAGAAATCATATTAGATGAAGAGCTAGAGAGCTGAAATTTAAAATGTAGATTCGTGTTGATCACCCAAGATCAAAAAGATATGGCGGATATATCTACGCCCATTGGGGGCGTGGCAAATCGAGTAAAACTGTATCTTCTAAAGTTGTAAAGCTAGAATGCTGAAATTTGGCACGTAAGTAAATGTTACGATTCTATAAAGACCGAAGAAAAAACTATATATCCCCGCCCACTGGGGGCGTGGCAAATCGGATCTAAATATATATTGATTTTCCAAATTCTTCTATATTTTGAGCACTATTGATGTTAGCGACTTGAAATTTGGTATGTATACTCGGGTTGACGACCCAAGATCAATAAGCTATGGCGGATATATCTACGCCCATAGGGGGCGTGGCAAACCGCAAAAGTTTATATCTTCTACAGTTTTAGAGCTAGAAGCTTAAAATTTGGATAGTTGAGTTACTGATAATCTCCTCTATCGATGACCCAAAAATAATTGTTACGCCTCTTTGGGGGCGTGGCATATCAAAAAATACCCTGTAATTTTCACATTTTTTGAGTCTAAGCGTCCAAATTTTACAGTTACGTAGCCTTCAGCTCATTTTATGAACTGGCCAAAAATTATGGGTCTACGACCACTGGGGGCGTGGCAAATCGGATTTTAGGCGCCCAATAGCGAAATTCATATGCGTATGCCACCTATATATATAAATATTCTCAATAGGCATTAATAATAAGGAAAGAAACATTTTTAAGTAAATTAAAAAATATAAATTAAATTAAAATGAAAAAGTTTTCCGCGGGGCTCGAACCTGCACCTCAATCAACGCCCACTGGGGGCGTGCCAAATCGACATTTGCAGCGGCCAAATGCAAAATTCATATGCGTGTGTCACTCACATATATATGTATATAAGCTTAATAGGCATTAATAAGACAAAACGAAACATTTTTAAGAAATTTAAAAAATATAAAATATATTATAACAATATAAATTTCGATTTAAAAAAAAATTCTTTGTTAAAAAAAATAAAAGAAGAGATTCGAACCGCGGACTTCTGACACAACGCGCAGAGTCTCTGCTAACAGCGCCACTGCACCGATCTTACGCAATATAACTAACACGAAACTTTACAGCTACAGCACCTATAGTAAACAAAAAACCAAAGTAGCGGCTGAAAATTCAAAGACAATTCAATCGCAATTGAGATTCTTAGAATTGCTCGAATACGCATTTGAATATACATACATACATACACATTTGCACACGCGTAAAAAACGCTGGCATACTGAAATTGTGTGTGCAGACATTCGTCAGACATTTGTAAATATGTATGTAAGTATGTACTTATAAGCATTTGTGGGTTATTTTAGCAAAAATAAAATTTAATTTATGAAAACTTATAAAAATATTTTACTAATAACAAAAATGTTATGTGTTATGTTATGCTTATATGACAAACAAGCTATCATTTTCCCAATAAAATAACTAATTTATAAATAGACATTTAAAAAACTTGGCATTAGCGAGATTAGAACCCGCGCTATTCCAGCGCAACTTGCATAGCATTTACCATCGACGCCACTGCAACATACAATCAGACGGTAGCTAAAACGAAATAGCTTCACTTCGAGAGCGTCATCTGACAAAAGTAAGCTAAAGTAACGGCTGAAAATTTCATGAATCAATTCTTAGAATATGCTAGAAGACACGCTTTTATATGTATGTATATACATACATACATATGCATATGACTGTATGCATAGAATAAACGATCAATATGTATGTGCACACGTATAGGAAAAACGCTCTGCTCTGCGTTTGCTAATTGGCCAAATATTTTGTTTATTAAATATGATCTACATTTCCATTGAATTTTTGTCATTTCTTAAGAAATACCAGCTCATTCACATTGCTACATTTGCAACTAAAATTAACAGGAGAATTCGGTACATTTTTGAGTCGATATTCAAAATATAACAAAAATCAAAATTATATAAAATACCCATGTATCTATATGCAAAATTTGGAGAGTCTAGCTCTAAAGATGTACGAGATATAAACGGGAATAGCTCTCTCTGATTCCCCACTTTTAATTAGTTCAGGCCCTGCTTTATATTGATTACTATTAGCGCTAGAGACTTGAAATTTAAAATATACTCGGGTTGACCACCCAAAATCAATTAGATATGTATGACAGCGTTGGGACTGTGAATGAATATTCCGCAGTCGGTAACGCCCGACTGCAACGTTCTTACTTGTTTTTATATATTTTTGATAAAACATTTACTTTAAGATTTGGGTTTCAATTTTGTTTCCTTTGAATATTTCCATTAGAAATTTCTTAATTTGCAACTTTTATTTCCATCAGCAATTTTTTTTAATTTGCAACTAGAAAACCGTTACAAAAGAGGCCTTTGTCAGACATTTTATGAACACATAGCACTCAAACTGTATTAAATGCACACATGCGCAGCATTTTAGAATACGAAAATATAAACAAATATTTTGCAAGATAAAATTATTTTGCTTAGCAAAATATTTACGTTTACATCGTAAAATCACGTCAATTTGCATTCGCTGTAAACTCAATCAAGTCAATCAGTTAGACAAGAAATGCTACATAAATTGCTGGCACAAATGAATATTGAAAACAGAAGTACTAACTACTCAGCCACGCCCACACTTGCGCCCAGCACACACAATTTGTAATGCAATAAAATATCATAAAAATCCACAAACAATAAACTTGAACGACAACAACAATGGGCAGAAGAGCAGCAGTTAGCAGTGCTTAAAGATACCCTGTAAATCATGGAATTTGTTGGCAGCGATTGCTAAACTAAAATTTATATAGAAAATAAATCTATACCGAAGTTTTTTCTTGACTAATAACAACCCTACATATCGGTTTTATATATGGTACAGGGTATAGGGTATGCATATTTTGTTTAGTTATCAGTTAACAATGCTTGAAGATGTCCTATAGTGGAATTTTCTGGCAAGTAAGCAATGATTGCTTAGCTTAAGTTGCCTGTTAACTATAAACAACACGTTACTACTTTTGTATAGGGTATAGCGTATAGAGTATAGAGTATAGAGCTCGCAAATTTGGTTTAGTTAGCAGTTAACAGTGCTTGAAAATACCCTATTAATAATGGTACTGATTGCCCAACCTAAATTTATACAGAAGATAAATCTTTATCCAAAATTTCTCTTGAATATAATACCCTACGGTATATATCGATTTTATTGGGTACATAAAGAGTATAGGATATGCATATTTAGTTCAGTTAGCAGTGAGCTGTACTTTAAGATACCCTATAAATAGTTGAATTTGCTGGCAAGTAAGCAATGATTGTTAAGCTTAAGCTATAGAAGATAAATCTTTACCTAAGTTTTCTGGTGTCTATAAACAACCTATTACAGCTTTCGTATAGGGTATAGAGTATATAGTATAGAGTATAGCGTATGCTTATTTGTTTTATGACTCTAACGAGTTGATTGGGTCAAAAGGGGCATAGACGTACTTAAGTACCAGCCAACAACAAAAAAAAAGGGTGTTTCGGGTCTGAGCTGGTAAATTAAGCATTTTATAAGCGCTGCTCGACTGAATTGAAATAAACGCAGAAGTATGTGCAAACACATATGTACATATTTATGTATATATAAATATATATACTCATGTATTGAGATGTATGAAAGCAGCCTGTAATGTGGCCAGCATGTGTGAAATATCAGCGACCAATTTATGGCGCTTGTGCGGCGCTGCCTTTTGTTTATAAATTGCTGTGAGCATACACACATACACTTATATATATATATATATATATATATATATATACATATACTCTGCAAAGCGAGCTGCGCTCTTTTCTGGCTCCGCTCTCGTCGTCACCAAATTAAATTTAATGAGCAGCTGTCGCTTGGCCACAAAGAAAAGGTTCACTCAGCAATGCGTCTAAATCAAATTAACATGCAGTTGCAAATTGTCCAAATGGAGGAGCGAGTTGGGCCTGCGCATGGCTCTTCGCATTGGCTCCGCTTTACTATGTGACGTGTCTCGCACATAATTCGCATAAATTGCTGTAATTGTGCCAAGCTGCGACACGACCAAGCTCAAGCTGCCAACACAAATGTATATATACATTTATATATAAAATATATATAAAAAATATATATATATATAAATGCATACATATATACAAGTGTATATATAGCATGAACCGACAAAAGTCAAAAGCTGTAAAAATGGCGCAAAATTTGTTGCGCTCTGATATTTTATAGCGCTAGCGGAAGGACCTTTTGAAAATGATTATATTTTATTAAAAAATACCTCTGTCTATCGACTGCGCGCCTGGAGTCGGAATTAGACTATGAACAGGAAATTATTTAATAAAAGTAAAGCTTGCATGCTTGAGATGGAAAAAAAAAGAAATAAGATGGAAAAAAAGAAATAATAATAGCTTAAAGACTTTCAACATTTATAAGAAATGTTATGGAAAGCAATACAAATGCAGACCTCTTAAGCTTAAAAATGAATAAACTTGGATTCAAGAAAAAATATAATGAGAGAGCAAGGCAGAGAGACAAAGACAAAGAGCGAGTGAGAGGGAATAGAGAAGACAAATATAGGATTTTATTTTCATAAATTCTTTTCATAGATGTTTCCAGTTACCCGAAAACATTTACTTGAATCCAATCACACTTTCACATCTAATGCTACAATCGCGACTCTCCGTCAACTTTTTGTCACAAAGAGGCTTAAAAGTTATCTATAGAATGTAACCCAAGTATAAAAATGTAATGTATATCAAATAAAACAAATTATTTTATAAAAATTTATAAGCACAAAATAGCAACAAAATGAATAAAAAAATTAAAAATTACAAAAATAAATATAAATAAAAAACTATTTTAAACTAATTATATACAAAAAAAAAAAACAAAAACAAACAAAAAATTAAACAAATAAATAAATAAATAAATGTAAAAAAAAACATAAACAAATAAATAAATGTACAAAAAAATATATATAAACAAATAAAAAATAAATAAATGTAAATGTAAATTTCAGCAATAAAATTTGTTGCGCAGCTCATTGGTCAAACCCAAAATACTCATTTCACTTTCGTGAATGAGTATAAAAATGAAATAGTAGCTTAAAGTACTTATTTATGACTCTATGTTTCTACCTAATGGAATTGACTTACGCTTTGAGAGATAATGAATGAAATTCAAGCGACTAATCATCCAGTGGGTACCTAAACATTCACGAATTTTCACATCCAATATTGAATTTGATTGCCAGTGCTTACAATGTCGTACTACCTCAAGGTTCTGCTGAAGCTACTCAATATTCTAACCAAAATTATCGGATTCAATGAATTTACGTATGACCGAAAAAGAAAAAAAATGGTTAGTTCTCGACTGTTGCGCTGGTACGTGAATATATTACATTACATCGTCATTTGGCCAGTTAGCTTAACAATATTTGGACATTTAATGTATTGGGAGATGAACAAAATGACGCTGCGTTATATGCTGATAGGGTTGGGTATGTACATGACTGCTATACGATATGTTTGCAGCGCTGTAATGGGCTGGTACATCATACATTATCGCCGTGATCTATGCCGTCTGCTCAATCAATTCTTACGACTTGCTGCAATGCATCGAGAGATCTTTCAACGTGACATTCATGTGCCGTGGATTTGGCTTACAATTCATTTTTTGCGCGAACTTCATTTAGCCTTCTATTATACTCCGCTCAATTTTGGGTTCGCAGGCTCACTGAACTTTATAACAGCAAGGTTACCTTTTGTGTTCTTTCTACTTGATGCCAGCCTGATGGTTCATCATAATATGATTAGATCGTTGGCTGAACACCTCAATGAACTCTCGAATGACCGACATCTCAAGCGATCATGCATAGAATACTTTGAGGAATTGCTGAAGCTAAAACCTAAGTTACAACAGTTTAGCTGGATTGCAACTGTAACGATATATATATTTCTTATGAAGAAATGTCAAAAATAATATTTTCTAAGCCGTTTTCATTTAAATGTGTTTGCCTAAACAAAATATTTACTCATAAAGAGCAATCCTTCAGCTGTCACAGACCGACTGCTGGTCAGAAAAAAAAAAAAACAATGGTATGACCATTAACCCAGAACATTTGTTATCCCAGCAAATTGGAAACAGAACTATAAATAATTCGCACAAAATATGGATAGCCATAAGTAAATGCATAAATGAGCCACACCCACATTAAGGACTTTCTCAGCAAAGCTCTCACAATCATAAATCAACGCTAATAGCAACGATTAATTTCTAGAGAATTCCGAGAAAAGAAACCTAAAAGTCGGTGAGTGGGTCGCTAAACTTCATTGTAGGCTGCCTCACAAATTAGGCAAATTAAAATGCTGCTAAGAGCTTGATTGCCAGGCAAAAAAAAAAAAGAAAAAGAAAAAGAAGAGAGACACCCACAGCAAGACAGTTGAAAACATGGCCATATATCATATGCGCCTGGCTGAAGAAGTGGGCGCCTAACACCCACCCAGGAAGTCGACGACCTAAACAGGTGTAAGCTCTGAGGGGAGTCAGATGTAGGCATCACGACAATTATGATGAATGAGACAAGTTCGTTGTCAAATAAATTACTCTAGGGTGTGTTTATGAAGAACAGCAGCAACAGCGGGTAAACATCAATTCACAATGTATACATATGCTTTCGCAGCGCCGTACGAAAGGCTACTCTTATGAGTAGTTGACTAGAGAATACCCTGTGTGTAGTTATAAGAGAAGAGACTTCAGATATCCTGCTCTCTGCATTTCCATAGATCAAAACTTAAAGTCACAATATAGAAAAGCAATTTCCTAACTTTCCACAGCCCAACCCAACTGATATATTCTCTGCTCCCTTAACGAGTTATCCAAAAAGAGTTCAGCTGATATAGACATAAATTGCATGCTGGTTGAATTAATTATGCCTGGGCACAAAGCGAATGCCTTTCGCTGTTGCTTGATTAATGGAATAGTAGCTCACTGTGCAGCTCACTGTTTCAGGCCAATTAGCATGCCACAGCTCTCATCTGTTTTATGACTCTGCGTTTCTACCTAATTGAATTGACTTTCGCTTTGACAGATAATGAACGATATTCAAGCGACTAATCATCCAGCTGGTGTTTAAACGTTCACGAATTGTCACATTCAATATTGATTTTGGCTGCCAGTGTTTACAATGTCGTACTACCTCAAGGTTCTGCTGATGCTGCTCAATATTCTAACCAAAATATTTGCAATTAGTGAATTTAATTACGATCGCAAGCAAAATAAGATGGTCAGTTCTCGGATCTGGCATTGTTATATGAAGATATTGCATCGCATCGTCATTTGGCCATTTACCGCATTTTTTATATATTTATACACGCGTCAGTGGATGCATGAACTGAATCTTCAACTAATTCTTCTGCGTTTGGGTATCTATATAGTTGCCACACGATATATAGCCAGCGCTCTAATTGTCTGGTACATCATACATTATCGCCATGATCTATGCCGACTGCTCAATCAATTCTTGCGACTTGCTGGAATGCATCGAGAGATCTTTGGACGAGAGGTTCATGTCCCTTGGTATATGCTAACGGTTCACATTATGCACGAAGTCTACATAATTTGGAATTTTAGCTCTTGCATTTTTGGGTACATAATGATTTTTATAAGTGGAAAACTATTTTTCCAATTTTATTTGCTTGATGTTGGCCTGATGATTCATCTCAATATGATTAGGACATTGGCTAAACATATCAATGAATCTTGGCATACACGAAAACTGCAACGATCTCGTTGCGTAGAATACTTTGAGCAATTGCTGCAGCTGAAACAGCAACTACAACAATTTAGCTGGATCTCGACTTCAGCTAGACTAAGTGTGGAAATGGCGTATATAATACTTTTAAGTGTTCTTGCTTTCTGGTTGCACTTCTTTACGGGTAAAATTATGGCTCTATTCAATATATTTCGTGGCACTCTGCTCATGTCAAACATGATGCACAATGTTTGGATGGCAAGATCCATCGAGTCAACAGAGCGCCAGATATTGAATCAGATGTACGAACACGATATGTTGATTCCTTTAAAATATCAAAAGCCTGCAAGACGGCGGCGTTCGGAAAAGGTAAATATTTGTATTGGAATTGAGTTTAAAAATAGCAAACTAAAAAATACTATATTTTCCATTTTCTTCTCAAGTTAACCCAAATCTATTTGAAGCGCTGCACTAAGAATGAACAATGTCCTTCAATATATAACTATATTTACATCAGCCGATCTCTAGGTGTGTATGTCATTGATTTCATTGTCAGCAATGCATTTCTGCTGATCACTTTTAGCTTAAAATATGAGCGTCGAAATGAAATATTTTCCGATCATTATCAACAGCACACTGCACAGGATTTAAGGCTCAAAATAATGTATAACATGGAAAATTTATGATTCATTTCATATTTGTATTTAGTTTTATGCCAACTGCCCACTGTAATCGTGTGGCTATAATTCAATGAATATATTTTTATTTGCTCAAGAATAATTAAAATAAATTATTTAATTAATTTTAATCGTTAGTCGTTCAACCTTTTGTATGAATAGTAATCAACTTCAGTATTGAGCTTGGCTGTCAGTGTTTACAATGTCGTACTACCTCAAGGTTCTGCTGAAGGTGTTCAATATTCTAACCAAAATATTTGCTATCAATGAATTTAACTATGATCGCAAGCACAATAAGATGGTCAGTTCTCGATTCTGGCATTGCTATATGAAGATATTGCACCTCATCGTCATTTGGCCAATTAATATTCTCTTTGCATATTTATTCACGGATCATTTGATGAAGGAACTGGACCTTCAAATGATTCTCATGAGGCTAGGTATCTACATAATTGCTATGCGCTATATTACCAGCGCTCTAATTGGCTGGTACATCATGCATTATCGCCGTGATCTATGCCGCCTGCTGAACCATTTCTTACGGCTCGCGGAAATACATCAAAAGATCTTTGGACGGGAGGTGGATGTACCGTGGTATTTGCTAACGGTCCACTTTATCCATGAAGGCTATCAACTTTGGACTTTTAATTTTGGCAGTTTTCGGTCCGTGGTCCTAATGACTCTCATAACTGGAAAAATATGTTTCCAATTTTATTTGCTCGATGTTGGCCTGATGATCCACCATAATATGATTAGCACATTGGCTAAACATATTAAAAAGCCCTCGCACATACGAAAAATCCAACGATCTCGTTGTATGGAATACTTTGAGCAATTGCTGCAACTGAAACAGCAACTACAACATTTTAGCTGGATCTCGACTTCAGCTAGACTCAGCATGGAAATAGCGCATATGATCATGCTCAGCGTTCTTGCTTTCTGGCTGCACTTCTTAACGGGTGATATCAGATCTCTATTCAATATATTACGTGGCCTTATGCTCAAGTTAAACATGATCCACAATGTTTGGATGGCAAGATCCATCGAGTCAACAGAGCGCAAGATAATGAATCAGATGTATCAACACGATATGTTTATTCCTTTAAGATATCAGAAGCCTGCAACACGACGGCGTTTGGAAAAGGTAAATATTTGTATTAGAATTGAGTTTAACAATAACGAATTAAAAATACTATTTTTTCTATTCTTTCTCCAGTTAACCCAAATCTATTTGAAGCGCTGCACTAAGAATGAACAATGTCCTTCAATATATAACTATATTTATATCAGCCGATCTCTATGTGTGTTTGTCATCGATTTCATTGTTAGCAATGCATTTCTGCTGATCACTTTTAGCTTAAAATATGAACATCGAATTGAAATATTTTCCCAACATAATAAGCTCACTGGCAAAGATAATTATAAACTCAAATTATTAATCAAAACGCATAATTTATGATTCATTTCATATTTGTGTATTTAGTTTTACGCCGACTACCCACTGTAATAGTCGTGTGCCCATAATTCAATGAATATATTTTTATGGTCGACAACAATAAATAAAATAAATTATTTAATCAATTTTAATCGATGGTCGTTGAAACTTGTATGCGGGTAGCAATTAACTAAGTGGCTTTTACGTCGTGTATTATGCTCACTGTGGATGCTTAGAGTTTGAGCTTTGAAGTGGGAGTATTTGCCGTGTAATACTAGCAGAAAGTTCTACAGAAGTTGACTGACGGAGTAAACCAAATCTTTCTGTTTGAGAAATTTAAATACATAAATTTAAATACAAACTAATAATATAACTGCCCAATTTTGGTCTTACAAAAGTTTTAAAGTTTTTTGATTGCAATGAAACCCAAAATATATTAATAAAAATAGTAAAAAAATAAATAATTTAATAAATAATATAATAATACAAAAAAAAAAAAAATGTAATTAATAAATTTAAATGTACAGTGTCACGCAGTTTTTATTTAATTGAAAGGTCGTAATTTAGTGCTAGTCTAAATCGAGTGATGAACTATTAACAATATGATTTAGTATAAATCGTTTGGCATTGTGAAGGTTTGATGTTCTCAACTACATACATTCGATGGATAAACATTACTACATTGAAACATTTCATGACTCTTCATATCCTGAACCCAATGAAAATGGGAAATCAGAGTATAATGGTTTTAATATCAGACCTTATAAAGTATATACATTTTTGATCATGATGACGAGCAAATTGTCCAATCATATTCAAGTTTTCGACCATATTTGGGGAACATGAAAACTAAAATATTTCTAAATAAAAAATTTAGCTAAAGAATGAAAGCTACTTGCTGTTCCCAAAGCACAGGTAGCACTGGTAGCCTCTGAACATTGAACAATGGCAATAATTGAAATAAATTTGGATATTAAAACAAATTGAATGCGATCAATTTCGTTGGGCGCATATTAACTTTATAGTATATTAACTTATTGCCTATGGATTATTATATATAAATATATTTATGCAACTTTACTCTATTTCTTCTATATCCTATCTAGTTGCGGCCATGTCGTGCTTCCTCAAAGTTCTATTAAATTTGCTTGACGCATTCAGTAAAGTTTTAGGGTTAAATGTTTTCCGATTTAATGGAAGTAGAAACAGATTTGAAAATTCTACTTTCTGGTTTTATTATCTGATGAGACTTCACGTTGCTCTCATCTGGCCAATTAATATTTTTCTGCTGATATTTCTGATCTATAAGCGGGCGACTCAAGCGATGAGCTTTGAATTGATTACGATAATCACGTTCGTGTTCCTGATTATCATTCCCAATCTGTGCCTTGCCATTCTAGGCTGGACGATACTCTGCCATCGACACCATTTATGTGAGCTGCTCAATAGATTCTTTAAAATTGTCAGCCTGCATCGACAGATCTTTGGACGAAGCATAAAGATCTCCTGGTTCCTCATAACAGTTCACCTGCTTCGTGAAATCTATCTAGCTTTTTGTTATAATATAATACCATTCAAAGCGTTATGGCCATTAGCGTTGCGAATTGTGGTTGCAAATTTCATTAATGATGTGGGCATGATGATTCACCTGGAATGTGTCAAATCATTGGCTAAACATATAGAAGAGTCAAACGATAATTCTCAAAAGCTGCGGCGTTCCGTTTGCATAGAATACTTTGAGCAATTGATACACCTGAAGCACGACTTGCAGAAATTTAACTGGATTTCAAGTACGGCCAGACTGATCTGTGACATCATATTCACCACATACTCGATGATTATTCACTATGATACCATGATCAAAACTGGAGACAGTTCGTATATAGTAACAGGTCTGTTTACAAGCGTCCTTCTTAAAAATATGCTGCGATATATACATATGGCGAAGCGAATCGATGAAATGGAGAAGAAGATTCTGGATCGATTGTATCAGCGCGAATTGCTAATGACCCTCAAAAATCACAGTCGTAAAGTAGAAAATCGCATAGAGAAGGTAAAAAAAAAATTTTTAAATGCTCCACTTTTTTTTAGAATTATAATATATGCAGTTTTCTTTTCTAGCTGGAAAGACTGCACCTAAAGAGTTGGTATTTGAAGCAGCGTTCAATCACCATCGTAAATTACATCTATACACAGCGATCTTTGGTACTGGATGTAGCGAATTTCATTTTTATAAATGTTCTGCTCTTGATTAACTTTAGCGTCAAATATGAAAGTTCAGCTGGTGTCATATCCCATGCTAAGACACTTCCCACGAAAACTTGAAACGAAGAATTGCAGCATTTGCAAAACTTGTGTTAAATTTAAGCTGTCTATTGAAATATTTTTTTTATAAAATCTTATCAATTTAATGCAATTTATCAAACAATAAACTTGGACGTGATAGACATCGTCCCACAGAAAAATTCATATTATTTTCTAGTTCTTTGCAAATATTTACACAGTTTGTTGGCCATAGAAAACAAATTGATTTCACAATTTAGAAAAAACAAAGTTGACATCGCGTACAATATTTTCAATCATTTTTTATCAGTCTATTGTTAACTATGCTAAAAAAGTAAAAACATGTGAAATGTGTTAGCTTTTAGTGTACTAAATATAAAATACCCTAGAATATATATTTTTTGACATATAGAATTTCATATGAATTATTTTATTTTTTATTATTTTATGTAAAATGAGCTGCATTTTAAATTGATAATTGTAATCTTTAGTTTTTAATATATAATAATATTCATAATTAATATTTTATGTTAAATGAACTGCATTATATATAAATGAATTGATTAATAGATAAATTAATTTTTTTTATTTTTAATACATAATAAAACTTAAAAATAATATAAAATTATTTTATCTATAAATCAATTAATTTATCTATAATGCAGCTCATTTATTATGTATTAGATTCTATATAAATAATTTATCTTTATTTTTAATATATAATAATAATAGATAATATAAAATTAATTTAAAATTAAAATATTTAATTTATCAATTCATTTATCCTTTTAATATCAATGTAAATGCAGATTTTTTAACAAAAAATAATTGTATTAAAACAAATATATATATAAGATTCTATTTAATTTTAATTTTAATTTTTAATTTTTATTTGTCTTATATATTATACTATAAATTATTGTATTATTTATTTATTTTTTTATTTTATTTTATAAAGTTAGATATAATTAAAATTAAAATCTAACTTAATTTTAACAGCACTGGCTACTAGGGCCTTCGGCTGTAAATTGTATTATATTTTAAAGTTTATTTATCGTCGACTCTCTCCGCTCTAGAATTTTATAGAAAATCATATTAATTGATTTTTGGCTGAATACGTGTTTGCATACACTTTGTTTACACATGTCCACAGTGTTAATGGCTTTTCATTTGAACAACCACGAAAATAGTTTGACCAATTGTTTTGAAGCCACTCGATATTTGTTATTTGATATATTTACAAGTGATTTAACAAATGTTGCTTTTATTTTTGCGCGCGGGGATAAATATTAGACTTTTCTAAAAGGGTGTTTAAACAGAGTTTATATTGTTTGATTGTGGCAAATCAATTTTAAAGCAACATACCAAATAAATGATATTTTAACTATTTTAGTTATTTGAAATTGAATTTGTTAATGTAATTTTCCATTTTAAAGTGGCCAATAAATGTAATAGAGTCTTAACCCTAGCTGCTGCTGCTGCTGCTGCCTTTCCCTTCCCTCTCCCTTTCGCATTATTTGCACTTGAATGCGTCCACAAAAATGCGCTACGAGCATTTGGTGTGGCAGCAGGTGCCAAACGGTGTGTGGGGGGCTGCATGGCACGCGCAGACAATAAGACGCGCGCATCTCCCCACCTCAGCTGGTAGTTAATCCCCCTGGCGCTAGGTGGCGCCACTTGTAATTGCAATTTTTGTGCGCTCACGTTTCAACTTATTTGTTTTTGCTATGACTTTATTTACACTCGAACTTGAAATGGCGGCACACAGCAAACCGCCCCATACACGAGCTGGGGTTTACACGTGCAGAAAATTGAATTGAAAGAAGAGCGAAACTATTTCGGTTTACTAGATTTAAGCAGTTGTTAAAGTTCTGATAAGTATAGGCTGTTGATATATTTAAATATGATCAACTAATAATATTAATATATTTCAACAACTTAAGCAGCTGCTTTTATCTAAATTTGATCGTGCATTGTCTGTTAAGCTTGTGAAAAAGATTTCCATTATCAGACTTTAGTAATTTGTATTCGAAATATAAGCTAGATATTTGCATTATAAAACTTCTCTATCTACTATATATTAACTATTTTAACAAAATTTAACTAAAATAATTTGTCAGTTATTTATAGAAATTCTGGTTGACTTGCTAATGGCATAATAATATAATAATAATAATAGATTTGAGCATAAATATAATTCATTTGATCTTTAGCCAACATTCATAGGGAGATTACTAAAATAAATAAATAAAATCTTATTGTGAGAGCAACTAATCTTAAAGAAGACACAGAATAGTTAATTATGCATTGGCAGAAATTTAACTAATTGAAGCTGTTCATTCACAATTGAATCTATCGCTGGCAGCATTGCTCGGAAAGTTGTCATTTAAATCATGTTTTATTTCCATAAAAGCATGAATATAGTTTCAAAATGAAAACAGAAACTATATTATTATATTATAATCATAAAAAGTCTTAAATTGTTTCCTTTCATATTCCAAACACTTGGTTTTTACACGAGTTCATATTTTACTTTTTATTTTTTCCAAAAAAAATTTAACATTGACAAAACGAGTGTCAAAATAAAGGTAACAAAAAATATGTCAATAATATGAGTGCTATTTTTTTGACAGACCAGCCAGCTATATATATATTGTTTGATTGACTACGTATTGCATGATTGATGATTCGTGACTGTGACTTTAAACGGCATAGATAAATATACGATTCAAATAAATAAAATATAAAATAAAATATAGACCTTGTTATTTTATGTAATTTTTTTTATTTGAGTCGAATATTTCTACCTGCCAATTCTGAATATTCAAATATGGGATTAAAAAAAATAAAACATAGAATAAAATAATAAATTATAAAACCAGGGAAATTCGATCTTACTATCTATACTATTCTATGCCCTATTTAGTAAAACATTTTCTCCTCTAAATACTTTTTAAATTTTTAAACATGAAATTTAATTCAAGCCACAATTCACGAAGTTTTTCAAAAAGGAATTTTATTGTACATAAATATACAGTATTAGGTTCACTTTATACCTCCCACTTTGCATAACTTTTACAACATTTAAGAACAATAACTCAATTCATGAAACGTGCGCGCATAAACCGCTTTCAAGTCTTTTCAGTCTCTTTTATGTATCTTAGGTGCAGCAAGTGTGATTTTTAGCTCCTGCAGCTGGTTAAAAATTCAGGGTGCGAGCAAACGATTTGTAATCTCTGAAATAACTTTTTCCGGAATGCCACAAGCCATGCCGATTGAAGTTGAATGCGAATGCTAGAGGAAATTAAAGCACATTAAAGCCATTAAAAATGGAAATGTTGATTTAGGGCCGATAAGAATTAGATTTGAGGCAGACATTTAGCCAAGGCCTAATCACACTTTTGCCATGCTTATTTGTTGGCCTTTTGGCCAACGCTGGCAATATATCAAACGAGATGGATGTTATTTGATGATCCCACTGTTGCTGCTGCTGTTGCTGTGGCACCCTCCGCAGCAATGCCGTCGCTATCGTGTTTAGAGCTCTTCACATCAATTACTTTGAATGTTTTGTGGCTCTTTAGCAGCAACAGCAGCAGCATCAGCAGTAGCCGCATCTGGCTGCTTGCCCCTTTCAATTGAACAAATGCGAGTTCGAGGCACTAAAACTGAGGGCAAGGACCCATAGGAGGAGGCTGGGAAAGGGGCAGGAGCAGGGGCAGGAGTTACGGAAAGGAGCAGGGAAAGGAGCAGGAGTCGAGGCAGGTCCAGGCACAGAGACAGGGTCAGCAGTCAGCAAACAAATTCGCGCCATGTGAGGGGTGCTGTGGCTGCCGTGGTTTTTATGGTCGCTGATTTCATTTCCACGAGCTGCTTTTAGTATCAGGTTTCCGCTTTTTTCCTCTTTTTTTTTTTTTTTTTTTTTTGCTGGTCAAAAGCATTTGGTCAAGCATATAAATTAAATGATGTTGCAGCGTTGAGCGATTGAAATTAGGCTGCAGCGTGCGCCATTTGAAATCTGATGCAGCGCAACCACTCTCTATCTACCTCTCTCTCTCTCCCTCTCTATTTACCTTTCTCTCTCCCTCTTTTTTGGTAATTGCATACTTTGTGGCATTCTATTACATTCAAATTAGTGCATTTTTTTCTGCCGTATTTTAGCTGAACACAGACACCCTCCAAATAGATTTTGTAATGCTCGTATTTAAATAGTATTTAAAGAGAGCATATAAAAGAAGAGCCTAAATTGCAGCAACAGCATATAAGAGAAGCTTCAGAGCGCCTTACGCCTTGTAAATAGAATCAATTGTGAGACTAGAGTGAAAATATTGTGAGAATAGAGAAACAAAGGAGGTCGATCATCAGCTTTCTCTACAACTTCAGCTCGCAGTCTCATCCCTCTAGGCACCAAATAATACAAAAATAACTACAGTCCGCCTTGACTCTCAAATGCAAAGTGTTCTTTATTGATATGTATATGTAGAGCACAATTAGAGTGAGCTATTAGTCATACTCTTACTTAAATCTAATTTTTTCGCTGCTCTCTTTCTTCTCTTTTGAATGCAATAAAATAAATTCAAGTGCCTTAACAAATGCTAGAATAAAGACTGAGAATAACATAACTGCGCCAAAGACACTTAAAGTAAGTAGAGTGGAAATGGAGTCAGTGACATTTGGTGTTAGGAATAAAAAAATAAAATAAATATAAAAAAAATATACAATTTGATCGTAAAACAAAAAATAAAATAAAATAAAATAAAAATAAAAACAATTTTGACGTTTCATATAAAAAAAAAGAGTGATAAAAATCGCAACAAATAACAAAAACTACAAAATTCACCGCAAATAAAAGAACAAAAATAAACAAAACATATTTATATACATATATAATTATAACATTATATATACAAAATGTATATGGTTTACATTATGCAAAATCAAGGTCACAAAATTTCCAATCATGAAGAGAGCACCAATTATCGTTAGTGACTTATCACATAAACAAGAAGAGAGGAGATGAATAAAGAGTAAAGAGCATATTTTATGAGTGAAAATCAAAAAAGCTTTGATACATTAATAAGATCTCCTCTCAAGTATATTGTTTTTGGCGATTTTTATTACCAATTTTTTACGCACACGCACACGTTCGCATGGGCACGCGTTCTGCTAACTGCGCAGTTGACGCACCGACCGCAGACCGTCTTTGAGATGAATAAAGTTATATGTACAAGGAGAACAAAATGAGATTTCTCGCCATTCTCTCTCTCCTCTCTTGCATAATATATTACCCGCACAAAAAATAATCAAAGTAAGATAGCGCTAAGCTAGTATAGAATTAAATATATATAATAAAAATAAAAATTAATAATTTAAATATAAAACTATAAATTCTATCAAGTGAACATTTTGTGACTTAGAAGTAAGCCAAAAATAGTCAAAGTTAGAGCTGAACTACTATAGACATTATATTACTATAAATAAATAAAATATACAATACAATCAAATATACTATATTTATTTTACTATTTTACTATATTTTATGTATTTTACTAAAAATATTCAAAGTAAACTATAGCATACAATATACTATATATAAATAAATATGTATATTTTAAACTATAAATTCAATCAAGTCAACATTTTATAAATTTAAAACCCATTTCACGCACCACTCTATAACATAAACCATAACTAAACCCCAAAGTCAACATAAATTCCAACTATAAATACTAATGCAAAGCCAGTGCTCAGCGCTCCAGCAACTTTCATAATTATACTAATTTCAATATAGGCACATCCTGTACAAGCATATTCCATTAGAGCAACAAATTATACAATTAGAAACAAGCTTAGCTGCTAATAGCTGCCATTTATTACTTAAGCCTTTGGTAAGTGTACAAGAAACGCATACCAATTTGCCATGAGCAGCCCGAAAAGTTTCAACTCGCAAACACGCAAACTTTATAATTGCCCCCAACTCCAACCGAGGACTCCTCTGTGGCAACGACCTGTTGCAATTAGCACTAGGCCAAATGCCCGTCTCCTGTGAGGTATTAAAAATAAATAAACAAACTACAATATCAAGTGTCCGGACTTGGTGTTTAGTGGCCACCAGGTGCCAATTTAAACGGCTCGTAAATTGTGCTATCAACCGCTGAAGCTGAGCGTAACCTTGACGGCCCCTGAACCACAGCCATGAGCAGTGGGTTCTGACTGGAGCCCACTCGCGGTTAGCTCGACACGTGCAGGACTTAGAGCCAGGATGCGTTACGCAGCTGGGTTGAACGGGGCAGGTGTTGTATAAATCTTGCCTGAAAGTCACCTGTCCAGACGACAACTGTCAACAAGAGCTAATGTCAGCAGGTTGATGTCAATGTGTCGTCGTCTCCATTAGAGCTGCTGTCAAAGCGACAGGCACACATATTGAAAAAGAGTCTGAGCCCCAAGACTGAGGTACGGGTGCGTATGCATTCAACGTGTGCAGCTATGCAAATGATGCGACAACTTCAAAGAAATGGCCAACAGCATAAAAGCCAGGCACAGTGCGGCTAAGAGCTCAGCAGAGCTGCGGAGAAGTCAAAGTTCGCTCAGCCATGGCAATAAAGCGAGCTATCGTCCTGCAGACTTAATGCTTGGCTGGCCTTGCCTTGGCTTGGCTTGGCTAGCTGGCCTGGGTAAAAACGCATGTTGGCGGAAATTGTTTAACAAACGCAGGAAACGTTACACACACGCAATAACATAGACACCCGATATAGTCCCGACCCCCAGCTTAGCTTGGCTTGGAGCACATATGCAGCACGTTACGTATACGCAATGTACGCCCGCGTGTTGACAACAGTTTGCAATTGGGTTAATTGTACATTGGCTGCCTCAGACTCGTTAATGCCAGCTCTCTGTCTCCCCCTCTCTCTTTCTCTCTCTCTTTCTCTCTCTCTTTCTCTGTGTGCAACAGCTTTTTAAATGTGGGTCATTGGGTTAGAGCTGGCTTTGGGGAATATCTTGCTTGAGTTTGCTTCAATGCCTCTGCAATTGCTGTTCATAAACATCAACATTTAAGCACGCAAAATTCTTGAACTTTGCTCAATTTAATTGCAGCCAGCTAGACAACTAGACGAATGTTCGTCAATACAGAGTCTCTGTCTGTCGCCTTCTCTATTTCTCTCTCTCTCTCTCTCTGTATGTCTGTCTGTCTGCTGTCCTCCCCAGCAGTCAACTCGCTTCATGGCAGCAGCAGTCGCAACACGTGCGGCTATCATTTGCCGCTTACACACCACTTGATAAGCGCTCGTAGCATTGCTTGCTTGCAGCCACTGTACTATGGGCAAAGTGCAAAAGTTTAAGTCTAAACTCTAAATATTGAGCTAGAGATTTAAAGTGTTGTGTGGGCACTATTAAAACCAAAGTAAAATTTCATATACATATATCTGATATCTGATCATGCACGCATCTCCTCTGTTGTCCTACTATGTCCAAAACTAATTTTTTGTCATTTCATTGAAATCGTTTAATAGAGAGTGAACAAAAATCGGATCAGATAGGGAATTGACGCCTAGCTTAAAATTTTCAAAAATTTTAAAGCAATTCAGACTACATTAAATCAAACTGGTCGTTTGTGGAATGTAATATTTGTATATTATTAATTTAACGATTGCTAATTATTATCAAACTTTCAAAATTAAAAATAATTGATATATACTATTTTTTAATAAACAAGATAACATTTTATAATTATACGTTAAATAAAAAAATCGTACTTAAAATATACATTGTTTATTTTAAAAATGTAAGGAAAGACTTTATATTTTACATATAATTGTAAGCAAAGAACATTTTTTTAAGCGATTTGTTTTTTTTTTTTTTTTTTTTTTTTGAAATTTGTTGTATAGAACAACGATCCATTTCTTTTATTAATAATCCCTTTTTAACATAACAATGTTTTTAGTACTGAAATTACCGAAAATCTAGTCAGAAATGACCGACTAAGCGATGCTCTGTCGTTGCTTTCAAACTTCAATTTCATATTCAATTATTAATCAAGCTAATGTTAAGCTCTTTGGCTTATGTCATCAGCATTTATTATGCTACTTTCTGTTGTCGCCCTTTGTTTATTTAATTGACGCTGGCAGTGGTCTGGAAAATAAACAATTAAATCGCATTAAACATTTACTTAACGTGCTTTAATGTTTATGCCTTGCAATTATATGTTAATTAGCACATTGTTGCATTTTATTTTTCGCATAATAATTAAAGCACATTTAATGAGGCCGCAAATTTGCATAGTTAATGCAACATGCCACGCCCCCACTAGTGGGCCACGCCCCACCCACTGCTGTCGATAAACGCTGAATCAAAGCCAAACAACAAAACGGGTTAACACAAAAAAAAAAAATAATGAAAAAAAATTCCAACGACGGAAGTCATTTAAAACACATTTCAACGCCTCGTTTCGCGCAAAGTTGCTCAGGCACCGCTCGAGGGATGTGGTCCTTGCAGGGGTTGGTGCTAGGGGCTGCTCTGCATACGGACATATGCCGCTTGTAATTTCCATTAAGCACACATTAAACAAAATTGCATGTAATTCGAAATGAATTAATGAACCAAGCAATTTGTGCTGAACAGTCAAAGACATAAGGAATGAAGCCCAGGGCTGTGGAGGCCCAATGACCAAGGGAAACTCATTGGAAATTTGACACGTAAATGCAAATGGGCAGGAAGGAAGGAAGTTGCACTTCAGCCCTAAAAATTAAGGAAAAATGTTGCAGTCCTACTGACTGCATAATACTTGCACACGAATCATGAAACAATTGAAAGGAGTTTGGTAAAAGAGTCAAGGGAAGTCTGCAGTTACCTAATTGGCCAATTGGAGACCTAGCTCCAAAATATTGAAAGATATAAATGTAGTTTATTTTTTCGATTTGATACGCCTTTAAAACGCATATATATAAATTTTATTACATAATATACATATTTATTAAATATATAAATAAATTAAATATATAATATAGATAATAACTATAGATATAAATATATATTCCAATAAATATATAAATATATGTATTTATAAATTAATAGAAGAGGTCAGCAGTAATTTATTATATCACTTTTTATTCCTAACTATAAAACTAATGGAGATACAGTCTTAACCGACTTCCACGCCCTCAGTAGGTGTAGGTATATAATTTTTATCAGGAGTATAGAGTAGTAAACTTATACAATTTTTGGAGTTACACACTCAAACTGTAAAAATTACGGGGTATTTTTTGATATACCGCAGCCTCAAAGCAACGTAAAAACTACTTTTGAGTTGTCGATAGATAAGGTCAATATCGAAAATTATTATTAAATGTAAAATTTTGTGTTTTGCCAAGCCCCCTATAGGCGTAGATATATCCACCATATCTGCTTGATCTTGGGTTGTTGACGCGAGTATATATAGTATATTCAAAATTTAGAGAGTTTAGAACTTTAAGTAATAGCGGAAAGGGTATTCCCCAATCTTCCATGCCCCTAGTAGGTGCATAGAAAAAATCTTTATACTTTTATCAGATAATGGCACCCAAGATTATTTAAAGTATTTAAATTCTCTAGCTTTAATAGCGACAAAATGACTTTCGTTTATATGAGCAGGCGGAAGGACATTCGAATTGACAAGGTAGACATTGCACAAAACCAATATACTCATTTCACTTAGTAAATGAATATAAATATGTCGGGTCGTCAGGGATATTTTCAATATTACAATTTACTGTTTCACTATCTAACACAGTCGGCGTCCCATTTGTAATGGAACCTGCCACACATATTTCATCTAGCGCTGGAGCTTTGTGAATTCCGTGTACGTGTGTTCATTTCGACTGTTGCTGCTAAAACTGCCCCTGAGGCATCTTCCAACGATCAGGCAACTCTACTCGTTGCAACTTTCCAACACTACGTACACGGACTACACTCAGCAATTAGGGCACTTGATAACCCTAAATGCCACTCACAGCATATAACTATTGATGTTGCCGATATCTATATTCAAATAACTCTCCGACACGGCCATACTGACAACAACACGTCCTCGTGGATTTTCTTTTATTTCAGAACAAATCCATTTTAAAATAGATCTTGACAAAAGATTTCAAAATCCTATGCCATCCAACACAAAGTCTCACAACAACTTAGAGATTCAACTGTCTGGCATTAACATCTCAGCAATACAAATCTCTGGCATTCACATCTCTGATGCCTCAGCAATACAATTCTCTGGCATTCACATCTCTGATGCCTCAGCAATTCAATTCTCTGGCATTCACATCTCTGATGCCTCAGCAATTCAATTCTCTGGCATTCACATCTCTGATGCCTCAGCTACAATTCTCTGGCATTCACATCTCTGATGCCTCAGCTACAATTCTCTGGCATTCACATCTCTGATGCCTCAGCAATTCAATTCTCTGGCATTCACATCTCTGATGCCTCAGCAATTCAATTCTCTGGCATTCACATCTCTGATGCCTCAGCTACAATTCTCTGGCATTCACATCTCTGATGCCTCAGCTACAATTCTCTGGCAACTTCCTCTCTGGTGCCACAGCTACAACATACATTGGCAACTACCTCTCTGGTGCCACAGCTACAACATTCATTGGCAACTACCTCTCTGGTGCCACAGCTACATCATACATTGGCAACTACCTCTCTGGTGCCACAGCTACATCATACATTGGCAACTACCTCTCTGGTGCCACAGCAATAGTTTTTCATAGCATCCACCTCTCTGGTGCTCCAGCAACAACAATCAGTGTGTATTTTAACACCGAAAATCTTTTGTCTATTTCAAAATTTTATTTAATTTCCATAGCGTCTATTTCAACGCTTTCATTATCATCGAAGTCTGCAGGAACCTGCTGTGTTGGAATGGCTAACAAACTGTCGTGCGTATATTTATAAGTCCTGTTGCCGGTTAGTGACTTAAGTGTATACCTGTCACCTTCTAATACATCTGCAATGAAAAACGGACCTTTATACTTTGAGTCTAACCTTGTTGGATGTCTCTCTTGAGCCTTAAGTAGGATATGATCTCCTATCTTAAACTTTGCGATTTTAGCCTCATCTTTGTCATACATAGTCTTGTCATATTGAGCATTCATTTTCATATTGTCCTTAGCTTGTGCTCTAGCTTGATCTAGATCTACGTGATATTCCTCATCGTCAAATGACAAGCGTTCGAGAAACCTTTCCAATTAATATTTTTAGCGGAATATAGTTAGTGACCATTGATGCGCTCTACTTGCCCATTAGCCTGACTGGCGCCAGTCGCTATCAAATGCAAATTTATTTTCTGGGCGTTACAAAACTCGCGAAAGTTGGAGCTTGTAAAGCATTGGCCCTGATCTGCTATCAAGCGACTCGGCACACCAAATGGCGATACTATAAATTTCATAGCCTTTATACAGTTTTCTGAGTGGTGTGATATAACAAAACATATTTAGTGAGCGAATCAATTAAGACAATTACGTATTCCTTAGCGCCGCTTTGCATGTAATGCAATTTTCAACAAATTTTCGTACGCATTTCTCTAACGTCATTTGCCATCCAAAATGCATTATTGCTTCTTGCACGTGGTTTATGACCGACCACCTGAATGCTGTGGGTATTATTGGTAAACATCGATTTCTTCCGTAGCAGATATACCCACCTCCTAGAACTCTTGGAGATAGATTTACTAGATGTTGAAACTAGTCTTTAACGCATGAAATAGAGGCAAGTCTGATAAACTACCCCACTTGTGTAAGTCATATTTTGTTCATTGGGAGCATTCTTCAGTCCGAATGGCATCACCAAAAACTCATATTGCCCTTCCGGCGTTACAAAAGCTGTTCGCTCAACTGAGTCTGGATGTACGGGAATTTTATTGAATCAGCTTGCCATATCTAAGCAAAAAAGTACATCGAGCCCTTTAGTTCAGAAATCTAGACCGCAATTAGTGGCAGCGGATACTTGTCGGAAACAGTATTCGAGCTTTATTCTCGATAATCAACGCACGAACATATGTAGGAACCTATATTATTATATATTGAAGGAGGCTTTATTATTTATAATACATAATCATTTCATTATCTAATTGATGCTTCTCGACTTGTTCTTTCTTTCAACTCAAACTAAACTCTGCCGCTCTTCTTCTTCTTCTTCTATTCCTCATAATCGCACTATCGCCAACCACCGATATGGTTGAGTATCGATATACTCTAAAATATCTGTCGATAGTTAACCATAGCGCTCAGCTTCTTATTGGCCTATTACACGTATTTTGTTATTTGCCAACAGCTCATAGGTTTTGGAACGCACTAGCTCCTTTTCTTGCGGGCCAAGTCTATATGGCTGCCTTTGCACAATTTGATTCGCGATATTTAGATAAGCATCATCAACAACGTGAAATAATATTTCGATTGAGTATTTTTCAACCATGACATTGATAGAATCTGGGTTGTACTACATATTGAACTATTTCCAATGCCTCTTAAAATTACCATGTTGAAAAATATTTTTCCAGAAACCTTCTTGCCGAATGAATTTCTATTTACTAAAGTGCACTCGGCACTAGAATTGAAACAAAATGGAACAGTCTCACCAGATACAGTTAATTGTCCAAGGGGCACTACCATAAAACAGTCAGCCACATGCTTCTTATGTACGGCGCCATTTCCTTGAGATCTCTGACCTGCCGCTCTAGGTCAGCGCAACATGTTACGGCACTAGTGTAAGGCTGGACCAATCCCACTTCTGATGTCGGGTCGTCAGGGATATTTTCAATATTACAATTTACTGTTTCACTATCTAACACAGTCGGCGTCCCATTTGTAATGGAACCTGCCACACATATTTCATCTAGCGCTGGAGCTTTGTGAATTCCGTGTACGTGTGTTCATTTCGACTGTTGCTGCTAAAACTGCCCCTGAGGCATCTTCCAACGATCAGGCAACTCTACTCGTTGCAACTTTCCAACACTACGTACACGGACTACACTCAGCAATTAGGGCACTTGATAACCCTAAATGCCACTCACAGCATATAACTATTGATGTTGCCGATATCTATATTCAAATAACTCTCCGACAAATACATACTTCCAAGCACTGCAAAATTAATTAAATAATTAAAGCTTTTCATCATCACAAGGAAAGAGGTCCATCATTACATCTCCATGCTTCCACAAGCTCTTAAGGCCATGTGAACAACATTTATGAGTGCATTCACAGTCTATATAACTTGAGAAAAAGTGTACTTACAAATTATATGAGTGGACATAAAGCAGCTTCCTTCCCGAATTTTCAACCTATTTATTTGCTCAACGTAATATGACGAAGTCGTGAAGCCGAGCTGTGGCTCTTGATACTTAATGTGCTTCAGCTAATTTTCTTTTTATTAAGAGAAGAGTAGCTCAAGATTTTACCCAACGCCGCGTTCGAATTCGAGTTCGAAGTGTCGAGTGACGTTGACTGCGGCTGCTGCTGCTGCTGTCAGCAAGGCAACGGCTGCAGCTGCTGTAGACAGAGAGCGAACGTGTCTGACTTGTGCTTGACTTGAAGTCAAACAACATGCACATGTTTATTGTGCTGTAAATATATGGTAAATAAAGTAAGGAAGAGAGTTTGCTAGACTATTGAACTACCCTGGAGTAAGATAAATAATATATATATAAGAATATATCGGAATTCTTATATTTGAGAGAGTTGTTGTCGACTATGAAAATAATCTAGAGAAAGTTTACTCAGACGATTTTGGTATGAAGAGCTTGCTTGACTATTGGAATACTCTGGAGGAAGATAAATGCGACACTTTTGGGGTTTCCTGTCCGACTATTAAGGCAATCTGCATAAAGTTTACTCAGGGCGTTTTTGTTTGAAGAGCTTGCTAGACTATTCAAAATACCTTGCAGAAAGTTAACTGGAAGTATTTTCAGCCTATATATCTATAATGGATATATATATGAGAGTTGTTGGCAGCAGCAAATGAAGAGCTTTCTCGGCTTTTAAAATACCCTGGAAAAAGTTAGCTAATCCCGTTTTAAAGTCCCTTCGAACTAAATCCATCTATGAGAGTTATTGGTAGGTGCATATGAAGAACTTGCTAGACTATAAAAATACCCTAGAGAAAGATTGCTAAGACTCTTTTCGGATCTCATATATATATATGAGAGCTATTGATAGCTACATAAAAAGAGCTTGCTCGACTATTAAAATACGCAAAAGATAGCTGCTTTGCTCAGGGCCTTTTTAACCTTCATATATCAATAAGAGATTAGCTGCGTAAAAAAACTCACTATCAATATACCCTGGAAAAAGTTAACTGGGACCCATTTCAATCTTTATATGTACATATGAGAGTTGTTGGTAGATGCATGGGAAGAGCTTATTATATTTTTAAAATACCCTGGAAAAAATTTAACTGAATCCATTTTAAGGCCCCTTCGGACTTTAAATATCTATGAGAGTTATTGGTAGTTAATACTCGACTCTTAAAATACTTTAGAGAAGGTATATTTATGCGCTTCTCAAATTTAATTTATCTATTAGAGTAATTGGCGGCGTTTTATGTATTTGACTAAATGAATTTTAATGCCTTATAGCGAAACTTCTTTTTTTCGGAGAGCATAAAAGCGTAAGAATATAGCCAAGGCAGAGCTGCATGTCTCACTGTACATCCGTGTATATGTATATTTATATTACTCCATAGGCAACGCTTCTGCGCCGCATCCTTGCCCCATGCCTGGGCTGCTGTTTTAATGCAGTTGCCGTTTGCTTGTTCCAACAGTGTTTACGGCGCTTAAATAACAAATTTATGGTGAGGAAAAGCCAAAGTGGCTTTTAAAATTAACTGCGCTAATAAACATATATACATATACACTCATGATGAAAATAATAAGTACACCAAAAAAATTTTGGAAATTTTGTCATAACTAATAATTTTTTGGTATTAAAAAAAAAAAAAACTGGATGGCAACTCTAAGATCACAATCTGGCACGCGATGCATGCCAAAAAAAATTTTGTATTTCCCCTAATTTTATAATAGTCACAATTCTTTGAAAAAAGCTTGCTGAAAATAATAAGTACACTCGATTTATTTAGCCTGAAAAAAAGTTTAGACTACGAAAGGTTTCATTTATTGTTATAAAATAGTAAGTAATCTTCACACAGATGCTAAAAGTAGAAAAACAATTATTAATATCCTATGTAGATGGGTCGAAATATTCATTGTTCGAGTGAGGAACGCAGAATTGCTCAAAACCTTAGAAGGAGTGGCAAATCTTTGCGTGAAATAGCAAAACGGATGAACAGATCTCTTTATTTTGTGCAAAATGCTTTAAAGGTGCAAAGTCAAAGAGAAACACGTGGACGTCCATCGAAAACCACACCAGAACTGGACCGACGCATTATAAGAATTGCAAAATCCGACCCTTTCAAATCTTCAAGGGTCATTGCTTCCGAAAAGGATAACATTATAAACGCTTCTTCAATTAGGAGAAGACTACAAATGGCTAAACTACCAGGTCGTATCGCAAAAAGGGTTCCATTGATGCGCACAAAAAATTTGATCATGAGGCAAAATTTTGCTAAAGACCACATCACATGGGCAGGATCTGAAGGTCAAAAGAAGTGGCGTAATATCCTATTTAGCGACGAAACCAAAATTTGCCTTTTTGGAAATGACTATTCCAGACATGTAAGACGCCCTAAAGGTAAAGAATTTGATCCTCGGTACACAAAAAAAACATTGAAGCATGGCGGTGGAAACATTATGGTGTGGGGCTGCTTCTCTTGGTGTGGAGTAGGTCCGATTTTCCTAATATCTGACATTATGAGAGCAACTGACTACAGGGATATTCTCGAGAATATAATGCTACCATATGCTGAGGAAAACATGCCCCTGCGTTGGGTTTTTCAACAAGATGACGACCCGAAACACACGTCTAAGATAGTTAAAACTTGGTTTGAGGTTAATAAAGTGGACACTCTCGCTTGGCCCAGTCAGTCTCCTGATCTGAATCCGATCGAAAACTTGTGGAGTGAATTGAAAAAGCAGATGGCAAAGCAAAAGTGTTACAATAAGCGCCAATTATGGGACTGCGTCCAAGAAACTTGGAGGAAGATTCCAATTGAGACCTGCCAAGCATTGATTAGGAGTATGCCCAACCGGATAGAAAAAGTTATTAAAAATAATGGAGGATATACCGGATATTAGTCCAAAAATAAGATAACAAAAGATTTTGAATGATTTTTAAAATCAAAAAATGAAATACAACTTACCAAAGTGAAGTGTACTTATTATTTTAGTCAGGCATAAAAAGCTGCATTTTTGTTTTTTTGTTTGTAACTTTTGAAAAACATTTTTTTTTTTTTACCATATATACTTATTTTGATTAATAAATACCTAATACAGAAACGTGCATTTAAATTTTGATGTTTAAGGCAGAAGAAAAAATGTTTTGCTAAACTAAACTCAAAAAAGTTAAATATTAAAGGGTGTACTTATTATTTTCATCATGAGTGTATGTACATATATATGTTTGAAGTAAACGAATGCCAGCAGAAATATTTATGCGGCACCTGGATTTCATAGGCCAAGGTGATAGGTGAGAATGGCATGAAGAAAGGGAGAATGCGCAAAAGAAAATACCACAATAAATGCATTTAACAAATTTTTTATCTATCTATATATATATATCTGCATCTATATATATATACATAAAGTGAATCCCACCCACACTTATTGAATATTTATGGCAACCATGAATAATATTTATTCAATACAACGGTATTTATTTTGGCCATAGCGCCAACAAAATTAGCCATCGCATTTCATCATTATCACGACTGGGGCACGATCATGATGGTGTTGCCAATTGAAATATTAAGCATACGCCGCATAGCCAGCGCCAAATGGCTTATGGCTAATTATTTACAAAATCAACACACACACACACATATACACACACACACACATACATACATACAATGGGCAGCGTACGCTTTTGACGTCACAAAATGTATTTAAGAATCCATTGACACATTCATAAATTGATAGCTGACTTATTACCAATAATTGCTTTTGATTGCTGCGCGTTTCTTTCCATTCGCCAAAGATGCAAATGCTGACCATAAACAACAACAACAAAGGTACAAACAAACAAACCATACAAAATTCACATAATTTGTTTATAAACAAATGCGCACATTAAACCGAGCAGCGGCGAAACATCACAAGCAACAAAAGCCAATTGCCGGCGCAGGCATTAAAAAGCAATTATAATTATAATATATATAAAATATAATTATTATTAAAATAAACGCACTAACAAAAATTCAAAAATTCAATCAGAGTACACAACTATATAACATTTCAATAACAGAGACAGACAGCTAACAGACCACCCACTTGGAGCTGCCTGCTGTTAAAAAAGTTGACTCTAACAGCGCTGGAAGTTGACTCCGAAACGAATACGCTTCGGGCTGCGCACGAAGACTGCGCTCGCTCTCTCTATCCCTCTCTCTCACACTCATTCGCACATAGGGAACAGCTGTTTGGCGTGGGCCTGGCAGAGCATCATTAGCATCATCATGATTATTAACAGTGACAACAACAGCGCACACACGCACACAGATATAATGTTAGGGCCAGCGGCTTCTTGAACGGCCTCAGTCGTTGCCTGTCAACAAAGCGCGACGCACGTGTGCTAAAGGCGGCGCTCGTCCAAAATTCTTTTAACCAAAATCAAACAAATGCGAAACGCGCAAAGTCGAAAAACTTTAATAAGCAAAAAACCATTATGTGAAAAATTCAATTAAATTATACATAAATTACTGTGAAAATTGTAATAAATTTATAATAAAAAAAAATTACTTTTACTCAAGTTGAAAAAGTTCAGTGACAATAGCACAATAAATAAAAGTAAAGCCAAAAAGTTTTCAAAACTCTCAAAATGAGCTTAAAAACATATAATTAGTTTTAGTCAAACAGTTGCCAAACAAACTTTTATAATAAAAAAAAAAATACTATATATAAATACTATATATATATATTTACTATATAATTTGTTTCATAAATTAATCAACGCGTTCAACTGCAGCCGCAAGACAAACTCAAAACAAACACGAGGTAAATATTTATTATTGTCAGAGCACAATAAATCTGCTTGAACATAAACTCAACTGCAGAGTTTATCAAAGAAAAACCCCAACAAAAACAAAAAACAAAAAAAAAAAAGAAAGTAAAATAAACAGTTAGCCAAAAACACAAAAAACGTGTCAAATTTATGCGAAGCGGTAAAATGAAACTGCCGGAAATTTATATGGCTTATAAAAGGGGGCCAGGAAGAAAGCTTCAGGACCCACGCACAAGTGCACACACTTCAAGGATCTTTGTTTGCCTTTGTAATTCAATGCCAGTTCTCAAATGGCAAAACAAAAAAAAAAAATATGAAACCCTAAAGAAAGGAAACTTTCCGCAGCTTTGTTTATGTTTTCATAATTGCGCTATAAACAATAATTTTTTTAAGCACAATACAATGTAGCTCGTACATGTTGATAAACTAGCTTAAGTTTTCAGTTAAACTAAAATTTTATTTAAATGAACTTCTTAAATTTTGAGCATAAATTTATTTTGAAGTACATTAGAATGTAGAGGGTTTATATTGAAGACAACCTGATAAATTAGCTAAAGTTTTCAGTTGAATTTAAATTTTATTTAAACTAACTACTTAATGAACAAAATTTTTTTTTAAGTACATTTAGAATGCAGAAGGTTCAGTTTGAAGACAACTTAATAAATTAGCTAAAGATTTTAGTTGAATTTAAATTTTATTTAAATGAACTACTTAATGAACCTAATTTTAATTTTGAAGTACATTAGAATGTAGAGGGTTTATATTGAAGACAACCTGATAAATAAGCTAAAGTTTTCAGTTGAATTTAAATTTTATTTAAATGAACTACTTAAATATTAAACATAATTAGTTTGCTAAGATTCATAGCAGTTAACCAAACCACAACTGTTCAATTAATAAATCGATTATCAGCAGAAAGTCAAACAAACTTTTATAAAAGACCAACACAACCCCAAGTCTCGAGGAAGTCAGAGCTAGGGTTACCTCTATTAAGCACATCGCTATCAAACTCGTGATGCTGCAGCAGACGCATGTTGAATTTGTCAAAAGTCTAAACTTATGTCATGGCACTCACACACACACACACACACACTCACACACATACACACACACAGCTGCTGTTGCCTCAGCACTAGTTGACTGACAAAATGTAGCATACTTTTTGGGGGCAAATTGCTTAGGGAACAGAAGGCCACATTGGGAGCACATCACAGCGACAAGCTAAATTAATAAACACGTCAAGAAAAAGAGGCAGACACATAACGAATTAAGTAGTAGTCAAATAGTTAGCTGAGCAGCAGCAGAGAGAAAGGGCTAAATGCGCAAAACCGCAAACTCAATGCAGATAATTAAATGTAATTATATAATGTGTTTCTCTATGGGTTACTGTAGTTAATGTGAGTGAGTTTAGATGGGTCTGCTTGTGTGTGTGTGTATGTGAATAATGCTTATAAATGGCAAGCCCAATGCCAACTGCAAAGAGATGTATAACATATGGTCTAATTGAAATTGCAGCACATTAACTCAAGAGCTTTGCCTGTTTAGATCTATTTTATTTTCAATTTAATTTATTTATTAAATCTCTAATACCGCCTTTCTATTATTATTTTGGAAATATAAACAAATATAAATTTAAATATAAAATATTTATAAAATGATTCCCACAATTCAAGTTATTTGTAGAAGGTTATGTTTACTATAGCTCATAAACTTGGGTTATTTCGCACCGCAGAACTTATCAATTAATTAGCTCTTAATGATTTTTGGAGCACAATTGCAATATCACATATTTGAGTGCTCATAATCTTCATATACTTAGAGATAATTAAACTAATGAAATGCTCACTCGAAGGAATTTATGTGAAGTGCGCTATGCGCATCATAAGGTAAAACAGCTCAAGCACATTAGCACTTCAAGTTATTAAGAGCTAAAGCGCAAAGTATGCTCAACGAGATTCTGAATAAATTGTAATAGTTCACAAGGTGTATACATTATCATGCATGATACCAAATATGTAACAAAAGTAATATACTAAATATTAAACCTTAAATATTTATTAATAAAAGTTAAATAATAATTTTTTTAAATAAATAAATTAAATTGTAATAATTAAAAATAAATATAAAAAATATAAAATGAAAAATAAAAATACATAATAGAAAAATAATACATAAAAATAAAACTAAAAAGATTAATAACATGCAAATTAAAAAAACGTAGTTTATTATCAATTATTATTATTTTACTTTTACTTTATTTATTTTTTAATCAACAAAAATTAAAGTTAAAATAAATAATAAATTAAATTTATAAATATACAAATAAAATAATAATGAATAACAATTAAATTTTAATAAATAAAAAAAAATAATAAAATACTATTCATCTTTATTGAGATTTAATTTTTGTTATATTTTTAGCTGATAATATCTAAACAAAATTAAATATTTAAAAACATATCGTATATACACAATTCACTATAAATTTAATTTATCTCAAATACATTTAATTTATACCAAATTTTTCTCAACAAAAACATTTAAAATTAAATTTTAATAAAAAAAAAAAAAAAAATAATAATAATAATAATAATAATAAAATACTATTCATCTTTATTGAGATTAAATTTTTTTAATATTTTTAGCTAATAATATCTAAACAAAATTAAATATTTAAAAACATATCGTATACACACAATTGACTATACATTTAATTTATCTCAAATACATTTAATTTATACCAAATTTTTCTCAACGAAAGCATTTAAAAATTGTTACATATCAGTGACATATATTAACTATTGAATTAATAGCATAAATAGAGGAAATCTTTTAGTCTCTGTCTTGCACTTCAATATACTGCTGTTTCAGATATTATTTCGCTTACAGTAAAAAACAAACAATATATAATTTGAGCCGATCTATCCCCATGCCTCAACCTAAGAGAGAGCATTAAATGCAGCTCAAACCACATTTTATTACATAGATTATTCTATAAGTCTAAATCTATTCACACACTCATAATGCGCCTTACTTACTTAAACACATTAAATGTTGTTAGCTTGGGTGTAATTAGTGTAATTTGTAAATGGTTTAGTTGCAGTAATTATTTAAATATCTATTCCAGCTATCTACTACAACGCGTACGCTTCATTTAAAAATCGTTAGAACTCGCTTTACTCTCGTTGCCACGTAATTGAAATAACAACAATTTATGTGAAATAGCAACAACAAAAACAGCAACAAGCAAAAGCAATCTCATATATATATCTACTACATGCGTGTGTGTGCGTATGTCTGTGTGTGCGTGTATATCGGGGGCATAATGTGCGCCTAATGTCAGATAAGAGCTTATAATAATGACGTGCAGGCAAACGCGGGTTGCCAAACTTAAATAGTTGGCATTCGCTTGTCGGCGGCAAAGTCAATAAAATGTAATTAAATCGACATTGTTATCAGCAACACACATAGACACCAACACACACACAAACACATACACACACGGTCGCCCTCGCACAACAATTTGAGCCTTTGCTTTATGTATTAATTTTAATAGAAATTTTTGCCTCCGGATTTTGCCAAATTTTGTTTATCAATAATTTTATTAATTCGTTCACAAAATGTGCATTGCAGATTTATAAAATAAGCTGACTATTTCATATAGAAGAGCTCAGCTAATTACCAAGATTATCTAGAGTGAGCTCAATTGCCAAGTAACTCAGAAAAAAAAGTAAAACTGCTGAGTTCATAAACTTTTTAATAAAAGTTGGCAAGTCTTCTCAGAAAAAAAACTGAAATGAAAGCATAGCTAGCCAAATAAAGGTAAATTATGCCAAAGCCCTGAACGATTCAAATCGACGTAACTAAAAACTAATTTATGCGCACAATGCTCTTGAAAACTATAACGATTTCCAAGTTGATGATGAGAAAGAGACCGATAGAGAGAGAGAGAGGTAGAGAGCAGGACAGCAGCAGGCCTGCCAACTGGGCGGTGAAAAAGTTTGCAATGGAACCAAAAAGTAAATACTATAAAAAATAAATTGATCAAAAAAGAGTAGATCGAATATTTTACACTCTTTTTTTTATTTTTTTCTTCTCTCTGCTCTTTTAAAATATTAATAAATTGATAGATGGATCAAATAATAATAACAGATAATATAATCATACTAATAGAGCTAGATAAGTATGCGAGAAAATTCTTTAGACACAGAAAGACTAACTTTATTGCTCTTGAGTATGTATAGACTTGCAAATGTATTAGATAGATATTAAAATTGATTGATAGATATTAAAACTTGCGATAGACCAATGAATTTTTGTTGGTGCTAATAAGTAAATGTTATCTCACCTAGTATAATAACATTTTATTAATAACATTTATATGATCTTTTCTTATTTTTAAATTAAATAAATGAATTTAAATTATAATTAATTTTTTTTTTTTTAATGAAATCATTTGGTTTTTGAAAATTATTTTTGTGTTTTTTTTAGGAAATGAAAACATTTAATTTTTAATAATTTATTTCAGATCTTTTTATTTTAAATGCCTAAAATCAAATTGTTTTTCTTTTGTAATAAATTACATCATTTAGAATTTTAATACTAAAAACTTTATTTTAAAATTAAAATAAACAAAATTTATTTTTTTTTTAATGAAATTAAATTTTTTTTTAAATGTTTTTTTTAAGAAATTTTATTGCTTTTTTTTAATAGTTACTAAAATGTTTGCAGTAATGAAAGCTTAACAATAAAAAATGCTATTCACATACTAAATAGCTAATTGTTCAATTAAATCCAGAGAGCTATATATTACAGCTTTGTAGATTACAATTGGATGAAGAACTGTATAAGAACTGTATAAGAAAATTTTAAATTAGCATTACAAATTACTTACAAACTTTCTAGTTTTAATTTAAAGCGTTGAAAGGGGAGGTTATTTTACAAAGAAGCTTAAATACGTACGACTTACGTACTTCAATTTAAAATGTAAAACTGAATGCATTCCTAGTCTTACGATGATCAATTGAAAACTGAATACTTTGCCCATAATTAGATTTTGCATAACAATATTCAAGCTCAAACTATTCAAACAGCTACCCATGACTGCCTGCGCCCAACAATTACTACGCCTCAACAAATACGTATACTTAATGTAACTTTTTAACAACCTTCACTCTACACTACAAATCCCTCAACACAACTAAACAACTCAACTTGGAATAGGTAATAAGTTAAAGAGAGCGGCAAAAAAAGAGCGCAATCAACTCATTTTCATTTACCTTTTTCGGCTGTTATTCAAATCTATGACGATACGCCGGAACCGAAAGTTTAGCTAGCGCTCTTTGAATTTGATTAACAATTTGCGCTGGGCAGCTATCAAAAGTTGGCTATTCATATTACGAAAAGTTCCTGGGCAGACCCTTGAAACCGAAACCCGCTGATTTTAATTGAAATTACAGCCAAAACTGGCTGAAAGGAAAAGGTTAAGTGGCCTTCTACAGGCAAAAAGACAAAAAAATGGGCAAGAAAATTAAACGAAAACTTTTGTCTTTCCGGTAATTTGATAATTTACAAAGGGAGCTTATCTACAGATACCAGTTAAAGATCGCCCCTTTCAACTGTTTAATGCAGTCCCATGTAGAGACTTTAATTATCCACTTTACTCAATGTTAAATGCCACATATATATCAGTGCTGAATGAGTGATGTGAGGAGCCCTTGAGAGATTTGCATTTTACGAAATTGCATAATTCAATATACAAATAAAGCTCGGCCGGCAGACAATCATAAGTTCATGAACAAGAGTCTCTCAGCCATTGAGCCGTTCGGCTTGGCCAAAACCAAGTGGTCTACTAAGCACATCACATACGTGCTCACAGCCAAGCTTCAGTCTGTAGTCTGCAGTCGCTCTGACTGGCAGTCGGTTTTTCTGAAACTTTCATTACATAATTGCCATCTGCATGAAGGGCTCTGCACTTGAGCTAGTATCTGCAGCAATGCCTGTTTGCCGAAGAGATGGAATTGAAGTGCGTGCCAGGGCACTGGCAAAATCTAGTGGCTTTAAGTTGAACTTGTGCCAAAATCGTAAGCTATCAAAATATTGTTGGCACATAATCATCAAAAGCAGCAACCTTTGCCCACATTTCAATTAGTTCCTGCACCTTTGGCAACGCTTGTAGCCACTGTTGCCCCGCAATTTGTGTTCCCTAATTATTTGTATAACTATGCAATCTAATATCCAATTTAATTCAAGGTGATTTCTCAGAATATTGGAATGTAGGAGGGCAAATTAGGTAATTGTTAGTTACAGCTAGCTGAACTTATTAACTTTTTCCTAGAAAAAAGACTAATCTTCATCTGGCGTTCTTTCCCTTATTATCTCACACTATCTTCTTCATTCTATCTTCTTCACTCTCTCTTCTCTTTCTCTTATTATCTCACACTATCTTCTTCACTCTCTCTTCTCTGTCTATCCTTCATTCGCTCTTTCTTTCTCAATTCGTTTGCTCTCATTCTTTCTCTTTTCGCTCTGTGCTCTTACTCTCTTCCTTTCGACTATCTATTTCGCTTTCTTCCAAGCTCTCTATCTTTTACTGCTTTTCTCTACTTCTCTCTCTCTACTTTCCGATTACAATCGCTTTCCTTGCCTCTCTCTCTTTCGTTTTTTTATTTCTCATATCCCTAAGTTTGTATTTTGTTCTTTTTTTCCTTATTTCTCTTTTCCATAGTTGATCTGTCTCTTTTCGTCTTACTCTTTCTCTGTTCCTCTATCTTTCCTTATTATTCTTAGTCTCTTTTCTTTTCCCTATCTTTCTCTTTCTTACTATCTGTTTTTCTGTTTGTGTACTTCACTCTATCTCTCTTTTTTTCGTCGCTGTTGTTTAGTTTCTTCTCTCTCTTTCTTTCTTATTTCCATTTTCTTTCTGTCTCGCTCTCTCTTTTTTATATGCCTTTTTTTCAATCTTCTACTTCTTTATCGTCTTTCTCTTTCTCTCTTTTTTATTCCTGTCTGTCTAACTCTGTTTACTTTATTATGTTTGTTTTTCTTACACCATCTCAGTTTCTCTCTCATACCATCTCGTTCTCTCTTTCCCCCTTTCTCATTTGTATTCGTTTTCTTTACTCATGTACTATGCCAGGAATTCCACTCATGCTCTGAAAATCGCATAGAAAAGCGTTTATTTTGATTTTCTACAACTTAGCTCAATCTAATTTTCACTATTTTTCATCGATTGATTTACACTGACACTTGGCTTTGGGTTAGAAACTGTGTCCACTCAATTCACTTGGCAAGTCTTGGCAAGAAACTCTGGCGACGCTTGCAACAAGTGTTTGGCTCGTAGAAAATTTATCGATGATAAAACTTGGCTTCAAAGTGAATTACGACAAGTTTGCCATAGAGTTTGCCACCAGCCCCAAGTCAGTCCTCGCTGGCCAGGTTTCCTTTTTTTATTGCCAGCGTGGCAAAAACAAATAACCGTATGGCGAGTCATCGGCCCAGGCCCAGGCCCAAGTCCCCACCCAGGCAGACAGTCGAGTAAGATAAATGTGTAGAAGTTGGTGGCCAAGCATGACGATTTCTTGTGGACAAAAAGCGTAGTTGGAGTAAATTTAATTGTTTAGTCGTCTGACTAATTAAAAACTTGTAACTTCCAAGCGACGAAAATTCAATAAAAAAAGAAAACAACTTCAATCTAGCAAAAATGTTGAGAATAAAACTTGCTTGTCAATCACCATAAAAGTTGTTCATAAAACAAAGTTTGGCCATAGTTTGGCGACAAAATTAACAGATTGATATTCAACTTTATAGAGTAGACTGTCATAAAGTTCTTACATAGCATAGGCGACAGACAACCTATAAAAATGGAATTCAATATTGATTCATAAGCTTAAGCTAACTTACGTTTATAGCCATGCAGGACAGTAGCATCTCCTATGCTAACTAGCTTATGTTTTCATTGCCAATTTATGAGCGATACGAAAGAGCTGACGGTCTGGTGGGCTATCGGGCTGGCTAGCTATCATTTTTATAGCATTCACAGTGTTCGTGTTCGTGTTTCACTTAAGCTTCACTTGACTCATAAATTGGCCAAGTTATTTTAGGCACGCACATGTTCGAAAAGTCATAGACGCATAAAGTTTTTGTCACAATTTGATCTGCATATCGGACGCATTCCATTTCCGTTGCGGACCTTCGTTTGATTGCTGCCCATACCCTGGAAAAATGTTAAAAGGGGTTTAGAATTTTGTTTTCATTTGCAATTTTTTTATCAATAAAAAATCCGATAAAATTTTTAAATTATTGATAAATTGTCAAATTTATAAGCTTAATAAGTTCTGTTTTTCCTTCATCGGTATTTTTATTTGTTATACCGAGAAATATCTCTTAAATATTATTAAAAAGGGTTCTTATTGTTAAGATTTCATATAAAAATAAAAGAAAATTATTTAAAATTATTTATGTAATATTTCAAATTTATATATATAATATATATTTTTATTTTATTTAAAAAATATATATTTATTTATTTTATTTTATTATTTCCTATTATTAAATAATTTTTTTCTCAACTAATGGGCTTCTATACTTCCTCCCTGACATTTTTTAAAGTACTTTTTAGAATTTCTCAACTAAAAAATTTAGTTTTGCTTCCTCCCCCAATTTTTTGTAGTCCTATTTCTAGCGCATCCTTTAGTCGATCAATATCTTCTAATACTTATTTATTTTATGCTTTGTTTATTTTTTTGCTATTTTGCTATAGTGCTACGATTTATGTGGACAGCGTCCATTTATCGCGCCATCATGTCTTGTTTTTGCTGTCGAACATGAGGCCGAGTTGCCGCTCCAATGGACATGTACCCATAACAATAAATATATGTCAAATATTTTACTGCTGCTTTGTAGTACAGTGCCATATTTTTACAGCCAGTCGATGGCAGTCGAGGCGAGGCAATGCCAGTCGATGCGATGCGAAGCGAAGGCCATCAACTTTGTCACTTTTTGAACATTTCTATGTGCATACATTTCAGCCATTTTATTATGCCTGAATACTCTGTTTATTTTTTTATGTTCGTTGCTTCTCTGCTCCTCTCTGTGTGTGTTGTAGTCCAGTTTTTGTTGCTGTAGCTGCTGCTGCTACTGATTTCTTATACTCAGCACACAGAAAACTGTTAAGAATTCACCATAAGACTGACATGCAAACAGGTGCAACTGTAGCTTATAACACTTAAAGATATTTTTCATGTATTTCTGAAGTCATTTGAGTGAATTATCAGTAAAATCAATTAGAGCGGTATTTGGATTCGAGTGATTGGCTAAATGTCAATAGCTAAATGAGCTAGAATGTTTACTTGATATATACAGAAACAGTAACTTTACGGTTTTTTAGCCTTGACCCAATATATTTTCTAAAAATTATTATTAGAGAATATTATTATATTTTTTTTAGAGAAGTCAAACCATGCGAAATGGATCGATTTAGTTTAGTTTAATTTAGTTTTAGTTTAGACTGGTCGTCTTGCCTGAATGCAATTTTACATAAATACATAAACATTTCGTTCTTGAGAGGAGAAGAGTGCGGTTTGAGAGCTTAATAAGATCAATAGGAGCGGAATTCGTATTTTTGTGAATTATGAAGTTGTAGAGTATGAGCAAGAGCACATTAGCTCTCACTCCACTCTCATCAGGCTCTCCATTCAGGTCACAAATGAGCAGAATTAAAACATTTTGGAATTGAAACCAGAGGCGATCAGTCGTGCTTTACTTCTGCTCCCAGGTAGAAGTGGCCAAAAACTGGGAGCTCAGCTAAGAGCAATAGATTTTATTTTAGAAAAAAATGGGCTTTGCTGAACAATATTTTTCAAATATTTCAATAGATATTTATATATATGTAAAGCTGCATAAGTTGAAAATAATTCAAGAATTATTTATCTGCTTAATTTAATACATAATTGCTGATAATTTGAATGAATAATTAAAAAATTATTTAAACAATGAATTAAAATAAATAAATAAACAAATAATGTAAATTTTAAATTTTAAAAACAAAGAAAAAATAAATAAAAATTTAATAAATCATTATAATAAATACAACTTAAATAGATGAATAAATATATTATTAAATAAACATAAAAAATAATAATAATAAAATCAAATATATGACTAAAAAATAAATCAATAAAATAATAATATGTATATAAATATAAATATAATAAAAAAAAAACAAGTATAATAATGATAAAATAAAATAAATAAACAAATAAAAAATTATAAAAAAAAACTAAATAATAAATAAAGAAATAAATTAAATAAATAAAAATATAATAAATAAACTGGTACATAAATAAATATATATAAAAAAAAATTAATAAATAAGTAAAAAATAAGTCAATAAATAAATAAGTAGCTTACTTCCCAGTACATCTCCTACTCAAGCATTGTGAACGTTCAAAAAATTCTTAGATAATTCAATTAAATATATATAAATAGCACCATAAAATATATATAGACTTTTCTTCTTCTGCTTGTTATTCAAATATTTATCTCTGTCTGTTGCATATCCTACATAATTACGACTTTTCCAGCTAACAATTGCGATGCTGTAGACGCCCACGCAGTTAGGCATCGATATCGACAGCTATGATGCCATTGTTGTTGCTGCTGTTGTTGTCGCAAGTCCGGCCATGATTTATAAATAATTAAATATTTATTTTCGCACGTTGTAATGACGTTGGCAGTGATGTCAACGGTTACCATTTGCCCACCTCATATGCTCATTAATATTAATAAGGCAAGCTGAGTACATAGCAATGGCATGGCTTCTACTCTATTGCTCTCTCTCTCTCCCTCTCTCTTGCTGCTGTTGCTGTCTCTGTTTCGGCTTGGCGATAATCTCAACAGGTGTTTGTGTTTATGTTTCGACTTGGCACACGTGTCGTCCTTGTGGTAATCAACTCAAGTGCCAGGGAGCTGAAGCCTGGCAAAGTTTCACTTGGTGCTAGGCTGCACGCTAGCCAAAAAAATAGAGTATGAGAGAGAGGGAGAGAGAGAGCAAGAGAGAGAGAGACTGAGTGCGATGTTTATCGTTGTCGTTTTCGTTTAGGCTAGAATCCAATTTCCATTATCCAATTTTGATGCTGTCAGGCGCGCATAAATAAGACGCACAGCGCGCCCAATATTCGAGAGCCGATCCCCAATGCTTTGTTATGCAAATCTCAGCACAAAAAGTATCAATCTCCTACTTGGGACTTAGTCAAGCCAAAGTCCATTTACTGTATGCACCCCAGGCCGCAGCTCAGGCTCAGGCACAGGCACAGAGCCGCACCCGGACTCTGGCAAATGTTTTATAGCCTTAAGAGCACCCACTTACCGTCGTTTTATAGCCGAAAAACATTATAACTCATATTTTTCTTAGAATTTTTGAGTGACTCCCCGAAGCGAACAAAATAAAAAAAAAAAGCAACCAGAAATAAAATAAGAAGCAACAAAAGAAATCTGTCTCTGAGTCGCTGCTTTAAGCAATCTTTAAATTCTCGCACAGCTGCCGCCGCCTACAAATGAAATCATTTGGCACAGCATAATTGCCCTGGAAGCCAGGACGCCTGCCAGGACTCATGCATGATATTTCATAATGAAACGAATTGTATTATTTTTATGCAAAATGTATACAAACAGACGAATCCTACGAATGCTTTGAAAACGCCTGCAAGCATCTTTCCTTATACCTTATACCAAACCGAACCTGCTACGGTTGCTGCTGCTGCTGCTGCTTCTGCTGTTGCTCTTTGTAAAATATATTCAGTCACTGCCCCACCGCCCCGCCCCACTAAGTGTTATCACAGGTGTTCGATGGAGGCAAAAACCTCACGGCAAATAAATAACGAAATCACTTGTGTATAATTTTCGAGGCAAATAGCGACGCACAAACAGGAAAGCCTGTCAAAAAATCTACGACTAGGAAATATACCCTAGAGTGGAATTCGTAGACTTTCATTTATGCAGACAGCTGCTTAAAAGTCGAACAGGAAGTACTTGATGCATAATAGATTTGGGGCAAACTTATATCTGATTGTTGTTTAATAATTACCATAGTAATATTTTTAATATATTTTTTAAATTTTCCATTGAAAGAGTCAGCTAAAGGTTCTAAATTAAAGAAATACTTTTATAGAGAGTATTCCCAATCATTAAAAATTATACAAAATATGATAGCAATAATTTTCAATAAAATAATAATATATACACTCTTATCAAAATTAAATTAGTTATTTACTATTATTTAATATATATTGATATCAAAATAATAAAATTCATATACAAAATTATATAAATAGTCATAGAATAAGTCAAGAAAGCGCTTGTAGACAATTCCAGACAAATATTCTTTTTAATACATAAAATAAATACTCATGTAGAGAGTGTTCTCAGTTGCTGGATACAATATGCAATTTTTCAATAATAAATAATATTTAATAAAATAAAAATATATATGAATTATACAATTATATAAAAATAGACATAGAAGATATCAAAAAAGCGATGGCAGTTGACCCAAATAGGTAAATCATCTCTTTTAATAAATTGATAAAACTAAAGAGTATTCAAAGTTGAGGAAATAAAATTATATAATAATATATATATTATATATATATATACACAGTTTTATAAATTAAAATTTTATAAAATATATATGAATAAGAATTTCCAATAAAATAATAATATATATCTACAGCGGTAAATTAAAATTAAGAATAACAATAATATTACATAATATTGTCTAATTATATAATATATACAGCGGTTTAAAGATATACATTTCAATTTTAAATAATTGTCCATAAATAGAAATTCCAGAACTTCCGTTGCTTGCGGCGTGAATTTGCTCAAGCTGTCGCTCTTAACAGCAGAGCAAGTAAAAAGGAGCTTTAAAATTGTCTAAGATGTTGCTTGTGTGGCTTACATGTAGGCGACTGATAAGTATGCCCAAAGCAATGGGGTATACACACACACAAAAATATTGAAGCAACATTTAAAGAAATGTAACTACATTCATATATAAAAACTTCCCTCCAGCTAACAACTAGAATTCTAAATACTCTAATCCAACATGTATGCCTTCAATCGTGTTTACAGGGTATCAAAATGTTTTGCATGATAACAAATTTGTGCACAACATTTACAAGTTGACTTTTTGTGGCGCGTGTCGTTTCATGTGTGAGTTTTCATTTTCTGTTTCTTTTGCTTTTTTATTACAGAGGTGAGCGTACTTATTTTTATTTTTTCTCTTTTATCTATATAATTTGATTTATGTCACTGGCAGCCACCGACAACCACACTGCACACGTTTATCGATTCTATAAATTGTTGCAGTGGTAAAGGTGGTGCAGCCTGTGTGGTGGTTCGTGGTGATGGTTCGATGGCTCGGCGCCTTGCCCAAAATCGCTTTAAGTTATCTCTCCATGAATATCCATTAAAGATGATGAGCCACGCGCGCTTTCAGCAGCGTTTAATGTTAGCGTCAACGACGTGCCACGCCCCATATACGCCCCCATACACGACCACGGTCACGGCCACGCCTCCGCCTAAGCATTTAAGCAATAAATTAATTTCGGCCACGAAGCAACTGAAATCAGTGTCTAGACACAGGTCCCGGACCAGACCAAGACTCACGAGTCGCGCATTGAATTTAAAGAGGAAGCAAGGCGTGCTCTAAGGCACTTTGCGAGTTCAATTTCCAAGTCCAAGTTCTGGCACGACATACGCAGCCGTCCTTAGGCCTGCCTTTTGTTCTTTTCATTTTAGATTTTCTTATACATTTTCATTTGTTTGCTTTTCTTGGTGTTGTTGGGGCCTTTCAGAGTTTTGCCTTGAATCTTTTATGCTATTCGCACATTAGTCAAATGCCACAGAGCAAACAAGTAAATTAAAACATGCGAAACATTTTTCAAATAGGCAACACATCATTATGACGAAATTGTTTATAAAGAGCAACAGCAGCAGAGATAGCAGGATGAGGAGGAGAGGGAGGGGGAGGGGAAGGGGCAGGAGCATCAGCAGCAGCAGCCAGATGATCAACACTTCATATACATGACTTTCTGCGTCTTATAAATTGCTTCTGCGAACCCAAACGTTTGTTTAATTGAATTTTATTTTATGTGCTCATATTTACGTTTGCTTTTACGAGCATCCAAAAGGGAATGCTAATGAGGAAGAAGCTCTTTAATAATATATGAAAATTAAGTACGTTTAGTGTAATCTCCCGAAAAGAAGCTGCTCTGAAGTTTGCTAAGTATATTTTAGATATACATATATACGTATTGAAATATATATAGCGCAGACTTATCCAATTAGCAGAATGCTCTATATTATGCAAACGTAAGCGCATTTATATTTATATATATACACCTCTAGCTCTTAATACAAAATAGCACACTTTTGCATTTTTTTTTTTGCTTTGATGAGATGGGCAAAATGTTGTCCATGATGTGAAACATATTGTATTTGGTATATACATATAATAATATGGATATCCAACGAGTAAAGAGTCAGCCTCTAGAATTTATATATTGAGACATGTATATATACAGAAAGACGGACAGACGAACAAGTCTATACTAGAGCTTTTATCGATAGCATATATTTTATTTTAGTGGAAGGCTACTTAAATTATTTAAAAATTTCTGACAGATTAATAAAAATATAGTTAATTATTGCGAGTACAAATTTGTTTAAGAAATAAAGTCACAATGTTTTTTTATTAGACATATTTATTTAAAACTTTTTAGTATGTTTATTTAATAGAAAAAACTTGAAAAATTAAGAAGTGTTGTCCATAAGCAATAGAGCTGTTAAATCGATCGAAGGAACCATCAATAATGTCAACGGTTGAGAAAATTGATAGAAGAAGTCATCGAGTGAAGCCAATAGCTCATTCGATGGGTTTGCAGGTCTAGTCTCTATCCATTTTCAAAAAGTTTATAAGTTTAATATAGATTTATATATACGATGAATACTCTTTTCTATAAAAACTTTGTAATCATTATTTTATTTTTTTGTCTTTTTTATACTTATAAAACTAAGCCAATAGAAGTACGATTCACTCATAAGGTGGCTCTAAAATAATATCAGATATGAGATGAATAACACTCTTTTCTTTAAAATAATTCTTTCATTTTATATTTTATAGTTTTGAATTAAACGAAAAGCACTGCACTTTACTTATATGGTGACCGCTCTATGCATTAAACTGAAATGCTAAAAAGAAATCATAAAGATTCCACACGATTCATAAAGTTACTAATACCCATAGCTTTCGACTCCAAACTAATTTTGTGAACGACTTTTTTTTAACTTCCACAATTTTATTTAGTCTATTTATAGCTACATAATTTTTAATTAAACAGAGTGCGCTAATAAACTGGCACAAATTACAATTGAAAGCAATACACTCTATATAGAATATTTATCAATTAAATTTTAGGCTCAGCATGGGGTCGTCAAACAGAAGAAAATAGAAAATGACAAAAAAAAAAAAAGAAAAGAAATTAAATATGCAAATTTTAGTTCATTTTGAAGACTTTATTTTTTGGACTAGCCATTAACTAAATTTATGGATAATATTATTCAATTTTTAATTTTGAATGCTCATAAATTGCTTACCATTATTTGGACTGTTAAATGAAAGCTGCAATTACTTAAAGTTGAATAAAAGAATTTGTAAAAGAAACTCAAATTCATTAACCAATAAACACAAACCAAGAATTCATAAATTTTCTTCATATTTCATGTATATATATTTATCGATTAAAACCACTATAAACTAGCTGAGATGCTGCACAACTGTCATTGAATTTAATGACTATAATCCATCTGCACAGACAGGTGCTCAAAGCACGCTTCCACAAGTCCTTCTGCAAATCCTGTATCTGTTCTACGTCGGGTCGACTCATGGCCTTTTGTGGTATATGCGTCAATGGCAACATGTGTAGCCAATTGATTGCTAACCCCATTTTGTGGCCGGCATCTGTTGTGGACAGGCCTTTTAGGCTGATCGGCAGCGTCAGCCTGATTACCTGTCGGCTAATCAAGTGGAGGCTGCTGCCTGGTGGAGGCTAGCTGCAAACGCATTCATGCGGCAGTGTTATGTTGCGGATTTGATGCACATTGTGAGCAGAAAGCGATTAGAGCGCTAATTGAAGAGATAGAGGGAGTGAGAGAGAGAGAGAGAGAGAGAGACAGATGTAGGCTGGGTTGGTTTGTCTGGTTGGTCTGGTTTTGGTTGTCTGAGCAGGGCAATTGTCATTAATTGCAGCTGTCGCCCCGACAACTCATATATTTCTGACTATTCATGTTATTTATCTGACGGCAGATTACAACAATTAATTCATTAAAGTAAATCATGCTGAGATAGTCTGTGCAAGTTTCGCCTTGACCTAAAGAATACAAACTTTTGTGCCATTTCACGGCTCGTGGCAGAAACTAATTCTTGTCCCAAACAAAAACTTGGCAGCTTATTGGTCTGCTGTCTGTCGAGTTTTGTTTCGATGTTTGCAGACTGATTTACGCTACAGTATCGTGGCTCCCATAAAGAGCATCAAATTTGTGCTAAATTATGGCTTCAAGTTAAGTTCATTCTCAACAGAAAGTAGTTTTGTTCGGGAACTAAATAAACATTTTGTTTTGATTGCATAAAAGAACACAATTGTGTTCTGTGTTTAGTTTGTTTAGTTTTTAGTTATTGCTTTCGTTTGTGCTCCTTTACTTCTGGCTTATCTAATTGGATTTTGGTTGCTCTACTTTGTAGTGTGCTGTCCCAGGTGCTTGGGTAGATTATATTGTCTGCTAAAATCCTTCGGGCCGACACTCTGAACAGTTCAACATATGTTGTTCAGTGAGAAGGAGCAGAGGTGTGTCCATTGTTGGCCAAAAAATCTAACATCATTTATTTAAAGCATTCCTAGAGCGTTTATTTGTTGCCTTTAAATTTTTTTTTTATTTAATATATTTTCTTTGTATTTCTAAAATGCTTTTTATGAAAATAAAAAATATAATATAATATATATATATATATTTATTTTTGAATGTATGCTAGCAATGGCATTTTTTTTGTTATTCAAATTTATTTTCTTTATTTATTTTCTTTGAATTTCTGTCACTTTTCATTGAACACATATTTCTATGAATTTAATAAAAATTTCTTTCCAATAAAATTTATTTTTTTAATAAAAGTATACTTTCCTTGGTTGCCTATATCGCTTTTTTATAAAATAAAAAAAAAAATGTATAAAATGTGTTAGCAATTTCTTTATTGTAAATATTAAGTTCCTTTGAATACATAGAAGTTCTGTTTTGAAACACATATTCCTATGAGCGAAAGAATAAAAAGAATGTGCTACAAAACAGTGACATAGAAATTCCGAGAAAATTAATTTTGATAACAAAAAGAGAATTGCTAACACATATTAATAAATATAAAAATATATGAATATATTTTATAGATTTTAAGAATTTATAAATATGTCTTTCCAATTGTATATCGTTTTATCAAAATATTTAGTTATTGGATTTCATCATTTTATATTTTTATTATTTTCAAATTTCTTTAGAATTAGCTTTGATCCGATTTCCATTCTCTGTTCTTCTTTCGGCTCAGTTGTACATAAAGGTGTCTCTGAGTGTTTAAAAATTTTCAATAAATTCAGGGAATATTCTAGGCAGAAGGAGTCGTAAGCAGGCGCTTAAATATGTGATCAAATATATATATATATATAGTTATTATGTTATATAAATTTATCTGTCAGTTTTATCTTTTATCTGTCAGTCTATTTGCCTTCGACGTCTTTTAATTAAAATTCTTAATAAATAAAAACACTCTTACAAATAAATATGCGTTTTCTTAAAAAGAATTTATATCTTTTGCCTTGTTTTCCTACCGATTATAATTTAAGCATATTTAAGTCCTTATACTACACCTTGGTTTTGTATATTAAGAAAGGTCGTAAATTATTCGATTCGCTCTGGCAATCCGCTTGTAGGCTTCAGAAGCTGGCCGTCATTACCACATTCATGCTTGAACAGAGATATTACACATGTTCTTTGTCAGTTGATGCTGCTGCTTTTTTTAAGCTCTTCGGATTTATTTTCCATCTCTGCTTTCATTCAATATTTACACCAGCTGTGCAAAAATACAGCAAGCTTGATTAAATTTGTCCGTTTCTTGCATTTTTGATATTTCTATAAATTTAATTGAAATTTTCAGCTATCAATTGATGCTCTAGAAATTGAAAAAGCAAACAGTTGTGTGGAATTTGAAACACAATAGCAACTCATAAATTTATTGATGTGAGCTGGTAGGGTTACGTATTATTTTATCTAACGTATGATATAAGAATACATTAAAACAAAACTGCATAAATCGAATTCAAGCCGTATTTGTTTTTTCGCACAAAACAATGCAAGTCTTTTGCATATTTATGCATTTATAGTTATTTACAAACGCAGTTCAACAGCTGGCCAACAGGTCCTGGCCCTGCCCACTTTTGGCCAATAATTCTGATGCTGTTATTCAGTTTTAAGTGCCAACAATGAAAATCAGACTTGTGAGCGAAAGCAAACAACGGCGTCGAAAGCTGATTGCATTGGCTGTTGTTTAAGAAGCGCAGACTGATTGCAGCAAGTCAATATATATAGAGAGATATACACATGTATATATATGTATATATAAATGCCACTCAATAACAAAGAAGTGCATTACCTAACAGACGACTTAAATTTGAATTCTTTTTAAATTCCAGCCGATTGCGTGAGAGGCTTATGCAAAGTTTTTGCCTGATTGAATAACACAAATTTTTTTTGTTATTTTTGTTTGTTTAGGCCATGTCCAATACAATGCTAATTAGTTGTGTAATAATAATCATAGGCATTTGCCACATCTCTGTCTCTCGTTTCATGTGACAACAGCTGCGTGGTGTCCAGTCGCCCCATACGCCCACGAGTATGGAAAACATATCAAAATATTTGAATTTTAGCCGCAGGCAATATCTAATGGACGGGATTGAAAATTAGCCAAGCGAACATAACAACGATAGCAGCAGCAGGCAACAGGCAACAGGCAACAGGCAACAGCAACAGCAACAATAGGAATTGAAGCAGCCGCAGCAGCAGCAGCAGTAGGATTAGCAACATGAAAGGTTACTCGAAACCAAATGGCGCCGCTAACCGCAGCTGCCACATGGACCATGTCCATGGCCGCTGTGGCATCCTGTTATTTGTGCTGACAGCGCTGACACTAACGAGCTTAATAACGCCCACAGAGCAGTTGACAGCGGCGACAGCAAATGGAACGGCAGCAGGAGGAGAATCGCCAGCCAATAGCCAACAGCCTATGCCCACCGTCATGGATATGGATGTTGAGGGTGAAGTGGACAGTGCTGGCATTAGTTCGATATTGGAACTCTCCGACTACTACAAGCACATGAATGCGAATATGGTAAATGGCGGCAGCACCAGCAGCAGCAGCAGCAGCAGCAGCAACGGCGGCGGCTTCATATTTCCCGGCTTTAATGGCTCATTGCCGGTGGGCTTTGGCGGCGAGCTGCCCAACGGCAGCAGCGGTCCATACAATCCCATGCAGGGCTGTCGACGGGACGCCAACTTTGGCCTGGAGCTCATCACAATGATACTCTATGTGCTCGTCTGCATTGTGGGCCTCTTTGGCAACACCCTGGTCATCTATGTGGTGTTGCGCTTCTCCAAGATGCAAACCGTCACCAATATCTACATACTCAATCTGGCCATTGCCGATGAATGCTTCCTGATTGGCATTCCCTTTCTGCTCTACACCATGCAGGTGGGCAACTGGCCCTTTGGCAACTACATGTGCAAGGCCTATTTGGTGAGCACATCCGTCACACAGTTCACGTCATCCATATTTTTGCTCATCATGTCGGCGGATCGCTATATAGCCGTTTGCCATCCGATATCATCGCCACGCTATCGCACGCCATTTGTGTCCAAAGTTGTGTCGGCCGTGGCCTGGACGACCTCGGTGTTGTTGATGCTGCCCGTCATCTTGTTTGCCAGCACCTATGAATCGGAACCAAATCACTTCACCTGCAGCATCAATTGGCCAGAGGCTTTTAATATACAATCAGAGACGGCATTCATTTTGTATTCGTTAATCTTGGGCTTCGTCACGCCGCTGATCTTCATCATGATCTTCTACTGCCTGGTCATACGCAAGCTCCACACGGTGGGGCCCAAGCACAAGAGCAAGGAGAAGAAACGTTCGCATCGCAAGGTCACCAAATTGGTGCTGACCGTGATTACGGTCTACATTATGTGCTGGCTGCCCCATTGGATCTCACAGGTGGCTCTGATCAGCTCGACTCCTGGCTGCGCCTCCCGCCTGGAGCTGGCCGTTTTTCTGGCCTGCGGCTGCCTCAGCTACTCCAACTCGGCCATGAATCCCATACTCTACGCCTTCCTCAGCGACAACTTCAAGAAGAGCTTCATGAAGGCCTGCACCTGTGCCGCCCGCAAGGATGTCAATGCCCAGCTGCAGCTGGAGAACAGTTTCTTTCCCAAGTTCGGCAAGGGGCGGCAATCGGAGCGTTTGATTGGCCCCAATGCCACTGGCAACAATAGCAAGGCCAAGAAGAAGGCTCTGGCCAATGCTCGCAACAATAATGCCCACATGGCCGCCACAACAACAACAACAACCACAGCGGGCACCGATGTCATCACCGCCATCCAGCCCATGGCCATGGCTCAGTCAGCACCCACCCAGGTGACGCCCACTGCCGCCGCTGCGCTGCTCGTCGTCAATGCCGAGACCAACTGTAAGCCCCCGGTGCTGCACACAGACTTATAAGAGCGGGCTGCAGCACCTGGCATGCCGCTCGAGACGGTTGTGTTTATAGCGCGCAGATGAGTGCGAATGGCAGTGGATGGGGAGGAGCAGCCGGAGCTCCAACTGGAGCTAGATGCAGAGCTGGTTAGCCGACCAGAGTGTTTACTATAAGCATTGATATTTTTAACATATATATATATATACTTATATGTAGAACTGTTTTAATTTATTTCAGTATTTTTTTAAGTTCATCTTCTCATTCACATACTCCCCTTGCGCCTAGCTTAAGTTCAGTGAGTTATAGATTTAATCTTTAGCTTTTTATATATTCCTACCATATATATACTTATATGTAGAACTGTTTCAATTTATTTCAGTATTTTTTTAAGTTAATCTTCTCATTCACATACTCCCCTTGCGCCTAGTTTAAGTTAAGTGAGTTACAGATTTAATCTTTAGCTATCCGTATGAAGCCCTAAGCCAAAGATCTAATCAGAGAAAGACCTCGATGTTGTAGCTGGAAAAGTTGTCGTAAAGCATCTAACATCCAAAGGGAAATTATTCAAACAAAACAATTCCACTGGAAATAAAGCGAAAAAGAAATCACAAAAAAAAATACACAAAGTATTCGAACAAACTTTCACATTATCGAATTAAATTCCCAATGTGATGATGAACTAAGAAACGAAGACGATTATTAAGATATTGCTTAAATAAAAATAAAAATAATAAATAAAATTTAATATTAATATATGAATGTTTAAATATCATTCAAAACGTTTAAAAATATTCAATTTGAAAAAATAAAATAAATTAATACTAATTAAATTTTAAACTTAAAATAAAAATACTTCAAGTCGATGTGTATTCCGTAAAAAAAATGTCTCTATGAATAGACTATTAAAAATTAAATTAAGTAAATAAATAAATAAAATTGCTGCTAAGCCAAAGAAATTTATAAAAATAAAAAATAAATAATTATAATTAATTCAAATCAAATTTTAAGTGTTAAAAACAAATGTTTACATGTAATATTTGTATTTTTGAATGTAAAACAAAAAAATAAGCTTATTAACATTCTCATAGTTGTAACGATTTCCAAAATTCTTATCAATAGTCAGAAAAACTACAGGAATAATGCATGCATTCATATTAAGTGTAATTTGAGCTGCTTCAAATTGTGAAATTCAATGGAATTTAAGTTCATATTCAAAAATTTAAAATACAAAAATAAATAAAATTAAACAAAAATCAAATACAAAACATTTTTGAAATTTATTGCAAAAGAAATCAATTCTCCAAATTTTTTTCTATTTCTGCTTAAAGAGTATCTTTTATTTAATTTTTTTATTGCTCACCTCCAATTCTCTGTAAATAGTAAACCCATTTATTAGCTGCCAGGCGCCATCATCATATTTTAATGATAGTGTATGAAATAACTTAAAGCTAGCATTCAAAGTAGCCTTTATTACCTTCGCATCGCTATCTAAATGCTTATCTCTTTCACTGCTGGAATTCACTTCTCTATCGCCTGCTGTTGACTTGCAAATGTAGCTTTGACCGTGCGTAATAGATGCAGATATCAAAGGGAGAAGCAGAAAGAGAAAGAGAAAACGAGAGAGAGGGACTGATAAAACTTGCATTTGAAAGTGCGACAATAAACACATAAAAACAAGATAAAAAAAATATATATTTTCAGCTCGAAGAAGTTGTAATACTCTACCAGACAGATATTAGAAGAAGAAGAAATTTAAAATTCAAAGAAGGTGATCTTTATTTATATTTTATATATATTTTATGTATATTTTATATATATTTTATGTATATTTTATATATATTTTATATATATATTTTATATATATTTTCTATATATATTTATTTATAGTAGTTAGAACTGTTTTAAGCATGAAGAACTTGCACTACTCTAGCAGATAGATGTCTGAAGTCGACGTAGAAGAAATTGAATATTACAAGTAGAAGATTTTTACTTATATTCTATTTAATATAAAACTATATATACAACTATCTAACCTATCAATAATTTTTTTCAGGTATTAGAATGAAAGTAGAGATTGTTAGTCAGTTCTAAACTAAATCAAAATTATTTGAAAAATATTGAAATTTTCTGCAACAAAATCTTATTTTTGAAGCTCTACGAGCAGATAGATGTTAGAAGTAGGAGTAGAAGAAATCAGAAGGTCGAAGTAAGAAGTAGAATATATATTTTTTAACTTTAGCAACTACACATATGACTATTAGTAGCTAGATATTCATAAATTTTGCAGTTATGCAAGAATAAAATATAAAAGTAAGGCTTGTTAGTTCAAAGTTCGATCAAAGGTATTTCAAAAATATTGAAGGTTTGTATCCTCACAATAAATTATTAAATTTCAGCTAATTCTGACATATTGAATCTATTTATATAAATATTTTATACTGTCTATAATATTTTAATAGATAGATACTTTCCAGAAAATACAGGGGAATTTTTTTGATATTTAATATTAATCTAACTACATATTGCTAGACACACACAACTCCATTGACTACAATTTCTACTCCAGTTCGTCTCTATACACTACACATTTCTCACATACAAATAATAATACTCTCTTTTACAGTGTATCTTAGCTCATGAAAGTGTGAGCGAGCAAAACAAAACAATAAACTACAAAGTGCAAAGAGGGCTGCTGAATTGTCAACAAGAGAAACAATTTTCATGCTTGATGTAATGTCCATTTGGAAAATTCACAAGATGCTAACAACCTAACACAGGGCGCTTGTCTGTCCAAAGACAATTCGAAAAAAACACACTTTTATACACCAAGTGGAAAATGTAGGACTAGCAGATGCTCTAGTAAGAGTTGCTTGTAATATAGAAGATATATATAGAAAATATTTTAGATATGCTAAAAAGTCATTTAGGAGTTGGCAGAGCATAGTAAAAATATGAGCCATTCTATCAGAATATATTTAATCATTTGCTTTCACAAATTAAATATAACCGCTTATGCCTGTTTACAGGGTATTAACGCACCCACAGGGCAGAGGAATGCAGCATAGGAAGAAAAAAAGAAAAGTATTTCCCAGAACATATACTGAAAACTAAACAGAAACTTTGTGAGCAAATGGCTCGCTCGTTGGGCGCTGAACAATGGAAGCTGCATTGCGTGCAATATGAATGCTTGTCCAAAGACTTCTGCTCTTGAGTTGCGAATAATGGAAATTAGTGAGAGAATGAGCATGGTGTGGTCTAAATGCACTTACAAAATTTACATTCGCATGCGACTTAACAAGGATTTGAGGCAGCATTTTGACTGGCTAAAGAGGCCTTACAAAAAGTGTACAGTTGAAGTTCTGTGAGAACTTTGTATACTCTTTTTTTTAATTTTTTTTTTCTTGTGTTTGTTTTTTCTTGAAATTATTTCAACAATCACATAAAGCTTTTGATACAAATTTATTTATTTACTGAGGTTAGCTGTTGCATTTCAACTGAAGTATTTATAATTTTTGGTAGTCAAAGACTTTCTGTGTTTTGTTTTAGAAAATTTTGATTTACAAGAAAAGTTTAGGGAGAAAACCTTGATTTGACTTAATTACTAGCTACTTATTAACTATTTACTAACTACTTTAATAAGAAAATTAAAAGTCTATATATTGTTGGACAGTTTGAACCATAGTTATTTTGTGTATAAATAAGATACTTGTGAATTATGGTAGATTCAAAATTAATTTTAAAAGCTTATTTTGTGTAATTTGAATTTTTGCACATTTTCCCTATATGGAACATTCTGTATACACTTTTAATACACTTCAAAGATAACACACTCTTAGCACTCAGTAAATCCTACACTCAAGTAGAGTATTTAGCATGAAGTAATAGCTGTTCAAGCTAGGGCAATAGACTTCAATTTGTGGCTGGTTGGCTTTGGGTTTGGGGGTCAGCGCGATTGTAAATGTTGGTGCTTGGCAAGTGTTGGAAAATGCGCAAAGTGCGAGCAACAAAGCAAATCAACAATTGCGCGATGCATGCGTGGCTTTGCTGCTCTCTGGCTGGGCAAAATGTTTTCCATTTTTGCCCCATCAACCCGGACATTGATGCTCCATGTGCTGCTGCTAAAGCTGTGGCACTACTGCCTGAAGGTCAGGGCATATTGATTATTTGGAATTTCATTAGCAGGCGAGTCAAAGTCAAAGCCGTGTAGAGCTTGGAATTATGATGCTCTGCCTGCATTCTTATGCACTTGTCCATATGCTGCATTCTGGACAGACAATGCCAAGGGATAACCAGCTGCTGGCAAGGATACGAAAAGTGCTTGGTCGATTGGCTGTTCGGGGGGGGGGGGGGGTTGGTGCTTTTTGCGCTCTCAGGATTTTAATGGGCTTGTGATGGTGATGATGGTGTCTGGTTAGTGTAGAAGGTTTACGCGGCTGCAACATTGCAGCTGCAAATGCAAATCCCCTCGGCCCAGACCGGGGCCAAGTTGAAAGTTTGAGGTCAAGCACAAGTACAGAAACCACTTAAAAGTCGCTACGTGCGCCAAGTTGCGAAACGAAAGAAGAGCTGCAACCGGATACAACTTATTGCCATATTGATGCAGCGCAAACTCAGCTGTCAGTTAAATTATGAAAGCAGCCCGAGGAGGCAGCCGCCCCGGTTTATAGCATAAACTATGCTTTGAGCACAGCCCCATTGCAGCTGCTAATTAAATTCCTTATAGACACTGGAGTGACCTTACTCTCCCACACCACATACTACTTAGTATTTCCAATTTCAATTTCAAAGTCAAATGTGAGAAGGGGGCTGTGCTGTGGGTGGGTGGGCAAAGCGACTTCAAAGCGCGCGCCTTCACAATTCCATACGTTTTTGACCCAATTTATTATGGCCAAGTACATACAGACAGGGCATACACATAAGTATCTATATATATATATATATATATATATATATATATATATATATATATGTATGTAGAGAGAAAAAATCAGATTAATGCTTCACACTTCATAAATCGGGCATTGAAAATGAACAGATTAAAGGTCTGGCCAGAGCATTTTCATTTCATATTCAATTTTTCTATTTTCTAAGCTAAAAATACAACAAAGTCGCTTTATAAATACATTAGCACCTCAATATGCTCGAGATATGTATGTATATGTATATGTATATGTATATGTATATGTTTATATATATATATTTATATACATATATATATGGATACATTTGTATATCTGGCATTCAAAACAAACAGAATGAAGATTAGGTAAATTGGCTTTTTGGCTTAAGGCTAATGGCTAATAGCAAATGGCATATTCTCAGGTGGAAATTCGTGAGCACCTTTTACAATTGAGCAATAAAAATAAACATTTCACATTTAATTTAAATACAAATTTAAATGACCAACAAATTGAATGAGACTCTCCGTCTCACTGAAAGAATTTATAAAGATATTTATATATATAAATTTTTATAGAATCGAAAGATATTTCAATTTCAACTTGCGGCATTTCATAAATGTATTTAATCGAAATCATGTTAAATTGTATAAAAAGGATTCAAAGTATTATATAACAAAATTCAAGGATAAATGTTTTATTATTAATTATTTAAGTAATTTAAGTAAATTTGTACATGGTTTTTTTTATATTTCCCAGTTTTAAATTAATGAATTTTAAATATATAATAAAATCATTAATTTAAAATTGAGATGTACAAAGCATATAAATTTGCATTACTTAAAATTAAAATATTCAAATATAAATAAATATTTGTCTTTATTAAAATTAAATATATATTAAATTGACAATAGTCAATAGTTATGGGGAAATTAAAATTTAATGTAACAAATGATAAATATTATTTTTATTATAATAAAATTTTAAATATTTTTATATTAAATTAGTAAAAACTAAAGTTTTAAAATTATCAATTTATTCAGCAGGAATATAAAAAAATTGATTTGTTCAAAAGATTATTGCTTTTTTCTATAAAAATTTTAAATTGATGCATTTAATATATATTATAAATTTATGTAAAGTTAAAAGTATATAATATATAATTTTTTTAATTTTTAAAATTTAAAATATAAGTTTTTAAATAATGATTTTTTTTACACCTATTTTAAATTGATAAAATATTTATATACATTAATGTGATATATATTTAAATCATATTTTTAATTTTTCACATTTATATGGAAGAATTTTTGAAATTGAGTGTAAGAAAAAAGAAATGTTTTGTTTTATTTTCGGTTTCAAATTAATGCATTTTTTATGTATCAAATTGAAATCATATTCAAATATCTAAACAAAATATAATAAATTTATAAGTGTTTAATGGGAGAGCTTTAAAAATTTAATCTTGAGATAAAATACAGAAAAACAGTAGCGGCTGATGAAGGCTGCTCGGACTGCTGCCGTTGCTACTCGACACTTACTCATCACACGTAAACTTTATCTCAATTTTTTATTAACATATTCACATACATAAATATTTATTCAAGCATAAAATAGAAGCTCTTTATAAGAGCATAAATTATTTAATTGAGATGTATTAATATATGTGTCATTGCCTGCATAAATCGTTTATATAAAAGCCGACTTTGAAGTTGGATAAAGGAGCTTTAGTGCAATAAGTGCATATATATATATATATATATATATATGTATATATATTTGTATATTTAATTATTTAGTGTATAACACTTTCTTATCAAATTAGCAGCGTGAAAACCTTTTGAATGAAGCTGCTTGATAAGCTAACATTGATAAAGTGGATAAGCGTTGACAAATAATAATTATTACTATATAATATTAAGTCAAGTCGCAGCTTCTGTTTAGTTCTCCATTTAAATTCATATGCAAAAGACGACGACGACTTTTACATTTTCACAGTGGAAATGTCGATAAAAGGTCAAAGAATCGCATTTATTCTACTTTTTGGATACTTTGCAGCTGCTGAAAATAAACAGGTGAGTTGAGCAGTCGTAAATCTAAGTTCAAATTGTGCTGAATTCTTTTATTTGCAGTTGAACAATGTGCTGCAGAGTAAAACTATTAACATTGTCGATGTCAATGGGAGTATGGGTGCTATGCAGATAAATGCAACATATAAGAATATAAATACATTAAATGTTTCAAATGCAAATCAAAGTCTATTAGCCGATTTCATGGGCAAAGGTCTAATAAAATCTCCAGTTGCTCCGGCAGCAGATGTGACGGCAATTGTAAACGAACTAAAAGCTCAAATAAACAGTCTGAATGCCTCTGTGAACTATCTAAAGAATATGCTGACATCACATTTAGCTGAGATGGAGAGGGAGAGGAGGCCAACTGGTTGCTCTGTGATCGATAATGCGAACAGCGTTCAGTTGATTCAGATTCCTGGCTACGCTCCATTTCGTGTGCTCTGCGATTCAGATGTCGAGTGGATTGTCATACAGCGCCGTTACGATGGCAGCATTGACTTCTACCGAAATTGGCAAGCCTATCGCAATGGATTTGGCTACTACCAGGGCGAATTCTTTCTGGGCCTGGAGTACATACATCGCCTGACCACATCACGGCCATATGAGCTATACATCGAGTTGATAGACTACGACAATCGCATGTTCTATGCACGATACGATAATTTTCTCATTGGCTGCGAACAGGAGCAGTATATGCTGAAGTCTCTGGGCACGTACAGCGGTAATGCTGGTGACTCATTGAAATATAATCTGTATGACAAGTTCTCGACGTACGATTACGACAACGATGCTTGGTCGGGCGGCAGCTGTGCCAACTATTATGAGAGTGGTTGGTGGTACAAATGGAATGCAAATAGGTGAATGAATAACAAACATAACGATTATCGAACCTAATTACTAACTAAATCTTTCTCATTTCATTTAGTAACCTCAATGGCAGATACATGAAGGGTGGCGAGAAAAGTGTGAAGGGCATTTGGTGGTACACACTGAATGGCTACAATTCGCTGAAATCCGTCGGAATGTTCATTAGACCAAAATACACTTTACTTTGAGCTGAGCATATGCAGTAAACTGATTAAAAAGTACCCATAAAAGTCTGTCTAAAATAAAAATAAATTATTCAATTTATAATAGAAGAAATGAACACATGTTTTATTTGTTAGCGATCGATTTTGTATACCCCAAAACTTATTGATAATGTGTATTCGGGGTATATTGGTGTTGTTGAAAGGTATGCAAAATTATATTTAGTTCTGATCAGGGGCAACAGCTGTTACGCTTTACCTTTCATTCTATCTGTTCAATATTGCCTGTCTGTCTGTCCGTGAATGAGCACTGGTTAAATTTATGACTTTAGTTGCAATAAAATAAAAATTTCATCGCATTTTATTTTTAATAATAGCTTTAGCTTTAGTTATAATGAAACTAATCTAGAATTTTTTTTGAGATAGAGCTACCAAGTTTCTATATTATATATATTTATTTATTTTATTTATTTTTTTTTTCATTTATATAGTATACATGTAATAATAATTTTTTTTGTAATTTTTACATTTAGGATGTCAACTTTCTATTTGTAAATATTTTTAGCTATCAATATCGCCAAAACCTAAGAGAGTTTGAATAGGAATTCTTTGGAAATCATCCCAACGGAATATTAGAATTTAGTATTGAAATTAGTATATAACAGAATAGTAAGAGAATAACAAAAAATTGTAGCAATAAAACTGTAGAAGATGTTGTTTTTACCCTGAAAAAATTAAAAATGGGAAATCAGGGTATAATGTTTTTTTTTTTTATTATTATTTTGACAAGTAAAGATCGCTTGAGTTTATACGCAAAGACGCACTGCCTAATATACTCACTTCTGAAGTAAAATGAGTGTAATCATTTCACAAAAGTATTTGATAATTATTTATTTACATTTACTTGCCTATTTGACTACCTACTTGCCTGCCTGATTGCTTGTGAGTGTGTGAGTTGGGTATGTATTTCTACACCCTTCCGTCGATCATTTGAGCATATAAAGTTTGGCAAGAGCTTCAGCCTCACTCAAGCGCAGTTTGCATAGCAAAGTCGTTCAGGGTATTTACTGTCCTGCATTTCGGGTGTTTAGTAATTTCATTAGAATATTGCATCAGCCACTGCGCGCGCTGCAATTGGCTGACTGTTTTGTATACAATTTGAAATGTATGACAAATAAGTATGCAAGAAACTAAGATTTTATTGGGTATCTATTAGTCGGACACTCCGATAAATGTAAATTGAAATACTTGAATAAGCAGCTCTATGTTGAATACCTGGGTATCTCCTAGTCGACAGATCTAATAGTATTTAATAATAATATGATATAATATGTGTGTATATACTAGTCGGGCACTCCTGACACACACTATTTAAAATACTTGAAAATCAAAAAATATAATATAATATAATAATAATATTTAAAGATAACAGCTTGATTTATTAGGTATATACTAGTCGGGCACTTCTGACATACACAATTTAAAATACTTGAAAATCAGCTCGAATGGGTATCGACTCAGTTGTACACTCCCGACTAGACTTCTCTTGTTCGATTATATGAAATATAATCGTCTTTGCTGTGAACCGGAGACTTTTATTTGTTGCATGCATAAGCAAAACCAATACTTGATAAGAGCATGAATTCTTCTTTATAATGCGAATACGTTGCTAAGGCTAACAATATTCGTATTCTTCCAGTCAGTCAGTGCACATCGAACATGAGAGCTCTAGACTTGTGTGTTTTTAAGCTTTTTCTGCTTACTTTATTGGCAGCGAGCTACGATTTTCAAACAGTTGACGTAAGTAGAGTATACTTTAAAACATGTGCATACACTATAGTCATTTATTTGTATAATAAATAGTTTGAACCGATCGACAAATGTAGTTCGTCTTGCATACATGCGATGAAACCTCTGTTTAAGAGCACTTGGGAAATACTCGGGCAGTTGAAAGCTTACGAAATGTCTATGATGGAAAAGGATAAGAAAATTGCGGAAATACAGGAACAGCTAGATGAAATGAAAACGCATCACTCAATAAGTAATGATGAGCTGATCGAGGCATTTAACCAAGTTCAGTGCAGCAATGAAAATAAGAATTCAATCGAATCGATGAAAGTCCAATTGGATGCCAATACCGAAACTCTTAAAGTACTACTTAATGAAATTGCCAGCTTGAATAGTTCAATTTCCACTCACAACTCAAAAGCCGAAGAATTAGCTGAAGTTCAGGCCCTAAATTGTATGCCCTTCAAGGATTCCTCCGATGTCCATGATATATTTATCAATGGCTATGGCAATATTTCGGTGCTTTGCGATGCCGAAACAGCTGGAAGTGGTTGGTTGATGGTGCAGAAACGCCTCAATGGTAATGTGGATTTCTACAGAAACTGGACTGAGTACAAGCAGGGCTTTGGCGATTTGAATGATGAATTCTTTATGGGCCTGGAGGCACTGCATCATTTGACCAAATCCCTGCCCTACGAACTATATGTCATGCTTGTCGATTTCAATGACAATATCCGTCACGCTCGCTACGATAATTTTCTGATTGGCAGCGAACAGGAGCAGTATATGCTAAAATCGCTGGGCACCTATACAGGAGATGCTGGCGATGCCTTGTCATACAATCTCCATGATAGTTTTACCACCTATGACCGGGATAACGATGGCTGGCCTCAAGGCAATTGTGCTAAATATTACGTAAGCGGCGGGTGGTACAACCTCTATGGCAACAGGTAACTTTATACTACATTAACTAATACACATATTAATAACATATTATATCATTGCAGTAATCTCAACGGAAGATACTTTGATAAAGAAGTTCACAATGAAGAAAGCATTTGGTGGTATAATTGGAAGGGCTATTTTTCATTGAAGGCCGTTCAGATGATGATACGACCAAAATATACATTAATTTGAACATAAAAAATCAAATATTGTCAATTATCCAAATATGTAACCATATATATTTAAATAATAAAATAAATTTATATTTTAAATAATAATATAAATAAATATTTTAAATAATAATAAAAAATGTATATATATATATATACAATATACTTTTATTTATTATTTATTAAATATATAATAAGTTTAAAATTATTTAGAAAATAGTTTTAACAATAAATGATATAAATAAAATATATATATAATATATATATATTTGAAATGTATTTCTTTTTTAACATATAAAATATTTATTTATATAGATATAAATAAAAAGGTCGATATAAAAATAAATTTTTTATATGTTAAAAATGATATATATATATTTACATTTTAAATATATATATATATATATATATATATATATTTTTTTTTTTTTTTTTTAAATTTTGTATGTGATAAAAATTAAAAATATTTTGACATTTTGAAATATATATATATCAATTATAGTTTTAAATATATATATTTGATATACATATATCATTTATTGTTTAAACTATTTTTCAAATAATTAAAAACATATTGTAGATTTAATAAATAATAATAATAATAAATATATAAATATATTGTTTGTATTTTTTTTTATTATTATTTATATGGCTTAGTTTCTCTTTAAGCACTAAATAAAATAGCATTCGAAAATGTAGTACAATCAAACATGTTGCTTATAGTTGAAGCCGCAAGTCGCGGTGGCTTCTACTCTCTGAGAGCGAAAGTAAATCATGACCGATTGCTCGCCTTTGGTTTCAATTCCAAAGTGTTCGTACTCTATTAATTTGTGACCTGACTAGAGAGTGATGAGATGAGAGATGAGAGTGAAGAGTGCGCAAATATGCCTTTGCTCTCACAAATTCAAAATTCACAAATGCCGCTCCGATTGATCTTATTGATAATTCACTCAAACAACACTCGTCTCTTTTGAAGGGCGAAATGCTTATGAACATATGTATGTCTTGAATATTATTTTTGCTCTTACAAATTCATTATTTAATGAAATAGAAATGATGCTCCTATTGATGCACTCAATCAACACACTTTGACATTCAGACAAGACAAACAGGCTATTCTAAATTAACTATGTCAAACTCATTAAGTTTATACCTTATTAAAATTAAATTACTGAAAGATATTTAAGGGGATGATATTAAAAATATTACCTACAAGGGCTTGACAAGCAAGACGAAAGTAGATCTAGGTTAATCGAGTAATTATTGTAGTTTAACAGTTACTTGACATTCAAACAAACAATTAGGTTCTCTTGAACAGAAGCCTGAAAACATTGTATAACCCAGGCTCGATAAGAAGTATTAATTGAATATGTTGTCTACAAGGCTTAACAAGCATGTCAGCATTATCAACAAATTTCAGCAATGTGGCAGTTGCCAAAAAATTATGTTTCCTATAACAAAGTCTCTATCAATTGAAAATATTGTCTACAAGGTTATAGAAGCGTTGTGCTTCCCATGAAATCATTATGTATGCATTAAGGTTCAATAGGTGCTTGGGGACGAGGTTTCATCATCCGCGTCGAGCAACTTTGCATAATCCATAATTTTTGCATTGCCAATTGCTTTTTCAGTTTGGTGGCAACTTTGACACTCTTACAGATACACACACACACACACACACACACACACACACACACACACACACACACACACATGCATACATAAGCACACACTTGGCACACCCCTTTGGCTGCTTCGCAGAGCCAGCTGTTCAAAGCGAAAATTTGCAATGCGCCGTTAAGGAAATTGCTCAAATTTTGCGGCCAAATTGAAAAGTTCTTCAACCATTTGCCTTTTTTTCTGCGCTCTTCTTCTTTTCCCATTTTTTTTTTTCGTTTTTTTTTCAATTTTTTGTCTAGTGGGTGGACCAGCGCTGGCAGCACTTGTTGTGGTTTATGTTTTATTATGTTTTATTCTACACTCAGCTTTTTGAGCGCATGGCTGCCTGATTGCCACCATTTCGATACTTGACTGAGCAAATTGAAAGTTTTCTCCATTTTGTGTGCTCGCTGGAAATTCTGTGGTTATTCGCCCGTTGCAGCACTCCATTTTCATCTTTCTGTTTTCTTTTTTCTCGTCTCTTTTTTTTTTGCAGTTTTTGCATACGAACTAAACTAAAAAATTTATAAACTATTTCGAATTGGTGTGCAGTGCCTTTTCTCGCCTGTAATCCGCTTCAGTATCAAATTGCTCAAAAGTGCAAAAGTTGTTGACTCGACCAATAAATTTGTGAATTGCTTTCAGGTTTACTTTTCGCTAGCTGCAGAGTAATTGGACGCCAAGTCACGCCTCGACCATATCAAACACGTTGCATGCAAATTTAAGGCATTGCACGCAACCACAAATCAAATGAAATCACAATCCAATTGCAGCCAGTTGATTGAGTGTTGTATTCGGTAAGCGATAAACAAAGGCGACAAGTGCTTAAGTAACTTAAATGTTGATAAATGTGAAAAAGTTATTTATTTATTTTAATGGGACACTTTATTTATAATAAAATTTAGGTATACAAATGTGTTCTGAAAAGATAGAATACTAAAAATTGTTAATAAAAGGCAACTACATTACTTTAATTTTTTTTAATATGCTTAAAGCTTTAAGATTTGTAACTGTGAAGTATAAAAATTTATAAAGTCAATTCAAATTTAAGAACTTTAAAGTTCTCGATTTTAGTTTAGTTTATTAATATATATTTAAATAATAATATTAATATTTAACAAGTAAGACAGCTCTAGTCGAGACTGCTCGACTACGAGATCCCCTGAACCCTTCTAGAAATTTTAGTGATACATCGCTTATTTTCTGCTTATGCAAAAAAACAAACATGCACACACACAACACACATGCGCACGCACTAATAAGCTGGCATGGGCTGCAGTGTGAGCTTAACTTAATTGTTTAATAACTTTTTTAAGACGGATAAAAACTTAAATAAAACTTGATAGATCACTCAGAATGAGACAGAATTAAAAATATATATGTATGGGAAATATATACATATGTATATTAAAAATATATATTGAGAATTAACTATGTCTATTTGCCGATCTATATACTAACCATATGTATATCTGCATGTCTGTCTCTCTGTCTGTCTCTCCGTCTGTCTGTCTGTCTGCCTAACCAAAGCAATGAGCAAAGATGAGCAGCAGAAGATCATTTATGTTGTCTATATGTACGCAACAATATTTCCTTACATTTACATTTAAGTTAAACTCATTTAGAATGCTTGAAGCAGCAGAAAGTGTCCTCATTGGTCACTTCACGATCGACTGCAGCGACCGCAACTCGACGCAGGCTCAACACTTGAGCTCGCCTTAGAATTTGAGTGAAAGTGGCCCTATATAAAGAGCAGCAGCTGCAGCATTGAAGTGTGGTCAGGTAAATATTTTATTTGTTAATAATATTAAGTACTTTAAGCAGAATTGTAATAGTTATAAATAATTCTTAAGAATTGTTTAAATATTAATTACAGGGCAACTTTAGACTTAGAAAACCAGAAAGACTTGGAAAATTTGGCAGACTTAGAAAATTAGGAAGACTTAGAAAACTTGAAAGACTTAGAAAAATTGGCAGACTTAGAAAATTTGACAGACTTAGAAAATTAGGAAGACTTAGGTAAACTTGAAAGACTTACAAAATTAGGAAGACTTAGAAAAATTGAAAAACTTAGAAAAAGTATCGTTAGTTAAATTGTCATTAGGATAATAGTTGATAAGGTAATTATTTTTAGTATGTAATTAAGTAAGTAATTTATTAGTAATATGACAAAAACTGAAATTCTTAAAAAGACATATGAATCTTCATTTTAAATTTGGAGACTCTGGCTCTGATTTTTGATAAGGTTTTTAATTGATAACAAAATAACGAGAGTTGTTATCGGTTTTTTGAAACATACTCGATTAACAATTACATTTAACAAAACCATTATATTATATTGTGATTTCACATTTTCAATGGGTTCAGGGTATAAAAATACAAAAACAATTTTATTTATTTATTTTCATTTATAAACATCAAATCATTCATTCATCAGCATACGGCTTTACTGAAATTGCTTGAGGCAGGCTCAATTTAATCCTCAAATGACTTTTGACTTTGTAATGAATTTCTATAGCCTACAGGCTATAAACACATAATTTACTCTAATTTTGGAATGCCCTTTTCAATTTTGTATTTTCGACGTTCTTAGGAAAAGTTCCTTAACACCGCCAAAAGGCAGATATTAGAGGGTTAACAACATGTGTGAAGATTTTTCGACAATATTAAATTCAAGGGCGCATTTAATATTATTTGCTAAGGCGATTATATTTACTATATAAATATATGTATACAAACGGATTAAATATAATCGCCATGGCAAATAGAATTATTAAATAGTAGTATATCCGTGCTGATTTAAGCATTCTAATTTTATTCTAAATGTTACTTCTAACTTATAACGAATGCTTGTAATAAGTTAGTAACAATTATAATTCTTTTTTTTTTTTCTTTGTCAGACTTTTACATTTGTTAAAATAAAGTTATGAAAAAAGTATTGAATTTTTACCCAAATATAGGGTGTATATATGAGAATATGAATTAAAAATTTAATATGAATGTAGAATGAACATTGAGATTTACAGAAGCAGAAGAAGGATCAACATCTCAGTTTTAATTCAAAAATTTCTCAATAATTACAGAAAATATAAATGGCATGAAAATATGTTGTATATCGAGAATAAATATCACTCATATCAGTATTTTAGTTTTCTCTGTAATAAATATATTATAAAATTTAAATTGTTGAAAGTTTATATAAATTATTTAAGTTTACATACATTTCTTCTTCTTGTTATAAATGCCATAATTTATTTAAGCTTAAAAGTCCGTATGTACCATGCAAGCATTTATTTACATAACTAATATTTATATCATTAAGTGGCATTTATTCAATATCAATATAGCTCAACTTATATATCATTATTTATTCCTTTAGCTTTCTCTACATAAAATCAACAAAATCTAACAAATTCAACACATACGAAATTGCAAAATGTAATAAGAGCGCGTGCAAATCAACTCAGAGTTTGCTTAATATTTTATCACTCAAATTGTCGTCATTGCTGTGTCCCAAAAACTTGAGTCACTTCCATCGTCGTCGGTTGACAGGTCAAACTCAAATCGATCAGAGCTGACGGCAGAGGATGGCGCCATGTGAATGAACCTTTTTGGTCAGTCGACTTCCGTAAACAAAAGCCACGCTAACTGCTTGTCTTCCTCTTGGACAATGTTTTCTCTGCTATTTTGTTTCCTTTCACTCTACTTTTTTTTTCTTTCATTTTTGGGCTGGCATTCTTTGGCATAAACATGCTTCAAATATGTTGGTCATATAAATGGTTCACGTCATGCTTTTAGGCAGCCAGCACCGCCTAAAACTGCCCAAAAAAGAAAATGCTGCCAATGACCCAGTCCACGTAGTAAATAACTTACGAGCCCAGTGGGCATGGCCAACTAGAACCGCCCACATTGTACTTGTACGTGCACTTGTTCTGTGGCCCGGACCATGGTCATCAATTATGTGAAGTGCGTGAAACGTAACACAAATTGCAGGCGTTAATAAGACGCGCCCCGACTCAAGCGTCTTCCTCTCTGTCATAGCTCAAAGAGGCTTCCAAGTGGGCCGTCAACGGCGTTGATTGAATGAAATGGTAAAAGGCATAAAAATTGCAGCTGATTAAACGCGTCACACTTAAAGCACAACAGCAACGAAAGCCGAAAAGCCAAAGCCTTGGACTCACATTTCAACGCAACTAGATAGCATCTTAATTACCCACCCAAAGCAAAAACACACACATATAGACACACACAAACACATATATACACACACACACATACACTATTACCCGCAGTAACATCAGCAAGTCATTGAACCCAGCCGCATAAGCAGCAAATTTTGGTCAAGTCTTTAATATGCTGCAAGTAAATGGTTAGACTTGCTGACAGATTCTCTTACTCTTCCTCGCTGATTACGCTCTTAATATCGTTTTTCAATATGGTAAAGAATATATATGCTTCAAATGAAAATCTAACTTAAATGTCTTAAACAATTTATGAAAAAAAGTTCAAGCTAGTTTTTAAATCATCTTCAAGCTAAATAGTTATATTAAATTATTTTCATCTAACCACAGGGTATTTTTAAGTCGCAAATTTGTTCAGCTCTTTAATGTTTCGAAAGCAAATGTCTATACTTATTTAGAAATTCTCTTTCTCCTCAATGGGATAAATATTGTATTTTGATAGGGATATATGTATATATATATATATAGGAATATATATTCCATTTATATAAAAAAATATATATATATCATAAAATATATGTAAATAGATAACTAAAAACTATATAAATAAAATATTGTATTTCATAGTGAGTAAATATAATAAAACTAAACTAAAACTAAAAATATAAATTAATAAATAAAATTAAATTGAATATATTCAAAGAAATAAAATTAAATTAAAAATATTTAAATAAAATATATAAATATATATGAAACAACTCAAACTTTATCAAAGCTCAAGTTTGAATTAAAATATTTGTATATTTTATTAAACAAGATTTAATTTTAGTGGTAACCAAAATGAAATTAAATATATAAAATGAACAAAATACATATATATGAAAAAACTCAAACTTTATCAAAACTCAAGTTTGAATTAAAATATTTGTATTTTTTATTAAACAAGATTTACCTTTAGTGGCAACCGAATCTAGTCTCACATGAAAAGTTTTTTAAATATATATAAGTAATTAGATAAATGATATTAAATATATGAATTTAACAAAATATATATGAAAAAAAATCAGAATCTCAAATTTGTTTTTTTCTATATAAAGAAATGTGTATAAATTATTAAACGGCTGCAAAAACGTAAGTGGCTATCAAAACCAGTCCTATCTATAAATAGTTTTTAATCTAAATATTTAAATTAAATACTCTTCCATCTACCAACAGAGTATTGTTTAAGTCGCATAAGCTGACCTTGTTTTTATTACTAAACGAATTTCTTTTAAGGCGACAAAACGATAACAATTTCCTGTTTGCGTTAACTTTACGCTCTCACACTTTCTCGCACTCTACACAGGCTCGAGGCCGCCGAGCCTCGGACCACAAGCACCACAGGAGAAACGGAAAACATTAATTACATAGACCACACTCAAACACACACACACACACACACTCACTCACACACACACACAGACAGTCAAACATTCCGACTTTGGCACACTTATTGTATAGAGACTATGGCTGCACACCTGGGCGTATACGCAACAATGACAACAATTTGGGGCACATCGGCTGCCTACAATGAGCACTGCGCTCCAGGTCGCTCCTATCCCTCCCTCCCCCCTCCTTTAGGCTGTGTTACTGTGTGTGCAATTCAAGTTTTTGTTTGTTTGTGCCTCGTCTCTAGTGCTCATTGTTTGTGCGTCCGCAGTTATTTATACGGGAGGGCGCCGCACAAATGTGTCAGCCTCCATTTGGGCTGCGTGTGCGCCACTTTTTTTCTCCTTCCTGATGAGCATTTTATTTGCTGACCATAATTGTGCCTGGCCTGGAGACCACAAAGATTTGTCATTGCCATCCAGACACCATGAAATGTGTGGAACGTGTTTTCTTTGAGAGTTTCTCATAACAAGCTCGCATACGAATGGAAACAAGTGGAAATGCTTTAGCAGCAAGTGGACGACTTGGAGATATTCTGCGAGCCAATACAATGCGGCTTTTAATTGAATTCCATCAATCAATCAATACAAACAGAAATGATTCTTCTTTTTTGTGGCAATTGGTAATATGGGAAGGGAAAGTTTAAAGATCTTAAAGATGTTTTAGATAGGCGTGGAGCTGATGTAGAAAGAATTCTGTACAGCTAAAGCAAGGTTTTGATAGTTTTTAAAGGTTGCTTGATGTTAAACTCATAAATAAAATATATATTTGTGTAAAAAAAATATATTTAAAAAAAAACTATATTTTACTATATAAAAAAACTATGTTTTTGCAAGACTTAAAATTAAAAAAATTAAATAAAATGTATATTTACATGAATAAAATAAAAAATATAAAAATATATAATAAAATGTATTTGTATAAAAGACAAAACAAAATATATTGTTATAAAAAACAAGTTTTTATAAAATTAAAAATGTAAAAAAAATATATATATATTTTTATAAAATACAAAATTAAATATAAGTATATATATATATAAATAAAAAAAATATATATAAATAAAAATATATATATAAATAAAAATATATTAATATTTGAAAATATATTATAAAAAATATGTACATGTTTTTATAAAATTAAAAAATTTAAGATAAAATATATATATATTTTTTAAACATTAGTTTATACATAAAAAAATTCCCAAAAAAAAAATATTAAAATAAAAACATAATAAAAAAAATACAAAAAAAAAAAAACAAATCATACTCTCATGTGTATATTACATTATGTATTAAGTATACATTTTATTATATTATGTATGAATATCATTTATATAAACTAAAGACCTAGCTGTCCCCAAAAAAACAAAAACAAAAAAAAACACATTCAAATTAATCTCAACATTTGGTAAGAATTCTTATGTCGAAGTTATCAGATACAAACTTTAGCTGAAGCATAGCAACATACATATCACATGAACACATACCATCTTTCTAGACACTCATTTAGGGTATTATTGTAGTGCCTGCGTGCCTGCTTCTAAACACAAGTATTATGTTACTTGTAATGAGCTTCCGTTTCATGACATTTGAGTGGTTTCACTTGGTCAGCTGCTTTTTATTATATATTTAATTTGTTTTGCTTAGAGACAAATTATTGTGGTTTATGCTTTATTATTTTTATAATGATAAGAATTTGTGGGTGCTGAATGGTATACTGATTGATAAATTCGAGGAAATTCAAGTACTTCCTTCTATATTTGCCTAGTTACTCCGAATTGCTTTCATCTCGACGCAATTAATAAAAGAATTTAACGTAATGATTGCAAATTAATTTCAACAGATTTTTGAGCATGTTGCGGCGTCTTCAGTGGCAAATTAATTAAACAAGCTTAAATTAATTAAAAGTTTCACAACTCTTGGTGTGTGTTGGTTATAAAAGTCAACTTTTTTTTTTTTTGCTTGTTCTTTCTTTTTTTATGTTGCCATTTGGCAACCTCATTTGAAATCCCAGCCGCGAATTGCGTTGAAAACTTTTGCCAGAATTCCAAATTAAAAGTGAAAACCAACTGGGACTCACATATACACACATACAAGAAATATAAAAATAAAAAAAATGTAGGCTCCCAAATCATTTAAACATCACGAGCAAAAAAATACAGAAACGAACGCCCACAAATAGAAAATATGCAAAAATAAATAAAAATGCCAAAAGGCGATATCCATAAGCCGTGGAACGAGCGCAAACAACAATAAACGAATGGGCCAAACGAATTGGACAACGGTACAGGCTTTCCCCGGCTCGCACGCTCGGCCATTAGTCATTATTGACACATTCCTTCCGCCTTTTTCTAAGCCACTTCGCCAATCTGCCTCAGCGTCAATTCGCCAGTCTCCATTTTTTTCTCTCTTCTATTCCGTGCGTGTGCTTTGAGAGGAGTTTTTTGCGGCAACTGAAACTGTTTTGCTGCTGCTCCTAAGTGATATTTCCGCTTGAGTTACCATATTATTTGTGTTTATCTTCCACATCGACTCATGGACGTGTTTTCTATATGTAAGATATAACTATAGTATATTTAAAAAAAAAAAATAGCTGTGCCTTTTTTGAATTGAGATACAGCTAAAGACACATATGATTAAAATAATGAATTAACCAGAGAGAAACTCTATTGTTTATTAATATATTTCTGTTTGAATATAGCTTAACCTTTTTTAAAGGGCATTTCATAGTCCATCATTCCTTTCACAACATCAGCTTTATATGTGTAACAAAATTTGAGCTAGAAATAGAGAAAATTCTGGTGGTGTTTGCTTTCCTTGCGTTGGCGGATTACAGTTCAATGATGTATGCTGTTAATTTGCTCAACAACAGATGAGAATCTCAACTTTTGCCTAAACAATAAACAACAACAACAACAAAACTAAAGTTTAGTTTTTGTAAGGCTTACACATTTGATGTTTAATTTAAGGCGAGTTCGTGAGCAAAAAAAAAAGAGGAAAGTTTAAGGTAAAGTATTGCATGTCTAGGCAAACAGAATGAAAGCTTGAGTCAGAGAAAGCTAGTGAAACTGATATGAATTTGATTTTATTTATTTATTTATTTAATTGTTAATTGAATTAATTCTAAATAACAAATGAATTTATTGCCAGAGCAACAAGACCTTCAGGCAGACTTTTCTTTTTCTATTTACATTTATTTACATTAAATACTTTATAGCTCTATGTTTAGTTTATTAATAAATGAATTTGATATATGCACATATAGCATATATAGCTACAGAATATGAATTTATATGTATACTAAACATATGAACATATATGTATTAAATGTAGCTGAGATAGAGATTTTTCAAGAGGTATGAGATTTCATACTCAAACAATTTAATTAACTTTATTGCTTTTGGTTCAAGCCGACATCAGAGAGAGAACGAGAACTCTCAATGAAAAGGAGAACTTGGCAGCGCCTTATTCTAACAAAACATGCGCTGCCTATGCAAACATGTATATTTGTATATTCCCATTATGTTTAAATCCTTCTTAGCTTAATTTTCAATATCCTTATATACTGGTATACTGATTCAATTTAAATATACATATGTAACGGGCCGAAGTAGGCTTGGGACACCTTATAAAGTACACACATTCTTGATGAGGACGATGAGCTGAGTCAATTTAGCCCTGCTCATTTGTCCTTCCGTCCGCCTGTTCGTATATATTAACGCATCAATCTCAGATACTACAAGAGCTAGAAAGTTTTTAATTATTTTTTTCCAAGTCCTATAAGCACAAGTAGATCGATAATGTTTAAAATTATCGATAAATATTTTTGTTTAAATTTAATCGAACAAAACTTGATCGGCATTCAATTATTATATTATATGTCATACATCTTTGCAGCTGAAGTCCAAAAATGTGCATTTAGTTTGTTGTGTATAATATTAAAAAAATTGATTGATGAAATTCTTTCTTCTTTAATTTGGAGATCAGTAGCAAATATAGTCAATATGTTAAAGAGTTTGGATGGCTGACAAATATTTAATAGAATATGTTTATGGGTTATTAGGTAAGAAATTTAAATTATAAGTGTCAATGCTCGGAGCGCTGATTGATTTATCATAAATCGCGATAGCTGCCTTAATTCGCAGTATAGATATTTTATATATTCATATTCGTATGAATAGCCAGGTAAGCACACCTAAAATTTACCCACTTTATAGATTATAAAATTATAGATTATAAATGTATTCTCTTCATGTCAACTAAAAGCTTGACAAGCGACTAAGCTTTAAAGAAGCCTTTAAAATATTATAAATTCAAGATTTAATACATTCTATAAATATATATGCAGATATAGCTGTGTATATAATTATATCTATGCCCAAATTGTGTTCACTCAAGAGTTACCTTCACGTAGCCCACGCTCTCCTCTTCTGCTTCCAATTTTAAATAATTATTTTGCGCCCAGGCGAACAATGCACTCTCATTAGATAAACACAGAGCTTAGCACACGATTAAACCTTAATCATTTTCGACTTAATTAAATTAGATACTTACAAAATAGATTTGAATACCTTAGCAAAAGATACGAGCTAACACGAAACAATGTGCAGTTATTTTAGCTTTGGATCATTCAATTTTAATGTTCACTAAGTGCAGATTTCAGTTCAAATAACAAATAACAACAAATGCCCCAAATCGTTATACACACACACACACACAGACAATTTGTGTATGCATTTAAATCGAGTGTAAATGTTTATTTAATCGTGCACCGAGCCAAAAGCGAACTACAGCAACCGAGTTTATTGTGAACCCAATTAAAGCAACGCCTCGTTGGTTAGTTTTGTTGGTTTGGTTGGCTTTGGTTTGTTGGTTGGTTAGCCTGGTTTCCTGGCTGGCTGGCTCTGGGTATGGATGGCAACATAAACACACACACACATACAAACATACACATACACACCCACACACACACTATTGCCAAATGGGAAAAGCAAAAGCAAAAGGCAGTGCAGAAAAATGTTGCCGATTCCTGTTACAAAATCAACTAAAACAACGAACACAAAAGAAGCCGCTAAGTAAACACCCAACATTTACAATAACAACAACAGCAACAAATACAGAAACAACAACAGCAACAACAACAGCAACAACAAATATTACAAAGTAAATAGAAAGAAATTCCAGTTAGTTTTACAGTTGTTCAGTTGGCCAAGTTGTTCACATTGTTCTTGGCTTGTAAGTTTTACCAAGATACAAAATTGCAATGCTAAAGTACGGTTAACAGTGACTTGCCTTGTATTAAGTCGAGCGTAGCCAGGCAACGAGGCTCTAGTCGAGTACGCTCGACTACGAGATCCCCTGAACTATTCGAGAAACTGAGATATACACGTATACTATGGGAACTTAATTGTTTAATAACTTTTCTTGTAGATGGACTATCTTCATAAAGCTCAGAACTTCAGACCGCGATAATAATATTAAAATGTGTGTTTGCCAAAGCCCAATTCTCTACCATATAAAATACGCTTTTTGTAAATTTGAAGGGAAGGGGGTGAATTTCAGGAGTGGGGATGGAGTAAATATTTTAAAAGATACAAATAAATCTAAATTAAAATTTGAAGACTAGCTCAAAAGATGTAGGATATATCATTTTATAACTGATTTTCGAAAAAGTTTTCAATTGATAACATAAAAGCGGGAGTAGTTATCGATGTTTGGAAGCAAACTATGCAATGTACGGACCTAAGAAAAAAATTTCTTCTCCAGCTCTTATATCTTCTGAGATCGACGCGGTCAAGAATACGAACAGGCAGCCAGACAGACGGACAGGGCTAAATCGACTCAGCTCGTCGCCCTGATCAATACATATCAATATATATATACTTTATGCGGTCTGCCACGCCTCCTTCTGTTACATACAATTTAACAAAACCATTATACCCTGATTTCCTATTTTCTATGGGTATTTCAGGGTATAAAATAAAAAGAGCGAGCAGACAAAAGGCCAGCGCTTAACTAAAATCACAGCCTCAACCGAATCTGCTTCAGGCCATGAATTTGTCTGGCCTGTGCCCCCTCGTCGCGCTTAAATTGGAAACGAAAATATTTAGCATAATTAAATGTTACTCGAAATGCCAAAATAATTATTAAGGTGACAGCATAATGAGTTGCCCAACCACCCACACCACCCGCACCACCCAGGCCAATGCACAAAAGGCCAGCAAGTCAGTCAGCCAGCCAGCCATCCAGGCATCCAGTCAGCCGTGCTTTACGCAGCTGTCTTCAAAATGGAAATTGATTGAAGCCTGGCAAAGCGAACAGCGACCGGATGGCTGCAAGTAATTGAATGCGAACGACGGAAGTGGGTCGGGAGCGCGGGGTCAAGTGGCAGGCAGCAGGTGCTGAAGTGTTAAAAACAACTAAATATCCTCAAGGTATTGAACTGCGGACACGAAATTAACACCTAACAACAAAGTTGCATGGCTTAGACTTAGCCTCTGCTACTACTACAATCTTTGACTACTCAAGTCAATATGCTGGCCAAGGCCAAGGCCTGCGGCTGACTTGTAGACTGCCAGATTATTTAAGCTTGACGACAATGGCAATAAATTTCAGCTGCCCCAGACATATCTGAAGTGCAGCACACACACATAATGAATAGACAATGCGCACTGAAATCAAATTCAAAGTCCTATATACAGTATTTACTATAGTAAATGTTTGTTTCATTTGTATTAAGACTGGGTCAGGTATTCATAGAATGTGAAACAATTAATTTCCTCATGCATAGAACATTGAGCGTGCTGTGCCTGAGGCATACGGCTAAAGTTTTTGGCTTAGATAGCTTTCAAAGGTTTGTAGTTAACAAAACAATAAACAAGTCTTTATCTTTTAAATGCGAAAATAATGCTGTGGGCGTTGCTGAAGCTTAAGTTCGACTTTAACTCGACTAGGAAATACCTATTTAAAAAGTGAGGTTTCATTTGGAAGATAAAGTGGCAAAAATTTGTGTCTTATCTATCATGCGGTTGAATGTCATGAATACAATAGAAGATGCCACAAAAATTTCTTTTCTTTTATAAACATAACAGTGATAAGACTACTTGTACAATTGAGTACTATAATATTTATAGCATATATAATACATATTATATATAATTTATACTATTTATATAGTCTTTCTGACATTTTTTAATGTTAACAAACAGTCTTAATCGGTTAACTATATCATATCATAGTACTATTAAAGCTTTAACCTTTATCTTAATGGTTCCTATACTTCAGAATATCCTGATATAAGCTTGTACGTCTGAGATTGTTTCTGATAATTGGATCATTTAAGCATTAGAAACTTTTATAGGTATACAACATCTAAAATTTATAAAAGTCTTACAACTATAAGTTGTAGTTTTATCGTAAGTAAAATTTATATTAAATAAATGGAATATAGCACAGTAAGTAAAGCGAATATTGTATAGTAAATAAAAGAAATATCGTATTATACGTAAAACGAATATCGTAGCATAAATAAAACGAATATTGTATCGTAAGTAAAACTTATATAAAATAAAAGGAATATCGTATAGTGAGTAAAATGAATATCGTATGATGTGTAAAACGAATATCGTATTTTACGTAAAACAAACATAGTATAGTAATTAAAAATATCGCAAAAAATAAAATGAATATAGTATAGTAAGTAAAACGAATATTGTAACGTAAGTAAAATGAATATTGTAACGTAATTAGAACTAATATCGTGTAGTATGTAAAACTAATATTGTACGTCAAATAAAACGAATATCGTATAGTAAGTAATACCAATATCGAAGTATAAGTAATAACAAAACGAATATCGTTATGTACGTAAAATAAAAATCGCATAGCAAGAAAAACTAATTAGAACCATTAATATAATAACATAAATAAAACGAAAACGAATATCGTATGCAAATCAAAACTATAACTAAACTACCACTGTTATAGCCCACGTTGTACCCAAATTTAACACACTTTATAGTAGGGTATTTAAGCTCCAAGGACCACTTACCTAAGCCCTTTGAGTGGGCACATTTCAGGGCAGAAAGCAGTTAAGAAGCATGCTGAATGCTGTAAAATATAAATTGAAAGTAAATAGAAGTGAAGTGGAAAGTAGATGTAAAACAGAAATGTTAGATATGTGTTAGAGTGGACCAAAATCAAATTGCATTGGCTAAACAGCAAGCCCTCTCTCCCATCTGCCCTCTTTCTGTTTTATGCCAAGAATTCACATTTGGCCTCAATTTTATGAAAACATTTTTGACATATGACGTTTGAAAGTAATGTGAGCAATCTCAGATATGTCCTTGACAAGTCACAAAATCGATTTCATATATATGCTGAACGTAAAAAGATATGCAGAAAGACCACCAAAACAACGATTGCACTCGACAAGCCAATTCTTTGCGGTCTTCGCTCTTGGATTGCAATTCAACTCTTGAGTTTGAGCAAATTTGAGTCATTACATTTTGAAGGGGCTTACGAACAAGTTGGCACGTTTCGACAATCGCCAGCACCTAGTCAAGTATATCAAGAGGTGGCTAGGGCTGAGGGCCAGGCTGGGGTGACTATTCAAATTACGTAAAATGCAATTAAATGGCGCCCGAAAGTATGCCGCAACCTTTTTGGCAGCTTATGCTAATGCATAAATTAGCTGCCTAACACAACAATTTAAAAAGTTCCATACTAAAATTAGACATTAGATTTGATGGCCTTCCAACTTTTAAATGGCTTGTGATATTTCAAAGCCTAGACGGCAATTATACAATGGGCCCTGCCGAGATACGTATCGAATGGCACTCAACGGGTTTTATTTTTCGGTAATTAAAAGCGGCCAGGACTCTGAATGCTATGGCCAGACCGACTGACAGCAAAATATCATCTCAGCAGCAGCTTTTCACTCAAGCTGATTTTATTTTGATGTTCCTTTTTTCACTCGCTTTCTACATTGCAAATGTGTAGAAGGAGAATATTGTATGCCCTGAACACATTGAAGACGGGCATTTAGATTTAGTTGAGAAGTTTGCGAGAGGCAGAAAGAAGCGTGGCAAATAACTTAAAATGTATAGGGTGGGACACTCAAAGTTTCATTCAAAGTGGTCATTGATTCGGTTTGGAAACTATTTTTATTTTGATGTTCTGCATAAAGAGGATGGTGTACTTTGTGGCTCAGACTTTCCTGTCGAAAATAACTCAGAGAGAATAATATATTGGACTCGCTCTTGGCAAATTCGAGAAGTTTGCAATGTTGGTCATTCAACGTTTCAGGCATTCATGGTTCACTCACGATGTGTGAATCTTGTTGAAACATTTGACTGCCTACAGCCTTCAAAATACATTCTCGATGACGCCAGACTCAGTAAAAAATGTTTACATATAGACATATCTGCCAGGTCGATGCTTTATTAGAATTAGCTGCCTCTATTTATACATATATTAATTTTTGTGTATGAACTTGTCAAAACTCAGAAGAATCTTTAAAATTTGTATACATGTTTATTTATTTATTTATCATTGATTTTATATTACCAATTTTTTTTTGTTAAGGTTGTAAGCGATACCCAGCTAAACATACTCAGTTAACAATATTATGTGTAAATTATTGCTGCCAAAAGAAACTACGATAACGATTCAATATTGGTTACACTTCGAGTGCCTCATCCAATATAAATTAGTATAAATATCAGAGTTAGTTACTTTTTTCTAAATTTTTGTTTATATACACCCAGCGACAAAAAAAAAACCGCAACCGGAAGTTTTACAAATTGTTGCCTTTTCATTTTTCTAATCGATCAATTTCACATAAAATTTTAAAAACTTAAGTTTTTTTTATATATATTTACTATAATTTAAATATATTATATGCAAAATATATATTTCTGTGAGCATTGAATCAAAACTTTTGATACATAATGTATATGTATATCTGATTGATTTAATACCCTTCCATTAGCAACCGTGTGGTAATTGGCAGAGCATTTACCAGTCGATCACCCACACTTTTTCTGCAAATAATTAAACTGATTATTCTGCGGGGCCTTGCATTGATTTCAGCCATTACTCATACGCACCGTTCGACGGCTGGCAATGGCCATTCGATGCCGCCATCATCAGCTCACGGACTTACGTGATGGACCGTAATTACCCAACATAACAGTTAATGAATGACAGCAAAAAGTAGAAGATGAAGCAGAGAAGCTGCTCTTAAGAAGCCAGCATTAAGTAAACATGTAACGTGGCTTTTGCCCATAAGCAGCCTCTGGAGAGCATTAAAAACGCTTGTGGCATAGTCTATCGATTTTTGAGCATTAGTTATGCATTTGTCTACGAATTAAGTTGAGGTTGCGCGTAGAATAAAATCTTAAATAGAATTTACAGTTAAGGGCACCGCAGCGGCATTTTGTTAATTATTAGATTTGCGTTTTTTCGGCGCCGGCACTTGAAATTCAATTAATTACAACAGTAGACTGAGGGGAAGGGCTTTGGGAAGGTGGCAGTGAAAAAGTTGACGCTTTATTTCGGCACGTGATAAATTAATTTAAGCCAAAAGCGTTTCGTGTAATGTTTGCATATTGCGGTGCTGTCCAGGTGCCACAACAACATGGGCGTGGCCACAGCACAGTAGTAACAAGTTTACAGCGCCAGAGCCGAGCCGACCCGACCCGAGTCGAGTCGCGCCACAACTAATTGAGTTGCGTTGCGACCAAATTGTAATGCCTACATTTTATTTGGCAAATGAAGTTGGGACCGCTTTTGTCCATTGCACGCAATCCCATGTCGTCCTTAATTACCGAAATATTTGAATACTAAATGTAATAGATTGCGCATCGCATCGCCAACACCAACAACAAAATCAATTGGGAGTACTTTAGAGCTGACCTCTAGCCCAGTGCTAAATCAGGGCAGGCTATGAACCTGAACCCGGCTCAAGGCCAGGCAAGCTCTTGACAGCTCAATTTAGTTTGGCCCACTAATTAAAACGCAGCACTGACTGCGCCCTAATCAGCGTATTAATCTGTGTTTTAGGGCATACACCGGGCAGAGACATAAAGTGGCACAACTTGTTGGCCTTTGAATGCCTCACTTTTGTTAATATATTTTTGATGATTCTTTATCTAGTTGGTTTGTGTGGTCTAAAGTCATGAGTTATTATTGAGACTATAAATTATTTGTAAGGGAATTTCCTCTTGTTGTTATAGCTCATAGTATAAGCTATCATTGAGAGTATAAATGGTTTGTACGGGTTCATGTCAATTAATATCCTTACATTTTTATATGTTGCTTTATATTACTTGATATTGTCTTATATTGCTGTTATAATAAGTATGGCTATCATTGAGACTATGATCTATGTGATCAATAAGAAATCATTTAGACTTAAAATAACCTTAGCAGATAATTTACTATAAAATATGCTCAAATTCAAATATTGCTTAAATCATTTTCTATTTTTGTTGTTATATAATATAGTAAGTATAAGCTATCGTTGATCTATAATAAATCAATGTGACTCAAATGATCCATAGGAGATCTTGTCTACTATGCTTAGATTCTTATATGCAGTTTCCTGTTGCTTGAAATCATTTTCTATTGTTGATATGATATCATAAGGTTATAGTATAAGCTAATTAGATTATATATATATAATGTATATAATCTATAGGGAATTATACTATAATTTATCTATAGAAGATCTTGTCTAAAATTAAATGTTCTCAGATTTTTATATGTTGCTTTATTTTTCTTTAAATCAGTTTGATTCTCTATTGTATTGCTGTATACTAAGCTATCACTTAGACCACATATGATCTGTCTGAGATCTTATCTATTAATATTCTCAGATTCTTGACTGTAATTTTGCTATCTTTATAGGTGCATAAATCGCCACCAAATATTTATTAGATTTTCAATAATTCATAATTCCATAATAATTGTATTCCATAACATATCCATAAGCGTATTCAAATTTCGTTGTTGTACATATATATTTCACCTACTTATTTCATGTTTGTCTCTGTTTTTTTTTTTCATTTATTTTGACGTAAAGCAAATTCTAGAGAATTTGTTTATTGTTGTGATTTTTTCGGTGCTTTTGTCTAATATTCAGCTTGACACGAAATATTATTAATTGGTCTAGACGAGAACAAGGCAGGCATGAAATTCAATGCGAAGCTATTAAGCATGAGCAGATACTTAAAACTAAATTCTGATATGGGGCGCGAACAAAGCGAACGGGATAACAAAGTCAGATTTCTAAATGATTAACAATTATGCTTAAGCCTTAAATATATTTAGCTTATTATCAGATTTGCCATGCAGCAGCGGCTTGTGCATGTAGGCTGAAAGCTGAAAGCTCTTGACGTGGCTTTAACTCCCAGCGGGATTTTGTGTCAAGTCTGACAAGCTCTGTGCCTTGGGGCGGCTGTCTGCACTTGCATGCCACAACTTGAGTTTAAAGTCAGTTATTCTTTTTCTTTGACTGCAGCTACAAATGGCACAGTGCCAGCAAATAGTGTCTGTATAGTCAATTTTATTGTGATTTATGCTGCTTGAAATTCATTTAATGAATTAACTGATTCGCATTTAAAAAGTAATATCATCATATATATTTCACTATTTACTTTTTAGAAATATTTAAAGTTTTATAACGAAATATATTTTAACCTAGATATTAATCAAGCATAGGAAGCAATTGGCCAAAAGGATGAAGGTGTCTAATAGAATTAATGGCAAGCTTTTTTGTATATCTCTATTTATTTCAGTAGAGGTATTTAAGATGTATATATCATCTTTAGCTAACTCTTTTTATTTGATTATCTTTGCTATTCATGTACTTCATTTTAATATACCTATGTCTGCCTGTCTATATCTATATTTTTGTATTATTTAATATATCTTTCCCCATTCAAACTTATTATATATCTATCTATATATTATATTCCTCCCAAACAATTTCTTTTTCAGCATTCTCAAACAATTTTTGACTGTTCTCTCTACATACTCTAAAGTTTACTTAATGCAACCTTTTAAATATATTTTTATGTACAACATATCTACATATTATACTGCAAGTTGCCTCTTGCTTTTGCATTAAAAGTAAACTTCCGCTAGCTACTGTACAATTTTCATGTTAAGCTCTGCACTTGGGATGTTTGAAGTCTGTGCTCAGCTCCTTAAGTGAAGTTCAGCCACATGTTAATTAATTGCAAGCCGCTGCATTTTGGCTCAAGTTTTTATATGACTTATTAATAATGTAGTAGCTGCCGCAATGTTTGCACCGCCAACGCGCGCACCACACAGCCGCATAAACCACCACAAAGTGTGCACTGCACACACGCTCTTACCATTATTATGTAGACAACATGCATGCAGCAGCAGCAGCAGCAGCAGGCGCTGTTTGACTAAGGAGAGTAGAAGTAGTAGTTGACTCAACTAACAAGAGCCAAGTGCATAATGAATATTATGGTATTTCGAAATTGTGTCTACATTTTGTACTATGCGAAAAGTGTGTTAATAGAGCTTACTTCTGGGCACACACACTATCTACTTGTCACTTTGCTCATAATTAATCAAATATTACAGCTACATCCTTCGATTTCCAATTAAATGCAATTTGAGTGATTCGTCTATGGCAGTATTGTCAAACGCTTGTGCCTGGCTCAAGCTGAGTTGGACAAGCGAATGTATATCATGAATATTCATATATATATATATATATGCGACTACCTCGCTATCTATTGCTCTCTATTGTGTGTGCCCATAAAGTCGACCTTCCGCCCCTCCCCCTTTGCCAACCTCATGCCTGGGGGCCATTGTCATACATTGTCGTTCCCATCTTGGCAAAGTTTCACGCACACATGAGCACACAAATGATCACAGTCATCGGTAGTCAATGCAAACAAAGCGAGCAGCAAAGCATCCACGAAATTCATCCTTAAATATTCATAAACATTAGATGGGAATATATATATATATATATATATATATATCCTCACGTATGTGTGTGTGTGTATTTAGTTCTAGTTGCATGTTAAATCACAGCAGGAATGCTGAAACTACTGAGGCTAATCAATTGAATTCTCAGTTTCCGTTCGTAAAGTGAAATGAGCTGCATAATATTTCCGCTGATTTATGCAAGCTTTTGACTTTAAGATGGATTCATATGCAAGGCATAGCCTAAAGAGTAAAGGCTTGATATATATTCAACTTGGATTTATGGCAGCCTTTTTAAATTGAGCTCAAATATTGCAGCCATAAAATCGTCTGCGTGCTTTGTTTTTGTAAAATATTTACTCTAATCTCTATACTATATACAGTCTATATGACTTTAGCCTTGTCTTACTTAATGCACATCATAGTATTTTTAGTGCTGCCTAAACAGCAGCATTTTCATGCCAAAATCTCCAGCTGGGCTATATAGTATATATATACGTATATCAAGTCGCGTTGTCTTATATCCCATTCTCACCTGACGACATTTGTTAGTGCTAGTTTTTGAGTATGTAAATATTATCAGGTGTCTTTGCTAGCTTTTCGCCTGTCACCCTCACAAACAAACAAATAAACACACACCAACACATACACACACCAAAACACACACATACCCACACACACACACAGAGAAGCCAAATGATAAATGGATTTTACGCTTCTACGAGCTGCTTTCCATGTGAAATACAAAAAAGATACTCGCTTCGTTATAGCTTCTGATAGATATTTGTTTGGAAAGCATCTGCAGCTCAGTTGGCTCGAGCATAATATTAGATTACATGATACATATAATGTCGCTGCAAACACATTCTGATCAATTTATACACGAGTTAACTCATAATTGCAGCATAAATCATTTAAATTATACAAACATAATTTTAATAAGAATAAAATAATTTCTATAAATATTTTATGACTGTTTTTTTGAGCAATTAATTTAATAGTTCTATTTGCATAAATTTATATTTAAATTGAAATGAAAAAAAATGGTATGTGTTTATTTTTTCGCCCACATGAGTTAACGCTAAATTTAATATTTAACAGAGCGTAAATCAATTAATTTACTCAAATTGCGCTGCGACCAAAAAAGTACATAAAGGGAAAAAATAATGCATCAAAATGTAAATATTTGCATTTTTGCACAAACTTTTTTTTGTTTGTTTGCGAAACGTTTTTAAGCCAGGTAAAAGTGCAAAACACATAAAATCGAAAAACTTCAAATCTTTAAATCAGATTTACCAGCCAGGCAAAACTTTTCAGTCATGGTATCTCTCTGTGCATGTGCGTGTGTGTGTGTGTGTGCGAAAATGTATCTATTGGATACATTTTGTACAAGGCCTAACACGATACTGCCATTAAAATGATTGTGCCACAAAAACCAAAAATCCACAATTCACCAGAAAATTTGCCAAGTAAACGGATTAAATTTCTCGTTTTTCGCAATGCAGAATAAATCAAAATTGTAAATACAACAACAAAATACCCTGACAAAATCATATTTATTGAGTGATAAGACTGTAGTCCTTTGTGAAAAGACCTCAGATAAATCTTAAATAAGATAATTAAAGTAATTCATTTGAAATTAATTATTATTTAATTTATGTAATTTAAAATATTAAATTTTTTAGTAAAAAAATTGAGTTTATTAAAAAAAATTTACTGAATTAAAAATTTGTATTTATTGTTGTAATAAATTGATATTTATTGAATTTATTTTACAGTTATTTTTAAGCTTAAAACATTCATTCAGTTAACTGATTTATTAAAATTTAATAAATTGAATAAAATAATTATTTGTTCATTAAATCTTTTGCAAATTTATTTTTTTAAGAAATGTAATTTTTTAATAAATTTACTTTTTTTTAATTTGGTTTTTGATATTGTAACTTTTTATTAAATTATTCATTAAAAAAATAAAAAACTTACTTTAAAAATTAATTTGTAAAAAAATAAAGGTAACTAAAAATTTATTTTTTTTTTTTGTCAAGAAATTTTTATTTTAAAAAATTAAGTATAAATGTAATTTGTTTAATATATTTATTTTTTTAAATCAATGTAAAATCAAAAATATTTAATAAACCAAATGGATTTTTAAACGAACAAATAGTTTTTGTTTATTAAAAAATTTTAATTTTTGAAATAAAAAAATTAAACTATTATAATTTTAAAAAATATATTTAATTTAATTATATTTATTCAAAAAGTATTTATAATTTATACTTTGTTTTTTATATAGCACATATATAAATATAATATTAAAGATCAACCTGAGATGCTCCTCATCGACAGAAAGTGTATAATTATAAAGTCCTGTTACAATATCGTAATCAATTTAAGCATTTCAAATATAAACAAAGTTCTCGGCAACGCCGGGTTAAGTTTGGATATTTGATTTCAGCTGGGGGCGTGGCTAAGAGAGGGCGAGTGGGCGTGTGGGAGCCTTGTGCAATTCAACTGCCAAGAAAACTTCGTCAGCTTGACGCGTTTCCGTCTGACAAATATTTGCGTGCAAAAATTGTGTTGAACAGGAAGCAAAAGAAAAAGAGAAACAAAAATTATAAGAAAATATGTGCTCAGAGAAAAATTTATAGCTGTAAGTTATGCTCAGGTGAGATGAGTGCGCAGGCAGTTATGAATAAAATACAACTGAACTGAGCTAAGTTGAGTTGAGCTGAGTGTGCTAGAGCAATCAACGTTGCTTTACACACACTCAGGGAGAAAGGCAGAGTAATTTACGAAAATTATGCTAAGCTCTTAGCAGATTTGATTTAAACAATTTTGCATAAACAACAAATGACGGCTAATGGAGTGCAGTCTAGGCGTATAATTATAAGATAATCTAGCAAATATATGTATGTACATTTCAGCTTAACTGATTGCCAAATGCAAATACGAATTAGATTGAATTACGCATACGCCATGCGTGCCCAAGCAAATGGCAGCTGCATACACTGACTTTCATGAGTGACACTTGAATTGATGGATGAATGTTTTGCCAGCTCTCGTCAACTGATTGACCCGTTAGCCACAATAACAGCAACAGCAATAGCAACAACAGCAACAACTACATCATCATCTTCATCATTATTATTAGCCACATTTATGGTGTCAGCTGCACTCTCGCTATCATTATGGCTATCACTGACAATCCAGTGATAAACTGCAAGATGGCTAAACATCATGAAGTCAATTATATAATGACGTCGCTAGTTAACGCTTCGCTTGGGTCGATGCGTCGACCACTTGACATGCTCGTTACAATTTATGGTTTGTTTGTATTCGAAGCAGGAGAGGGTCGCTTGGCTATTGCACATGCCACTGGCATGCCAATAGCATGGAGAAGTCTTCACTCGCTCGCTGGCGTCGCAATTTGACGGCATTCGCTGCTCACTGGCTGCTAAGAAATAGCTGAACCCAAATAGCTGTCAAAATAATTGTCGATGGTCGGATAACTTGCGAGGTTCATAAACCACACCACAGGTCTTTACCAAGGCATGTCAATGTACAAATAAAATGATGGGAATATCCTATATTAATTGGAAATTGATCTTGAAATGGGTAAGGAAAAGGCAACTTGAAATACAACGGAGCTTGAGCTAAGTCAAAAAGCGTTATGTGAACTATGTCTTAAAAATTCCTAATCAATCAGAAATTTTGTAAAATAGGTATGAAAAACAAGTGAAAGTTCTGTAGATGACTAGGAAACCTTTACTATGAGAAGTTAATTTTTGAATAAATTTTCTTCCAGATTAAATTCATCAAATTTTAAGTGTGATCATGTAATCCAAATATGTATATACGCTAATAAATTATTTTTTTCATTAAAAATGATTTAAAAAATTAAAAATCTCTGTGTTCGATCCCGATAAAAATACCCAGATTTTCTAAATTAATTTTAAAATTTTAATTAATTATCTTCAGGTCTTATTAATACAAATTATCGATTATTAAAGGTAAGTAAAATGAATACAAATACATATAAATATACTAGATTGAATTACCTTTTCAAATAATTGTTAACCGTTTTATTCTTTACGTTCTGTTCGTCAGATCAACCGAAAAAGTCATATTTCCTCGCTAGCCTGAGCAAGAGCCTTTTTCATTTCTCTTTGGTTTTCGGTTGAACGCATTGTTTTTTAACGATCATCGTTTAGGAAGCGATACGATTGGCGTTCGCACAATGAGCGCCACGGTTAGCAAATTGATCTAAGAGCAACAGAGATAAATAGATTTATGTTTTTGTATAGAGATTGCGTTTATTCTGGCTGGTTTTCTCTTTTATGAAAGATGCTCATTCCGACTCTCATCACTTCGGCAGAGGCATGAGGCGCCAACATTGCTGCCATTATCTCTTTCTGACTTACATATATAAATAAGTACATATAAAGTGGGGGAATACCATGACAATCATAGACGCTTGCTCGTGTCTAACTTAAATGTTATCAGTTAATACACACATAATATTATACAGTATTTGAGTTTAATTTAATTTTATTTATTTAATACTAACTAATTAATAGTCGAAAAGGCTGATTAGCTCAATAGTAATACCTAATCAGATGTGAAACCTTTAAACATGCAAATCTCACAGCTTAATGAATATTAGAAATATTCACATAAATCCCTGTTATGTATAAAAAAATTATACGAGAAATCATAAGTCAAATATAAGCTTAAGTGCTTAAAACTATTATTTAAAACAAATAAAAAATAAATGAAAAAATACAAAAATAAATTCAAATACAAAACAATTGAAAAAGTAAAAAGTTTCATTGAAATGATTATAAATTACTAATCTCAGATTAAGTTTTATGTAATTATTACAGATATTTTTTTTATCAAATGTTAGTCAATATATATGGGCATATATACATATGTATGTATATATACATATATATATATATATATATATATATATACAGACTTATATGTTTATGTATATATATAAATATGTGTATTTTTTTCTGATTATGTCAGTAATTGCGCCTTACAAAATCCCACGTTATCTGTAAATCCACATTTAAAAAAAAAACTTCCTAATTAATGACGTATTCATAGCTATGAATTTTATGATTATTAGTGCATGATTTATATATATTATTTGTATTATTTTAAAGATTTTTTGAATGAATAATTGATTGCGAAGCTTCATGAAACATACAATAATGAGCCCTTACATATTTTAATACCTTAAGCTCAGTGGACTCAGTTCAGGATATAATAGTCAATATGTAAGTAATAAGCAGAAGGTAGCAGGCCATATTAAATAAATAAATATATATATATATTTTATCAGCAGCCGTATCCATCAGGCCAGTGTCTGCCTCGGCCAATCGGGTATTCCCAATTATAGACTTTCCCCTTGTTTTTATACCCAGAACGCATTGATAATCAGGCTATTGCTGACCCAATAAAATATATAAGTTAATTTTTGTTTTGATTAACAAAGAGCTTGATCTTCTTTTATTGGATTTAAGACTTAATACTAAATGAGTGTAAGTTAGCTCAAGAAGTAGTTGGCGTCGATGTCTTTAGCGCAGCGGCAAAGATAGAGTGGCCTGATACTGCCGTTGCATTATTCCAAAAGCTGCGGAGCGACTTGATGTCTCTCTTTGATAATTCTTCCTGTCTTAATTGTTTTTGTCTTTCTTTTGTCTTGTAAGTCTTTCAAGCTCTCTCAAGAATTAAAATTTTATAAACATCAAACTACTCTATGATTTGTTATAGAATCAATTGTCTCCCACCGGAACGATTGATCGCAAACTAGTTCAAAAATTCCACAAGGGCATTCAATAGTCGACGTAAGACCATTTAAGGTTTTCATTGTCATTTTTTATTTATAATCCAAAATATAAATAAATAAAAGTAGAACGTTGCACTGAAACTCATGAGAAAGAGCAAATGAATACATTTAGACGAGTCCCAGTCACAGTCAAGTTTGAGCAGATCTTTGAGCAGGTTGTCAGCTACGATCAGCAAACACAAAATAAATAGAACTATAAATAATATATAATTCAATTGAAATGAACACAGTAATTGCGTTGATCTTTGTGCTGGCGGCAGCTCGTGGAGCACAGATCGATGTGAGTCAGCGCCTGCCCGAGGTGCACGATGACAAATTCTACTACTTTGGCTTTGGCAGCAATATGCTGGCCAAGCGCATACACATCCAGAATCCCACAGCTCAGTTTGTGGGTCCAGCGACGCTAACCGATTACCGATTGGACTTTGCGACGATAGCGGAGAACAGATGGAATGGAGCTGTGGGTACCATTGTGCCGACAAGGGATGCGCTCACCTGGGGCGCGCTGTGGGACATTGAGCTGACCAACTTGGCCGACATTGACGAGTGAGTAGAGCAGCGGGAATTAATTTGCGCATTCATATTTAACATATTCTTATCGCAGTCAAGAGGGCGTTCATGAGAACCTCTACAGACCCATCACAGTGCAAGTGAAATTGCATGGCAATGGCACTGAGATAGCTGCGAGAGCTTATGTTCTGGTGGAGCAGCCCGAGGGCAACGTGCATAGCTCGGCGGCATCTGTGGTGCCTGAGGATCGTAAGCCTTCCAAGACATATCTACAAGTGCTAGTTAAAGGTGCCATTGAGAGCGGCATTCCGCAGGAGTATGTTAATTGGCTAAAACACATTAAGCACAATAACAAAACGGCTGAAGATATGGAGCGACTTTTAGTGTTGGAATCAGTGCAATTGTAAAAAATTTTGTAATATATCAAAGACAAGGGTAGAATGTTAAATAAAGTATTTGAAAAATTAACCATATGGTTGGTATCTTGGCTAAAAGCAGTGGGTAGCGAACAAAAACGAACTGCTTTATAGCTGGGAAACTGCCCAAAAGAAACTGCTCCCACACTTTAGCTAATATTTAAACCACTGAAACCAGAATTCTTATTGGCCAGCTGATATATGTGATATGAAAATAATTGGTTTTCGCTGTTTCTTTTGTATATGTGTAAAAACGAGTTAAGGTGTGAACGCCTTTACATCATTAGGCTCAATAAACAAAATATAATTTAAAATATATAAAGCTATATATTCAATAGATTTCCTACTACAAACTGTTCTCAGCTCTGAGCCCATTTTAAATTATTGCAGAGACATTTACTGATTACGCGATGAACAAAACTAAACTGCTTTAATGCTGTAAAACTGTTTGATTTCAACTGTTCTCAACATATTAGTTAAGTGCCAAACCCATTGCAGAGTTAAGAGGAAATAAAAGCGAATAGTTGGATTTTCTTATCTGCATTGAAGAAAACTCAAATGTTTGTTTTGTTATCAGTGGAAAATTTTACTTTAATAATATTCATATATATTTATATTCCTATATACAAATTTTTACTTGAATAATATACATATATATTTTTGTATTTTAAATGTTTAAATGATTAAAATAATAAAATTTTTAGACTATAGCCGAAGGCTTTGTTATCATATAATCCAAATAAATTTCAATCAGCAGAAAGATTTAAAAGTTTTTGTAGCGTAGTGCTAAAAGCTTTAGCCGCTTGCTTTCGCTTTTTCATTGTCAAAGTCAGTCGCTTGCGGTCAGCTGTGCGAGCCACGCGTAAACAAAATATTTATATCAGAAAGTGACATTTAAACATAAAACTAGTGAATATAATTATTAATAAATTAATTTGAATTTGCAGATATATATATATATATATTTATGTATAGACAAGTAAATATATATATAAAGTGATATATATTTAAAGTGATTAAAGAACACGTAAGTAATAACATATTTTTGCTCATAGAATAAATCAGCTGTTTAAATTACAATAAAACTATCAGCTTTGATACGGACAAAAGCTTTCAACGGTTGTCAGCTGTTAATTGTGAATCAAAAGAATAGTTACAAATATTAAAATAAACAATAATAAAAAAAAAACAATACAATAAAATATAACCCTATTATTATTTATTAATTTCTTTCAATAGCAATATTAAATTCATGCAATTCTCTCAAACATAATTTAATTCAATATTTAAACAAATTCTCTGAAGCCAACAGCCTTAGCCAAGTCAACAACCAGCTGAACTGCTTGCACTGAATACAAGCAGTTTGGCTTGCTTAATAGTGGCTGCAAAACTGTAACTCAAAATTTGATAAATTTGACATATTCAGGCATATTTCATTTTCATTTTCTGTTTCAATTCAGCATAAATTAAATTTGAAAATGTTACACAAAGTTTAGTATATTTGAAATTCTTTGCAGATACACAAATACAAGACCAGCCAGCTTTTAGCGTTGCAACAATCCAGGCTGGAACATGGCCAATAAGTTCTACTACTTTGGCTTCGGCAGCAATATGTTGGCCCGCCGCATACACATACAGAATCCAACGGCACGACGCATAGGCGCTGGCAAACTGGAGGTGAGTATGGACAGGAGATTATAGTAGATATTAATATATTGAGACTCCATATTGCAGAACTACCGCCTCGATTTCCAAGGCGTCGGTTCGAATACCTGGCTGGGAGCACCGGCCACAATTGTGCCCACGCCTGGCACAGATGTGTTCGGCGCAATTTGGGAGATAGATATGTGCAATCTGAAGGATTTGGATAAGTATGAAAGCTAGCTATATTTACACTGTTATATACTAATAATAATCACAGTCAGGAGGGCGTTTCGGATGGCATCTATATACCCATCAATGTGCCCGTTCACTCACTGCACAACAATTCGGAAATCATTTGTCGTGCCTACCATCTGAGCAATCAGCCGGAGACAATTGTGCACGGCCAGGCGGCGGCTGCAGCTGACGTTGAGGTGCCATCGAATCGTCAGCCCTCACACACATACCTCAAAGTGCTGGTCAAGGGTGCCGAGGAGTCGGGCATACCCGCCGACTATGTCAAATGGCTACGAGGCCTGCAGCACAACGGCAATCATGTGGAGGCAATGGAACTCAAATTGGAGCTATCCACAGTGAAGCTCAGCTAATATTGACCATATTGTTTTTAGCTAAAAATTGAAGTTGCCAACTTATTTTGTGTATTCATTGCTGTATATAAATTTCATGAGTAATATATGTCTGTATATGTGTGTGTATACCTGACAATAGAGCTAACTTGTTTTTGAAATGCAGAAAACGGGATTTGTCTAAGGTGCTATCTATCCATCTAAGTTTATTATGGCATGTAGCTATATATAAAAAAAATTATTATATTAAAGTGCTGGGCATTCGAATTGTAACCTATTAAAAGGGTCCAAAATGATATACCCGAATATTGAAATAACTTGAATTGCTATACAGAATAAGAAATTCTATACGAACAAGTGACTCTAGTTGTCAAACTGTCTGCCGCTACATGTATGTATGTATTTATATAGCTAATTTAGTCAATTCAATGAGCTTTCGTCGCACTAGCATTTGCACTAATCCCATCAAAGTTAGATTATGTTTGTCGGCTTAGCATGATGCAGCCAATGGGCTGTGAGAGTGATAGACGCATAAGAGAAAGAGAGAAAGAATCGACATGACTGATCTCAATTTCTTCAAAGTATTATCTCTTACAACTATAAATCTATTTAGTCAATTGCCGCTCTCAAATTAAAATATTAAATGAAGCTCAGGTTATTGAACTAAAAAAGTATTATAATAGTAATATATAGACAGCAGAATAATATTATTATTCAAATATATTTTAATAGAGCTTGGGCGGTTATAAAATAGCTATGCAGACAACAGACAAGTTGCTAAATTTTTGTATTTTTATATATATATATAGTTTGATAAAACTTCACACATATAATAGTAGAGTAGCTCAACTCTACATAAAGCATATCTTCAAATCAGGCATACTCTACCAAAAAGCTCGCCTAATTATTCCTAGTTTCAGCACTGGCAAAAAGTTTGGCAAAAAATGAATTTAATTAATTTTAATCACTTATTTATGATGATTACCAATTTCCTGTCTCGCAGACCATTGTCTCTGTCGAGTGGCCAAAAAACTTGCCCTGACACGGACAAGAACACGGACACCTTCACGGTAAAAGTTTTGTAGCCTTTTTGGCTGGCATCAACTAAAGTGCAATTAAAGTGCAATTTAGTGCGAGCCAAAGATGCTCGAAATGCTCTGCTTTGCAGCTAACTTGGCCCAAATTGAAGCTAACTTCAGAGTCTGCAGACGCTTAACGAGGCTCATCGAGCGGCAGCAGCAACAGCATTCTGGACTCTGGCTTATTAATTTAAATTTTCAGCTCTCTACGTCGGCTGCATATTGTTGCACTGCGAGTGGCCCCCAAATGGAAATGCGCTTGGCCCGAGCATAGCCCAAATTGCGTGCCAAAGTAATAATAAACATAATTTGCTGTGCACACTCTGTACAGCTAATTTGTGAGGGCGGGGGCGGGGCAAGGGTGAGGTCAGAGGTTACACTGCGTAGGTGCCTGGAGGGTCTTGAGCTCGCTCTCTTTGTTGTTGCTGAGGTGTCCAAGTGCAAAAGTTCGAGAACAATTTCGAGTTGGTCTTTAACAAAGTAAAAAGTTTGGGCCAAAGTGCTGCACTGGATGCCTTTGTGGCACTTGTTAGCTTGTTGTGTTGTTAAATGCCCTATAGATATACACAATTTACGGCAGGGTATATTGCCTGTGAAATGAACAGACGATGCTTACAATTAAAGCTGATTCTGGTATGATATATTATTTTAATTTTTTATGATTATTAAATTTATTAATTTGGTGAACTCTTAATGACCTACAATAAATAGCTTACAGCGGGTATTTTAGCTGTAATATGGACTAACAATTGTTGCAGTAGGCTTATACTCAAATCATTTCTAATCTGATAAATTTGACGTATTTAAAATTTTTAAATAATTTCTTTGCTTTTTCTCTTTTTAAATAACTCCCAATAACTAGTTTGCAGTGGGTATTTTATATAATTTTTTATAAAATTTCTTTGCTTTTTCTCTTTTTAAATAACTCCCAATAACTAGTTTGCAGTGGGTATTTTATATAATTTTTTATAAAATTTCTTTGCTTTTTCTCTTTTTAAATAACTCCCAATAACTAGTTTGCAGTGGGTATATTGGAGAATTTAAATTATTGTACTACATATATATGTATATATATATATATTTTTTTTTTAATATATAAAAAAAATTAATTTTTAAAAATTAATTGAACATTTAAATATGCGGTTTTTTTTACATTTCATGTTTGGAAAATATTGATTTTACAGTGCCGTTATGTAACTTGTATTAGAATATAGTTGGTAAATCTATATTATTTAATAATATGTTGGTATTTTAGCTTACTTTTTAACTTACTACATACCTTGTAAAGTGCATATAATAGACAGCATTCACTGCAGGCTTCACAGTTAATAATTTTAAATATTTATTACTGGAAAACTGAAATAGATAAATAAAATAGCTATTTATTTTATTAATATAATTTTATTACATATTTTTTTGCTAAATACCCTGTAATGTGCATATAATAAATGGTATCCACTGTAGACTGTACCTCAGTTACTTTAACATATTTTTATCCATATATTTTTTTATTTATTCAAGCTTTTTCAAGCACATTTTCTTATACTAAAAACCCTATAATGTGCTTATAATAAACGGCATTCACTGTAGACTACATTGTTATAGCTTTAACATATATCTACTAATACTATTTATTTATTTTTTTCATATTTTTTTTATTGCTTTTGCTGTTGCTAAATACCCTGTAAAGTGCATATAATAGATGGTATTCACTGTAGTCGGCACTATAGTTGAATACAAATATTTTTACAGTAAAATTTGAAATTTATATATTGACTGTGTAATGAAATTCAGTTAGTTAAACATATGTTTTACTTTTTATTTTGCCTTTATTTAATATTTAATATTTTTTTTTTAATTTTCTATTTTATTTAATAATTAATAGATTTTTTAGGACAAATTTAGTCTAGCTAAATAGACGGTATTCCCTCTAAAATGTACATAATTAAGTTGCTTTTACAAAATATTTCTGTGCTTTTAGCTATAGCTTTTTCTAGGGTATTTCATGGTTGCCTATTACTTCGTTCTCTTTGCTGTCGTTGTTGTTGTTGCGGTTTTACTTTTTGTGTTAGTTGTAAATTAAATTTGCAAACGGTCTGGCAACTCCGACTACAGCTCGACTATAGTTTATAATCGTTTTGGGAATTGAATTGCACTCGATTCAACAATGTCTGCAACTTTATTTTCTTTCATTCTTTTGGAGTCTGGTCAGCTTTTATTACAACTGTTGTTAGCTGTGAACCGCGACCTCTACTACTTCGTTGACTACACTCTAAACATTAATTATTTAAACTGCATGGCGCGCCATAACCATTTAGAAGATGCCTTGCAACATGTGGCCTTGTAATCATAAAAGTTTACGGCTGACAAAGCAAAAAAAAAAATCAAGTAAAAAGTCGAAATCAAAACCGACAAGTGACGAGCCGCACAAGTTGACACGGGGCTCAGCTGCAGCCCATTTTGTGGGCACGGGAATTTAATTAAAATCAAGCACTTGCACCCCCAACCTCACCCGCAATGCCAATCCCATCTCAGGCCTCTCACAAACGTTTAGTTTCAATCAAAGCAGCGTTGGGAAAAATTTACGCAAATTGACAACAGAAGCGACTTCAGCAGCGTTGTTGTCGCCCATCAATAAAAAACCGCTCACAAGTGCCTATGGCCTCTGCCACGCCCCCTCCTGCTTTATGCGCCTTTCGTAATTGAAACTCATTAGCGTGCATTTTAGTGGCCATTTTGTGACTATGGCCAAAAGCTTTGGCCAACCCTTTGGTTAGCATTTGTTTGGCACGTAGTTTGCTGTGGTTGTTCGAGTGTGTATGTGTGTGTGTGTGTGGTTTTTATGTGGTAAGTGTGTCATCATTATGAATGTTATAGCCTGGGTTTTGCCAAGCTTTTATGAAAAAAATATTTCACAACACAAAGCTAAGGGTTGAAAGAGGGCAGAGAAAAACAAAAAACACATTTCGTCAACTTTCCCATTCGATTTTCTTTCATATCGAGACTTGTCAATCGCACAAAGGCAACCACAACTATTTCAGCACAACTTTTCGATTGTAAAACAGGAATTTCTAGAGTTTAATTGACTTTGCTTCAACTAGTTTAAATGAGGCGAGAGTCCTGTAATTATGCCACATGCGGTGGCGGCGAACAAGTAAATTTTGTGGCATGCGGCACAAATTCAATTTACAGCGCGTTAGCCAATTTTCTTTATATACATATAGTAGAAGAAGAAGAAGCAGAAGACTAAGGTATGCTAAGAAAACTTGTGATAGAAATTTGCATATAGTTTCTGACAGTTCAAAGTGTAAAAGTTCGACGGGGCAGAACTATTAATTACCCAAAAACCACTTTTCAATAGACCCAAAAATGAAGTTTCTAAGGGAATAAAGTGTGTGTGTGTGTGGGTGGGTGAGTGTATGTGTGGGGTGTAACTGTGTTTGATGTGAATTGCCTTTTAAGTTTTGCAGTGTAAAATAACTTCATGTTCAATTAGTTGTACTTAAGTAAGTGTTGAGAAAGTGAACTGAAAGGAAATCCATTTCTGTGAGTTGTATCTGAATTGCTTAACTCGAAAATTTATCCAGCTTTCTTAGGTGCTGAGCGGAGCATATGGAACATACTACACTAGCAAACAGACTTGAAAATCCATCAATCAACAAGATATCACTACAAACTGTACTTCTAGCCTAACTTGACTAGATACTTCGCTACAGAAGAAGAAGCAAAAAACTGAAGAGAATATAGCAATCACATATTATTTCATATTCATCTTAATATTGATATTATTCCGCACTTCAATATAATAACTAACAAACAATAACTAACTAGAAAATCATTTAATGAATGCAGTTCAATTAATTTTTTAACATTTCATCACATTTTCTCTAGCGAGAAATTTATATACATATTCTCATATGCTAAAAACATAAAGTTAAATCAGTTGAATGTACATATATAAAAGAGTAATAAGTAATTAATTACAAGTAATGTGAGTGTCACATGAACTGGATTTGTAAGAGGGGAGTTAGAAGTTGAAGTCCTAAGAGCGAGAGTGTCCTTCTTTCTGTGGGCGTTATCCCTATGCTCACTCTCCCTCGAATGAAATCATTGTTCAATTGAAACTCAAGGAGTTCGGACGTTGTGGTGATATTTGTGACTCCCTGTATGAGAGGAAGAAACCCGCCAGTTGCTTTCGCATTAAAGCAAAGTTGCTTTTACAATTACAACAAATTGTATTCTTATGTTAGCTGTTTAAGTTAATGCTCAATATTTAATTCAATTTTTTTAATATTTTGACTTGTATTTTTTTTTTTTTGGATAACTAGGTATTTAAAATACCTTTTTCTACGCCTTAAAAAATAAGAAAAACTTATTCATTAAAATATATAAATTTCTTGGGCTTTCGTAATACAAATAAATAAATATATATAAAATATAAAAATACATAATATAATATAAGTAATATGTATAAAAATATATTATAATTATCATTGAACATTTTATTAAGATTTCGAAACTATAAACACAGTTAAAGCTTAATCAGAAAGAACAAGCACAGCTTTCCCACATTTTTTCAAAATTCACTTAATTTGACTTGGGCCTTGAAGTTCACGACTTGTCAGCTGCAATAGTTAACCATGAGCGGCTGCTCAAACGAACTTATTATATATATATTTTTTATATATACTATAAAAATTAAAAGTATATACATTGCCACGCCCTCACACTGCAACCTGACGCCTACGGCTATCACAATGTGCATTTCGCGCTGTAATTAAATTAAACTCAATATTTGCTTTTCATATTTTCAAATAGACAACGAGGGAGAGTGAGAGGGAGGGAAAGAGAGAAAGACTATCCAGAATTGGGTGGATTATTTGGATGCGACGGAAATGCGTCGTTGGCGATGCAACTTCCGACCGGGCCGCGGGCATTAATTACACTTAAATGTTGACCACATGCCAGCATTTGACAGTCGCGGCGCAGTGCAACGCCAAAGTCAATAACTTTTGCCGAATGCAACGAGGCAGACGCCCCGTGGCTAAGCGAAATTCCACTTGGTTATTTCCCTTGAGCCACTTGCAACGTCTCTCTGTATTTTCACATATCTCGTTCTTTTTTTATGTTTTTGACAAATTCTCTTGACACGCATGCAGTGTCAACAGGGCGTGGCCGCAGGGGCAGCGTGTGATTAAATCATTAAATTCATACGCTTCGCGAACTGCAGCACTCATTTTTTTTTCTGATTTCGCCTTTGCTTTTATTATTATGGAAATCCTTTGGCTTTGTTCAATTTGCCATTTGCTTGACCATTTGCGGCCTGATCCCCGCCAGAGATATTATTGTCAACGACGCTCGATTATTTGGTTTCCGTTTTCATTAAAATGCACACACACACACATATACAGGCAGAGCTGCAGCATCATCATTGCATCAATTGCATGAACTCGTTCTCAGCTTTTGCTTCGACTTCGGGTTTGAGTAAATGCTTTTGGGGCATTTTTTAATTAAACGACATGCAGCGGGCGGCGCTCTGATTTGAATGTCACCACGCAGTGGGTGTTGTGCAATGTGGACAACTGCCACGTGCATTATGACAAATATTTTAGATACACTCATACACTCACACACTCACTAGACTCACTCACACTCACTCGCACACTCAGCTGCACTCCAAATGGACAAAAGCGTCCATGGGGACCTGTAGGCACACGAAAACTCTTTTCATAACAAACACATACATATTACATATGATTCGATAAATTTGCATAATATATGCTATACGATATTATATACATTGCATGTGTATATATATATATATATATATGTATCACATGTGAGTATATGCTGGACTTAATATATTTAAGTATACTCGTTAAAGTATTTTGCTGAATTTTATTTTATTTTATTAGTTTAACAAGAAATTAATCAAGAAAGGAATGCATAAATTAACAAAAAATATATATGAAACTTTAATATGTATATGTTAATATATCATACTAGAAGATAATAAAGTCTGATCTCCAATTGCAATAAAATATTAGGACACACTAAAAAATATATTATTTTATTTTTTTATTACTTTGTCCCAAAGTAACTTACTCAATTTTCTAATAAACGATTCTAAGTTTATCTCAATGCCCTCAAGTCTATATAATATTATACTGCTATTTATAGTACTCTATAACAATCAACCAGCTCGACCCAAAAAACAACTACCCAAAGTCAACTCTAAGTCCACCTTGCACTTAAGTCTTAAGGTCTAGCAGCTTACTTTAAAATAAAATAAAAACAAAAGCATTAATATATATTACTATACCACCATCTCAACTTAAAGTTGTTCTCCTTCTACCAAAAACATCTTCCCTCACCCATTTGATAATAGAGAGACAGAGTAGGAGTAGGTGCAGTAGCAGTAACAGCCACAAAATACATTTTACATATTCATTTTGGTATTTTGGCTTAAAAGCTTTTGCCAGAGGAAGCGACGCGTCGCTCGTTCGGCTATATGGCTGACTTCCTGGCTGATTTCCACACGGTTCATCCTGCAACCTACTAAATAACCTTGTTAGCGTTTTTAATTAAAGGTGTAAATATTGATATTTACTCATGCGCTGGCGAACCAGCAGCGCCGCCGGGGCTCGTGCAACGGAAATGCATTTTCAAAAGTCAAATAAACTAAATGGAAATATGAGCTGGCTGTAAATATATATATATACGTATATGGCTGGCATGGAATGGTGCGCTGAGCAGCTACAGGGCTATATAAAAATACGTAAAATGTAGTTAACAGAGCTGGAAAAGGTAAAGGTTATATATGCTTAATAAATGATATAGTAAAAATATTATGTAAAATAACATAAGCTTTTTTTACAAATATATGAATATTATTGAATGGAGTTAAATACTTACATATTTAGAGTAAATGAATATTCATTTAGTCATATGTTCATATACTCATATTTTTATATAATTGTTCATATATTTTGGCTTATTCATGTAAGAACCTATATGTATATTCATTTACTCATATTCTCACATATTTTCAAATGCTTTTATTTATATACTCAAATTCTTATTCAAACAATATAAACATAGACTCTCGTATTTATATATAAATATTCACTTATGTATATTCATATAATTAAACACACATAACCTCGTACAAAAATATATTCATATATTCATAGAAAATATTCATAGTATCACATACTCATTTCCTCATATTCATATTTATTCATTTGTTCATATATTCATATTGCAGTCATCAATATTAATTTATTCATATATTTACACATACATATCCTCATATATACTCACATTCATATCCTTATGTACATGTGCTCAAATATTTATATATTCATTATATATACATACAAGCACAAGTATTTGTATATATATACAAGTATTCATATATTCATGTCATTCTCATAACATCCTCATATTGTCATCTTCATATTTATATATATACTCACTTATATATTCAAATACTATTAAATAAAAGTGTACACATACTCATATTTTTATATATTCATATATGCATTCACTCCGATAATCATTTAGCCATAAACTCATATACTCATACAGTCAAATACTTATATCATCAATTAATCATTTACTTCTATATTCATATTCACACTCTCATCTACTTTTATACTTATATATAGATATACCCAAAGACGCCTTTACTCGTATAATCATAAATTTAAATACTCTTATACTCATATTTCAAATATCCATACGCCTATATACGACAACTCCAAACTTTTCTATTAACATTCTCTGTCTCTCTCTATCCCTCTCTCTCTTTCTCTCTATTTCCCTCTCCCTATAACATTGTCCCACCTTCTTTTGCCAATCTCTTCACCCACGATCTGCTCTCTGGCACTCTAAGCCGCATCAATAACGCCCACTTGACGCTTCAAATTAAATAACCATCATCAAAATCAATCGAAATGCGTGAGGACCAGCCCAGCCCAGCCTACGCCCAGACTCCAGCACAAATTGAGTTAACTCTGGCCTAAAATCAAAAAGGGCTCTGACAACAATGTAAAAAGCAGCTGGACTAGTGTCCTGCCTGATCTCCATGGCCGGCCATGCTCCGGAGCATGTTAAGTTTTGTGCAAAAAATGTTAATTTTAATTAAGGCTGCTATCGACACCCGAACAGGCAGGCAGGACTCAGTCAGGCAGCCAGTAAAAGGCAGCAGGACGATGCACTCTAAAGTGCAACGCAGCGCAACTGATGCACTTTGTGTACTGAATGGCAGAGTGTTGTGGGAGTAGGAATAGGAGCAGGAGTGAGAGTAGGAATGGGAGCAGGAGTAGTGGCAGCAACAGCAGCTCCAACTCCAGCTGGACAAGTAAATATTGTCTGCTTTTGGCAAATCAACGAGCCGTGCCGAGAGCTGAGTGGGGCGACTACTGCAGCAGCATTTTTGGTCGTGTCATATGCATGCTATGTACATACGAACATGTGTAAACATTAACACAACATTGTTGTGTCAAGTCGCTGGGGGAGGGGGGTTGGCAACAATTTGTTGCATGCTACGCCCAGTGTTGCCAGCTGTTTAGCTTCAAAATAAGTTGGCTACAAATAATAATAAAAAATAGATGCTGGACTCGCAGGCAACATTATAGAGGGAGAAGAACCACCGAAAATTAACCAACATGTTTAGAAATATATATGAAATATATAATTATAATATATAATATATATAAAACTCCTTCCTGTAAAAAAAAAATAAATTTTTTGTTGTATTTTTTTAAAAGTTTAATTTTTAAAAATAGGGTTTTTCATATATTTGGATTTTGTAAATTATAAAACATTATTGGTTTTATAATATATATTGCTTAAATTATACAAAAAAAAACAAAAAAACAAAACTTTGAATTAAATTTATGCAAGGTTTTGTTTATTAAAATTGTTTTTATTAAATAATTAAATAAAAGTCAATGAATGTATAAAAATTATATTTATTTTATTTAAAATTAATAAAGGGGTTTAAATTTTTTCAGATTTATTTCTTAATAAAATTATTAGTAATGTATTTTGTTTTGATTATTTAGTTATTTAAAATAAATTATGTTTATAAGTATGTAATAATTTAAAACTTTATAGAATTTATACAGTAAAATTTTATTTTGGCTTGAAAATTTGTTATTGTGTTGATTTATATGTAAATTTTTATGTGTGTTTTTATTCATTTTAAAAATTAAAGAAATAAAATATAAAAAATAAAAATCAAAATTATTCTTTTTATTATATAAGAATCAAAAAAAAATATATATAGAAAATATATATTTTCTAGCCTCTATTATAAAATGTTAAAATTATATGCAAATGTGCTAAATTTATGGCTATGGTCTATTTACAATTTAGGCTCACTTACAACACTTACATCACTTACAAATATGCTAGATCTAGCCTGAAATCGGCTAAGCCGACAACACTGGCCCCGTCCCCTTCTATGCTGAGGGTCAGTTGCACATTTATTGCGCATACTACTCAAAAATTTAAATTAGCGCTGTGCGAACGAATTGCATTAGCGTGAATTTTTATTTTTATTTTTTTAATTCACTTCGTGCATATTTTAGCCGTGGCAGTGATTTTTTTCTGCTTCTTTTATAACATTTTAACACGTTCGCCATGCGTTTATCCTGCGGCTTAACAGCTCCAATGCCACGCCCACGCGCCCATGTTATTGAAAAGCAATTAAAAAAGGCAAGCGCCAGTGCGTTGCACAATATTGAATTATAATGCATGAGGCTGTCGGTCAACCCTCCTGCCTGACCTGAGCCTGGGCCTGGGCCTGGCCTCATAAATATAAATAGCTATATGCATATTCACAAATGACGCAATAATGGCAGAGCTCCACAGCTCGACCTCATTGTGGCAGGTGTAAATATAATTAAAATAACCAGTTCAAGAATTTTTCCAAACTGATTAAGCTAATTAGTCACAATAAGGTGCAGTTTAACAGCAATGGCTGAATGTTGATGGCTTTAAGAATGAAGAGAGATATAGTTTGAATGATTAAATACATATGTATAATAACCATAACTTATATTGTTCTATGATTTTATGTTCCTTCTTAAGTGATACAGCTAGCTGACTTTCCATCTTCTTTTGCTTCGAATTACAAAATACATTATATTGATGATTGTAAAAATATTGAATGAAAACAAATTGCATTTGAGCGGTTTTAATTATATTAATACTACTACCCCATAGATAATATTATATATAGACTATTATTAGTATATTGATATAATTAATTTATATTTTTGTTAAGTCTTTTTTATGATAATAATTATATAAATAATAATAATAAATTAACAAATATAATAAATATATGAAACTAAATTTGTATAATACGCTCAAATTTACTTTTTTTTACATACTTCTTTACAGAAAAATTCTTAGTTTACATGTCAATCAGATCTTCAGATATCTTAGTCATGTGATCTAACAAAAATCTTACATTGTTCACCTGCAAAAAAATCGCACTACCTCTGCCTTTTCCCCCACTCGCCATTTAAGTTACTTCAACTCAGCAATCTAGCTAAGCTAGCCTCCACTTATTATTTATTAACATATTTTAGCTGTTCATCTCAGATATCTTTATATACCCAACACGGCATCCCCACGATCATCCGCATTTGTAATCAGCTTATTGCCTTAAAACGCTCAACGCTCGCCTGCTAATTGTAGCTATCGGATTACGAACGCCAAAAGCTATTTTCCAAAAGTGCAAAAATTAAATTTTTTTAATTGGCTTTCAATATTAAAAATAACAAAAAAGAACAACAAAAATTGAAAAATAAAAGGTAAAATTAATACGAGCTGTTGACGCATACAAAAATAATTAGCATTAAGCAACAAGCAAAAACGAAAAATAATATTAAATTTCAAGCAATTATAAAATGCGAACGCTGAAAAGTGCACCATGTTTATATTTGCGAAAGGGTTGCTCCATCCGACAGCCAAGAGGAAGGCGATCAAATTACCCAAAGCCATGTTTTTACGAGGCTTAAACAAATACACACACAAATATAAATTGCAGATTTTTACAAGATGCTCAACGGGCGCACAAGAAGGCCATTTCAATGGGCTCTGCAAACAGTCGTTGCCAAAGGTCATAAAAATTGTCTTTAGCAAAGACAAAAAATAAAGCGAAATGAAACCCACCCGCTAAGGATTCTCAACCCCCTTTCGGGACTCTTCGGCTTTCAATCTGCCCAATAATTGTGCGCAGGCCAACTTTTTTTTTGTAAACTGTGAACAGAACGATAAAAATGTTGCCCTCAACACCTGTGACCACAATTAAGCCGCGTTAAGCGTTGCCCGCATTCTTAATGCCAGCCAGGAGAGTCAGCCCAAGCCCAGCCGGGCAAAAGTTTTCACAGTTAAATTGAGTTAAACCCGCGGCCAAAAACTTTTGCTTTAGCCATTTTTTATGCACGTTTCACTTCTATTTTTACTTTTTATTTTTTTGGTTTCTGCATTCGCAATTAAACGCCGCCCAGTTGATAATTTAATTGAAGTTGTTAACAATTTGAAGAGTGGAGCGAGTTGTTGCCGGCGCCTTATTAATATTTGTTAAAATATAATTAAAGCGACGCTGCATTTAATTGAGCAACTGACAAGGGATTTATTTTTTGGATCTAAATGCTATAATTTAATTGCCTTTGACAAGGGCAAAAAAATAAGATAAAAATTTAAATAGAAATTAGCAACAGATGCTAAACCTAGACAGCAAAATTAGGTGTGAATTGAAATATTGAAAAAAATTTAAAACTAGATAAAAATTGTATAGTTATAAGGTTAGGCAAGGGAATATTTTTTAAATTCAGTTTAATTGTTGCAGCTTTTTGTCTAACGCTCTATAAAGAATTTATCACTAGGCTTTATCTAATGAATATTAGCAAAACATGTCATTAAATATCTTTTGTATTATTTATATACCTATAAATAATTTTTGAATAAGTATTATTATTCAAAAATAATGTATAGTTATATACCTTTATTTATTCAAAAATAATTTGTAATTATATAAAAAAAAAAAAATATGCTTAAAGATATGTTTTGCATAATATTCCCTTACTTAAGGGATTTGCAGATGGAAGATCACAAGATCGAACAACTTCAAACTTTGAGCTATTGCAATTTCCACATCAAACGATTTTAAGTGTGTGTGAATGCTCGTCGTACAGATCTTAAGGAAATAATGCGAGTGCTAAGAATCTCCCACTCATCTTGCAGAAAAGAATAAATGAGACCTCTCTTGGTGAACAAATTTCCATTTTTGTGCACTGCTCCTTGAGTCTGCATACATATATCTGTTCATATATATGTTTGAGAGAGAACAGCGCGGAGAGTAAGCACACGAAATTGTGAACCATTTCGGTTGAATGCTCGAAATCTTTTTTGATAAACATGAGAGCCTATTAGATCCGAGAAAATATTATTTAATTGAGAATATTAATTGAGAAGTTGAAAGAGTTGTGCGAGATGAGAAGATTTTATTAATGTATTGTGAATACTTATATACGAATATGATATGACATGACGACAGAACGTCTTATTGTTACAGTAGTGTTGGTATGAGGTGGAGCCTATTCAGAGTTGTCAAAGTATACTTAAATTAGCACTCCACGAGAGTGAGACGAGCATAGCTATTGCTGAACGAAAGCACGGGAGTTCCTGAGAGAGAATGTGATGGCATGTAGATCTCTGTTCGAACAGCAGCGTATTACTTTTGAGTGGACATAGAAGAAGCTGCTAGGAATTGAGAGACTAAAAAAAGAGAGTAAGTTATTGAATAAAGACTGCAACACACTGAGAATTCGTTGTAGAGCGTGACTATAAATAATTTGAACAATATTGAAAATGGTCATCCTGAGCTGCGATATATATACATTTTAATTACATTGACATTCCTAAATTAAAATTATATATTTTATGTATATTGACAGTAAAGCTATAAAAAACAAACAAGATTTGCAAATAAAAATCAATATCAATAAGTAAAGTACATATATAAGCTATGTGAGTAAAACTTTAAAAATCGCTAGTCAAGAGCTCAGAACTACATTTTCAATAAATTAGATATACATTATTTTATATTATTATTATATCTACACAAATTTTTAAATTCCATGACTTTTTCAGCCTATATGACTTCTTTTTTTATTATATTTTTTATTATACCTCAGATATTCATCACATTCTTTATATTCAATCACTACCAATAGTCCAAAATCACATCTTAATCAAGCAATACAAAACAGAGGTAGTCAAAATAGAAATATTTTTGATATAAGTTCATGCAAATAATGCTAAATATTTGCATATGAAGCACTTGCCAACTTCCTCACACACAATCTCATATATATTAATTCAAAGGTTCCAACTTTGATTTCAATACGCTTTCGTTTCCAATTTGCCAGCAATTTGCTGTAATATTAGACTCAATCAGGAGTCAAATGCTAATAATGCAAACAGACAGAGGCTCAGGCAAAGAGAGACAGCAGAAAAAAAATCTCTATAAAAGAAATTACCATAACCAAAAGCCAGGCAAATAGAGAGAGACACACACACACACATATGCCAGGACTCGGTGAGGAGTTCTCTTCAGGGTTGACGCCCTAAGCCCACCACCTCCTCGAGACAAATTTCAGAGCAGGCATTGCAATTATTTGAGGAATGCAATGTGAGCCCGTGACAACTACATCGAAGGGAAACGGAAATAGAAAAAAATAACATGAAAATTGCCAAAGCGAAAATTGAAACAAAATGAACAAATCAGGCAACAAAATTTGCATGCGCTACATTTATGTGCCATGTTGCCAGTTGGCAAGGGCTCAAAATTATTGGCAATTTTTTTCATCTTCTATTTGTTTTTTTTTTTTTTTTGTAGCTCTATTCAGGGATGGGGTGACTAGGCAGTGGCCAAGGGCTGGTATGAGGGTTGAGCGGACTCTGAGTGTGCCAATTTATGTTTATTGCGGCAAGAATTTGGCTTCAGTCAAGAGAGTGACAAAAGGAGGAAGGTTTCTTTGGTTAATAGAAGACTGTGGAATACTCTTTGGAAATAAATGCATTAAAGAATTTAATATATAAAGAAATAATATAAATAATATAATAAAGTATGTAATGTAATATAAAGAATATATTATAGCAGCCTTTTTCTTTTACTTTTTATTGTTAAATTTGTTTTCAGATTTAAATGGCTTTTGCCATCATATAGATTATATACATAATATTGGTAATATTATAATAAAATATTTATATATTGCGGATAAAAATATAAAGTATTAAATATATATTAATATATTATATTATTTTTCATATGAATAGATTTTTTTTTTATTTTTTTTACATATGATAAAAATTACATAAAATAAACGTAAAATATAAAATAAATAATCCAATTTTGCGATATTTAAAAAAATATTTCTCATGTATAATTAAAAGATAACATGAATCTAATAAATACATCCAATTTTAGCAACATCTATATTCCAAGCATATATTTTCAATTTATATAAGTATTTTTTTTCTACATATTAAAGTATATATAAAATTTGTATATAAATATATTCCATATCCCAGCAATATCAATCTATATATTCCAAGCATTAGATCTTCTATTTACATATACAATATAGGAAAGTTTAATATGTCTAAATATATTCTCAATTTATATATATAATAAGTATTTTTATTCAAATATAAATATTTAAAAACAAAAATTGTATTATAATATTTCCAAGGCATAATCGAGAAAAAATTGGCATCTAATAAATATCTTCCCAGCATTAGCCCTTCTCCTTAACAAGTTCAGTATGCTGCCAGCTTGTAAGAGTATTTAAATAATAATATCACATTTCTTATTTGCGTATTATGCAAATATTTCCGACTCTCATTCGCCACCTTCCTTTGTGAATCTATGCAAATTTAGAAAAATATTTCACTTGTCCGCAATTTGCTATTTCATTTTAATTTTTTTTTTTTTCGTTTTTTTATTTATGGCAACTAATTTCTGTTGACGTAGGCGTGGCCACTCGCCCACAAATCAATTCCACTACATTGAAGCAGGAATCAATTGAAATAATAAGTAGACAAACAGCAGCCATCGAACTTCCATCTGCCACAACATGCCCGGGCAATTAGATGGTGAGTCGAGCAGAAAAACAAGTTTATCTTGCTGTTCTGCTCTCTGTAGTCCTGGCTGAGTAGACATGTCCTTGCCATGCACATCGAAGCCGGGTAGCGTCTGCGTTCCGTTTCGAGTGCTCCTGACTGCAGCTCAACTCAATTAAAATGAGCTCAGGTGTAAATTTTATTGAAAATGCTTAATTGCCGGCTGGGAGCGTCTGGCGAGCGCTGCCCCCATCCTTACATCCTGCTCATCATTATGCGCCATTATCCCAGCCAGCGATTTTTACTTGTAATTATTTGTTTTTGTGTGTCTGCGCATGAAGCGAGCTAGTCGAGTGCTTTGTTGCGCAATGTCCTTTGTCCTATGTGTCCTGCCCCAGCTCCAATCGGAAAAGTTTGGCATGTGTTTAGCACAAGGATTTATCTATATATAAATATATATATATTTGTTTAAGCTGCTCCTGACATTGTCCTGATGGTGATGATGCTGAATTTATATAAGCAAAACCAAACACGCATTCAGTCAGGTTACCAGGTTTTGCTAAACGCGAGGGAAGTTTAAAAAAATTGCGATTTATATGGACTATGTATCATATGTATATATAAGGGAAATAGCTCCGCCAGCTCATGAGAATTGAATAGAAAGATGGAGAGAGAAAGAGAGAAAACGGGTGAGTGAAGTAGGGGAAAAGTTAGACTGAGAGAGAAAGAAATTTGGTAGGAATACGCATAAAGATAGAGAGTGAAAGAAATAAAGAGGAGAGCGAGACAGAGAGAGAACGTGTGTGACAGAAAGAGATAGATATAGAGTGAAAGTGAGAGATATAAGCAGAGAGACAGAGAGAGAGAGAGAGAGAGAGAGAGAGAGGCAGAGAGACAGACGAACGACAAAGGGAGCGAGAGAGACAGATAAAAGAACGAGACTGGGAGGGATAGCAAGAAAGATAAAGATACAGGGAGAGACATAGATATAGGCAGACACATAACGAGGGAGACAGACAGACATATAGAGAAGGAGAAACAGTCATAGAGAGATAGAGAGCGAGAGAGATATAGGCAGCTGTCTCTGCCTTAGATTTAGAGAAGCAAAAAGAGATAGCGTTAATGAACGGATGAAAGAATGATAGATGTATGTCTTTCTGTGATTCTATATAATATATGTATATGATATATTCGAACACTCATATATTCATAATAAATAAATTTTTATATTTTCCTCATATTGATAAACCTTGCCTTTATTACCAAAACTTTCAGTACAGCCCTCTTAGCTCTTGGGCTACGTTTCCAGCTTGGTTTCTGCTGCGATATCCTGCGGCGTTTAGTGCATATTGTATATTACGCAATTGACTTAATTGGTAATAGTTTTTGTTACTGTTTGCTGCTGTTGTTTGGGGCAACACACACACTTATTCACACTGCTCGAGCAGCTGGCTAGAAAGTACAATGTCTAACAACCCCAGCGTGATCTCACTCGCTCGCTCGCTTGCTCTCTTTAATTTAAGCAATTAATAAACTTTATGTCAAACATTATCTAGCACAGTCACGTGACCGCACGGGCCCAAAACAGATTTCCATGATGAATTTATGACTGACATTGATGGCCAAAAACTCAAGCCCACACACACAAAACACTTCAAAACAGCATCAGCATCAACAACAGCCTTTAGCAAGTGGGTGAATCTTTAGTCTCGAGTCCCTCAATTCATTGTGGTTGTTGCGCTTTTTTCACGCCCGCGCCTGTAAAGCTGTTAACCCTTTCTCGCCCCTGAAGGATTACGAGTCGTGTGTCTGCTGTTGATTAAACTGCAGGCATTCAAAAATGATCAAAATAAATTTTTATAATTTATGCAAGTCGCTCGAAATTCGATGCGCCTGCATGTTCCCAATTGCTGCAACCGGTTTTAAAATTGAAGCGCAACAAATTGAAGACGGCGTGCGACTAGGAAATGAGGCGAGTGTAACTAAAGGACAGACGCATGTTTCCTGTATAACTTTTGAAAGGTATCATTACACATCACAAGCACTTATCAATCAAACATCATCAATGCGCGGATATTTACTATCCCACGTGCTCACATTACCAACATACAAAAACTGTCAACGAAATCAAAACAAAAATCAACTGGCCCACAAATAACAAATAATAAATATAATATAAGGAGCAGACAATTAATAACAAATTAACATGATGGTCACACGCCGGAAGTGAAAGAGAGGGACTCGAAAAGCCATCGAGCATTATCAATGTATTTGTGTTTGTATTTGTATAAAAATTAAGCGAAAAATGCTTGGCATTGTGTCAAGTCAGCCACAAATATTTACACTCAGCGCCTTTCTCAAGCAGCCGACCGACTCCCCAGCAGAACGCCAAACAATAAGTGGAAATCGAGAAATAATTTTTTTCTTTTTTTCTGGGTAAGTTTATACGCTGAAAATGAAAACAAAAGCGCGTCTATAGCGCCATGCCGTGAACCTGGCCTCGCTGGTCACGTGCTTCAATGCACGTGTCCCTTTTAATGACCAACGAATTGTGTTGTGTTCCACTGTAGGCCAGAAGCACAGAGCGTGGGCGAGGGGCTCTTTTAAACAGAGATGGAAGAGAGAAAGAGAGAGGAGAAAAAAAGAGTAAAAAATCAAAAAGTAACGCGGTTTGCTTCTCTCTCTCATTCCCAGTCTCCCTTTCTCATGCATATTGAAATCCAATTCAATGAAATTGTTGCCACGCTCGAGTTCCATTAGACAAAACCAATCACAACAACATGAAAGGTGGGCGGTTGGTTGGGGGTGGGGTTGGAGTGCTGCTGGCCACCACCACCACCACCACTACCACCACTCAATTGTTGGTCAGTTGAAAATATTTCGACAATTTGCATGACCGACCCACACACAAAGGAATATGTCAGCCATCAATTGAACTCTTTTTCTTTTATTTGAAACCTCCTTGCCGACGCCCATTTTAATTGAGGGCTCTGCTGGCGTGTGGTCAACAACAGTAACAACAACAATAATAACAACAACAAGGACCGCAACAACAAACAGCGGACAAGCAAAAACAAACGTCTGACAATTGACAGACATTTACAGCCGAGAGCTCCGATTCCTGCGACCGGTCGAAGCATTGAATTTCACGAACATTTCCATTAAAAGCAAATGAATTGCACGCTTTTCATGGCTCCAACCGAGCATTGGTCAGCCAGTCAATCAGCCAGCCAGTCAGTCAGTCAATCAGTCAACTGAATTGTAATTAATATTATATTCATAAAGATGAATTGTTAAATTATTACAGAAATCAATGGAGTTGAAGTGTTATGCGGCTTGTCCATTGAACAGAGCTGTTAATTATAATATCAACTTGTAGCTATGTAAAGCCAAATGATTTTAAATTCTATATTAAAGATATATAAATTTATTTTAAATACAATTAAATCGAATTCGAATCTGAAATATTATTATAAGCTACCAAAAATCCTTTTATAGATCATTTTTAGCTCTTTGAACTCAATGAACGCAATGAGCACTTTTAATATTTAGAAAATCTTGACAAACTAAAATTGAATGAATTGAAATTATTTTTAATCAATTTAAAATATTTCTATTTAAAATAATTTTATTCATCCCGCTAATACGTATTTATTAATTTTTTGTTATTCATATTTTTGTTTATTTTTACATTTATTTATCTTAAACATTTTTTGTTTTTAAAATCTTTTTTTATTAATTTATTACTAAAAATAAAAATAAAGTAAACAAAATTTATTATTACTCAATTTCTTTTTACTGTATTAATTAAATTAAATTGGTATTTAATCGTGAATTTTCATATTTAATATGTATTTTTATTTATATTTTTACATATTTATATTTTATATATTAGTATTTAATAAATTCGTTTAATATTTTTGTTTAGTTATTTTTAATTATATTTTTTAAAAATTTACTTCTTTATTTATTTACATATTTTTTAAGTTGAATGCCTTCCGCAATTTCTTCCCACTGTTAACAGCATTTTAATGCAACCTGTATGTATGCACTTAACATATTTCCAGGCAAACTCAGCTCTTAGCTTAACTGACTTTCACTTTATTAGAGGCGCAATATGTGCCTAGAGATTTGCCAACTCCATTCACACACTCGATGAGTCCATAAACAATTCATTTATTATCTGAACACATTGTGGCCTAAGCCCAAGGAGGTAAGCACTCTGATCTAATACTTCATGCTTGATTTAGTGGCAGCGGCTGCAAATCATGGGCACATTCCCATCCCCCAGCGAAAAGGGATAAAGGCCATGCGCATATATGAAATATGAATATGAATATTCGACTACTTACATGCATGCGAGTACTTGCATCCCGCATGTGTGGCATGCTCAGACAACGTGTAGGCATGTGCGATAAATTATCATGTGATTCTTTTTTCCTCACTGTTTTATGAGTAAGTACTATATATTGGGGAATACGTGAATGTCGTCGTGTCCCTCGCTCTTTGTCTGTCTGTCTAGCAGGCAATTGCTCATAATTGGTAGTCAAATATGTACGCCCTCTGCGTGATATGTGGAGGGAGAAAGAGAGGGAGAGTGAGGACAGTCTTCACTCCTCTGACAATCGCACACATGCTGCAGTCGTCGCTAAGGTTGATTTGATATATTGGACGGATTTGGCGTAGACAATTTTATGAGCACTGAATTTATTTGATGTTTGGCATCAGGTTATGCTTTATTCCTGCGCCGATTGCGCTAAGCGCTAGCAGCGCCAATAAATTTCAATCACTCAATGCCCAAATCCTGCACAATTTATGTGGCATATTAAAAAACGTTTTACAAAAGAGACTTTTCGAAATTGGCGCGCTTTATATTAAAAATTAAACGAGCAAAGATAAATGAGAAAAATACTTTTTACAATGTTCAATAAAAGTAAAAGAAAACGAAAAAAAAACTCAAATAAACTAAAATATTTGCAATCGTAAAAGGAAAAAAAAAAATAGAATGGCAAAGCCAATATTTGCAACGAGGGTGGAAAGAAAAATTAAAAAGTAAAATTGCAAATAAAATGACGATAAAAAATAATTTTAATGTCGCCTTTTTACTTTGAATGGGCAGATGGATAAAAAATAAGACAAGTGAATGAGAATTACGACACTTGAATACCCTAACAATGTTTTAATACAAAATTTGAATTAAAACTAATATAAATATATTAATATAGAACAAATAAATCAAATAAAAATATTTAAAAATAATATATAAAATATAATCAAATATAATTATAATTTAATTATATATTAATTATATAATATACAACATTTTAATTTAACCTGTAGAGAATTTTCTTCATTTTTTTTTTTTTTTTTTTTTTTTTTTGGCACCTGACAAAGTGACTTTTTTATTTTAAAATATATTTAATAAAAATTGTTAAAATTATTTCCTAAAAAATTTGAATCCTTGATAAATTTTGTATGATTTACTATTAAATTCATAAATTATTTTATTTATTGTTTATTGTTTTTTTTTTTTTTTTTTTAAATTTATTTATTCTATTATTATTTTCTTTTTCTTTTTTAATTCAGGCTTTTGTCTTATCATTTTTAAGTAATTAATATTTTTATGTCTTTTTTTTAATTTTTAAATTTATACTTTAGTAGTATATTGTAAAAATATACATATATTAAATTGTATAGAGAATATTTAAAATACAAATTTTATATTATTCAGTAAACTGTTTCAACTCCTAACCCTTCCGCAAAAAAAAATGTGCTAAAATAATTTGTATAAAATTTTAAGATTAAAATTAATTTTTACAAATATATACAATTTTATATTCAACATTTTAGTTAGAAATGTTAGATCATTCAACAAACTGTTCCATTTCCTATGTAGCGTTCTTCGTGCCCCACATGAAGAGTATATCTAACCACTTAGATTGGCAATGGCTCGTTTCATAAATAGCATGAAGTAAATTCTGGGCATGCATATAAAAAGTGTTTCTGTTATATAATTTAAATTAAATGCTCTGAGCTGACAATAAAAATGCACACACACACAGAACAATTCAAAAAAGTAGCTCTGCTCCAGCTATAAAACGCTTAATATCGAAATTTTTGAGTTTTAGTATTATATACAAAACATGTAAGCAACAAACAACCCCCAAAAGTGCTTTTAATCATTTAAGTAACAAGTAGAAAAAGTATTTTAAAGTATTTGTGAACAACACTCAAAGGCTCCATTCTAGAGGTCTTACATCTTTTTGGCCAAGTGCCACTTTTGTCGCCTTTTATGCTTATTTGACCATTCAAATGCCACACACATTCAGCTCTGTCCTCTCCCGTTTGGGTCATTCATTCAAATTTTTGGCTGCCTTTTGTATTGGCCATCAACGGGGGGAAGCAGCACCCCAAAAATGCAGACCAACTTTTATACACTAATCGCGCACTTTCTTTAAGGGACTTGTTGTCCTTTTTGTCCTTTTTATGGTCTACACTGGGCACATAAATTTCGAGGCGCACATCTTACACATGTGATCGGACACAGTTTTCCCATGGCTGGCAAATCAAAAGGACGTTATTGCTGGCTGCTGTTGATCCTGGCTTTTGTATAATTTCCATTTAATAGCCAAACCAACACCTCGTCCAGGCCGCACTAAGTAAATACCAAGCACTAAGAACTGACGAAGATGAATACGCAAGTTTTCAACACATCACAATGAAGATGGAGAGAGGGGAGGAGGAAGAGGTTGATTTGCATTTTGAGCCAGGCAGCAACAGCTAAAAGTGTCCTGGCCCTGGGGCAGATAAAGGACAAAGCCAAGGCGTGTTTCTCTCTTGACTTGCTGACGGGCTACGGCTGCTGCTGCTGCTCATTCAGAATCCTTGACCTAACGAACCATAAATTATATGCTTTTGATGTTTTGTTGTCGGTCGGGTCGAGTTGGACACACAAAAATGTTTATTTAGTTTTGGTTACGGCCAAAAACCTGGCCCAGGACATGTAAATTACGAGTCAAGGAAACGGACATTGTAAAGTTTATCGCTCAAATTCGATTATAATGAAACCCCAAAGACAACAAAAGACATTGTCTGGGGACGACTGAAAGAACGTCAACAAGAACAAGAGCATAAGAAAACAATAGACGAACACACATCGCATCACATCACAGACGAAGACCTATGGGATTAAGGATATGATTGAACTGCCGCCCAGAACAATTAATTGCGCTTGCTTCGCAACAATTTGCATAAATTACAGACCAGCGAAAAAAAAACATATCGTCTAGGCCATAAATTCTCGCTGGCCAGACAACTGGACTTAAGTCATCAGCCAGCAGCACTAAAAAACGGCTAAACACAAGAAAAATCGGAAAAATATTCAGAGCCTGACCAAATGTGGCCAAAAGTGTAAAAATGTTACAGCTACAAATCCGCAATGCCAAATGCCCAACTCAATTTGGACAAGCTGACAGACGGCTTTAAAAATGATTACTCAAACCACAAACAGTAAAGAAAAATTTTGAATAGCAGCCTCATCAGCTTTGGCAATTCGCATGAATTATGTGGCAAATGCTTCGTTATTAATTAGACTCATTTACCACTCGAATCAGCTAGTTGTTGTTGTTGTTGCCGTTGTTGTTGCCATGAAGACACCTTAATTAAATGTCTGTAACCATCGTGCACTGGTGGAGGATTATGCCAAAGCCAAGTCAACTTTTTGGCCAACTCTGAAGGGTTGTAGCTGTTTTTAGAAATTTGCATATGAGTTTTATTTCTGTACCCCTGATCTATGAAGATCCCCCTGGAGATTTGTCATTTTAATTTCCATAAATCAATTTGTTAATTAGTGGTCGCATTTTTGGTTGCCGAGCGGGAATTAGCAAGCAATGCTCTCAGACTGTCAACTTACAGCCAACACAATAAACTATTTACAATAAAAGATTTTTAGAGCTTAAATGGCATCGTCTTCTGTCTTCTGGCCATAAACAAACAACAAATAAAATGGAAAATAATCAAAGCTTTAATCCCATTTATAAGATATCGAGCAGATACGTTATTTCCAATTTATTTTGATAACCATTGTAAAAGCGTGCATAAACTAAAACTATATATACTATATACATATATATCTATATTTTATATTGGGCTTTAAAATGCTTTCAGCATTGGCCTTAAAGCCACTGCCGGCCACTTGAGCCACTTTTATGTGCGCAGCCAGGCGATGCTGAAACCCTTAGCCAAAACCCAACTGCAGCTCAAACTCAAACCGAATGGCAGCCATTTAATGTCACTTGGGCGCGCACAGCCATCAAGCATATTATGAGGACGTAGCTCCTGTTGTTGTCTGTTGTTTGCTATTGTTGTTGTTGTTTGCCTGTTGAAAAATAACAACAATTTACACAACAAATGCAACCGAGCAGCAGCAGCCACATGTGAAGTGTTTTCGTTGACTTTGACTTGAGTTGCGAACGCCGCGAAGTGCATTCGTTCGACAATGCAGCAACAATTGTTGCCAGCTGTAAATAAACATGGCTTTAGCTACGGCCACGCCCACATGTGTTACTTGATAGCATAGTAACAGCAGCAGTAGCAGCAGGAGCAGCGAAATGATAATAAGGTATATAATTTAATATCAATCTGACAGCCAGAAGGCAACAAAGTGCGCCAGGCGACGACGACGATGACGACGACGACGCTGCTTTTTATGCTACACTTTTTTCTTTTCCAAACATACACTATAAAACATAAGAGTGTGCTGAAGAAGTATATATGTTAAGTTATGATGTTTGCTTTACCTAACAATATCTGTTTTTCATATTTTATTTTTTATCATTAAAGTGTATTTCGTAAATTACTTAGATTTTTCTCTTCGTGTGAGAAAATATAATATTTCAAATTTAAGTCAAATACTAAATCTGATCTAGTTTTCCTCTTGCTGCAAATTTATATCAAACTATACTTGTACAGCTGATCTAACACGAAGAAATAAAACTTCGTAAAACTTGTCTCTCAAATTCAAAGCGATTTTATTGCAATAACATACATGCTTTCATTTCCTTTGCTTACAACACATCTAAACATATCTACTTTGACTTTTGCTAAGTACATATGCCAGCTTGTGCATAGATAAGATCCCAATATCATATTATTTTAATAATTTTCTGTGTTAGCCATATGGTAACATACATCTACTGTGAATATTTTATATAAATAATACACATTAAAAATATATATATCTTTAAATTAAATTTTTAAATTATTTTTTTAACATACAAATATGGCCTATTCTATTCAATTCGTTAATTATGAGAGAGATTAGCATTTTTAATTTTTTGTTTTAATATAGAAAGTTATACGCTTGTTAAGCTCTTTTAATAAAGATTGGTATTTCACTTTTAATTTTTAACATGTCTGTTAGATCTGAACAAATCTTAGATTCATAGATAGCAAATTTAAAATTCATGGATCATAAGTTCAGTAGTCTAAAAGTAATTAACCAACCTTCAACAATCTACATGATATCTATCTACCTTCAATAATCTCCCTTAATACCTCTTATTCTCTTTTGCCCACATTCCAATCCGCTTTATCAAATTCTTTAACTACATGTAATTGCAGAGTATTCAGAGTACGTCGATCTACCTGTGTGTGTCTGTCCGATGGCACTTGTATTCCACTTGCTGCACCTCCACAGTGCGCCAGGGCGCACTTCACTTTTATGCATTGTCTGTATGTCTGACGTTCTATCGAGCTACTCAAATGGTGTATTCTTTTCTTTACTGTATATTTTTCTTTTTTTTTTCTCCTTTTTTGTTAACTAAATAAATGCAGTTTGTTTGCCTGCACTTGTTGTTTGTGTTGAGCCAAGCAGAACATTTCCATTTGAATGTTCTTTTAAGCGAAAACAATTTCTTCTTTGTTTTGCTTTTGAGAATTTCTGCATTCCTTTTTCGCCAGCTATTTGTACTGCTTCCAACTCCTCCTCCTCTGCTCTTTTCTCTCTCACTCTTTCTCTCATGTATATTCAGGTAAGTGATACCAGATGTAGAAAAATCTGTTGTAGGTTTCATCAAATTAGATCATGGATTTTGATTTGGAATTTGAGGTTGGACCAGCAAATGTCTAATGTCATTATCAGGAGCCAGGACCTCTCGCTCCTGCCCAGCTGGCGTGCCCTTTGTTGACCCTTTTTCCAGAGTCATTCTCTTTTGTTGTACCTTTAGAGTTTTGCAGCCATTTCGCCGCATTTTATTTAACATTTTTTTTATGCAGCAGCAGCAACTATAAAAAAAGTTTTTACATTTTTTTACGGCACTTATTTTCTTTTGGCAAAGAAAAGAAAAGAAGAGTGCATTATGTGTGGTCTTACGGCGAGAAGTTGATTATGTTGATTTGTGGAATTGATTTGGTTAGGGCGTGGTGTGCACCACACCAGAGTTGAATGGAACACTAAGAAGAAGAAGAAGCAGTAGCAGAAGCAGAAGTCAGCACTCCTTTTTATCATAAAATATTCGTGTTATGTGGCGTGGAAATGCTGCCTGATTGTTTTGCGGTTGTAAAAATATGTAAAACTTGAAATTGAATGAGCCAAAGGATAAAGAAAAGAGACTTTAATATATATTAAAGAAATATTATAAAAACTTCAAAATAGCAAAAAAAATAAAAAAATATGTATAGTAAAAATATATATGAATCTTATTTGGAGAACATCTCATTTGGAGAACATCTCATTAAATTTAAAGTATAAAAAATTTTTTTTTTAAATATTTAAATAGCAAACAAAGTAAAAGACAATATGTAGAAAACAAATAATATATATATTTATATATAAATTAACAAAAATATGAAAATAATAGAAAAATAATGAATAATAAAAAATCATTAAAAAAACTTGAATATATATTAAAGGAAAAAAACTATTAAAATAGAAAACAAAATATTTAAAATATATATAAAATTAGAAGAAAAAAAACATAAAAAACAAAAAATAAATAAAATGAATAAAAAATAGCAACAATATATATTAACATTTAATAATAGAATAGAATTTTAGATAACATTTTAGAATAGATATATAGAATAGAATAATAAAAAATTTATGTGAAAGAAATATTTTAAAATAAGTAAATAATATATCTATATATATTGAAAATAGAAATACAAAATATTTAAAATATAGATAAAATCTTTTTTTGATAATATTTCAGAACATATAAGAAAATCTACCAGCAGCTCACTAAAATTATTAAAAATATAAAAAATAAGACAGAGGGAGTCATTTTTTAAGAACATCACAAAGTAGCTAAGCAAATCTCATACAAATGAACAATTTCAGGCTTACAGCTCACGTACTTTGCATAGTTGAGCCTGATGACAAAGCCAAAGGAATTTGGTCAAGGACACACAGTTAAAGGAAACACACAAGACGCAAGCATAGGCAAACGCAATTTCGAACCAAATCAAATTCCCCAGTTCGAACTTCGAATATCAAACATCGAAGAAGTAGCAACCCCACTCAAGCCCTCTCAACATACACGAAATGAAATTCGACTTCGAATACCGAAAACAGAAAAAATTTACATTTCGAGCCTTCGAACATCGAATAAGCGCAACTACCCCTCATATCCAATACGAAACAGGAGAACTATGCAAACTACGTAAGGCCTTACGTTTCACGTAAACGTAACATGCCACAAGTGTGAAGTAAAGCGCGAACATTTACAGCACGTGATGCAGCCGAGAGGTTGAAAAGTAGCTGACATAACGGCACATGCAGCACTCACAGAGCAGAGAGCGAGCGCAGCCAGAAGGAGCGAAAGAGGGAGAGAGAGAGAGAATCCTTACGGAAATGCACGTGAGCACAGAGTACACTCACTCACTCACACACTCGCTCGCTCGCTCTCTTCTCGTGTGCTATGCTGTGGGGTGGGCGCCTGGCATTGGGTTAGGGCTATGGTGGTGGGTTGTTGTCCCTTCGTTCGGCTTGTTGCTGCTGCTGCTGCTGCTGCTGACACTCGTGACATCAGGCATTTCCCGGGTATAAATACGCTGACACTGACGCCGTGCGAGTCAGTCGAACGCCAGCTAGCCACGAGTGCGTAACAGCAGCCAACAGCAGCAGGAAATTGTGAAAAGTGAATTGAAGTGAATTTTTGACGTAATCCCTTGTGCCATGGCCATACCGTTTTACGAGGACGAGCCGGAAACGGCAACGGCGACGGCAGTCAACTTAAACGCCAGCCAAATTACCGACGGCGATCAGGTGGATGGACCGCCAGTTAGCTATGCCAGCACTGATGCTGGCGGTGGCTATGATCAAGTGGACTATGAGGCGCCAACGGCATCGGCAGCAACAAGTAACACACAAGCCACATCCACCGACAACAACGAGATGCCGCCCAGCACAGAGGAGCAGCTGCTCGTATGGAAAATGCTTGCATTAGCCATGTGCAAGGTGCTGAAACAATTCTATCTGCAGCAGAAGAAGCAACAGCAGCCGGGCAAAACCACCAAGCTGACGGCCACCGTGCAAATTCAGCCGCAAGCGCAGTAAAGCATAACTAAAGAGAAGCAGAGAACGAGAACGAAGATAGACGATAGACGACAGACGACATCAACTACGAATTCAAGGCCCCCACTCAAAACGAGGCCTCTGATGGCTCCTAAGCGCAACTTGTGATTACTTTTCGTTGGTGAGAACTAGCGCTCTCTAAGCTAAACAGGGAGAGAGACAGAGAGCAGGAGAGAAAAAATTCATATAAACGATTCGCAAAAATCACAAAAATTGAGGAAAACAAAAAAAGAAAAGAGAAATTTTCATAATTTTGTATATCGTTTTAAATTTCTGGTACAAGTCAATCTGAGTTCGACAAAAAGTAAACAATTTGTGTGTTTGAAGGCTGATTTGAAATATTTGGATATAAGCGCAAATGTGATAAATAATTTTACTAAAAATTGTATTTTAAGTGCTCACTGTTTTGGTAAAGTTATTTAAGCATCAAAATTAATTCAGAATATTTTTCTAGTTTAGTTTAATTGAATTAAGTTACAGCAGAATGGTCGGCCCAGTGCAAGCAGCAGCAGCAGCTAGTTTTCAGATACAGATACGAACCTAAGCTTAAGTCCAATTTTTCTACTAATAGATGTGTAACAGTTTATATATATAAATATTAGCTCATAAGTTCATAAATTAAAAAACAAAAAAAAAAAAAACACTTTTACAAAAAATAACTTTCTTGGTGTCTATTTACAAACAAATCGCATCGATTTCACTCTTAGGTAGTTGGCTTCTTAAACTAGTTATGCAAATATTATAAAATATATATATACATATATATATATTTATATAAATATATTTTTGTATAATTATTTTGCTGTTAAATGTAATCAATGTTCATGTATGTGTATATGTGTGTCCATTTCATTTCTAGGTCCATTAACATAAGCAATATACCTAAGACTACGCGTATTTCGAGCAAATGAAACTACAGTAAATACATTTTCGTGTCACGAGCATGAACATAGTACAAGAAAACAATAGAGATCTTAACAGAACAACAAACAGCCAAATGGTAAAAGAAAAACAAAAAATATAAAATATATTAACTAATGTAAATTAATGTTAAGCATAAAATAATTATATACAATATGCATAATAAAAATTAAATTAATTAAAAGAAAATTACAAACAAAATATATATTTTATTTTATTTATGCATGAGCAATGACAGAAAATTATTAATATTCGTACTATTGTTATTACAATTACTACCATTACTGCTACTAGTAAAATTCCTGTCAATACTACCAAGTTGGAAGGTAGTCTAAGAAGGATTATGTTTGATTATGATTATCAATTCAGTCCGACACACCAGATTGACGACACAGCACTAATAGTATTTTTACCTACCTCAATCACAAAAAGTACTAAAAACCTAAAAGATGACCTAGGAGTATATTAAATTCCTGATCATATTTTAAATCATGATGTGACTAACTTTAAATTAACTTTTAATTTAGTGTTAATGGTTTTTGGTTTTTTCGTAACTTTCAATCAAAATGTGAATTACTTTGGGAATGGAGTCTAGTCTTAATGATTTCTTTTTAGTAACTTCTATGATTTATTTATTGCTAGTAACTTCCAAGTTTGAGTTTTGAGATTATTTATAAAATGTATTGTAAAGCATTGGTCACGACTTCAATCCAATTATTTAAAAAATGGCATTGAGGCGAATCAAGAATCAACTCAATTTTACTTTTAATTTTTATGTTTTTAATAGAGCGAAAATTTGTTTAATTTTTTGAATATTAAAAAAAATAAATTATCTATGAAATATGAATTGCTACACAGTCAAGCGATGAGCCATCGATTGAATGGCACAAAGACTGATGAACAAATCATACAAGCTTGCTTCACTTTTCTATCTATCTGAAAAATAAATTATTATCAAAAATTATTTTTAATGAAGTTTCTCCTCTGAAAATCACTAGGCTAGGGAAGCTTAGAGTAGTTCTCTCTAAAACAAATGCCACTTGATGCACAACATGAGCCTCTAGTCATTTTTAAGCATATGTATAATCGAGTGGCTCGATTGGTATAATGTAACTCCATATATAATTACCCGGTTTTAATGCAATGCTCAAAACTGATTATACCTCCATGCCTAAGCCTCACAATTCACATTGAGCTCGCTAAATGCGGCCTTTAAGTAGACTCAGTACTCTATTGATTGCTAAATCTCTGCGAACATTCAAGTTCATCGCTGCTTAATTCTGCTTTCATCAATGCTAATAACTTGCACAGCTATTCATTCGTATACCATTGACAATGGTCCGCCACCTTCGCTGCGGTATTCAAATTGCATAGAGCCGTAAGTAGATGGCATAGATCAAAGCCAGTTGGCAGACAATGCCCGCCTCGCCCATCTACTCCCACCAACTCCTCCAAAAACCGAACGCACAATCGATGCGGAAAAATGTCGCGTGGCGGCTGATAAAAGGCCTTCGGGGCAGGATAACAGAGAGCGAGAGAGATAAAGAGTGAACAAAAAATAATAATAATAAGAAATCCCGCCCGCTACTGTGCAATGCAAATACTGGAGTATTACATGGCAGTTGCTAAGCTGATTTTTTAATTTTATAAAACCCCACACAGATTTTAAACTCCATCAATCAATAGCATCAATAATAATATCAATCATAGCAAAAGAAAAAAAAAAAAAAAAACAAATAGCATTTGCTAAATCAACTGCCCCGAAGATGGTTTTAAAAAATTTGATATTTTTACGCAGATAACCAATGGGGATTATGGATTCCCGAAACGAAAAAAATCAAATACATGAAGCCAAGAAATGCGCATTAGAGGCGGTTAACTGTCTGAATTCAATCAAATGTTCCCTCGAGATTTTGCACTTGTGTTTGCATTTGCACAGACACACACATGATACCAGAGCTCATATGCCATGCCATCCCATGATGATGTTGATGATGGGTGGCAACCCTTTTCTATTTATTTTTTTTTAGAGACTGGTGAAAGCAGACCCTAAGTGCATGTGTGTGCGAATGTGTGCCCAGCTGGGGGTAAAGTGACCCATAAATAAACAGTTTACATTTTTTACATGTTCAAGTTTTTTTATTTTTTATATATACTTGTTCAGATAGTCAAAAGAGTATATGAGCGTTGTGTAATGTTAGGATATCTATTTGGTTTTTGAATGAACGCGATGTTTTTTTTTATTTTTTTTATAGAAATTTATGAACTTTATCTCATGGGAATATATCCTTCGTTTGATAGGTCTTAAGATATTTTGTATACATCTGTTGGCGTATGCTAGATATTATTTAAGGTGATAGTAGGGCTAGAGACTTTCTTTTTTTTTTTAATAAATCTTAAATATGCCCAGATTGAACCCAATTTCTGTTGAGGTACTGTAGAAAATTTAAATGAAACTTGGCGACATTGCGAGCAATCTTAACCCTTTAATCGGCAGAGCCAGATATAGACATTATTATGTTATGCTATCATATTCACCACATTTAGTCAGTATGCATTTTTTTATTAAAAAATAAATATCTGTCGATTACAAGGATAACTTTCATTTCATAACATAGTTTTACCTGATTCATAGATTGAAAATAGTTAGATTGGCTAATGCAATTTGCTTTTATGTATTCTACGATTTTGGATTTCTTGTTTTTATTTAATACTATTTTTTATTATTTATAATTTATTTCTTAATTATTTCTTATATATTGTTGATAATGTATTAATTTTTTTTTTAATTATTTATTTTTTATTATACATTACAATTATTAATAATATTTTTTTAAATTATTTATTATTTATTTTATTGTCAAGCTTTTAAGTCTTGGCAAACTCGATTATCTACCAATTCATTTCCATTTTGTGCACCTTGAGCGCGTATCATGCAGTCGACTACGAACAAAAATTGTTATTAGATTTCATTCCAACTCTGCACATAACGTAGGGTGCATTACACAGATACAAGCGTCAATAGTAATCACATGTTGTTCCTTCAAAAATACAAGTATTTCTGCCTTGCCATTTCATATTTCAACTTGGCAAATATTTGATTGAATACCATGTAGTTGATAACTAGATTGAGCCTATGTCCATAAATCGAGCAGCATCAAAGTCTTGAACATCAGGCACGTAATTGAAAGTACACGAAAGCCATATTTACAGACGCAAATGCTTGAAAGACATTATTAAAAATAAATTAGAGTACCTTTTTGCTTATTTTTCTTCATCTTTCTTCCTCTTTTTTTTTTTTTGATAAGTAGTATTATATAAATACTGCAAACAAACGTAAAGTTGAAGTGGTCTCATGCTGCTTGCTACGTGCTCAAGTGCATTTCATTTGGTTCTGCGGTCATCATTAGTGTGCTTTATTAAGTGGAAGCAATTTCTACTTCAGTTTCAGTTTTCTTGTTTGTTTTTTTTTTCTACTTGCAACTTTAAGCTGGCGATAACTAAGCAAACTCAACTTTAGCAAAGGACATAGAGGACCCTAGGCAAAAAAACATTCTATATGCAATGGCAGCTGCTTGAGCTCAAGTGCCGCTAAATTAGCTCAAGGTCGTGCCGTCAACTGTTGCATATGTTGCAATTGCAATTGCAACTGCAACTTGTGGCACGTTTCTACACATATGCAGTCAAACCTGAATTAGGGTCGAGCAGCAGCAGAGAGTGACTAAATCCTTTGTTGGCAAAGAATAGGGCTACGATGCATTTGGGTCAAGGTTAAGTTGCAAACGTGTTCCTTTGGATTAGCTTTGCATAAGTTTTGCAGAGCTTGATATATATGTCAAATGTAGCTTGAGATGAAAGAAGTTAGCTGAAGCATAAATCCTATGGTTTAGCTCTCTTTAAAAGTTTAAAAAACTCTATAAAAATCATTTCACTTTATACTTATTTGTTTTTTTTCTTTAAAGATTTTAATTAATAAATTTACTTCAACTCCTATTTTTACTTTTACTACTACAGCTACTATGTTTATACTACTTATATCTATAAATCTGGTAACATTATATATTTTTACTACTACTACACAACTGTTATTTACTACTTACACGACTGTTATCTACAACATTTCTACTACTATTATATTTACTTACACGTCACTACACTTTATACTTCTGCTACTATTTTTGTTTGTACTACAAACACCTCCGGTGTATACTGTAATTTTTATTACTTATTGTTACTACTACTATTTTTTTCCTAATCTACAAGTATTTTTTATAATAGTATACGACTGTTACTTTAACTTCCACGACTGCTATCTACTACATTTCAACTACTACGATTTTTACTCACTCTACTTACTTAATCAGACACGCTTCTGATTGATTCTCATTCTATTACATTCACATTCACAATTAAATTTAACAGCCTACTGTTTGCTGAAAGCAAACAAATTCTTTGCACTCCCATTTTACGAGGCCTTGGGGCATGGCAAAGCTGCTATTGTTGCAGCTTGCAGCACATCATCATATCGCAAACCATCAGCACAATTAATAGAAATGCAACGCCGGCAGTGGCCGTGGCTGTGGCAGTGGCAGCGGCAGATCAAAGGGCTCGGCCCACAAAAGCGCGAAAGACAAAAGACGGCGACAGTCAAAAGGCAACAGCAAGTTGCCAAAGCCGTGTCAAAGGTAATGACAGAAGCCAAACAATTGAAAAGTTGTAACAAAACGAGAAAGAGAGAAAAAAAAAAACAGCAGCAGCAACAACAACAAGAGCAAGAAACAAAGCGACTTCGTTAGCGCAAACAATTGTCAAAGCAACGGGGGGAAAAACAAAAAAGAAAAACCTATGAAAATATCTAGAAAAAAATATATAAGTTGAGTGCAATTTTCAAGCAATATATTTTCCGCTGTTGAGCCAAACTTTTCACGCGCTTTTTGATGTTTCCAGCCAAAGTGCAAGAATAACAAGCTCAAAATTGCGCAGAAATATTTAATGAACCGCATGGCAAACAGCAAAGAGTCAGGCATAAAGCAAATGTCAGATAAGGAAACAAGTCACGAAATGGGAACCACATTCTCAACACAAAAATCTAATTTAATAATCAAATAAAATGCTCGGCCAAGGCAGCTGACCCAAGGGAGTCTAAGAATGCCAAATGCAAAGCCAGATAAAATAAAAATACAAAAAATAAATCAAGTCTAGTAAAAATGTTCAACTATAAAATACCCTGTAGCTATATAAGAAAAATTGCCCTATTTATTATAATACATGTAAAATATATCTATCTGGTTATGTGGTCAGAATTAATAGTAGGAAATCAATGGAAAAAGATACTGTATTTAATTATTTTTGAAATAAATAAAATAAAACACAAAACATAAAAATAAGAAAATAATAATAAAAACAAAACAAAAATTTTGAAAAAGCAAAAACATTTCTTAAAAATAAAAAATAAAAATAAAACACATATGATCAACATTACAAAAAATAATAAAATAAAATAAAAACATTACAAAAATAAGAATGATCTAACAAATATATTACAAATTAAAAACAAAAGAAAATTAAATCAACAAACTTGTCATAATAATAATATAATAGCTATATTTATTGTAAATTTCGTAGAAAATCACTTAGAATCTCTCCATTAATACTAATTGATGTACAGGGTACATATGATTAGTATGTCGATCATTTGTAGTATATATAAAATAATAAAATAATACATTTACTCTAATATCAGTGCACTTTTACGAATTTATTTACATGGTCTGAAGTGTCATGTATGAAAAAACTTAACATTTACAAATATGAGCACTATATAGCACCAAATACTGTATCCCAATCTTGGTATATGTAAATACCCTTCAACACGTTTGTTTACAGGGTAGTCGAAAACCTGCCATGTTCTTCACATAACTTGCGCGATTTGACAAATTTACGAGTGAGTTTAGCGTACTAATCATTAGAGATCTCTGCCCTGCCCTTACCTACCCAGCCCTGCCCTGCTTCGGCAGCTACCCCAGTTGCGCTGCAGGCAATAATAAACATAAAGCGACTGAGCCAAGGATGAGGCATATTAAGGATATATGCAGCACGTTGACAACGCCAAAGTACAATTTTTTTTTAAGGCTACCAGATTTGGCTGCTGTGGCACATAATTTTAATGTTTATCGTCTTTTATTGTCAAACTAATTATTTTTGATGCTGCGCTGCAGGCGAGCCTTGGAATAAAGACCACGGGCATTACGCATATACATATATTGATGCCAAGGTGCCAGACGCAGCAGCAGCGCCTGAGAAACAGTTCAGCTGGTGAGGGTGGTGGCCAGAAGGAGACTTGAGTGGGTGGAGGATTGGAGGTGGAGGCTAAGACGCACATACACGACGTGTAATTTGATTAGCATGAGGCCAAAGGAAAAACTGAGAAAACATAATAAACATAAAGAAAATGTTGATATTATCGGTGGAAGTCAAAACAATTTAATGCATGAATAAAAAATAATTTCTTTCTTATGGCGCAGACAATTTGGAAAAGGTGCGTATATCTTTATATATATTCTCTGATACCCTGTTGCGAAAGCAGCTTTATTAGATTTTGGTTTTTATTTTCTTTTTCAGCTCATATATGCATTTGGCTGCCAAGCAACTCTCTGGGGCTGCCTTTCAAGTGAACATATTTGATTATTTACTTAAGCACATTAAAAGGAAACGAAATCAACTGACATTTTGCATATGAATTAAAACGCAATAATTTCACTGATATATAAAATTGTTTTCTTTTTCTCTTTTGCCAATTGAACTTCCCCTGGGATTTAAATGCTCTAGTCGAAAACTTTGTTGTTTGCTTTGCTAATGCTTAGAAGGCTTCCTATACGACGTCTGCGAATGCTTTTAATAAGCTACTTAAATATTTATAATGTTTTTCTAATGATTTTCCATTGATGCCAAACAGATTTCGCAAGCATTCGCTAATGTATGTGGTTTCAACTTTAAAGCACTTGCAACTGGCTTTAATAATGAGTTTAACGCTGTTCACTCGCAGGCAGCTCTGGCTCATAAATTAGTTAGTCGGCCTCAAATCCGACTTAATACGCTTCACTTAATTGTTTACAGCATTAATGCAAAAACCTCAGTCAATTCAATAAACAGCCCAGCAACGGCCAGCACATCAATATTATACAGCTCACACACACACACACGCAGGATATACAACAGGACATAACAAGAGGCAAACCAAAATCGCGACACGTCGGCTGACCAACTCTCTCATCATCAACATCATCAACATCATCATTGTCATCATCAGCATCATCATCATTGTCGTCGTTGGTGGCAAACATTAATCAGCGAATTATCAATGCAAATAATTTTCAGCACGCCTGAATGCGATATCAATCAACGGACATCGCTTCCGCTGCACTGACATCAACTAGAGGGTATGACGCTATGGGCGTGGCGGGGGAGAGGAGGGAAGGGTGTCCTGCTCAGTCCTTCTATTGGGTGGCTGTGCGGCTGGCAGCGACGTTGAAGGCATTTCTGGCTGGGCACTTAACACACAATTAAGTGCAAATAATTGCAAACGCTGCATATAAATGATTTGTTTAAGCCAACATGACGGGGCCTACGCCACACTCAATGGCAGTGGGATAAATCAAACCGAAACTTCCACGCACACGTCTTTATTGCGTAGGTAAGACACTAAACAATGGGACTTAGATAAAGAAAAGAGTAAAGTGTATTTAAATTATATATGAGAGGAATAGAGTAAAGTTGTATTATAAAATAACAAAGTTAGATTAGCAGAGAATCTAGATGATAAATTTCTATTTATGGGGTTGCTTTCTAGCCATCGTAGAAAAGCACAAAAAGTGCATCAATAATTTTCTATGTATTTCCTATTAGAATCAGGCATTTTAATGCATTTATCACCATTTTTTATAAGATGCGTCTTAGGTAGACAGCACCAGTCTCTTCGAACTCATATCTTGTTAAATTATTTGCTCTTTATGCGATTTTCACAATTTTACATAGTGTTTAAAAGTCAATGTATGTACATGTATATTAAAAGTAAAACCTGAAGTCAATATATATTTTTATTTATTTATTTTTATGCCGGTATTTCTCTCTATTGTTATTATTATTATTTATCTCTCTATTATTATCTATCTACCTATATTAATTATCTATTTGTTTATTATTATTATGATCTATTCATATATAAATGTTTTTCTTCATTACTTTTATTATCTATATATATATATATATATATATATATATATATATATATATATATTCATACATATATCTTTATTATTATTATAATTATCTATGTATCTATATAAAAATTCTTTTTCTTTATTATTATTATTATTATCTATCTATCGATATAAATAATATTTTTCATAATTACGGCCTTGTTCAGTATCAAAGCAACATAGGAAGAGTTTCGAAATTCTTGTGACTGCATTTATTATTTTAGAAATAACCTCCCAATTAAAAACTATTGTATTTCTTATTATTTGTTGTATTGTTTTATTATTTAATATGGTATTCTTGGATATAGCAGGTTTAGTTTATTATGCTTTATCAATTTTGTTGGTAAGATACCAAATATGATACCAAACATTTTATTACGATTTTCATAATTCCATGCACATGTAGAATACAAGACATATAAAGCCAATAATTATTGAAGAAAATGCAAAAAGCGATATAACATGAGAGTTCTATCTCTTTTTTGGCAATTCTGAATGCGATTTTCATTATATCATATTCATATTATCTAAACATCTGTCTTCCGTTTGTCTGTTTCATTTTAAGATCATCTCTTCAAATATGCACATTTTCATAGGCTTTAAAGTAAATACACTAGAATCAATACATAAACCAAAGCACTAACAAATAAATGCACAAAATAAAATCTTTACTCCCACAATCAACGACTTCACTACCTGCCTCATTTCGAACCGATTTATTCAGAGAGTTGAAGCTTGCATTTATCTGTAAGCTAAAGTCTGACCATTGTATTCCGCATTGGGCTCAATATATAGTATTTTGGGGGGCGTGATAAGCGGATAATGAATTTCAAATTTGCAGCGGAAGCGAGCCGCACTAGGACCAACTGAAAAGGAAGATAGGCGGGCATTTTGTGACTTAGGCATAGTTATGGGGTTTCCATCGCTGCCCACAAGGCATTTTGGCGCGCCTAATTAGTATAATCCGCGTTGAAATTATTCAAGTGTGCATTGTGGATATGTGTGTGTGGTGGCATGAACTGCAGATTGTGTGCAGTTCAATAAGGATGAGTGCGTGGGTGAGTGTGGGTGTGCATAAGTGTGTGTGTGTGAGTGTTTTGTAAGTAACGCATACGCAGCGTGGCAACGACGTCGTCGTCGTCGTCGTCATCGTCATTTGCCTTACCACAATAACAACACACACTGAGCGCATTACATGCACCGGGCGACATATTCTCTCGTTATGATAACATGGCAAGCTGCATAAATTTAATGACTGCAATTAAGTGAAACGCGAAAGTTTTGAGGCAAAGGCGCCATGCCGTGCCGTGCCTAGTGATGACAGCAAAAAATTTTCAATCGATTATTAATTTCAATTAATCGGCGAAAAATAACCGAATAATCGTTAATTAAATTATTTTTTATTCTTGTATAGTTTTTTAAGATATTGAATTAAGCAACAAAATTGTATAGCAAAAAAAAAAAATTATATGTATATATTGAAACGCCCAAAAATGATATGTAAATATTTATTTACTAAGTTAAAAATTAAGAAAAAATAATTTAATAGAAACTGAGGCAAAATAAAGTAAATACTTTTTATTCATATATACAGATAAACAAATTTCTAGCCAATTTATTAAAAATTTAGCTTTATTCGTAATTCTTATACTTTTTTTAATCAAACGATTTTTATTTGTCTAATTTTTTTATATATTGTGTAATACAATGTATAGCAAAACAAATAATTATCTTTATCTACCTACTAAATGGTCTGAAATTAAGCAACAATAACTTCGAAAGATGTGCAGGGGCTAATCAGTTCCTTTTTACAGTAACAGTAGCCTCTGCTTTTATTATTAGGAAGCAGTATCGGTGATTTTGTAAACTTCTGGGTCGGAGTAGTAACTAATAGGAACTGGATCATTTAAATAAAAGTTGAGCTAGTCTTCGATTTGAAAAGTTCCATTGTCGATTCTTGTATGTCAGCGACTTGCGAAAATACTATAGGGAACGACGCGATTATTTTTTAGAATAATCGATCACGGTTTCAATCAATCGCAACACATTTTGCAATACAATAAATTTGCAAAATAATTGAATATTGTGTCTCCCTCGATATCGATCCCTCTCTTGCCATCACTATGCGCTACTAAAGTCTTATCAGGCGAGCCGCAGAGCTTTTGCTTTCAACTCACCCACTCACTGAGCGATGCATAATTGAATGCAATTAAAGCAACTTAATGCGCATTTCATGAGCCAGGCATTTGCATATGCAGCCAGAATGACAGAGGACAGCCCCATGTAAAAGTGATTATTTATGCAAATTGCATATAAATAAAATGCCAAAAAAAAAAGGAAAAATATATATACTATAATATATATATTTATATATATATGTATGTATTCGCAAAGGAAAAAAAAAAACAATTTGGTCAAATTGAATTTATGTGCCCAAAGGCGGCACAATAAAAGAAATGTGTAAAGTGCACTTAAGCAATGGCCAGATGGCCGTGCGACTGGCCAAAAGGATTGCAGAGCTCGCAACATCCTTCTAGCCGCCACAAGCTCTTTGCCCATTGCCCATTGCTCGCTGCTCTGCGGTCACTGTGAATCACTGTGAATTGCGCTGGCGCCTGGCAAAGACGTTCATCGTCGGCTTCTGGCGTCGCTTCGCTTCGGTACAGGAAGCCATAATGGACTTTTCATTCAAATTATTTTGGCCATGAGCCGTGCGAAGGAGCCAAGCAGCAGCCCACAATGCACATATATTGCCTGGAATTGATGATCTGCTTCCTGTGCTGCTCGCTCTCATCCTCTCTCTATCTCTATCTCTGTCTGTCTTTCTTCCTTGGCCTGCATCGCTAAATATCTGCTATTTTGGTCCGGCCAGGCACATATTGTCCCAACATAAATCAGAGCTTGAATAGCTGCAAAGGTGGAGTAAAAGGGGTATGACAAGTAAACCAAGATTTTGAGCACTTGAAATGCTCTGCAAGTCTAGTTAGAGGTAGGATATAGTAAAGGAAGGCTAGAATGCTTCGGATCAACAATAGACTTCTACAGATTTAAATTACTAAACTTTGTGTGTATTGAAAGGGTTTTGTCTGATTTTAAAAGTTATATATATATATATATATATATATATATATATATATATATATATATATATATATATATATATATATATATATATATATATATATATATATATATATATATATATATATATATATATATATTGTTTCACATTTAATGTACAATACAATACAATTCCTAATTTAAGCTAAAGATAGCACAGCTAATTCACTTACCAAAACTAACATTATTCACATTTACTCAAAACATTACCCATTTGTAACATAATTGCACAAATCAACTAACGCAATGTCAATATTAAAATACCTGAGATCAAAGTTCTTCAATAGAATTAACACTAAATAAACGCTACACTCGATAGCCACTATAAATGGGTTTGCAGCTCCAATAGACAGTTTATAAAATTAAATAATAAATAAACAATATTTAAAATAAAATTGAAATAAAACATTTCACAATATTAAAATATAACTTACTATTTTATTTGCAAGCGTTGTTTCAGTGATACGATCTGATCCAAACGATCTACCGCAAAAATTTAATTTCCAACGATACTATCGACGACATCTAGAATAGAAAAGAGATATCGGATAAATAAAATAATAAAAGTAATTCAAAAAGGGCTCCAAATAAAATTGGTGTCTGTAGACCTCTAGTTTTTATATATAAATGCATAAAAATTTAGATACAAGCGAAATATAATATATTTAAAATGTAAAAAGTTAAACCGATTTCCAATTACCAAAGCCTTCATAAAATCTAAGCAACTCGCGCTTGGCAATTGCCTTAAAAGTCAACTAGCTGAAAGCCACATCCGAAACGTGGCCGGAGCACACTCGAAACATATGTACACACACATACACACATTCACACACACCTACCCACACACACACGCACATACATCGTCTTTATGGGCAGCGAACAATGCAAATTGTGCTACAAATTCTTTTCGCACTTTTTGCATCATTAATTGTGGAATTTATGAGTGGATGCGCGGCGCATAGTTTCTATGTAAATTTGCGCCTTTTATTGAGTTGTACGCACGGCAAGGATAAAGGACAAAGGACAAAGGACAAGGACAATGCATATGTTGGGCTGCTGCGGGCTTGGCATTGCGTGCGTTGTTTGTTGTTTCAATTTCGTATAAACATGTAAATAATTTCCAGCTGATTGCGCAAATTCGTTTCGGGCTTGATTTTTATTGCATAGCTCAGGGCGCAGCGTGCATAACGAATGCCGATTCGATATTTTTCCACTCTATCCTGATGTTGCTCTGAAGTTGTTCGCGCTTTTGTTTTCAATTTGCAATAAGTCTGTCAATTGGCGAATTAATAAAGTGGAAAATGCGACAGAAGACAGGCAAAGGTTGAATATAGCCAAATAGGTATCCATGTAGGTACAGAGTCAGCATACGTACAGAGGGCCAGCATATCAGCTGGCTGCTCTTACAACCTGCAACATGCATCCCTTAAGCGGCATCTACTCTTCCGTGTATTTGTAATTTCTATGCAAAACAGCATAGATTATCAACCCCCCGCGCATCCAGCCCTTTCACAATCATCAACAATCGTCAGCAACTCGTCAACCCTGCGAATATCGAACTCTGATTTTATTGTCAGTCGCCAATTTTATTGCATTTTTATCGTGCCTGCAGCCAAACGCGAACAACTTCTCACTCAGCCGTCACTAATCATTTCATTTAACTTTAGAAAAATATCTGCATGTATATATATATATTTAGATTGGACATTTATGACTTGCCTCCAATGCGACAGCTGTTGGCAAAATTCTTCACTCGCTGCACGTGCCAAACAATTTTTTACGACTTTTAAACGCGCCTCCGACTGTGGCTAATTATGCAAAAACTCGCAAATTTGCTTATTAGAATGTCATAAAATTTGTGCAAATTTTTATTTTTGTTATTTTTTGCAGGCAGTCGTAAAATTTGCCAGTTAGCGAGTAAAAAATTAGCATAATTTTTAAACTAGACATGGGTCACAATTTCCATTCATTTTTGTAAGCCTATGCTGTTGAAAGTTTTTATAACTTGATGCCAGACATAAAATTTAATAGGCTGCCTAATTAGATTTGTGAGCTTTGGTGTTTAAATCAAAATTGGCTTCTGGTCTTAGGTTTTACAAGCGATGGGTGCGTGACGAATAAGTTGTATGGTGCTGTACATTTTAAAGGTTTATTATATACCATAGAAAACTATATATACGAAGAATTTAAAAATATATTTTTTAATATGCATATATATATATATATATATATATATATATATATATATATATATATATATATATATATATATATATATATATATATATATATATATATATATATTATTTTTTTTTTTTTTTATTTATTTTTTTTTTTGGAATATAGAAAAATATTATAAGTACAATAATTTCTTATATTAATATACATTATTTATTTATTTATTTATTTGTATATTATATATATATATTTATCATATATCTAATGCAAGAATTATTCTCTTCAGAAATTCAATTCAAGCGTCAGTCGTTTTAATGCTAAGATATTGCCATTTAGAAAATAATAAAAAAAAATATTTATTATATATATATATAATATAAAAAACGTAACTAAACAAAACAAATTTGTTTTAGATACAAAGTAAATAATATACATATATGAAAATTTTATCAATTAATTGATGAAAAATTTTAATATTAATAGAAATTTAGTTTCAATAAATATAATTTTTTTTTTCTTAAGTAAATTTTTACTACAAACAATTTTTTTATCTTTTTCTATCATTTTAAAAATTTTAAATTGTAATATATTTTTTTCTAAACTTCAGCGATTCAACCAATTCCAATTTCTAGGCCAAACTTATCTAATTAACTTTTATAAGCATTTTAATTCTCATTAAAAAATTTTTATAAGATATTTTTTTGAGTAGTTTCTATCCTATTTTACTCTATTATTTTAAATAATTTAATATATAATTTTTTACAAAATTTCTGCCATTCAACCATTTCAAATTTCTAGGCCAAACTAAGCTAATTAACTAGTATACATACATTTTTGTATTATCATAACATAATCAATTTATAAACATGCTTTTAGTCAATTAATGCAACTATAATATAATCTAAAGCCACAGTATGTCAGTATGTAGTTAGGGCCTAGAGTACAAACGTCTGCTATTCGGATAATTTTGACATAATTTATGCAGCGCGCGGCAGTTAATCAAATTGCATGCCATAAAAATTCCTTTGGCTCATCTAACGAGCATGCAACCGGGAAATGCAATCAAATCAGCTGCTGTTCGTTCTCGTTCGCTCACTCGGCCAATCTAATTCAATTTCGAAACAAATTCGTGCCTCGACAGCAGCAGCACACACACCAATACACACACACAGAGAAAACAAAATCAAATAGAATGTCACGAGCTTCAAAGCCAAAATTAAATTCCAATAAAAAGAACTAGATACATGTGAGCCATGTGAAAAAAACAACCAAAAATTGTGTAGAAGAGCGCCCAAAAAACAAGAAAGAATTGTTTAGCTAAAGCTGCTGAACGATTTTCGTGCTTAGAACAGGAACAGGAACAGGAAGCGCAGGGCAGCAGGTGCCAAAGCTGACGCCTGACCAAATTGTCGGACAAACAGAACGGATAAGGAAGCACTTAAAAAAGGAGAACTAAAAACATAACATGATTGTTTCTAAGCAAAACAAACGACGCATAAATACCCTAAACTGATAACATAAAAGAAAATAATGAAATTAGAGAAACAATATATTTTATGCAAAGGTAAAAAAATTTTATTTATTTAAATTTTCAGCATACAAAATAAAAAAAAAATATATAGTAGTAAAAATAATAAAAAAAATCATAGCACTAAAATAATATATAACATATAGTATTTTAAGAAATGCCTGTAATTAAAAAAATGTTTCAAATTATAGCTGCTACTTTGATATAAAATAAAGAATATTTTTATTTAATATTTTTTTTTACCATTTTACCTTATTATTATTATTTATTATTTTATTATTATGATTTTCATTTATTTTTTATTCAGGGACTCTATATTATTAAATATTATTATCTTTTAAATATAAATTAAATTAAGTCTATTGTAAATAAAAATAAATTTAATTTAATAAATTTACAATTATATAATAAACTCTAATATTATTAAATATACATATTATATATAGTTTCTTTTGCAAATTGCTCAAATATAAACCCATATACTTCACCCTCATAATTTAAAGAGTATCTCTCGCCAATGCTTGTGGAGTGTTCTCGGTCGGTGGTTAAGCATTGAGGAATGTGGACAATGGCCACAGGTTGGTCAGTCGGTTGGTCGTTGGTTCGGTTGGGTTACATTTTGGGTGTTAAGCGCGCATCCTGCAACATGTTGCGGTTGCTTGGCTAAAGAGGAGCAGACCAGGGAGTATGGAGGAGAGAGTGGGACTGCAGTGAAGTGCTGGTCACATTGTGCATAAATCTCGCACAACAACAACAACAACAACAATAACAAATGCAGCGGTAACTGGACTGCAACAATGAAATACGCAAAATATTGACAGACATTGTCCAAGTGGAAAGGATTGAATGGATGAGTGGACTGGGGGCCAGTTCGAAGAGAGAGTGAAGCAAATGCACTCGACTTGGGTGCCCGTTACAATTAAAACCCAGATAAGAGTGGAACGGACTTCACCCGTAGAGTGGGTCCAAACTGTCATGTAATGCACTGACAGGCGGCACTCGGCAATGCCAACATGCGACGCGTCATTTAGTAGCTACCCACAGGAGAAGTAGCAGCAGCAGGAGTAGGAGCAGGAGCACAGCTGCCACATACAGTGGCAACTTTTGCTTGAATGGTTTGGTTTTGCTTTTTTGTTTGCAGTTTGGGCATGAATAAAGCAGAGGGCTCTCTCTCTCTCTCTCTCTTTCTCTCTCTGTCTGTGTGTGCGTTGTTATTAATCCGGCATGATTGGCAGCAGGCAAATGGACAGCAGCAGTTACCCAAAAAGTGGACACAGGTGGCTGGCTGCGTCTCTCCTGTTGCCTGTCAGCGCCGCATGAATATCGAGAGCGCAGTGCAGACAAATTTGTTAATTTATTATGCCAAAGCGCGACGAGTTTCGGCCACACACACATACACAGTGAGCCAACAAGATGCTCCCTCTCTTTCTCTCTGTCTCTCACACACTCACTCTGTGTGTACTTGCCCTGTTGGGACCTGGGTCCCATGCCTGGTCAAGTGCTCTGTGGCGCGTATTTCATTTTAAACTGAAGCCGGTCACCGCTGCAACTTTGTTGCACTGATTCGCTTTTGCAGTATGTGTGTGTGTGTCGTTTTTAATAAAACGTCGCCAGCCTTGGCCAGCCAACCGCCCTGTCCACTTGCTCATACAAATTAAGCCGCCGTGTTGGTTGGTCTGTTTGTTTGTTTGTTTCCCCCGTGAAAGCGGTGTTTGACTTAAAAGTGAAATATTGCAATCAGTCAATGGATTTTGCATTGCCTGAGTCCAGTCGGCTCTCGGTCTCTGCCTCTGCCCATCACATTTGACCATTTGGCGCCAGCTAGAGTAGGCTTCGATTTTAATTAAGGAATTAGGCGGCGAACGTCGTCGGCTTTGTTCAAGTGGCTTTTGTCACAGGACACGACATGGCGCAAAGCTCATTAGAGCTACAGCAAGTTGAGTATGTAAAGCGAGAGTAGGCAGAGAGTAGCTGAAAATCTATGCTTAAAGTTTGAGGTTTGCCTTGTGCCTATCAGGCTGGTCTAAAAGTAACTAAGAATATATTTTGTATAATGTAGTAAATTCTCATATAACATATTTTATATAAGCCTATAAAAGACAATATTAGCCTAAGCCAGATATATGACTATATAGATGTCTGATATATGATTAAAATGATTATATAATTCATATATATTTAATATAAGTAATTCATATATGTATCATAGTATACGATTCCGATATCTTATGACAATGAAATATTTTAGTTTTCACAAGTTTCTATGCAAATATGAATTAAAAATAATATAATATATGAGAAATACAGATAAACTCTAAAAAATTCTCATGAAATGTTGGCTAAAAATGTCAAAGTAATTGCAAAGGAAAAGGAAATGGAATATTAATTAATTAAGATGTCTACGCTACAAGTACAAGTTAAGAATCTATGTAAATTTTTACACATATATATATATATATATATATATATATATATATATATATATATATATATATATATATATATATATATATATTCTATCTATATATCGTATATGTATACACATTGTAAAAAAAGGCATAGTAATTCTGCAAATATTAACTTAAGTTAGCTCAAAAGCTACTATAGCTCAACAAGAGACACAAAATCGATTGGCTATAGTCTAATTACCTTTGATTAAGCACTGGCCAAAGGTGCCATCAATAGCCAACCAAAGGGAGGCACAAGTGGCCAAACATTTGTGGAAAACATCAAACCAACTTTAATAATCGAACTGCCAACTGAGGAGCTGTGAGTGGACAACAGAAGACAGAGAGAGAGAGAGAGAGAGTGGGGTAGAGAGTAGGGAGAGAGAGAGAAAGACTGGGAATAGAAATTACACAAATGCTCAGTGGCAGAGCTTGGGGAGTTTTTGGGTGAAAATTTAAATAGTCGGGGTAGCCACTCAAGTGGGCGGCGGATGCGATGCGGTTGGCGCACCCAAAGTGGCATTAGAGATTTATCAAGTGTAGCGTGACGTGGCATGGACTAGCTACTAGAGCAGGACACACACAGAGAAAAAGAGAGAAAGAGAGAGAGAGAGAGAGAGAGGGAGAGGGAGAGGGAGAGTGGACAGCAGCACAGTCATTGCATTACGTGTAGCGTAACAAATGTACAAAAACACGTAAACTCAGTGGCTGGACACGGATGTCTGTCCCTGGCAGAGGATATGGATGTGAATGTGACTGTGGACTGTGACTGTATACCAGTGCTGTCATAATTTTTCGAGTAATTAGAGCTAGATTGGCAAAAACAAAAGCTAAACAAAGCTAAATTCAAGAAAAAAAAAAAAAGTCGAAAAGAGCTTGTTTTAAAAACACTATTTTCGTGATTAAATTTATATGAATTCATATTACTCATTAATATTCATTCATTCTAAATGGCTTCCTCATGATTTATAATAATAAGAGATTCTTTCAAAAATAATAAAAATATACAAAAATTTCTTTTCTTTCATCTTAATTTTATTTTGCGTTACATACACAGTAATTTAGTGTACAAAGAATTATATGATAAAAATAATTGCACATTGAGAACTACAGGAAACACGAGATTTTTTTATATTTATTTATCATAATTTAATCATGTACCAATATTTCTTTTCATGATTTTTAGTGCAGAAAAATATAAATATATTTTTAAAAATAAAATAAAACTTAAAGAAGCTGAATTAATTTTTTTAAAGTTAGAATTTCTTTCCCCGCAATTCTTAATTTTTTCCCTTAGTGAGACCTAAAATAAAGCCAAATCGCCCGGTAAAAAAGCTTAAATGACAGCACTGCTGTAAACTGTGGATTGTGGCTGGGAGTGCAGCTGGACACTTTGGCTATTGAACAGGCAAAGCAAAGGACATGCAGCTCAAGCTGCTTTTTTCCTTACGCCTGCGTCCTGGCCGGGGCTATTCGATGACAATCAATGGTTTTTGGTCTGTTGCACACTACGAGGAGCTGTTGCTAGCAAATATATGCATGAGCATGTGTGTGCCATGTGAGTGTGAGTGTGGGTGTGCCGTGTGTGTGTGTGTGTGTTGTTTGTGCCACGCTTCATAAAGGATTCAAATTCGTTGGCGCTGAGTGCATTGCCAGTGCCAATGCCTGTGCCATGCCATTCGCTCTAATTCCAAATAAATGAAGTGTATGGCAAACAATGTCAATGTGGACTGCGGTTGGGGCAAAGGAAAACTCGACTCGAAATCCAAAAATGTAACTGCCATCCGTTTTCTGTTGGTCTAACTTCGATGTTCTGCAGTTTTAATTTGGCCAACTGCAACTGTCTTTTATCTCTCTCTCCTCTCTCTCTCTCTCTCTGCCCCCGGCCCGCCCACTCCATCACCCTAGCCAACTGCATTTGGAGTGCCTCAGAAATTAATTAAAGTGTCAGCAGCAAAGATGCATAAAGGATATCCTTTGGGGGCTGTGCACTTTACGTAAAGCTCTGCCAAAGTCAGTGAATGTGTGTGTGTATGTGTGGAATTCTTTGTGGTCTTTGCCTAATTAACCAGTCGGCCAAAAGGCTTTGCCGGCTGAAATTAATAAAAACGCATGCAAGGCAAAACCAATCACAACATTGTGAGGACTTTTTTTTTTGCTGTGGCATAGCCCGCAGTCAAGTACGGCATATTGGTTGTATCTCTGACATGTGACAGCAGAGATTATTGGCATAATTAATTGGCAATAAAAAAGAAAAATACAGTTATAATAATTAACTAATAAATAAAAAAAAAAGCAGAGATTTATTTGTGATTATTCAAGCATTAAACAGTTAAACTAAGTAAGTCATTTACAGAGTATTCCTGCGCTTTTTTGACTCATTTCTAAGAAATAAAGTGCAGCTATAATAATTAGCTAATAAGTTCAATCTGAAATATGAAATTTATTTTGTATTTATATTGCATTAAACAATTGAAATCTCTTTCTGTTTCCTTTTTGTATAGGGTATTCCTGCTCTTTTTTGACTAAGTTCTAAAAAAATACAGCTATTAATTAACTAATTAATTAAAACTGAAATATGAGATTTATTTGTGATTATTAATGCATTAAATTGTTAAACTTACTTTCTGTTAATTTTTACAAGGTATTTCTTCGCTAAATGACTAAATTCTTTTGAAAATACAACTATTAATTAGCTTAAAAATTTATGCGGGAATATAAGATTTCTTTTGTTTATTTTAATTGCAATAAACTATGAAGCTCTCTTTCTGTTTCTCTTTTTACAGGGTATTCCTGTGCCTCTTTGACTCAATTTTTTTTCTGTGATTTCTGCCAAAGGACTCAATCAAAATACTGCAATTTTCTGCTTTTTTTAATACTTTTTTATTTTTGCTTTTGCTTTTCAATTTCATGCGACTCAAATGCAGCGTTCACAGCTGTCAATCATAACCGAGGCGAAGTTGTTGACATGCAGGTGGGCAGCTTGAGCGGGGGGAGTTTAGCTCTGTTGCCTAAGGACTGGGGAGGTTCATAACAAAAGACGCAATAGCAAAAGCTGAGCCGCACATTGCACAAAATCCCATTTAACGCTTACGCCGTGCCACTTGGCGTATCGCAAGTCTGAAGCTGCACGTCCTTCGCCTAATGCGCCACATGTGTCTAGTTGCTGCAATTGTACACCCACCCAGGCAATTTGGCTGCAAACGTCTACTCTCGAGTGCAGTAGCGTTGCCATCCTAATGGAATTTTCCTCATGACTTAATTCAAACAATAAATGCGCTCAATTGAATGCAATTTTCATTCGCCGTTTTGCTTTTTCCGAAAATGAGAAAGAGATGAAAAAAAAAAATGAAGCAACAACAAATTCTAAAGGATATTAGTGGCGGGCAGAGAGGGAGGGAGAGGGAGAGGCAGCACTGCGGTTGCCACTGATAAAGCCACTTGAGTGCAGCACGAGGCGTTAGCCAGGCTGCCTGGAAAGGGTCCTCGGTTTTCGATGACGTTTGCACAAATTTCTTTTTGTTTGCCATTTTTTTGTTGATTTTTTTTTCTTTTTCTGTATTTTGTACTGCGTTTTGTGTCCTTTCCGTTTGCTTTGCTCTTAATATAAACGTATACAATTTGTTAATTTGTACAGGATCAAACATGAAAGTCGCCTGGTAATTAGTTCCTGCGAGCCGAGCTAAAAAGCTAATTAGATTTTCGACTTTTTCTGCGCAGCGAGCGAGCTAAATGCATTGCAGATTTAATTAAATCTGCTCACTAAATGAATTCTGTGGCCAAAGGAAGAGAAAAAAAGGCTTAGCTAAAATTTATAAGCGGGCAACCTAATCCAATAAGAGTTCTTCAAATGAGCTAAATGAGCTACAGTTGTTCAGGTGTGCAAAGGGTGAATATATATCTATATATTAAACAGCTTTTATATTATTTTATTATCAGAATGTAATAACATTTAAAATTTACAGAAATTCAATTTAACTAAATATTAACATACTGCAAATATTTACCCAAGTTTATTTCAATAGCTAATTTTAAAGCCACTAAATAAATAACATTTAAATTAAGTTCGTATATATATATATACTATGTATAAAAAATTGTCCATTAATTAAATTAAAATCCACTTAGAAGCTCATTAAATGCAAATCTGGCCCTAGCCCAAAGGCAACACACAAAAAACAATTCTAACCGCAAAAACGCATTAAATGATTTGTGTGCAAATTTCACCCAAACAACAAAAAACAGAGGAAGCAACAAACAAAAAAATCAGGGAAAAAAGTAAACAAAATGAAAATGAAAACAAAAAGGAGATGGCCAAAACCGCATGTTAATTAAAAATCAAACTAATTTCCTAATTGCAAAGCTTACCAATCATTAAACACAAGCTGATTTCACAGTAAAAACAAAAAAGCAAAATACATGGAAAAAGAAATTAAATTAGAAGTTTAGACTACGAAATACCCTGTTTAGATTAGATTGTTATTGAATTTTATCTTTTAAACTTAGATTTTAAGCTAATATACAGAAAAATGTTTTTCATGAAAGCCGCAATCAAAAGTTGATAAAACTTTAGTCTAGTGATTGAAAGCTCATTAAAGTTTTTTATATTTCATGTTGTAAAAACTTAGTTAAATGTGGATTGTTATTAAATTTATTATTATTACATTTAAATTTTTAGCTAATATATAGAATAACGTTTATTTATGCTAACAAAATTTGATAGCAATTTGGTGTTGTATTCAGATTTTTATCGCAATTATTTATTTTCCATTTTTAGCTAATATATAGAAAAATATTTATTTCACTAATGTTAAAAGTTTGGTTGAATAAAATAATTTAATCATTGTTTTGCCCAAAGACTTTTTACATGCCTTAAAGGTTGTTCAAAGTCAACATGATCTTTGTGACAAAGCTTCTAATATCATTTTTCGCATTCAACAGTATTAACAAATATTAGTTTGCAAGACAATCAATTACATTTACACCCCATACATTATAACTTATTCAAAAACAAAGTTCATCTTGCTCAAAACGCCCCAAATTTTTATTTTCGCAAAATTTACTAGGTATAACGCATTAAGGGTATATAAATCAAATAATCGGGCGCAATGAGAGATCGTTTGCAAAATGCCTTTGATTTATTTGCAGAGGTTGGTCCAGTTGACCATTTGACCAATTGTCACACGATTAAACAGACAAATTCGAAAATAATGTTTCATTAAATGCAATGCAAATCAAATGGAAAGCCGATGCCAGATGCTAGGACACAGCGGCGACAGCAGGACATGAGGACAGTGCATTAATCCTGTTACAGGCAGGCAGGCGTGTATACCCTTTTTTCTGCTTCTTATTTTGGTATGTTTGTTGCCTTTTGCGCTTAATTAAAATCCGCCGCAATATGTTCTACCCCAAAAAAGTATGCTATGCAAAATGCAAATTTACATAACCCAAGCTGCTGCCATATATACATATATATATATAAATATTCCTTGTATATGTAGAATCGGCATTTGGACTCAATAAATTTCAATTTATTTGCGTAAATCATTTATTTGGCGTAATTTTCAGCTTAATTTCATGTGCACAGCGAAATATCTAAAAAAAGAGAGAATTTGCAATGCAAACATAAAACAACAGTTGGTTTGCATGCAAATGTAGGGTAGCATGGGGGTGTTAGGTTTGGTATGGTATGGACAGATAGGGGTTTCAAAAACCCTCATAAATCAATTAGGTCCATGAACCAGGTTCTGTGCCAGATTTCGGTAGCCAATTTTTGGTTTTTGCGGCTTTTACGCTTGGGGTTTTTCTCCACCTTTTTTTGGCTTTGTGTGTTTTTACCCGCCGCGACATTTATATTAAGAAACAAAGTGTGAACTAGTGATTGACTAGAAGATACTCAGTAAATGAGTTTACAATGAATTTAAATGCTGGCATATGATTGGCTTGAATTTCTTAAAATAGCAAACTCTTTGGAAATTGAATTTATTTTATCTTAAAATTTCTCTTTCAATATGATAATGATTTTAATTTTATGAAATTTTCTTAAAGAATATTAGAACAATAGAAATATTTATAAGAATTTAATTTAACAATAAATTATAAGTATAATAATTTACTCATTTGAGCAAGACACAACTCATAATAAATAAAGATGGATAGATAAAGAGAGCTAAAAATAAGGATAGATATACGAAATGTTTTTACTTCACCATACCATACCAACAATAATGAAAGACGTGTTCGACTGAGACTAAGAATTACATACAGGTATATACTATAACCTAAAAATAGATATATCTAGAGACATAAATGTATCCATATGAAAACTGAAAACAGACAGTATTTTTCAACTATTTCAAGAAATATTTTTTATTATTGAAAATTATTGATAAAATAAAAACAAAAAAAATTATTATATGAATAAAATGAATAAATTAATAAATATAAAATTAAATAAATAAATAAAGAGAAAGCTAACGCAAGCTGCGAATTCAACAATAGCAATAGATTCGCTTAGACAATTTCTATATATAATTGTCAATATCTATTTTCATATGATTTTCTATATATATTTAGATATTATATTTAATTAACATACATTCTGAATTTTCTATCCCACACTTTACTAATTACCTAAAGGGTATTCCTGTTGCTTTTCGCACACATTGACATTGACCCTCAGTGGTAGATGAGGTGGTTCAGGTGTTCTCAGTTAAATATGTGGACTCTATGATTAATTGGCCATATGCATATGATTTATTGGCTTTACTCGGCAGCTTTTTAGCCAGCAAATTATTGCCCCCAAACAATTAGTATAATGGGCAAAGCTAGAAGAACTCTAGCACTCTATAGCTTCTGCTTCAATGAGAACCCACCACAATGTTGAGTTAAGTCGGCTCGAATTTCCTTTACACACTTAGCTGCTTGTGAAATGTTTGAACAGTGGCCGACGTTGCGGCTGTCAAACAGCTTCAACAATTGTTAAAACAAAGCTCACACAGAAACAACAACAAAAAGGAGTAGCGTAGTATAAGCAATGCCGGCAGCAACAGGACGCACATCCTGTTGCCAGCCGCGACTTCTTTAAGGCGCAATCAAGCGTATGAGCAATTTTTGAAGCAATTAAAACAAAACTCGGCACACGCAAAGAATTTCTTACTGCTGCAAGCCTTTCACCATTTTTATACTCATTCACGAAAGTGAAATGAGTATATTGGTTTTGTGCAATGTCCATCTTGCTGTCTGTCCGTCCGTTTGTCCGTATGCATGCAAACCACTTCGCCGCTATTGAAGCTTCAGACTTGAAATTTTGAACATATCTTCGTACCCTCGAATTATAAAGTGTCCAGATTTTTTTTTAAAATCGGAAAATGCATTTTCCGGTATGCCAGATATTTTATTAGTTGAAGAGATAGAGAGTTGAAACCTGGAATATATACTCGAGTTCGTAGATATATCTATGAGCATGGGAGGCGTGGCAAACTGTAAAAGTTTATATCACTTAAATTATAAGAACTAGAAACTTTAAAATTGGATAGTTAAATTACTGAAGGTCCCAAAATAAAGAAAATCTATATTTTATACAGTTTTAGAGCTAGCAACTCAAAATGTAACTAAATAATTGCTGTTGGCATCCTCTATTGATTTGCACAAAAGTAATGTATACATTAATTGGGGGCGTGGCAAATCGGAAAATGGATCTGGCCGTGAATGAATGTATTCTGCAGTCGGTAACGCCCGACAGCAATGTTCTTACTTGTTTTTTTCCCGCTTCTTGACAAGAGCAACAACAACTGCCAGCTACAATAATTGCCCGCAGTGTTGGTTAAAGTTAAACAAATGTAATAATTGTTGCAGCAAACTTCTGCGCAAACACTGACAGACGGCCGACCGGCCTGCCGACGCGTCCTTTTCGTCCTGCTGCTGCCAGTCGCACGGCGCGCCATGGACTCGAGGCAATTTGTTGTTTGTTATTGTTGCCACTATTTCTAAGGCTTTTGGCTGTGATTGTTTCTCGCATTTGCTTTTTAGACGGCGACGCGTGCGCGGCTAATACGCCTCGGGGTGCGAAAGTCAGTTAGAGCTGCTCTACTTCATGTAGTTTCTATGCTTTGATTCGATTTTGATTTTTGACGAATTCGCATTGTTGTTGTTGTTGGTGTTCTAGTTTTTTGTTGTCCGTTGCGTGTGTTCACCTAAATGCTTTGCAATTATTTGTTGGCTTTTGTGCGTGCGCTGCCACACGCAACAATTGTTTTTTTTTTTTTTTATCCTTTCTTATTTCAAGTTGTGCGAGAATTCGCTTTACGCGTTCGAAGAGCTCAGATCAGTCATGCATGCGTTGGCGCAGGAGTCGGGGCTGTTCGCTGTTATCCTTGCCACGTTTCCCATTTAAATGCATGCAATAATTCATTTGAAAATTAGAAAATGAAGTTATTTGAAAGGAGTTTTTTGAAGGGCTCAATAAAGTGTGTCATAGATGGGCTCATTGAATGCCAAGTGAAGTGGTTTATGCTGATTTTTTTGAATGATAATGAATTGACAGATTGTGGAATAAATTTGGAATTTTTGATCAATATATATTATTAAATGTAATATTCTAAATATTTATTTAAGATTATATTTTTTTATTATAATTAAGGCAATAATTAATAAGACTTGACACACAAATTGTGAGCAGTTTGCTTTCTATCTATTTCAAGAGATAAATAATAAAAATAATGAATTAATACGTTTTTTTTTAAATATACAAAAAAATAGGCATTCAAAGTTTTTAATATTTTTAAATTATTTTATATTTTTTGTCGCATTTTCTTTTTAGAAAAAATTGAAAAAAAAAACATCAACTTGGTTTCTTTCATTAGATAAATATTTGTATTAAAAAATTAAATCATAATGTAAATATAATCTTAAATTAAATAAATAAATTGTTTTTAATTTATTGGAAATCTCTTTATAGATATAGCATCAAAATTTAACTTTGATTAGAATTTACATATCTGTTAAATTCATTGCTATTAATATGAAATAAATATTAATTTAAATAAATAATAATATATTTATGTAGAGTAAAAAAATAGTATTTTTTATTTTATTTTATGCGAAACTTATTATGTTTTTTAAAACTAAATGCACAAAAAAAAAAAAAAGAATATTTGAGCTTGATTTTTTTGTAAGAAAAAAGGGTTAGTTCGCATTCCAGCTCTATACAATTGCCCTATAAAAATATTATTACAAGACCATCCGCGCAATTTGTGTCCCTTTCCAAACCAAACCGTTTCTTAGCTATAACACTTAGCCAAGCGTTGATGAGTGAAAACATGCGTTAATGTGCTTAGCAAGAAAAAAAATCATTGACGGCAAAGCGAAAATCAAATCAAGCTTTTAAGCTTAGCGCCGACACACGGCAACTAGAAAAAAATGGAAATAAAAAACAACAGCAGCCACTGAAGAAGAAGTCACAGCAAAGACACAGCCAACTCACACAAACACATACACACAGTCAAATTGGGTTAAGTTCCAACCTCCAAGTTCCAACCCTCCGCTTAGAGCGGGGCACTTCAAAAATTGTTGAAGTTGTTGTTGAGGCGGCGGCGTTGGCTAGCACGTGTCCTGCTCGGAGCTTACATGGCCGACACGTGACCACCATCATGTTTGCTTACATTTACGACTCACTGACTGACTGACGTATGGGTAAATGACGACGATGGCGTTGAGGATGACGATGATGATGTTGATGTTGTTGTTGTTGAGAGTATGATGGCGATCAATCAAGGCAAAACCAAAACGGACTCAACAACAACAGCAACAATAGGAATATAAAAAGAGTGCAGAGGATGTACAGTTGCCACCCGTTCAGACAAAACTCCTAATCCACTTTGCCTGGCCACTAAGCCCAGCCCAGCCCAGCAGTGTTGTCAGCTATTGAGCTCCCAAATAAGTTGGATTGTGGATAAAAGTACACTAAAATTTAGAAATAAATGCTGGAATCACAGGCTAAATTGTTAAAGTAACCAAAATTTTTTAAATATACAAATTTCTTCGTAATATACTTGTGTATTCCTTCAGTTGCCTTTTTTTTAGAATCATTGTTATATTTATACTTTATTATATTTAATTTAGCAATTGCTGTTCACGTATGATTTGGAATTATTTACTACTCTGTTTAAATGTAAAATGAAATCAAGTAAAAAAAAAAAAAAAAAAATTAAACAAAATTTTTAAAAATAATTAAATAACAAAAAATTAAATTAAATTAAATAACTACTCTAAACTGAGCTTGAAAATATGATAAGGAGAAATACAAATATGCAAAGTTTCTGACTATAGGCTATTTATATATGTTTATAGACTAGACCACTTCCAAATATGCTAGATCTAGCCTGAAATAGGCTAAGTCGGCAACACTGTAGCCCTGTCCAGCCCAGTCATAAATTCCAGATCTGTCGCCAAATAGGCAGAGTGTGAGGGAGAGGGAGAGAGAGAAAGGGAGAGAGTAGAAAGTGTGTGGAGTGCATTTCGCAATTTGGCAAATGCATCGCGAGTGTAATTAAAATTGCATTCGCATCTAATTAATTGGTATGCAAAAACGAGACTAGTTGCACAAATGCAAAATGCAAATCACATTCGCCGATGCCAAACCAATATACATCTACATACATACAGATTCATATAGACATATAGCTGACTTCCGTGGGGTTGCAATTAAGGCAAAGACATTTGAATCAAACGCCTTTGGCAAGTCACAAAATCCCGTAGCTTACGTCACTTCAAGTCACGATTTGCAGCTGCAATCGCCACAGCCGCAACCACAGCAAGAGCAACAACAACAACAACAACAACATCAGCAGCAACAACAACAACATCAGCAGCAACAACAACAACATCAGCAGCAGCAGCTACTGCAACTGCATTTGCAATGTGTTCAGCCAGCGACACCTTTAGCAACCCTTTTGTATAGCTGTCAACTGGTCTGAATGTGCCCTGCTGTCTCCGTAACCCTCTTTCCCCCCTCTATCCTTCCCTCACTGCCCAAAATAAAAACAGAGCCTCTGACAACGTCCTGTGCCTTTTTCATCCTCTGTTCTGTTCTGTTGCTCTTTTTGGCTGGCTCTGACATGATTGGCTTTTAACGCTCAAATAAGCTTAATTGAATTTCTTTTCATTGCTAACAAAGTTTCTGGTTTGGATTTCGGCTGCCTGGCGTTTTGTTAATTAAAACTGAATTACAGAGCACAGAGATTTTGTTCAACTGAATAGCTGCATAGAATATTGGGAACCATAGACTAGTTAAAAGATGCATTGGTCAAATTTTAAAGAGTAAAGGCTAGTTGAATGTGGGAAAATATTGATTTGGATTAAAGAATTTTAACGCTTAGCTTGGTAAGTGACTTCAATGGAGTATTGAGTATAATAGAGAATATATTAGCTTATATAAAAAGAGTACCAAGCTGAGGCTCGAGAACTTTTGCAGGATTTTTCACCAGAAACATTAAAAAATGTAGTCAAGTGAATCCTAACCGCTTACAAAAGGTCATTGGTGTCAAAGGAGGGTTAATTCTTATTCATATTTTTTATACAATCACCAATATTAACTTTTTCTACAATTTTTTTTTTAATATTATAAATGTCCAAATACTTTTGTCCAGGCAAAGAATGATATTCTGCAATGCAAATAATTATAGTAAAAGAATGTGTTACGTTATCCGTAAAATATTTTGCTCACTTAAAGTTTTTAATATTTTATCTCCCTTAGAAAAATAATGGATACCGTTACCTCTCTCAGTATGCAGAAATAAGCAGTTTTTGCAATGTGATGTTAAAATACTTTTATCCACCATTGTATATTCTTTAATTGTATAAAAGATCATTAAATTTAGGAATCAAGCCTTATCTAGCAGAAGTTTACCCTTTTAATAATAAATTAATAAATAATTATTATATAATATTTTTTACAATAGAAAGTTATCACTCTCGTGAGAATAATTCTCAACTGGCATTCATCTACATTTTTCAATTGAAATTATATTGAGCATCGCTTTAATTTCAATATAATCTCTTTAATGCTCTTCAAATCTTAGCCCTCATGCCAATCATGCCACCCGAATCATTCAGGCTGCTAATTTCTGTCATTTAATTATCAAAATATTTGCGTTTAATTAGAAACGAGGTCAACCAACTATAAAAATTAAATTGCGTGCAATTTGCAAATTAATGAAATGCAACTAATAAAATTATGTTTAATAAAAAAAATATATGTACATATATATGCATACGGCTGCCATGACAACTCAATGTTGTCCCATCTCTGCCCCGCCCACAGTTTCTCTCGTTCATGCGTCCATCAATGGCTCTCATATGACATGGCGCAACTATCAAAATTAATGGCTCCGCCATGGGCTGACCACAAAAAACGCTATGAAATAAAATTTAAATACCTACAAAAAAAGTATATTAAAATAAGGAAAAATTGGCCAAGCGAGCGGATTGCACTGACATTTTAGCTATCAAAAATGTATTTGCATATAAATTAACGACGCAATTTTTTTTAAATAATGCAATTTAAACATATTTTATTTGCATTTATTAACACACACACGCACACTCACACAGTTGCAAAATAAAAAGGTAACAAAATACCAAAAAAAAAAAAAAAAAAAGGAGACAGAAATAAACATCAAAGTAAAATGCTTTTCAATGAAGTTTGGACAGGGCCCATTGCCATTGCATTATTATCCCTTTTTGTTGCCTTTTTTATTTTGGTGGTACTGCGCACTGTTACAAAATATGTTTTTATAAAAAACATTTTGCAGCATTACCATAAAATTGTAAAAAACAAAATGATATCAGCGCCTGACCACGTCAAAACATGTGACGGGTATTAAAAATAAAAATAACCTTGCCGCATGGCCACAGCCGTTGCCACCGCCGTTGACTTTAAGCGGCGGCTGCATTTTTATAGCCCACAGTTTCCCAGCTTTTCCCAGCTACACACATATCGAACGAACGAACATTTTGCGCAAATCATGTACGAAAATTGATGGAAAATGTGATTTTGGCAAACGCATTTCAACCAGGCAGGGCTGTGCGTGTGTGAGTGGTGTGTGTGGGTGTTGATTGGTCTGCCACAAGCAGCTGGAAAAAAAATTTGTTGGGTATGCGACGATTTCAAAGGATTTTTATAGCCAGCGGCTACTTATCATAAAAAAAGGAAGAAAAATAGAACATAATGCAAGCGCTGCTAGCTGTCTGTCAAGTCATGTGAGTGTGTGTGTGTGTATGTGTGGGTGTGTGTATGTGTGAGTGTGTGTGTGTGTGTATGTATATCTGTGGGTGTGTGGGTCCCAGACATAATTGAGTTGTAGCTGCGAAAAACCTGAACTCGAACCCTTTTCTTTCTTGATACTGCGTGGGCTAGAAGTTAAGAGGTGAGGTAGATTCGAACTGAGGAAAATTGAATTGAAAATTTTTTTATCAAGCATTATATCCATTCAAATTATATTTAAAATAAATCAATTTTTAAATATTTCAAAGTAATTCATACGTACTATCCTCTAACATCTAATTTGTACATAAAAATATTTTTTTCCCTAATGTGTTTATTAAGTTTAAATAAGATTAAATAAATTAGTCAAATAAAATATATAATTAATAAATAGCAAAAAAAAAAGTTTTATATATATTTTTATTCTATTTATTATTTATTATACTTATCTAAATTTTTATTATTATTATTTATTTTTTTATTGCAAATATTATTTTGTTTTATTCAAGTTTATTTTATTATATTTGCTATATTTTTTCCTTTTATTAAACAAAAATTAAATATACAAAAAAAAAAAAACCAAAGTCTGACAAGTAAAATTAAAATCAGCTAAAAAAGCCTTTAACCACTTCTTTCCTTTACATTTTCTTCTCATTTACAGGTCATCTCTTAGCCCATCACAACTGTCGACTTTCTGCGGCTTTTCTTGTATCATATTTTATGACAACTTTTCGTGTTGATTTCGGGATTTCACGCAACGTGTTTTGTTATTATTGAAAATTGGCCAAATTGTCTAAATGCACATATGCGTGAAATTCAATTCAATTCAAGGAGTGGGAGTATATACTCCTGTATGTGTGTGTGTGTGTGTCTATGTGTGGGTGTGTGGGGTAAAATGTGGCCATAAAAAGGGTTGCACGCAAAGTAATTCAATTTACAAGTGATTTGTCCTGCACACAAAACCCGATTTAGTTTTCGGCTTGACCAGCGGTAGTAGTGCAAGTGTGTACAAAATTTATGCAAATCCCATTTAAATTGTTTGCACTGCAATTTCAATTTAGAAACAAAATAAAATATACCAAAACTCCAATCATGACGATGAGAAAGAGAATGAGAATGAGAGAGCTGAATGTGTTTGCCTGCCCTTACAAATGAGAGCAATTTATTTAAATTTTTAGCATTGCAAGCCCCTCGACGAGCCCTCGTCCCAGCCCTCGTCCTATCCCTGTAATTTTTGCGCAAATTTTTGCCACAGGTCCATTAAGCGAAATCCATCAACAAAATTGCCAGAGAAATCAACGGGTCGCTTGTCATTTCAACGCCTCTTCGAATGACACCGACGCCGTTTTCAATTTGCTCGCTTATCAACAGATAGGTAGCTAGAGCTAGGCTAGCTGCTCCCAGTTTTCCACTTTCCCAGTTTCCCACTTTCCCAATTTTCTCTATGCACTCAGCTCACTTCTGGCTGGCGCTTACCTTGGCCATTCGGGCTATCGCTATCAGTTGGTCATAAAAACAGCTTTCCGGTCGTTACTCATTCATGGCAATCAAAATGCTGCCAAAATAGAAAAATGTACGAAGCTACCGAATGAATACACCGGGGCTAGCAGCCAAAATGGCAAACAACAAAAAAAGAACTTGCCTGAACGTATTTGAAAATTTGCATATCAATGCGGCGAGTGTGGAAATGCACTGAGCGAAAATTTGTAGAAGAAAATTAAAGAATTAACTTGCACTGTTTTAGTTGGTAAAAGAAATATCGATATTTTATTGTACTTATTTATTATTAATTATATTATTGTATTATGTTATTTATATTATTTATTAATTCTCATATTTTTCACTTTTCATATTTTCTCTTAATTTTTCGTTTTGTCCTTTTTCATTTCTTATCCCTTCTTTATTTTCTTCTCTCTGCACTTTTATTGTTTCTTTTAAATGTTCTCTTCATTCTTGTTTCGTTTCTTCTTTCATTTTCTTGATTTTTGTAATTCTCCTAACTACTTAATTTCCTTAATTTATCTGCACTTATTTTCTTCCTTCTCTTCCTTGTCTTCTCTCCACTTATCTTACTTTCTTTCACTTAAGCTCCCTTCTCTCCACTTCTCTTCTTTTCTCACTTCTCTCCATTTCGTCTTATTACACTCAGTCTCCCTTCTCGGCACCTCTTGTAAGTTCTCTCCACTTCGTCTGACATCTCTTCACTTCGTCTTGCTTTTCTTCCTTTCACTCCACTTCGTTTCCCTCTATCCTCTTCATCTAACTTCTCTCCACTTCGTCTCACTTCTTTCAACTCTGTTTCCCTTCTCTCCACTTCATCTCACTTCTCTACTTACTTTTTGGTACTTCTCTCCACTTCATTCCACTGTCTCTACTACTTTCCCTTCTCTCATATCTCACTTCTCTCCACTATGTTACTTCAATTTGCTGCAATAACCCCCTTATTTGTTTCAGTGTATAGTCAGCCCTCCTCGCCTGTTAGGCCCCAGTGCTTATCAATGCGTCGAGGCTTTGTTTCGCTAACGACAACTCGACTCGAGTAGCAGCAGAGCAAATTATCAGATAGCTACCCACAACGCCCAACAACAGGCGGCAAAAAAAACAGATTTCAGCTAAAATATTCAAATGAAATGTGAAACGCAGCAATTTCGAAAGAGAGGCGAGAGAGAGTGCAGCCCGATCAAAGCAGGCAGAGTTCGAGACAGTCGGAAGGGCTGACACAGACCAAATAGTCGGTAATCCGTCAACGGAAGTCAAACGTATTAGCATCCTGGCGATTTTTCATACAAATGGCGCCGCACCCGACGAAAAGACACAGTCGTCGTCGCTGGGGAAAGGACTCTGCTCTGCTGATTGGGCTATCATAGCAGCCATCTAGTGAAGGCAGCTCCAGCCGAACCTGATGACATATTGCAACCATTTAACACTGTCGCCCGTAACGCTGCCACGAACAATGCCAAACTTGGATGCCAGCCTGGCATTGCCAGGCAGCCAAACAGACCAACAGACAGACAGACAGGAAGCCTAGTCGAGTCTCGGTCGAGTCTGTGGCAAACAAACAAAAAACAATTTCGAGGAAATTGACTGAAATTCTGCAGTGTTGCTTCATCATTTTGTGACGGGGACGAAGGGGGCAAGGTACAGGCCATGTGCTGCTGCTGCTGCTGCTCCTTTTTGGCAGTAACGGAAGCTTGCCTCGCTACTTTCGGGGGGACTAACCACATGCTGTGCTTTGATAATGAGTCCGATCCGCATAGCTCCATGCTTCATTTGAAATATTATGCTGCGACAGTAGAGAGAGAGTGAGAGAGAAATAGAGGTAGAGGGACGACAGCAAACTACGAGCAATCCTTGTCGAAGGCGGCCAGTTCGTTTGGCATATCAGTCATGCAAATCTGATAATTGAGGACTTGTCGCTTCACTGAAACTTAAAGTGCTCCATTCTGGCTGAGCCGGAGCAGCAATGCCAAAGCAGATGATACATGCTGCAAGATTAGACCAGACGACAAGCAGTCAAGCAGGCAGGCAGCCAGGCAACCTGCGCTCCCAAAATTGATGACTTCAGCAATATGCAAAATTTTGCATATTTCTTTATGAGTAATTGCGGTTGAGGACAGCATAATTGAGATTATGTTGGTGAGATGAGATGTTGTGGTAGAAAGTGTTTCTGTTTAAGTTCTGCTGGCTTAAGTAGTACAATAGAATTTTTGGGTGGCTGAAGAAGCTACAGAAGTCTAAGACCGTACATAATTCAAATGTATGGCAAGTTTATTCTATAGAAAAATTTTAATAGAGAAGTATTAGAATAGGCCGGCCAACCCAAGAAAACTTTGCAGATAATTCTAAACTTCACTTCAATTCAACAGATTCTTGTCATAATTCATAAATCCCTATATCGGCAGAGTCCCTTAAATGCGGTTTTAAGGTAAATTGTTTTAAGCCGATATATTTGTAATTTATTACATATATTTTTTTTTCCTTCCATTCCTAATTCCTAAACAATTGTTTTTTTTACCATTTCACCATTATATTAAAAATAACTATGAGTAAAATAAAATAAATCTTTAGTGAAGGCAAAATAAAAAATATAAAGCTGATGCATGCTATCTTTTATACATATACCCATGTTGTGCAAATAAAAATTTTACCTACATCTGCGATCATAACGTTTTGTAAACAATTTTAAACAAAGATTAAGATTATTTCTATATTGTTATTAATTTAGATGCTGATATTATATATCACTAATTTTTTGCTTGTACATTTGGTATTTTATAATCCATCTATCACTTAAGACCAACATAATGACGACTATGTAAAGGAGTCAAAAGTTAACAGTGCATAATTTCTTCGATTTCTATAGGCTGTGAATCCTTAAAAACATTATCCCATAACTATGCACCCGAGCAGCACCCATAACTCTCTCCCAAATTTGTCAGCTTGCATTAGAAAAATTAAAAACGAGAAAAAAAATGATGAGAATAGACCACCCAACGTCAAGGCTTTCTCCGTTACGCGACAGTAAAAAGATCAAAGGATAACAAACAAATGATTGCGGGCAACAACAACAACAGCAACAAAATTGTAAAGCTGGAAAAAAAAGCAGCAAAAATAATGTCAAAAAAGCAGCGAAACATCCTGACAACTTCAGTTTCAATTACAAAATTACAAAACAGGCGTCAATCAGCATTAATAATAGCGCCGACTGACGAGCGGGGGGCGTGGCCTCAGCCTCAGCCTCAGCTTTATCCTCTTTGCTACTTAACCCTTTTGCCAGCCAGCCTGGCCCGCAGGGGTGATTGTGCCTGCAATCAGGGGCAAGGACAGGCAAGGTAAGCGCGCTTGCCACAGTTTTTAAATAATATTTTCAACACAATGCGTTCTCTGCCGCATGCCGGTTGAACACCGGAAGTTGATACTTCAGGATGAAAATGTTTATGCGGGCGCACTCTGGACGTTCTGAATCAGAACTTCTGGTGCGACGTTCCAGCCTGGTCACGTGTCAGGCTCATCACGAGTGAGGAGTGCGACGACAACGTCAAGGGAAATAATCAAGCATATTAATGACCATAAAAACTGAAAGAGTTAAATGCAAAGGCGCACATAGTAGAAGCTCATATGCAGGCTCTACTCTAGGAGAGCAAGCACCTTGAGAGGCCTGCGACTCGACCAGTGCTTAATTACGTGTAGCTGCTTACAATAAAAAAAGCAGAACAAAAACAACAGCAACACTGGTCATTGTGTTTGTTGACTTTTCGTTTGGGGTTTATTCTTTCCCATAATTAAATCTCAACCCTTAATGTTCGCCCAGCGCTTGAGAAGCTAATGATATATTTACATATAAACGAAGTCCAATTGCAGTACAGTTAGAACAAGAGAGATGAACTTGTTGAGGGGGCTAATTGTATTCATTGTAGGCATGAGATGAAGAGTTATATTATGGATATATATATATTTATATTTAAATATTTACATATTTTTACATTTTTAATATGTGCACAAAATAATTTTAAAATCGTAAAAAGCAAATTAAAATATTTATTTAAAAATTGTAAATAGCAACAGAAAATACTTATTTTTAAAACCAAAAAATTATGATCATTTTTGAGTCATGGCCTTTTTGATATATATATATATATATAATCTACTGCCAAAATTGAAAATGCATGGAAAGTCGCAAGATTACTCAATATTATTATGATATATGAAATTGTTGCATAAAAATGCAACTCAGCACTCAAAAGATTTTCCGATTTTTTCCAAAACATACAGAACAATTAAGTAGGTAAGGATAAGTCTGCAGTGATTCAACTATAATATATTGTTAGTCAACCTGCAAAACTTTATGTATGTCTGGAAAATCTGAGCACTTTATATAATATACCATATAATTTTTTAATTTCATAATACAAAATTGTCCTAAAAGCACTAATTGTATAACAAAGTTCATAAACAAAAAACTATAGATATAAAAAAAGTTTTATTTACAAAATTTAATATTTGTTATATAACAAATAAAATATATAATATTTGCCAACTATTTTCAGTACAGTTCCGCAAACTTTTACTCGACGCATTTGATTTCACGTGAGGTAATGAAAAACCTTTGCCGCCGCATTCAGACAGCATCAATCAACTATAATGATCAGGCATATATGAAATGCTTTTTTAAAGGCTATTATCAACTGTAAAATATCAAATAACCCAGAGGATAACTGACAAAACCATGGCAAATAATGGAATAATAGAAATGGAAAAAGCACACACACGAACACACACATACAGTCACACACACTTATATATGTTTATAATGATTTGGCGAATTTTCTGGTCATACGCAAACGGACACAGGCATCAGATTACATTGTTGTGGCCAGGAGTAGAAAAAACGTCCTCATATTCCACACGTGTTGCCCCGGACGATATCAATAAAAAAACCGTCGCTCGGCATTTGCGATAAAAATAAAAAAGATGAAAACACAAAAAAGCAAGAGCACCGCAAAAATATGTGAAATTGACAAATTGACATACGTTTTGGCTTAGAGGACTTTTCTATTGGGTTTCAGGACATCTCCACCTCCATCTCATGTGTCCTGTCATTAGAAATAATTGTGGATATGTCAGAAGTTGCTCTGGCAGCTGAGCAGCTTAGAAATGGAGAATGGGAATGGGCTTTTTTTTTTTATTTTGGTCAACTTAGCGTGCGTGATTTTCGCGCTGATTGAAAGCTGGGAAACCCTTTGATATGCCTGACCCAATATCTCTTGGCATTTTCTTAGCTATGTACTTTTACTCTGGCCTGCGTGCCTTTTGTTGTTTGTGCTGAATTATGTGCGAAAAACTTGCGATTTCGATTTGAGATTAATTCATGGTCATGTGTCACGATGACCTGAACCCTGCTCTAACTTCAGTTGCTGCTCCTTTTCGATATGTAAGCATGATGTCATAAAAGAAAGCACGATTTATTTCTCAAGATTAGGATACTGGGTCAGCTTACCTACTACCCCCGACTCTCGCTCGTCTCCCTCTCTCTTAAGTGCTATAAAACTTGAAGAACTCTTATAGTTTTTTCTTGCTATCGCGCGTAATTAAAACATGACGAGCCATCGACTGCAAATACAGCTGCGACTGCTGCGCGCTTCCTGCAGATATTTTTAATCCTTTTTGCATAATTTTACACGATTCTTTTTATGGCCACGTCTCCAAAGGGAATATGCCACATAAATGAAATAAACGTTTTACGACAGCACAGCGCCATCAACAAAAAGAAAAACAAAAATAAATAAATAAAAAAAATTATATAAAAATATGGAAAAAAGCGCGCAAAAGAAAACAAACAATGAAATTTGTTTTTACGACAGTCGTTGACGGCTTTTTTTCGTTTTTTGTTTTCTTAGGGTAGAGCGCAGCGCGCTGTCTGGACCCAATTGTTTATCTAAAAGGATAATTGTTGAAGGGTTGGCACCAAAATGAATTACAACTTCATAAGCAATAAAATCATTAAATTTTTATTGGCTACGGAGCGAAGTTGGAAAAGGATACGAGAGGAAGCGAAATTTTCAGTCTTAAAAGTTGGCTTAAGATTATGAAAGGAGAGTCAAGAGAAGGAACCGCTTTCAAAGCAGCTGGACCATTTGCTGCCCTTATAGGCAAATTTTACAAGTTTTGGAATTTATGATAAATAAATAATACTTTAATATTTATCAAATTGTTTTTAAATTATTATTATTGAATTATTACCTTTTTTATTTTTTATTGTATATATAGTTAATTTATTTTTTTATCTTTATTTTTTTGTATATATTTTTTTACTTATTTTAAAATTTCCTACTGTATTTTTATTTATTTTATTTTTTTTTGTCTATTATTTTATGTTGTTCAGAATTTACTTTAATATATTTGACACCTAAACATTTTATTTTCTTAAAAATATATATTTCAAATATTTTTCTTATATTTACAATTTTATTTATTTACTAATTCATTTTTATTTAAATTTTAAATTTAACTATTTTATTTTTATTGAATATTTATTTAATTCTTTGTTAAATATTATTTATTATTTTATTTTTATTTATTTTTAGTTTTTGATTATACATTTGTTTTAATTTTTATTTATTTTGTATATTTTATTTATTTATTCATTTTTCATATATAGTTTTATATTTTTATTTATTTTTTAATTTTTAATTAAAAAGTTTTTTAAGGTAAGAGTATCAACTGTTCAACTATCTCCGCTTTTTTTATTTCTCTCTTCATTTTATGTTTCATATTTGTCGCTGCAATGCCATTATTTATTGTTATAATACGCATTTTTATTTGTTTATAAACTTTACAGTGCTCTAATGCGCTTAAAGCAGAACAAACAACAAAACGTTGTCCATTAACTGGCCAAATGTCCTGAGGGTTTGGCAACCCAACTTCAACCTCCATTTGCTACAATTACAAACGAAATCCAAAGATGTTGGCATTCCCTTCTACTTTTTTTTGTGCTCTCGTTGAGTCTAACAAATAATGCCGCATCAGCAGCTAAAGCGATTCAAATGTATCTTTGACCTGGCCAGCGTCTGGTCTTTATTTGTCTCGCCTCTGACTCTCTCTGTCATCTGGGTTCATCTGTCAACTGTCAGGCAGTTCTTCGGGGCGCGAGTCTTTGGCTTACATTAACTAAATTAAGTGGTCGTTGTTCAGGCTTAGCTAGAGTGTCCCGTTTGGGCATTGCATAATTTGTTAATTTAGCAATTGGTTGGCTTTATTTTTTTGTTCTATTCTATTTTTGTTGATTTGATTTCTAGACTGAGGTAAAGCATCGTTTGCCTTGGTGATTAAGTAAGTTGTTGAGGCTAGAAATGAGCTTGTTTAGTTTGCTCTTTGACAGTCTCATGACATATGCCGCATTCCCATTCAAGAGCAACTGTTGTGACTTCTGTTTGTGCACCCCAAACATTCATCAAACAACTGAAAACAAAATGCTAATTGCGAATTAATTGTGCACTGCAGCTAAAAACAACAAACTTCAGTGGCATACCATCCTCTCTCTCTCTATCTCTCTCTCCACCCTCTATCGTTCATTTTCTTTTTCTAAAAAGCCTAAAAAAGCAAACACACTCTCAAAAGCCGTGCCATGAAAGCTTAGCAAAGAGCCAAATAAGCGTTAAATGTTGCAAAAATAACAAAAAGCCCAAGCGCTCAGGATATGCCTGACTCCTGGGCACAAACACTTGTGGCCGCACACATGTGGCCCACTCAACTCATGAGAGAGAGAGGAAGGAAGAAAAAACACAGCAAATGTGCTTGGGGTTGGGCATATGGATAAGGACCAGTGTTGTCATTTTCTCGAGAGCACAAAAAGCTAGATCTAGCTGGAAAGGCAAGCAAAAAGAGCTGAATCGTGATTTGAACACATTATATTTTTTAAATTTTTATTTTAAAGCATTTAAAATTAATTTAAATAAAAAAAAGTGTAATTTATAAGTTATAGATTGAAAAAATATCTTTTCATATAGGTATGCTTAAAAGTTTTATATTTAACATAATTAAAAAAATAATAAACGTGTAAACGAAATAATATATATAAATATGGATTTATACATTTGTGAACCTTTTTTTTATTACTTATATTTTGTAATTTTATTTTATTCTGTAATTTCTATAAATAATTTGTTAATTTTGCATTGCAACAGTCAAATTTAATACAAAAAACATACAAAACAAAACAAAATTTGAAAAATCAAAAAATTTGAAAAAGATTTTACTATTTTCAAAAAGAAACAGAATTCCCACTGTTTACAAATTTTTTCCCGCAATCAGACTCTAAAAAAAGCCAGACCTAACGGGGAAATAAGCTGAAGTGACATCAGTGTTAAGGACACGAATGTTCGGTCTCGGCTGAGGCAATGCAAACAAATTAGTCATCATTAGCGTTTGGCAGCAAGCATCTCTGGCTGAGGCAGCGAGCTGGGCAGATTTGCGTTAAATAAGCGCACTTAATGCGATTACAATAAAAACACACAAAAACAACTGCACACACACACACACAAACACACATACACATATGCAAGCGCATTCATTCATGTCCAAGTGAAATATCAAAAGCGGCTCTGGCCAAATTGAAGTCAAAAGCGTAAAAGCGCATTTGCAACAATTATTAAAAAAAACACACACAAATTGAAAATGGAAATATATATATATATATATATATATATATATATATATATATATATATATATATATATATATATATATATATATATATATATATATATATATATATATATCTGTAAGAAAAAAGTAAAACATACTGAAAAATCCTGAGGACAACTGACAAATGCAGCCTGCAAAATTCACTTTGAACAATTTGTGCATGAATGAACCTTCTCTGAAGCACGGACACGGAGCCACGCATGGCCGCAGATGTGTTGACCAAATATACAACCATAAAAGCCACGGCCAGTTAAATGGTTAGAGTTGCTACCCACTCTGAAATGCAGCGCAAAAATATGGTTGTCAAAGGGGTATATTGTGCGGACACTGACTGGGCAACAGGTTGTGGAAAAGATTGCGGAATATTAAATGGGGAAGCAGAAATATTATATAGATTTATGGAGATGGAGATGGAGATTTAGTATAGTAAATAATATAAAGAAATTTCATAAATTTGAAAATTATTGATATATTACAAAATTGTTATGTTAAACAAAATTAAAAACTTAATTTATATATCTACTACTTGATCATTGTCAACTTGAGTATTTTAACTTTCCAATTTAGTAAAATAAAATAGATTAATTCTAATATTTGTATAGACGATGTGTAGTAAACTTTTCACTTTTCCAAATATCTTCAAAAATATGCCTTACTCAACTGCTTGACTCAACATTTTTAAATATTGTCTACTTTCATTAGAACCTTTTTCACTTTTATCTAAATTGAATAGTTTTTATTAATATTTACCTAAGATATATACGAATCATACTTTAATTATCTATCCAGGATATCTTTTAGTGGAGCATACCCAACTACTAAATATTCTAACTTTTCAATGGTTTTCGCTGTATCCATTGAAAACTCTGGTTGGAGCTTATATAAAAAGCACATTCACTGTTTGAATGCAACTTTTGCTGTGGTGGAGCACGCATGGTACAGTGTTAATTGCCTAAAATGTATAAATATTCAAACTATATCCAATTAAAATAATTAAAGGAAACAAAAAGCAGTTATTGAAAAATATTAATATGTATTTTCACTCATAAATTACGCACAATAAACTTCGAGTTGCCTTAGCCAATTTCCACTGTAAGTGAAAAAGTTTCTGCGAACATTGCTGTCGTTGAATAGCACCCACTTTTTTTGGAGGGGGTGAGGGGGGTCGGCTACGATGGCGACGACACATGTTCACGCCTCGTTGGGCGCCATAATTATAACAAAAATGTGAACAGGGGGCGTGGCACCGCTGTGTAGGCGGAAAGTCGGAAGTGACTTTTGCTTGTGTTGTGCGACAAAGTCGCGGCGGCTTATGCTGATTTCCGTCTATTTGAAGCTGCGCAGTTCACTAAACGGCAATTAATTGAGAAACAGTTGAACAGTTGCGAGTGCAGCAGAAGGATACGAAGAGTTTTTAAAACTATTTGAGCTAAGCACTGGAATGACTATTAAAAGTTGTATAGTTGAGCTAATTGTGCACTGAGAAGGACATATACAGAGCTGTGCGTGGTATTTAGAGGGAGTTACCTATATGTAGGATATGAATATTTAGCTGGGTTTGGTTTAAATTCTGCTGTAACTATTTGAGCAGAAAACTTGTTTAAAAAAATATACAAATTATTTTAAAAATGTATACAAAAAATTTGATAAATAAAAAATAGATATATTAGAATAAAAAAAAAAACAAGTTAAACAAATAAAAAAAATTTTAAATATAAGTATATATTAAAATTAAATTAAAAATGAAAAAAGAATATATATATATAAATCACTTTGCACTAAATAAAAAAATTAACAAATAAATTACCCAAAATAAATCAATAATATTAATAAAAATTAAATCAAATCAAATTTAAAAAAAAAAACACAAAATAAATTAAAATTAATTTATTTAACTATATATATTTATCTACTTTAAGGATGTATTTGAGAAGTTCGTACTAATGCTCAATAAAAATCACAGTACACATTCTCTATTAAATCTGAAACATATATACATAAAAATAACCGTTGCTGCTTTTTTTGGTTGTATTGATTTTTCTTTAGAATGAGTATAAAAAATAAATAAATTAAAATAAACCATAGTAAATTCTGGCTGCTATTCCGCCTTTACTACACTCCACTTCAGCCTTAACTCCACTCATCTGACATAATATTTGCCCGCACTGCTATTAAAATCAATTTGTGTCTGACAAAAGCCCAGACATAATCACCATGACGAACCTGCCTTACTCCTTTTTTTTCGTTCGACTGCTGGCATCAGCTGTGCTCGCGCAATCCCCCAATGTCAAATGTCATGAGGCGCATTCATAACGCGAAAAAGTAAAATTAGTAAGAAAAATTGCCCAATCAGCGAGGAACCCAAACCTCAGGACTATGCGAGCCCTTTTCGGTCGTCAAGCAGCTGTCATAATGATGGACAAAGTGCATCAGCCGCATAGGCCAAATAACACGCAGATGTGTGCGATCGAGTGTATGTGTGTGAGTGGGCGTGGGGATGTTGGGCATATGGAGACAAAACGCTGACAACTCTTGCGGCAAGCGACGCGGGCATAAATTACAAAAAGCAATTACAATGCCAAAACACACTCAGCGCTAATCATGTGTGTGTGTGTGTGGGGGGGGGGGGGTGTGGCAAGCGCAGCTGTGCGCCACCTAGCGCTCAAAAATTGCGCACTAATTGCGCGCAATTTGTGCTAGAGACAGAGCCAGAGTCAGAGCCAGTGCCAGCTTGTGGACCCGGCTGGTCATTAGCCCTGGCTGGGCAGTTAAAATGCCTTTATGAGTTATTGTCAAAGTCTCTCAAGGGACAAAAGTCGAATGCGCACACTTGGCGCTTTATTAGTCCACGCACTTTTATCACCTATAGACAGCGAAGGCTTTAATTACCCTGACAAAATTTATAGGCCAAAATAAGCGTTGAGCATTTTTAATATGTCAGGCTAACAATTAAAATTAATTTCATTCCCAATCAAATATTATTAGGCACAATTTACATATATATATATTATATATATTTATTCACAGATATGTGAGCATTTTTAATCTGCCAGTTAATAATTAAAATTAATTTCATTTCTAATAAAATATTATTAGACAAAATTTACATAAATAGCGTAAAGAATAGTAGATAAATTTGTCTTTCATTTCAGTACGTTTTTTCATCTTTCTTTTTCCTTTATTTTTCTTCTTATTTTTTCAATCACAATTTCAATTTGAGTCTTGGCTTCAATTCAATTTAAAAATACTCGCTGTACATATATATTATATATATTTATTTACAGATAAGTTAGCATTTTGAATATGCCAGCAAATAAATAAAATTAATTTCATTTTCAATAAAATATTATTAGATCAAATTTACATAAATATTATATGAATACAATATTTATATATATTGTTATTATGATTATTTAAATATATTTATAACTATTTATATTTATTATGTTTAGGTGCTTGAATCGCTCATAAATTTGTTTTTCAGTTCTGTACGTTTTCTTCTTTATTTTGTACCCTTTATTTTACTTCTTTTTTTATTTTCTCAATCCCAAATTCAATTCGATTCTCGCCTTCTATTCAATTTAAAAATACTCGCCTGAAAATGCAATTGGAAAATTACGATAATGTCTTCCGTGGTGGGTTCTAAGTTAAATTACATAAATTATATAATTTAATTTATATTTACGAGTCTCTCTCGCCCCTTTGCATATGTGAGGCCATAAAAAGATCGTTGTGGATAGTATCGTTAGCATTTCCTGTATAGATTAGGCCATAGACCAGACAACGTGGCGTCTTCACAGCTCCTCCTTCTCTTCCACTTCCCCCGCTCTATTCAAATTTCGACTTTTATCTATTTTATGACCAAGTGTGTGAGAAAAGTCTGTTAGCTTTTATATACTTTGATTTTGAAAGAAGCTGCTGCTGCTGCCTTTAGTTTTACGGTCTCACGTCTTTTACGACCCGCTCAAGATAAGAGCATTGATAAGGCCACGTTGGCATTGGCCAAATTTTTTAATGCGCCATTTGCATTGGCACATAAAACACAAAATCCACTGAAACTCCCGCAAAACGAATATATGCAAAATGTTGAGGGCGGTCGCCTCATGGCGACAACTCATTCGCATAAAAGACAATTCAAGGCGCCATGTGTTGCATATTTCATGGCGTTTTGACTCGGATGCATAAAATGCCAAACTATAGCAAAAAAAAAAAAAAAAAACTGAAAGATGACATTGATGATTTCCAAATGTTTAAGTAGCCATAAAAAGTAAAATATCTGAAGACATGTATGCATATGTAATGTGCAGGCTATTAAAATGAGCAATATCAAATAGAATGGAAGTTGAAAATGTTGGTCGATAAACAATATAAACTATGTACATATATAACATATACAAATATCCCTCTTTTATAGCATATTCCACTTGCATATTGAAGAAATAGACACTGAACTAGTTGGTCAAGTAAAGATGCCATGCAAATTAATAACAGAATACACTCTTTAAAGGATAATATAAAATATAACGGAGAGAAATAAAACGAAGAAGATTTCATATCATAGATGAAGATATGAGATAGAAGATAGGGAATAAAAGAAGAGAGATAATATTAAAGATAAAAAGATAGACAATTTTAAGATAGAATATATAAAATAGAAGAAAAGCGATAAAAAAAACATAAGATTCTATAAAAAGATAAAACAAAGAAAGGTAGACGATAGACGGTAAAAAATAGAAGATAGAAAAATACAATATAGAAGATTCTATATAGAAACTATAAATACAATTTTTTTAGATAACTACTAAGAACTTCTCATAGGGCAAAAAAACTATAGTGCATAGTAAGACTTTTTAAAAATGAATGTACATTAATTATTAAAACTCAGTTTACCTAGTTAATACAAAATTAATTTACACAATTAATTAAACATTCATTTACATAAATTATAAAGATTTTAAAGCTTGTCTATTTTGTATCTACTATGTTTCTGAAATCCTCTCAATTCTATTTTCTATCAAATTACTTCTGTATAAAATCTTCACTCCCCAAACCCGATCCTCATTCGCCCAGCTGCCCATTAGCCATTCACTACACGCTCAAATCAACAAAAAACAACACAATATGCAGGTGTTCTGTAGAGCACAGAATTGTCAGTAGCTACGCCTGGCATTGATTCATCTACGAGTATATCTTCCAGCTGTCTACTACTGCCTCTGTTTTTGCCATGTTTAAGAGGCATGTTAACGATCTACTCCATAAATTTATTTATGCACTTGCACCTACTTTACAATCAACTCTAATTGCCGCCTATTTCGACACGCGCATTCCCAGCGGCTGTGGCAACCGCAACGCGTATGACTCATGACTCATACTCGAATCGACTCGCTTGGGCAAACACACACACACACACACACTTCCCACACCACTTGAAGCGACGACGACGACTCGCACCTCATGCCCATATGACTACTGCCCATGGGTAAAATATTAGTGCAACTAAGACGATAGACAAATAATGACATAAGCAAACAATTCTTGGACAAGTCGTTGCATGCAACAACTACAAAGCGGGCCATAAGAAGAAGGTACAAAAAATCAGAGACCTGCAGTTAGTGGTAGAAGTGAAGATGCCTTATCTATTCATAAAATCTATGGAAAAGGGGCGAAAATTACTTACATATAGCACAGACATGTTTGTACAAGACACACACAAACACACAGGCATCATCGATGGGCAAACAAAAAGAACAATCAAATAAATTAAACAAAGGCCAAGAGTTCCCGACGAGGTAGGTTCACATCTGTTTTTTTTTCGGGCACCGCTTGTTCAACAATCTTATCGGCATATCATTTTTCGTGCCTTGTATCTCTTTTTTTTTGCGTTGAGTGTGTGTTGAGGACCGCGTCCGAATCCAAATCCGAGTCCGAACAGTTATGCACATGTTGTGCAGAGCATTGCGAGACGAGATGAAACCCCACAGACAGGCCCAAGACAGTCGTTAAACAACATTAAATGGGTCTCGTTTGCCGCGGCCCCCGCTCCTACTTTCCCCTTGCCCCCTACATAGCCATAGCGGATGACTCATCGGACGGTTGGTAGCTTAGCTTGGCTGTCCAGTCGTTGTCTCCCTCTTTCTCTCTCTCGCTCTCTCTCTGGGAAGCTTCCGCGATCGTCTGCCTAAGCAGCACTCAATGACAGGCGTTACAAACGGCGGCAAGTTAATGACCCATGCGCTACGGATCACCCAGCAATTGGAATTGTCTTTGTTTCGCTGCTTTCTAAATGGAAAACAAATAAAAAATAAAAAACAGAAAAATATATATCTGTATATCAGACGTTGAGGCATGCGAAGGGGCCACCAGAAGAGCTCATAAAAAATTAATACAAATTACACGAAATGCAACCAGAGAAAAGATCGGTCAAACGAAAGATCGGACAAGCCAATCGGGAGATAAACAGCAGCAAGCGAATCGACTGATAAACAGAGCATAAATGAGACGGTGCAAAGGTATTTGGTATTTGGAACAGAATCGCGTTGATCATTTCGTCTTATAAAGCCCTTTTTGGTGCGTGTGAAATATACTATAATGCCGCTTGATTGAATAAGTTTGACATTTTTTTAAGTTAAACAAGTATATACAAGTTCAGTGACAGCTTCGACTTGAATGAAATAAATTTTGGTAGAAAAAATGGAATTTTTTTTTTTTAGATTTTGAAAAAAAATTTTTTTTTTATTAAAAAAATGTTTTAAAAAAGTATTTAAAATAAAATAATAAAAAAACAAAAAATAAATAAATAAATAAAATGAAAAAAAAAAAATAAAACTTTTGTTAAAAAAAGCTCGTTTTCCAATTGATCAGAATTAAAAATTAAGATTGAAATTATATTATAATAAGTTATATCTCTTCAACGACAACTTCGACTTTGTTACAAAAGGTTTGTACATATATAACATGTCAAAAATATATAAATAAATAAATACAAAATAAATAAATAAATACAAAATAAATAAATAAATACAAAATAAATAAATAAATACAAAATAAATAAATAAGTACCAATAAAATGAAAAAAAAAAACAGCTCTTGTTTAATCGATCACAATTTAAAACTAAGATTGAAAATATATAATAATATATTAGAGGCACATTAAATACGAAACGTCTATATGTTATAAAGTATTTAGAAACTTTCAAAATTGATTATTGAGCTTCTGTTGATTCTTATAATATTCTTTATTCTCTTCTTCTCTTTTTATATCACACTAAAAAATTTACGCTCCTTTAGGGGGTATTGAGGTCTCAGTACCAAAAATGGTTACATTACTGCATTCAGCAATGATTATATATCAACGCCAACTGGGGTGGGGGCGTGGTAAATCTGTTATGCTTATAATTATGCTGAATGCAGTAATGTAAGTTCCTCTATTGATTTATCAAATATTGTATATATGCCTCTTAGGGCGTAAAGCATTGGCAAATCCATTTATTCCTCATGTATTAAGAAAACTACCAATTTCACCCAATAATTCCGTATTTTCCCCTTATGTACTATATGTTCATTATGTAGTATAGCTCTACAATAATATATATTTTAGCTCATATCTGTTTAGATTACGTTGCCTGAGAGGTAGCAGCATGCTAACCAATAAATATTTTATTTTAATCAAAAATATATAAAATTTTAAGAACACAAAAAAAAAAATTAGTCAGAAATTCACAAAGACAAAGATAAAGCCATAGGGAGGAAGAGAGAGAGAGAGAGAGAGAGAAAGTGAAAGAAAGACATGGAGAGTGAGAATGAGAAATTTTAAGCAGAATTTGTATTATTTTTAGCCGTAGCTAAGCAAACGAGTTCAGTTAGGCAACAACAATAACAAGAAAGTTATTGAGAGCAAAGCAAGAGCGAAAATCCAGTTAAACATTACGCAAATCATCACATTGTGAGCATTACTCATTAGCATTCGTATGTATATGTATGACGAGCCGTACGACGAGTGACGTAGCTATCACCGCATCTGTCGGCGCACTCAATACAATTTCTTCTACAGGTTTTTTTGAGGCAGTCCCAAACGAAAATCAAAACAAAGAAGCGCGTCACAGCACAAAGCTGGTGAAATACTATATAGATACTACAAATTTCTGGATCGCCAGTCAAGCCTCATTTAAATGCTGGGAATTTCTCGGGAAACTTCAATTGACACACGCAGTAGAAAAAGTTTTTTTGATCATGTGGGTGATTTGACATGCAGATTGAAAACTCAATTAAAAGCTAATTTGACATGAATAAAATGAATACTTTTCACAAGCAAATTATATTTCCACGCAATTAGATATGCAAATTGATAGCGACAACAGTGTTATCAATGTATATATATTTATTTTTATATATCTAAGCAACCCCATTTATGTTTGACACACGTCGCTCAACATTAGCTACAAAAATTTCAATACAATTTGCAATAATTACCCGCATCAGCTAGAAAGAAAGTTGATTGTAAAGATTTTGAAAATTTAAAAAAAAAGAGGAAATATCATGTAATCCTTTAAGAAAACAAGGCAACAACCAATTTATGCCTCATTGAACAATTCTCAATTGGAGCTCTTATCTCAATAAACACATATTTATACAATCTAGAAAAGGCAAAGGCCCTAATTGGCTCAATTAAGGCTAGCCTAATGCGTAAATTACCGACGGCAAATTGATCTGAGTTTTGAGTTTTTTGGCTAGAATCTATCAGCCAAGAGACTCCACCCAGAAACGCTGATTCATAAAAATAACAGCCACAAAAAGAAAAAAGGTAGCCCATTAAATAAGGTTTCGGCCAAAGCTCCGCCCAACAAACATACAAAAAGTAGTCGGGAAAAAAAGACAAAAAAATGAAGCAGCCAAAATACCGAAATCCCAAAACAGAAGCAGACCGAAAATCCAACTTCAGTCGGTTGGCCGAAAGCGAAACAGCAAATGTTATAGCGGCTTCTTTCTGGTATGTGTGGAATACTCTATGTTAGGGAAATAAGCCACGCCTTTTCGATTTATGTTGCCGCCGCGAACCCGGAAAAGCAAGAAGCAAAGAAGAAGAGAGAGAATGAAAAAAAAAAACTACGACTTTGTCGTTCAAACTGTGTTAGAGCAGTGCAAAAGAACACACAGAGAGAGAGAGAGTGAGAGAAATACACACACACATACACACAGTCACAGCCAGCCGAGTAGTTCTTGTAACAATAGAAGGTCTAGAGCAACCCCTAAGTGGAAGTTGTGTAACAGCAGAGACTTGAGACGAGAAATGCTGCTCGAAAGGCTAACACCAAAAGTACAGACGACGACGATGACGAGTTTGTGGGTGGAGTTAAAGAGCCCATTTACTGGGCCAGCTCAACTTGTCCGATAGGTTGTGGCCTAGAGCAATCGAATCTGTTGGCCCTCAAGTGCAACTGAATTTCGTCATTGAGAAAGTTGTTTACAGGATGTTTTCTTTTTGTTGCCCACAAAACGTATTAATCACCTAATTGATTATAATAAGTCATGCCATTTGTTGCATGAATAATTTGAACTACATTCGAAGAATGAATGAACCTTAACAAAATGTATATTTGAATATAATTGCGGTTTTAAATAAATAAATAAATATCCAAGTATTTTAAATCATATATATATATATATATATATATATATATATATATATTTGTTTAAGCAAAGAAAAAACTTATGAATAATTATTTTTTAACCTGTTTTTATGTCTTTAAATTGAGTAATAATTGTAAGCGACTTGTGTTTGTCTGACACTTAAATTAAAAATCCATTAGCCTGCGCAAATATACAAAAAAACTTCATTTTAATATTCATTTCCAAATTTGTTATTTATTACAGCTTTTTGTCTAAAACTTTGAGTAAATATATACCTATAAAAAAAAAATAAATAAATAATATAACTAAATAAATATAAATATATGATTGAATATATGTATTTAAATATCTAAGTAAATATATACAAGTAAATATAAATAAATTTGCAAACGTATAAATATCCAATTAAATATGTACAAATATCAACGTTAAGATATATAAGTATTCATGTAAAAATTTAAAAAATATTCAAGTAAATATACCTATTTATAAATATTTAAGTACATATATATGTATATATGTAAATATCCAAGAAAATTTATAAAAATGTCCAATTAAATGTACATATATAGTTATGTAATTAAATATATAATACAAGTATAAAAATATCCAATTAAAATGATAAAAATATCCAAGAAAATATACAATATATATGTGCAAATTCCAATTAAATATATATATACATATATTTCAAGAACATACATATATAAAAACAAACAAGTAAATATATACAAAAATTCCAAATAAATATATTTAAATGTAAAAAATTATAATTCACATAAATGTATATAAATATTCAAGTAAATATGTATTAATATCCTAATAGATATTCAAGTAAATATAAATACATATTTAAATATCCAAGTAATTTAATCTGGATAAATAAGTATACACATAACTCAACTAATTCTTGATTTAATTAGTGAAACATATATATCTCCAAATATGTATGTGCATATTTATATAAAAATGTACTTGCATGCTTAATAAATTCTTTTTTTCCTGATATATACAGATATTCAAGTAAATATATACATATAAGTCCAAGTAACATAATCTCGATAATTAAGTATATATAAACTAATTCTTTATTTACTGAATACCCATATATATCTTCAAATATATATATATATATATATATATATATATATATATATATATATATATATACAGCTGCGGTTCTAAAAATAGTAGCGTGACTAAGCACCAAATTCGGGCGAAAAAACGTAATATTAAACTTAATATCAGCATAAAAAAATTAGTAACAAATATATGTTTATCTTAAAATTAGTTGCAAATTGTTATTAAATTATTAAGCTTATCAGTATCAAGTTTGTTTTTCCAACATTAAGTACTCAGTTGCACTACTATTCTTATATATAAAGCTTATATATGCATATACATATATATATGTATATATGTGTACGTATATTAATTCTCTTTATTTCCTGCTACTCTATATAATGAATATTATGAATGAAATGCGTTCAAGAAGTCAATGAATTCACATGAAATTTCGGAAATATACTACAAAAATATAAGTATATATAATATGTATATGTATATATCGCATTCGTTTAGCGTCTGAGATTACATATATAATGTTATAATAATTCTCAGATCGTTTCGGTCTAATGAATACGATAATATTTGCGAATTATAAACAAAAGATGACAAGCCCATTGTTGAACAAAATATACGTTAATATGTTGATATGTGCGTATGTAAATCTATAAAGAATTCATGACAGACTTTCATTACCTATACTACTTAGCTGCTATATTATAGATATATATGTATGAATGTGTGTATATAGCCTTGGCTACCGAAGTCGGAAGCGACGGAAAAAACATTTGTAAAACACTTTCATAGAAATGTGCTGATAAAGAGCTGGCTAAAAGGCTCGTCATATTCATGCGCTGACAACTCATCAAAAATGTGAACTTGTGTGTATGTGTGTGTGTGGGTGTGTGTGTATATGTAGAAAATTAATAATTATTTATATGAAAGCACATTTATCTGGGTTTTTTACTTTGCCCACTTGCCCATATTTTCCAACTGTCACAGGCTCCCTCTCTCTCTCTCTCACTCTCTCTCTCTCTCTCTCTCTCTCTTTCTATCACTCACTCTCTCTGTCGCTGTCAGCTCCCGTTTTGCCTTCTAGACGTTGAAAATGTTTGTCATGCGACGACGATTTAATACAATTAATATGCTAACTGTACTTCTCGCCGCATACAGTTACAACAAAGGCGCGACAGCGACGCCACACATACACAGAAAGCGAGAGACACGCTTGGCAACAGGCGCAAGGTGGCCGCCCCGCCCACGCCCACTTTGCAGATGCAGCCGCTGCGACCTGGCAACAAATACAAGAAATACAAAAAAGTACGAATGAGGCGATGTCAACAAAAATACCAAAACAAAAAAAATTTGTAGCGAACAGCGTCGACGAGCGAATACGATGAGAGACAGGGACAGTGTTGACATTTTGGCCTATTTAAGGCTAGATCTAGCTTTTTTGAAAACGAAAATGCTTGAAAAATTATGAAAAGGTTTATATAAAGGTGAAAAATAAGCTGACCATAAGAACAGGAAAATAATGGAGATCTCAATTTTTTTATGTTTTTACATTTTTATTAAAATAATGAAATAGTTTCAATTTCATTTTCCGAAACTTTTTCGGATGATTGAATTAATGTTATATATTTTTCTACTATTTTGTAATTATGGCAACATCTGCATATAATAATAAAACAATACAAAAAAAAAAAAAATGTTTATACTAAATTTTTTATAGCAAAATGAAATTTGAAATAATCAAACAATGTTCAAAGTAAATTCTATGTAAATACGATATCTCAGCTGCACAGACATAAAATAAGTCTAAACTCTGTATAAAGAAAAATAAGCTAGCTATAAGCTAAATGTAATAGTTTGGAAATAAGGTTGATCTAAAGAAATAAGCTTTTCACTCATTTTTCAAATCTAGCTCAAAAAAGGCCAAAATGGCAACAGCGCTGGCGAGCACCGTCGACGAGCGAGAACGATGAGAAACAGAGAAGCGAACGCTGAGCAGCGACGCCGACTGCGACTGCGAGAGCGAGGCATATAAAAGAACGTGCATTGCGCTCACGCCAGCCAGTTTGAAATCAGCCAAAGTGGTGAGCGGACGCAGAGCCAAGCAAAGCAGAGCAGAGCAGAACAGCAGCAGCAGCAGCGAAGCAAGACAAAGTGAACGAACCGTCGAATACACACACACATACATTCTTAACGTGTGCGTAAATGCGAACATCAACAACAACAAAGCATTTGTGTAGTTAATTTATTCATTGTGTGCCTCGCGTGAATCTGCAAAGAGAAAGTCTTGAGTCAGACGCAGAAAAGAAAGAAAAGACATTTATTAATTACAAACAATTGTGCAATTGAGGAAACAAACAAAGAAAAACACAAAGTTTTCCTTGACAACAACAACAGTAGCAACAACAACAACAGCAATGGCTGTGGCCTTCTACATACCGGATCAGAAGGAAATGCTGCGCAAGGCGCGCGAACAGGAGAAGCAGCTGCTGCGCCTACGTCAGTGGCAAATGGCGACAGTTGTATTGAACACGATACGCCAGCTGATGGACTCCACGGCCAGCCAATGTGTGCAGCGAGCGGGACGCAAGTGTGGCAAGTGGCGCAAACCATCGCAGTGAAAAGCGCGAGAATGAGTAAACAACAACAACAGTTACTAAAACTACTATTACTACTACAACAACAAACAAAAGTCCGTCTAGAGCAACAACCGTTGACTATATTAGTCTTAACTCACTGGGCTAAAATGCCGACGGCAGCATCAACAACAACACCAACATTTAGAACAACTGCAACAACAACATCAACATTTTGATCACCCATCGAAATTCTTCCTGCTTCTAAGTTTACTCATCAAAGCGATTGTGATAATGGTTTTGTTTCTATATAGCAACACAAAACAACATTTATATATATATTTCGATATATGTATGTCAAGCGAAACAAGTTTTCGAGTTAGCAATATTTGATTTAATTGTAACAAAATACAAAAAATATGTCTTAGTTTTTAAGCGTCCTGCTAAACGATTTTGTAAAAACTGACGAAGCGGAAGTCTAAACAAAATTCCGCACAATACTTATAAGGTTTGACTTTAAAAATTGTATCAATTTTTTTTACAAGCCAAAAAACGAAAAAAAAGAAAACGAAATAAAAAATAAAAAAAGAAAAACAAATTGTAAATGATTTTTTATTTATTTATTATCTCAAAATTTTCAGCAGGTGAAGGAAAAAAATGTTTTACAGAAAAAAAAAAAAGAATTTCAATCAATTATTGACAAAGAAAAAATATAAAAATATTTTCCCACATATTCTTCTTTAATCAAAATCAATAATTTATCAATATCAAAAATAAATAAGTCAAGAAATTTTGATTAATATAGTACAGAGAAGAGAAGAAATAAAAACACAAATGGTCACAAATATTATTTAACGTCTCAGGAAATAAAAAAAAATGTTTATGATATTTTCTTTATTTATTGTATAGGTGACATGAACACAGAAATATTTTGGCAAATTTTTTGACAGAAAAAAAAAAACAATTTTGCTATTAATAAGATAAGATTTGCCTTAAAAAAATGTATCATTTTTTGACAAGCCGGGTTTGCGGTTTGCAAACAAAAAATATAAATATATATATCTGAATTAATTTGTTCATTGTCTCAAAAATTTTAGCAGGTTACAACAGAAAAAATGAAATTTTGTTTGCCAGAAACAAAAATTTGTTGATAAATTTTTGACAGAGAAAAAAAAAGCAGCTTCTCACATATTCAAATGTATTTAATGTCTCAAGATGTTTGGCAATAAACATTTATTTATCAAAACCGAGACAAATAAGTTCGTCAAAAAGTAAAATTAAATAAAGGGTGAATCTTTATAAATTTTTATTTAAGAAAAATTAAATAAAATTTACAGAATGAAAAAAAAAAGAAAACAAATTTAATGATTTTTATTTATTTATTGTCTCAACATTTTCAGCCTGTGACAATTGTATCAATTCTCAATTCGCTGTATCAAGAAATTCGATCAATTTTTTTTTTTTTTTTTGCCAGAAAAGGAAGTTTTAATGTCTCAAGATGTCTGGCAATAAAAATTAGTTTGTCAATATTGGAAATTTAAAAAAATCTATTTTTTTACAGAAAAACACAACAACAAAAATTTTAAATATATAAGTACTTATTTATTTAATGTCTCAGGATTTTTGACAAAAAACATTAATTAATCAATATCGGAAATAAATAAATCAGACGTAAACGGAAGTCAAATAAATTCAGAAGAGACAAATCGTAGCACACATATATATAGCTGGATATATCTATAATCATATCTATATCTATATATAATATACTACACTTGAATGCATATAATGTATGGAAATGTTTCATGTTTTACGGAAGACTTGTCTGATCCGATCCGATCTTCTAGAAATCTGCTTTTAATCTTCTAGAACAAAGGAAATTTCTCTTGTTTCGTCAACTGCCGACGGCTTTTAATCAAAATGAATTTCATTGCTACCGACGGCTTTTGAGTTGACTGAAACATGTTTGCGATAATATTATTTTTAAATACATATACACTTTATAGTGCTAAAAAAAAATTAAGATAACAAGCAGGAAGCACAAGTGTCTAGTGTTGAGATAAATAATTAATTATCAAATATATATAATCCAATGAAACAAATTCATAAATTTATTATCATGAGAGAATTTCAAGTTTACAAAGTATTTCCAATTAGAATGATCATAGTCCAATTAGTAATTTCTGAATTTTGTATTAATATAATAATAATATATATAATAATTTTAATATAATAAATAGATAAATATATTAATTTTAATATAATAAATAGACGGATAGAATAATGTATAGGTAGATAGACAGATGGAATACTATATAGATAGATAGACAAATAGAAGATCTGATATAAGTGATAGAAGATATTATATAAGACGTGGTAGATCTGATAGAAGATAATGAAAGAAAATTTGGTAGAAGATATAAGAGAATATCAAATAGAAGATCTAATAGAAGACCTAATAGAAGATCTAATAGAAGTTCTGGTTGAAGTAGTGATAGAAGATTTAATACAGGATGTTATAGAAGATCTGATAGAATATCTGATAAAAATTGATACATAAAGAAAATTGAAATTTTTCTCTTTCACTTACAGAATTTTAAGAAAATCTTGCTAATTAATTTAAGTATTTAATTAATTTAACGCACACATCAAATTTAATTTAAAACCTTTGTATATAATATCAACTGTTAGTTTTGCATATTCACAAAGTTTATATATTTTTTTTTTTGCGAAAAGTTTTCTACTTGACGTTGCTAACAGGAAAATCGCTCGCAGCAAAGTTGCCAAGTTAACCGAAAAAAAAGAAAAATTTTGTGGAAAATTCAATTATGCAAAAATACAGAGAAACATTTTGAGCTTGGAAAACTTGACTCCCCGGTTGATAATGTCAAAAAATTAGGTGCTAACAAAACAATTTGCATGTTTAAGCTGATTTTTCTTCTGCTTCTGCTTCAGCTTCTTCTTCAGTTTCATCTGTAAACTTATGGAAAATAGTAAAGAAAATTCAAAGGGGGCTCATCATAAGCGCAATTTGGACGGCGCCAGAGCCTCAAGTCTCCCTACGACTTTTAATTAAACTTTTGCACTTATGCAGCTGCAATCAGCAGTGTAGCAAGAGCAGGAGCAGGAGCAGCAAAAACTGCACCAGGAGTAGGAGCGTCCTGCGTCCTGTGAGTTCAATTCATTTTGATTGGCAAACATTTTTGTTAATAAAAAGTTCGCTGAAAAAATCAAAAATTTCACTTTGGCCAAAAACAAAAACTAATTAACGTTCAACAGATAACAACGTTTGGAGAGGGGCGATGGCGACGGGTGGGCGTGGCATATGAAAAATAATTGAGACAAGTTTATATGATTATGTTTGTTGCTGCTGCTGCTGCTGCTCGTCGAGCCACACGCAATAAAAACTTTTGCCATGTCAAGCGATTTGTAAGTCAGAAAGCTGTAAAAATCACAGACAGAAAAACAGTTAACACAAATGTTAGCCAAGAAAAGAGAGAACTTCTGAGCGGCTAATTAGTTGGCAAAGCGTTTCTAATTTGGCTGCCAACTTAAGTGAACTTCCATCGAAGGAAATTCGCTAAGCGTTTTCAGCGCAAATAAAATCTTAGCAAACCCTTCGGATTTCTGTGTTCAGAATCTGAACTCTGAGATATTTTTCGCATTTTAGCCATTTTTGTTGGTATCCCAAAAAGAACTATAGGTTTTTAAGTAGACAAAAAAAATGGGTATTCGTGTAAATGGGATAAAAAATAAATATTTTCGAGACCCAAAACAAACGAAGGTCAACTGAAATTCTTAGAGGGTAGATAGATGCAAGCAAACAAAATAAAAATATTTATATGTATATAGATATGTAGTAAATATAAATCGAAAAAATAAAGAAAAAATATATATAAAAATTAAAAAAAAAAATGAAAAATGGGATATTTGACTATTTAGAATAAATTAACTAAAAAATATATATAGAAAAATAAGTCTAGTAATCTTGTTAAATACAAATACAAAAAATACAAAAAATCTTTATATATTTATAAAAATAAAAAATTATTTGTATATACGACGACCGTTTACTTTACAATACTAACAATAAACATAATTATTGAATTTTCAATCTAACTTTATAATTTATTGAAGAATGGAGCAATTTTTTAGATAATTTTTATTTAATTGGGTAAACTTACTAATATTGTTTAATTATAGTCTAAATAGAAATTTACCATTGTTAATATTAATTAAAAAAATTCTAACAAATTTATCAAAAGATGATATAATATTAAGTAAATAAAAATAAAAGCTAAATAAAATTGTAAAAGTCAAAATTTTATTTTCATCTTTTAATTTTTACTTTTAACAATTAAATAACTTGACTAGTGTTAATTCATTTAAAAATTTTATAGTAATAGAAATTTTTTTTTAAAGCTATTGGAATATTATTATTATTATTAAATTTATATCATTTTTTTGGTAATAACTTTAGCAATAAATGCTCAATCCAAGATTTGCTTTCAAATCTCTTACCTAAAACCTTTATTATTTTTATTACACAACAATAACGTTATTATTTGCTAAAATTCCATAATGCAATTTCTTTATTTATTTCTTGGACCCAAAAATGCGCCCCAAATTAAGTTAAGTTAAATCTGTCAACAAAACTAATGGAAACTTAATAACATTATCTAATCAAATGCTTTTGTGACGAATTATGAGTGGAGACCCAAAGAAAAGCCATTTATAGGGTGTTCGAATAAGTCAATTGGAAAAATTGTTCACTTTCCCGTTCCACTTGTTGTGGGTATTACGACAGCTGTGCGAAGTAGAGAAGTAAACTAAGATAATTTGAGAGCAAATGCGATTAGCATGCTAGTTTCAATATGTATAAGTGAAGTAAGGAAAATACATTTTTTTAAATATATTAAAAACAAAAAATAAAAATAATAATAAATAAAAATAAACCTAAATAAAGAAAATAAATGAAGTCAAAAAGGATATATAAAAATATTAACGAAATAGAGAAATAGAAAACAAAAATTAATATATTTATAAAAAAAAAATAATAATAAACAAAGATAAAGAAAATAAGTATATAAAAAAGGAATATTTATTCTAAATAATGAAATAGAAAAATAGAAAACCAAAAATAAAAATATATTTATATATTGAAAAATAAATACAATATTTATATTTATACAAAATAAAAAACAAAGAATGAAAATAAATTTTTTTAAATATATTATATGTATATTTGTATGAAAAGACAACAAAGTCTAAATTTCAACCATAAAAAATATTAGAACAAAAATGTATATTTAATTTAATGTAAATATTTATTTTTTTATCACAGAAAAATGTATATTTCATGCAAATGTATAAATATATTCATTTAGTTTATACATAGCCAATTGACATTTGCCTATTTTCGCCCACTTTCATGCAATTAGAACATTAGCATTCTTGACTTATTTTGACTTATTAAAATTGATGGACATTTGCCATTTAAAAAACCAGCCCAAAAAGTAATCAAAAAACCCTCAAAAACCCTCAAGAGAACACAAAAAAAAAGGAACCATATAACAGCATCATTTATAAGCCGCGACAAGCAGTTCCTAAGCGAAACATTTAAAAATACCATTTTGATTGATGATGTCGACAAATGCTGACGGGCTAGTCGAGAAGTCTGTCTATATAGATATAGATATAGTAGTAGCAGAAAGGACACGCACAGGAAAACGGAAATGGAAAAAAAAGTACATTAATTATTGAAATGTCATTAAAGGTATAACGAAGCTGACAACGCGCAGATTCGCATGAATATTTAACAAGGAACACGAAACAAATAGAGAGAGAGAGAGCCCCCATCGAAATTATGACTGGAGCAATACGATGCGTGACCGCACAAGTCAGGATCAGGATATTGATATAGTCAAGACGCATGACGCATTAGGAACTGGGAGTCGAGTTCTTCTTGAGGTGCACAAATCACGCAAGCTTTCTCTGAAAAGATGATGGAAGACATTTGCTCGAGTAGGTTGGGTTGTTCTTTCACTGTTCCCATTCCCATTCCTGATTAAGAGCATATTAATTGCAGGGTGGAAAATGGATAAACCCAAAAATAGGAAGCAAGCACATTCATCATTTGCTCTGGCAGCGTTAAATGAGCACACACGCAGCCAGCAGCCAAAACAGTTGAGCATTTAATTAGCTCGGCCAGCTCACAGTTGCCACAGATAATAGTCCTTAAAGGCATTAAAGTCATCATCCCAACTGGACAAATCAAACAAAAATTTTGCCAAAAGTGAATTATGGCTGTTTTTGGCAAATATTTAAACGTTAATTTCGAAATTAGTAATTAAAAACTGCCACACCCACCAAAAGAGCATTAATACAGAAGGGCAGTGGATGGAATATTTTATACCCTATAAACTAGCTCAGCAATTCTTATACCACGTTCAAATGAAAAATATTAATAAATGTTGATTACAATGCTTATTTAAAAATAAAAAATAAAAATATATATATATATATATATATATATATATATATATATATATATATATATATATATTTAGAATATATTCAAATGCATAGAATATAGTATAATAAATAGAATATGTATGAATATAAAAATGAATATAATAAATATATACATATTTAGACTGAGGCATATTATTATTCTGCTGCACAACATAATACAAAAATTTTAGTTTTAGCAAAATAATAGTTCTATATAAATGGAAAACGGAAAGCGGAAACTACATAAATATTTAATTTTAATTTATATATTCATAAATATTCTATTTATTATAATATATTCTAGATTATAAATTATTTATTTATTTTTTTTTATCGTGTTTAAATTAAAATTAATTGATTTTTAAATTTTATTTATGTTTTACATATTGAATGACAAAATTATAATAACTCTGTAAGTCAATAAAAGTTAACTCACTTGTTTTTTCGCTCCCACTCTCTTAAGATTCTATTTGCAATAACAACGCATTAAACAAAGATCGAAAGAGTTAAGCACGAATGCGCTATCAGGGTCATCTCTCTTACACTCACGCTCTGGCAGACACACTAATACATTTACAACTAAATATGCAAGTATTTAATCTCTTATAATCCAGAAAGCTAGTATTTATTTAATACCATGAAAAAAAAAACGACAAATGGCACAAGCGAATAAGCATCCACAAGGATTACACACTCTCTCCTGCAGAGACTACCAAATAATACAACATAGTAAGGGAATATTAAGAGATAATTTATATTTGCATTTAATTTTTGTAGTTTATTTATAAATATATTTATAAAAAACAGTTATTGGTAAGATAAAAAATTATTGTATATTATTTTAAATTAAATTAATATATTTAGAATGTGTAATATGAAAAATATATTTAGAATGTGTATTTTATTAGTCTATATCCTAATTTAAAATTCAAGAAGTTTTTATATTTGATAAGAATAAAAATAAAATCCATTTATTTTTGTTTTTATTTTTTTCATGTGTTACATGTTGCTTGGCAAAATTATATGTAACACCCTTCGAAGGAGTATTCACATAAAAATATATAAAAATTGTCTACTCACTTGTTTTTTCGCTCGCACTCACTTGTATTTGCCAAAAATTTGATTTTTTATACACACGCGCGACAAACGAACGAACGATCGAAGGAGTTAAGGTCGTCTCTCTCACGTTTATGCTAAGCAGGCAGACACACTAACACAATAACAACTACGTAATTTTTTTACTCTCTTATAATCCACAAAGCTAGCTACTAAACCAATGACACAAGCGAATTAGCATCCACAAGGCTCACTCTGACTCTGTCTCTCCTGCAGAGACCTACCAAAGCATACCCCAGAACATTTGAAAACAGTTAGGGTATATGAAACGACGCAAATCAACCAAGTTGAAGGTGTCCCATAAAAGAGATTCAAATTTGCCAAGGCAAACGTCAAACATGAGCCATAACTGTCGGCCGGACAACCCGCGGCGCATCATCATCACAGGATTTTTGCAAATTTTCGCACCGCGCCGACGACGGGCGGCAAAAACTATAAAATAAACAAACTTCCGTTATGCGTTATGTGACAGTCGCCTTCGGCTCGCTGATGAGCTGTTGATTTTTGATGTGTTTGACATACGCTCGGTCGCATTGATTGCACCATAAATAATGAATTTATGCTGACAGCAAGTCATCAGCTCAGTTCAAATGGTGGTTGAGATCGGACCCAGGACAACACACACACATATCCTTTTTGCGCCAACTAATAAAATATGTTTTTATTGCAACCAAAAGCCATGCACAGCATTGCACACACACACACTCTCTCCCTCACACACATGCACACACACGTCGCTCGAATAAAAATTAATGAGCCACGGAGGCGCGCGTCCCTTTCCAGCAATAGGAATATGCCGCTCAATGATTATGTTGATCCTGTTGCGAAATGCTAAATGCCAAAAACGATGCTTGCTAAATTTCACTTTTGTTCACGTACAGAAACGAGAAAAAAACATATTTTTAATAATATGCATAAATATGTCAGCTAATAAAATGTTATATGCATGCAGGCATGGCATAAGCTGAACTTCAGGTAGCGCACAGTTTTGCGGTTTGACATTCGCAGTTTTATGACGTCAGCTACTTGAGGGTCTTCTTTAGGCTGAAGCAGCCGCAAAGAATTGCACTTTATGTGGATGCTAATTGATAACTATTGTTTAAGTAATGCCTTCAAGACGCTGCGAAAGTCTAAATTAACTTAACGTTAACTTTCAATCGAATATCTTTTTATTTTATGCAATATTAACAATCAGCAGACTATTTGTCTAAGACGCAATAAAATGCCGCCATTATGATGCACACAAACATGCACACACATGCACACATACTAATCTTTGGTCTCTTTTTCACACACACATTTAGCCACAGTGACACTTTTCACACGCGTAACCGTAACACGTAAACCGCTATACTTTTTTTCATATGTATATTTGACTGCTTTGCTATTGCTTTTTATGCACTTTATTATATAAATATATTTTTTTATATCTTATAAAAATATGCTTCTATATTTTATATACATATGTAGATATATTTTATATCTTTTAATTCACTAAATTTTCACTTGAAAAAAAATTCGAGCACTTGCACTTGCCGACCGCTGCTTTTGGCAGTTTGTGAAAAACTGTTGCGAAGTGTGTGTGCGTGTGTGACAGGGCTGCCTAATAAACCATTCACACAAAAGTAATTAAATACCAAAAATAAAATGTTGCTAATAAGAAACATATTTATTAATATTTAGCTGCAAATGCAAATAATACTTTTTATCCTAATTCAATTTGCTTAAAATAATAATTTATATGTATATATATTATTAATTTATATGTGGTATTAATTTATGTTTTAAAAAACACTAACTTGTCAAAAAAGCTAGAAAAAGCTGAACAGGCCTTTGAAAACTTTAGAAAAAAGTTTTATTTTGGTTTTATCATATTTTTTGGCAATTTTTGTGAGCATATTTTTATCATCATACATCGACTGTTTAAAGCTTAAATCGGCTAGAAAACAACTATATAGCTCTAAGGTCAGACGGCCGCTATTTAGCAATATTTCCGCATTCTGTGCTTGTGGCCGAAAAATAGTAAATTGACGAGCATTGACAAGCCTTTGCAGCTAATTCCGCATTGTTAAATGGCACTGTTAACTTAACAGACCACTTTGCAAAAACTGCGTGTTAGCTGCGTACTAAGCTGAAATGCTGCTAGACTAAGATCAGTTTTGCCATTCACACAAAAGTAATTAAATTGAATTTTCAGCAATTGCAGTTAAATTTTGTGTGAAAACGTAAATTAATTGCGCTTAATCAGATTTTTGATCTATTGGAATATTTCTTATCAACTGATGTGTAAGCAAACACTCGAGCAAGTTTGTTGTCTCACAGCTGCTGTCTACTTAATACAAACATTTGCAACCCCAACAAGTTTTATTAACGTTGTGAGATTTTCTCTTTTTTATAGATTTATATCCACAATTCGACTTATAGCAGTCTTTTTTATTGAAATAGGAAACTTTGTGCATATTGCATGCATCAAATGGCATAACAACAACAAGGATAACAAACTTCTTCACTTGCAACATTTTTTATGACAAAGAATGAAATGAGATGAAATTATTGACGGGAGAAAAAAAAATAACGGAAATCGCTGGCAATAGTCAAAGGAAATAAAAGCGAAATTACTTTTGATAAAGCAACAACAAGAAGAATATGAAGGAAGATGAGCAAGGACTTACACTAAAACTACACACACACACACATACACACGCTCACACTCGTAAAAAGGCAGCAGGAAGTTAAATAGAAGAGGGCGTTGATTTGTCACAACTAGAGAATTATGAGAGCTACGATGCGTGGACTGCGGCAGCTGCCAACAACAACAACAACAATAGTGGCAACAACAACAAACACTTCAATTACCGGAAAACGTGTCTGATAATACCTCCCGAGATTTCAGCCCAGCAGCCATCCAAGAAAAAAGTAAATAAAATGTAATTTTATGATTTGGATTTTTACGGCATTTTTTCCTGTTTTTTCAGCTTCTGTATATAGTTTATACCCTGTTAATGAAGGCAGCTTGGATATGATGATTTGTATATAAAAAACAGGAACATTTTTGACTTGTTTGGAATGTGGATGAGTTTTTGCATATATTTAAATATTACAAAAGTTTTTGCTAATTTTTTTAAATATTTTATTTTTTAACTGCCTTTTCAGCTTTTCTGTGAATCATTTAATTGATTTAATATTTATGATGAATTTATTTATTTATATTTAAAAATTTTTATTTTGAATTTTTAGTTATATACTTCTTTACGATTTTCTAAAAAATTTCTAATTTAAAAACTTATATTTATTGCATTACGAACTTTTAGTTCTATAATTACTTACGCTTTTGTCCAAAATGTATCCTGTTCTTTAATGAGTAAGTACTCTAAGTTCGTCTTTTAAAAGATTTTTATGTCCACATATTGATAGCATATATCCTGTAAACTATTCTAAGTTAAACACATTCATCTTCCTATTTTATATAAGTTTTATTTAAATCTTTACACATTCCAATAGTTTTATTAATGGATTTTACTTATAATAAGTTTGTGGAGTATTTCTCAGTCGCTCATTTCCTTAAAGGCTCCACATTCTTTTTGTATTATTTCGTGAATTTATTATTATTAACGACTAGTTTATGGCTAACAGTTTGGCCGGCATTAATATTAATAACCAGTTCCAAAAACATTGTTGTTGGCGCCAAGGAAATCGTCACAGAGAGGAGGAAAAGGAAAAGGCAGCAGAAGTGTTGACATGTTGCCGTCAGGATCTACATGCCAGAGTCCTTTTTTACCTATAGGTGAGGTGTGTGTGTGTTTGTGTTTGTATGCGAATAGTTTTAATGGGTTATTACCTACAGTTGCCTTCCGTTTCGTCCTGGCTAAGGAAATGCCATAAATGTCCTTTGGTCGTAAAAGGCGAAATGCAATTTCTGCACCTCTGCGCCGCGCCCCCTGAGGAGTTGCTGCACTTAAATTTATATTTTTTATGCCCTACCAAACCCTGGCAGCTAGAATCCAGAATACGGAATATGGAACTAAAAAAGTGTCCTTGTTGTGACTGCTTCGTCGAGGGCTGCGTGTGAAATTATGATAAATGTGCATAAAATCGCATCGCAGGATAACAACCGCATGGCATATCCTGGCTGCCATTTGCTCTATCTCTGTCTCTGTCTCTCTCTCTCTTAGTCTCTATCTTGCGGCTGCATTTCGTCATTGTTTTGCGGTCGTAAAAAGTGTGTCCTGCATTGGAACGAAAATTGCAAGGCGGCACGCACAGGACAATGCCAGGACACGGGCGACGCTGCCAAATGGCGTTTTTGATTGCATTTTCTTTTAATTAAATTAGCTTCTCTTTTATGCGCTGCTCTGCTTTCTGTCTCAAATTGTGAAACATGCCACTTAGAGGGAGTGTCCTTGCAATTTCTCAGCATAGCTAAAAATGCTATAAATTAGGTAATTTTACAATTTACAATTATCTGATTTGTGGAAACCAAGAAAAAAATGAATGAAATGAAAACTGGACTTGGACATAGCCTGAACTATTCGAACAGTTGCTGTTGTAATTATTTGCGGTTTCTTATATAAATAGAGATACGAGTACGCAGGCACAAGGAGGTGTGAGCGCCATCTATTGCCCACCACTATGCACCTTCTGTCTTTGTGTCTTTTAGTTATTCTGTCAATTAGTTATTGAATAACTTTGAATCTATTCTTAATATTACAATTGAATTTGCATATTTGCAGTAGGGATATCCAAATCAACTTATATACTAAGCCTAAAATCTTCACTACATAAAAAAATATATATTTTTATACCCTGAACCCATTGAAAATGGGAAATCAGGGTATAATGGTTTTGTTAAGAGTATGTAACAGGCAGAAGGAGGCGTGGCAGACCCCATAAAATATATATATTCTTGATCAGGGCGACGAGCTGAGTCGATTTAGCCCTGTCCGTCTGTCTGTCTGTCTGCCCGTTTGTTGAACGCGTCGATTTCAGAAAATATAAGAGCTAGAGACTTGAAATTTGAAGCTGTAGGTCCGTATATTGCACGCGCAGATCAAGTTTATTTCTAAGAATCGATAACTGCTTCTGTTTTTTTGTTATCGATAAAAACCTTATCAAAAAATCAGTTATAAAATTATATCTTCTACACCTTTGAAGTCTCCAAATTTAAAATGTAGAATCATATGTATTTTTAAGAATTTCGGTTTTTTTCATATTTCACCCCCCACCCCTCATAGCATCCCCTTCCATACAAGTTTGCAAAAACCGTATTTCAAATACTAGAGACTTGTGAGCTGGTACATACACACATTTTAATATTATTATCACGGTCTGAAAGTTTTATTAAAATTGTCCGTCTACAAAAAAAGTTATTAAACAAATAAATTCCCACAGTAAGCCTACACAGCAGCCCATGCCTGTTTATACGTGCGTGCGTATGTGTGTATGTGTGTGTGCATGTGTAAGTAGAAATGAAGTGAGGAATTATTTAAATATTACTTCCTGGAAGGGCTCAGGGGATCTCGTAGTCGAGCAGTCTCGACTAGAGCTTTCTTACTTGTTTTTTTTTTTTATCTTAATTTAAAATAGAAGAATTATACTAATATATTCATAATTTGTGAATTTATTGATTGACTATACATAAATATATGTCAAATTCTCTTCTCGTTAGGCCTAAAATGCAACTCAAAATCACAATAAATTTAACTAGCAAAACTTTAAAAAAAAAAAAAAAAAAAAAATTATAGGCTTAACCCACATAGGGTGCTCAAGAATATACAGTAGTTGACAGCTTATTTTAACCAGCGCCTTAAAAAGATATCTATAAAATATAAATTAAAAAAGATATAAAAAAAATTTAATGAAGATGATAATCTAATTTATAAAATATAAAGTAACTGGGGAATGGAATAAGTTATCAGATAAAAATGATAACCTCAAACTACATAGGGTGTGCAATAATTTATATTTAAAATTTTAAGTCACTTTCTTTTGTACTTTACGAGATCTTATCTTCGGAAGTAGAGAGAAATTATCCTAGGTAAATCGACTCTTCTCGTGCTTCTACTAAAATAGCTAAATTAACTATGGCTCCTGCTCCTCCTCCTTCACTTAGCACATTATATCAACTGAAATTGATATTACAGGGTATTAGAAAATTAAAGCAATACATTTCGCTTGCAATTGCAGCTTAGTCTCTTAACTCCACTATAAAGCCAATATCTTAAATGAGTGGAACAGACGCCACGTAAACTAATCAAGTCCTAGGACTCCAAATAAACACTTGAGACGGCCCAGCTAGACAACCAGCCTGCCTACCTGACTGGCTGTCTGACCGCCTGCTTACACGTATTTTCCATTTCCGTTCAAAGGACAAATAGGCCAAGACGCAGTTCTCGACCAAGGTCCAAGGCTCGTCCAAGTTGTTGGGCATTTGCGGAAATTGCAAAATTTCTGCACCGTAATAAGATGAAATTAAGTTTGCACACAAAGCAAATAAGCAAAACCCCCGAAACTGGACAAATATCGAAAGTCTTGTCCATCTACTCACACACACACACACACACATATGCACACACACACGCACACTCACATACACACACTCGCTCGGGCGGCAAATGAACCACTAATTGCGTGCCGAAATGCAATTTAGTGAACTTTAGCCGCCCCAAACCCCAAAAGCAAACACAAACAGACGCCTCAGTGTGTGTGTGTGTGTGTGTGTGAGTGTGTATCTGTGTGTGTTTGGCTGACCATTTGACCAAAGGCCTGCCTGCCACAATTAAATTGAAAATTAAGCAAAAGTCTTGAGCAGTGGCAAACAAAACGTGGCTGCCACACGAATTTACATTGATAATGTCTCCACAGCCTCACAGTTCCCATCCGCGCTCTGGTTGCATGCGTTTAATTATGCAAACGCTTAAGGATGGATTTTAATCCTTTCAGCTCTTACTTTTCAGGTCGGTTTTTTTTTTTTGTAATATACCCGGGAATGCACTGAAAATGGGTATATTGCGATTTGTGCATGGGTATGTTAAAGAGGCGTGGCAGCGGAGATTGAGGCGATCTGGTTATGTCCATATTTTTGTCTTTCTGTATTTCCTTTTGTACTTCTGGCTGTCTATCCGTCTGCACTCATTTTATATACAACTAAAGCTAGAGTCTTGAAATTTGATTAATTTATTATTGTAGATATTTTTCGATAATTTATTCACTTGCAGTGATCATATAGACAACTAAAACTAAAGACTTGAAATATGATTAACATATTCTTGTATACCTCATCTGTATTCTGATAATTGTGTTTTCTAATGCGAAAGGCTTACAATTTTATCAATAAACGAAAGCTAGAGACTTAAAATTTGGGATATATATTCATGTTTATACTATGTAGTATATTCATATAATTTTTTTTTAATTCATTGTCTTTTCTAGTTATTGATATTATTTGACATTTAAGGTAAGGTAATACATTTACATATTTTGAATATTTTACATCCAGAATTGAAAAAAAAACTTTTTCGAATAGCAGAAATGTTCTTTATACGCTCAGAAAATATCAGTAACATATTGCATCTAGTTTCAAAGCTATTCAATAACTTATTTCTCATTGTTATCGATAAAAATTGACTTTTTCACATATTGCATCTAGTTTCAAAGTTATTCAGTAACTTATTTCTCATTGTTCTCGATAAAAATCGACCTTTTCACATATTGCATCTAGTTTCAAAGTTATTCAATAACTTATTTCTCATTGTTATCGATAAAAATCGACTTTTTCACATAGTTTATTTGCCCAAATTAGAAGGCTTTTCGAGCTAAAGATATCAAATTTGATATTTAGGGTGTGTAATAAATTCACATATGAATATTCCTTATTTAGAATGTTTCGAACATACCTCCATAAGATTGAGATTTAGTATCTACATATGTAAATACTTTAGGCTGTGCTTGTCACACTCTGAAAATATAATTAAAATATACTAGTTTCAGCAATAGCAGCTTTAGCAGGATCAGCGAATGGAAAAGTTATAAAAAGTGTACAAAATTCACAATTAATTGCGATTGTGGATGAGAAATTTCACATGATAGCAACACTAATTCTAAGCAGAGTTTAGGGTATCTCCTAGTCGAGCACTTCCGTTCAAAATTGTCTTATTTTGTGTTTTTTTGGTTGCTTAGTGTTGACATTGATAAATTACTTGGCATTTGTTTAAAGCGTGATTTATCGCACCCCGTGTCCTTGTGCCTGGCGTCCTGTTGGATGCGTCGCATTGACACGTGTCCTGCCTTTTTGTCTGATTTTTAATTAAATGCAAACAGAAATGACCATTTGATAAGCCTTACGCCGTAGTTGGGGTCTGGGGCCTGGACTCTCTCTCTGAGTGCTCAAACCAAATTTTGCACACAGTTTTTCCACACTCATATTTAAAACGCATCCAACTGCATGTGGCATTAATTTTTATAGACTTGACTGCATTCATGAAAATTCATTGCCTTTGCCCTCCAGTGCATCCGGCTCCAATTGCATCCAGTTGCCATCGCCATCGCCATCGCCATCGCCATCTCCACTGCGGTCCTTCATAGGCCGTTGCACTCCTGCGGCCCAACAATTTTCAACTTAATGATGTTGCCAAATGCATTGGCAAATATGTTGCACATGTTTCGCATGTTTCTCACGCAAACTTCAATCGGATATCAAATTTTGTATACAATGCATTTTAAATGCTCTTCATTTAGAGAAGTCTTTTAAGATTCGAATTTTAATAAATTAAATTCTTGAGGGACGATAACTTACTTTAAGATATGTTTAGCTATATATATGTGTATAGAAAACTGATTGATTGATTAACTGATAATGATTGACGATATGTGACTGATTGATTATCATTGACTAAGTCATAATTATTGATGACTTACTGACTGACTCTTAATGATTGATGATTAAGTGTCAATGATTGACTAACTACTGATGACCATTGACTGACTGTTGATCAATTTAGATACAATCCTTCATTCATGACTGATTGACTGACTGAGAAGTCGTTAAAGCTAAAGAGAAAAATATTTTACTATTTAATTATTATTATTTTGTATGTCATAGTAATTTGTCAACTATTTTAAAATTGTAAATTTATTCAATCCAAATGCGATAAATATATTGAAATACCCTAAGCTAGAGTATTTATACTATTGACCGGTTGTTGCGGTCAGCTCTCGCAGGTCCCACGCCCCCGACCTTCTCTGTCCATTCGGCATTTCCCCCATTTGCAATATGTTTATGTGTAATTTTCAAATAAAGGTTTAAATGTTTTTGGCAAACAATTGCAGGGACGCAACACCGTTGCCGCCCCCGGCCCCGCCCCCTGAGTGCCTGCCTCAGTTCCGTTTCGCATTTTGGAGCGCTTCGCTTATTTTGTTTATGGCTTTTTGCATATTTGCAAATGTGTTACATTGCGGTTATTTGTGCGTTCGATTTTGGTCATTGATATTGGCGGTGACCGGGCCCGGCTTTTGGTCTGGCTTTTATTTGGTTTTTGTATTTGTTGCTGCTCGCTGTTGTAGCTGTCGAAGCACTGTTGAGTGCTTGTAATCAACATGGTTGCGGTTGGGTCATTGCTTTTTCCATGATTATAATACTCTAACTGCAAGGTAAACTAATTTTCTCTGACAAAAATGAAACAACTGCAATTGGGTTAATGTGATCCACATACAATTGTATGTGTATAGCCATTTCTATATCTGTCTCTCGCTCTCTCTTACATAGTAGAAGCTATTTTCTCTGACAAAAATGAAATAACTATAAATGACTGGAGTAAATATGATCCACAATTGCATGAATAGCCAAGATAATATTTCAATCTCTTTCGCTCTCTTGCTGCCTGCCTATCCACAGGCAATAAGCGTAGACATTGTGGAAGTTATTTTTGGCGCTTCTGCTTTGCATTGCAACTACAGCAAGTATGCAGGCTTGTGGATCCTAGCTCAATTTCAATTTGCTCTCTTCATGATCCCGTTACCCAAATGCGCGCTGTTTGAGTGTGTGTCAGCTCTAGATTGTTTAGTCAGTTTGCAAATTGTGATTGAGCGTGTAGTGCGTTAATTATCAGTGTATAGGTTTGCAGTCTACTGAGTACTTTTAAAGCAGTTCACAATCAGATAGAGCGGAGTAAGACTATGCAGAAAAGTAATTAAGTAAGTATTTTAAAGCTAGTTATTGTTTTTTTATACTCTCCCCTCAACACACGTTCTCTTTATGATTCCTTTATTCAAATACGCGCTATATGTATGTGTGTGTGCATTTGCGCTCAGCATTGCATCGATTGAGAGCGTTAGCTGGGATAGTATTAGTAACTGCTTAGCGAGGGTGTGAGAGTTATTCTAGTATTAGTGTGTATAGTTGTCAGTGTATTGGTCAATACTAGCCGATGCTTAGAGTAAGAGACGATTGAATTTGTGTGAGTCTGCTACGCACCTTTAATGCAGTCCACAAGCAGATAGAGTGAGAGGTGGCTAGTGTCCGGGAGAGATTCAGAGAGTAACTTAAAGCTAGTCTTTGTGTTCTTTATACCCTCCACTTTATACACTCTCAAAGTGTGTTTATTATTCTCCGCCTATCTGCCTGTCTAGTTCTAAGCAAAGAGTATTTAGCATTCGCCATGTCATGTTTGCATTATTTTTGATTTGCCAGACAAGAGAGTATAATGCTGTACAAAAAAAGTCCTGACAGTTGACCACTAACGATGCCTAAAATCTAATTTAATTAGTATATTTGCCAGCTTTATAACTTGCGCAGCAACGATGTTAACAATGACTGAGAGGTAGTAAATGGAAGTTAGTTAAGGTTTATTAAATAGCATTATTGCAATTAAGGTAATGGCTATATACATAGATGAAATTATATATCTTTTTGCTCTTTTTTTTAATGTAGGAGTCTTTAAATCTATACGTAATATATATACAAATTTAAATATAATATAATATATAGTAGCTTATTTATTTTAAACAATATTTTTTATTAATTTTATAAGTTGTAAAGTGTTTTTATTTTTAAAAAATGCTAGTGTTAAACTTCTTTTTTAGACTGATTTTTTGAATATTAATTTTTCAAAATAATAAATTAAAAAAGAAGTTTTGTTATTAAAAAAAAAAGATTTTAATATATAAAATCTTAAGTTGATAAATGATTTATAAAATGTTATTTTATTGTATGTATCATTTAGCTTAGATTTTAAAGATAATAATTGAAAGAAACGGTGAACCAATCGGTAGATATCGATACATTTATAAAGCAGTTGAAGAAGTTGCTATACGAAGTGGATATCTATATATGTTACCTGGCTAAATGCCAAGCTCAGGTATATATACATTAAGTAGATGAAGCTCTCTCCCACCTCGACAAAAGCTCAACTAAATTACGTGCCAATCAAGCACTTGGCAAATGACAATGGGCACGACGAGGCGTCTGATAAGGACAAAGCCGGGCGGCGACACGTCAGACGGAAAACCAAAGGACAAACGTAGCACAAACTTATTTGTTTAACAAGACACTGAGACAACAGCAAGGAGTAAGACAATCCTTACACGCACAGAGAGAGGGAGAGAAAGAGAGAGAGGGAGGGAGAGAGGCCAATATGCTGTCTGTCTCTGCTTGGCAGGCTTGACTGTTTGCTAATTAGCACATATATTCCATGCCTGGCAGGCAGGAAAAACAAGCTGGCGACAGTGTCAACATTTCACGTGCTGGCAACAAGGACTTGCCAGCGTCTGTGGCGGATTAAATTGTTTAATTTTAAATATGCTCTGTCACTTCATTTGTAAGGACGGCAAGTGCAAGAAGTTTGGGAGCAAGAAAGTTTGGAGAAGGCAGCGTGGGGAGGGTGTAAAGAAAAATCATTAACACGCCGCAAGCCAAGCCAAACGAAAGGATAACAGATTTTTCTGCTAATTTGAGACGTAGTCCTTTGTGCGTGACGACCAGACAGCGAATTGGCATGAAATGGAATAGAAGCAATAGCAGACACTCCACAAGGAGCGAGATATCTCAGACTTGAGATCAACTTCTTTGCCGGAGTTGGAGTCCTCGTCGTCGTTTTGCTTGAGTGACGAAGCACAGAGATAAGCTCTTAGCTAGGCAGGATGCTGGGGTGGGTTGCGGGTGTCTGCCAGCTCTAAAAGTTTCTCAATAAATTGCGTTTCTCGGTTGCACGTTGACAGTTTTGCTTAACGCTTCATAATCAGAAAACAAATACGTTGCCATCTAATTGTGTGTCCTGTGCCCAAAGGACTTCGACTTTGACTTCCACTTCGACTTGGACTTGGTCTTGGCCACAGCTGGCAATTCCGTTCTGGCTTTGGCGATAACTTTTAAATATCCAGTCAGCTCGCCTCGCCTTTTAACGCTTCGCCGATTGCTCACAAGACGAAATTAATTGTTGAGTAATTGAAATTTTATTTATATTAGTGTCCTTTTGCGCGGATTTCCTTTGGACGCGCTGCAGGCGACTTCACTAACTTCCTCCCTCATCAAGTGCGTGTAATACACGATTTTCTTTCTTTATTTTCCTACTCTGTTGTTCGGTTTAGGCTTCAGTGCACGGGGCAAATATCTAAATTTTTTATTCAAATTTGTTTTTGGCTACAGGGCCTAGGATGTTTGCCGGAAATCAGTTTCGCTTTGGAAAATCAATTATACGCACTGTTGATGATGTCATTTAAAAATTTAAATTTAAGTAAATAAAAAATTTAAGCTTAAGATGTTTAATCAATAAAAGGAGAGTAAGGCATGACTGAATTAAGGCATGTCAAATAGCTTTATAAATATATTATAATATATGTATGTGCTTAGTTCCTAAACCAACTGATATTTCAGGCATAGCCAGAAGGCTATAGGATGAAGTTTACCAGGAAAAACTATAATTGACATTAACTCGTAATTTTAATATTAAATGTAGCTAATTCTTAATATTTTAATATTAAATATCTTGGTTTACTTCATCATAGTTAAATTTTTGATTCAACGCATATTATAGCTTTGACTTTCTATGCAACAAATTTATAAATTTCTTGATATATAAATTTCTTTATATCTACATTTTCTGAACTTACGAATGTGAGCTTGAGAGACTTCACCTTGTTTAATTGGGAAGCTGGTGTTTTTTAAATTTTCTCTAATTATATACAGAGAGAAGTGAAGAGAGAGAGAGAGATGCAAATGTTTGTGCAGCAAGATAAGATGCTTAGATAGATAAAACACTCCTATCGTGTTGATGCTATTGCAATAGCTTTTCTTTGCATTGATTTAGGCTATATAACATCTGTGCTTCAGTTAAAACTTTTTTGTTGACTCTCGTCACGTTATTTTATTAAAAAAAAATAAATAAATAAAAATAAATAGTACATATAGAGCATAGAGTCAATGTCAAGGAGTTAAGAAAATTTTCTACATATACATACACTTTTAGTTGAGTAGACTATGTATATAAACCAAAGCTACCTCACAGACTCTTACAGCTACTGCAATCAGGTTCTACCTTCCAATTATACATATATATGTATATACAGACAGATATACACATATATATGTTTATCTCTCATGAACCCCCATTCGGAATCTTTTTGTTAATGCATTTTAATTTAATTTTGCATGGACAACCGCACAGCAGAACGCAAATGGCCAATGCACAAATAAAAAGCCAGTCCAACAATGTTGCCCCCAGTAAAAGAAAGAGAGAGAGAGGGAGAGGGAGAGTGTTGCTTGTGGCATGTGGGTGGAGTTGCAAGTAAAGTGGCACTAGAGTCAACAAGAATGCAATGTCGACGTCTGCCAGCCACATAACAAGCTGGGCACGACAACTCACAATGGACACGGCTATCAGGAACACACACACATACGCACAACATAATTGCCGGACATTTGCAGCAAAATGAACAAACCAGTTGCCAGATAGACAGAGATACAGTCCAGTTGCCCCATTCTCAGTCGTTTGTCATATGCAAATCAAATAAGAGTTTGGGGGCGTGGCGGGCAGGCAAAGCAAATGTTCGGCAACATTGTTGCTGCAACATGTAGCTGCCCTTTGTTTTTTAGTGTTAGTATTTTTTTTGTTTTTTTTTTTTTTTTTTGTTGGCATTTTTAATGCAGCATCAAATTTGAAAGGAAGCTGCTGCTGCTGCTGCTGCTGCTGCTGCTGCTTTCATGGCCAGAATAAACTAACTGCCAGTGGGCACTTGAAGGGACTCGAGAACCATTTGCTTTTATTGGCTGACCACGGCTGACCACAGACAATTGCGTTTACTGCGGTCATCCAGCAACTACTATATGAAGGAGCAACAACAATAGCAACAACAACAACAACATGTACTAAATGCCATTAGTTATGCTGGCGTGTGTTACATGTCGTATGCGTAATGTTTTTTAGCTGTTAGCCAATCTAGCAGTCTGGGCCATTTCATTTGAAAAGTTGTTATCAAAATAAGTGCAACAATTGTAGACGTGGCCATAAAAATTGCCGCCCCCAGCAAAACTCATTAGAATAATGCAAGCAAAAGGTGTCCAAAGTGAGGCAGAAAGAGAGAGAGAATGAGATAGAGACAAAGAAACAGATTCACACAATTGTTGATTAAATTCATTCAAGCCATTTGCATATATATATACATATATACTATATATATAAACCTCTCGACATTTGTCTGCTTCGTCTTTTATTATGAAACCGCATCGAAATGTCATTTGGCTTGCATTTTGGCCACAAGAATAATGAAGTTGCACAAGTCTTAAGTCGCCCAACAACAATGGCCCAGCCTCATGCCAGCGTCTGCTGCTGCTGTTGACAATGGCACTGACTTAGGTGTTTGGCTTTGCGGCTACAGTGAAGCCTCTGACTGCAGAAGCCAGCGCTGCACAGGATTAGGTAATGCACTTAGGTGTTCTCTGAGTTCTATTGTTCTTTTGCGGGCGGGCTTTGTTTTGATAATTTAATAGAAATGGCATTGCAATGTTTATTATTTCGACTGTGATTTGTCAAGTTCAACGGGAGCGAGGGCGGTTTGGCAGGTTTAGAGTAGAGAAAGTGCAATTTAAGAGGCTAACTGAAGTTTGGAATTTAAATGAAATACTTGAAATATTTATGGCAATTTGGGTATAAATTAACTACATTGCTATAAATTGAAGTAGGTATAAGTTAAATTCGGTATAAGTTCAATGTGATTTATTTGTATTTTTACAACAATTAGTTTCATTGGCTTTAATATAGCTATTGTTAATTATATTATAATAATTATTAATATTTATTTATTAATTAAAAAAAAAATTTAAATAATATTAACTCAATACAATATTTAAATAATAATAATAGTTTTTAGTTAACTATAATATGCGCGGAACAAATATACAGCATTTTGTAACTGTATATAAATATTATTTATTATTGAAAACAATCTGGATTTATATTTATATTTATAAGTAGCAAATTATCAATTAAAAGTTATGTACATTAAATAAAGTAATATGTAAAATAGGTCAAGAATTTTGGCTTCAGGTCGAATTGACCTCAAATGAACTACTATCCATATAGTTAATAACAGACCTATTAGAAAAACACTTTTAGCTGGATAGATATATGCCATGGCTTTATTTATGAAAATTTGAGGAATTGGACAAACTAGAAGTAAGATCTATTAAGCATATTCTGGAGTTTATCACATAAACAGGCTCTTTTTCAAATAGTCTAAGAAAATTTGAGCATCGATGCAAATAGTATTTAAGAGAAAGAGACCCACTATGAAACTAGTTTACGTTAATTCGTTTTAACTCTCAACAATTAGCAAATTTATATAGATTAAGAATTGTTCTATAATAACTTAGTAAAATTCTCAGTTCTTTAAGTCTTCTTAGATTAATACAGAGTGGTACCAAAAAAATACCTTATTTGAAAACTCTATAGCTTTTGCACTTGGCGTCAAATAAAGGAGAAGAAGAAAGAGAATAGAACATCCAGTGATCATTTATGGCCCACCCTATATGTAAAAGCATGCAGACTAGATCTATAGACTATTACTTAAATATTTCTACATTTCCTTTGAAAATTAAAATCGAAATAATAATAGCTTTTAAAATTTCTCTTTTAATATTTACTTTTTTCTTATACCAAATATTTTATTCTTTAATACTTAAACTCTACAAATCTTTTGATTAATTTTTTTCACTTTTGAAATATCACTTCTCTGAATATTTTTCTCAAACCTCCAGCAACTTTTTAAACAGACACCTCTAACACCACGCAATTGTAACCGTAGCAAGAACCCTTTTGTTTATAACGTGAGTGTGAGAGGTCCAGGAACTTGAGACGCACATGCCCATTTGATTGCATTAGGCCAACAATGGATCGAGTACTTGGTTAACACATGCGGCACACATCGAATGAAGTTGAGGCAAAAACTTTATGGCCAGATGAAGACAAGACAAGATGAGACAAGTCGAGACAAGTTGCGAGAGATATTTCGACAGTAGCTAACAGCTTTTTGCCAATTTTAATTGACTTTAGGCAACAGACCGCAGCAACTAGTGAAAAGTTTCTCTTGGACGAGGAAATGCCTCGCTTGACTTTTATTGAATTAAAATAGCAACTGTACTCAGTCTCCTTAACACATCCAGCCTAATTGCTGGCTGTAAGTGAGCACATGATTATCCAAGAAAAGAAAAACTCTCTGTCAGCACCTCACATCCGGCCACAAGTTTCGTGCTAGTTTTTACCGTACGTAAAAGTAAGTAAGTTTTCTTTTCCTTTTTGGCTTTTCTTTGTATGCCCTGGATTGGGAAATCAGGGTATAATGGTTTTGTTAAAATATATGTAACAGGCAGGAGGGGGTGTAGAAAATCATATAAGGCATATTTATATTCTTATTCAGGACTGCTAGCTGAGTCGTTATACCCATGTCCGTCCTTCCATTAGTTCGTCAGTCCATCTGTCCGTCCGTCCATTTGTCTGTCTGTTTGAATACTTTGAACTCCGAACTTTTATTATGAAGCACTTGAAATTCATTTGTAGGTCTCTTTAAAGCTCATGCAGATCAACTTTTTTCTAATAACAATAATACAGTTAATTTCTAGTAATAATTAAAATTATTCCTTATTTTAATATGGTAGAGAAAAAATCTTATCAATATTCAGTTTAAAAAAATGTATTTCGTATATTTTTAATGCTAGAATCTCTAAATTTTGCATCAAGTTGCATGTGGACTTTAGACAATGTTGGTTTTTTGTTATATTTTAGATAACTGTTCCAAATTTGAACAAATTCTATTAATTTAAGTATGTATGTAAGTTGCAAATATAGCCAAGATGTGAAAGAGTTTGTATGTTTACTAAAACGACAAATGTTCTATAGAGGATTTAGATCATATGCTGAAAATTTAATTAAAATCTGATAAGTAATATAGATGTAATGGAATAAATTGTTTGGTCAATTCAATCAAGAATCAAGTACTCGCTTTTCCTTTACACATACACATATACATACAGACGTATATTCTAGTATTTTGCAATGATCGAAATAGCGATTAAATTTTGTTTGAATTGTTAGTAACAGCAGACTTTAATTAAGATTAAAATTAATTGAGGTTTCGGCTTTAGTAGAAGCGATGCTCCTAAACGAGGAATTCTGAATTCAGCTCCCAGCATTGTCGCTTCTATTTTCTTCTATTTTTACAAGCTATGAAGTGTAATTAAATCAATCGGGCTTTAGGGTATCTCCTAGTCGAGCACCCATGACTACATCTTTCTTACTTACTTTCTTTTCATTTTTACATGTGCGCATTTTTGATGAAGTTGTGTGTGCTTCCTTGTCAGCGCATCCATTTGCATATCGTTTACGCTTTAATGTGATTATGGCGTGTGCATATTGAATGCCTTATCCTCTGCCTTTGCCTTTACTTGAACTTTTAAAAGTAAGTTTTCTTTTTGGGCTTCACTGTGGTGCGGTTAGTTCGCTTGCAAAAGCTAATTGTGTTTTGGTGTTTTTCTTTTGCTCTGCAAACATTAGCAATAATGAATATTTTAAATGCCAGTTAATGGCTTTTACTTTGGCATTTAACTAAAAACGATAACTTTTAGCCTGTAAAATTGCTACAGCAATTGATCCGAATCGCACCTAACGTAACTCCTAACTGCCAACTGCTTCTTCTTCTTTTTATAGTGCTCACAATTTACAATAAAATGTATTTACGACTATGTTTTCGAAGTGCTTGAAGTGTCCTGTGCCATGTTTAATGCACCTTTTATTGAACTGAAGAAAAAACAGGAGTTCAATAGACGCCAAACTACCCATGAATACTTAGCCATTGCCATACCATTGACCAATGTCCAAGCGCTGTGCATACCCTGCCAATCTTGAGTATGTTTGATGGGGTATATGGGTTTTGTAAAGAGGAAGAAGTAAGCTGTGTTGTAACTATGGTTGACGATATGTGCAGTTAATCTATCTCTCTCGAGAGACTCTATAAGATGGACACATTCAAGTCATGTGTCTCTATTCATGTCTGTTTATCGCATATCTCGAGTACTAAAAGAACTAAGTACTTGAAATTTAAACCATTATGTTAAATATGCAATTACTGTATTTAGCATAACTCGAAAACTTTAAAAGCTATTTGCTTCAAATTTAGTATCTAGCTTGTCATAAACCAAGTCCTAATTTTAAATGATTCCTTTCCCATATAACTGCACATATTTTGATTTATTTCGATAGAATACCCCTTATTTCTTGTATATCTCGAGTATTTTAAAAGCACTTTAAATTTAAAATATGTAAATATTTATCGAGAGTCAGATTTAATTTAATGATAAAACTTCTGCCACATAAAATATACAATTACTGTTTTTAGCAACGCTCAAAAACTTTAAGAGCTAGGCACGTCTAACTTGGTGTCTAGCTTTATATAAATAGAATCAATATTCTGAACAATTATTTTCTTAGTTACCACAGCAATTTCTTAAATATCGATAGATCAATCAAGAGTAGATAGAATAAACATTCCCAGCACAACTGCAGTATTATTTATAGTATCTTTTAGTCTGTCACTGCCAACTGCAAGTTCCTTTTTTATATGTGCCAAGTAGCCCTTACCATTTCGGTTTTTATTGTCAGCTATTGACTGGCATTCTATGGCACAGGAGTAGTGTCCTGGTGACAGCACTGACTATATGTCAGCAACATAATTCACAATTCGCTAGTTTTACGAGTCGCTTCCGTTCATTTCAGGCGATATAAAACGAGAAGCTGCTGCAGCTCCCAGTGGGAATATGTCCACATATATATGCGAGAGAATATGGGAAACGTATTTTGGGCGCTGGCGACGACGCGCCCGCATCATCAAGTGACCATTGTCCAGTCAGTTCTTTTTTACGGCATCAAGGGTCATCCTTTTGTGCTTAATGGTCGAGGCAGTCCACGTAGAGAGAGAGAGAGAGAGAGAGAGAGAGAGAGAGAGAGAGAGGAGAGAGAGAGAGAGAGAGAGGTCCAGAGGGCGCTTGTCGCTATTCTGCGAGTATTAACCTTATGCGTTACGTCACTTTTTGTCCGTTTTTTTTTTTCTCAGCTTCTATTCGGCCGTGCAAACATAAGTTATTTATGATCCATCATTGTGCAATATTTGGTAAATCTTACAGACTTTTTACGGCTCGCCTCGCAGTTGTTGTTTAACGTTTTGGGGAGTTTCATTTAACCTCCCAAAGTACGACTGTCAACGCAGGCCGTGCCATATGTGTGACACTTGGAGATTTATTTCGTTTATCTGTATACAAATAATGTTATAAAACCTTTCTCTTTTTCTCTGGCATTTGATTTGATTTGTCCAGTCAACTAAAATGCCAATGAATTTAAGTGAATTTTGCTTCAATTTATTTCGTTGAATTGGAATAGTTTTTGCGAAAAAATGGGAGACGAAATGGAATGATATATGGTCAGAGGGTGGTTCGATATAAAGTATATTTAGAACTAACTTAATTGAAAAATTTTGTTAGATGGGGAGGTATAAAGTAGAAATTATTGAAAGATGAACTATGCTGATAGGTTGGATGGGCTTGAATCACAATTGAAAGATTCTTAATAGTCTTAAATTATAAAATTATTATTTACATGATATATCTTAGATTTGATATCAATGTTTCCTTGCATATTCTATATATCTTGTATATCCTATGCATCCCATATATTCTATATATCTCATTTATTCTATAGATTCTATGGAGTCCATGCATCCCATATATCCCATATAACTCATACATCCCATGTATCCTATATATCCTATATATCCTATATATCTTGTATAGCATTTATATCAAGCTATAAGAATTTTTTTTATATATTTTGATCTAGTTTGGATTGGAAGCTATAATTTTGATATACTTAAGAACTTCTGATCTTCGAGATATATGAATAGGATCACTTAATATTAATTTTCAGATGCTTTTTAAAACATTTGTGTTATCAATTCAAAATCGTTTCAGACTTTGAATATATTATTTTAGCTACTATAGAACTGCACAGTTCTCATTTATATAGACTGCTAGATATTTTCAGGTAATAAAAAACTAGTTCGCATCTACTCTATTTCATCAGCTCAACTACTTGTAAATGATAAATACCTTCAGCTGAATCGTTACATTAACGAATTTCGCCTGCCATAAAGAGCCTTCTACTCCTGACATATACATATATCATTTTACGTGCCGGCGGTTAGGTAATTTCACTAATGTGCTCCGTATTGGGCTGCTCGCTCGTCCATTGCATTAAAACGTCAACTGTCTGTCAATGGGTAGCTGGAAAATTAATGTTTGCTAGGGCATAAAATGCACACAGAACTCACATAAAAATGCAACGCAAAAATAACATAAAAAGGCCACCAAAAAAAAGCCAAAAAAAAAGGCAGGCAATAAATTGTTGGCGCCCCCAAAAACAAATGCTCAAATATCGGCAAATATCGAACTATTGCTCAACCAGCAACCCCGTTCGATTAACAACATAATTTCGAGTGTGTGTCATTAATGTGCGCATTATGCCAAAATAATGCAAAAATCATATAATTTATATGTGCGAGGAAGGGTTGTCCGGCCTGCGAAAGGGTCAACCAATGGGCCAAAAAAAGGAATAGAAAAAAATTGAATTGGAGGAAAAGGAAAAAATGACCAGGATATAAAAGTGGCCACAGCGAAAGGGTCTAAGAGGCGTGCTGCCCACAGTTTTGTGCCTTTTGTGCGCTCGATGTGAGCATGTGGTCAGAAGTGGAAGTAAAGTAGCCATAAGTGTTGTCCGGAACAGGACAAAAGGCGAGGCTAGAAGCAGGAGAAGAAGAGTTTAGCTAAGCATGGACTGTGGGTCGAAGAAAGTTGTTTTAGCTTAGCATATATTGAGAAGCTAAAAAGCAAATATATAAAAAAAAAAATGCTTTTTGAAATCAAATAAATAATTAAATGAAATGATGTATGTAGAGATTAAACTATTAAGCATAATGCAGTGAAAAGCTTGGAATTGGACTTTTACTTAATTATGCCTAAAGTAATCTAGTTTATCTTTAACTTTGATGTATTTAATTTTAATATGATTAAACTAATTAATTTAATTTAAATATGATATATATAAATATAAAATAAATAAAATAAAATACTAAAAATAATAAAATACTAAAATACTAAATAAATGCTAAATATTAAAGATAACTATAATAATTTTATTCTATTTTGTATTCTACGTATACTGCCTAGACTTTAATATAAATTCAAAGGCTAAACCAAAAGCTAATAATATACCTTTGACTTTTTATTTATGTTTAGCGAAATTTATTTAAGCTTCATATACACTTATAAAAGTCAATTACTGCATATACTATATACTAAATTCTAAAAATAGTATAAAATTTAAATTAATTTAAATGATTATTAAGTCATATATACTAAAAAGACTAGAAAATTTATATTAGATTCATCATAATCTAATTCAGCTTTATCGAACAGCTTTTAATAGAACGACATAATTTAACTCAATGGCTAAATGTTTGTTTAACTTACATATACATTGTATTAGGGTTATTATATACCATATGCTAAGGCATATTTTTCTTAAAAATTTGTTTTATACCTTTGCCACTTTAAAAGCTACTGCGAGCTGTTATCAAAACCTGTACAGTGCGGTCTTTTTACCATAAATATCAATTTTTACAGACATTTACATTTTACATAATCAAATATGTGATTTACTGATAAATCAATCAACTTTGATGACACTCTCAAGACTTTCGCCAATATATTAAATTATTTGAAAATGTATAAAAAATAAAATAAAGATCAATATGAAATAAATAAATATATATAAAATCTCATATAACTGCCCTCACACCCCACTTCAGACGCTAACGAAGCGCGCAACTGTCACAACAGTTCCACATGTGAGTGAATAATCCTCACCAGAAACCGCTCAACGAACTGCGACGCCGACACATATGCAAAAAGCACAGGACCTCAGCCAACGGAAGGATACGCAAAATAGCATAAAAAAGAGAGCATATCTATAAATGTATCTACGGAGCAACAGGAAACACGTGAAAACGTATGCAAAACACACGATCTTAACCCCTTGTTGCCGCATGCATTTCCTTTGCAGCTCATATGTGAGCCATGAGTCGTGTGTGTGGCGACATGATTTTGATTTAGTGGCACTTTCAAGGCAAAAACACTCCACACAACCCACGCGTTGCCTGCCAGTCGGCCTGCCTGCCTATAAATTCAATTTGCGTATTTCTTGATGCAGAAATGCGTCAACGGCAGCCCGGAAGCTTGGCCAAAATAAAAAAAAAAAGAACGTGAGCAAAGTGGCGTCTGGCAGAGCGACAACTTAATGCACTACCAATTATAACTCAATTTTCATAAATAAGACGACGCACAAAAAAACACAACACGCAAGAGTTGAGAGCCTGGGCTAAAAAGGGGTTTCGGCTTCGATACGCCTTGACAACTTTATGCTTTGATTTTGGCACTGGCAAAAAAAATTGAGGGAAATTTATGAAATATGAAACAACCGCATGTGTGTAAACAGTTGGCTGAGTGAGAGTGAAAGGCCATAAAGCAGGCGCAGGGAAGGGGCAGGGGAAGGGGTAGGAGGAGGAGCAGGAGTAGAGTCAGAGGTAGAGGCAGGAGCAGGAGCAGGAGTCGAGTCAGAGGCAGCAGCGGGAGCAGGAGTCGAGTCATTGTTAGTGTCGGTGGCAAAAGGCCGTCGCAACCCCTCAACCCCTGTCGGCTCGTTAGGTCGTTTAGTGAACCCTTTTTTTTCGGGTAAAAACATTGATTTTTATCACCAAAAATCAATTGCATTATTGTGTTTTGGGTTGTTGTGTTGTTTTTTTCCGGGCCAGCTGAAAATCTATAAATATACGATATGTAGCAGCCGTGGATAAATCAATTTTGGCAAGCCTAATGAATTACCAAAACTGGAAATGTGATGATGATGTGTGACAGAAAAGAGTGTAGCAAAGTGAGGGGGAAAGTTAATGTATTATTAACGAATATGAAATACACTATGAGAGGAAGTAAAAGTGAAATATAATATAATAATTGAATGAAAAAATATAATAATATAATACCCCGTCAAAGGACACTTTCATAAAATATACAAAATATATTTTATTGATATATTATGAAATGAAGGGACCTTTGAAATATATCTTGAAAATATATTTTATTGACATATTATATTAATGGACCTTTGAAATGTATATCTTGAAAATATTTTTTATTGATATTTTATGAATAGAAAATACCTTTGACGATATATATTGTTTTTTAGTAAATTTTAAATATCTTTACTTCTTAAATAAATAAATAGTTTTTTTTTATTTCAAATATTTTGCTTAAAAAATGTTAAATTGCAAACAAAAATGTTAATATGAATTACATACATAAAAACAGTTTTAGGAAAAAATAAAACTTAATTATATTAACATTATAAATAAATGTATTAATTATGAATATTAAATGTTTTATTTTATAATCGAAATATTTGAAATGATTTTTTTCTTTTAATATCTATTTACCTAGGCTTCACTCTTCATAAACTGCTCAGCGCACTTTGTGTAGTAGCAGTTTAAGTTCACTTTTGAGCTGTTGCGCTCATTTGTTGTAAATGAGGTCATACACACTAGCCATAGGTTTGCGTATGTGTTATCAATGATAACTTATCATACACGTGCTCTCACTCAAAAGAGTAAATTGCATAATATTCAGCAAACATTAATAAATACTAAATAAACTGTAAAGAAAATCTCTATCTTAATTTCTTTCAATTAAAAATAAATTACAAATAACATTACCTAAGCATGCTAGCAGTCCTATTAAATGCTTTCCAGATCTCCAAAATGTACCGATAAGTAGATATCAGTCCATCAGCCCTTTAAAGCACCCTATCATATTCGATATCTAATGAGAATTTGCTGCTGTGTGATTAGTGCTTATTGTTGGCCAAACAAAAAACGGGGGCGCACAGCATGAAAAAGAAGACGCAAGTTGTCATTTGGTCTAAAATGCAACATAAATCATGGGACAAGTTGAAAATGCCGTGACAGCATAGGTCCTGGGCAGGATGCGCCTGGTGTTTACAGACTGCTGCTGCTTCTACTGCTGCTTCTACCTACCTTCCTGGGTACCCCCACTCTTGCTCTAACCCCGGTAGCTACAGCAACACACATGAATCACTTTATGGCGCAGCGAGTGCAACAAACTGTGATTAATAGCAGCCGCAGACCCAGAGCTAGCAGCAACTAGACTCAGGATTCAGCCCGAAACAGCAAAAGCTTTGCTAGCTGACAAATTTTCATGAATTTTTTATTAAACATTGAAATCAATTCCATTTTTTATCATTTGTTGTGGGTGGTCCCCCATTTTATCATCGAATGCTGCTTGCTGCATGTGTGTGGTAAAAATTTAAAATTTCGGCTGTGGATTTTCGGTTTTTCTTCTTCTTTTCTGGTTCTGCTTGGCTTTTTGGCGCTGCAGCCGCACGTTTGACTTAACTTGTTGATTTATGGCTTTGCAGCTGTCAGCGGTATCGCCTGTGCCTGTGCCTGTGTGCTTCGTCCTTCGTCCTTTTTGGCGCTCCTGCTCGTGCAGCATGTGCCTTGTAGCATTGTGTAAAACGCTTGTTAACATTTACCCCACACACAAGCAAAAATGTTGTGGCAAAAGCATTTGACAGTTTTCAGCGTAAGCAAAGCGCAAATATCTCTACACGCTGTGATTTTTCAACAAAGAGAACAAGTGAGGAAAGAGAAATGGAGAGTAGAGTGAGAGCGAGAGCGAGAGTGCGGAATTTAAATTAGTTGAATCGGTAAGTGCGTAGCAGGAAATGCTTTTTGGCATAGTTTCCCAGCATACGAGTCATAAATCACTTGACAGTTTTGGCTGTGCTCAAAAGAAGTGGATGATGAATTGAAGTTGTCATAGCTAAAGTTACATCCAAATGAGCTTGGTGAATAATAAAAGCGGCAGGCAAATGAGCAAAGGAGTGAGGGAAAACGTTGTTAGGATTGAAGTCTAGCTTATTGGACTGTTTAAGATGTGAGTTCATAGTGGGCGATGATATTTAGAATATATTTGAATCAAGAAAATTAACTTGTATATTTTTATCACAAAATTTAATTTTGCTTACATATGTTTCGATGCTATTGAACTTTAAAACATTGACGGAGAGTTAAATGCTAATTATTTTTACTGTAAAGAGCTCACACCTAGGAAGTGTTATGTCTAAAATTGAATAGCTAGAGCATATGTAGAGTTAGAGTCTACTTTATGAAAGAAACTTTCCAGAATATGTTTGGCAAAATTTCTACAATTCTGTTCAGCTAAAGAAAAAATGTATACATATTTAAAATTTTTTAAAGGTCTTTTTACTGTATTCTTATTACATATTAAACTAACCGAGCTAAAAATCATACATAAGTTGCATAGAAAAATATAAACAATATTATAAAAATATTATTTTGATTATTTAGTGAGAACTAATCAACATAAAAATCATAATCAACATAAAAAATACTTTAAATAAAAATAGAAATTGGCAAAATTAATTTCCATATACAAATTCTTCTTATAATTCAATAAAAAGATTATTTTGCGCCTATTTAGCTTGATAAAATAAATTTTTAAATTGAATAAATAAAAAGTAGGTATGAGCTAATAACAATAATAATATCCCTACATAAATTCTTCCCAAAATTTAATAAAAAGATTATTTTGCGCCTGTTTGAGCTGGCAAAAAATATATTCAGCATATTTTAAATTTCTATACAGAGCCTAGCTCTGTGCTCAGGGTTTTTCGCCTTTAAAAAGGGTTAACTGCGCATTCACCCTTAACAAATTTTCAATATTTACAATTACTTAGCATTTTAAGTCGCCGCGTCACATCAAAATGACAATTATTTGTCAAGTCATAATCAAATTGAGCCCAAAGAGCGATGCGTGGCACAGTTGTACCTAATCCTGTGGCTTTGCATGTGCAGCATGTGACACCAGCAACAGCAAAAAAAAAAAAATCTTATATAAAAGGATTGCGTTCGTCAAAGTGACGAGAGAGAGTTGAGGCAAAGTCCTGCAATGGGGGGATGTCCTGCTGCCTGCAGGCGTGCGTCAGCCATAAATGTTTATGATTATGGGCAGGCGGCGGAAGATTTACTTAACACATGTGCTGCATTTTTGCATATGATATCAAACTAGAGATGACAAAAGGGAATACCCATAATGTGAGATGCTAAGCAGGATAAAGGGAGTTATGCAAGTCACAATATTGAAGGGGCTAGGCAAATAGAATGGAATAATTTGAGTATGAGAAATAGAAGTTGAAGTTTTTTTGCTATGAAGAAGATGATCTAGATCTAGAACTAGGGGAATGGAATATTCTTAATGTGAGAAGATAACAAGGGTAAAGAGAGTTTAAGAAGCTAAAAGCTATAGATAAGGCAAGGCAAATGCTAAAAATGTTTTAGTTATGTATTCAGTGAGATTTTAAACAATCGTCAACCAGTCAGCTTGTTAAATTTCCTTCTCTAAAAATAAGTGTAGGGAATACCCATGATATTTTATACTGGTAAGAATATTCAGATATGCGTATATTTAAATATCTGTTCAAGCACAAGTCTGTATTTCCCTTTCTGTCAGGAAATCATCTGGAAAGTGATAGGAATATTTATTATATAAGATGCTGCCAATAATGAAGTGGGCTTTAAAAGGTTAGGCACTCGAAGTGTAGCCTATTCAAGCGTCTATAATTTAGTTTTGAAAACTGATTGTAATTTATTTAGTTATTTTTTTCTGCCAATTGTTCTATCAGCTTTAGTTATAATGCAGAGTGTGAGCTTGTACAATATATATGTATTTATGTTATCAGATACAAATCTAAACTATCGTTTACTAAATGAAATCCCAACTACTAAAATTTTTTACTTCCTCATCTCTTGCGATATACTTATAAAAGCAATAGATCTATTATCAAATGCTGCCAAAAAGACAAACCTGAATACAACTCGAAAATTTATCTTGAACAACTCAGATATTCACATCTGTTATCAGCTACAAGTCCCACCTATCGTTTACTCACGCTCCCATCTCTAGCCAGCACAACCCCCAAACTCCCAAACGCTTTTCACTCGCACTGGCAAACGCATAAAAACTTATGTTTATTTGACTTGGCTTTTTCCTGTTCGCGTTAATTGTAAATTTCGCGAATTGCGACTCCACTCGCATGCTTTTTTCTGTTGAGGGGGGGCAACCGAGCAACATATTTGACAATTTTGTACTTTATTTTAATCTTTTCTACGCGTACGATAAAATTTTACGATATTTGCCGAGCCCAACAGGGTGACTGTGGCTTTTCCAAATGCGCGCATATGCCAGCTTTGAAATTATTTTTAATTGGCGAGCCTCTCCCTCGCCCAGTGAGGATACCGCCGCGAGTTAGTACAGTCAGTCTGTACTAAGAGCCGCGACCCCAAAAAAAAGCTTTCAAATCAAAGCAATTTCGCTTTGATTTGTGCGAATTGCAGTCAAAAAAAAAAAAGAAAGTAAATACGTTTCGGCTCAAATTTGGCTTGTGAGATTTATGTAGTTGAAAGATTTATTCGCATAGAATTTATTGTAAGCCGGCGCTGCCACCGAAACTGACCTGACCCTGGACTCTATAGACTTGTTTACCGTTAAGTGCTTTAAAAGCGCATAAATCACGCGGTTTTCACATTCGCATTCGCAACCACGTTGACAAGCTTGCCTAACAAACAGTGCGCACTTCGAGCCACCCAAATCCTGTATTTTGTACTTTTTTTTTTGCGTTGGGTGCTCAGCATGCTTTTAGGCGCGCCAAATTACGCGTAAATGGCAGCTCCAACTGTGACTCGTACTCTCTGTAACTCGGGCCAAAATCCTTGTCCTGGCCATTTGGACATGTTTCGCGCCTGGCCCGCAGCAATACGCGGCTTCCACATGCCTCGCACGTTGATGGCATTTTAATTAGTTTTCCACGAACTTGTAGCTGCCATTTGATTGAATTGTTGTTGGACACGTTGCAGATGGGGCGCATGAACAGATTAGTAACTGTCGCAGGCTTTAAATATTTGACCTCTAAGTGCAACTGATTGAAAATATCTAAATGGAAGATGGAGTTTTGCATACTGAAAAGCAAGAGATGGAGATAAATATAGAGATATGAACAGAGATACAGATGCAGATGCAGATACATGTGCAGATACACAGATACAGATACACAGATACAGATACATAGATAAAGATACACAGATACAGATACACAGATACAGATACACAGATACAGATACACAGATACAGATACATAGATACAGATGCATAGATACAGATACATAGATACAGATACATAGATACAGATACATAGATACAGATACATAGATACAGATACATAGATACAGATACATAGATACAGAAACATAGATACAGACACATATTTAGAGATACACAGATACAGATACATAGATACATATACATAGATACAGATACAAAGATACAGATACATAGATACAGATACATAGATACAGATACATAGATACAGATACAGATACACAGATACAGATACACAGATACAGAAACATAGATACAGATTCATAGATACAGACACATAGATACAAATACATAGATACGATACATAGATACAGATACATAGATACATAGATACATAGATACATAGATACATAGATACATAGATACATAGATACATAGATACATAGATACATAGATACATAGATACATAGATACATAAATACATAGATACATAGATACATAGATACATAGATACATAGATACATAGATACATAGATACATAGATACATAGATACATAGATACATAGATACATAGATACATAGATACATAGATACATAGATACATATATACATAGATACATAGATACATAGATACATAGATACATAGATACATAGATACATAGATACATAGATACATAGATACATAGATACATAGATACATAGATACATAGATACATAGATACATAGATACATAGATACATAGATACATAGATACATAGATACATAGATACATAGATACATAGATACATAGATACATAGATACATAGATACATAGATACATAGATACATAGATACATAGATACATAGATACATAGATACATAGATACATAGATACATAGATACATAGATACATAGATACATAGATACATAGATACATATATACATAGATACATAGATACATAGATACATTGATACATTGATACATTGATACATTGATACATTGATACATTGATACATTGATACATTGATACATTGATACATTGATACATTGATACATTGATACATTGATACATTGATACATTGATACATTGATACATTGATACATTGATACATTGATACATTGATACATTGATACATTGATACATTGATACATTGATACATTGATACATTGATACATTGATACATTGATACATTGATACATTGATACATTGATACATTGATACATTGATACATTGATACATTGATACATTGATACATTGATACATTGATACATTGATACATTGATACATTGATACATTGATACATTGATACATTGATACATTGATACATTGATACATTGATACATTGATACATTGATACATTGATACATTGATACATTGATACATTGATACATTGATACATTGATACATTGATACATTGATACATTGATACATTGATACATTGATACATTGATACATTGATACATTGATACATTGATACATTGATAGATTGATAGATTGATACATTGATACATTGATACATTGATACATTGATACATTGATACATTGATACATTGATACATTGATACATTGATACATTGATACATTGATACATTGATACATTGATACATTGCGACATTGATACATTGATACATTGATACACTGATACACTGATACATTGATACATTGATACATTCATACATTGATACATTGATACATTGATTACATTGATACATGGATACATTGATACATTGATACATTGACACATTGATACATTGACACATTGATACATTGATACATTGATACACTGATACACTGATACACTGATACATTGATACAGTGATACATTGATACATTGATACATTGATACATTGATACATTGATACATTGATACATTGATACATTGATACATTGATACACTGATACACTGATACACTGATACACTGATACATTGATACATTGATACATTGATACATTGATACATTGATACATTGATACATTGATACACTGATACACTGATACACTGATACACTGATACATTGATACATTGATACATTGATACATTGATACATTGATACATTGATACATTGATACATTGATACATGGATACATTGACACATTGATACATTGATACATTGACACATTGATACATTGATACATTGATACATTGATACATTGACACATTGATACATTGATACATTGATACATTGACACATTGATACATTGATACACTGATACACTGATACACTGATACATTGATACATTGATACATTGATACATTGATACATTGATACATTGATACATTGATACATTGATACACTGATACACTGATACACTGATACATTGATACATTGATACATTGATACATTGGTACATTGGTACATTGGTACATTGATACATTGATACATTGATACATTGATACATTGATACATTGATACATTGATACATTGATACATTGATATATTGATACATTGACACATTGATACATTGATACATTGATACATAGATACACAGATACATAGATACAGATACATAGATACATAGATACATAGATACATAGATACATAGATACATAGATACATAGATACATAGATACATAGATACATAGATAAATAGATACATAGATACATAGATACATAGATACATAGATACATAGATACATAGATACATAGATACATAGATACATAGATACATAGATACATAGATACATAGATACATAGATACATAGATACATAGATACATAGATACAAAGATACATAGATACATAGATACATAGATACATAGATACATAGATACATAGATACATAGATACATAGATACATAGATACATAGATACATAGATACATAGATACATAGATACATAGATACATAGATACATAGATACATAGATACATAGATACATAGATACATAGATACAGATACATAGATACAGATACATAGATACAGATACATAGATACAGATATATAGATACAGATACAGATACAGAACTGCAATTATATTTTTATTTTTCAGCTCATAAAATATCAAAAAATACCCTTATAAGCATTTTCCTGTCTCTTAAGTATTTTCTGCATTAAAATTGTAAACTTTTTTCCCCCAGTTGTTGAAATACCTCATAAAATATTTAAAAATCACCTTATACCCGTACCATAAAAATTATTTGTATTTTATTTGCTTTTTTCTCAAATATTTTTCATCGTTTAATCTGGGCGCATCAGTCAGGCATCAAATTATGTTTTCACAATTTTACGACATTTGTTTCAAATTAAGCAAAAGCCCAAGACGCTTCCTCTTTACTCCTAAGACCTTAGCTCTATTCTCTTGCTCTATGGATTTCGACATTGTTTTGTTCTTTGGCAGGACCTTTGCATATTTGAATAGCTCAGTGGAGAGTTTTCCTTGTAATTATCTGGTCGAGCGACGTCTTTGGCGCAATTTCCAATTAAAATTAATGAAATATTTTACGCGAGCCATGCTGGGTCAGCCATAAAACCATTTGGAAATCTTGTCAACGCCGTCTCATAAACATAAATACCCAGTTTTTCGTTAACCGGGGGGAAGGGAGGTTGGTGTAATTATTAGCACCCGAGCAAGTGCGGCCGGCTAAGTCCCTGGGCAGGCGTCAAGGAGCGCACTTTGAAGTGTTGAGGTTTGCTCCCAGGAGATTTTAATACTTCTTCCACTTATTTTTTTCTCTGCTTCTTTTTATTGTTAATAATTGAAAGCAGCTGAAAACTTTAGCCACATTTCTACTTTTTAATTTGTCAGTCTCGGCGCTGGCTTTATAAATGGCCAAAGCACATACGCTGAAATTAATGGCCTTACCCACAACTGTCAACCTTTCAGTCAGTTTGTCCTTCCGTCAGTTAGTCTGATGGACACATGTACAGTCCAGCTAAAAAACAAGAAATGTTTGCAAAAAGAATTTTTGCTTAATGTTGATTAAAATGCCAGCGCGCTGGCGTGAAAAAATTTGCGCCAACTTGCAGCCATTTGGCTTCGGTTTTTTTTTTTTTCTCCATATTGACAAGCCAAGTTGGCCAAAAACAGCAGGCAACTGCCAACTGCCAGCAGGCAACAGGCAGCTGTCTGCACAGGCGTCGAACAATGGCAAATGCTAGGATGGATGAATGGAGCGACAATTCTTGGCTGGACAGCCGTTGAATCTCTCTCACTCTCTCTCCTTATTTTTTACATCTATTTTTTTTGTATTGCATTTTTTTGCCGTCATTGCGTAGACAAATGAATGAAAATGTCAAACCGAACTGCGGGCATTTTGGTTTGCCGGACTGGTTAGACAGTTGGTCTATGTACAGTGGTCACAGGCGAAATTCTCATTTGTTAATTGTTTGGGTTTTTTTTTTTGTGGGAGTTGAATGATTAGAAGACTAGGCTTGTAAGCTAAAATATTTATTGCATGAATATAAAGAAATAAATAGAATGAGCTTTTCGCTAAGCATGCTTATTCTTAAATTTATATTTAATCAATAAGGCATATAAAATAAATAAAAATGCATTCTGAATGCAATTTATTACTGGAGCTTATAAAAAAGTGATTGAAGCGAATTGAGCAAACAGAAATATGTACGATGAGAAGAAGAGAGAAAGGGATAAGCAAAATATATACTTTTTTTGATAAAAAGTTATTTATACACCCACGCTTTCTTTGCGATTCTCAAATACATGAGCTAGTGCTTAGGTGTTAGAGTTAGAGAGACAGAAAGAGAGAGAGAGAGAAAGAAAGAAGGAAAGAAAGAGAGACAAATAGCATTCAATAGTATTCGAACTTAACCACATTCAATCCATCAAGCACCTGCCTTCCTCAATATATCACCTTTCTCTGCGATTCTCAGGCACATTAACTGTAACTCGATACACATCTAAGTGCCAACTGTACCTCTACCTCAAGTGCAGCATGTGCACTTGTAACATAATTCCACTCATATACATATAGATACTGGAAACATGCATGTATTTTACATCCAAGTAGCAATAACTTCCAGCTATAATGACAAAGCAATTAAACATTTCAACAATCAACGTGAAGGCATAAAATTTCAGCTCTCTTACCCAACAGTTTTTGAGTCATTGCTCTTGGGGTAGGTAGTTGCCCAAAACAATCAAAAACGGTGTCGAGTCGCGTCGCAGCGACTGTCAATTGTCGGGGCAGGGGTAATAGCTTTCAAACAATAAATGTCCGCAAAACCATTGACGTGGCCAGCTCGCAAATATGCAAAAGGCCAAGCCAATGGGGGGAATGGCAACAGCCAATGGCCAAGTCATTACAAGAGCTGCTGCTGCTGCTGCTGCTGCTGCTTCAAAATCACGTCAGGGGGTAAAGAAGCTGGCTAACTGCGAGTAGCAGGGGCTTTCGACTGCCAAGCAATTCATCTAATTTGCATGAGCATTGGGCACACTGCTCAGCGTTTTGGGGTAGTCGCACAATAAATAAAATTAAAATGATGGCAAACAATGAATGGACCCAGCGCCATGGACGCAACCATAGACGACTACTTCGCCTAATGCGAAACACACACGTAATGACCTCGCTGAGAGCAGGAGAGCGACATATACAACAACGACAACGACAACAACAACAAAAAAACTCCACAAAATTGAAAAGGAAATTGTTTGTAACTGCGAAACGAGTTTATTATTTTGGCACCCTTTCGACCCGACTCCCATTACAATGGCCACAATGGTCAGCGCGCAAAGAAAGCGCGAAATTTTTACATATGGCTTGGCCCAGGCAGAGGTCCTGGCCGCTGTCCTTCGGCTCTCCATATAGACGTAGTCATGGGTCCGTAACCTTTTTTAATTAAAATGTTGACAGGCGCATGCAAAAATGCGCGCCGACACACACGTTTCTGATGGAGCGTTCATTCAGACACGGACGAGTGAGAGAGAGAGAGAGAGAGAGAGAGAGAGAGAGAGAGAGAGCGCACCATCAAAAAGTCAGTTCTGAGGGCAGCTGTTGAGCTTCATTGGTCAGACATGGCCCTAGGTCTACAAATAATGATGGCAAAATGAGAACCTGAAAATGAGCCACAGACGGAAGTACCTCAGAATGGAACTTTACCAGAGTCTTGTAGTCTGTTTGTATCTTGTACCTATTTTTATTTTACTTTTAACATATCTTTACATAGTACACATCTAAAACATATTTATTATTTTGAGCCTAGCTCTTCGAATAATATTCAAAAGAGATAATCAACCTAGTAAGTAAACGCCTAGGCTAAAAGAACAAATGTCCTCTGTTGCTTATTTGTTAATATAATGCATTACATTTTTCTCAGTAAAAAAAAAATAGTGTCTACCTTGTAGCTGTATTTTTCACTGTCAATTGTAAATTTGGATAGATTTTATTTAGATACGAAATATCTCAAAGTTGTCTTAGATCTATAGTTTCTGTTTTACAACTGATTAAAACTTACGAAGAAAATAATTTTCTATTTCAAACTATTTCCAGCATTTAAACAAACATATCTATAGCCAATATTTAAAAAATCAAATAAGATTTATTTTATATTTTTCAACAACCCCTCCAATATCTCAGAATGCGGGCGTATCTTTTGCATAATTTTGAAAAATAATACGTAAGGCTGATTTGCCTCAGGCAGATTCCCATCAAAGCGAGTCGCGTGCGTCTCCCCTCCCCCTCTCTCTTTCACTCTCCTCCTCCTCTCATGAGGGTTGTACAAATTATCAAAAAAAAAACGTAGAGAGAAATTATTTTATTTATGGCGACACTTATGACATTTAAGTGGTTTTTGCACTTTTCACAGCGCACGCGACGACAGCAAAGAAATTTGCGAAAATGTAAATTTTCACGCAATTGTGGGCGTGGCACATGTGAATATACACAAAAATGATTTAATGTATTTTAATTGAATTTTAAAGTGGCCCACTTTTGAGCCAGAAAAAAGCAAAATGAAATGGAAAAGCTGAGCTGAAAGCTGCCAAAGGGCATTTGGCTCATATGTGTAGGATTTTTCCTTTAAAATGTGCGCATATGTTGCCGTTTATAAGAAAAGATAAAGCCCCAACCCCGATTTAGCCTAGAGGCGTATCAGTTTACAATTACAAATGTCAAATTTGACATGATAAATGGGCATATGTGAGTTGCCTTTCACGACTCTACGACTCACGGCTTTCCCTGCTACTGCCTTAGATATTGTGTACATGTTGCTGGCATTTTCAGCCCTTGGGTCTTTCAAAGGTTGAGAAAGCGATGGATTACAAAAAGTAGATGTAAAAACCCGGTAGCTTCAATAAAACCTAAACAAATTTAAATTAAATTAGTTGTGAATTCAGTTGGTATTTGTCTAAGTTTTTCGACTGCAATATTTTTTACACACCTATTTTTCCAAAAAAAAAATGTAGTTTATCTGGAATACATTTGTGTTTATTTATTATTAATGACATTATTATTTATTTTAACTATTTATTTGTTTATTTAATTTAATTTATTTTATATATGTATTTTATTTAAATTTAACATTATTGATTTTATACTAATTAAATTGAAGTAAATAATTTAAATTTTCTTATAATATTTATATTGAATGTTTTTTTATACATGTATATATTTTATTATGTATATTAATTGCTTATATAATTTTATTTTGATTTATAAAAATTTAATTTTCAATTTATAAATTGTATTTTTATGTCTTAAAGTTTATTTTTAAATTTTAAATCCTTTTTTATTTTTTGTATAAAATTTTTAATTTATTTTTTTGTAGTAATTTTAATTTAAAAAATAAAAAAATTGTGTTTTCAATAATATTGGCTGATTAAACAGTTTAAGAAAATGTAGTAATTGTTATTTTAATTTCAATTTTCTTAAAATATAAATTTGTGTATTAAATAATATTGGCTGATTAAACAGTTGAAGAAAATGTGTTCAATTTTTGTTAATTAAGCATAACTTACTGAATTGTTTTAATATGCCTCAGTTGGTAAGAGCTTCGCCGTTCTTATTCACAATTAGAAAGTAGATTTTATTTTATTTAAAATTAAACATTTGAAAATTTTGTTCACTAGTTATATTATATGTTTTATTTCTTATTTCATTATATTTTTAATGTATTTGTATTTCTCTGACAAACTTCAATGCCTACCTTTCTCCACCTTCTTCTCGAACATTAACCTCTGAACCTTTTTGCCATTCTTTGTGTAACCCGAAGCCGCGCTAATTAAGCCATTTTGCTGTCACTAAAGCGCTTTTTGCACAGACAACAAATAAATAACGTTGAAAAAAAAGAGAAATGGAACACAATATATATAAAAAGAGCCGACAAATGGGGTGTTTATATCAATATATAATTTAATGTGGCTGTAATCAGAGAGCGGTAAAAATATTTATGCTAACCCAACACAAATCATTTGAAAGTTGACACTATGAGGCAATTGAATAAGGGTGTGGCACACCTCAGACACACACACACACACATACAAACACTCTGGTTATATAATACCTCAATGTGGGCCAGAGGTTCGAGGCAATTTTGTAAAAGATCATAAGCAATTAGCGGGCAAAGGTTTGACAGCTATTTAAAGGGGGGAACTTGAGAAACTGTGACAGCTGTAAAGATGGCCAACAACAACAACAAAAAACCAGTTCGATCTATCAGCCTATCAAACCATCCGTCAAACTAGAACAAACCGTTCGGTTATCTAGCATTTCTAATTGAAACTCACACTTATAGAGAGACAGGGAAGATTCCCCTCCCTTGAGCAACACCCTTATGGCTGATTGCACTTGTCATCGAGCATGGAACTGGTTGACAGTTAAATTGTCATTTGGGTCATGTGGTATGGCCCATTGTCTTTGGTTCTGCCCCGAACCGTTTTTCCCGCTTATCACATATGTTCAACTTTTTGTGCATTTCGCCGTATGCATAAAGTTAAGTGCTTTAGTTTTGATTTTCAATTATGTCACATTAACAGTTCCCAACATCCTGTGCCTCTGGGCACATTAACAAGCTTAGGCCTGGCATATGCATTGAGCTGACTGCCCAACCAACAACAGTAGCAGCAGCAGCAGCAGCAGTCAAAAAATGTCCTCTACAAATATTTAAACGTCATTACAACCCCCAAGAGAATAAAAAATAAAAGAGAAACTATATTCGCTGCGTTCATGTGTAAAATTTTTTTAAAAGCCTGCTGAAAATTGAATTTTTAAGCCGATTATGCATATACATATACATTGAAATATTTTAAGCGCCAGCATTATATTAAATTAGCTTAAAAATTGTAACAAGTGTTGAGCAGGGAGAGTTACTAAACATTCGCATATGTATTGACTTTTGGATTGGAAAAGGTTAAATCTACTTTTATTATGTCTCTACGCTAATGGGTTGGTCAGCAAAAGGGTGAGAAGGGATTTCAAGAAGATTTATATATGTAAGTATACTTTATATAACTGAAATATATATAAGTTCAGATTGTGAGTATTAGTAGGACAAAATCAAAATCTCTTCTCTGCTTTCATTATTATATATTTGAAGCCACTAAATAGAAGAATTCAAAGTCATATTACCTATGCGTGTAAGCAACATGAAAAAGGATGTGTCTATAAGTTCTCTTCATTGTCCGCAATCTTTTTACAAATGTTAGTGTCTTAAAAAATTATTTTTTGGATCAACTACCGCTCTTGCATTAAAATTTTGACTCTGTGGAAAGCTAGAACTATTATTATATTGTTTTGCAAATTCTGCTTGAGTATGAAAAGATATTGAGTACTTCAAATTTTCTATACTTGCATCGATTCCCGCAAATCAGATTATAGAATGTTTATGATGTCCTCATATCTTTAAAAAAAACCTTGAACTTATGTTATTGTATATACAAATATTAATCAGCTGAAAATAAGTTTTGATTATTTTTCGGATTTTATATATTAAAAGAAAATAAAAAAATTTTAAATTATTTTATATAAAAATATTTATACTCAGCTGATTAATATTTGTATATAAAATAAATTTACATTTTATTTAATTTTTATAAATTTAGGGAAAGTAGATATTTCTTATAAATGATTTAGTTATTGATGCAGGTATAGAAAATATGGCGTGGAGTACTGATCTGCCGGCAGAGCGTGGCAAAAATCAGAAAAGTAATGAAAATTTCTTTGAACTTATTATGCCATCCAACAAATAATTACCCAAAGGGGCAAAGATTTCACGCCGCGACGTTTAATAAGTATTATTTTGATATATAATGTAAATTAAATATGATTTCTAGTCAAAATATTAAATTAACCAAATATGATTTCATAAATCCTTAAGCTAAAAGCCATTAAAATTTTTGTTGTAGTCGCTTCTTCCACCAAATTAAAAAAAAAAAAATGCAGTGTATTTATTTACGCTCAAAAAATATTATTCCGTTTAGGTTTCATTTCAAATTCAAATCGACTTGCCTCAAGCCCTCAGCTTTGTTTACTTCAACCAACAATTTTGCAATTCAATATTTGGTTTAATGACCTCAACTTTCGACTCTTAGCAAGCACCACCAAAAGTACATATTATTTGCAAAAAAATATTGGAAAAAGTCAGGAAAAGTACTGAGCAAAGGTGCATGTCCTTGAGGACAATAACATTTGCGCTGTGATTACTTTTGAACGTTTTGTTGTGTGGCTTAAAAAATTCATATGACAGTTGCACAACATGCAATTTGCCCAAGATTATGGCAAATTGAATAAAAATGCACTGCAGTTGACCAAATTGTTGAGTAAAGAAAAACAACAAAAATTGTGGGAGCTAAACTTTGATTAGTGGGTATTACTTAGCGCTAATTGAAAACTGTGCACTCTACGCTAATCCCGCAATTATGTCAAATAGTTGCACGGCCATCATAAGTCTTTTGGGATAATTGAAGAAATGCCAGCGAGTCACGCAATTAGTTTAAATTATCTAAAGACGGCTCAGAGACGATGGCGGTATGGCGATGGCGCTTTAACAGGACGATAAACAAGCGCAATTAATAAAGTTGCCAGCACTGCCAGGACTCTGGCTGCAACATATTTGGACCTTTTGACGGTGGCAAAGTGAAGTCAAGCAAATTTACAACACCATGAAGCACACATGGCTACAGCGCCTGAAAAATTGCAGCCAAAGACGAGTCGAGTCGTGCAATACAATAGCCAGCCATGAAATTTATGACCAGCCATTTGGCCAAGGACTCAAACAGGACAAAACACACACTCCACACACCACACACACACACACACATGACTAACGCACACACATTATGAGATTAAGTTGCTTAGTGGCCATGTTGCTTGGACTGCGGTTCTGGCTTTGATGGTTTGACAGTTGCCATAGAGGTGAACCATTTGCTCGGCCTGGCCCGCTCCGTTTGTTTCAATTAGCGTCTTTACAGCTATTTGCACAATGTCTTTCGGCGATAGGCAAATTTTTTAAGCCGTCAAAGTTACCACCAGACGGATGAAAGGCGGCGACAGCAGCTCATTGAACCACAAAATAAAGCGTATCATAATAATAATATCGTAATATGCAGTCGCTCCACTAATGCGTATTACCAAAGCCCACCCACAGCCGCCGTGCCTCGACAGCTAACCGCCTTCACTTCACCCACTCACCCACTCAGGCCATCGCACTGCAGGAGGTCCTTCGTCATTGTTGCCGGCCCTGCAAGGCGCTCTTTGAAGCACTGCCGGGCGTCTGGCAAGAGACTTTGTCGCGCTTTTAATACCCTAACCGGAAGTGCTGATAGCTGAGTATGGAGCACGATTTAGTATACTAATTTGTTGCACAAGTAAGAGTTCTAATTTAATTTAATAGCTATAATTGATAATTCAGTATAATAATTCAATATAATAATAATAGATTTAATATATATTTAAATTTCTATGGAATATTTGCTTAAAAAATTATTTATGACTTAAATTTAAATAAAAATTTTCATGAATTTTAGTGCACAATAGTGCACACAATAGAAATAAATTTATCATTTAATAAATTTTTAATTTTAATTTATTTTCTTTCATATTTTTTTTTATTTTTAATTTTTTTTTTTTTCATTTTTTCAACTTTTATAATGAAGAATATTAAAATTACATAATTTTTTTAAAATTTTAATAATTTTTTTTTTAATGCTTGATTTAATACTTTTGTAATTTCAAAATGTTTGTATTTTAAATAATATAAATCATAATTTTAAATAATATAAATTAAATGTATTTTAAATAATATAAAACAATAATATATATTTTTTTTTATTAATTAAAAAAAGTGTGTAAGTGATTGTGATTTAATTTGTTTATTTTTTAAATTAATGGAGAATTGAAATTGAACATAAATGCATACTTTTTTTAAGAGAAGGATATTTATTATAACAGAAAACTAGTCAGATAAAAATTAAACAATATGCAAAAGTATAACGATAATATATATATTATATGATATTTGAAAATAAATTGATATATATTTTACTTTAATGCATTGTTTTTTAGTTTTTAGTCTATTAATATAACAATGTTTATATAATATAAAATAATTATTTATTTATTTCAAGACAATTACCAAAACAAAATCTTTTTGATTTGCTTTAAAAGTGTATATAATATTCTCTATCATATTTTGTTAAGCTCTTAGTATTTGAGATTTTTTTTCGCTTTATTGTATGGTCTGTTTGTCGCGCTTAAATCCGCCTAAGTATTTTTGCAGCTGCCTTGGCGAAAAAAATTGCCACAACGTAAAATTTCCGTTTGAGCTGAGCTAAGCACAAAAATATTTCTACTTTACTTACACACGATGCGATTCTCTATTATTATTAAACACTGAGAAAAAAGTGGCTTTGATGTGCGCTGACTAACAAAAAGGGCAACTCAAACAAGGATTTAAGAGAGCCGAAAACTTTGGCCAAGAGCTGGGGGACGACCGGCGTGTGCCTAATTCTCTCGTAAGCCAATTTAATTCACAGTCAGTGTGGCGCCTTGGCCAAAACAACAAGCACAAATCGTAAATTAATGAAATCACATAGCGCGTCCAAAAACTTAAATCCTTTGGCAGCAAATGCATTGCATTGCTTGGCGGCGTCCTGGCGTCCTGGCGTCCTGGCCGACGCGTATAAATTCCCTTATCGCCATATCGTTCGCCCGCTTTGTTGCTGCAGAAATATGGCCAGAATGCATGCGAAAGGCTAAAAAGGGAAAAGCCAAAAACCCAAAAGCCAAACAACTATAGTCAGCTACAAACGTTATACAAATTGTAATACGTAATTTGTCCTCTGTGTGTCGCCTCGCCTCGCCTCGCCTCGCTCTCCTTCTAGATACCCTCTCCTAACCGTAGGCAGTCCAATTTATGCACTTGCCATTGTCTGCCACGGCGGGGTAATAAACTTTTGCCGCGACAAATTTAACAAATTATAGAAAAGATTACGTGTGTTCGTGTCCATGTCCGTGTTTCACTGCCCGTCCACTCAACTGGCCATTGTGCGCTCGGGCCTTAGCCTTAGAGCCAATTAAAGCCAATTTAAGCCAATTAAGAATAAATGTTATTTAGCATTTGGGCCCACTCCATATTTTACTGTTTTGCCAACTTTTCTGACTGCACATATTCGCATACGAATAAATAATTATTGCTTGTTTAGGGTATTTAAATTTTCATTTTAATTTGGGGTAGTTGGCAGGAGAAAGCCAAGTCAAATTTGTTGGTATTTATAGCTATTTAATGGTTACTTGTGGGGAATTCATATTAGCTTGTTGGTATTTATGGTTAGTGATAGGCAGTCGAAGACAGTCAAAGACATCGACGTAAGAAATTATTTAAAAATTGAAGGGAGTATTCTGGAGTATTCTATTGAATTTGAAACTTATTTTTTGCTGAGAGATCAGACGAAAGAAACCGTAAGCAAAAGTTGTATCCAAGTAGAGTTACTGGCCTAGACCTAAAGCGACGCTGTTGCTTGACGGACTTTAAGACTTTTATCAGAAGAGTTATAGTTAAGTCTTTAGTATCAAATTGTATTGTATTAGTAAACAAATTATATGGTATAAATATACAGTTATTGTTACTGGTTAAAAAATTAATACTTGATTTTATAATAAGCACGATTTAAAATTGAATTTAAAAAATAAATAAATAAAGCATTTTTAGTCTTAATATTTGATAATTTAAAACATATTTCATGCAGGCAGCGAGACAGGCTGGGCTAGATGAAAATCGCCTCTCAATGTTTCACTTTTATTCAAGGCTTACAATAATGATGCCTGTTCTAAGAGATCTTAGACTACTCAGAAAAAGTGTCTAAATTATATAAATATACATATATGTTTGTAGTACCGGATAGTACGACAGGCTAAGCGTATCAGTTTTTCTGTTGAGCAATCTTTGTACATGCATATATTTATGTAACACTTGCTTTGCGCATATTTTTCTACAGACTGTCGTGCTATCCGGTACTACATACATACATATATGCATATGTATATAACTCAGACACTTTTTCTGAGTAGTCAATATACCAGCAGCTGCACCAATCAACAACGAAGAGTTAATTCTAACTATGCTCGAGTTACGAGAGTCGGCTTAGCGAGATCAAGCAGAGCTGTGAGAGCAAATGAATAGAGAGAAAAACGGCACGACTGTAATAGAATACTTAAGTCATCTAAAACTATGAGTCTATTGAGCTGCTGCTTCTAATTTAAAATGCTAACGTAGCGCTAGATCAATACAAAACTATATTATATGTGGGATGGGGTTAACCCTGGAAAATGCAAAACTAAAGCAAAAATAATCTTTACAGTTAATTCAATATGCCATATATTTAGATACTTTTTTCCTAATGCGTCTCATGTTGGACAAGAAGGTGTATATATACTTATATTTACTAAATATGTATATGTGCATTACTTTATAGTCTAATTTGCTTTCCACTGACTCTTATAAGATTATTTCCACGAATCAATCTCCCCCACTCACCCCCCTACCTCAAGTGCATAACTAGGTCTCACTTAAATATATACTAATACCAGAGTAGTCCACTTGTAATGCGCTACCCAAATAGATAATAATAGTAGATCAATGGAAACACAGCAAAAGCAATCAACTTGAATGCATTTAGTATCCAGTTCCTCTTTGCTGTTGACTTAAATTGCCAGTTCATGACATCTACTTAAAGTTCTTCAGCGAAATTCATCACACACACTCCAAAAACAAGTAAGAACGTTGCAGTCGGGCGTTACCGACTGCGGAATATTCATTCACAGTCCCAACGCTGCCATACATATCTAATTGATTTTGGGTGGTCAACCCGAGTATATTTTAAATTTCAAGTCTCTAGCGTTAATAGTAATCAATATAAAGCAGGGTCTGAACTAATTAAAAGTGGGGAATCATAGAGAGCTATTCCCGTTTATATCTCGTACATCTTTAGAGCTAGACTCTCCAAATTTTGCATATAGATGCATGGGTATTTTATATAATTTTGATTTTTGTTATATTTTGAATATCGGCTCAAAAATTTACCGAATTCTCCTTTTAATTTTAGTTGCAAATGTAGCAATGTGAATGAGCTGGTATTTCTTAAGAAATGACCAAAATTCAATAGAAATGTAGATCATATTTAATAAACAAAATATTTGGCCAATTAGCAAACGCACCTGCAAGCAGCAAGCTAGCAGCGGAGCAGAGCGTTTTTCCTATACGTGTGCACATACATATTGATCGTTTATTCTATGCATACAGTCATATGCATATGTATGTATGTATATACATACATATATAAGCGTGTCTTCTAGCATATTCTAAGAATTGATTCATGAAATTCCAGCCGTTACTTTAGCTTACTTTTGTCAGATGACGCTCTCGAAGTGATGCTATTTCGTTTTAGCTATCGCCTTATCGTATATTGCAGTGGCGTTGATGGTAAATGCTATGCAAGTTGCGCTGAATTAGCGCGGGTTCTAATCTCGCTAAAGCCAAGTTTTTTAAATGTCTTTTTATAAATTAGTTATTTTATTGGGAAAATGATAGCTTATATGACAAACACATAACATTTTTGTTATTAGTAAAATATTTTTATAAGTTTTTATAAGTTAAATTTTATTTTTGCTAAAATAACCCACAAATGCTTATACGTACATACTTACATACATATTTACAAATGTATGTATTCGTCTGCACACACAATTTCAGTATGCCAGCGTTTTTTACGCGTGTGCAAATGTGTATGTATGTATGTATATTCAAATGCGTATTCGAGCAATTCTAAGAATCTCAATTGCGATTGAATTGTCTTTGAATTTTCAGCCGCTACTTTGGTTTTTTGTTTACTATAGGTGCTGTAGCTGTAAAGTTTCGTGTTAGTTATATTGTGTAAGATCGGTGCAGTGGCGCTGTTAGCAGAGACTCTGCGCGTTGTGTCAGGAGTCCGCGGTTCGAATCTCTTCTTTTATTTTTTTTGACAAAGAATTTTTTTTTAAATCGAAATTAATATTGTTATAATATATTTTATATTTTTTAAATTTCTTAAAAATGTTTCGTTTTGTCTTATTAATGCCTATTAAGCTTATATACATATATATGTGAGTGACACACGCATATGAATTTTGCATTTGGCCGCTGCAAATGTCGATTTGGCACGCCCCCAGTGGGCGTTGATTGAGGTGCAGGTTCGAACCCCGCGGAAAACTTTTTCATTTTAATTTAATTTATATTTTTTAATTTACTTAAAAATGTTTCTTTCCTTATTATTAATGCCTATTAAGAATATTTATATATATAGGTGGCATACGCATATGAATTTCGCTATTGGGCGCCTAAAATCCGATTTGCCACGCCCCCAGTGGTCGTAGACCCATAATTTTTGGCCAGTTTTTAGAATGAGCTAAAGGCTACGTAACTGTAAAATTTGGACGCTTAGACTCAAAAAATGTGAAAATTACAGGGTATTTTTTGATATGCCACGCCCCCAAAGAGGCGTAACAATTATTTTTGGGTCATCGATAGAGGAGATTATCAGTAACTCAACTATCCAAATTTTAAGCTTCTAGCTCTAAAACTGTAGGAGATATAAACTTTTGCGGTTTGCCACGCCCCCTATGGGCGTAGATATATCCGCCATAGCTTATTGATCTTGGGTCGTCAACCCGAGTATACATACCAAATTTCAAGTCGCTAACATCAATAGTGCTCAAAATATAGAAGAATTTGGAAAATCAATATATATTTAGATCCGATTTGCCACGCCCCCAGTGGGCGGAGATATATAGTTTTTTCTTCGGTCTTTATAGAATCGTAACATTTACTTACGTGCCAAATTTCAGCATTCTAGCTTTACAACTTTAGAAGATACAGTTTTACTCGATTTGCCACGCCCCCAATGGGCGTAGATATATCCGCCATATCTTTTTGATCTTGAGTGATCAACACGAATCTACATTTTAAATTTTAGCTCTCTAGCTCTTCAACTAATATGATTTCTGGCATACAGGAAAATGCATTTTCCGATTTGCCACGCCCCTAGTGGGCGTATATGGAAAATTTTTACACTTTATAAATCGGAGACATATACGAGTATATGTTCCAAGTTTCAAGTCTCTAGCTTCAATAGCCGCGAAAAATATTGCATTCATACGGACAGACGGACAGACGGACAGACGGACAGACGGACAGACGGACAGACGGACGGACAGCAAGACGGACATTGCACAAAACCAATATATTCATATCACTTCGTGAATGAATATAAAAAAGAGAAAAGAAACAAAAACGAAAGAAAAATATACTGCACATGGCATGCACGAAAGCGCACATTAAATATTTACACTTCATTTTATAGCGTTGGCCAGAAGAAATATAACGAGAACTTTGGTGTCCTGGGAAGGCTGAGGAGGGAGGTAGGGAAAGGGAACCTGGCACCGACTGCCACGGCAACGTAGCGGGTGCAATCACATCGGCGCATATATAGCTTTAATGGCAATGACAACTGTTGGGGTTCTTCTCCCTCTCCCGCTTCTTCTTCCTTTTCTTGTTCTTCATGCTAAATGCAGGACACAAAGAAGGACAGGCGCTGCAAAGTGAACCGCAGGATATGGCGCAGGTCAACGGAAGCCATAAAATTCTCGTTTGTCACGCGAATTTCGTTGCAGCAAAATGCCAACACATGCAAAAGACAAAGTTCTCCCCGCGCACACAAAACAAGAAAAGAAAACACTGAAAACAAAAGGACAAAAAGCTGGAAATAAAAAAGAATAATATTAATGGCAAAAAAATGTTCAGTGCACGCAGCAAGACATTGCGTCGGGGTTTGGGGTTTTTGGCTGTATCAAGTTAACTTTTCTTTGCTATCCTCAGATGGAATTATTTACGTTTAGTTTTTATAGTTTTTTATGGCGGCACTCGCAGGGTCCCAGGGTCGTGATCGGGGTCCCGCTTTGTGGGCGTGGGCACTCATAAAATATGGGCGCAGGTTTATTTATGCGCTGCTTTGGCGACATTTTCGCGATGAAGCTTCGCTGGCTACAGCAGGACGCGCCTTTGTTTTTACGACCTGATGGATCGCACGCGGTGCAGAGCGCGAGCAAAAAGGATGCGCTGCAGCAGTAGCAGCAGCAAGTGGCCAAATGCCTGGATATTAGTTCAAATGCCCGCTAATGTCAATTAAATTCGAGCAGACAACGCGGGCCAAATGAAATTTTAATTACCGCAAATGAGCCGGCAACGCAGCTGGCCGGACTAAGACTGTATCGCTTTAGCCATGACAATCAGCCTGGAGTGCTGATTACTTTAAATTTTAATTGAGCATTTAATAATTTAATACATTTTGAGTGATTAAAGTGAAGAAGCTGTGAGAGGATGTCTAGAAACTCTGCTAACTAAATTTTATTGGCCTGTATTTTTCAACAACATAGAATCCTTTTTTTTTTTATTTAGAAAAGAACTTCTAATATTTTTTAAGAGTTTTGAAAAAATTAAAAAAATAATATTATAACAAGCAATTTAGTTAACCTTTTATCCAATTAGAGCCTTAAGAAAACTGATTTTATATTTTTAGACAAATTTATATGTGCTTACATAAAATTAAATTCTGATCGCCAACAAAAACTGCATCAGTTTTAAAATATATACAAAAAAAATATATATAAAATATTTAAAATATTTAAATATTAAAAATATTAAAAAAATATATAAAAAGACTATTTTAATCAACTCAGATAAGTCCTAACACCTAGCAGGCAATACGTACTTATCTAATATTCAATCAAAATTTAGCTGAATCTGTTTTAAATATTTAAAATTTAAAAGCCATACATGGCACACAATAAGTCCAACAAGGAATTGTAAAATTTTACTAATTTGCTTGAATATGGAATCGATATAAAACATTTCTACTACATTTAAATCGATTTTTATATATTTTTCCTATTGATATCGAATGAGCACGCAAAGCTGATATATTATAAATCGCAATGTTCTCTTAACCTTATGCAAATTATTGTTTATAGTCAGTCTTTAGTTGATTAACTACCACAAAGTGCTAGCAGATGCTGGTGTGTACAGCCAATTTGAGAATCTCTAGGCTCTTACAAAAACAATATTGGGTAACGAGACCTGGTTATTCTTTGCATTATTGTATGATAGCAGCTATAGCTAAGAAATACTTTGAGACATCAGCCATAAATTTTAACTAAAAAATCTTCAGGAATGTGCAGTGGGTATTGTACACATTCCTTTTGGTATGTTATATATATTATATATTATTTGTAAATATTAAAAGAGGTGACTATTATATATATTAATTATTATATATTATTATATATTAAATTATTTTATTTTTAATATATTTAAATACTAAATATACGAAATAAATTATTTTCCTCTTTGTATCAATATAGATTTTTTAAATTCTGAATAACCATTCGATGTATGAATTCAAATTTTAGTCTAACAATAACTTATCAAAACAAAGCTTATTCTCAAATATAATATTAAGCATTTCCTTTGAATACTATCAATATTCAAGAATTGACTTCAATTGCTATCAATGTTTGTATTTCGATTTTCCCATGTTTTCCACACAATGTTACGCTCACATCAAGCTCGCATTTTTCATGTAATATACAAATGTTTTTTAAGGCAATTTTTTGCTGTTGTCTGTGACGGCGTCACATGTGATTGCGACAAGGGACTGTGGGGATGGGCTATAGGAGGCAGCCAAATGTTTACTCAACTGTGTTGAAAAACAATTTTGGCAAATGGCCGAACGGCGTCGACAGTGCAACAACAACAACGAAATGTCATGTGTCAGTGTCAAAAGAATTGAAAACAGGCAAAGCATCAGGCTCACAAGGAGTAAAGGAAATGTCAACACGAGTTCATCAGTCAAATGAGTTGTCTATGTCGGTCTGTCTGTCTGTCTGCCTGTCTAGGGGTAGGGCATTCAATTTCGCTATGAGATTGGAGTTTTTGGCCATGTGTTTACGCATTTTTGCCACAGTTAAGTGAGACACGAAACTTGTGGAGGGTAAGGAAGAGAGTGGGATAGAGAGAGAGAGACAGACGTTTGTCTGTTGACCCACATTTTTATGCACATGTCTCTAATGTTTATTAATGGCAAAAGGAACGCACAGCACTCGAAGGTGACTCAAATAGGCTGAACAGAAAATAGACTCTGTTAATAGAAACATTTAATTAGCTGAGTTCCAGCAAGACAGCAACGAAGTGAGTCATGCATTAAAGATTAAAGATTAAGCAAGGCATAGCTTTAAAGTCTTTGTCTAGAGCTTGATTTCTATGCCTTTGGCCTTAAGTGTAATTTAATTTGTATTTGCAAATCTCATACTCTCTTATCAAATTGCACGCCTCAATGAAGCTCAAACTACGAACGGGTTCAGCAACTCGTAATCGAAGCTAAAAGAAAATTTCCATTTTGTTGCTCATTCAGCTTCGTTTTAATTATAAACCGAAATTCGTTTTACGTTTCATACAAAATGTGCAGCGAGGCTGTCGAGGCAAATGAGCAGTAAGCAAGTGAGCAGTGAGTAGCGAGCACTTCAACCAAGTCCGCTTCATGACTCCCATGAAGTTGCAAAATATATTTGATCAAGTGTTTGGCATTTTTTTTTTTTTCATTTTCTGCTCTGCAAGTGAAAGCCATCTAGGCAGGGGCATGGGGCGAGTATAAAAAGAACGCCCAACAAGTAACTTCTTTTACGCGAATTCATTCAGTCAGGCTTAATGAACAGTCGGTGGCAGCACCACGACGCTGCCTGCGTCTTGCTGTTGATACAACTCATTAGACGCAAGCGAATGCGTACTCAAGTGGATTTGCGGGCAGGCAGGAGGCGGGGCAGCAGCTCTTGTAACAGCAATCGAAACAGGACTCACAGCTTAAATGAAGCAATAAGAAGACCTATAGAAATTTAGCTTAAAGGTTAGATTCTGGATTTGATTGAAAGCTATATATATGAATATTAGTTTTTAATTGGAAATATATAGAGCATAAGCATTGGCATTGAATTGCAATTGATCTTACTGTATAGTAAATATATTTTTTGTTATTTGGTTATGCTTTTAAAATATATATATAATATAAATATATCCAAGTATATTCTAGAAAATATATGAAAAAGCACACATGACTAAAATATATTAAATGTATTAAAATAAATAAAATGTGGTAAATGATAAATAAATTATAAAATATCAAAAATAAATAGAAAGTATGAAATAAATATAATATATAAAATATAAATATTATATATGAAGTAAATATAATATATAAAATATAAAGAATATTGAAATGCATAAAACTTATGAAATGAATGCAATATTGAAAGTTAATATAATATAAAAAATATTTAAAATATAGGTTAAAAATAAATGAAAAAAATTATTTAGAATTAATGTAATATATGAAATATAACAAATGTTTACTTAAAATAAATAAAATATATGAAATATAATATATACAATTTTTAAAAATATGTAGAATATATGAATAAATAAAATATATACAAAATATTTAAAATGTATAAGAATATAAAAAAAATATATATATATCTAGACTTTTTTTATTCATTTTTCAGTTTGTTATATTCTGTGAATGTGCTTTTAAGGAAATCTAACTCATATACTTCACAAACTTATAACCTCTATTCTTTCTATTTACAAAAAATACTTTCTTAAGCCATTTTTCTGATAATCATAATACCAAAAAGCCCTTTCATCAACTAACACCAAAATCCGCTAAGAAACATCAGAAACTCCTGGCAACAACTAGCGAAAAAAATATTTCGCCTTTACGCACCATTGAGAGCAAAGCAAGCAGAAAAATATTTTTTAATTGAAATACGCTGCATATGGACCTAAGTAAACAGCTGCTCGACACCCACAGCCCAGCTTCAAAGTTCATTACTAATCCGCAAAGATAAACTGAAAACATTTCGTTGTTTTCTTTTTTTTTTTAATCAAAACAAAAACAGAAAATGCGCCACTTTGGCAGCTTAGCGAGCAAAGAAAATAAACAAAATGTGAAAAAAAGTTGTTAGCGAAATTATTAAGCCAAAATTAAACAGAAAACAAAAGGTAAAAAAATGGCTAAAAACAACAAAAGCGCGTCAAAGGATCAAAGGTAAAAAAAAAGACAGCCGCGCAATTCCTTGGAGTGAAACCTAAACAAACATGAACGGAAGAAGGAAGCTAAGATAACTTTTTTCTTGTTTTTTTTTTTTTTTTTTTTTTTGCTGTGCTGTCTAAAGTGCTAAAGGAAATTTAAGCGGAAAATTGTAATAAGCTCGTCGACGGCTCGAGCTGTGTGTGGCTGACAGCTAGGCCAACCCCTTAACTTGGCCTAGCTTGGCTTGGCTTGGCTAGCCACAGAAATCAAACCAAAACCAGACGCAAATCGGGCATCAATGACTGTCCGTTGTTGCTGAAGGGGTTTTCAACCCTTTTCTAACCGCGCAAAATTTAATTCACGCGTAAAAAATATTTTTCAATCATTTTGATGAGCCACGAAATATTTGAGCAATTTAAGCGGCTTTCGCGTAGTACGCGTAAAATTCTTAATTAATAATCTGTTGCGAAGCTGTCGCAGCAGCTGCCCTGCCCCTGCCCCTGCCACAGCCTCAGCTCCAGCCACAGGCCCCAACTCCATCTCCCACAGCAATGTGTAGTCAATTGAAAATTTTTGTTTGGCAATGAGCCGTTGCAATCGGTATTAAAGCCCTTGTAATTAAGCGTCTCACCATGGCCAAGAGCTGCAAATGCCCCATTCGTGGGGCTTTACGACATGATTATGAATTGCCCAGCCGCATTGTGTAGATGGGGGAGGGGAAGGGGGAGGGAAGCTGTGAACTGTGGACTGTGACCTGGGGGATGGTTAACAAAAGCCGCAGCAGTCAGCGCCAGTCTACAATAGCCGCCAGCTAGTCAAAAGTCAATAGTTGGCGGCATCATCCATAAAGGAGGCTGGGCCAAAAAGTTTGTAAATTAAATTTTGAAATTTCACTTGAATTTAATATTAATTAGTTGGCCATTTGTGTTATGGGTTATGCAAATTTGAGCGTTCGCAACGGCCGAAAGTTGTATATTAATTAGCTGACTATGAAATGTTTTCAAGTATTGGGCATATTGAGACTGGAGAGTGATTTTAATAATGGGGAATACGAGGTGCATATACAACAATGCTATTATACGTTGGGTTATTCCCTAAATATATATATAATACATTGAGTAGCTGTATATTTGTATGTTGTCTGTCGAGTCACTTTGGCAAAAAATCTGTACTATTCGTGTACAACTAGCGCCTCTCTTCTTCTGGATATGGGGACTCCAAATATTATTGTAGCAATTTCATAGTATTCCAGTTCCCATATGGAGAGTGAGCATAAGGCGACGGAGCACAGGGAGTGACATTGCTGATCTCACAACTCCAATTTCATATGATGCTCTTACAATTCAATTGATTTCAATTTAAATCTCTACTCTCTATAGTGAGCACAAAAATGAAATCTATTCACCGTTTGTGCTGGTTTCAAGGTAAACTTAAATAGAGAGCATAATGAAACTGCATAAGAGCAGATTGCCTTACATGCCCGCTCTTATAAATTTATATTGCACTCAATTGCCTAAGCAGTCCTCTAAATAAAGAGAAAGCAAGAGGCATAGTAAAATAAAAAAGTAAGATAAAGAAGTAATTGCGATTGCTAGTAGGTAAGAAGTCTTTAAATATGCTCTTAGTCATAAGCCAAATAATGATTTTAAGCTGAGGTTCAAAGATAAAGCTCAGTTCTCATATTTCCAGTACGTTTTCTCACATTTATACTTATTTATAACCTTTGGCATGATATTTTAATACTTTTAAATCGTATTTGAAACATTATTCTAAGCTGATTTTCATTATTAGTTTTCGCCATATATTTTCTGAATATTATTAACTTTTTTTTAAGTATATATATTTATTTTTAAAAAAAATTGTTTAAGTGTATTTAGGTATTTTTTTATTTATTTATTGTTTATTTATTTATTTATTTATTTATTTATTTATTTATTTATTTATTTATTTATTTATTTATTTATTTATTTATTTATTTATTTATTTATTTATTTATTTATTTATTTATTTATTTATTTATTTATTTATTTATTTATTTATTTATTTATTTATTTATTTATTTATTTATTTGTTTATTTATTTATTTATTTATTCATTTATTTATTTATTTATTTTTAATTGAATTGAAATTAATATTAGATAAACTAAACACATAAACTATTTAATTTACACTCACATTGTCCCTCAACTTTGGCCATATTTTGCCAGACAACAAAATTTCATTATTGACCTTAGTAAACAATGTTATCGCAGCGAACACCAAAAAGCTACTGACATTTAAATAAATTGTTAAACATTAGCCGCCAAAGCTGACAAAACTAACAGATGAGAGAAAGAGCGTCTGCTGCGAGAAATGCAAACAAAACTAGGAGGGCGGCAGCTGCCTCTGCTCGGCACACATGGAAAATGGCAAAGAAATTGCCGCAAATCAAATTTGATAAACACCAAAAAGCGACAGCAAAAAAAGAAGGAAAAAACTGTGAAACGAGGGGAAAAGCTGACAGCAAAAAAATGGCAAAGTGTGCCGAGGCTGACAGACAGGGAAATAGTCGCAAGCAAGGCAAAATGCTGAACGGAAAAGCAGCACGGAAAATGCTTTATTGCTGCCATAATTTTGAGTGATAAGTGACGAAAAAACGGCCGCATGCCAAATCAATCGATCAGAAAGAGAGGGAGGGGGTAGTGAGAAAGAGAGAGAGAGAGAGAGAGAGAGAGAGACACCATAAAGAGGGTAAATAACAAACAATCTATGCGATTATTTATGCAGCAACGATTATATATAACATCATTTTTTGCGCACGAGTCTGTTAATAGATTCTCGCTGTTGTTCAAGTAACAAGTTAATGGGCTGTCTATTAATAGAGATTGATGGGAATATATAGATACATATGTATGGTTTCTAGTATATCTAACAGCAGCACAAGTTTACCAAAAAGAAATATATATATATATAAGCTTAACATCTCTAATCTCTTCCCAGTTTACGATCTTTCTCATGTACATCTTTAATCTCTCTCCCATCTAAACGATCTTTCTCATATTCCCCAGGTGCCCCTATCATAAACCATAGATAATTCTCGCACAGCCTCCATAACCAGATCAAATCAATGAACAAAACATATTTTGCGTTCCAAAGAGAGAAACCCAAATTGACTTTGTTGCAAATTTTATAGGCCCCGAATGTGATGGAACAATGGAGACAATGGGAACTGTAGGCACATTGTCAAAATACGCAATAGTTGAACAATAGAGGGTTGTGCCAGCAGCACCTTGAGACGGCACAACTCACCGCTCAGACCTGACTCGGGCTGATTAGTGTAAATAATTGTCAGTCTGAGGCACAATAAAAGAGAGTCAACAGCGATGCGAGGCTGCCTTTTGTTACGCTAAACTGCCAATAAAAACTAAAACAAAATTATTTTCATAATGAGCAAAGGTAGGGTAAGGTACGCTAAAGTCATATACACACACACAGTCACACACTCAAATTGTCAAAGAGCGCAGCAAATTAACAACAAAGTTGCCTGAGGATCTTTATTTTTATAGATCAACAGCAAGCAAGCTGTCAAATGTGACATTAGCGCATGACAAATGTAACAAGTTGTTGCCTTTTTTTGGCAAACACACACAACTTACACATACACACACATTCACATTATCTACACACAGCTCACTCTGAACAATAGGCAACAGGGCTTAAAGGAACTAATAAAGAGACGTCGCTTAGATATTTTTATTACCACAAAAAAAAGGGGGTAAAAGCCGAAGGAGTTCGTCAATTGTCACTTTGGGCGCATAAATTAGGGTTAAAGGATATATAAAAGTATGCATGTATATGTGTATTTATGTATGA